>JBAJHW010000001.1:33821939-36230103 GCA_037013535.1 Intellagama lesueurii
ATTTTTTGGTGGTTTTAGAATATGTCTGGTCATTTTGAAGGTTTTACCCAAGATGACTGCTAATCCTTTGGTGGGAAGGAAGGCAAATTTTGGCCTTTTGGCCCATGTATTGAAAAGGGAAGAGTAGCTAGAATGCATAGGGATTTGGGAATCTGACATTCTGATTAAAAAAACAAAAAGACATAGAAGTGTCAGCTATGTTGATTTCCATATGTTTTCTTAATGTCCTTATGTCTCTTTTGTTTGGTTTTTCTCAGAGTCTGAGGAATGTGAAAGCAATAATTGTCTATGTGAGATGACACACTAGACAAAAATGAAGAATGTCCCAGGCTTCTTTCGGAGAGCAAAATTAAAATGAAATTAAATTCTGCTCCATTTTCATCTGGCAAATTCAGTGGGTGCAATTATTCACAGCAAGGAGAGGATCCATATTGCATCCGTCTGCCACATACAACCATTCATTCTGGATTCCAGTCAGTCTACACAGTCTGATGATTAGATAATTTTGGACAAGAAGATCTTCCTGGGCTCTGGAGTGCTCCAGTATTCTTAGCTATTATTTAAAATCTTCTGAGTTATAATCTGCTCATCTCCAGTCAGTTTCTATATGTGGACTGGGGACAGGCATATATTCTGGGTTTTTTTCCTTTTTCCTTCTAGCAATGAAATGTTTTGGGCTGGCATTACAAGTCATTTTAGCTGTGGCTATATATTTGTTGTTGTTTTTTCCCTGGCTCTGTATCTGTATAGTCGTAAGAATTAATCATGTTCTCAATGTTCTATTTTGTATTTTTAATATTTGTGCCTATTTTATTTGATTGTTAGCTACTCTGAGAACGCTTTGGGGCTCAAGGACAGGTTATAAATAGATATAAATATATTAGCAAATGCAAAACATATATGCAAAATAATGATTGAAATTATGCACACAGATGTTCTTCCTTTAAAAAAACACCTCAGATTTTCTGGTCCACGATAAATTCACCTATCTGCTTCTTCATTGGCACAACACCTGGCCCTAAACCCAGTGTGGTATTTTGTACCCCGTCCTGTTAAGATAGGATTTTGGCTCAGAGGAAGGGAAAGAAGAGAGGGGGAGTAAAGGTGCTACCCAGCTTTTCTTCTGTTTAAGCTATATTATGTGCATTTTCCTTTCCTTTCAAGACTAATCTAAACTGATCCATTGCTCTGTCCCCGGAAGATCCCAGTTGCTTCACGGTTGCCACAAACATGAAATAGTCAGCTCTCTGTGTTGGAGTTTTATTTGCAACCTCACATATTGCCTGTAGTTTTATTTGAGTGGGAGGGACTTTTCTGGGCTGGTGTGATTGTCTGTTTATCCAGCACTAACCAATCCTTCCTTTCAGCCTTTGAATTCAAAGAGAGCCCTGCCTCTCTGTTGAGTGCATTTTCCACTCTCTTTTGTCTGTTGGTGGCAGTTGTTTTGTTTGCTGCTGGTCGCTTCAGTTGGTTGCTAAGTATGTGTGCAGTAAAGGTGCAAGTCAGTAATTTCAAGCAACTGTAAGTAAAGAAATGTTTTTATCCTTTCTCCTACAAATATCTCAGATTGAATTATTGAGACTTGAAGTGCCAGTTAATGAGAAAGGGGGTGGACTCAGGGGAACTTACAGTTATTTTCCTCTGTGATTCTCTGCACTGTGTAGCAAAAGGGAATTTTACCAGAAATTTAAAACTCTGCAACACTATACTGTACCATGAAGAGGGCTGAGCATCTAGTCAAAAAGGGGTGAGTGCCAATGTACAGTGACTTCACTCTTCAAGGTGCATATTACATATCCATTACACAGCCTAAATTCTCAAAAAACCAAATATAAGGGTAATGCTTGGACTTCGAGCTAACATGGTATAGCTACAATGGTATGGTCCCTCACAACCACCAAATAACACACATAAAGAGGCACAGAAAATAAGTGTTTGGTGGGATAACATCAGTAAAGACCAGTAACAAAAATATACTCTTATTCATTTTTGTTGTTGTTGTTTGGTTATTCCAACTGTGTTAATTCCTTGTGTTAGTACTGTATCAGGTCAATCAAATTAAAGCTACTGGGCTGCAACTGGTACCAGAAACCAACAGCACTCATCAAGATGTTATATAGTGTTTCAGAATGCAGTAAAAAGGGATAGATGCCATCTGTTTCTAATGATGTAAATCTGGACTAGGGTCCCTAGGCATGGTAGAATTATTTCCAATACAGGCCTAGGTTCATTGTTTAGATTGCGTTTCACAATGAAAGCACTTCTTCCTAATTCTGAAGGGAATTCACAATTTAATGTAAGCATACAAAAACTAGATTTTTTACAGCATTATGCCAAAGGCAACCTTGTAAAAGAACTTCTTTGAAAAGCCTCAGAAATCTCTTTCCCTTCAGGGTAAAGTAGAGGGAAGATGTTCCCCCACTGATTCCTAATAAAATGAAAGAAAGGGGAAAGCTTAAGGTTTGCTCCTGGAGAAAAGAAAATTCCTACTAGGGTAGAATGGGAAAATAAGATAGCAAGGGAATAGTGAATTGTTTTACAATGTTTTCTTCTAATGATATTAACTGAAAAGGCCTTGACCAAGCTTCCCGTGGAGCAACATCTGCCAACAATGTGGTGGATTATGTGACAGGGGGTATGAGACTAGGGATATAAAACCTGAACTGGTTCATCCTTGTGTGGTCAGTCAGTCAGTGTAAGATTCTGCGCCCCCTCTTCACTAGAAATCAGTGAGGTGGCCATGAGGAGGATGAGGATTGCTGGTTATTTTATTTCATCTTATGTATGGTCATTATATTTTGTAGTTTGCATTTTGTCTGTTTCCACCCTCGTGGGTTCTTAGGAGTGTTGCCTTCCTTTTATATTTTTATATTATTATACTTTGTGGTTTAAGTGGGGAATATTGTCTCTTATGTTCATTTTCACTGTTGGAAACTGCCCAGAGTGGTGGTGGTTTGCTACTAGATGGCATGGTATAGAAAATAAATAAATGGATGGATGGACAGACGGACGGACTGACTGACTTAGACCAGGCTTTATTTTTCAGCCTAAATCACTTCACATACTGATTGGGAATATGAAAATGGGGTGGGGGACAATATACACTGCCTTGAGCTGCATGGAGGAAAGATAGGACATGACTGGAGCTAATAAATAACGGTAACATAATCATTCTCCCTGGGTTGCAATGTAACTGTGGCATCAGTACCCTAACCATGCCATGTCCAAACTGGTACCTATAACCATTAAGCTTGGCCACTGGAAATATGTGACATATAAATAGGAGCCCCCACAGTATGCAGATATACCAACCATGAACATGAACACCAACAAAATACTGCAAAACCTTATACAAAGTGAGCAGGCAATGTAGGCTCAAGATGCAGTCTGCTATGATGCAAATTCCTGTCTGTCTATTTCCCCGCAGGACCCTGACACCAGATATTTATTCTTCATTTGCTTTGCATGTTATGCTAGGCACACAAACCCTCTAGCAATGGAAAGATCCCAGGGCCAGGCTTACTAGGAAGCAAGATAAAGTAGTTATTCCCTCAGTAGCAGATTCTCAGGAATGGGGAGGGGGGGAGAGAATGCTGAATTCACCAGTCTTGAAGACAGTATTAGGATTTCTATACCTCTCAGGACTTCTTGGGAGAAAAAAATACACCTCACCTTTGCACATTTGCAAACTTTACAGGGAGCTTCAGAGAAATAAATACAGAGAAATAAAGTACAAATAAAGTGAACAGGGCACACATTATGAGAACAAATAAAATGTGGATTATTTAAAACAAAACTGTGGGGAAACATGTTTTGGCCAATTGAGAAAAAATGTGTAATTTTTTAAATGTACAAACTGAGGGGAAGGTGCAAAAAGGCACCTGAATTTCAGCGTAGGGAGAAAATGCAAAGCCGTGCAATCTAATGTAGAACAATAATGGAAAGAAAGTCCAAACGGCATTTGAAGAAACAAAACAATTCTGAAACAGAGTTTTTCACATCCTAAATGGCCCAGCACTCCTTTCCTCCAAACCCTAGGCTGTTTTCCAGCAAGGCGCATATCCATTTAGTTCTCTTTTAACTACAGGTGTGACCCATCTCCAAGGGACAGTCTCCAAATGTCCTGTTTTTCTCCAATTTCCATGTGTTGATCCAAGGGCTCTCTTGTGTCATGCAGAGGAACATTGATACTCCCTTCAAGTCACAGTCACTATGCCTGATCTTTCTCATTCAAAGACTTTCAAATGGAAATGCGTCTTCCCACTTTCCCCAAGGTAGGTGGCCTGTCCCTAAAACTTTTATTTTTGAACTGTAAATTGCTGGCAGACGCTCAACACAGCTGGGATGGAAATGAGGCATGAGCTTCACTTCTGAACTGCTCTTAATGACTTAATTGCACTGCAGAAGACAGAAGCTCACAGCAGCCGGGCACAAAAGCAGCAGTTGCCAAGAAATGCCAAAGCAAAGGAGGTTTCTTGGCTGAGGCAACAATGTTATCAGAGTGTCCATTCCTCCATGGGAACATTTACACTGAAAGGCTAAGCAAAACCACAGTCACTTGTCTTCCTGTCCTCTCTGAAATGCTTATCTGCAACCAGCACCTACTAGAAATTATCTTCTCCCTGCACAAAGAAGTGTGTGTGTTGGGGCGGGGGGAATTGATTCATTTTTCTACCTTTAATCAACCCTGCATAATATGCTTGTGCATGCATGTACACACACCTTGCAGATGCCAGAAAATGCACCACCTGTTGCTTGGTCTTGATTTTGCTTAAACCACCCAGCAGCTCCATAATACACAATTACCTCTTTATACATTGGAAAATAGTCCTGTGCAGGGTGAGGCAGCTGCAGAATGGGGTTTCATATTGTTCCTTCCAGGTAACTGAAAGTGGTTTAACAAAGCAGTTAAATAGCAACTGGCAGGGTAGCAGCTGCACAAGGCAACAAATATCAGCTGTGCCGGCCTTGGGAACAGCTTGCTCCCCACCTCAGGATAGGTAGGAAGGTGTGTTTAAAGTCAAAAAGGCAGCACCGGCTGGTTTCTACCTATCTCCTTTCTGCAGGTTAGAGTGGGAGTTAAGTTCTACATGAGAAACCTGGCAAATCTGGGAGTCTGAGAAAACCCTCTCTCAAATTCAAGTTGGCATGCATTTATGTACCCAGGAAATAATCACACATTGACATTTTTCTTTTCCTTCTTTGAAAAAGTACTTCCAGTGCAATTTAGTGCAGGGGTTCCCAACCTTGGATATCCCTGGTGTTCTTGCACTGCAACTCCCAGAAACTCCAGTCAGCACAGCTGGTGTTGAAGGCTTCTTGGAACTGCACTCCAAGAACACCTGGGTTACCCATGGTTGGGAACCACTGATCTAGTGCATGTCTATACCAACATCATTCCCACTTATTTCCATGGAGATCATTCTGAGGCAAGTGATCATATGATTGCAGAAGTGGCAAGTGTTTTAAATTTCAAGACCTCGTTTGTAATCAAGAGCTAGCCAATACAATTTAAACCTAAACACACACAGGGGCTCAAAAAATGTAAGCCCTGGAAGTAAGAATCTGCACAGAATTTATCACTGACAGATTTGGGGAACTTTTTCTTTTAAAAAATATGAATGAGGATTTCCATTTAAATGAAAATTAAAGGATCTGAGACAGATGTGGCTCTCTCTTGCACACATCCCTCTGCTATTCATTAACATCCATGATCATAACAGAAAACATGGATACAAATGGCATTTTAACAAGTAAGCATGCAAAACTCTAGCCAGCATGAAAAAAAAACTTTTCAGTTTCATGGTCTCCTACATTCAATTTAAAAAAAAATACTTATGTCCTTTACATCCTAAAGGAACTAGATTTGGTGGACAGAGTGCCTGAAGAACTATGGATGGAGGCTCGTAACATTGTATAGGAGGCAGCAACAAAAACCATCCCAAAGAAAAGGAAATGCAAGAAAGCAAAGTGGCTGTCCAACGAGGCCTTACAAATAGCAGCGAAGAGAAGGGAAACAAAATGCAAGGGAGATAGGGAAAGTTACAGAAAATTGAATGTGGACTTCCAAAGAATAGCAAGGAGAGACAAGAGGGCCTTCTTAAATGAACAATGCAAAGGTATCGAGGAAAACAATAGAAAGGGAAAAACCAGAGATCTGTTCAAGAAAATTGGAGCCATTAAAGGAACCTTTTGTGCAAAGATGGACATGATAAAGGACAAAAATGGTAGGGACCTTACAGAAGCAGAAGACATCAAGAAGAGGTGGCAAGAATACACAGAGGAATTATACCAGAAAGATCTGGATGTCCCGGACAACCCAGATAGTGTGGTTGCTGACCTTGACCCAGACATCCTGGAGAGCAAAGTCAAGTGGGCCTTAGAAAGCATGGCTAACAACAAGGCCAGTGGAGGCGATGGCATTCCAGTGGAACTATTTAAAATCTTAAAAGATGATGCTGTTAAGGTGCTACACTCAATATGCCAGCAAGTTTGGAAAACTCAGCAGTGGCCAGAGGATTGGAAAAGATCAGTCTACATCCCAATCCCAAAGAAGGGAAGTGCTAAAGAATGCTCCAACTACCGTACAATTGCACTCATTTCACACGCTAGCAAGGTTATGCTCAAAACCCTACAAGGTAGGCTTCAGCAGTATGTGGACCGAGAACTCCCAGAAGTACAAGCTGTATTTCGAAGGGGCAGAGGAACTAGAGACCAAATTGCTAACATGCGCTGGATTATGGAGAAAGCCAGAGAGTTCCAGAAAAACATCTACTTCTGCTTCATTGACTACGCAAAAGCCTTTGACTGTGTGGACCACAGCAAACTATGGCAAGTTCTTAAAGAAATGGGAGTGCCTGACCACCTTATCCATCTCCTGAGAAATCTATATGTGGGACAGGAAGCAACAGTTAGAACTGGATATGGAACAACTGATTGGTTCAAAATTGGGAAAGGAGTACGACAAGGCTGTATATTGTCCCCCAGCTTATTTAACTTATATGCAGAATACATCATGCGAAAGGCTGGACTGGATGAATCCCAAGCTGGAATTAAGATTGCCGGAAGAAATATCAACAACCTCAGATATGCAGATGATACCACTCTGATGGCAGAAAGTGAGGAGGAATTAAAGAACCTCTTAATGAGAGTGAAAGAGGAGAGCGCAAAAAATGGTCTGAAGCTCAACATCAAAAAAACTAAGATCATGGCCACGGGCCCCATCACCTCCTGGCAAATAGAAGGGGAAGATATGGAGGCAGTGACAGAGTTTACCTTCCTGGGCTCCACGATTATTGCAGATGGTGACAGCAGCCACGAAATTAAAAGACGCCTGCTTCTTGGGAGGAAAGCGATGAGAAACCTAGACAGCATCTTAAAAAGCAGAGACATCACCTTGCCGACAAAGGTCCGGATAGTCAAAGCTATGGTTTTTCCAGATGTATGGAAGTGAGAGCTGGACCATAAAGAAGGCTGACCGCCGAAGAATTGATGCTTTTGAATTGTGGTGCTGGAGGAGACTCTTGAGAGTTCCCTGGACTGCAAGGAGAACAAACCTATCCATTTTGAAGGAAATCAACCCTGAGTGTTCACTGGAAGGACAGATCCTGAAGCTGAGGGTCCAATACTTTGGCCATCTCATGAGAAGAGAAGACTCCCTGGAAAAGACCCTGATGTTGGGAAAGTGTGAAGGCAAGAGGAGAAGGGGACGACAGAAGATGAGATGGTTGGACAGTGTCATCGAAGCAACCAACATGAATTTGACCCAACTTCAGGAGGCAGTGGAAGACAGGAGGGCCTGGCGTGCTCTGGTCCATGGGGTCACGAAGAGTCGGACACGACTAAACGACTAAACAACAACAACAACATCCTAAATGGCTATGAGAACCAATTCCCAGAATGTATCATAGATTATGGCTGCTGGCTGGAAGATTGTGGGAGTTATAGTCTCCCAAAGTGACTTGTTGAGTGTCAACTTATGAACACCAGATGCTGGGGAGGGGGCAATTATGCAAAGGGCTGCTCTGCCTTCAGGTTCTCCTTGTTGTCTTCTCTGTCTAGCTACTAACTGGAAATGGGACACTGAATCAAAAGGACAAATGGTTTGGTTCAGAAGAGCTGTTCCCATATTCTTATAGCTGCATGGTTCTGATGTACACAGGCAGCAGGCACAACAAGGTTCTCCTTGGGATCATCCTTCTCAGTAGACAAAGTGAGAAAACTTCCAGGAACAGAAATTAAACAACCAGTTGGAGACAGCAAATTGCCAGTTATTTAAGGCAGCCATTCTCAACAGGGGCCTGGCACATTTGAAGGGGGCCACAGGCTGGAAACAATTCTTCACACACCACCTTATAAGGTTTGTTATGTCCCTTACACAATCATGATTCAGCCTATGTTTCTTCCATATTGTGTTTCTGGCCATGATTTTAAAAAAAAGGTAGAGAATGGCTATCATCTATGAGCCAGAGGGGGTTTGTTATTGCAGCTTGTTAGCATGATGACTCTTGTGGGGAAGTGCTAGGACTTTACTATAACTTCTGTACCATTTCTCCTCACCAATTCCTTCTTCTGGCTGCTTGGTGTGTGTGTGCTTGTGTTATGTGCCATCAAGTCACATCTGACTTATAGGAGCCTTAACAGATTTTCAAGATAAGTGAGGTGTTTAAGGAATGGTTTTACCAGTGCCACCCTCCCCCTGTGAACTACCATGGCCAAGCAAGGATTCGAACCTCCATCTTCCAAGTCATAGTCTGTCACTCTGTCCACTATACCACATAGAATACCAAGTAAAATACGTACTACTAAAAAGTTGTGCTTTGATGACTTTTCAGATTCACCCAAACCAATACCTCAAGTATGGAAGTCTGTGTAGCAAACTTGAAACATATGTTTCCAGCTAATAAACAATCCAACAATCTATTCTATATGGAACATGTATGTTCCAGTGATCAACACTTAATTTTAAAACCAGTTCCAAGACTCCAACATCAATGAGCCTGGGTTCAAATGAAACACTGCATTAAATTGCTTGCTGAGGACCCTTTTTCCTGGTAAGGAAGGGCAACTTGTGGCTGTCTGGTGGTTGTGGGAATAGTGGTCCCATCATCTTTCATCCCTGGCTAGTATGACTGGGGCTAATGGGAGTTGCTTTCCAAAATTATATAATCCTTTAGGCCTCTCAACTACCCAGATTCTTCTCCATACTACACTTCCAAGCATCCCACGTCTTCACACACACCCCATCTCCTTTTCAAGACATGGAAGATCCTGTTAAACTTGAAAAAGTTGGACAAAGTGAATGCAAGTGATCAACACAGAAGAACTGAGGGTAACGAATGTGGAGGACAAAGTAAAATGTTCTCTTTAAGCCAATACGAGAGACTCACAGGCCAGGAATAGCTAATGAAAGAAGACAAGATTTAATATAAGTCACGTCCTGGCTTAATACCATCCTATTGTAGCCTGAGGCCAAACTCCACAAATTCCCTCCTTTGAAATTCATCCATGTTTACAACAATGGAAAGGGACTGTTACTTTTGAAGATTAATTAATTAAACTGTAGTTTGTCCTTAGAAGAAGATAAGTAATATAAAGGATGCCTATTTCTGTTCTACACAGTACATATTCCAGATGCATAAGAGCCTGAAGCAACTGAAGCAAAAAACCCAGACTGGTCATGTAATAATGTCTGAGGAAAGCGGTAGGAGTAACTCCAGTCCCTAACAGATGCAGCAGCAGCTTTCCAATAAGCACAAGAATACAGATGTTGCACTCATTCAACAGGCAAAGGCAGGCCCATTTGTAAGCAAAATTATGATTCCCCACAGCAGGGGTAGACAACTGTGCCCTTCCAGATGTTTTTGGCATACAACATAGTTGGAATGAGAGCCAGTGTGATATAATGGTTAGAATGCAGGACCAGGACATCTCCAGGATATAGTCCCCACTGAACTCATAGCATGACCTTGAGTTACTCACTGTCTTTCAGCTTGAACTACCTCACAGGGTTGTTAGAAGGATAAAGTGAAAAGGAGAGCTCTGAGCTCAGTGGAAGAAAGGCAGGATATAGATACAATTAACAAACAAAATAAATGAACTATCATCTTTTCCCATAGGGTAAGGTAGTTGGGATACCCAATGAGATGGAGGGACTACAGTAAGGCCTGAGTTCAAATTCCTTCTCAGCTATGGAAGCTCAACAGGAGAGTGGAACTGGTAAAATCACTCCTTATATATCTCACTTATCTTGAAAGCCTTTCTATGATCCCTATAAGTTGGTTCCAATTTGATGGCATATAACAACAACAGGGTAGCTAAGCCCTGTAGGGCATGTAGACCAACATCTTCTGGCAGAACAAATTTGTCCACTTCTGTCCTAGAGCAAGAACATGGAGTGAGAAACCCATGGCCACTCTGGGGAGAAAAAAGTGTGAATGTTTTTTCTCCTCTCTTGACAAACAGTCAAAAATAGAACTAAAAGAGAAGAAGGGTGGGAGTGGTGGGGGAAAAACACACCATCAGACACAGGGCAAGGTGGGGGAGGCAAGGGTTGCAGGATGAAAATGAACTAGCAGGCTCCAAGAACTCATCTCTAAGCCCACATAGGAAGAGCAATTGGGATATAGTTTATCCTGCCTCCCAGGTAGGGTCAGCTGAGATAATTGAAAGGTGACAGCCAATATGTAGTTACAGGCTGTGTGATGAGAATAGTGCTTGTGAATTTCAAGTGCTGCCTGCTTCTAGTTTATTGCAACTGTGCTGCCAAAACCGTCTTCCACAACAGCTCTCTGTCACAACAAATGATTCAAGGAAAGGAAGGAAGATTACTGCAGGTAGTCCAGTCAACACAAAACTAGGGATGGGAGAGAAATTCATGTTGTGCCTACATTTTCTGGACAAACGTACAAAATGTGAATGCACAGAACCTATAAATGAAATGGAAGTGTATGCAAACCTGCCCCCTTCTGAATGGTGCAGTCTAGTTTGCAAATCAAAAAAGAGTATGTTATGGGAAAAGACACATGAAAACACATCATATCGGAGGAAATATTTGCAAAAAAGCAGACACACAAAAAGAAATGTATACACAAATTCATATATTTGAGGACAAGAAATAGATACAAATGTTCATGTGAGGATTTTTCTTTGTTCTGATTAATTTTGTTGTACTCATAAACTAATTCAACCCACTCTCACACAATCTTGCTATTGAGGGAATGAAAAAAAATCTGATGAATTTTAAGTTTCTAGATTTGATCATCACTAACAGGAAACTCGGTCCGTCTTCAAATCCCACTGCAACTATAACTCCTTAGGCTGCAATCCTGCACAAAGTTAGACAAGAGCAATCAAATTGAAGTCAGTGTAATTTGAAGGATATTCAGTTTACCAGCCTTGGAAGAATGGAAGGCCAAGTCAACCTCAAGCTGGCTATCTGAGCCTGTGGGATCAAACTCAGGTCATGAGCAGAGTCTTTGACTGCAGTACTGCAGTTTAACTACTGCGCCCCAAGGCTCCTCATGGTAGCCTCCCTGACTTAAAAGTCTCTATAAAAATTATGCCAACATAGCCATGCACTGGGTGTCTTAGGGGAAGCCTTTAAAGGATGAATCTATCTCCACAATCCCATTACACCTCCATTGTAGCCCAATGAAATGGCAGTATTTCCCTCTTTCCTTGCAGTCAACCAAAGCAGTCCCCTATTTAAATCATTTCTCATGACTACTGATAGCTGTTTACAAAGAGAACTGCTGACTCAGGAAATGGAGGTGGTAAGAAATGTTACCAACATTAAGCAAATAAATCTTCTATCATTTAAAAGCTTTCTCTGCCAATGTTCTGCTTGAATCCCTCTTTCTGAAGTCATTTTCAATACATTAAGGTCTGAGTAGTGTAGGCTGAGAACTACACTAATTATTAAACCTTCTTTTCAATTCTGCTCAGAGCTGAATAATTATATGACAGATCCTTTTCTTTTCTGATTTTTTGTCAGGTAAAAATGTACCTGACTTTTCTACATTTCCTCTCTCCCTCTCCCTCCCCCCCCTCTCTCTGTCTGTGTTTGTGTGTGTGTGTGTGTGTGTGTGTGTGTGAGAGAGAGAGAGAGAGAGAGAGACTTAGGTTTGATGGGGAAGTGCTCGTCCAAGCATCACTCCTGGCTCCTGCCTGCTGTCTGACTCTCAAGTCCTGCATCACACAGACTCCCTCAAAGGATTCAACACCCAGAAAACTGAGACTGAAGTTTAAAGCCAACAACTACAATTAGAACATGCAGCTGTAACCAGTTGGATACTGATAAACTGTTTTTGTGAAACCAACACGTCACCACATTTGTAACAGGGCGAAGGCAGAGAGGGCCTGGACCCACTTAACTTTTTTAGAGTGCCATGTTTGTTACCATTTTATAAGGCAAACAGAAGGCATGATTTAGTAAACATAAGGGGGAGGAGATAGAGAATTAGGGCAGGGCTTATAGTTTTCATTAGGGAACTCCTTTTTCCCATCTAGAATTTTCAAGACTTTAGTAGTTTCCATTGGTACTAAATATTATTTTTTTTCCATTTTCCTTGCAAGTGTTAGTTCCAGCTTGATTGGCGTTGCCAGTGAAGAAGTATAACAGCTGGTTTTTGCTAGCTTGCCTGCTGTATATCCAAATCGACTTAAATGTTCTTGAAAATCCTAGCGGGGGAGCAGAGGTATCATAAAAGAGAAAGACACCACAAGCACGGTTGTTTGTATCATTAGATCCAGTGAGGGACAAGCATTTCTTGTAAATTCCACAGCCATATTCCACAGCTGCATATGTCTTATGGTCTCTTCTGCCGTTCCTAAACTAGCTTCCTGACTCAAGTGGAATGGAAACTTACAATCTTGTTAACTGGTAGTCCAATTGGCTTTTGAACGTAAAAGAGGGTGTGTCCCTCAGCCAGTGGTTAGCGATGGTTATCTCATTCTCTGCCTGAAGCATCAAAATGTTTCTGACTGGCCCTAACAATAAGGCAAGCAAGCAAGCAGCTCCTGCCACCTTTACTTTTTCTCTGGCACAATACTGACATAACACTGACACCAGCACAAGAAGAGTGAATCAGATATCTTTCAGCCACAACCTAATGAGCCGCTGATTGAAAATACCAACAGAAGCACAGTGATGAGAAAGACCTGCTAGATAACCTCCTTGTTGCTAACAGAGGAACATTCCTGTCACTGAATTCTGATGGATTGTTCTTTTTCAGAAAAACACTATTTGCTGCCTATATAGCATTTACAAGCTTGTTTCTGTCATTTAACAGAGGAGTGGGCAACATCTAAAGCCCAGGGGGCTGGACACAGCATCAGTAACACATAAATTCAGGATAAACATCTCCCCACCTGTCTGAAGATATGGACTGGTCCACAAAAGCTCACATTAAAATATAGCAGTTAGTCTTCAAGGTGCCACAACATTTTTATCTCTCCACCCATGTATGTATGGCATGCCAGAAGAGCTCTGACCAACCCGTTGAAGGATCACTCTTGGCTTAAAAGAAACACTTATAAGTAACAGATAAAACCATCCAGTGAGTATCCTATTTGAGAAATGAGGAGCATAATGCCCCGTGGCTTTTGTACTCTGTGTGATCTTTGGTCTGCAAATCTACAAGCCAAAGATTGCCCCGTTCAAAGCAAAGCGCTTCCCCATGCGCAAAGGCTAGGAAATATCTTGCCATCACCACCCTGTGTAAACACTAGCAAGAGGGAAACTGTATAAGCAGTGGGGAACTGTGTGGATAAAATCAAACAGGATTTTTGTTCATGTGTATCAATGCTTCTCACTCAGCAAGTACTTTACATGAGGAGTCTATTGCACGAGGTGAAGCTAATACAGCAAATACAATACAAAGATTGGAAGTGGCACAGCTGAGCTGTCCAGCCTTTTGGGGGGGATTATGGCAAATTACTGTCTATCTATTTCACAGGGGCATCATTCAGAAGGAAGAAGCTAATGATGTATTTACAGGCTGTCTTCAGCTTTTGTTACAAGATGCAGAAGAAACTGAAATTCATCAATTGGCTTTAAATACGTTGCTTGCAGGATTAATCCTCCAAATTTAACCTTTACAGTGTTTCTTTTTTCCCTGATGGTCCAAGCACTGGGGCACCTGTTTGTTGCTGCTGTTTTTAAATCTTCTGGGCAGGTGAATAATAACAAGACAACAAACAACAGCAGGGGGAAAAAAGGCAGGTTAAATTAGTCTCTGACCACTGGCAGAGGGACTTGCCTGGGGCTAGAAAAACAGTAGCACTCTGCAGCCTCTTCTCTAATCGGATTTGTACACTGCAAACAGGGATTTCAGATTTGTCTCCAAACAAAGCAACTCATTTATTTAACAAACTGAATGGGAGATGTACTGTCCCTATGAGGAAAACATCATCCCCCTCCCAATGTCCATGGGGAGGCAAGCTGGGGGTTCCATAAAACAGAACCCAGTGGATGTTTCTTTCAGTTTAAAAGAAGAAGATTTAAGAAAGAACAAAAAATAGATATAAATATCTGAAGAGAAAATAATTCAATTTTCCAATTTACGGCTAGAAATGAATATTTAATGACCATATTACTTCTAAAAATTATTATGTACTCTCTTTGTGTGTTTTCTATATTCCTTCATGTCTTGTCACCAGTTTTACCAATGTAAACAGACTGGAAGCCTTTTCCTCCTCTGATTTACATTGTGGCCGTTTAGTGCAGACAGTTTTAGAAGGAGGGGAAATATTTCCCCCTTGATGTAATTATCTTGTGCAATATCCGTGTAGCAAATATTCAGCAAATGTTAGATACTAATAGCAAATGAGACGTGGAAATGCGTCTCCACCTAGCATCTTAACAGAAAGAGAGGAGGCTATCAGTATGTTAGCATCTATGCTACTTTTCCCTCAGCAAAGATTTCCATAACTTTCTCTTAAATTTTTGAAAAGCATCTAGTCCTTATGGTTGAAAGGATTAATCTGAAAACTTGACATGTGATGTTACTTCTTTTTCACTGTTTTCTGTTGGTTTTATTCAACAATTATGTGTTTCAAGATGACCTCAATCTGAAACTACTAGGGGAAATATGGGAAAAGATCCCACTGCCATTGATAATTCCAAGCAGTTATAAAGGCTAGATATTTGTCAAAAATTGAACAGAAAACTATGGAAATCTCTGCTGAAGCAAAAGTAGCACAGACGCTAATATGTTTTGATAGGCTCCTCTTTTTTTGGAGCTTCTTCCATCAGGTAATACTGTTGTTCTTCTCGCTGTAGTTTCCATTTATTTGAATGGAGCTAGAGCAGGAGAACTGTCCGTGGCCCTGTGTGTGTGTGTGAAAGAGGGAGGGAGGATTGTTTCTGTAGTACTAGCTGTTTGCATCCTTATGTATGGTACTTTATGATTCTATTCCAATTTGCAAACATCCTGAAATTTATTAGCACATACAATATGTATATTTCATGTTATTCTAAAACAGGGGTGAGCCAAGTGCAAACACTGGACAATATGCTGTACCCCAGGTTCAGCCAGTCACTTTCTTTTTTAAAACATGGACTCTTTTTTTGGGGGGGGGCCTAAATCTAGCTCATGGAGGCAACATTACATTTGCAAAGAAAATCATGCCCACTGAGGACTCCCTGAGAACTATTTGCCCTTTTTTGGTCAGTATTCAAGGGACTACTCACAAAGGTCAAAAGGTGGGCAAAAGTGACCCCTGGAACTTCAAATGCTGTGTACTCTTCCCCTGAAAGAAAACGGGAAAACATGTATGAACCTAAAACATGATGTGAACACTTAACAGCAGCAGACAACATAGGAGAGAAGGAGTAATACTGCAGAATTCCCTAATTGTGAGAACACATCAATATGCAAAAGAAGCCATCCTGAGTTTTTATTATTATTAATATTATTAAGGCACTGAGGAACTAACAGGACATGGCCACAAGGAATTACAAGAACCACTCAGTGGGTCTCTCCATAAGACAAATGTAGGCAGGCCCTGAGCTTTATTTATACTGACAAGGGTTTTTTTGAACAGAGAAAGAGGTACTCGGGAGAGCTTTGCCCAAAGGTGCCCTGCCATGTTCTTGTCTTCCCTAGTCCAAATTGCACAGACATCAGGTACGTAGCTGTGCATATCCTCTTTATTTTATCTGTTCAGCCATTTGAGTGCATATGATTGAACTCACTGCAACCCACGGAGAGTAATGAGATTCAGAAGCAAAGCAGTATGACAGGGAAATGGCCCAATTATGCTGAGCCTTGCTTTTCTCCCAGCAAAACTGAGCCAGTGTGACCATTCAGCACACAAAGGGAAGCGGGCGTCCCGAGATGGCTGTCGAAGGAGTAGGCAGAAAAGATGACAATTATTTTAATCGCCTTCCAAAGAGGTGGCAAATGGCAATAATGTTTGCCATAATTGTAAAGCGATGCCAAGAAGTCAATGATTTCATCTGGCCTTTATATCCTGAATAGAACCCAAATTAGCTTTTCATCCTCTGTGTTAGTGGAGCATTGATTATTTCTCATTACATAATAGTTGGGTCACTGTGTTCTTGTATCCCACAAAACGAGGTGGGGACCAACTTTGCTAATTGTGTGGAGGGAGGTTTTTCTTTAAGTGTGCTATGTGTATGTATAACCACTGACTGTATCTTATGTCAAGTATAATGGCCAAGTATATTTCCCACTGAAGCCAATGTGATTGAAGCAAGAGTTGTTGTGTAGGTCATTGTGTTCTGCTTCCACCCACAAAAAAACTGCTCTCTTGACAACAGTGTATGAAGTGTCAGTCCTTGCACCATGAAAAATGAAGAGAGAGTAAAGACTAGGTTGAAGGAAGAACTTTCATTCTTAATAGAAACATCAGGCTGCAGCAGTCAGCTGATAGGATGCTCCATTGATGTTGCTGAGACAGCAACACTTTGGGGCTCCTCTTTTGCTTGACCTGTATGTACTTCAGCTGGCTATTGTAAGAGCACTGTAACTAAGCACTGTAGCTAGAATTTGTTCACTTTCCTTCCACTTTCCCACTTCCCTTTTTCTTGTAAATTATATAATTTAAATTGTAAGCCTGAAGGCCTGCCTTATCTTTGTAAGGGGCTCTTACCATTACAAACCACAATTTTTCATGTTTGTGCCCATCTCTAATTGACACACCTGAATTCTATGCCCTGCTTGCAAGCTTCCACAGATGTTGCTGGAAAACAGCTCTTAGTGTCCCTGCCAACTGTCTATTCTGATTAAGGCTGATGTGGGTTGCCATAGTCCACCAACACCTGGGAATCTAAGTTTGGAGAAGGTTTTGCACCATGGAATATGGACTCCAACCCAGCAGAGACATTCTTATGCAATGTGTGAAATACTGTTTTTCTGAATATCAAGGCAGGCCATTACCTCGATGTCTTGATTCTGAGTATATTGTAGTACGTGGCCTGCCATTTTTTGGACACAGAAAACAGATCGAATGAATGAATCTTGATTTGTTCCATCTTGGTACTTTTTACAATCTCTCACATCACTTTCACCCCAATATGTGCAAATTCTAGTGAAACCTTTTTAGATACCTAACTGTCATATATTTTTGTTTGTTAAGTAGTAGAGACAGAAGACTATATTTTTCCAACATATAAAGTGATGCTATCAATCAAACTGTTTGATTGATTCTCAAAAATAAGTAGGTCTGGTTTACTTTGGAGACCAGCTTTACAAAATCTTCTTCCCCAGGCCCGTCCTGTAAAGCAGGAGATATAAGTTCAGCAACGTGCAAGAACAGATGAACTAAGTTATGTGATTCTTACAGAGCCGGAAGCTTGACAAGCAATCTTCATTAAAAGGTTTTTAAGTATAATAAAATTGTTCCATCTTCATTGTGCCACTCATTCCTTTTTTTTCTTCATAAAAGAAGGAATTTATTAGCACATCTTCATTCTCCCTTCTTTTCCACCCACTCTTAAATCACACACATGCATTAAAATATGAAAGATAAACTGATCTAGAGACCTAGCAGATGTAATGAAACTAGGATATAGGATGAATCCAAAATAGAATTCCTCTAATTCCACAAGAACTATGCGTTTCACCTAATCTGAAACTCTCTTCACATCATTTTATCTGTAGAGTATCTACTAGTATCTGAAAATATAAGACATTGCTCAGGAGAAAGAGAGAGGTTGTATGTTATCACAATGTTGTTTTCTATGGCAGTGAGACAGCATTTAGATTTTATTTCCCCCTTTTCATTTATTGGCCAAAATCCTCTTGAATAGTTATATCTGCAGGAAGCAAATGGCATAATGATGCCTCTGTCACTGTGAAGAGCCTAGGAGACTGAGGGGCTGGGGCAATGGTATGTTGTGGTCCAGTCATGAGGAGTAAGGTAGAGGTTAATGACACCAGAAGCATCATGGTACATGCTGGTGTCTGGGGGAGGGGGGACAGGAAAGCTTATATAGATCCCACCGAAAGGCCAACGCTCTTTGATCTTGCTGGCCATACCTGCCCACCACCCTGTAGGTACAGTGCAAGCACTGCTCAGTGCTTTGAGGGAGACTAGATAGGAATTTTTGGCCTGAGTCACCTGACTGGCATATTGAACAAAAGGTGACCAAGAGTTTTTGGAGGTAGGGGGCTATATTGCACTGATTGCCCATGGGACATGATGGGCAGTTTAGAGTTGAGGTTGGATTAAATAGGCAGTCATGGCAAGGTGAGCAGTGCAGAAATCAGAGTGATCGGTGGTGAGCTTTAAGCAGGACATTTTGGTAAAGGGGAACTCAGCATATTAGCTCCTTGGATCTTGAGGTTCAAGGGCATGGCCTGGGGAGCAATCTTTCAGGCCAGCTAGGGCAGTGGTTCCCAACCTTGGGTAACCCAGGTGTTCTCATACAGCAGCTCCCAGAAATTTCAGTCATCACCGTTGGTAGTGAAGGCTTCTGGGAATTGCAGCCCATGAACAGCATGTCCTTGGATTACCCAAGGTTGGGAACCACTGAACTAGGGTAACATCCACTTCAAATCATGAGTATTAAAGAAGCAAATGGAACTTGGAAGGTCTTCCAGTAGGGCTTATACAACAGGAGAGAGAGTTGGGAGGAACTCCTGATCTAGGATCTGTTCTATGTAAAGATCTCTTTGCAAGGTAGGGAAAGTGTGCTTGATATATGTATCTGACATGCCAATTTCAAAATATATTTCTATTTGAATGCACTAAGAGGTTCTTCAATAGACTTCAAGTATAAATGTATACAAAGATCCTCAGTAGTTCAGCTAATGTGGGGAACATCCATTTCCTATTAATAATTTCAATGGCAAGAAAGTAGTTGTGAAAAATACTTCCCAAATACTTCACTGTCATTGATTCAATTATAAGTTGTCTAAATAAGTGACAGGTTGTCTTGACTTGAAATCAATGACAGTGAGGAATTGGACAAGGGTCAGGCAAGGAATTTTGAAGCATCCTGAGATTTTTCACTTCCAACCAAGAGTAGGATTCCCTTCCCATTAAGCTCTGCTTAATTCGTGCAAAACGTAGTGGAACAAAATTAGTGTTCTCTCCCCTTGACAATCAAGGCAAGCACAGCAAGCACAGGAGGACAGACAGATTCTTAAGCAAGCCACAAGCAATCTTTCGAGTACTTCAAATTCTTGAATGTCCATAGGAGAACAAAGCAACAGCCATCTTAGTTTTATGCAAACTGTGCAATTTATGGAAATTGTGCAATTTTGCACCTCAAACTGAGCAATTTGCTTAAAACATTGTTCTCACTACTGTGAGAACAGTTTTCAGAGTGCCTGCTAATTCTTCCCTGGACTCATTGGGGATGAGAGGAATGTTACAGTTGCCTATCATCCTTTGCAAGTGTCAACATTTGAAATTTGAGTTCATACAGTGTTAAAATGATTGTGGGAAGTACAATAAAAAAGCACCCTAAAAATGAAAATTACAGTTTAAAAGTGCAGCTTGGATTTTGTTGTTCTCAAACCAACACACTGTTTCTAGCAGAGTCAGAGAAACAAGGTCACACTATACATAAACATTATAAAGGTATTCCATTCACGTCTGCCAGTTTTCATGTAAAAGTAAATGAGATGATCTAATGAAATTAATGGAGTTGTTCAAATGTAGAACATATGAAATATATGGTGTTTATCACTCCAGTAGTACACCCTACTGGCAATCATATATTGTAAATTCAGCAACAGTTCAGAATTCTGGAGCCTTCCTGAGGTTCAGGTTCTGGGGGGTTGAGAGAGGGGCTTAGTGATACAAGTTCTTGGGGGTCGCAAGACTTGCAAATTTGAAAACCATGACAAAAATGTTATCAGTAAGATGGCAATTTGCCAGACTTGAGTTTAGCAGACCCCTGAAGTCACAAAGGGGTGCAAAAGTAATGGAAGTTTGTACTGGGAAAACATTTCTTGGAATAGCAGACTCCTGTAACCAGCAAGTTCTATAAAATAGATTGTTTACTGATCAAGGAAGTCTGAACAAGTATAAATTAGGAGACACACACCTTGAGGCATTCCTTCATAACAAGCTGACTTCATGTTACACTACACACATTGGATATTATCATGTAGTAGAGCAGCTGGACAGAGACAGAAAAAAATCACCATGGAATTTCCTCCACAGATTGTAATTGTTATGGCTGTGTGAGCAATGTAGAAAATGTATTATTTTATGTGTGTGTGTGAGAGAGTAATAATATGCTTAGAGGCTAAGAAAGTTATTTTGTTAACATATTTTTATTCTTAGAAACTCTGACGCTTTGAAGAAATGTTTTTCACTTTGTATGTTCTTATTTTATAAACTCTGATATTTTTCTATGAATTTACAATAAAGCTTTTAAAGGCTTTTAAAATCATAATGATTTTACTTTTAAATGATGTGTTCTAGAGATGTATTCTCTGCCTTTCTAGGCTATATAACCTTTTGCAATGTTAAAATGTAACTTAAAACATTCTTTTTGATATTTTATTATATTTTTGCTCCTGTTATCTTAAGTATTTGCCCAGAGCTTACATTTTAACACCTGTAACTTTTCATTAGTTTAAAAGGATGCATTTTTACAGTATATGCCTACAGTTTTCTTCATAGCTGTAAGACGTTTGCATTGTACAACAACTCTGAAGAATATTGTCCATATGGAACATATAGGCAATCAGATAAATAAAGTTTGAAGAAATAGAGAAGCTGATGTTGCCTGGAATTATTAGAACAATGAAAATATTTATACTTTCAAATTTAGATGAATATTGATATGATTGTCTGTGATTGTTTGGTTTCATTCTGGGATTAACACTTTATTGGGATAAATGACAGCTGTGACAAATGCAGGTTTCTACTTTTTCCTGGAGGAATTTCTGTAGAACTCAGAGTGCGGGGGGTGGGGGTGGTTGCTGTTTAGACCAAAATTACCAAAATTCACAAATGACTACACAATTTGGAAAGAACTTGAGGCTTTAAAAATAAAATGGAAGTAAGCGAAACTGACAAGAGTCACCCATCCAGACAGAGAGCTTTCCGTGCCTAGCTCTTAAACAGCCCGGCTTTGAATCACTGTGTATTCAACCGTACTCAGAATAGTCGTGCCTACTGAATTTGGCTAGTACAGATGCTTGAAATTTTCATCCACTTTGTTTTTGATAAGAACTTTCTCATGGGAAGAATGTAATACAGGAAAGACAGAAAGAACAGGATTTAAACATTTTAGAATGGGGGGGGGAAATCAAACTGATAGATTTATCCACCCTTATAACTAAGGGCTGAATTTTTTTTTACAGTGCTTTCATTTCCCAGAGTGGTAAAAGGAAGTGGGGCAGGCCAGGTTTGGGGGCATGTGCAGACAGAGTGCGAGAAACTCTATGGGTGTGCCTTCCATTTTACCTGCCCCATTCCAAGTGTTCAAAGTGGAACTGTCCAGCTTTCTCCCCCATCTCACAAGTCCTAAAATGCTGATCCTGCAAATGAATCCTGCTGTTGTCTTTGATATGTAGAGGTTTGGTGAGAGGTATCCAATTCAGATGCATACTAAGATGACAGATGGTACCATGAAACTATATTGTGATGGTATAAGCACAAGTAAAACTGTTGTTACACATTCTATATTACTTGACTTTAATATGTGAGTTGACTAAAGATTAGCTATCGATAAATGCTGGAAATATTTAATGTGTGCTGTTCTGTCAGTCAAAAAGATTTAAGCCTGAAATGATGAAAGAACTAGGTTATCATGTGCTTAAGAATAACAAGAAGTTTAAAAAGAGAATAAATATATACATAAAAGTTTAAAAACAGATAAAATTGCACCTAGCAATGTTTGTCATATCTGGGCTATTATTTCATTTGAAGATGATCTTCATATTTATTAAAATGAACATAGGTGCACTTTCAGAGGCCTGAGGAATCAGTATATGATCTGCATTCTCTAAACTGGGATTTCATTGATCAATCTGCTACATTGCTGAAAATGTTATTCTTAGAATTGTTGTTATGAGCCTTTAAGTTGGAAATGATTTACAGTAATCCTAATAGGGGTTGCAAGATAAGCGAGATATTTAAGGAGTGGTTTTACAAGTTCCAAACTCCCAGTGAGCTTCCATGGCTGAACGGGGATTTGAATCCAGGGCTCCTTAATCCTTGTCTGTTACTTTGTTCACTACACCACAGTGGGTATCCCTACTCTTAGAATTAATTCTATGCAATTTGTGTATAACCAACCCAATCAAATAATGAAAGCATGAGGCTTTAAAAGGAAAAGGTGTGATGAAATTTTTTAAAAAATGAAGACATTTCTTCCACTAATGCTTTCCTGCATTAAAAGTTCTGATATTTTGAAAGGAGAAATATATTCCCTTTCCTTTCCAGATGCGCTTTTATGAACCTTTATTATCTCCCATTTAGCTATTAGTAAAAATAAAATAAAATAATTTTCCCTGAAAACGTTAGTCTTTTCATATATGGATGTTTCTTTAACTCTTTAGGCCTGGAACCTTTTTACACTTCCTTCAGAGCAAGTCAAGGTGAAAACATTAGGGGTCCCTTGTATATAGTTGTATGTGTATGTATGTGTGATCTAGATCTAGATATACTTTTTGGATATAGTATATAGCTCAGCTTTTTTAAAATCATATTCATGATGAGCTAGGATAAAGTCTGTCTCCTTACTCAATGAAATATTTCCATGTGGGTACCTTTCTGCATCTCTCTTAAAAACTCTATGTCTAAGGATGCAGTACCTAAGAATGCAATACATATTTGTACATCTTCTCATCGTCACTGAGATAGGGTATCTGAACAGACGGGGACACTCTACTAAAAAGAGAGAGAGGGGGGGGGGGAGAGAGACTGCAAGATTTTGCACTTTGCACAAGAACAAAAACACCAGCCTTCCTTTTTCCATTGGCAGCAGCATTGGCAGAAACCCTTACATTTTGCACAGAAAAACATGCATTTGTGCAGAAAACCTTGGAAAGAATCCTGCCTCTTCCTTCTGTTAGTACAAGGATGTGTAATGTGAGCAGCTGGACAGTTTCCGAGCTCACACGAGGAGGTACTAGTGGACATCTCCTTGCATAAACTCAGAAAATGTCCTACTGCTCATTCAGTAGACTGCTGAGTGAGTGGAAGTAACAAACAGAAGGAACAAAGAAGTCAGGATTCTGTCCCTTGTAGGTTGCAAAAAACATAAGTCTTTTTTTTTTTTTTTACAAAATCTTCTTTCATGAAAAAAAGTCCCAAAATGTAAAATAAAAACACAATCCTCTCCTAATCTCAGCCAGCAAAGAGAAAGCTCTTGAAATGTTTCATTCACCTTTGGGAATGAAATAAGTAAAGATTCGTATTTCTATCATAGCATTGCATGGCATCATTTCTCTGGGCATTCACCCCCACATTTGTGTAATAGCTGCAGCCACCTGCTGAGTACCAGCAAACCACTGCTTGAAGTTCCTTGCTGAAACATAAGTCCGTTGCCCTGAACATGCATGACATCTGCACATCCCCACCCCACCTCCAAAATTCAATGATATTGATTCTCCTCACACTTTTATATGGGGCTAAAGGTCTTACAAAAGAGAAGAAAATCAACTAGGTATGCACTCACAGCCATTTTACTTGCTACATTTCCCTCTTATTAGTATTAGGATTCTTTGGTATTTACTGGCACACTACAGTGGCCTAGTGCTATGCTTGTGACTACTGATAAAAGTATTGCGGCGAAAAGAAAACTTAGTTTATGGAAATCGATGTGTCCATAGTGCAGGAGGAAAATATGTCTAAACTTTGTTATAGAAGCCCCTAGAGTTGGATGTCACACATGGAGACCTGCTGCTTGTCTAGTAGCTAAATTGCAAAATCAAGAAAGAATAAGAAGTGACCTCAGAAAGAAAAGAGGAAGGAAGCCTAAGAATACCAAGAGATTAGCCAAATTCCTGGAGGATAAAATTATCACTGGCTATGGCTTTACATCTCATGAGAAGAGAAGACTCCCTGGAAAAGACCCTGATGTTGGGAAAATGTGAAGGCAAGAGGAGAAGGGGACGACAGAGGACGAGATGGTTGGACAGTGTCATTGAAGCTACCAACATGAATTTGACCCAACTCCGGGAGGCAGTGGAAGACAGGATGGCCTGGCGTGCTCTGGTCCATGGGGTCACGAAGAGTCGGACACGACGAAACGACTAAACAACAACAATGGCTTTACAAGTTCTCCCTTTTATCCTTTTTGAGATGAGCAAGAAGAACTGCATTTATTTTAATCATTAACCCAAAAGATTATATATACAATTTAAAAACCTATGTGGATCGCACCAAAGGTTAACGTAGTCCAGTATTCTGTTAACACAGTGGCCAGTAAGGTGTCTTTGGGAAACCTACTACAAGACAAGAGCCTGAAAGCACCTTCCCAATTTTGTCCCCAGGCACTGATATAGGAAGGAAGGCTACCTACAATAGGAGAACATATAACATTCAGAACATATGTTCTTTTACTGCAACAGATAGTTAACCCCTTGGAAATTTGAATATAGAAAGATATAGATCAGGTTTTTGGCTCATATTTCATTTGGGGGCTGCTGGAGCCTCCAAAGCCCTCTCCCATCACTGCATCCCCTCCCTGCAAAAGACTTACACCTCTGGAATATTCAAGTGGGCACAATGCCTCTTTAAAACACAGTGTATCCCCTGCTCCTTGTGTTACACCACCCCAGACAGATTTGAGAAACAGTGACCAGTACAGAAGTGGCATTGAATTTGGGGGAGTGAAAAATGTCCTCCAGAGAATCTGAGACTATCTATCTTCAATTATAATAGGGATGTGAATCTCTCAGCATCTCAATCTCAGAGAGAAACTAAGGGGGGGGATCTATTTTATCCCTTCATAATGAGATTTCTCTGCACAAGATCCCCCCCCCTCCGCCTCCAAGCAGCAATGTCATAAATCTTGCTGTGTGAAATTCTTTGGTCAAGCTGCCCAGAATGTTTATAATTCCTGTGAAGACCAGCATCTATCCTGTGCAAGATTCACCTGAAAAAGGCAGGAAAAAAAAAATCAAACAGCACAGGATTGTTGCAATTTCTGGATAGAATGGCATTTTCCTGTGCAGGATTCACTAGAAAGGGCATTAAACTGTACAGTGCTGGTAATGTCCTGCACAGAAAAACAGGTGAAAAATGACCACCAACCAAAAAGAGTACTAAGGATCCCTTCTGTCCTAGGGAAGTCTTCAGGGGCCTTGGGACAGGGAGGAATGAGTCTTTGATATAGGGACATCATCACTAGCAGTCCCACCCCTTCCCATCCTGAGGCTCCCAAAGGCTTCCCCAGGGCAAAAGGAATCCCTAGGGAATGTTGGAATCTGAAGAAGGGGTTTCAAAATATTGGATTACATTACAATATACATTAACACCAACAGGTGATGACATCATCACCAATTATGACCGGCAGAGTTGCACAACAGAATTTCCATGTTAATTATTTTCAAACACTTTTTAAAAGAAAAATGCCTCTCCCTATTGTTAATGTTCTGAACTTAGCTTTCAGTATTAATCTTTCCTGCTGCTTCTACTCTCCCTTCTTAACTCATTAACTCGTTTGTTCTGTATCTTAATTATTCTTGTACAATATAAACCATTTTCATCTATAAAGGTCTCTTTTAACTTAATTACTTCGATTTTCCCGATGAATCACTTTGCAAAGCACATAGATCTACATAGACACGGCTTCCCTATGGATCACATTCCTCTCTCCCACAGTCCCAGGGGCCTGAATAGCTTTGATGGAGCCATGCACACTTTTTCGTCCCTGAAGAATTACTGTACATTCCAGTTGCACCTCCTCTCATTTTGCAGAACATATTGGGCTAATCTGTGCTACTTTACCCTTTGCATTAGGAAATCCTACTGTTATTTCAAATGCCAATTTTAAAATTGGACTTTGCACCTAAATTCAGACACAGGGGAGATCTGTGCTGAATCAGTAGAGCTGCAAAGAATACTTGGTCAATTCTTTCTCTCCTCACTTTAGGCTGTTTCCACTCAATGAAACACTTTGACAATAAAGCCACACAAGATTTCCCACCTCTGGTTGAAAACAAGACATAAGAACATAAGCAGAACCCTGCTGGGTCAGGCCAAGGGCCCATCTAGTCCAGCTTCCTGTATCTCACAGTGGCCCCACCAGATGCCTCTGGGAGCACATGAGACAACTAGATACCTGTCTCCTGATACCCCTCCCCTGCATCTGGCATTTTGAGGTACCTTCCTTCTAAGCCTGGAGATTATACATCCCCATCACAGCTTGTAACCTGCGATGGACTTTTCCTCCAGGAATCTGTCCAATCCCTTTTAAAGGCATCTAGGCCAGATGCCATCACCACATCCTGTGGCAAGGAGTTCCACAGACTAACAACACGCTGTGTCAAGAAATATTTTCTTTTGTCTGTTCTCACTCTCCCAACACTCAATCTGAGTGGATGTCCCCTGGTTCTAGTGTTGCGTGAGAGGGAAAAGAGCTTCCCTCTATCCACTTTATCCATCCCCTGCATAATTTTATACATCTCAGTCATGTCCCCCTTCAGGTGCCTTTTCTCTAGACTACAGAGCCCCAAACACTGTAGCCTTTCCTCATAAGGGAGGTGCTCCAGCCCAGTCATCAGTTTAGTCGCTGTCTTCTGCACCTTTTCCAGTTCCACTATGTCTTTTTTGAGGTGCGGCGACCAGAACTGTACGCAATACAGGTGCGGCCTTACCATCATTTTGTACAATGGCATTATAATGTTGGCTGTTTTATTTTCAGTCCCTTTTTTAATGATACCTAGCATGGCATTGGCCTTCTTCACTGCAACCGCACACTGGGATGACACTTTCATTGAGCTGTCCACCAGCACACCAAGATCTCTTTCCTGATCCGTCATGGACAGCTCAGAACCCATCAGCTGATAACTAAAGTTTTGATTTTTTGCCCCTAAGTGCATTATTTTACATTTTCTTATACTGAAGACAAGAAGAGTTATTTTTTTTCCTCCCTCATCAAGGACTCTGTAACTTGTCAAATTCTCTGAGTACAGAACCAATTGTCTTTTCTCTTTGAGAAGTAACTAAATTCCTCTGATGTCTGGAAGTTGAGTCATGGCAACTGGACTTCTTTCTTTCATTTTAGGTTGAAATGTTTCGCTACTGATCCAAGTAGCTTCCAAGTAGTCTACTCACCCAAGTACTCTGAGGAGAGTTGGTAGGAGACCCCTGATATATCCTCCATGTTGGTTTCACTTCCACCTGGTCTGAATACCAACATGGACATATCAGGGGTCTCCTACCAACTCTCCTCAGACTGAAGAAGATACTTGGATGAGTAGTGAAACGTTTCAACCTAATAAGAAAGAAGTCCAGATGCCACAACTCAACTTCCAGATGACCTCACCTAGATGATTGATAATCTTCACAGATAAATTCCTCTGATGCTTCTAACCCTTAAAAGTTTATGCATCAGATCTTAAGCAACAAGACCAATTTTAAATGAGGAAATTAGAAATAGGCTGTGGGGAAATAAGCCCCACCTATTCCCATTTTTTTCAAATGAGGACTGTAACAAGGGCTTTACTAAGAAAATACAGGGGACTGCGTTCAAAGACAATGTTTCAATCAGTAGTAACTGAAAATCATATGTTTGGGGAAGTTTTAGATCAGATTTATTGCTTGTTATTCGATTTGCATATCACTCCCTTATGGTATATAAGAAAATGAGAAAAGGGCTTGCAATTTAATATAAATTTAACAGAATGCAAGTCAATTTGGAAAAATGTCAATTCAAAATTGATTTCCATGCATCTGAGAATGTTTGTAAAATATTTCTTCAGTGGTAATTTACACCTCATAAATTAGCAATCATTTTTTTAAAATTATAAGGTAAGTGCTGAAATTCAAAACATGAAGATATATTAACCTGTGTTTTAATTTTGTTTGAAAATACATTACTTCTGGCAAACTGCAATTGAATTTATTAATGATATATTAAAGAAGTAACATGCCACTAGATCCTCAATTAACTTTGTTCGGTTACATGAAAACACATACTAATAAATCACTCATGCTATTCATATTCATGAGCTGATTTGCATGAACCTATGAGAGGACTGGAGAGGCGGAGTCAGCAGTTACATGAGGCTTGGCAGGAGAAGGAGGAGTCAGATAGAGATTGGGATGAGAGGCAGATAGAGATAGAGATAGATAGAGATAGGGCTGGTTAGTCAGAGAGAGAGAGAGAACAGATACTGAGATAGATAGGGTTAATCAGAGAGATAGAGCTGATTAGGAAAATAGGTAGAGAAGGTGGTAATGATATTCCAAGAGAAAAGAAGTATGTACTGAGAGAACTGTTGATGAATTGCTTATGTATAATGTTGTTAGGAAAATTGTGTTTGACTTATTCAGAGAAAAGAACTGGCCCCGTAAAAGCGGGCCCGACCCCTCCCTTCCTTTTTGCTTTTCCTCTTGACTCAAGGACTAATGTTTCCTGAAAACAAGAAGGGCCGTTTACTGAAAAACAACATGCTTGTAGTAGATAAGAATGGAATGCAGGGGCCCCAGGGAGAGAAGAAGATCCGTTTATCTGTTCTGCGCATGTTTAAAAGGTGTTTTTACTAATCCAATGAATTTTCGCCAGCTAACTTTCTGACCTTTTTAGGAGATTGTGCGCCCACCCCAAATCGCCCGGAAGGGACAGGCTATAAGAGATTGTACCATTCCCTTTGTTCCTTGGAGAAAAGCCTTTGCCCTGCGTGGTAAATTGTTTTTCTCCCCGCTTTCTGCAGCAGGCATTTTCCTTTGCAATAAACTAACCTCACAAGAAGCCTTCGTGTCTCAGTCTCTCATTTTGGGAGCTTTCCTTTTTGAAATGAACCGGATAACAGTTTTGGGGGCTCGTCCGGGATCTCCTAACAGCCCCGGTTGGGGCTGGGCAGCAGCCCAGTTGAGGTCGGGCAGAACGAAGGCGGCGGTGAAGTGAACCGGAGGGTACCCCTGTCTCCTTTTAGGCAGCTGCTTCCTTCCCGACGCTTCGGCTGCTCGGCATCAAGAACTCGGAAAGAGGCACGAACGCAGGAGGTCCGAAACTCCGAACGGGTTGGTTGTTGTTGAATGAGTGAAGGATTGAGTGGACCTGCAGTTCCCTACGGTAGCCGTTGTGTGATCCGGTACCCTGGGTCAGGTCGAGAGAATGGTTGTTGCAATCCTATTGTGTCCGCGTTCAAGAGACCCCTTACTCTTGTCGCAAAACCCCTTTCCCTCTTGTATTTGTCTCCCGCGGGATGGGAAACCAGATGTCTAGGAAGGAAAAGAGGTCCAGCGGGGACCAAAAGAAAAGGAGGAATTTCGAGGGGGACGCCCCGGCACCAACTCCGAGAGGCGGAGAGGAGCTAGGAATTCCTAGCAATAGCCCGTTGGGGAAGCTGTTGCTACATTGGGAATCGGTGAAAGTACAGGAGTTTCAGTCAGAGCAGGAAATGGTCCGTATGTGCACAGAGGTCTGGACCAATTTTGAAATCAGTCCAAGATGGCCAAAACTCGGATCCGATAATTTCGATGATATTAAAAGGGTGGACAACTTCTATGTTGCTCATCCGCCCCATACTGCCTATGTCGACTCCTGGATGTGGTACATTATAAAATTTGGACCAGGAGTTAAATTGGCAGTAAGCAGAACCCTATTAGATACCAAGCTGAAGGGTGAGGAAATGTCTAAATTTGACCCCTTAGAGTTTTTTAACTATCAGCAGCCCATAGCACCGCCAACAGCACCACCTGAGGCTGCTGAGCAATTAGCAGCGCCTCCTTCTTACAAAGAGGCAGGGCGGGAAGGTAGCAATTCAGGCCCAACCCAGGCCAGTCCCTTAAGCGCTGCCTCCACCATAGAGTATTCCCCTTCTTTAGACCCAATCAGAAAACAAGCTGACAGACTGAAGACGGTCATAGAACAGATGGAGCAGACCCCATCTCGACCAAACACCAGGTCTAGGACACGGGCAACAGAGGCAGCTGAAGTAACAGATGAATGCCCCGGCGCATCAGCCCAGTACCCATTAAGGGAAGTCCCAATGGGAACTAGGGTTGGATATGTAGAAGTCCCTCTAACTAATTCCGATATTCGGGTAATAAAACAACAACTGCCTAATCTTCCAGAAGACCCCATTGGGTTCGTGACAGGACTCAGGGACGCTCTAGGGACTATGGTTTATAAGCCCACTGAATTGTTACATATTTGCAAACAATTAGCAGGAGTAACGTATACCAACCAAGCGTTGGGTCATGCTAGAAGGCTTTGGCAGGCGCAGGATGGCGCCCGAACAGAACAGATGGCCAGGGAGAGATTCCCTGAGATAACCCCGGGGAACTGGGACTTTCAGGCTGATAATATTAGGGAGCAGTGTGGGGAAATGAAAGATTTCTTATTAAAGGGACTAGAAGCAACAGTCCCTAAAACCGTTAGCATGAAATTAGCCTTTGGACAGCCCCAAGGAAAAGATGAGAGTCCAGTCGAGTATTTAGAAAGGCTAAAACGAAATATGCGACGGTATACCGGATTAGACCCAGAGGATCAAGCAAACACAAATATTCTGAGGTTGGAGTTTGTGTCGGGGTGTTACCCGGACATAGAGTTCAAACTACAGAAAATTGATGACTTGACAACTAAACCTATAGGAGATTTGTTAACGGAAGCTCAGAAGGTAGTGGTAAGGAGGGAAGAGGAGAAGGAAAAGAGAAAGTTGAAATTGATGACACAGATGGTGGAAAAAGTTGTAGATAAAAGGATCCCCGGAAATAACCCTCCATGGGTCGGGACTCGTGGACGGGGCCGTGAGAGAGGAGTGTATAGTAACCAGGGAGGTAGAGGAAAGCTTGTGGAAGGTAGAAAGAATGAAGAGGGACAAGGGCAGGTGAGGGGCTGCCTGGTAAAAAGTCCTGCCTGCGCAGAGCCCTTGTTAACTTTGCAGGTGGGCAAAGAGGGAAAGGAAATCGAATTTTTGGTAGACTCAGGAGCCACGAGATCTAGCCTGAGCCAACCTACCTGGGAAGGACAACTTCCTCTTTCTGGGGGACATTGTAACATAGTAGGAATAGAAAACCTAACGCAACGGGTTCCTGTTCTAAAACCCCTAGAGGTGCTAAAACCTGGGTCACATGAAAAGCTGTGGCATGATTTCGTGTGGACCCCAAATTCAGGAGTGAACCTACTAGGTCGAGATTTAATGGCCAAATTAGGAATCCTTATATGCTATAAGGACCAAGCCGCATAGCACTACAGGACTCTCGCCCTTTGAGAGTCTATATGGAATGGGAATTTGGGATGTTAGCACACAGAGAATTAGCCCCAACCTAGAACTTTTCGAAGATGCCTTTATAAGAAAATATCTGCTGGCCCTGTTCTCTATTCTCTCCGATAGTGGGGAGCGAGGCATCGCGGTGCAGCGAACGCCATTGGAGGTAGCAGTGCATTCCTTCCACCCCGGGGATTGGGCTTACATCAAGGCATGGAAGAGTGAACCGCTCGCCCCAAGGTGGCTTGGCCCGTTCCAGATCTTGTTGACAACAGAAACTGCCGTCAGGACCAAAGAACTAGGCTGGACTCACCACACTCGCGCCAAACACGCAACTAATCCTGAAGGACGGTGGGAAGCCGTGCATGTGTCTGAGGACGGACTAAAGACTATTTTTAGGCGACAAAAGTAATGTCCAGCAGGCAATTGGCGCATAAGTGTTGCCCCTTCTTTAGTGTGTTCCTGGAAGCAAGGAAGGTCAATAATCTGGTTCAAACTTGGAAGGTATCCTTAAAAATTAGCAGGAGTCGGTGGGGGTTCTATTTCTTTAAAGGGTATTCAATTGGAGATCAAGTAGTATTGGAAGACGAGGAGACAATCGATAGGGAGGAGGAAAGAAGAATTTTTAACGGGGTTTTTACAGAATTGTGGGATTCTCAGTGGTGGCACAATCAGTACTGTAAGGTCTGCCCTATTACGAAGAATCAAGAACTGTGCGAAATTACCGATACTGAGAGTAGTTCTGAAGAAGAGTTAGATGAGGATTGTCGAATTTCATTATTTGGACGGATATTGTAGAGTAATGTCCATAGTTCCCCATATAACAGGTAGTGTTTGCCCCTGGTTTTCCTGTTCAATCAGTCGAACACCAAAGGGAGAGGTGGAGGTGTGGATAGTGCGAATACAAACTACTTCCTATTGGGACACTGAATACGAGGGGTTGGCCTGGGGCAACCAGTTGATGGTATACAAAAGAGTAAAAGGCAAGGGCCGTGGGACCTTGTATACTAGTACTAAGCTGGCCTCAAGCTTAGAGTTTTGGCATAATCGAGACTGCAAGAGGTGCCCCCTTATCAAAATTAGGGATAGCAACATCGACTCTGGATCAGAGTCAGACTCCGATTAGGTCGTTCCCCGAAGGGAGTGACCTTTCCGCTCTCACACTTTCACCTCCCGGCAGCTTGTTCGGAACACCAGGCGATATCCGGAACTTTAAAGATCCCTTGCTAGGGATAGATCCCTTTGAGCCCCATTGTCTACTATATTGCCACTTTTGCCCTCACCATTGGTGTGCCAGAATAACCAAATTTGACGAAAGCCCGACATTGAGGTGGTATGTGCTGAAGGTGGGATATTCCGAGAGGTTGTGGGCCGAAAGTCTGTGGGCTGTGGAAACACCAGTTGCAAGCTATCAGTGGAAGGTTCGACCCGATAGCTCGACGCAGGCAAAAGCCATTCCTAAGGGATGGCTCCGCTACGCATCTTCGGTACACCACGAGACGTGTTGGAAGTGCAGGAGCGAAAGCCCTTGGTCCGTGCCCAGCCCAGACTCAGAGGACGAGGAATGGAACTCCCACTACCAGTGGCGGTAAAGCCTACCCCTCTGATGTCTTGGAAGAATATCAGGCAGATGTTTATTGGTAGACCAAGGGTAGATGGCAAAGTGATTACAGTATTAGGGATCTTTCTGAGCTTTATTCTGCAAGCGACAGGGTCTACTTGTCCTTGTGTGATAACTACCAGGAAAGGGAATCAGGAACATCAAACATTGCTCTACAAGTCCGTCTATAAATGTATGGGCAATACCTCTGTATGTCGATTTAACAATATAGAATATACTGTCTGCAGGAAAGGGAGTCAAGAGCCAGTTTGTTTCGATCCTAAGGAAGATCCTGAAAGGATCTGGGTGGAGATCTACACCATGGCATCCTTTCATCAGACATTAATAACTAGAGCTGAGCGGAAAGAGAATCATCCTATATCCCTCATCTTTGATGCATGCGTTGCAATTAGTCATGGAGCCTTTCAGTTCACTAAGTGTGGGGGGATGGAATGGGTAAAATACTATAAGGCACAGCACAAATAACAGAACACGCAAATTAGGAATGCTATATATCAGAATAGATTAGCTCTAGATTACTTATTAGCTTCGGAAGGAGGTGTGTGTGGAAAGTTTAATTTGACAAATTGTTGCCTTGAGATTGGAGATACACAGGACACAATTGCAGAAATTACCGGTCAAATGCGGAAATTGGCTCATGTCCCTATTCAAAAATGGGCTGGAATTATGAATGACACTGGGTGGTTAGGAGGGATTTTCAACAACTGGAAACAAGCACTATTCTTCCTAGGTATGATTATGTTCGGGCTAATGCTGTTAAGTTACAAAATTATCCCAGCCCAGGATGAAACTTATAATTGTGAATAAGTCAAAGTGTGTAGAAAAAGAAGAGGGGGGATTTGTTAGGAAAATTGTGTTTGACTTATTCAGAGAAAAGAACTGGCCCCGTAAAAGCGGGCCCGACCCCTCCCTTCCTTTTTGCTTTTCCTCTTGACTCAAGGACTAATGTTTCCTGAAAACAAGAAGGGCCGTTTACTGAAAAACAACATGCTTGTAGTAGATAAGAATGGAATGCAGGGGCCCCAGGGAGAGAAGAAGATCCGTTTATCTGTTCTGCGCATGTTTAAAAGGTGTTTTTACTAATCCAATGAATTTTCGCCAGCTAACTTTCTGACCTTTTTAGGAGATTGTGCGCCCACCCCAAATCGCCCGGAAGGGACAGGCTATAAGAGATTGTACCATTCCCTTTGTTCCTTGGAGAAAAGCCTTTGCCCTGCGTGGTAAATTGTTTTTCTCCCCGCTTTCTGCAGCAGGCGTTTTCCTTTGCAATAAACTAACCTCACAAGAAGCCTTCGTGTCTCAGTCTCTCATTTTGGGAGCTTTCCTTTTTGAAATGAACCGGATAACAATGTGTATCTGAGAAACTTCTGTTATTATTCAATCTGCTTCACTTCAATAAATAAGTTCTGTTTCTGTTCACAAGACAAGTGTTCTGACATACGTCATTTAAATTGTGGATTGAAGTAATCCACTGGTGGCAGCGAAAAGAAAACGCAATGTGAGCCTTTGTGAGGGAAAAACAAGCAGGGGCCATGTGGGTAAACGTCACACCTGTGTTTTAATTTTGTTTGAAAATACATTACTTCTGGCAAACTGCAATAGAATTTATTAATGATATATTAAAGAAGTAACATGCCACTAGATACTAAATTAACTTTGTTCGGTTACATGAAAACACATACTAATAAATGAGATGTCAAATTGATTTCAGGTCTGTTCGTTGCTGCTCAGATTGCTATAGCAACAAACTGGAAAAATAAAACAGAACCTCCTTTTGCAAATGACTGGTTTAACCATATAGCCCTATTAATGAAGATGACATATTATCAGAGGATGCAAAGAAATTATTTGCAAATTGCACATACATTTTAAGAGCCATAGACAATATTGGTTAGGTACTAGAATAAAAACATAAGATATGTTATTTATGATGGATTGCTACAATAATTTGTATTTTACGTATATTCCATGCAGCAAAAAAGTATGCAACAAAGCAGCAGTCATTGTCCTTTTGTGCAACGTATATCATTTATGTTACATTCTTTGTCTAATGTTTGCATGCACACTTAATCTACACCCCCATCACTGTCCATCACATTCTGCACCACATCAAATTCAGCTGCTGCTGCCCAATTTTAGTTGTAGATGCAGCAGCTGGGATAGCAATGCAGGTGGTGCAGAATCCTGGGGTGGGAATCCTATGTGTTCCCCTTAATCCTGGAAAATTTGCTCACCCCTAGAACAAACTATGGCTATTTTTTGTCATCCTAATGAAATATTTCCAACACAAAATGTGAGCCAAATGACATGTCTCCATAACTATAAGAGGTCATACATTACACACACACATACAAATAAACACACTCTAAAATAGGTGGTGAGGATAGCACTGAGCTGGACTTGCAAAATTGCCTTATGACAGGAATCAAGAACCCATTACATTAGTCATGAAATATTGTGTAAAAATTTAATCTGAGCCATGCTGCTATTTCTTCTTTAAAAGAGACACATTAGCATTAAAAATGAATGACTTGCTGTAAGGCACTGAACGATGCTTAGCAGGTAAAACACTGATTGTATTGACTTGCTCAGGTATTTTCTTCTGACCTAGATCAGCAGGAGGGACACATTCATGACCTCAGAACCTGCTAGCCTTTTTTGTTGTCATTAGCTCTTTTGCAGGATATGGTGAAAGTCTGTATTTACTAAAAGAGATCAGTCATTTCAGCATTAGAAAGAGCGAGAGAGAGTTCAAGCACTGCTCAAAAGGTATTTAAAAAGCTTTTACATGTTACTTTTAGGAACTGGCAAGTGATCAAAAGAAAAAAGGACTTCATGCAGTATACTCAGGTTGGTGTCAACCAAGCTACTTGTACTTTCTCAAACAAGGAAATGAAGGAAAGATACCATATTGTTACTGTGGAAACTCAGCTCATTCACACATTATTGCTATGGCTAATAGAAACTATTTAAGAAACTATTCAAGAATTTCTGTTAAAAATCTGAATTTTTGTGGATTTTTTAAAAGTCAAAATTACTTCTGCTTTAAGGAAAAGGAAAAATTGGAAGAGCTTTGAAGCCCTTGTTAATTTCGGTAAGAAAATTCAGTATTCAACTCACTCCCAGTGAAGACTATGCAACTATAAAGATGCTTAACTTTGGCTGGATCATGCGATAAACATCAAAAAAATCTTGTTAATAAATTTAAGGCTACGATCTTATTGTATTATTGTTGGAAATGTATTATTTTGTAAAGTTAAAGTTATTACATCAACAATGAGGACACTTTTACTATTTATACCTTGCTTTTGTGCTTAAATTACACAGAACAGTGGACAGCATAATTATGAAATCACTGACTTATGTATATAAAAAAGGATACATATAAACCACTACATGATTTCTAAAAACATTAACAGAAAACAGCAGCAGAAAACATACAACAAACTATCAGCAGTAGGAAAATTAGTTAGATTTAGTAGAACAAATGAGCTAAACTTAGTAGAAATTGTTACAGCATGCTTGAAGACAACCATGACATTCTTTTCTCCGTTCCCACTTTCTCCTAAGTTAACAATACTCACTCATGCTACTTCTTTAAAGGTCTGGTGCATTATTCTAGAAATAATTACACTTCACAATTATTCTTTGATTCTTCTACAGAGGTGCCAGTGTTCTATCACTTGATGCTGGTTTTGCTTGGTTGCCTGTATTTCCATTAAGGAGGTGAAAATGAAATAATGTTAAGCAAAGCTTACTCCTGTTTGATATGAGTGTGAAGAGAATAAGAGAAGAGGCAGACAGCTGAGAGCAGTCTAGGTAGGAACATGAACAGACCTCACTTCAGGATTGATGGCAGAAGCTACTGTTTATCTACGGCTGCCCAACAAAGCAAAAACTACATGTATATTGTCTAGGACAGAGTGCACATGGGTGTGAATGCTGTCATTAAGAGGGACAAATCTTCACCTATCTCCCAGCCCAGATATAGCAGGCTGACATCACCAGAAAATAGTATGTATTGTGAGGTGGGGTGGAGGTGAGATGAAAGAGGTCATTCGTTATCATTTTACAGAATATGGTGACATCCACCAGATAGAATCACATTCTCTCCTTGTTACAATGTTTCTGTGCTGTGAGCCAACCTACCATTTGTGCATGTCAAAATATCGATGGTTTACAAGTTCCTGATAACAACATACCACAAAGCAGCCTCCCAACCACCGAACCTTATCATTTAATAACACTCAAGGAAGGCTGAAGAAATATGAGCACTCAAAGAAAAAACATTCTAAACAACACCATTTTGATGCTGGAACTAAGGGTTGATGTGACAGAAGGAAAGCAATCCGCATCAAACTGCAAAAATGTATTACTTTTTGTGGCCCATATCTCCTCATATACATTTTTCACATTTTGCCAGTTTTTCGTGAGTAATTCATATAAGAGGGCGGGGGGGGGGGGGTACATAAAACAACTGTATTTTGTACAGAATACCTTGACCTTTTGCACAGAACACCTTTTTCAAACTACATAGATTTTCATGCAAAATACAATCTTTTATGCAAAACACCCACAAAACACCACCACACACTTCTTCCTCTTCTTGCAAATACTACTGTTGACCAAGGGGGGGGGGCATACTACTTGGTGGGCAGAATGGATGCAGAAAGGCATGTGGTCCCTGACAAATAACCCTGATTAATTGTGACCATCTTGTGTTTAATGCATGTGCATGCAAAGGGGGTCAGCAATGATGAGCTATTTCTGTCTCAGTCATCAATGCTCTCCATGAGTCAACAGGACAAACCTTTGCAGTGGGGAGCCTTTTCTACTTATGAATGTTTTGTCTCCACTCACTACCCCATTGTGTTAGAAAACAATTTTTCAAGGTTCTTAATGGCATGGACTAAGGAAGTTTTCCCCAGGACCATCCAAGGACATTTTGCTGCCTAAAACAAAAGACAAGATGGGATTCCACTCAATTCCATGTATAAAACCCACCACAAACACCACAAATAAATGTACAAAGAAAATTTAGTTCTACATTTAATTGCAGTTTTTAAAAAAATATCTACATCAAAATTTTTATTTAAATTCATATTAAATAATTATGTATTAAAAACAAACACACAGAGAGAGAGATTGAGAGTGAACATTACTGAACACCCCTCCCCGAAACAAATAAATAGAACATGTTTGTGGAAAACAATGGAAATTCAGATCCCATGGATAGCTGCATAAAATCAGGATAAGTAACTGTAGCAGATGGTAAGGTAAGCATCTTTGGATTACAACTTCCAAAACTGTAGCCCAAAATTCTGAGAGTTTGAGTCCAAAACAAATCTGCACACTTCTAATATCTGTAACTGATTGTTAAGACCCAAGTTTCTAACAGTAAGCATTTTATTGTTCATTGATCTGGGACAGACAGCCAATGAAAGTGACTTTAAAAGTATGTGCCTCCGTGCCTTAGCTACTTTCTCTTATGAGGCTTTGCAAGTTACAGTTCAGGAATATTTCGGCATCTCTAATACCAGCGCACTAGCCAGGCTGGCTGAGGATTCTGTAGTTCAAAAAAAGAAAAATTCCACCTGCCGATCAGAGCATGAAATAATTGTGCATTCTTTGTTTTCCCTCCTATATTAACACTATACTGAGAGAGATAAAAGAATCTATTTGTAATTTGTTTTAAAAAGTGTTTCATCCTGATTTGGAAGAGATTATGATGAATCAGCTGAGTCTGCCAGTTGCTCAGAAAATTATTCATTGCAGAAAATTAATCAAAGCAGAGATACTTGCAGAATTCTGAGATAAACTTACTTGAGCAACATCTCCTGGACCAAACTGCAGACACAGTCAGCCACCTACCAGTTTAACAGTCTACCTCTGTTTATGTGGAGATCCCCCTCATTGCAACTTTGAAATATAACCATATACTGTATATTTAGAAATTATATAAAGATAGCCAATCAGGCTTCATCCCAAAGCAATATCAAAGGGAAACTCTGAGAAAGGAATGTCAAAGAAACATCCTGAGAAAGTGATATCAAAGGAACTTCCTGGGAAAGAAAGTTCAAAGGAATACCAATTTAAATTACTCATTTTATGGCCCTTTGTGTGTTTCCTATATAGCTATGTACTACCTTTGGTCCTATAGACTATCTATACACGCATTTGCTGTTGGCTGTCAATACTGGCCAGTATTGAATAAATGCTTTCCTAAACCCTAAATACCTCTCATTACAAATTCTTAAGAGGAAAGTTATCCACATTACATCTCCCCATGCCTTTAGAACAGTATCGAAATGCATTTTAAAATGCTTATTTTGAGATGTTCCCTAAAAATTTGAACTTCAATGACATTCTGATATGTATGTTTAAAAAACAACTAACCAACCAACCCATAGCTGCAGAAAGAAAACAGAATGGACTTCTGACTAAACCCCTGAGACTGAAAATAGAATTATTTCATCTACCCCTACATCTACCATTCACAGCATCTGTTCTTTTAATATACTTCCTATAATCCAATAAATCATTTTGCTCTTGCTTCTGATTCAAAGTAATACTGCAACCTTAAAGAACAATTGACCAGCGGTCCTGCAACAATAGCATCCCACCTATGATTCTGAATGGAAGTTGTAAGCACATGACAAGTTCCACGGATTGGTCACAATCCTGCACTAAAGATTCAGCGGGTGCTTTCCTAAAAGTGATTATGGAACTTCTTCCACAGCCGATAACAGAAACCAACTGCATGTGTTGGTTGTTGCATCGGATTTGCCATGTTTAATTCAGATTCCTACAGAGTGAAAACTATATGGAGGGCTGGGGAGAAATAACAGCAGCTAAAAATGATTGAGTGGAGCAGCGACAGAATAAAACTTGGAAAGCAAGACTGAAGAAACTAAATTTATACAGTGCAGAAAAGAGGAGAATACTCAAAGGTGATATGATCACACACTATAAATACCTTCAAGGTAACAATATAAATGCAGGAGGCGAATTATGCATCGTTGCAAAAGGCGATGGGATGTATCAGACAGCACCCAACTAAGAAAGGAAAAGTTTAGTCTGGTGAGGAGTGGAATGTTTTGAACAGTGTCTACTACCCAAGTTATGCAAAGTATTGAACAAAAGCTGCTTTCACAGAAAGCATTTACATGTACTATTTTAAATCTCTCACGCCTACTCAGTGGCATCATACTAATCAGCATTATATATGTTCACAAGCTAACATTTCCATGTTTTTAAAATAGCTAGTCTAGCAGACTCTAGTTCTGGAGGGACCAGAATTGCAAGAGATCCTAGATTTCTGTACAGTAAAAGAGGTAATGGAAAGCTAATTGATAAACTGTAATGTGCCTCTTTAGCTCAGTGATTTAGACATCTGGCTGCAGAGCCACAGGTTGGGAGTTTGATTCCCTGCTGTGCCTCCAAGGAGTACAGCCAGCCTGTCTGGCCTTGGGCAAGCTGCCCAGTCCCGGGACACCCCCAGCAGAAGGGAATGGTAAACCACTTCTGAGTTTTGTCTACCTGGAAAACCCTGAAAAACATCACCGTAAGTCAGAGTTTACTTGATGGCACAATTATTATTATTATCCACAGGATCAGCTGCTTGTATTTTTTTTTCCAAACAACAGATCTTTAGTGCATTACACACATAAACATACTTTTATAAACAAACAGAGGGACAAAACTGCATTTGCACTGTCCTTTGAGATATTTCTCTATATTCAGTCTCTGATCTTCCTATAGCTACTATGCTGCAGCTGAGAATATGTGAAGGATATTTTTAAATGATATGTTTTGTAATTGTAGCTTTGTGATCCACTCCTATCTACACTGAGCACTCTGCCTGAGGCCATAGAGGGTTTTCCATGGCCTCAAGCAGAGATCTCTCTGAGCCTTCTGACCTGAAATTCTTTTGCAGTAGGATATAAAAACACTTATATTGTTTCTGGGGTGTCTTCTACCCAATGAGAATTTCAGTGCACTAAAGAGAATAAAAATGCCTCAGGTCCAAAAAAGTGTTTGAATGCCCAGGATGAAGTGTGTGCCAGAAAACACAAAAGTGGAATTAAATGTGAATTAAAATCAGGTTTAAAAAACAACAACATGAACACATCAACTTGTGGCACTGTGTGGCATATCCTGACATCAATGAATACTGGTGTCTTTCCAAAGAAAACAGCCACAGATAGCCAATCTACTGGCAACCAAATTAGTTCTATTCAGTGTACCATAGTTTGTCAAAAAATGGCTTGGGATGGTTTTTGGTTCCACTATGTTCCATTAGCAAAGATACGAAAATAGCCCATGCTATAAATCCGTAAGTAAACTGTACTCAGTAAATGATGGTAATCTGTGGAGAAATGTTCAGCACTGTACAGACTACAGTGTTGTAAAATGTGCACATTGTAGGTCTGTTTCCATGGAGAGTCTGAAACATAGGTAGGCTCTGTAAAATGGGGGCCTCAGAAACTGTCCCACTGCAATGATAGATCTAATGCCACTGAAGATGCCAGGAGCCACACCAGAGATGTGTTTTACATAAAAAAATGTGCTTTATCACTAGTCACACTGAAAGCTGCCTTGAATTTAAATCAAAGCATTGGGGAATCTACCTTATTATTGACTACTCTGATTGGCAATCCAGAGTTTCAAGCAGGTAACTCTCTGAATCCTGCCTGAAGATTCCAGGCATTGAACCCGGGGCCTTCTGCATGCAAAGCACGGGCAGTGCAGCTACTCAACTATAGCCCCTCACAATCAGCTTAACAAGGAATCAATAGTGGGAAGATCAGTAGCATCAGTGCCCACCTTACAGAACTCGTTTCTAGAAGGCTGCCTTCACTTAATTCTCTCTTCTTTTGTCAAAGCTATGTAAACCGGACCTGCATTAAATTAAAAAAAAAAAAGGCCCTGGCAATTGAGATTCATTTCTTTACCAGTTTCAATATCATCTATAACTGTATTGAAGAGACTGTTGTGTTGAAGAGACTGTGTTTCTGTTGAAGAGACTGTTTTCCTTGATTCAATAACTAATTTGGTATGTGCTGTCAAGTCAGACCTATAGCAACCCTAACAGGGCTTTCAAGGTAAGTGAAATATTTAAGTAACGTTTTACCAGTTCCGAAGCCCAGTGAGTTTCCATGGCTGAGTACACACTTGAACCCAGGCCTCCTATTCTGTCACCACACCACACTGGATACCTTCAGTAATTGACAGTATTAACAACAACAACAAGCAAAAAGCTAATGACCAGGCCTACAAACTGCAGAGGTAAATCTGGGCTTCAAGTGAACAATATACCTTGTCATTAGGTTCAGAGGAGAAATATCATCAGCTGCTGTTACATCCTACCCTGGATTATGTCAATTATCTTATGAACTATCTAATAGGAGTAGGTAAATCACTCAAACACAGCTCCTTGACTGTGAAGCTGGCAAAGAAATCAGAGACCAGCCAGATTCTCCTGTGAGTTGTTCTCCTGCCAGTCTTGTTTGTCCCCAAAGTTCCATTCCAAGCACTGGTAAAGAATCAACAGGGTTAACTTTTGCTTTACCCTCTCAACCTTTAAAGGCAGAAGTCAGAAAAACAATGTCCCGTGTTTCACAAAGCCTTTCAAATCAGCAAGAAGCTTTTTAGTTCAATTAGGTTTCCTTTTCTAATGTACTGCCAGAAAGAGGGACTGGGGAATGCTTGTTAGCGCACATACTACCACCTTAGGCTATACACCCAACAGATGTCCCAAGTTAAGTACAGTGGTGCCTCGCTAGACGATTGCCTTGCAGGGCGAGGAAATCGCTAGACGATGCCTTTTTGCGAGCGCTACTGCGCTTCGCAAAACGATGTTTCCCTATGGGGAATTTCGCTAGACGATGAGGTTTCCCCATAGGAGTGCGCCGACTAGTGGTCAAAAGCTGTCAGTGCAGCTGTCAGTGCATTCCTATGGGGACCCTCACTCGCTAGACGAGGTTTCCCTATGGGAAATTTCGCAAGACGAGTGCCTTTTCCCTTGGAACGCATTGAAGCGATTTCAATGCATTCCAATGGGAAAACGTGCTTCGCTAGACGATGTTTTCGCTAGACAGCGATCCTCGTGGAACGGATTAACATCGTCTAGCGAGGCACCACTGTAAATCCCATTTCTGTTCTCCTGCTTTTGAGAGATCTCCAAGGACATCTCGAAGCATCTCATAGGAGGTTGTCCAAATCCACACTGCATTGCAGCTGGGTTCCTATTGTTATTTGTTGCTGTCCCTGTTGTTGTTGTTTTCATCTATGCACAAAATTATAACAAAATAGTTGCCCCAATTCTACAAAGGGAAGGAATGTAAATCAATTTCATTAAAGTCTGGTGAAACCTCTGCAAAACAGCCTCCCCTTGGATCATTTCCATTTATCTCAAGTCAATTAAGAAAATATTTCATTTGCACAAAAATGTCAGACATCAACTAAAGAAGAGGACTTAGCAGAGGCCTTTTCACCACTTTAAATAGATAGCTTTAATTAAGCTGTTGGCTAGCAAACAAGGCTCTCCTCATTCGCAGAATAATACACCTTATATGATGGGCAAAAGGTTTCACATAACCACCAACAGTTCCTTTGGTGGGAGGCTCATTCACTTCTGTGGGACTTCTTGCAACATCATCACCCTCTTTGGGATTCAAAACCTGCAAATGTAGAGAACAGCAGGGGATAGGTTTTTTGCATTTTTGACAATTATGCCAAAAAGAGGTTCAACAGGTAGTGTTTGCAACTGAACCTTGCTGAAACATCCCTCTTCTACGTAATTGTTAAACCTGCAGGAGCCCCATCCTCTTCTGAATCTGACAACCCTCTTTTCAATTAGAGTTTCCCTAACTCCCCAGACAAGGAGCCAGATCCAAGAGGGAGTCAACTTGGAGGAAAAAGAAGTTTGCTTTTTATGTGTGATGTGACTCACCTACAAGTCCTATTAGCTTCCAACAGTATAGACCAGTGGACTATAACTCCCAGAAATCCTGGCCAGCACAGCACAGGTAACGGTGAAGGCTTCTGGGAGTTGTAGTTGAAAATCATCTGGGGATCCAAGGTTAGGAACCACTGGCATAGATGATAGGTAGGAGTTATGGAAAATGTGGCATAAAACATCTGGAAGATGCCACATTGCCTATCCTTGGCTCTTGAGGCAAGTTGCGTATACTCCACATATTATAAGAAAGTAATTCATACCCTGCATAATGATACAACAGCAACACTGTGAACAGAAGCATATCATACACATAAAAAACACCATAGTACATGCCCACCTTGGGCTAATATAATACACCCTCTGTATTCTCAAATCTCACTTCTTTTCTCTACCTTTCTAACAGACACAGTACTCGTATCTATCCCTCAAGTAGAGATTTTATATAGAATAATCAGATACATTTTTAAAAGGTGGTTCTTTGCATGTTCTAAAAGATCTGTAGAACAATGATCCCACCACTTTCAAGGCCTGATGGAAAGTATTATGTGAATATATTATGCTATTTCCTTTGATTGTTTTTTTTATTAGTTATTGCTATGCCTCTGCCTAAAACAGACAGATATGAACTTCTTTGTGAATCAGAAACTGGACCTCTTTCAACATAGTCTGACACCATATCAAGCAGCGGTTAACCTCTGATGCAACAGGCACAGCAGACATCAAGCCAGAGGTAAATTAAACTAATAATTGCCCTGCTTTAATTTCCTCCAAGAAGCAGCTTCAATGTTTAAGTGGTCACTGAATTACAGCTGCACCCTGCTGCCATCCATTAACAACCAGGCTGGGAAGCCGATTTTTTTTTTAATGCTGCAATGCAGGTGGTGGTAAAAAAGCAGAAATTAGGATCTTTGATTACAGGCACATTCAATGTTGTTTCTCTTTGTGTGCAACTATTTTTATAAGTATGCATGAAAGAGAAGGGTAGGAGAAGGGAATGTGTGGAAATGCTTGACTGGAAATGCTGCCCGACTGCAATCCAGCTACTTCCATGTAGCTCCAGTGCAGTCAATGGAATTGTTCAGTAGGGCTGTCAGAACAATATTTTACAATAAAAGTTTGCATATAATTAGTTTCTAGGCAAAGGTGTAAACTTAGCATCTCCATAGCTTGACACAGCTAAATAATTGGCTAATGCGATGAGATAGAATGAGTGCAATCTCCTCACGTATTCAAATAATAACTGCAGTCACCACATAGAACAGGTAAAGTGTGGAGTTATATTTCCTTCCTTCCTTGCTTGCTTGCTTGCTTGCTTGCTTGCTTGCTTGCTTGCTTGCAGGAGATATGATCTTGCTCTTGCTAATTATCATAGAACACTGGGAATGTTTCCCTGCTGTTCTCCTAAATTATTTTTTTCTCATTGTAAGTGCTTATGATGGCTTAGAAACAGGACTAGTCCTACTACTGGGTAAAGTGAGGCAGCAGTTTGTGAATATGCTAGGAAGTCAACAAATTGCTAGTTACTTAACTCTCTCTCTCTCTCTCTCTCTCTCTCTCTCTCTCTCTTTCTCTCTGTACCTCTGTGTCCAGCGAGAGTGGGGGGGGGGGAAAGAAGTGTTAATGGGATTTTCTACCTCATGGGCCAAAATATATTGGCTGAGTTTGGAGGGATAAAGGTGCTATTTGCAGGCATCACTCTCACACAAACTGCCAGTCCAGCTGATCACTCTCGCCTTTGGTCACAATACAGCCCCGGAATGTATTTTGCTATATATCCATCAAAGAAGCATTTAGTAGCTTTCAGCATTCAGCAATGGAAAACACAACGACTTAAGCAGATGATGTCAGCTGAGTGGGTGGTTAATGAATCCCTATATCAATGCATTGAGCCTCCATGCTGGTTGAATGCAGCTGGGGATCAGAAATTCATCATCTTTAGCTACGGGGTGTCACAGAGTTATTTCTTGCACTGCTGCACTGAGCTATACACCAGGTGTATCAACAGCAACAAAGATAGGATTGAGGATTGTTTGAAGGGTCAAGAAGAGAGAATTTGATGTGGCATAACGGCTTCAGCTATACAGAATAAAATGAGTGGGGTGGTAGGCACATAGGCTTGGTACAACCCATTCCCAATCTTATTTCTTTGCAAGGTGGAACATCTACTGCTAATTTTCTCAGTATCAAGTTGATTCTGAAGGCATATGGGCAAGCCCAAGGCAGGAGGAGGAGGTGGCAATCCTACCATAGATTGAAGATGGCAGAATCAGATTGACTCTCTGAACAATACCAAGTAATGAGCTGGAACAAAAGCGTGCTGCTTATATACCACCCCATAGCACTTCAAGCACCCTCTGGGCGGTTTACAAGTTAATTATGCAGGCTACACATTGCCCCCACCCCCCAACGAGCTCGGTACTCATTTTACCGGCCTCGGAAGGATAGAAGGCTAAGTCAACCTTGAGCCAGCTACCTGGGATTGAACCCCGGGTCGTGAGCACAGTTTTGGCTGCAGTACAGCAGTTTAACCACTGCGCTACGAGGAAATGCTTTTCAACTCAAGGAACAAACACACAGTATTCATAATCATCAGTGTGGAGTTTTCCCTGAATGCCACATTTATTAAAAATAGGTATCCCAGGAACTCCCTTATGTTGAGCCTGTTCTTATTTTTGATATTATGTAGCCTGTTGCTATGCTCACAGAATATTAACAGTTTCTCTACTCAGGATGCATTGGTGACTACATGTGTGCTTAAATGAAATTATGTAAGTTGCAGTGGCAGATTGTTGCTAATTAACAAGATATGAATCACATTTCTAGTCACAGGGTCATCACGTGACCAGGAATGCAATCAGTGCCTCATTATTTGGCAGCAGTTTGCTGGGAAAACGTATGCAAGTTCACTTATGAATATGTAAATTGTCAACAAGATTCTGGCTGATGCATTTTTTTAAAAAATGTGGTGTACAGTGGTGCCTCGCTAGACGATGTTAATCCGTTCCACGAAGATCGCTGTCTAGCGAAAACATCGTCTAGCGAAGCACGTTTTCCCATTGGAATGCATTGAAATCTCTTCAATGCGTTCCAAAGGGAAAACTCGTCGTCTTGCGAAATCTCCCATAGGGAAACATCGTCTAGCGAGTGAGGGTCCCCGTCGGAATGCACTGACAGCTGCACTGACAGCTTTTCACCACTAGTCGGCGCACTCCTATGGGGAAACCTCATCGTCTAGCGAAAATTCCCCATAGAGAGACATCGTTTTGCGAAGCGCAGTAGCGATCGCAAAAAGGCATCGTCTAGCGATTTCCTCGTCCTGCGAGGCAATCGTCTAGCGAGGCACCACTGTATCTCCATTCTTAGTCACAGTCTGGCTTAGATTCACTAACAAGTGTTCCTAGTCAAATCTTGCAGTCTTAAAGCACAAACATAACTGACAAAGTTAGTGATGGTGAGTACTACCTCTGAGGAGTTGACAAATGGTGCCTTTGTCAGGATGGTCACATGAAATGAAGAACAAGGACCCCATACATTTAACAGTGTTGTGGAAGAGGAAATTTCATAGGCCCAGCCTGTCCTTCAAGCAACACCTATTGAAATTTCAATTTCTGGAGAGTTATTAATGATAGAGGAAGTCCATCCTCTGTTTCATGTGGCCACTCTATGCCTTGCAGCTTACTTTGCCTTGCAAGAACGGAGGGGCAGATATACCAGTTTGCCAAAGAGAATTATGTCATCTTTACATCTTTCACTTTATTTACAGATAGGCCATAAAAGGAAGTAAACAGCAAGTGCTCCTACTAGGAAGTAGAACTTAATTCATCACTTCATCACAGCATGTGATAAAGTGGGCTGCAGTCTACAAAAGCTTATGCCATGTAAAACATTTTCGTTTTAAATGTGCCACAAGTTGTTCTTTTTCCAGAAAATAATGATGCTGGTCTGCCCTATATGAAAACAACTAACTAATTTCCATTGAACAAACAGCAACCAATGATTATTGGCTTTTCCTGAGCAATTCCCTAAAGAAAGAAAGATTAACCAACAGTTCCTAGCAATCTTTACAGTATTTCATTGGAAGCAAACTCTGGCATTTATTTTTATTGATAACATTTCTACCTCTGCTTTCAGAACAAAGATGGGGAAAGATTATTTTTTGGATGACGTCTCCTGGAATCTCCAGCCAGTATGTTTCCTCCCTGGCTGTGTTCGCTGGGGGATTCTAGCAGGCAAAATAAAGATAAAAAAGAAACTTTCCAAACTTAGTTCCAGACATGGCTTCACCTGATCCCAGTATCACAGATGTTGCTAGGGGTGGCAATAAGGAGCTCCTATTGGGACAATAAACTTCCACCAATGTTTTTCTCACCATCCCTCTCAAATTTGCTCTGTAAACTCTAGGAGCCCAGTCCTCCTTTGTCTCTGGTCACCCTTGAGCAAGTGAGCCAAGTGCAGCCCTCCAGATGTTGTGGGACTGCACCTCCCATTAGCCCAAGCCAGTACGACAAGCTCGTACAGACATTGATGATGAATCCTGGGAGAACCAATCCAGCAACATCTGGAAGGCCACACTTTGCCTAGTTTTGCCCCAGAAGTTCTAGAAACTTTGCTTAGATACATATGGGAAATAAAAATTCGTAATGTTGTTATGGCCCATCACCATGTTTCACTTTTCCTCCCAAGCTATCTGTGGAATTAAGGCCAATCCACTGCCTCCATAACTCTACAGAGAATAGGAAAGAGTGTTCAATGAATGCCCCAACGAGAGGCAAGAAAATAAACCTCCAGTGGCATGCAAGTGATTTATCTCTCCCTGCAGACATCAGCTGCGCAATATCCATCATAAGCCCCAGCTGTCCCAATCACTCTGTTTACTCTCCATGAGCATTTTTGCATGTTGTAAATCACAGGGCAGCACTTGTGGTGAGGGATAGGATGAACGCTGGTGTGGAAGGGTTTGGACCACTTCAAACCATGCAGGACACTCATAATGAGGGAAAATGCCCATCTCCTTCATTATCCTCAATAGATGTGCACTCCAGGTACATCACAAAATCCTTTCCAGGACAATAAGCACTTTACTACAACTCTTTCACCCTTCTACACACATATAGACTTATAGGTTCAATATAAATGTCTGAAAATTCATGATCCGAGTCCTTCTGGAGGGTGTGCAATCCATTTTGCCTGAGCTGCCAGCTCACTTACATCTGCATGGTAAATCAGGAGGGGAAAGGTTTCAGAGGTTATAGATTCTTGTCATACAAAACAGATGCCTAAGCACATTAATCTCCAGAGTGTCTAAAGGGCTCATAATTAAAAAATGATTTCAAATGGATTTTCCATAAATTACATTCACAACAGAAATCAGTAAGATACCCTTTTTGTATTCCCCTCACTTGGTATGCAGATAGGAAAATTATGTGGTAATAAATGTCCTGTGATTCCTATGGTCTGTAAGATGTCAGTATAGAGGTTACCAAGAGATATGTCTGACATGAGGTGGAACTCATCTTAACAGAGGTGGGGGGGAAGTAGTGGTGGTGGTGTAAGTTCTTGATTGTCTTGTGTTTTGGTGATATGAACAAGAAAGCAAGACATTGGTGGGAAAGAGGGTGAGATTTTTTTTTGTCAGTCGTGACTACAGAATAATTGCTGTGTACAGTGGCTGATACCTTGTATGGACTTTTTAAAAATAGAAGCATTAAATGGATTGTTTTCAATTTTATTGGTTAATCGAAGAATCCTTCGCTTGCTGTGTGTCAATATATGCTTTGCTTCTCAAAGGGATGGGATGCTAGTTTTCCACAAACTGTGAAAACCCTCAGGAAAAAAGTGCTGAATATCTTGTTCTCATACAGGAGGTGAGACATATAAACTCCTCATAGAGATGTTTCATCTATTAAGGAAATATATACTGTATATTTAGATAGCACAAGAAGTGAAAACTTGTGAGGATTCACTTGTGGTCTTCAGTTTTATAGGGAAACTCAACATTGCATGCTGATTGTACAACTGTGAACAACTGGAGAGTCTAATAGCACTTTATCATGATAATACTACTTATAATTGCATGCTATCATTTCCAACTTATGGCAACTCTTCCAGGGTTTTATACCCACACTGTATTTAGAAGTTGTTTTCCACTCCCTTCTTCTGGAGGCATCTGTGACAGTGCAGCATGACTAAGGCTAGACAGACCAGCTCTCCTTAGACAGTAACATTTACTGGTTTTCTATATGATAACATCTATCAGGGCTTTAATTTTACATATGCTTACTTGGAAATAGATCCCACTGTATTCAGTGGAGCTTACTTCTCAGTAGACATGTATGGGGTTGCAAATTAACAGTGAGCTTGTCCCAGCTAAGATGCTATACTGTAAACTCACTGCTCAGACATGCACCTCACTGTGTAGCATCGAGCAAGATTTCTCATCCAAGTTGACATTATATTTTGTTACATATAAGACCCTATTTTTCATAACTACCCTAATTTTCCTAGAGTAGGATAAATCATTCTCACTGAATAAATAATAAAAACAAGCAACCTAGTTCTACTACTGGTAGGGGCAACCTAGTGTACACACATTACAAAGTCAGGATTTTGTATCAATACCATTTTAGGTCACCTGGAAGTCAAAAGAGAAGAAGCACTTGACATTTTAATTAAATTCAGCTACATTTAGATATTTCTAATTAATTGTCTTACGCAATCAATGTATGGGCAACAATGCTAATAAACACACCCATCAACTCTACAGATACCATTTGTTTGTGCCCTAAAAATATGTAACATTCCCGTGCAGTAAGCACTGAACTGTGAAAAGATGTTTAATACCTTTTTTAAAAATCCAAACCAGAATAACCTCACTGACACACCTACAGAAATCTAGGACTATAGAAAACTATGACATATTGTGAAGCATCACAGAAACTCTGGAAATGACATTATTTCATTCCATCCAGTCACAAATTCTCTGCATGACAAGGTATTGTATACAATCACGTGGTCTTGACGTGTAACCAACTTGAAGTTTATTTGTCCTTTTTAAAAATCTCATAGTTTGTAGGCAATGGAAGTGAATGGAAATAAAGATGAACAAGAGGAGTTTTGTACTCACTATGTGAAGCTGCAGAAAGTCAGTAAGACCAGGGGCACTGTCAATCCGAACCAAGATACCATCTTTTACTGTTGTGCTAAACCCAACGGCCAGGCGGTCTGTTCTCGTGCTCGGTCTGTCATTTGCTGGCCAAGTGTACAGAATGAGGCCTCCACTCTTCCCAAAAATATATGTGGCACCAGCTACAAAACAAGAACAGCAGAGAAAGCAAAGAGTTAGTTGATCCAGTTGCGTTAATGTTAAAACTGCAGATTTTATGGCTAAATATAAGATTCTGTTAGAGCAAATTAGGTCCAAGGCCTCAATGGAAGTGTCACCCTCGATTAAAAATGTGAATAAGACAAGTTAATAACATAGCAGACACTCCAGAGAGATATACAAACATTTCTAGATTTTACTGCATAATAGCATGGGACACATAATGTATTGTCTCTAAACGCTTTTACACCTAGTGGCAAACAATCCACTTAGACTTCTTTCCTATTGAAATTCATTTCACCTTTCTTCAGTGTACATTAAAACACTTCCACTCTTCCTTGTTGAGAATGGTATATTGTGATTGGTGGCACTTGACTGCCGAGTCCACCAATGGCAGGAGAGAAGAATGGTAGTCTGTGAAAACTATCAGCGTAGGGTAGCCACCTACACATCACCATAAACAAGGATAGGCAGCATCATAAGGAAGACAAAATAATTTATTTGCATAAAATGGTATATGTTGAAGATGCAAAATCAGAATTTTTTTAATTTTATTTATTGCATTTATACCCCGCCCATCTAGTCAATGACTACTCTGGGCGGCTTCCAACATGTATAATAAAACATTATAAAATTAACAACGTCATAAACATCGATAATAAAATTATTCAAGATGGAAAAAATAAGAAGAAAGAAGTGATTTTTCTAATTTAAACAGAATCCCCACAACTGCAGTGGATAATGTACACTGGCCTGTGATCATGAGATCTGTGTGCTTGCTGAGTCTGCTATCAAAGTACTCGCTGTGGGAGTACAACTTTAAGGTCTCTATTCCTATAGGGTCTCTCTTCTTACGGTTCCCTATCTTTAAAGCAGGTTCCCTATCTTTAAAGCAGGTTCCCTATCTCATGAGAAGAGAAGACTCCCTGGAAAAGACCCTGATGTTGGGAAAGAGTGAAGGCAAGAGGAGAAGGGGACGACAGAGGACGAGATGGATGGACAGTGTCATCGAAGCTACCAACATGAATTTGACCAAACTCCGGGAGGCAGTGGAAGACAGGAGGGCCTGCCGTGCTCTGGTCCATGGGGTCACAAAGAGTCGGACACGACTTAATGACTAAACAACAACAATCTTTAAAGCAGATCTAGGCTGAACAGCCCTTAAAGTGGAAAGCACTTTCAATAAAGAGATGGTCCTGGCAATCCTATCCTACATCATCCACCAGCAGGCAATTTCAGAAGTGAACACAGAATTTTGAGAACATCATTTGCCTCAGAGAAGAAAGTTTACTGTGTGGATTACTATGGACTTGTATAATAAAATCAACACCTCCCAAGTGTTGTTGAAATGAATATTCATACTGTTTCTGGTGTCCTAGTGAATATACATGGGATTAACAAAAGAACCACAAACAGATAAGTGCTTATTCCTTTAAGGGGAGGATAAAACACAAGAGATAGGCTTAATTGTACACATTTTGTTAAAGTGAGCTTCAGGTGCCAGTTTCTAAATAAAGACAAGCAGCCATGGCAATAAAGACAGCTAGCAGGTTTTATAAAGCTTCCACAACTTCACTATTGTAAGGGCTATTTGGAGTTATAACTGAGACTGTACTACTTGCAAAACAAAACAGAACAAAATAACTCTAACACTCTTACATTAATAAACAATACATCCATGTGTGAGAGTCAATCAGTAAGACGTATATATTCAGTGTAGTTGTTTGGTTGCTTATTCTGAAGAAGAAAAATGCACTCCAATGATCGTTATAGTAAGGAGATGCTGAATTCTTTCTTTCAAGACTCTTTGAGAGGTTAAATGTCTGACTTGTTAGCAGTCTAATGCCCTGTCTGCTTAGCTAAGCAAAAGCCTCCTCCTTTGTCTATTGCCTCAATACCTCACTGCTTCTCATTCACATCTCAGCAAGTTGTTCTTGGTTTAGAACATAGCTTGTGTGTCGCTGTTGTTTTTCTAAAGCAGAGCTTTTGAGACTGCCGATTTCCATATCAGCTTCTATGCGTGTGCCTTGGGGGAAAAATCCTGGGTGCAAAGTGTGTTTTGGGGTGTCTGTTCAGTTCGTATATCATGTTGTCTAGACCTATTGGGCCACATCTTCAGCTAAGGATTTTTTCGTGGTTCTTAGCCTTGGAACTAAAGAAGAACCTCTACATTCAGATTAGGTTACATCTCCCAGAATACCCAAGCCTGCATGTCAAATCCTCTGGTTCAGAAGTAATTGACCACAGCATGAGAGGGCTGTTGGACTCATACTATGCCTATGCACTTTCCAAAGGAGGAAACAGAACATGAGACTAGATGGGCTCCTAATCTGATCCAGCAGAGCTATTACATGTTGAGGTCCTTACTTAATATTCCCCAAAAGAATCTTTCATGTGTCCATAGCTGCCAACTGCACTCCCTTTGGCTGTGATGCCTCTTTAGCATCTATCATCAATTTCCCCTTATACATATTTCTGTTTTCCTCTAAACACTTCCCATGAATCTCCATAACTGTCCTTATACCTGCTTCCTCCCTTTGTGAACTAATAGTAATTTTGGTATTTTTAACCATGTCTATTTCCAAAATTCTTCCAGGTTCCACTTTGATCAGTTGGAAATGTTCTCACTGTTTATACTCTGTCTGCTTACCACAAGAATACTAGCCATCTCTTCATATTAATTAGAGCTGTCTGTAATAATGAATTAACATAGCTTCTTCCCCTGTATGTGTAATTCAAGCAGCCCAGATTGAATGGAAGAACTCTCAATGATCTTCCCCTCTCAATTATTAGCTAGTCATTATGTTTCACATTATACTCACTCACAACATGACACAATGCAAATCAGAGGATGTTACAAATTGCCTATGGTAGCATCAGTGGCTCCTACTGGTAGTGCTGCTCACATCATTACAAAAGCAAGACCATGAAAATATTACTAATTTCTGGACATTTTTCACTAGTGCAATTCAGCGAAACACTGCAGAAATAGGTTGTGATACTTGGTCAACAACTGCCTACCACCCAAAATGGCAGTCATATATCAAGTGCTCCCATCTCTTCCTGTAAGCAATTTTGACATGATCACATTATACATTTCCCTAGATAGTCAGTGGTGGCCCAAAGCAAAGAGAAATGTAGTGGGACACTATATAGATTTCTATATAGCTGGATGGATAACTCAGTGAGTTGGGTACCTGTCTGCAGAGCAAGATATCAGTTCAGTTTTCCACTCTGCCTTCCAGGAGAAGAGCCAGCCTGTGTAGCTTTGGGTAAGCTGCACAGTTCCAGAAAGCCCCCAGAAGATGGCAACAGTAGACCACTTCTGAATACTGTAAACCCAGAAAACCCTGGAAACAGTTGTCATAAACTGGAATTGACTGAACTGTACTAAATTATTATTACATAAGCCACTACAGGGAAAGAGAAAACCTGATGAAAAGCTGCCATTCTGAACAGCAGACCTGTGTTGAGTGCTTGGAAGAAGGCTCATGGACCAAAGTGGAAAAGTGCCTCACTTCAAAATTATGGGGTGTGTGGGGAGTGATCTCTGCCTAGTAAAGATCTGCCTACATTTGAGCATCATGTCTACTTTCCTTCTAATAACACTTAGGTGGAAATGAGTCATTTGTGAACACTGGCAAGTGCTGTATGCAAAGTGGAAGAAACCTATTTGAAAATGAAAGATGCATTCTAATCAAGTCGGGCTTTCATTTAAATTATAAATTTGGGGATTTACACTTCACTTTTTAAATCGGCCTTCATTTTACTCGCTGCAGCTTTTCAGGACAGCTTCTGAAAAACACTCACACATCTTCCAAGGAGTCACTCTGTTGCACACAGTGCATGTCAGAGTCCCTATGAGTACCAATTACAGTCAATTAAAATGATTGGGCTGTCGTGGCACTTAAGTGCCTAGCAAGATGGAATACGACATGAAGATGTACACAGCTATGTAAATTTGTACAAACATTTAAACCCTAACACTTGTGATATGGTAGGGCACTTCACGGGACCAGGCCCTGAAAGGCAGGTTAGAATTTTTAAACCTAAAAAGAACACATACAAAATTTAATATAACTTTCTCGCAGGTACATTTCATAAATCTGAGTTTGGGGAAAGTACGGTATATATAGGCATGATATGTTGCATTTCATGTGCCACAGATATAGTTACTGGAGTAATCAAACTGGCAGCTGAATCCTACTTGAAGACTGGATACCTCTGCTGTTGTTGTTGTTGTTTAGTCGTTTAGTCGTGTCCGACTCTTCGTGACCCCATGGACCAGAGCACGCCAGGCCCTCCTGTCTTCCACTGCCTCCCGGAGTTGGGCCTCTGCTGTACTTGAGAGCAATAATTTGGGGGCACAGAGCCAGATATTTGAGGCCCATACAGTTGTCTTCTGACTCTTTGCCTCCATATTTAGCATCTGAGGTGGCAATCTCACTCAGCCTAACAGTAGGAACAATCCTGAAAATGACTTTGGAATGCTACGCAACATACAGTAAGGTACCTGAATTACGAGTTGGGGAAAGGAAAATAGCAGGTTCCATGTTGCACTTTGGGATAGTGTCATGTACTTTAACTCATTCATTTTCTAACATCTTCCCTGTAAATATGTGACACTGATAGTAGGGATGGGAAAAGATACCAGTTAATTTTCTATAAGAAACTGCCAAAATTATCACATTTCTTCATATTCTGAGAAGGGGAAAAAACTGGCAGATCCACCCACATCCAGAGCTCTAAAGATTCTTTAAAAGTCCAGATTTGAAACCCTCTATGTCAAACTATGTTAGAGCTGGGCTAGGATGACTGCTTCTTTTTTCCTAAGATTCTCCTTTCATTTTTAATACGTATATGGAAGGCAAGTAGAACTTGATTGATTGATTGATTGATTGACTGTATTTTTCGCTCCATAAGACGCACCTGACCATAAGACGCACCTTGCATTCGAGGCGCCATCGGGGGGTGAAGGGGTGTGCGCGTGGAGGGGCGGGGGGGGAAGTCAGGCGGCGGCGTGATTTCCCCTCCTTTTCCGGCACTCTAAACACCTTTTCTTCCCCCGGATCACTTTCGTCCCATACGTCTTTCCTTAACACCACTCTTTCCGTTTCTTTCAACTGTCCTCCCTCCTCTCTCGTGAGAAAAACGTTTATCCCCCTCTTCTCCCCCTCTCGTGACTCCTCCCTCTCTTCTCCTACTTCCCCCTCCACTATCCATTCCTCTGTCTCGTGCCGCTCCATCTCTCCTTCTTCTTCCGTCACTTTAAACTTTTTTTTTACAGTATTCGCTCCATAAGACGCACACACTTCCCCCCCACTTTTTTTGGGGGGGGGAAGTGCATCTTATGGAGCCAAAAATACGGTATTTATTTATTTTTATCCCACCTTTCTCCTTAAAATGATCCCAAGGTCTATGCTGGAAACATGGTAACTACAAGCAGGTGACCGTTTCTATTCATTTTCCCCCCAAAAAATATACCAACTTTCACAGTCACATACTTGGGACTGTAGTTTTAAAGCACTGAGGTGAAAATCTGTTTTGCAGATACACAAATGATGTAACTTTTGGATCCACATCTACCCTCTGCAAACCAACCACAGGGGCACTCCTTTTCTAAACTTTCAATAATCTTTTCCCAGGCATTACTTTCTGAAAGGAGCAACGTAGATGCCAAAGGGCTGCAGGGCCATATATTTAGACCTGCTCCAACCGTTGTCCAGTTTCACCTGGCCTCTCATGTGAGGGAACAAACATCTGCAGTGGGAATCATCTGTCTGGGGAGGTTCTCCACAGAATTTAGAATGTTGATCTTCTTGGTAGCCTCTTTTATTGAGGTACCTACAGGTCTTTGCTTGCCAGCTCTAGTTTACTTTTCTCCACTACAGCACTATCACTTTTGAGCAGAGAATTCTGAGGCCACAAACAGACATTAGAGATAGCCATGATTAGGAAGAAATTCCTTAACTAATAAAAGCACCTGAGTGTCATGGCCAGAGTTTCTTTCATCTCCAGGAGTATAGAAATTATCTTCCTTTGTTTGGGTAACAGGTCTTCAGGATTAGGGCACATGGTTCCTTTGAAATCCGATTTCATAAACCTGAAAAGACTGTCCCAATCACCTCCTTGAAACATTAAGTAAGTTTTCGACTCAAATTAAAGGTTGTTGCTACTGTCTGTTCTGGAACGAGCATCTCAGCAAACTACAAATTCCATAAGACAAAGTCTGACAGTTAAATTGGTACCAAACTGCTGTAGCCATGCAGTGTAGAAACACCTACATGATATGAATGCTATATATTGTAACACAAAATATACAAAGAATCCAACCCATCAACTCTGGCAATAAAATAGTCTATCGCTAATGCTATTTAAATTAATACAGATGTGCCTCTGACTGCGGTCATGAACCCCTTTGTGACAAGCAAAGCTCCTACTCATTCCATTAATCCAGCGTAGTCTGAAAAGATAAATCAAATGATATTACAGTTCTTCACCAGAATAACATAGGGGATACAGGCCTTGTCACTTTCTCCCAATTCATTACTACCCCTTTGTTCTTCTGCATGTAATCTTTAATAAATATAGATAACATTGTCACATTTTTATTCCTATTCTCTCTAAAGGCTGGGAGTTTATTAAGCAATTTCTTAACAAAGAGAAAAACTGACCACCACAAAGCCCCATTCTCCTGGAAAGGAAAGAGACCTGAAAATGCCTGATCACCCTGCCTATTTCTTTTCCATCATTTAAATTTTACTGTTCCATGGATTCCCACAGTTTCATCACAGATCTTCTGCTTAGTCCAGTAGATCTGACAAGACTATTCCCAGGATGCTTCCATTCAGATCCTATTATGTTTATTAATCTTTTTAACCATGTAAATTTCTCCTCATGCTAGTAAGAAGCTATCAATTCAACTAAAGATGAATTTGCTAGCAGGGCAGATTTGGTCTCCTTACTTGGCAGCATTTGCAAGTCACCTAGCCACTGAAATTGCCTCATGTATTCTTAGTAACCAGCATGCTGGAAGAATGGAATCAGTAATACATCACAAACAATTAACGTGCAGCTAGTTTGATGCAGGAGGAGTTAGTTCAACTCAGCAAAGAGACCTCAGGGAGGAGGTGCATTGACAAACCATGTAAAGTAGCAATTAAACATATGAAACCTAAGCACTCGCCTTTGTATTTAATGCTTTCACAAAACCAAATTAAAGCAAGAAGAAAGATCTGACAGACTCACAAAAGCAAGTAAATGCAAAATAATAGGCAGGCATTTTTCTCAACATAGCAAGGGTCTCTGTTTCAAGCAAATTCAATCCATAAGCACATGCTAATAAGGGAGGAAGTTTAGAGAGGAACCTGAGAAAGTATCGCCTGCACATTGAGGAGGGGAAAATTATCTCTCTCAGGTAGCAAAACTGTGTCTAGAGAGAAGTGAATTGGTCATGAAGTCTCTGAATTGTATGTAGCCTGCCAACAAGGAGATGAGGAGAAACTATGCAGTATACAAAATAATTCTCCATTGGCCAAAATCCTGTCGATGGAGCTGCGCCATGGAACCAGGATGGTGTCATCACCTTTGGCCATGCCAAAGCTGTTTTGGAGGAATACAAAGCTTCCTAGAGCCCTCATCAGGTTTTTGGGGATTCCTAGGGATCCTTTTCAATCTGGGGCAGCCTTCAGGAGCCACAAAACAGCAGTAGGATTTTTTTAAGGATCGAAAATTGCCACCTTTGTCAGTGGTCCTGGTCCTTCTGAAACCTGGAGGAGATTCTAGGAAGCTTTTTATTGCCTTGAAATGGCTGCACACAGCCACTGGTGATGACATTGTAACCTCTGTGAAATATTGGTTCAGCCCAAAGGGGTGGGACTAAGGAGGAGAAGTGCTGTGAGTAAGATATTTGAAGCAGAAAGAGCAGGAGAACTGAAGAGGCCAGAGCTGCTGTTGCCACTTCTACTGCAAAGGCCCTTGCCAACTTGGTCTATGGTTTTGAAGATTCTCCTGTGTTATGGATACCCAACTCAGTTGAGGAAGATTATCTTGGATTTTTGTCTGACTTTAAAATCAAAGAGATACTTGAACTATGCAAATTATAGAAGCAACTTCTGTATAGGTACTGTTGTCAAGGACTTGAGTGCACAAATTGTAGCACTTTGTTGTTATAATTTTTCATGTTGTCTGTTATATGAATGTAAATAAGAAGACACTATTTTTGTGAAATTGTGTTTGCAAGATTTGTCAATAGTAAGCAAGTAGCTCCATAGAACTTAAAAATGTTACAACATTGTCTTCGTTGCGTGGTATAACATTGCACAACAGGATTTCAGCCAATGTCTCACTAGCCTGAAAAGAAAATGGATCCCGATGAGTGCATATTTCCGTGATGCAACTTCCAAGTGCTTGGAAAAACTGCTGTATTCATTTCTAAATATATAAATATGTTTTCTCTCAATAAAGCTACCAGAAGAGCTCTTTCATAAATCCACTGTTGGACAGGCACTGAAGGTGGAGCTTGGAATAAATGTCAAAGATCACTGCAATTAAAGGAAAGATGGTTAGTATACAAACTATATCTGGAGATAGAGAGAAAAGACTACATGCCTAGGAAAGAGAAAGAGAGTTCAGATTGAAAGACTGAGAAAGGAAAGTCACCTAGAGAATATCAATCTAGGTGAGAAAGAGATAAATTAGGCAAGACAAAGAAGAGGCTGTTCTGGAAACTCTATTTGTCTCTGCCACTATTGCCCTATGCAGGCACTTAATCTTTTGTGTAGGCACAGCTGCACTCCACTTCCAGTACCCACACGTTAGTGGTGCATAACCTAAGCTCTGCCTGGAAATGGCACATTTTGATATGAACCCTCTTCCAGGTTGAGTTTTCTGCAAATCCAGTGCCCAGATATTCTTCCATGTTGCTTCAATGAAAGGTAAAAGAATGCCAAATGTTTCCGCTTTAAACTGCAATGGGAGACATGGGGATGCAATATCACTGTTCCAGAGCCCAAATGTATCAAATCTTCTGTGTTGTGATTGTTTGCATTCACAGGATACCTACTCACTGCTGTTCCCATCGTGCCATTTCCTCCTCTATTCTAGACAGTTGGAGATCACTCATGAAACAGCACAAGAGTCTGAGAACTCTCAGTGATGCACACTGAAAACCACAGCCCGTCCTTCAGATTTTACATCTTTTACTCTGCCTCCATAAGAGGTCTGCTAAAAACCTATCACAAGAGCTGGAGAAAGGCTTCAAAGGATTTGAAGTGGATGTGGTATTACAATTGCATGCATTGGTTCATTTGATCTCTCTCTATCCTAATAGAGGTTCCTTACAGCGAGGAAACAAAAATCTGCGCTGCTCCATCCGTCACAAAGCAAGTGTCTCTTAATTTACTTTTTCCTGCAAGTAGCCTTGGCTTACCTCAGAACAAATAAAAACAGATTGAGAGTCCTGTGCAAATTTAACATTTCCAGGACAAAAAGTCTAATCCTTGGAAACTCATGAACCAGCAGCATTCTATTCAAGATTCAGCTCTTGGCTGGACAAACCCTCTGAGACCACATATGAGCACTGAAATCTCATCATTTCCTACTCAAAAGACAGACATTGTTTGACATTAATTAAACTGCATATCACACAATAGCTTTCCCTCCCATCCGGAGCAAACAGTGGCCTTGCTTTACAGTAAAGGATATATACCAGCATAGACTTATTGCAAAATGGAAGCAGCCGCTTGGATTGTGCTTCCTTCTTTGTCTTAGAAACCCCCAAGCAAATTAATACACATTATTATTTTTCGTGGTATATAAGGAATTAGTCAAGAATTAGATCAGACAATATGTTCCTTCTTATTAATGACACTGAATTGATGCAATCAATGAAAAGGGGGAAAGAGCAGAAAGGTTTGAAAGAATTGGCAAGTTTAGCCTTGAGAAAAGAAGACTGAGGGGAGATATGAGAGCACTTTTCAAATACTTGAAAGGCTGCCATACAGAAGAGGGGCAGGATCTGTTACCAATCATCCCTGAGTGCAGGACACACAACAATGGGCTCAAGTTACAGGAAGCCAGATTTCAATTGAATATCAGGAAAAACTTCCTGTTAGAGCATTACGGCAATGGAACCAATTACCTTGAGAGGTGGTGACTGCTCCAGCATTGGAGGCATTCAAGAGAAATTTAGAGAACCATCTTTCAGATCTGCTTTGATTTGTATTCCTGCACTGAGCAGCTGGTTGCTTTCTTTCTTTCTTTCTTCCTTTAATTTTATTTTTTTATTAACTATTACAAAGACAACTATACAACAACAGGGGAGGGGAAAAAACAGGATTGACAGCTAAACACAACAAAAAAACATATAAACAGGGGGATATTTGCTTTCATACAATATCTAAAAAGCTCTTGACTTCATGACTGTGATGTAGTAATCTCTAATGCATTCTCTGCTCTGTTTCTGGGCCCAATCGTAAAACATTTTCCAACTTTCCTTAATATATATTCTCGGGTTCTCACGTAGTGTCTCTGATAAGCTATCCATTTCCGCAATATCTAATAACTTTTTAAGTAAGTCCTCTTTCTTCGGAATTTCCTGCATTTTCCACCTCTGAGCCCAGATCAGCCTTGCAGCTGTGAATATGTGCAACAGCATATATTTAAATTTTTTATCAACAATTTCTGGAATTATATTCAATAAAAACATTTCTGGTTTAAACGTTATTTCTTGATGCATAATTTCTTATGCAATATCTTTTATCTGTCTCCAAAAATGTTTGCTTTATCGCAAGTCCACCACATATGAAAAAAAGTTCCTGGTTGCTGAGAACACTTCCAACATAAGTTGCTCGGCCCCGATACCATTTTTGCTAATTTTACAGGTGTATAATACCATCTATGAAACATCTTTAAAACATTTTCTCTCAAATTTACTGGTTTGAGTCATCTATAATCCTTGTTCCACATTTGAGTCCACTCATCTATATCTATATTGTAACCGAAGTTTTGCGCCCACTTAATCATGTTTTTTCCCTTTCATCTTCTACATTATATTCTAACAAAAAAGTATAAATTTTCTGTATAATTTTCTCACTAGTATAAATCCATAATTCATCCACCTGTACCTTCCCCTCATAAAAGCCCACTGCTTTATCTTTTTTAAACCTTGATTCTAATTTTAGCCTTGTCCACCAGTCTGTTTGTAAACCCAATTCCTTCAACTCTTGTGTATTTTTAAATTGTTGTTCTTTGGTTAATAATTCTTTGTACGTGTATCTCCATTCTTCTATCATTAAGGAGGGTTGAGTAAAGGCTTCCAGCGGTGCTACCCAGATCGGGATTTTTTTATACATTTGCTCTCGAAATCTTTGCCACACCTGGTACAGTATAATGCTTTCCTTACTATATGATCAAAAAAAATTGTTTGATCTTTACCCTTGCCGTACCATATATATGCATGCCATCCTAGTCTTAGATCATGTCCTTCTAATTTTAAAAGTCTTTGATCTTCCAGCATAATCCATTCCTTTATCCAGCTCAATGCTGAAGCCTTATAGTATAATAAACCATTTGGTAAGCCCATTCCTCCTCTTTCTTTTAAGTCCTGTAGAGCTTTAAGTTTTCTTGGTTTTTTAGCTTGCCAAATAAACTCAGAAATCACTGCATCAACTTCCTTAAAGTATTTATAATTCAGCAATATTGGTAAATTTTGGAATACAAACAACAGCTTTGGCTGGATATTCATTTTTATAATAGCAATTCTACCTAGCAGTGAGAGTTGTAATTTAGCCCAAATTTCAAGTTTTCCTTGTATTTCTTTAAGTATTGGAAGATAATTGTCTTTCATCAAAGCACTTGTGTTTTTTTGTGATGCATATTCCCAGATATTTAATCTTTGTCTTGTGTTCAAATCCTGTTTCCATTTCTAATTTCTTTGCCTCTTCTTGTGTCATATTTTTTGTCAAGAATTTAGTTTTTTCATAATTTAATTTGAGACCTGCGACTGCCCCAAAGTTTTCAATTGTATCTATTAATTCTCTGATCGTGGAAGACAGGAGGGCCTGGCGTGCTCTGGTCCATGGGGTCACGAAGAGTCGGACACGACTTAACGACTAAACAAAAAAATTCTCTGATCGATTCGTCCGGGTTTTCTAATAATATTACCAAATCATCAGCATAAATTTATAATTTATATTCTTCTCCTTTTATTCTCAACCCTCTGATTTTAGAATCGTTCCTTATTTGTCTATTTAGTATTTCTAGAGTCAAAATGAAAAGTAAAGGTGATAGGGGGCATCCTTGTCTTGTACCTTGTTGAATTTGAATCTCTTCCAAGATTTGACCATTAATCTTGACTCTTGCTTTTTGTTGTGAATAAATTGATTCGACTGCTTGTAAAAAACTTCCTTGAAGGCCCATCATCTTTAATTGACTCAGCATAAAGTTCCAATTCACATTATCAAAGGCCTTTTCTGCATCTAAAAAAATGAGCATCATTTTTTTTTCTGGATGCGCTTCATAATATTCCAATATATCTATCACTATTCTTATATTTGTTCCTAATTTCCTTTTAGGGAGAAAGCCAGTCTGGTCTTTATGTACCATCAGAATTAAAACCTTTTTCAGTCTATTGGCCAAAATCAAAGCAAATATCTTGTAGTCCACATTTAAAAGAGATATTGGTCTATAATTTTTAATTTGATTCCTTTCTGTTCCTGATTTGTGTATTAAAGATATCTGTGCCTCTTTCCATGATTCAGGAATTTTTCCACCTTTCTCGATAGCTTCCATTAGTTTTTTAAAATGTGGCATCAATTCTTCCTGTAAGGCTTTATTATATTCTTCCGGCAACCCATCTGGCCCTGGCGTCTTGTTATTTTTCTGTTTTTTCCAAGCTTCCATTATTTCTTTCATTGCTATAGGATTGTTCAGATTTTTTAACTGTTGCTCCGAAAATTTCCAGGGTGGGATTCCTTCAAAGTATTTTTCTTGATGTTGCAAAGATATGTGTTTCTTTTTATATAAATTTTCATAAAATTTCGTTGCTATTTCTTTAATTTTTTCCTGATTGAAGGTTTCCTTCCCTTCCTTATCTAAAAGTGAATTAATCATTGTATTTTCTCTTTCTCTCTCTTTCTTTTCTTCTCAGGTGGTTGCTTTCAATGGCCTTATAGGCCCCTTCCAACTTCATGATTCTATTTAAAAAATGCAGCCTCTGTCTCTGGCTGGCTGTAGGAAATTTTCCTGAGCTATGGTGGTTGAACGACTCAGTGAAGTGCAATGCCAACCAGGTGTTAAAAGTTCAATTCCCCACTGTGCCTCCCAGGAGAAAAGCCACCCCGTGTACCTTTGGGCACACTGCAGGATCCTAGAGCACTATCAGAGGAAGGATGTTCACAGATACACCCCCAAAAAACACTGGATCTGTGCACATTAAAAGGATATATTAGAACTGCGGGCAGGTACCATCTAGCCCCTCTCCATTTGAACTGTTTGGTGAGTTCATCCAAAAAGTACAAGTGAGTGGACTTTGCCTGGCTTAAACATAATACATATGCTCTTATTCTTCTAACTTAATGTCGTTTTAATATATTCACTACCCTGAAGAGGATGAGGAGTTCAAAATTCACTCGCATCCAGCTAAACAGATTACCACCTCAAATAGGGCAAGTCTGGCACGTGAAAAAATTCCACTGATGTTCAATGAATTATGAATCTTAGATCTACTGATCTAAAATACAGATACGTGTTTTCTTTGTGCTTCATATCCAATCTTGAAGTGCACAAAGTTTCATTATATTGAACCTAGAAGACACACATTCTGTTATATTCCCTGGAGAACACATTCATACACTAATAAAAAAGGGTGACTGAAGCACATAGCATTAATTTTATATGAATAAGACGCATATGTACACATCTCTTCTTTGGCTTAAGTCAACATTGAAAGCCCTTGTTCTAATCAATATGAACAAGGGTTGTAATAGATAAACCAATTGAATTCCCAAAGGAAGAGCCAGATGGGTGAAAATTATTTGCTCATATTTGATCTTTATACGGTGTAAGTGAAAATACTGCTAAAAACCTTTTCCTACTGTGAACTGTAAACATGATTTCATATTTCTTGGCAAAGGTTTGATACAGAGTCCATGGAGAGAATGTCCTTGGAGAAGTCCAGATGGCAGAATGCCAAAGCAGTAAAACTGGAATTACCCATCAGAAGCATCCATACTTTCTTGGAAAATAACTAGACGATACCAAGTGATTCAGATAATCAGTGACTATGTCCATATTAGTTGCCTGCATTAAAAGCCAGCAATGAAGAACTTTCCCTTGGCTAAGCATTTTCAGTTTTCTCCTAAATTATTATTTCTTTGACCTTTTAACATGCACAAATGCTGTTGCAAGGCTACTGGCACCATCAGTTTCCAAATTATAGCTCTCAAGCATTTTGATAGCTCCACATTATATTTCCTCAGTGCTATAGCCCCATTCTGCTAAGACAGCAGGAAAAAGAGGAATACCAAATTTGAGATGGATTGACTCCATAAAAGAAGCCAGTCTTGAGTTTATAACAGCTGAGCGGAGCTGTTGAAGAAAGAACATATTGGAGGTCACTCATTTATAGGGTTGCCATGAGTCGTAGCATGACAACATGTGGCAACAACACAGCTCCATTCAGAAATGCTTAGAAGTAATGTGTGAGTTATACCAACTACGGCAATCCCAAAGTTTGATATGTGGATTAGCCACACACCTTGGCTTCTGTGCATACACAACCTTCCACAGAATGCTATTTCTTTTCTTATTATATTTGTTAAAGTTTAGGATGAAAAAGACCTTTATGCAGCCAATAATCCATAGTGACAATGCCTTCAATAAATACTGGGAGACCCAATCTGCCTTTTCCTTTAACTCTATGTAGCAAATCTGTGAAAAATAGTAACAAACGGTAGTAAATCCTGAGCTTTCAAAATCTGACCCAAAACATGCTTCTATGACTGATTTAATAATTCAATGCATTGTCCTACAGAGTGAAACCAGTATAGTTCTAAATTAAATTTTTTGGAATATAATTTTAAAATTGTTTTTACTCCATTACTTTAGCCAAGAATGTTTCTTGAATAGAGACATGAGGAAACAATGATGGTTTCTTCTGTTTTGCCTTCTTCTTTTAGCAACATGAGAAAAACATCCCACCAACCAACTACAAGATGGTTTGGATAAAGTTTTCTGGTTCACCCTTGCCAGTTTTACTCTCACCTTGAATCACTTCTTGTTGCAGCCAATAGCGAGAACTCTATTGGACAATTGCACACATACCAAGAGGAATCAAACAAGTTGCCACAGCTAACTGATAAGATAACAGTCAGTTGCAAGTCTAGTTGTACACCTCATTGTGCGCTGGCATACTTCTAGCACTTTACAGTTCCCCAATATATTCAAGAGAGCCAGTTTTTGAATTAGCCTTGCATCCTGGCCAACTTCAGAAAGCGCTCAACATGTTGGAACATGTTGGAACCATATCAGTGGGCCACAGACAGTTCCACTGTTACTTCTTGCCAACTTTTTGCTCATATTGTATCTCCGTGCTCCCTTCCTATCGCTCCATAGCTCGTGGTCTGCAAGCCACTCTTTGACCTTGCAGCGAGGCTCGTCCTCCTGCCTCTTGCCAGGAGTGGCTTGCAGTGAGCTCCGGAGAGATAGGAAGGGAGAGTGGAGCTCACGACCACAGTGGAAGGTGAGTGGACGGTCTGGCCCCAGGGGGCTGGACCCTCATTATGTCCACCTGTGAAGGGGCATTCGTATACAAATACCCCCATCTCTAATCTCAGTCCATGAGGGCAGCTATGGGATTCTTAGTGGGCTGACCTGTTACTTGAAGTCCTGGCAGGAAGATTTAGAATTAGGACTGCGTGGTCAGGAGCATAAATGAATTACTAAGAATGTTCTCTTGCCACTGCTGCTGTTGTTCCAATGTATTGTGTCTCTATTAAGGCAGTAGTTTCTAACAGAGGCCTGCACATAGACACTAAAGGGGTGGTTCTCTAAATGGTTAGAGTATTGGATTTCATATGGAATATTCTCCAATAAAAAAAGAGATATGATAAAATTAGAATATATCTTTAAACACTCTGTAGTCTTAATTCTAGTCATGATTAATTGTCGCAAATATCATGGTAAGTCAATGTGTATAAACTCACCCTTATAACTTGCAGCATAAACAGGGATTATAAAAAGGGCCAAAGATCCATCTCATCCCCCATTCTGTCAACCACCAACAGAAGGACTGTGGGAAATCCACAACGGTTTCTCATACTAAAGGTAATAGATAGCCATTGGGTCTAGTGGCCATTAGGGTAGATACTCAAAGCTATTCAGCATGAAAGTACTCCAGTGGCCAAAAAAATTGAATGACACACACATCAGCACATTGTATCTTTAGTAGCATTGGACACAGCTCAAGGTTAGGGTGCATGCTTTGCCTGCAGGGCCTCCATGGCATCGCTAGGTAATAATGGGAAAAGTCCTCTTTAAAATCTAAGAAAAAAACCACCAGTCTAGTCCTCAAGAAAGAGGTGAGCAATCTAATCCATCAGATGAGTCAATGGTATAAGGAAGCTTCCTATCCTAAAATTATAGAGTTAATAATCAATAATCATGTGCCATCAAGTCAATTCTGACTTATAGTGACCCTTTTCAGGCAAAGAGTAGTCAGAAGTAGTTTACCATTGCCTTCTACTGGAGGCCACCCTGGGACTGTGCAGCTTGCCCAAGGCCACACAGGCTGGTTGTACTCTAAGGAGGCACAATGAGGAATTGAACTCCCAGCCTCTGGCTTTGTAGCCAGATACTTAAACCACTGAGATATCCAGCCAGCTCATCGTAGATTTACTGTAGAGATATTCAAGGCCCTGAGCTTTATGGATATTCAAAACGTTTTATCTTGCTTAGAATATTGTCATCAGATTGGCATTGTTGTCTTAGTTATACCTTGGATTTCCTCGGTGAACCTAGGAGCACTTACACTTAAGGGTCTTGTGAAGGTAGAATGTATAAGTCTGCAGATGAAGAGTGATTCCCCCTGTATTCTTCATGTCATTATGATTTTAGCAAAGCTCTTTCTTTCTTGCCAGAGGGATAGGAAACTCATCTGTAAGAGGCAGTTCTGTGGGAGTGGTTTGCATGCAATTGGCTCAAAAGTAGTGGGTTGAAGGAAGAGATGAGTGTAATGGCTGTTTTATCATCCTCACTATGAAGTGCCAATTCTTTAGTCTCTTATGACATTCATGAATGATGCAGAAGGCTGTCATGATGAATGCAAAGCAATTCCAAGTGGCAGATACTTTGGGAAAATTTATATCGCCCTCCCCGCAGGACAAAAAGGCTCCTGAGCTGAATTAAGGCTCATTCCACCAAAAAAAAAAATTTACAGTCCTGCCAGCAATTCTTTTTACCCCACTCAATAAAGGATTTATTTTGATCTACAGACTTCAGCTGCACAAGAACAACTGTATGTCCCAGGAAAGTCAGCAACTGGGGACGGTGGGGGGGGGGGGGGGTGGGGAGAGGCAAGCACTAAAGTTTGAACCCAAAGACTTTATATATCTTTGTTTGTACTATGCATTGATAAAAACAAACTGCTAAATCTAATTTTAATTCCAGAGAGAGGAAACCCATTGAAATAATGAGACCTCTTGGTGAACACTCCTGGAAGTCCCATTGATTTCAATGAATGCACTCCACTTCAAATTGAGACTAGATTTAGGCCAAAACAGCACACACATAAAAGATCCTTGATTCAATATCTCGCATCATCAGGGTGTTGCTGACAAAGATTTCTGTCTGAAGCACAAAGGTACTACTTCCACTCAGCACAAGCATTACTGAATTAAATGGAGCAATATCAATCAGCTTCCAATGGTACTATAACAGTCTTCTTCTGAAAGTGATGGACAGTCCTAGCTTGTGAGTCCTGAAACCCACATTTGAATTCAGTCATGGCTGCCTTAGCTTAACATTTATTTGCATAGATATAACAATCCACATATTCCTTTTCAAATGTTGCAAAGTGATTTATTAAACAAAAGCTCTGGTCTCCATAGTTAGGCAAAAACAAAAGAAAAATTTAAAATATGAAGAAGACAAAAACATTGTAGCACCTTAAAGACTAACTGCTATGTTTTAATATGTGCTCTTGTGGACACGTCCACTTCCTCAGATATAAGAGTGGGATTAAATGGCAAATATTTATACATTTATACATGACTCCAAATCAGAGACTATACTTGGGCACAAGTTGCTGACCTGGCAATGACCTTTAGAATCCCTGTTAATATTCAATTCCCTTCCCAGAAAGCATTGTTCTGTAAACAATGACAACTTGTGCCAACCTTGGGGCTATGTATAAATGTATAAATATTTGCCATGTTGTCCCACTCTTATGGCTGAGGAAGTGGAGTTGTCCACAAAAGCTCACATTGAAATATAAGAGTTAGTCTTTAAGGAGCCACAATGTTTTTGTCTTCTTTATTTTTTTATTTGTCTTTTATTTTTGCCTAATATGCTAGCATAGCTACCTCTTCTAATACTCTCGATGAGTAGTCCACGCTCTCTGCACACTAGGATAGTGTTACAAAGATAATGTGAGTTTTCAAGATCTTGGAGCTGAAGCAGCAGTTTTTCATTGCCACTGTGCAGAATTCACCATCAACTTTATAGAAAAGGATACTCTATTTCCATTAGGACTACAAAGAATGACAGCTGGGGGGCTTAGATTAAGATAGCCAGGTCATTTAAATGTTGCTATTACATTTTTTGTTTACTAACAAAATCATTCCTTTTAAGTCTGATTTGCATATAAAGCATTGAGTATCTGCCATAAGATATCACATCTTTTGATATTTATTCCAAATGCCTTTGTTATAGGTTTAGAAAGGCAAGGAAATCAGTCCAAAATACAAATTACACCCATCAGTTTGCCATCCTTCAAAGCAAGAAACATTTATTTAACACTCAAAATAATTAAATCCTTGTACTCCTTGTGATTCACTTCTGTGAATGGCTGGGTTAACTGAAGTGAGCAAAGCAATAATGATCTGAATGATAAAGCTACACTTTGTTCAATATTAATACTGCGTATCAGTAAAGTAATGCACAGTTAATAAAAATATTGCTGGTTGCGTACCCTGTTCCAGATATACAAACAAAAGGCCTTGCATGTTTCTTTAAGAAAAACTCTCTCTCTCTCTCTCTCTCTATCTATCTCTCTCTCTCTCATTCACTCTTTCCTCTCTCACATGCACACTTATTGCCACCCATTATCTGTCCGTTTTTTATTGTTTAATCTGTACCATACATTCAATATTATGCAGTATTCTATTTCCTCCTAAGACAGGGTGATATAAAACTATGGGTACCCTGCTGCCACTACAATGAACTTTTTTCTCTGCTGTGAATGCAGATTTAAGTGTTTTGAAATCAATTGTCCACTGGGTTAAAACAAGGCAACACCAGCAGTATGCAGAAACAGTGGGCAACTTTCAGAAACAATAAAACATATCAATCTCCTCAAAATTATATAGAATGAGGACAATCCAGGTGATTAAGAAGGTAACTAATCGAGAAGGGGGTATTCGTATTTTTATACAAATACGAATATTCCCCCACAGGTGGAAATAACAAGAGTCCGGCCCCATGTGGTAATAGATTAGCCACTCCTGGCAGGAGGCGGGATGACAACCCTCTCTGCCAGGTCGCAGAGTGGCTAATCCATTGCGGACAATGGCGCGATAGGAAGGCTCCGTCCCTCTTCTCTGATAATCCAAGCAAATGTTGTCTAAGGTGACCACTTCACTCTGCCATATGGCAGGGCCAACCTTTTTACTAGCCATTTCTTACATCTTTTAAAAAAGGCAACAAGAAAAAGATATTAGAAAAAACAAAACAACAACACCATTCATTTGAAATAAGATCAGCTTCTAAAAAGAAGGCTGATTTTTAGGCATACTTTAGGCATACTTTAGGAATTCCACCTTTAGGACTTTCTGTATGAAATGATCTGAGGCACAACTGTGAGGCTAAAATGTGGACTGGAATACAGCCACCTACCATCTTTGAACTCTACAACACAGGTCTCCACCACTGAAAACATGGCAAAATTGGTAAAGCAAAGCAAAATATGCTGCCTATATACCACCCCACAGCTCTTCATGCACAATTGAATTATGCAGGCTACACATCCCTCCCCCCCCCCCGGGAGATGGGTACTCAATGTACTGACCTCGAAAGGATAGAAGGCTAAGTCAACCTTGAGCCAGCTACCAGAGCCCACCAGGATCGAGCTCAGGTCGTGAGCACCGTCTTGGCTGCAGTACTGCAATTTAACCACTCCACTACTGTTTGGTACACAAAAACAGATCTATACACACATTTTGATATGTACTTTAAGAGAACATATGTATTCAAAAAGTGTATTTTAGGATGATTCTGAAAATAGAGTAGGTAGAGTTAGGAAAATGACCCATATGTACAGACTGGAAAGTCTGCTGTTCTTGGCATAAAAGACTGAGAGAACTTTGATCTGTTATTATTTCCTATTTTGTATCCGTTATATTTTTGTTTGCTTACTTTTGAACTGAAATCTGGGTGTGTATCTTGGCAAGAAAGTAGTATGTAACTGAGTGAGCTTACAGCAGGGAAAATGTTTAGTTAATCACAGGGTATGTTTGTAAAGGGATGGAATGATAAAGTTGAAGGCCCTACACACTGTGCTGGCTAATAGGATAAATGAATGTTTGATTATTGGTGTTTACATATGTTTAATTCCTTTCAAAAATGGAGGATTGTTTGTCTGTTTCAATATAACAAAAAAAGGGGTGAGGGGTGAGAGGAGAGTTGTGGTACCTTTATTTTAGCTTGAGCTTTCGTAGACCACAAACCATTTCTTCAGATGCATGAAGTACACTACTCAATCCATGGGTTTACAGGAACAGTGGCCACAGTTAAGATCATGAAATGGTATACACAGCTTGTACTGTAATTATATTATTAGGGCTGGTCACAAACTTTCAATGTTATGTTACATCCCATCAAGTTGGTACAGATTTATAGTGACCCTCAAAAGGCTTCCTAGGTAAGTGACAAATGTAAAGAGTGGTTTTAACAATTCCACATCTCCATGAGCTTCCATGGCTAAGAGGACTGAGGTCTACTGAATCCTAGTCCATTAGCACATCATAAACTTTCAAAGGGGTGGTTTAATTAACTACTTTTCACTCTTTCTTCTTTTCAGAATGTAACTGAAAGGCTAATTTCTTCACTGTATAAAATCAAATTTTATATTATGATAAGAATGCAACCTGCCCTTTTTAAAAATTGTCTTAAATAGATATGCAAATAAATAGCTATGAAGAACAAGCAGGTTGCAGAGGATGGAAGTGTGCAATACTCTCTCAGTTAATAAAGACCAGATTGGTACTTCATCCATGAAATCAATAACAAAACTGAAAAACAACATAAATAAAAAAATAATAGCAAATTGGTGAATTCCTAGTATAGCTACTTTACAAGTAAAATCAAGCCATAAGCAAGGGAAAGAGGGAGAAAAGCATGAGGTGGCAAACAACGTGATTTCAGGATCAGTTATGTTTTCTGCATCCCTTTTGGGATTGTGGAATGTAATACTCTACTAGAATAACCCTCTGCATGGTTTTCAGCTCGCCATTATGCAACCCAGAGATTATCTCATTGAAATGTACAAGGCTTCATTCATTCATTCATTCATTCATTCATTCATTGAACTTCTATACCACTCATCTTGCTACCAAGGCCACTCTGGGCGGTTAACAACATGATAAAACTGACAACACTTTCAAAGACACTAAACATAATAGCTATACGAAGAACCAAAATTAAACATATAACTTCACATACACAAAAAACAACATCAAAATAACTAAAACTAATTTAAAAAGGCAAAGTGGCAGAACAGATAAGTGCTGGAAAAAAACCTCTGCTCTATGATGATGTGATATCCAGGAAAGCCTGTCTAAATAGCCATGTTTTCAAAGATTGTTGGAAATTCCCAGTGAAGGGGCCAGGCATATTTCAGGTGGGAGATTATTCCAGAGGTGGGGGACCGACCACCAAGAAGGCCCGGTTTCTGGTCTTCTCTTTCCAGGGCTCTCTAGGGTCAATGTTCTCAACCGCCCAGCCTGGCAAGATCAGGTAGGTTGGGCAGATCTCACTGGAAGGAAGTGTTTTGCCAGGTATCAAGGTCCCATACCATTTAGGACCATGTATGTCGGCATCATCACCTTGAAGGTGGCACGGAAATGAACAGGTAGCCAGTGCAAGGCAGCCAGGGTAGAGGAGATATGATGGTATTTCTTCATTCCAGTCAATAATCTGGCTGCCATATTCTGGACCTGCTGGAGATTCTGTAGCAGCTTCAAAGAGTGTTACAGTAGTCTAATCTCAAGACTTACCAGTGCATGGACCAGCGTGGTGAGAGACTTGGTGTCAAGGTAGGGATGCAGCTGGGCGATCTGCCTCAGACTGAAAAAGGAGGAATGGGACCACAGATGCTACCTGGGACTCCATTGATAGCACTGGGTCCAAAAGTACACCCAGACTGAGAACCTCATCCTTAGCAGAGAGAGTAGCCCCCCAAAGGAAAGGGAGGCCCCCATCTGTGGAAGGTGGTAGTAAGTACCTCCTTGCACAAGCTCAGTTGTAGCCCAGCTATTCATGAGATGGACTGTTCTGTTAGTGGAACAAATTAACAGGATACTGACCAACATTTATACTTTTTATAGCTGTAATTATTTAGCATCATGATCCATCACTACTCACATTTCTCACCAAAAGGTTTAAGCCACTCTCAGTCCATGCAACCACAAAACAAAATATTTCAGCCTATTGAATTACTGGGGAACCACTGGGTGCCATGGGGATGAGGTAAACTATCACAGAGTGAACAAAAGTAATACTTAAAACAATAAAGTAAAACTAAATCCACTAATGCCTTTTCATATTCTGTCTCCCTCTTCGCTCTCTCTCTCTCTCTCGGTGTGTTGCAAATACAATATATTGATTCATCTCATGCATCAGTAGACTGTTCACCCGCTTCAGTAACAACAACAAAAGTGTGTGTGTGTATATATAATTTCTTCATACTCTATCTCTTACATTCAAGAATCCTCTAAGCCCTGAGGTAAAGGTAGGCACTGTTTTCTTCTTTTCTCATGCTGGATCCCTCCAAGGTCTGTGGTTCGGAGAGTCCCCAGATCTCAAGCACTTGCCCATCTTGTTTTAGCCTGATTAACAGCCTCCTTTCTCAGTCCTCATTGGGTCTGATCTTAGCTTTTCCACAAGCAAGAGCAGATCTTGTAAAAGGTACTATTAAGACTGCCATTCCCAGAATTCCCCACCCACAATCAGTGGTTATAAAGGTAAAGGTTCCCCTTGACAATTTGTCCAGTCGTGTCCGACTCTAGGGCGCGGTGCTCATCCCCGTTTCCAAGCCGTAGAGCCAGCGTTTGTCCGCAGACAATCCTCCGTGGTCACGTGGCCAGCGTGACTAGACACAGAACGCCGTTTACCTTCCCACCGAGGTGGTACCTATTTATCTACTCGCATTTTTGCATTTTGCATGCTTTCGAACCGCTAGGTTGGCGGGAGCTGGGACAAGCGATGGGGGCTCACTCCGTCGCGTGGATTCGATCTTACGACTGCAGGTCTTCTGACCTTGCAGCACAGAGGCTTCAGCGGTTTAACCCGCAGCACCACCACGTCCCTGGTTATACTGCCTTGTTATTCTGAAAGTTGTAATCCAAAAAACTTTTCCAAGCCCTAGAGAACATAGCTGCTCATGTTACAAATGGGATTCTATTCAACCCAATTTTCTAAGCTTTTTTAGAAGAAACAACAGTAATGGAAGGACCATATGTCAATGATAAATGATAGCACAGCTTGAAAATAACATGTCAACTCAACATATTAATATCAAAAAGGTTACTTCTATGTTAACAGGAGGAAAACTGAACTGATACATTCAAGAATAACATTTTGAAAGTAATAGTTTAACTGATTTCCAAAATGTTATTTTCAAAAGAGTGGATTCATTCCTCACATTTAATAAAGAAGTAACCATTTTAATGTTAACATGTTAAATTGGAAATGTTATTTCCAAGATTTGTGTTGCAGAGAAGTAGTCCCCAACCTTGGGCCTCCAGATGTTATTGGACTTCAACTCCCAGAAATCCTGGCCAGCAGAGGTGGTGCTGAAGGCTTCTGGGAGTTGTAGTCCAAGAACATCTGGAGGCCCAAGGTTGGGGACCACTGTCATGCAGAAGACTCCAGGTTCAATCACTGGCATATCTAGATAAGATGTCAAAACTCTTCCTCAGGCATGGAGAATCTTCACCTTTCCATATAATGATGAAATACTCCTTTCGTCATCCATCGCTACTGGCCAGGCTAGCTAGAGCTGATGGGGAATAATGTAGAACACATTCTAAGCAAGCACAGGTTCACCAGCTTTGTCCCACCTGAAGCCCTGCTTCCAATCAACGTAAGCAGCAGTATGCTATTGATCTTGCTTGGGATAAGGCAAAGTCCTCTTTTTATAAAGGGCTATCTATGATACCATTGAGTCATGTTATATTGAAAGGGTTTTCCTGCAGTGAAGAACTTTCATGACTGAGCAGTTCTTAGTACTGCTGAAACTTAACCCAGTAGTATAAAGAATGAAAGAATAATCTGTCTTTGCGATAAAGATAAATGACCACAGATACTTCTGATGAGACCCTGGGATTCAGTGAAAATGGATGTGCCAGGAAGAATCCCATTCCAGTTTATACCAAAAGGCAGAATCTCCCAGCCAGCCTAGCTATGAGCCACACTGGCTGTGAGATTCTGGGACTGGTCTTGCTGGCTGAGATGGTTTGGGACCCATACTCTAAAACAGGAAAAATTCCAAGCTCTGCAAAATGGCAAAGGTGGTCTATTTGGAATAAGGTGGCTTTGGAATAACCTTCCATCAGAGATCCGCCTGGCTCCCTCGCTGGGTGTTTTTAAGAGCCAATTGAAAACTTGGCTCTTCAGGCAGGCCTTCCCTCCTGTCAATATTTAATTTTATTTTATTATTATTTTTTTTCCATCTTGAGTATTATTAATATTAATATTATTGTTTTGAACTGTTTTAATTTTAATTGTTCTAATGTTTTTATAGTTAATGTTTTATAATGCCTTCTCCCGTCGCTTGTCCCAGCTCCCGCCAACCTAGCAGTTCGAAAGCATGCAAATGCAAGTAGATAAATAGGGACCACCTCGGTGGGAAGGTAACAGCGTTCCGTGTCTAAGTCGCACTGGCCATGTGACCACGGAAGATTGTCTTCGGACAAACGCTGGCTCTATGCCTTGGAAACGGGGATGAGCACCGCCCCCTAGAGTCGAACACGACTGGACAAAATTGTCAAGGGGAACCTTTACCTTTACCTTTACCTTATGTCACTATCATGAAATCATGACACTAAATGTGCATGGCAGTGGACAATGGCACCTATAGGCTAGCAGAAAGTGCAAAGACTTCCTTTATCTAGGTAGAAATCTGGAGCAATCAGGAGATTTTGTTTGACATAGGGCAGCATGGTTCAACAAACGATGAAGGCCCTTAGGTCTCTGGTCACCAAACAATAGAGAACATTTCAGCAAGTACAGATTCTCTCACTTGCAAAATCCTTAGAAAACTCCCAGATCAGGCTACCATCCCTAGCATTTTTATATATATATAGGAAGAGAGGGGTGTGTTTTTTCCTTATAGAGATATTAACCAAGGTGAGACGGATTTAGCTCAAACTAAATGAAATCATGATTTAAATCACACCTCAGTATGACGTGACTTGTGTAATTTTTAAAGACAAAAAAGGGCACACTTGCTTGCTAGAATCTTAATGCAACACATATTTTTCAGAATCTCCTTGTCAAGATTGTTTCCACCTGCAGTAATCCTCACTGACCCCTTCCAGTGTCTGAAAGTTTGTACTTTTCAAGAAAGAGTTGATAGGTTAATTTTACCTGCATTAAGTTGCAGAGGAACAATAGCTGGGATTGTGACTCTAAAGGAATAAGCATCACTCAAAGCATTCAAGGAGATTTCAATAGGTCGTCCATATCATGCTGGAAGGAGCAGGGAGTAGTGAAGGCTTCAGAAATAATTTCAGTTAGAACTGGAACATAGGACTTATTCTTTTCATTTCCCTATATTGCTATTAAGCTCTGAGATACAAACACAGTCTAAGAACTGCAGACTGGTGGTGTGTATTAGACTGAGTATTGGGGAAGTAGAAAGATTAACTCAATTAGTTTATACAGAAGTTATGGAATCACATAAATGTTAGCCCCCCCCCCCCCATCAAACTGTTTGACAAAGCACTCTGGGAAAATATATGAATACACTATCTCATAATATAGAATTAGCATTTTAGTGCTTATTCCATTAGATATTCTGTGTTATAACACATTTGAAATTAAACTATCATCACATACAGCTTTTTAAAAAGTGCACACAAAGCATTTTAATGATATGTGTTTTTTTAAATCTAATTTAAAATTTTAAAACTGTGATTTTTTTTGAATTTTTTTTTCTAATAATTGATTTTTACCTATCCTGGTGATTCCTATGCAACTGCCATCACTGCTCCTGCCATCACAGCCACAAAAAACATTTGATTGATACATGCCAGGAAACACTGTACCATTTGATTTTGTGAAGGGCATTTATTATCCCTTGTCTTGCTTGTCAATGTGATCATCCTTCCTTGCCAAAAATATGATGGTTGCAGCTTAAACATAAGCACAAGGCAAATCCATCCGGTAGACCTCCCTAGTGAAGAAAAGCTACCTGTAGCGTTGCATTGGAAGTCTTTCAGCAGAAACACTTCTATCCTTTGCTTAGAATACTAAAGTGCAGTTCCCCAGATGTAGCACTGTTCCTTTCTGGGCGACATGGCTTAAGCATGAGATCCTGCACTTTTGAAAAGATGCACCAAGATAACCCAAATCACGTACATGCCTTATACATATAATTCATATACCTGTGCTTACTAGGCTTGGGAATGACATGGGGATAAGTGGGATCTTTTCTAGAATGTATTCCACCCTGGGAAACTTGATGGCCCAAACACAAAGCAAACTGACATGTGAGTCTGTGTGTGCACATTTCTGGTACAACAGATACATGCACAGTGTACACCCATCACACTGGATAAGCAAGAGGTGGCACTGATTAAGTTTTATATATACGCATGTCTCTACGACATGTCTCAGAAATTTCAACCTGGATTGTTTTAACCCAACTCATTTCTCTCTCTCTCTCTCTCTCTCTCTCTCCCCGTCTTTATTTCTTTAAATTATTTCCAGACGAAAATAACACTCATACTTTTGTTTCTCCCAATGTCTATTGTCCTTTTGTTTGGGACCTTTTTTTTTAATCGAATCCCCCCCCCCCTTCTGCTTTGGTTGATGTCTGCTTGCGGCATTGTCATGACAACTAAAAGACCACCTGCGATGATAAGGAATGGTCAAAGTTTCCCTTCAGAGTAAACTCCAGCTGTTGCAAACTTCCCCCATTTATTGCCTCACAGTCTCAATTAGAGCAACTGCACTTGGAACTGATTTCCTCCTGCCTCCCACTGAATAGATACCTCCACCTGTCGATTGGCATCCTTCCTTCATTACTTGTTGACAACTTGCAAAGCAACTGTGCTCTGCTGACAAATTGCTTCTAATCATTTCCTTCCCTAACATTATCTCCACAGTCCTTCAGTGCGCAGACATATACTCAGCAGGCTGGGCTGGTTTGAAATGTGAAAGTGTGAATAGAGCAAGACAGCAAGAATCAGGAGCTGCCTAGTCTCATCCTCAATTCACCACCATTCTGACTACATATTAAGCCTAAAACTGTATTTTCCAACTCTCATTGTCCTTACAGTAATAATATGGGAATAATTTGCTATTACATTTTCATGATAAAATATCCTGGTATGGCTTCTCAATGTGAATCACACAGTGGTAAGCTAGAAAGTGTCCAGGCATGATGATGATGGAGGTGGTGGAGAAAGTGGAAGGTTTATATTGATTTCCACCATGGCTGTTGGTGGCATTAGTGTTTACTTTCCACCAGTGACGTTTCTTCCATCCAAAGTACTTGTTTGAATGCTCTGGTTTTATTAAAAGATGAGAAATTACAAGGTTTACGAAATGTCTGGAACAGCCCTTCGGTGGGAACAGATCACTACTCTCTTGCATGCTCAACTACAATGCCTGTCTTGTAAGAAACTGTTAATCTTTCAGGTAAAGAATTCTGATAATGAAATAAGGATTTAAAATGTTCTCTTTACCATCCTTGGTCAAATAGAACTAAGTTTTTTTGTGCAGTCAAATGAACTTTAAAGATTTCTGTGCTAGATCAAAAAGAAGCCTTTATTTTATACACATATATTTTCAGGCAGGTGGGTCTGCCATCTGTGAAGCTCGATAATTTAATGCTTAATAAGTGCTATGGCCATTTTGTAGCCCTGCATCACTTCCCATATATCAAAAATATGTTGCCAGTATTTATTTTTACTGGATTTATACTGGATTTTTCCCTAGCTATTGCCAGGAAGTCCTTATAATCAGTTATGAAAACATGGTATTTGAAAATGGTTTGTCATGATGCCAAGAGACACTGGCTGGCCTGCTACTGAAAAATGCAACTCTCTAGAGGGATAAAAAAATGTTTACAATCTTCTCCTTTCCATATTCCACCTCTGACACATATAGCTCAAATAAAAGATCATAAATTTTTATGTGAACCTTTGGAATGAAAAACATAAAATGGGTACAATATTTGTATCTGGGACAGCGTGGTTTTTATTTCCTAGTCTATTGATTGGATTGCACAAGTCACACATGTCACACCTCTGATCCTGGACATGTCCTAAGTTCAACAAGTCTTGTGTCATTTTGCCCAAGCAGTCTAGATTTCAAACCAGTCAGAGTCTTAGTAGCCCTCTCACCATGGCACTCAGATGGACATGCAAAGGAGAAGTGCTCTGGGTCAGGTTCCTCCATTTAGTGTTGTGGGTAATGTACAGCTGTATCTTGTCTTCTCTTCTGGGAGTTTACAGCCTTTTGTTGCTGAGAAAATGATGGGGCTATGGATTCTAATTACCAGCTTAAGGAAGCAAAACTCCACAGCCAGGTATATTACTGAACAAAATGAGGTGGTCACTGAAGACAATATATTTTGGATATCATGATATGGCTGTAATATTTTAGTTATTTAATTATGGCTGTTGTTGCATTTTTACTGCCAATGGGTGGTTGTTGTTGTTTTTTGGGTTTGTTTTTTAACTGGATGTAGAGAGCTACTGGTGGGTCTTTTTGTTTCACATGCCTAAATAAATTGGTTGTTTTTCAGTGCTGCTATGCACCTTGAATTGAGGGAGAAGCACACATTCCACCACTGCTTCAGCTGTGAACTGTCTCAGGATGGCCCTAGTAAACCTACAGTGCTGTTGATAACAATAATAGGGTTGGTGTAGAAGAAAAGGTTGTGGTAGATTCTGCCACATCCAAGAAAATGTACAGAGAACACTAGCTCTGTGGTCAACCTCTTCTTGATCTGAGCTTGGAAAATCTACTTTTTTGAACGAAGCCTTCCAAAATCTCAAGTCATCATGATTCTGCATCCAAAAATACTGAAGTAATTGGCCAAAGAACTCTCAGAACTGCTGTCCGTTATTTTCTTCAAATCATGGGAAACAGGAGATACCAGATGATTGGAGGAGGGTAAATGTAGTCCCTATCTTCAAAAAGTGCAAGAAACTAATCTGATCTCATTTTTTGATCGGGTAACCTCCCTGATAGACAGAGGGAATACTACAGACATAGTATATCTTGACTCTAGCAAAGCTTTTGACAAAGTACCCCATGATATCCTGCTTAGCAAGCTAACTAGGTGTGGGCTGGATATATCAAGTGTCAGGTGGATACACAATTGGCTACAGAATCATAGAGGGTGATAATTAATGTCTCCTTCTCCAACTGGGAGGAGGTAACAAGTGGGGTACCCCAAGGCTCAGTCCTGAGTCCGGAGCTCTTCAACATTTTTATTAATGACTCAGATGAGGGAGCGCAGGGAATGCTTGTCAAATCTGTGGATGACACAAAATAGGGTGGAATAGTTAATACCCTGGAAGACAGAAACAAAAAAATTTGATCTTGATAGGCTGGAACACTGGGCTGAAAACAACAGAAGGAAATTGATCAGGGATAAGTGCAAAGTACTGCACCTCGGAAAAAGAAACCAAATGCACAGTTACAAGATGGGGGATACCTGGCTCAGCAATACTACAAGTGAGAAAGATCTTGGAATTGTCATAGATCACAAACTGAATATGAGCCAGCAGTATCTGCGAAGATTCTCAGTCATCCAGGTGTGGTTACTTGGAAGTTGAGTCGTGGCAACTGGATTTCTTTCTTGTTAGGTTGAAACATTTCACTACTCATCCAAGTAGCTTCTTCAGACTTCTTTAGACTGAAGAAGCTACTCGGATGAGTAGCGAAACGTTTCAACCTAACAAGAAAGAAGTCCAGTTGGCATGACTCAACTTCCAGATGAGCCAACAGTGAGATGTGGCTAAAAAAAAAGGCAAATGCTATTTTAGGCTGCATTAACAGAAGTATAGTTTCCAAATCCCGCGAGGTGCTAGTTCCCCTCTATTCAGCACTGGTTAGGCCTCACCTTGAGTACTGTATCCAGTTCTGGACACCACACTTTAAGAAGGATGCTGATTAATTGGAACTAGTTTAGAGGAGGGCAACAAAGATTATCAGAGGGCTGGAAACCAAGCATTATGAGGAAAGACTGAGAATTGGGCATGTTTAGCCTTGAGAAAATAAAACTGAGGGGAGATATGATAGCACTTTTCAAATACTTGAAAGACTGTCATACAGAGAAGGGGCAGGATCTGTTCTCAATCATCCCTGGGTGCAGGACTCACAACAATGGGCTCAAGTTACAGGAAGCAAGATTTCAATTGAATATCAGGAAAAACATCCTAACTGTTAGAGCAGTAAGACAGTGGAACCAATTACCTCAAGAGGCAGTGAGTGCTCCAACATTGGAGGCATTCAAGAGAAACGTAGACAACCACCTGGCAGATATCCTTTGATTTGTGTTCCTGCATCGAGCAGGGGGTTGGACTTGATGGCTTTATACTGTAGGTCCCTTCCAACTTCACTAGTCTATGATTCTATCATCACGCCCAGAATTATAAATAAATCCTAATAAGATGATACAAGAGAATATATTCTAACAATTACTCTGCATCGTGCACCTTCTGTAGATAGGTAACTTCACTTTCACAGCCATGGTGGCACAGATTGCTACTCATCCCCTGAAGCCATAAACCTAATGTTTCTCCTTGCCACTTAGATGGAAAATGAATAAAAAAGAGGTAAAACACACTTAAGTAAATCTCATGAAATGAGTTTCCTGCTGTTTTTCCTGGTGATTAAATGTCTCCTGTTTGTATAACAATTGTGTACAATGAATTCATGCATAATCACAACACACCTGAGCAACAGGATGGAATTATCTCCGCCATGTTACAGAGGATATCTAAAACTGCAGGGGAGACTGAAGAATAATGAGGCAAAATCCCATATTTATAGGTAGCTGCAATACTGCAGAGTAGCCTGCACAAACAGAATATTGTTTCCAGAGCTTTTACAGAATGCTTGCACTCTTCTGCTGTGGAAAATACAAATGGCAAATACTCCGACTATAGATTGGGACACAAATCAGAACATTGTTTTCAAAGGTTGTTAAAAACCTGAATCTTCTTCTAGTATTACGTAAGAGGAGAACAGGGAGCCATCACCTGTCCAAAAGTGTGGGACTGCAATTCACATCATTTCTTATCATCAGCCATGTTTTCTGGGGCTGATGGGAACCAATGTCTAAAGCAGCAGTACAGCTGAAGATTTTCCAAGCTTCCTAAAACCACACTACTGGAAACCTTGTAACGTTTGTGTCCATGATTAGACAAGAAAGAATCGTCCTAGGCAGCTCCGCCTATTTATTTATTTTTGGATGGCTGACTATATTAAAATGAATTGCTTTTCTGTTGTGTGATTGTCAAATAAAGCTGGTTGAAAGGATGAAGCCTATTTATGCCTGTCATAAGTTAACAGTCTGAGGTTCATACAAAATTTGAATATGTTTAGATAATATTACATCTCTGCATATATTTATCTATTTATATATCTATGATATTTTAGAAGGCAGACAATTTTTAAAAGCATCAAACAGCTCTTCAGACAAGTTTGTTTTAGCTCCCAGAAGAATGTAGTTAATCATTGAAACCAAACATTTATTAGAGTGACTAACATAAGAGAAATAATAAAATCTTAGGGCAAAATGCTTCAATGTCCTCTTCAGCTGCTCTGATATGAATCAAACTGTACTGAACTCCATGTGGCACTTACAGCACAGAGAAAATGGTGTATGATATTGCAATTTATTATGGCAGTGCAAACATACCCAATCTTGTCTGATTTTGGAAGCAGAGTCTGAGCTGGATAGTACTTGGATGGGAGACATGCAGGGAATAGAACAGATCTCCAGATAGGCCTAGAACAAAATTCTGCTTGAGATCTTGAACAGCTGCTGCCACATCATGTTCGTAATACAGTGGTGCCTCGACTTACGACCGTCCTGACTTGCGACCAAATCGAGTTACGACCAGTTCCGGTCGCAAAATTTTGCTTTGACTTGCGACCGGAGCTTTGAGATACGATCAGAAAAAAGGCGGGGGAAAGGCGGGGAATTTAAACTGCTAACCGTTGGTCGGCGAAGAGGCTGCTTCTCTGTAGCTCCTTCGCCCCAGTGGTTAGAGAGTGTGCGTTCGCAGAGAGGCTTCAGACTGCCTGGTACTGCTTTTTGCTTCTTAAAATGCCTGTTCTGAGTGAGTACTGTTTTGCAGCGTGGGTTTGGGCTGGGTGGGTGGGGGGGTTATGATGGGTCTTGCAGTGTGTGTTTTTTAGTCCCTGCTGGAATGGGTTTGTTTGATTCGGGGGGGGGGCGGGGGTATGCTTTGATGGGTCTTGCAGTGTGTAGTTGTAGCATTTTTAGTCCCTGCTGGAATGGGTTTTTTTTTGTTTTGTTTTAGACTCCGAACTCTCCCCCCCCCCCCAATTGTCTTCTCTCTCTCTATCCTCTCTCTTTTTGTGCCTAAAAGCACAAACTTTTGTCTGAGGGGTCTGTGTACCCCAGTGATGACCTTCTTTCTTTCCTCTTTTCCCCATTGTTCCCTCCCTCCCTCCCTCCTTTCCTGCTCTTTTTTTAACCTTTAAAAACGGCCGGAACGGATTAATCGCGTTTCAATGTATTCCTACGGGAAACGGTGCTTCGAGTTATGACCAACTTGAGTTATGACCATCATTCCGGGAACGGATTAAGTTCACAACTCAAGGCACCACTGTACTGGGTTAGATGAACCAATGGTCTGACTCAGCCTGAAACAGCTTCCTATATTCTTTCCCATATAGAACAATATTGGTAATATTTGTTATGTATTTTATTTTTTAAGTATATACTAATAATATATCATTAAACTCTGTATTAATGAATTGTGCATATATTAATCAACCAAGTAATCATCCTTAATGACTCATAGTTGGACTTCTTTACACAAATTGGGAGCCCTCAGAAAATAACACCAATAAGCCTGTCTTCTATTTATACCAAAGCTTACTTATTTTGGTCTACAACTCTTGGAATCAACTCCCAGTGGCCCTGCTGGCTTGGGAAGCCTGAGAGTTTTAATTCAAAAAGTTACTTTCCCAAAGCCTTGAGTTATAAGCAGACAAGAATATGTACACACATACCTCTCTCTCTTTCTTTGTGTATGTATGTAAAATGCCATTAATTTTCCAAGTTCAGCTCCAGTATGTTGGATGACAGCTTCCCTAAGATTTTCACTCCACTTCCTAGGTGAGCAGCTGGCTGGATAGCTCAGTAGTTTAGGAATCTGATTGTGGAGCCATAGGTTGGGAGTTTGATCCCCCACTGTGCCTTCTGCAAGTACAGCCAGCCTGTGTGGCCTTGGACTAGCTGCACAAAGAACTTCACCAGAAGAAGTGAATGGTCAACTCCTTCTGAGTATTCTCTACCTGGGAAACCCTGAAAAAGTTCACCATAAGTCAGAATTGACTTGACAGCACTTGACATCATTATGTCCCAAGTAAGCAACCATGGCCAAATTCCATGTAAATGCAAACATCAGGAATCATGCTACCTTCTATATCATCTTACCACTCTCTGCCTTGTACTGCTTACATATCTATGCCTGTCACCTGCTTCCAGTGTTATGTCACCATCATTTCCATAGCAAGAGGTTAAATCAGAGAGCTGGCAGAGAGCAAACTCCCTTGGGAGTAAATAAGCAGGGCAGCAGAAGAAGGCATTATAAAACACAAAACAGTTCATGACTGGGGCAAGGGCAGTCCTTCCCTGAAGAAATTTGGGAGTAAGGAACCTCACCTGTTCAATCAGTGAGTTAACCCAACTAGAACAAAATGAAAGGAGAGGATATTAGTATTTGGAAAAAGGAAATACTAATATAGAATTACTAAGTGATAATGGTACTTTTCTACATCATGATCTATCCCAGAAATATTTGTGAAATCATTCACAAAACTAATAAAAATATTTTTCTTTGTCCAGTTTGCAAGTACAGTTAAATTTAAATGATTTGTACAAGTGGTGGCTGTAAGATGCATCGAATGATTAATTTAAGATCATATGGCTGATTTTAGACAATACAAAATCAGCATAACAGTATCTCTTAGGATACTATGGACTACAGTATGAAGTTTCCCACTGGCACAACATACATAGGCATGAAGCTAAAGGTTGATGCTTCTACCATCACAATAGATCCAAGAAGTCAAAGTACTGTATTTTAACTTTTCTTTCTTTTATTACATTTCTCCTGTTAAGCAAATGTAATCTCTTGACAAGAATTTGCACTGAACAATGACATGGCTGGTACAGCTGAAATGAGAATGGGCACATGAGAAAAAGCAGTGAACTAAAAATGCAATGCAGTGCCTTGCAGCAAAACATCTAATTGGATTGCATGGAATGACAAAGGGGGGGGGGGAAGAGAGAGAGAGAGAGAGAGAGATGAACCATTCCCAAGTTGACCAATTAGAACCTTGTCTAGAATAGACTTAAATGATATATGGTAGATTTATTTTATTTATTACTTATTTAAAATATTTTTACCCCACCTTTTCCATTATAAAGGACCCAAGGCGGCTTACATCATTAAAAAACAATATGTAAAGCTAAAAACAATAAGTATACAAGTACTAAAAAAGATTAAATAAATACTACTCTAAGAAATGGTAAGCAAAAACAATACTAAAAACACATTCAAAGAAGTAAGGTGCAACAATTCACATAAAAATCCCACTCAGGCAACCAGTCACTGAGGGAAAGCTTGCCTGAAGATAAAGGTCATTGCCTGCTTGCGGAAAGACAGCAAAGATGACATTAATTTTCACAAAGTTCAGATCCAGTATGTTGGATGATGGGATTTTCACTCCACTTCCCAAGTGAGCAGTTGGCTGGATAGCTCAGTAATTTAGGTATCTGGCTGTGGAGCCAGAGATTGGGAATTCGATTCCCCACATTGCCTCCTGCAAGTACAGCCAGTCTATGTGGCCTTGGGCAACCTACACAGTCCCAGGGTGCTCCCAGAAAAAGGGAATGATACACCTATTCTGAGTATGTTCTACATGAAAAACCCTGAAAAGGGTCACCATACTGTAAGTCAGAATTGACTTGACAAATGATGATGATGACGATGGAATGTCCAGATATTACTTAGGGGACTGAGAAGACTCCACCAAGCATCACTGCAAAACTGAAAATAACACTGCAATGGCTTAGCAAACTGCCCAACCCAGGTTTGATCACATTATCTAATTGGCTGGGGCACAGCACCAACTCAGTCCCTGATAATTATCCAAAAGAACCCACAAACTGAACTGCAGAAAACAAACAACCAATTCCACCCCATGCAGTGGCTAAAAGTAAGGAGGCACAGAGGAATATGTTATTTATTTATTTATTTAAACTATTTTTACCCTGCCTTTCTTCTTAAAAAGGACCTGAGTAGGCTTACATCATCAAAATCCAACAATTAAAAGCTAAAAAACAGTAAGTATATAAACACTAAAAGAATCAAACAATTACAACACTAAAAACAGTAAACAAAATCAACATAAAAATACAATCAAAAGCAACAAAGCACAACAAAATGTCAGATGCAGGGGAGTGGTATCAGGAGACAGGTATCTAGTTGTCTCGTGTGCTCCTAGAGGCATCTGGTGGGGCCACTGTGAGATATAGGAAGCTGGACTAGATGGGCCCTTGACCTGATTCATCAAGGCTCTTCTTATATTCTTATGTTCTTATGTAACAATCCATTTAAAAACCCCTCTCAAACAAGCCGGCCACTAAGGGAAAGCCTGCCTGAAGAGAAAGGTCTACATCGACTTGCGGAAGGATAGGCTGGCTGGGAGGTAGCCTGAGGCTGCAGGTTGATGCTAATAAACAAACCTCCAGTACATGATTTCTTTATTCTCCCCCATGACATCAGATGCATAGTAATTTGATTCTTATGTATTCTTTAGGGTTTGGTTTTGTTTTGAAAAGGAGGGCTCCAGGGGCTGCTGCTTTTAGAGGCATAAATCAGCAAGCAGTCTACAATTACATTGGCTTCTCCTGATCCCAATGCTATGAAATTTCCATATTGCAGAGGGGTTCAAGGCCACTATTCCTAACTTGGATATGAATATAGAACATCACCCTACAGGACATGGTTGGGAATTTTTGAAGAGAGCTAGCCTTGAATACGTCAAAAATACAGGGGTAGCATCAATTCTTCCACTGAGTCAATGCAATCCTCTGCATCTTTTCTTAAAGGAAGCACAGAAGTTCTCACCCCCTTAAAAAGCTACTCTGCTCATTAATGTAGTACATCTGAGTCTTGCCTCACACGTTTCATACTTTCCAACAACCAGCAACTTGTTATATGTTCTCCATCATCACAGAGTACAGGACATATAAAAACCAGCTCAAGTTACAGGAAACCAGATTTCAGCTAACTATCAAGGAAAACTTCCTAAGTGTTAGAGCAGTATATAATGGACCCTATTACCTCAGAAGGTGGTGAGTGCTCCAACACTGGAGGCATTCAAGAGAAAACTGGACAACTATCCATCCAGATCTACTTTGATTTGTATTCCTCACTTGAGAAGGGCTTGAACTTGATGGCTTTATAGATAGAGATGGGCATGAACCTCAGTTCGGAGGTTTGTGTCAGTTCATAATCACAGCACCACAAGTGCCACATGTTCCCTTCCCCCACCTCCCCGGCCAGAGCCCCACTCGCCAGCTGGAGTGTGCAACTCTCTTCCTCTTTTTCAACTGTTCAGCTTGTCCCCAGCAGGAACATGGGTTTGCCTGTCAAGCCTCCTTGACTGAGAAGACAGCTAGGTAGGTGGAGGAATGTGGTGCTGCGCTTACAAACTGGCACGAATCTATGAACCAAGGTTCATGCCCATCTCTACTTATAGTCCCATTCGAACTCAATTATTCTATGATTCTGAGTATGTATTTCATTATTCCTTATTATATCAAGCCAAAAGTGATATGGATGCCTTTAGCTGCATCTTTCTTCCTTAATACTGAATAATTAACATAATTAGACAATTAAGTGATTGGAAGCATCTGTGTAAATCCTGTAAATTAGAAAAAAATCAACTCTATCAACTTAACCTATGTCAGGAAATACATAAAAACACTACTCTGTTTATAGTTATAACTGATAGTGGATTTGCTTAATCTTTACTTTCTTCATAAACAATCAAGCTGAACCGTGAAAGAATGTTGCTCTGTTTTGTGAGGCAAACACAATTGCTTCCCCATCACACAAATATGATAAGCAATTTACCATAACATATTATAGATAATTATATGGCTTATCATTCCATGTAAATATAAGAAAGTTAAGGTAGTATCAAAAGGATTCCACATTTTATAGGGTAGGAGATCTATCCTTCACCTGCTGCTTAACAAGACTAGCCATGTTGTCCCTCACTATAATTCAGTGGTTCCCAAATTTGGGTCCCTGCTGGCCAGGATTTCTGGGAGTTGTGGTACAACATCTGGGGATCCAAGGTTGGGAACCACTGCTGTAGTCAACTCTTCCATTTGCAGTCCTCTCCCAAAGCAGTTTTTTCCAACTCTTGTGATGTGTTTCCAAAAACAAAGGCAAAAGCATGATGAAACCTAAATGTGGGAACAGTGAAAAAGCATTGGTTGGGTTAGGGGGAGAGTCCTGTTTGAAATAGGAGTTCATTTTCCCCACCTGGAAACATTTTTAAGAGAGCATATGAGAAGAAAAGATGAACATGAAAAGGAGTGAAATAAAAAGTGAAAATACAGATCTTCAAAAGAAATGGAAATTCAAATGCAGCCAACTGTTCTATAAACCAACTGTTTCCTTCAAGATCACCATTTAATTGTTCAGTTTCTAGATGAACAAAAAGAGATTCTGGCAACCACAGTTTGCTATAGTTTTCGGTCTCTTTTCCTTTCCGCTCCAACTAATAGAATCCAGAATCCCTTGAAAATTTATTAACAATGACATTTAGACAACATAAAGCCATTTCCATTCAATTAAATAAACACAGTGTGTTAACCTTCAGTAAAAGAAGTAGCCACTCTTTTTACAGGCTGCTGTAAACAGATTTCTGGGCTTGAACAAAGCCAAGATCAATAAAGCCTCTGCAAACAATAATAATCTCATGCACACTCTTATCGACAGCTGCCTGGAAAATATTGCTTGAGTCTAACTGTCCCAATGATTGGGTGCTTTCCTGGTCTTTTTCTTTTGCTCTTTAATGTCAAAACACCAAACTGGTGTAAAAACTAAAGCTGTTCCCCCATACCCCATGGGAATGGGAACAGTTATTACAAATTGTTCATTTGGACCACTTCTATGAACAGATGAACAATGTTACACCAAGGGTTTCTTCTCATGTAAGAATACTTGGGGAAAAGGCAGTGGGACAGAAACTCAGTCTTCTTCATATCCCCTTACCATATATTTTCTAGAAACTGGTTTTAAAATTAAATGATGAACGTTTTCTAAATGATGTGTGCTTAAGGAGCATCTTTTCCCTTAATCAGAGAGACACATCAATTTGGGCAAGAGCCTTATGTGCTCTCCTATTCTGCAGAATAAAGCCCTTGAAAAAGTCCCACTTGGTCTTTGACACTTAACTCTCTTGTCTCAGGTGTAATGGGCAAACCGCTGGGGCTAACATGAACGCATTGTTGCAACACATGCAGATTGACTAGCTAGTGCAACACTACTCATAGGAATGCACTGTTAACTATTTTTGTAAAGGTTGCTCAATGAGAAAATTACCTCGTCATGCACTGGTTGGCTGTCTACACAAGTTTACAAGTTTGTGTGGCATACGTGTCATTCCAGTGAGAATAAAGCTGTCAGTTTGTTTGTTTTTGTCCAGAAGACAAAAACATGCAGGTGATAAACTAGGCAGGCTGAGAAAAGTAAAACTCTCCGATTCAACTTTCCCACTCTCTCCAGTAAAGCAATCATATTGGTCTATCTTACTAGCTTATTTAAAGCTTAATGAGAGAATAATTGTTTTTCATGCAAATGTGCTATCAATAGGCTTCCAAGAATAGACTTACCTCTAAACGTATTCTTGAAGGCTTTCACAGCTGGGATCCAATGGTTGTTGTAGTTTTTTCTGGCTGTTTGGCCATGTTCTGGAGTTTTTTCTTCCTAACGTTTCACCAGTCTCTGTGACCGGCATCTTCAGAGGACAGGAGTTAGAACTCTGTTTGTGTTCTGGTGCAGTGTATGGGATAGTTGAGTATTTGTAGCTGTGGGATCATCTTTTTGTCCTTTTCAGGAGATTGGTGATTATTGTGATCAGGGTGTTTTTTGTTATGGGTGTATTGTTGTGATAAGGGGGGGGGGGAGATTATCTGTCACTGTGATTGATGGGTGTTGTTAGCTAGTCTTTTGTGTGCAGTGATCACCGGTCCTTGTGGCTGGGTAGAGTTCGTTGACCTTTTTGCAGGCTGTATTTTTCAGCGCTGGGAGCCAGGCTTTGTTGAGTTTTAGACTTCCTTCTTTTTTGTTGAAGCTGTGCTAGTGTTTGTGGATTTCAATGGCTTCCCTGTGTTGTCTAACATGATGCTAGCTGGTGTTGTCCAGTACTTCTGTGTTTTGAAATAGGATTTCATGTCAAGCTTGTTTCAGGGCATGTTCAGCTATTGCCGATTTTTCCACTTGTTTTAGTCTCCAGTGTAAGACTAACGACACCCATCAATCACAGTAACAGATCATCTCCCCCCCCCCCCGATCACCATAATCACCCAATCTCCTGAAAAGGACAAAAAGCTGATCCCACAGCTATAAATACTCAACTATCCAACAAACTGTACCAGAGCACAGACAGAGTTCTATCTCCTGTCCTCTGAAGTTGTTGGCCACAGAGACTGGCGAAACGTTAGGAAGAAAAACCTCCAGAACACAGCCAAACAGCCCAAAAAACCTACAACCATTACCTGTAAACATTTTACAATGGCTGTATGTGCTAACTACAGACCATGCAAAGCATGTTTATTACAGACCTTTTCAACTGTCTTATGTTGTAAGAAAAGTTCTTCATACAAATGCTTACTCACCTAACCCTCCCCCCAGACATGTCTGTATAAGAAAAATAAAGTCTGTATAGTCTGTATAAGAAAAATAAAAATAAAAGAGTTTGTGGCAGCCTAAAGACCAACAGAGTTCTCTACACATGAGCTTTCATGAACTGTGATCTACTTCCCTGGATACATCCTCAGAATGCTTCAAACAATTAATGGAAGTTCACACTGAAATACGTCTGTTAGTTTTAAGGTGCTACAATTATTTTGTTTTTATTTTTATTTTCTTGTATTAGTTCTTTTAGAGGTCTTGTAGTCAAACTGCTGACCATTTTACAGTGTTTTACAGTTATGGTTTTACTTTCTTCTTGTGGCTGTTTTATAATCTTATGATCTTATGCTTGTATTGTGTTCTGTATTGTTTTATTTTTAATTGTTGCCTGTTTGGGGGCAGTGTTGACAGAAAGAGAAGACCAATTTTAATAAGTACAACTATCTAAATACTTTTGTAACTGGAATCTTCCATGTAGAGGTCACATTTTCTTTACATAATTATCTTTTCCATTACCAAGAAGTTGGTTTTACAATTGGACTCTTTTCGAAGCTCCTTGCAGAAGAAGCACCTGCTGTTATAGCAGGAGGTAAGGAATGACCTAATCGAAACACACCATATGGTGTGTAATGAACAAATGAAGTCAACTTGGAATGACACTATTTTTGGTTTGGTTTCTGCAGCCTGTCAACGAAGTGGTTCTGGAACTTGCTGAACACCTCCGTTTCATATAGATGATTATCTTTGCACTAAGCCTAATGACTTCACTTTCCATGCATTATGATATGATCTAGGCCTCCTGGAGGCCTGCAACTCAGCATTAGCAGAACCAATCATTAAAACAAATTGCTCCCACAATCTCCAAGTTGTGAGCCTACCAGGGGCCAATATTCCCATGAAATTTTGCTCCCAAATTGCCTTGATAGATGTTGAAAGAAAATATTTCACACACTGCAGTAAAGCAATTCACTGGTGTCTGCTGGATACAAGTGTACTATCTTTTGCATCTAGCTCTTCACTGCCTCTCAGTTACATTAGATGCTACCAGTTTTCCAATTTGCCACTTCAGAGTTGTTTAGCTGGAAGCCAGTTCACTTTCTCTACTGGTTGAGAGGAAAGCATTGCTCCTTCATGACTGAAAAGAATGTAATCCCCAGGGGTTTTTCTTTTTCTTACTATTGATTTTGATCAAACTGGGAAGTGTGAAAAAGTTACTTCACCAATAGTTTTAATGGGTTGGCTCCACCTGCCTCTACTGTACCAAAAATGTATACATATACAATCTATGTTTGAAAATCTATATGTTGCCAGATTTATGATGCTTTGTTGGAAAGGAAAAAATATGTTCAAGATTATACACGTATTTGAAAAAAAGTGTGCAAAATATATTCCTATGTTTCTAAAATGTGCACAGATTTGCAATGGAAACATCACGCATTATGTCTGCTGGAAAAAATACATGGAAAAAATATGGTTTTCTCCCCTTTAAAAATATTTTGGATGGAATCAGCGTGGAAGATTTGTAGGTGAGAAAAGGAAGTGGTCTGCAAAAACGGTCTTGGCAGATCCACCCTCCTCTAATTTGTAGAGAAGCAACTCCTCACTGGTAATACATATATTTTGCATACATATGATATCCTGAAGATGAACTGAAGATGAATCCTTTGCGTCTTCAGTTCAAAGATTTCACCTGGGAATTTGAAAAACTGCTGCCCACCACAGTACATCGCACTGGACAAAATGGAACAGCAGCCTGATTGTGAATAAAACAATTTTAAAGACAACTTACTTACTCACTGAGTGGCAGTCCTTTTCCTACACGGATGGAGAAACATAACTAGTTGTAAATCCCCAGAAATGAAAACTGACACCACCACATTTCAAATTCATTCTTCAGATTTTCATCTTGGAACATTAATTACAAATCCTGCAGTTTCGGAATCTAGCTATGGTACTTTTTAGACTGTTTTTCACACATACCCCGGCATGCACTGCTAAATAGGGAGCCCTGCAGAATTTAAAAAAACCTTGCCTCTTTAGGATATCTTAGTGATCTAATAAAGCTATTTTGCAAGCCTGATTATGTATCGATGTCACACATTTTAATTATCCCAGACTCATGGGAACACTGAAGTTGCGAACATGCTCTCTGCATATCTAGCCCAGGACTGCCTATGCTCACTGGCAGCAAAATTCCGGGTACTCAAGAAGAGGTCTTTTCTGGGAACTATGACTTGCAATATTTCAACTGGATTTGCCAGGAAGTTAAACATCCTCTGAATGCAAAACATGAGCTACAGGTGCTTTATTTTCTCAGAATTCTTATTCCGTTATGTGTGTGTACCTCATCTTTACGCAAAGGATCCCGATTTCATACCAAACAAGTCTTGATATATGTTTGTCCAGTTACTAAAAAATTTCCTGCAACAGCCTTTCCACATCCTTCTTTGAGAATCTGTTCTACTAGATTGAATGGTTTTAAAAGTCACTGATTATTTAATCTAAAAATGTAATCTAGAGCCATTAAAATCCTTCCATGTTTTGCCTTTGACTGCAATAACAACTGAATTGCATTCTGCTATTTTTCTTTTTGCAACTGAAAGCTATTTAAATAGCACAACTATCAGTGTTTGCATTTCCTCAGTGACTGCTACATATCTGAGGCATCTGGTTGTATTTAACTTCACTTAAGCCTTGTCCCTGGGTAATTTTGGCATGCTGACACGTCTTAGTCTTTTTATGTGGCATGTTATGGTCTGGAAGGATAAGAGGGCTTAATCCTTGTCCACATATAGAGAGGCTAGCCTCCATGCAAGGAGATTGGCTAGATTGTCTTCCTCTCCTATTCCACGTCAAACCTCTGATATTGTGGAGTTGTATCTGAAAAACGTTATTGTCTTTCCCCTTCAACATTCCTTTCTTAGCCTAAGTATTTCATTGCAGAATTAGTACAAAGCTCCCCACTGGCTTAAATATTAATTGAATCCAGCTGTTATTCTTCAGTGAACACAGGATCATTCTTTCCCCTCTTTTTGAGCAAGACAGCAAAAATAATTAGCAACAAATTGGAGTTGGAATAAAACAGCATTAAGGATGCACCACAAAATGACGTATCTGTCCTTTGTCCCTTCTCTGCACCTTTTCTCTCCACTAACTCTTCTTTCAAGACAATCAGTTCAGAACCTCTGTTGTTTAAAGTTCTAATTGACTATTTAGAACAAATTTTAATTGCCCATCCCAGCTAGAGTAAACCCACTAAATCAGTGGGACTTACACAAGTATAGACTAGCTAAAGTCATGTGGATCCCATGGTCAATTCCAGGTGGAATAACTAATAGGATTTAGGTTATTATGCTTCATGTTTTAATGTTTTGATGGTGCTTATTTCATATTTTTTTTAAAAAAAATATGTTGCATACTATGAGATATCAGATATGGGAAGTGTTAAATAAATAAAAAGAATAACAAAGTGGGAAAGATTATGAGTTTCTATTGGTACTGTATCTAAGAGAATTTTTGCCTCATCATAAGATGATGAGTTTTTACTGGTATTGTGTGTGAGAGAATTTTTGCATTTGGGAGACAGGTTTAAATTTATCATGATGTCTTCACATTGCCTGTCACATGCATATCATTTCACAATTTTTGGGTGAAAGGTCTCTCCACCAGAACTGAATCATAAGGGCTGATCCTCCATGACATCATAAGGACCCACTCCCTGGTCTCATGTTTTGACCCTGCAATCTCAGGGTATGAGATGCTGCTAACAGGGCAAACATACAACAACAAACACATGCTTTTATTCCTCAATAGAAGGTTTCCCTTGCCTCATTTCATAGGCACCCCACATCTGCTTTGATCGGATGTGTCAGTCAGTTTTGGCTAAGAAACCCTTTCTTCAGAAAAGAGTGTCAGATACCAACAGCTTAACTTGTCTGGCACTCACAGCAGATGACTCCACAAGGCGAGTGCTTAGGTCCATGTCTTCTCCTTCACCTCTTTCACCTCCAAATGTCAAAATAAAAGACTGCCAGTGGCAAAATAAAAGGCTGTGCTCCTTTAGTACACTGCCTGCTCCCACTTCAGCTCCCAATCACTGCATTACAGGCTCCGTTAGCTAAAGTTTAAAAAGTACAAAGGCTAGCTAAATGAAAGTGTTCTTCCCTTCCTGCTAGTCTGCAGTGGTGTGAAGCCCTAGGAGATTGCAATTAGCTACTTTGTCACAAGGCTGGCCTCAATGGGAAATAAATGAACTTGTCCAAGTGATCTTCTTCGAGTCACTACCACTAAGTATCAGTGGTTGCATATATTCCAGTGAACGGTTTGGCTTTTATAAGGATGAAGAACAATGGGAAGAAGAGAGAGAGAGCAAAAGAAAGGAGCTGCTCAGAATTGTCAGTAAAAACCTGAAAGGGTATGAGGAGACAAGAAGAGGAAATACTGCATTGTTACCAGCTAGATAAATAGGTTTTAATCCTTATTTTGCCGGCATTGTAATAAAGGTCAGAAAACTATTCCTCCTTTCATATTGGCACAAGAACTGTCTGCCTTTCCAAGAAAAGGCCATGTCCTAATCATCTACATTTTGTTAGAACACTACAATAAATGAATAAACAAATAACAAACCCTCTGGAAGTAATCACAGCTTCAAAAAGTCTCTTGGAAGAGAAAAAGGGACGGAGACCAAAGTGTTTTCTGTGCAAGATCAAGGCTCTTAACGTGAGAAAGGCAAAACCTAGGCAACAGTTAGATGACTCATTAAGTGACACTTTCAGTTTTACAATTCTGGGACATTCAACACATATTTTCCCAGACTGCTGCAGCAAGACAAGGGAGTAGAAGACACAACATAGTGATTGTTAATTTCATAATTTTGACTTATGGGCCTTGTACCCAGGTGCTGACATTTCGAGTCCAGGGATAGTACACCTTTGACTCTTCAGATGTCATTGGGATGCAACTTTCAGAATTATTTTAAAGAGATTTTACTTAGCACCTTCTAATAATTAATTTAGAAGGCACATGTGAGAAGTGTGATGTATTATATTTGTAATTGCTTTAATATTTATGTTTTAAACTGCATTGAGGCCCTCTACAGGGAAAAAACAGGATAGAAATTAAACACATAGATAAAATTCCATGATCCTTCATCACCGGCTATCTGACTAAAGCATTGGCAGGCCACAGTTGCCAGCCTCTCTCTCTCTGTTTATTTTTTTATCTCTTTCTCTCTTTCTCTTTCTGTTTCTCTTTCTCTCTCTCTCTCTAAACTTTAGCTCCAGCTGGGTTATTCAGATAATATATATTTTATATATATATTATCTGAATAATATATATATTATCTGAATAATATATATATTATCTGAATAACCCAGCTGGAGCTAAAGTTTAGATAATTAGGATAATTTCCAGAACCTCTGCTCATTCAAAGGCCTCTAAGAATATTGGAACTCCTTATCTGCATAGTGCGTGGAAGGAATAGGAATAAACAGATTTGTAGCCTTGAAAACAAACGCTCTCATCTACTATATTGCTGGGGACACAGATGTATGAAGTAGCAGGCAGCCATTTTAATTTCCAAATCATGCCACATACTATGAAATGTTCTTCATACCACATATCTCTGTGCAGCGTTGGCTAGTGGCTATTGGGATTGGTAAGATGGAACGCACAGCAGCCAATATTAGTTAATTTGTTTGTTCATTCATTCTATATATTTATATCCCACCTTCTCTTCAAAAGGGGACATAAGGTGACACACACGTTTTTTAAAAAACAAATACAGTTAAAGTACAAAGAATCAAAATAGTAAAAAGAGCCATTAAAGATATATATTGAAATAGCAACTAAATAAAACCATTTAAAACTATTAAAAGCACACCAAAAAGATTTTAAAAGTACAAAATCTCCCATTAAAATCCCTTCCCTGCCAATCAGTTGTCAAAGTCCTGAACTGGCCTGCTCCTGGTGAAGTTTAAAGCTGCTAGAACTTGTTTGATGATGTAGCACAATACAGCTAGCAGCTGCATTTTTGGATGGTCTTGGGAGTGGCTGGCTATGGGGTTTCTGTGATGAGCAACCAGCACTTCTACATTTTCAACTTTAATACTGAATACCTCTGAAAACTGACAAAGTGACTGCAACATTTTTTCCTACCATTGGTTTAATATTCTGGGCAACAACTCCTGTATCTTACATTCCCTGGTTTAAAAAACAAAACAAACCAGTCCAGCATTATGATAAAGGATGATATCCATGGTGCTGGGGCTGTATACCTTGCTCCTGTGACCAGTACCAATGGGAACTTTAATAGCTACAAATTAAATTCACATTTAGCACTCGGTACAAACATTAATTAACTAATCTTCACAATACCCCTGTGGGAAAGCCATGTCATTATGCTTGCTCAGAAAGGTTAAGTGAATTGCCTCCGTCCATGCAACAAGACTGAACTAGGATTAGCATTTATAAATAGTTAGCATTTAGGATTGCACTTTTCTTAAGGGTATTGGTTTCCTTTCCTTTCCTTTCCTTTGCTGATGTCTCTTTCCTGCTTAGGTTTGACTGCACCTGCACCTTTTGTAGCCAGAGCTCCACCATCCCACGGAAAATAGAGAACTGACACATAAAGTATATACATTAATTCTTGTGGTGCCTCCATTGAAAAGTACTGGCCAAAAGGCAAATATTATGAACATACAGTTACTGCAAAGGAGAACTCTGTGCATATAAGCTTTTTGTTATTCAACTGAGGATAACATTTCCCATTGCCAAAGAAGCAATGTCAGCAGTGAGAAACCAAAACCAATCAACAAAAAATATATATCTTGATTTTAGAGAGAGAGAGAGAGAGAGAGAGTTATGTGCTGTCAAGTCAGAACCGACTTATAGCAACCCTAATAGGGCTTTCTATATTTCTGTGTCCCCAGCAATATAATAGGTCCCAGCTCCTGCCAACCTAGCAGTTCGAAAGCATGTAAAAATGCGAGTAGATAAATACTGTAGGTACCACCTCGGTGGGAAGGTAACGCCGTTCCGTGTCTAGTCACGCTGGCCATGTGACCACGGAAACTATCTTTGGACAAACGCTGGCTCTATGGCTTGGAAACGGGGATGAGCACCGTGCCCTAGAGTCGGACACGACTGGACTAAATGTCAAGGGGAACCTTTACCTAATAGGGCTTTCAAGGTAAGTGAGATGTTGGAGTGGTTTTACCAGTTCCACACCCCCAGTGAGTTTCCATGACCAAGTGGGGATTTGAACCCTGTTCTCCAGAGTCCATCACTTTATCCACTACACCACACTGGGAAGTTAACTGTACATAGTCCATTATAGGGATCCCAGCCACTGGATGATGGTCTTGGATCTATGCCGGGGTTTTTTTGGGGGGGGGGGGTATTTTGTATTCTTGTTATAAACTGGTTTTGCAGATATCAAGAGATGGTGAAGATGGACAGGGGAACACTCCCTTAAGTGATGCATTTTTACACAGTAGAAATGCAACCAATTAGAAGTGCTGTGCCAGACACAGTAGTCATATTTGCCCAAACAAGAAATCATCCTAGAGGTGTAATAAAATCTACCATTTGGGGGGCAGAATTTTCATCATAGATGTATGGGTTTCCAGTATTTTATTTTGCCACAAGCAGAAGCAGGCCCATGGGGATAAAAATCTCCATTCCGTTATTCTACACATGTACATCAGTTGCCTAATTGTCCAGCTTGAGTAAATTGACCAAAGCTTGAAGGCATGTAGCAAAAATAAAAAGGTGGCAGGGGTAGCAGCCTTCCTCAAACACAGCACTGACATCACTTTGTCTCTGATTTGAGGAACCCCACAGAAAACTACTTCTTACTCTTCAACTTAACTTCCAGCTGAACAGCTGCAGGCTCAAATCTGATAGCCATTCTCTGCAACCAACATTTATCAGCATTTCTGGCCTCTAACAGTTTGGATGGAAAGGTTGACTGGGTTTTTTTTTTCCTGATACAAGATTTTCCTGTATGCCTATCTGTTCCTGCTTAGCATATTGATGTGTGTAACACATTCAGTTTGGAGGCAGAAGGGATAAAATAATGGAAAGAGATCATGTAATGAGAGTTCTAAATAAATAAATAAATAAATAAATAAATAAATAAATAAATAAGGGACATAATTGTTGTTGCTGATGAGGAAGAAAAAAAAAGTCTGATAGCCTGAGCTGCAGTGTTTAATTTGAGATTGTTTATTTGAAAGTCAAACACAGATTCACATGATGGTCAGTTTAATAATAATGTGCCCTCAGGTCAAACTTCTTTTCAGGGTTTTCCAGGTACAGAATACTCAGAAATGGTTTACCATTTCCTTCTTCTGGGGGCACCCTGGACTGTGCAGCCTGCCCAAAGCCATACAGGCTGGCTCTTTTCTGAGGAGGCACAGTGAAGAATCAAATTCTCAACCCCTAGCTCTGCAACCAGATGTCTAAACCACTGAGCTAACCAGTTTACATTTCACAAAACAATGAGAAATAAGAGGGAGACAGTTAAGACTACTTGGCTATTTCTGATAGGTACTAGTTTGCTTTAGTAGATAGTGAGATATGTTCAGTGTATTGTTTGTTTGTTTGTTTATACCACCCCATTAGTGCAAGGCACTATTCTGGGCAGTTCACACAAACAATAAAATCAAACAGAAATGAGAGTGAATAAGCAATAACAATAATAAAATAAAAATTAAAGCATCTCAGCTAAAATATCACTAAACCAGAAAAGCACTAACATTGCCCATAATAATAATAAGGTGAGCAGGGTGAATATAAATTAATGTGTGGTTGTTATCAAAGGCCTCTATAAAGAGCAGCATTTTAAGCTACCTCTTAAAGGTAGTCCAAAACAGATGACAAGGAAAACCTGCTGAGAATATCTCCCGTGCAAGCATTGTTGTAATGAATGTACGCACACACACGCTCACACACACACCATGCCAATGTGGTTTATGAAGAAGAAATTGCTGGTTGAGTATATCCCATAAGTGAATTCTAAATAATGAGAGGTCAGCCTTCTTAGCTCTCATGGGATTTATGGTACAAAAAGCAAACTGTTAAAGAAGTCAGACCAAATCAAGTGTCTGATTGCACATCCAAGCATAAAAGACAACAAAGAAGTGTGGTTACCAGGACTTGCTTTTTTACTGACCACGTTCCTGAGTTATTTCAACTAATAATGAATATCGGCATTTCAAATACTATTAGGATATGTTTTTATGCTCATGCAGCTGGCAGGAGAAACCACATAAAAACTATGAATCAAGAATTCTAGCACTGAATGAATTTTGAAATAAATAGCAAGAAGATCACCTGCACATTATGCCCAATGGAATATCTAATCCTCATCTCTTTGACATGTTTATGTAAATACAAATGAACTTCAAGGAAAAAATTGGTAACAAGTTTGAAGCCAAACTTCAAATAGATCTGCAATTTACAGGACAGATTTCTCTGCCTCAAATAGCTTTAAAACCATTTTCATTGCTTACTGTTTGTTTGCCTGTAATGTTTATATCCCAGCTCAAGGTGGCATATACTGTATGGCTCTCTTCCCCATTTCAGCTCATGATTTCTTTAATATCTCTATTAATCATCAGTCAAAACCAATCAACCTTTAGTTCCACTGAATGCTTTTCTCCAATATCTACATCAGATTGGTTGCTGAGTCAGCACATACATTGGGTTGAGCCAACAAAGCTACATCAGACTTCTCATCTCCCTTAACTGTCACCTTGCAACAGCCATAACATTAGACTACAGCAGAAGGAGAGAAAGAAGCAAGCCACTCCACCAGCTTAGCTAGGAAGCAGCTTCACCAGGCTCTTCTTTCCCTCAGTTGTCAACTGGCAGCTGTCATTCCATCAGGATAGGGCAGAAAGCGTGAAGGGAAGCACAGCCACTCCATCAGCTTGATGTAGACTGAGCAACATTCTGTATCTCCTCTCCTTGGAACTGCTTCCATTCTAGATTATCATTATAAGAACTAAGAACTGACACAGAAGTGTGCCTCCCCCTGCTCTCATTTTTCCTACCTTTTCCTGTTCTGTTATCTTTTAGAATCTAAACTCAAGGGCAGGGTCAGCAACTGTATTATTACTAGACTCTATGAGCCTTTTTGGTTTAATTAAGTGTGGGGGGGCAAGAACAAGTAACATGGTAGAAGTGGTCACAAACACGATTACAGGGAATGTGTGTATTTGTTTACCCATGGAAAAAGATGCATGGATGTAAGGCTCGGATACATAGGTGAGCTTGTCCTGCTGTTATTCGCCTACAGTGGAGGAAAGGTCTTTAGAATTGTGTATATATGGGGCAGGTTCCAGTGGTGGACTTTGCCCAGCATTATGGTGGAGTCTAGCAGGATTGTGTCTCTGCTCCCCACTGAGGCCCCAATGCACTCCCCAAACAAGCTCTGGAGGGCTGGAAAACCTTTTAGAGCCTACTTTTGGGTAGCATGAACAACTGCCAGCACTATAATTAATTTAGCCGTCTCTGTGTCAGGGCTTGCCCCTCCCCCCTGGTTTTCGGAAGAGCTGCGAGCCATGAAGCAAGTTAGGAGAAGGCTAGAGAGCATTTGGAGAAAAGCTCCCATAGATGCTAATCGGGCTGCGGTAAAAAAGATGTCTGGCAAATACTGTAATGCCATACAGGCCGCTAAAAAGGCTTATAACATCAGGCGTATCAGTGAGGCAGCTAACCATCAAGCGGAACTCTTTAGAGTGTTCCGCAACCTCACTGGAGCCAGACGACATCTGGGGCCTCAGCCAGATGTCACTACTTGTGAGCAGTTTGCAGCCCACCGCTGCAATAAGATTGAGGACATCTGTAGGGACCTTGACTCAGTTAGTGCAATAGGTCAGGTTGAGATGTCCAACACACCGTCTTGTCTGGTTTTATTGGATCAGTTTCAGCCTGTGTCACCTGATGACATGGACAAGGCACTTGCACGCTCTAAGGCCACCACCTCCCAATTAGACCCATGCCCGTCCTGGCTCTTAAAATCAGCCAGGACGGTGACAATTGAATGAGCCACTCAGATAGTGAACTCCTCCTTACAAGAGAGATATTTTCCCCCTGTTTTGAAGGAGACAATGATCTGGCCCATTCTGAAAAAAGTTAATTTGTCAACCGACGATTTAAACATGTCCGGTTGCTAACATACCGTTCATGGAGAAACTGATTGAGAGGTTGGTGGCTGACCAGCTGCAAGCATTCTTGGAGGATACTGATAGTCTGGATCCATCCCAATCAGGATTTAGGCCGCAACATGGGAATGAAACACTTCTGGTCACCCTGCTAGATGACCTATTACGGGAGGCTGACCGGGGGAGTGTTACCCTGTTGGTCCTCCTAGACCTCTCAGCGCCTTTGATATTTTTGACCACAGTATCCTCCTGGATCGGTTATCGAGATTGGGGAACGGAGGTCTAGCATTATGCTGGCTCCGTTCCTTCCTCGATGGCCGATGCCAGAGAGTTCAGCTTGGAAAAGCTGTTTCGTCCCTGTGGACACTACAATATGGTGTTCCACAGGGGTCGATCATCTCCCCCTTGCTGTTTAACATCTATATGAGGTCGCTTGGAGTGGTTGTTCGTAGATTTGGAGTTCTCTGTCACCAGTATGCTGATGATATGCAACTCTATCTCTCTTTTTCCTCTTCAGCAGGGAAAGCTGTACAGACCGTAGAACATTGCCTGACTGTGGTTATGGACTGGGCAAATAGGCTGAAGTTGAATCCTGACAAGATGTTGTTGGGAGGGCATCCCGATCTGTTAGGGGGCCTGTTACCTAATCTGGATGGGATCACATTCCCCCTGAAGGATCAGGTGCGAAATCTGGGTGTGCTTCTGGTCCTGGCCCTCTCAATGGAGAAACAGATCCTGGCTGTGGCCAAATCTGCCTTTTTCCATATGAGACAGATTGCACACCTTTGTCCCCTTCTTGACAGGAGATCCCTAATATCACTGGTTCATGCGTTGGTAATCTCAAGGATTGACTATTGTAATGCTCTCTACGTGGGGCTGCTCTTGAAGGTGGTTAGGAAGCTGCAGCAAGTGCAAAATGCAGCGGCCAGGCTGGTCACTGGTACATCTAAATTTGACCATATTTCACCTGTCCTGGCTTGCTTGCACTGGCTGCCAGTATGCTTCCGGGCCAAATTCAAGGTATTGATGCTAACTTATAACGCCCTTTACAGTTTAGGACCTTGCTACCTGTAAGAGCGCCTCTCCCTTAGGTCACCTTCACGTCCCACCCACACCTCCCAGTCTTTAATGTTATGGGTGGCCACTCCAAAAGGAGCCCGGAAGGCATCAACCAGAAACTAGGCCTTTTCAGTAGTAGCTGCTTCACTCTGGAACTCTTCCTGTGGAGGTGCGGCTGGCCCCCACCCTCCTAAGCTTCCGCAAGCAAATTAAAACTTGGCTTTTTACCCAGGCCTTCCCAAGCACCACCCTTTTGTAAAATTATACTGGCCTTGTCTGCCATTCTATGTCCCAGATGGTTGATTTTAGGGGGGGGGGGTTGTAGCGTTTTGTTTGTTTGCTTTTAATATGTTTTATAAGTCTTATATGGTTTTAATTACCAATTAGGCACCCTTCAGTCTCAAGAGACTATGGTAACGTGCTCTGAATAGAGGACTTGGAACAGCATCTAGTGTGGCTGAGAAGGCCAATTCGAGAGTGACAATTCCTTCCACACTGAAGACAAATACAATCTGTCCCCTGTCCAGCTCCCTGATTTTGCTGGTTTCAGGACTGCCTCTTTACCTTGGCCTGCTGGACAAGGGTCTCTTCAAATTGGGAGAGGCCATGATGCACCGCCTGCCTCCAGGCTGAACGCTCCGATGTCAGGGTTTCCCATCTGTTGAGGTCCATTCCTAAGGCCTTCAGATCCCGCTTGCAGATATCCTTGTATCGCAGCTGTGGTCTCCCTCTGGGGTGCTTTCCCTGTACTAGTTCTCCATATAGGAGATCTTTTGGAATCCGACCATCAGCCATTCTCAAGACATGACCAAGCCAACGTAGACGTCGCTGTTTCAGCAATGTATACATGCTAAAAATTCTAGCTCGTTCTAGGACTACTCTATTTGGAACTTTGGTTTTAATATTGGTTTTAATATTTTCAGCTGTATGTTTTATAATATTTTGAAAGCTGCCCAGAGTAGAGGCATGCTCACTAAATGGGTGGGGTATAAATTTAAATAAATAAATAAATTTAGTCCATGATATTTTTGCTATTCTAACCCCACCATCAGTTATCAGACACTTCTTGAGCAATATCATTTATCCAAGAACATTTATGTAACTCTCAGTAAGGTTTGTTTCATCTGAACCACAGTTCACATTAATTACAGTTTGACAAATTCAGACAAGATATTTTAAAGAAAAAAAATACCCTTATAATTTTTTTTTGTCTTGTAGCTACATTGGAAGAAGAAAGGGAGCCAAAAGCTTTCTGAGGCTCATTTCCATCGTGATAAATCAGGGTTAATCATGATGTCCAAAGTCTTCCAATTCAGCAGGAAAGCCTCCAAATGGCCTTCTGTGACTTTGCAGAAATGCAGGATGTTTCCCAAATTACTAGATGAGCATTTGCTGACATAGTACATGGAGATACCATAGCCTGTGCAAATCTTCTCTTTATCTAATGCTTAGTTTAAAGACCCCAAAAGTTTATGTTGAAGTATTGATAACATCTAGCCATTAAAACTCACAGTCTTATTGCGCACTCCACCACAGAGTATGCTGTTTTAATTAACAAGATGGATTTCAGAGTTGATATGTTCTGTTGTGCTATAATTCCTGCCTTTACAGTAATTTTCTCCTGCTTTTCACACTATAATGTGCAATAAATCCTACTTAGGCTGCTTCACTGGCCTGTTGCTACTCGGAGTCAATCTTTCAGGCCTCCTGTTGCCATGGCAACTTTTCCACCATCCTCCTGCCTGCTGGAATATGTTACAGTCTCCAGGGGGAAATTGCTATGAACTTGAGGATCACAAGGATTTCAGCTCCTGAAACACCTGAATCTGCTCCTGTCTCCTTAAAATATGGGGAGGGAGAGAAACCGGCTTAACTCCCCGCTCACCCAGGGTGCTTTGTGAGTGTGTCTGTATCTGAAGAGAAAATAAAGTCAATGGAAAGATCATTCTTCTTTTCAACCTTGTCTAAAGAGAAAGCCTGAAAAATAATGTAGACTTAGCTGATTTTAATGCCTAAACAAACGAGACACAATTGGGGCAGTTTCTCCTCCCACCCTCTCTTTTGTTTCCATTTTCTTTCTTTCACCTCCTAATCTTGCCTTCTCATATGTTCACAGTCTCAGAATGTTCATCTCACAATTCCAGCTTCCTAATACATGCTTTGCTTCTTAATCCCTCTCAGTTTACCTTCCTCTTTTTTCTCAGCCTTTAGTCACACTACTTTCTGCCTTATCTTTTAGTGTCCATCATTTTAAAAACTTTTTACTTCGGCTCTTTCTCCGTCTTTCAGTCTCCCTTCACCTCCTTCACCCACTGTCACAAATTCTGTAAGTGAAGCCGGAAGGCGAGAATTTATCACATCAAACTACCAGAAGCCTTCTATCTTTTCCTCCTGCTTCAGCAAGTTATACACCACATTTTACCAAGACTTAATTAAGCTTCAGTTGTTGAAAAATAAACATTTTTCATGTTCATGCCTTTCATCCAATTCCTTACCCTACCCACCCCCCATCTCTTTGCATCATCTCAAATTCTTTCAAACATTTATGATGCAGTAAAAAGTATAAATCTCCCAGTACAAAGGACAGGAAAACATTTTGCTTTAATCACAGCTAGTCCACAATGCATGTTAATTCAAAGACATCCTGGCAGTACAGAAATTAGGGTTACACACAAGACCTTCTGCCATGGAATACCTGTCTGTTAGGTATTAAATGTGATTAAATCTCTTGATTTGCAACAGTGGGGTGGTGCTGGTCTTTGACTGTAATAAATTCAATTCAATTCAATTGCAACAGTGAGGCTCTGAATGGCCTGATGAGACCATGCACATGACGCAGTGCCATCTTGTACCACCAGTCAGTTATACCACCAATCATTTTAACACTAAGCCAACAAACCCTGGTGCCATGTGGGAATGGGAGCAGATAGGTGTCCAGGCTTTAAAGTAACTTCACACATGAACATCAAAATGTCTCTTCCCCCAGCATATGTCAAACTGACTTTCACCTCACCAGGGGGAATAACAGAAGCACTACAGTTCCATTAGCCTTCAGCCTATGTCTTGAGACCTGCTAACTTTAGTCCAGTAGCACATATTTGGGCCGGGGCAAGGGTAATTCAAAGTAGTTTCTAACACCTTTGGAAGGGATGGGATTGAGATTCGCCCTAGCTTCAGCTTCCTTAGCGGTGACTCAAGTGGCTAATGGCTTTTTTTAGATGGTCACTATTACACCACATATTATTAGGTACCAAGTTTAAGGATAGAGGCTAATTTCACTCAGATTGTATTTTGATTATAACTCACCAAATTTACATTTCCTGAATCATACACAAATGAAAACACATGGATTTTTTTTTTGAGAAGAAGAAACTGCTCCAATTTTGCTATATCCCTTTCTGGCATCCTTTATGGGACAAAGTAGAGCTGGCTCATAAGTAAATGAGAGACCCACAAGTAAATTTCCTTCCAGTAGTCCCCTCCTCTGTTGGTGTGCTTAAAGGTTTATGTAGAAGAGCTGGCAGATAGCAACAGTGCCCCAAGCACTGGAGGGAGTCTCATTTTAATTTCCCACAGTTCCATAAAGTGATATTTGGCTGAGGCACTGTGGGAGTTTAGAATGGCAATAAAATCCAGTTCTGAATGCTACTCAGATCACTGAATAAAATTTTACCTTTTTTTTTTTTTTGTAAATGGATAAGAGGTCAGGGATTGACATGGGATCCTTTCAGGATACAGAAGCTAATATCTGCTGAAGGATGGAAGGTGTTGACAGTGCCTGAGGAGCAGGGGCAGCTAGTGACTCTAATTTTGAGAGTGCTATGAATCCATTCTGGGGTTTCATCTGTACTTTACAGGAGCTATCCAAAGTACCAATTCTATTTGGGGGATAGCATTCAGCATCTTGGATAAATAATAGAAAGTGCAGACTGAAGATCAGAGTAAATTCACAGCACCCCCAAAACTGAGGTCACCAGCTACCACTCCAAAGGAGTTAAGGAGTTATAAATGGAACACTGAATGTGTGACAGGATATAAATATGACCCAAATGGAACTGAATCTTGCACCTCTCAATTGCGCTTTCAAGGATGTGAATTCTCTTAATAAAGTTTTATCCCTCTGCATCATGCATCCACATCTTCTGGCTCCTTAGCTGTTTGTTTCTAATTTGAACATACGATGCCTAAACTCCATATTCTAAACCCCATTGTTAGTTACAATTAAAGTAGATCTATTTAATCAACCAAAGATGCTATATCAACACTCATGTAAGTCCAACTGATTCAGAGGGTCTACTTTAGTTTGAGGACTAGTGAGATGTAGCTCTATGAAGGCTGTTTCAAGAGCTTCTGCCTGTATAGAGCCTCATGGTGCAATGGTTAAACTGCAGTACTACAGCTATGACGCTGCTCATAACTTGAGTTTGATCTGCATGGGCTCAGGTCTCCGGCTCAAGTATGACTCAGGCTTTCATCCTTTCAAGGTCAGTAAATTGAGTGCCCAGTTCAGGGGGCAGGCACCAATGTGTAGCCTGCATAATTGTAAATCACCTAGAGAGTGTTTAAATGTTATGGCACCCCATAAGCAGTGAACTTCCCTTTGTTTTGCTTTTACTCTCAGGGAAAACCTGGTAACTTCCTAATTTCCAGCTGCTATGAGGTAACCCATTTGTTTGTGATGAATAACAAAGGGTTATGAGTAGTCAAGATAGTCTGAACAGAACCCCTCATTTGGCAAATATTCCACATTAGCTGGGTCAAAATTTAATGACTACTGTAATGACATGAATTGTGTTGGCTTACAGAAATTTACCAGCATATTTCAACATCCTTGAAAAATGTTAAGTCTGAAAATGATGCTCATACTCATTTTTGTTTCATGATGTGAAAGACAAATTTCAGGTTTATAAGCCCAAATTGTTTTTAAATCTTGCCTTGTCAAATCCAAGACTGAACGTCACAAAAAGAACCAATACATCTGTAAGTGCCAACTGTATCATAAGATTGCAGGTTCCAAGCACATGCTTTAGTAACCAAAATTTGATTCTTCTGAATTTTTAAAATGTTGTAAACAATTCTGGAAGAACTGGTGCTGCCTCCACCCATATCAAGTAAATACTATGCTTGGTTTAAAATCTCTCAGCATACATGTGATTCCATTAGCCAGCTCTCCTATAGTTACTGCTGCTTCAACAATAAATACCAGCTCATTCTGCAACTCAACTTTATCATGCTTAGTTCTGCGCTAAAGTATTAGGCTTCCATAAGGAATACAGCAAACTAGCAATCCATTGGGAAATGTTGCACATGGCTTCATTTGTGCTTAATGTTCATGTTGGACTTCTGCCAAAATTTTAGAGGGTGGTTTAGTAATAATAATAATACTTACTAATTATAGAGGCTTTACATTCACAAACGCAAACTCAGGGTGTGATCACATTTGGTTCACTGTGCGGAATGATTGGTTCCCTCCTGGCAATATCACTGGAGCAAACCAGTCCATCCATAGAGCGTTCCTACCCACATCTTTCTGGGTCTCTGTCAGAAGCTACTACTTTTTTGGTGTTCCATTCTGATTTGTTTCCAGCATGTGCAGTTGCTCGAAATGAACCAAAGTGAGCTTGAGGCTGTCAAGGCTCCTTCCTCTTTTAATTTCCCATGTCATTAAGTGGCGTAAGAAGATAGCCACTTCAGGATATTTGGCAAATTAAACTCTGCAAAGGGGCAGAGGAAGTATGTTTAAGACTGTATTAAAGCATCACTGGTGTGCTGCATCACCTATAAGAAAATTTTAAAAAGATAGAAAACTTCCTCCTGGAAGCAGGAGGAGACAAGAGAGGGCAACAAGATTCCCCCCCCCCTTTTCTTTTGACTTGTCCTAAAGTTCAGGCCAAGAAGCTGCCTGCAGTGGAATCCACTGCCAGGTGCTGGCTGGTGGTGGATTCAGATGTAGGCAGGTTTTCAATCCGATCTTTAAGAAAAGTCAAAAGGAAAGGGAAAAAATCCCCCTCATTACTTCTTCCTGTCTCCTCCCACCTTTGGGAGAAAATTTTTGATTCTTTTTTTTTAAAGTGGTGCAGCACAACAGCACTGCCCTAATACAGTCTAATTTCTTTTCACTTCCTCTGTGGATCAGAGGAAGTGTTCAATTTGTCAATATCCTGAAGTGGCTGTCTTCTTAAGCAACTTCACAATATGGAAAATTCAAAGAGGAAGGAGCCAGACGAAATAGGGTCACTTGAGGTGTATATTCCATTTGAATCGAGGATTGCGTCAAATGACATGCCAGACATCTCCATGATCTCAAGTGATCCTATTTCACCCAATCCATCCTGTGAAGACAAGTCCTAATTAAGAAATTAAAAGGATCAGTGAAACACACCTAGCATGTAAAGAGGAGTTTGTTGCTTTATCATATTATATAAAGTAAGCTATTTATAAAATAACTGCAGAGTTAAATAAAATTAGGTATATGTCAAGTCTATTTCCACAGGCCACCTTCCCCCCCCCCCCCCCCCCATAGCCAACATATATAGAATAAACAGTATCCACAGTAGTTGGAGGCCAGAAAGTTACCAGGGAATAAAGTGAAGAAACCAGGACAGATTCCAGAGGAACTGAGAACTGCACTTGACAGCCTTCTCGTACTAGCCTTATGTTTTTCTTTTTCGTTGTTCTGGGGACACAATTCTCTTCCTGATTATGATGGTTATAGATAATCACTGCACAATCATTTGTCACACAACTGCACATAAATGTTGTTTGCCTTCTCTCGTTCCACTTCTTGGTTGTTTGAGAGTGCAAAAGTGCTGATTGTGCACGGTTCATTTGGTGGCTCAGGCTCAGCAGAAGCATTCATCAGAAATCAAGCACCAACCATTTGAAATCTTAACCTTAAGCTCCCCACTGAACTCTCTGCCTTTCATAGCCAGTTCTAGGATAAACAGTGAGTTGCTGTTCATTGCTTTATGCCATTCCTGAGAATGGGGGAAATAATTTGAAATGCATATTCTGTTAAGCTAATGTGTTAAAGTACATAAGGTTGAGGCGATCAACAGTAATCCTAGTGGATATATATTGTCTCCAGTATCATTGACAATGTACTTCTGAATACCACTTGCTAGAGTTTATATCTAGGTAAGTTACTACATACATGTCCTGCTTCTGGCCTCCTAATAAATATGTGATTGGACACTATGACTGGTTATATAGGTTTTCGGTCCAGTCTCCAATGCAAGAATAGCCAGTGGACCAATCCCAAGTGATAACTTCATGCTGAATTGGTGAGGTAACACAAACATCTCCTACTCAGGCCATGGCTACCAGAATCAGCATAAATGTTTTGTTCTTTGACTATAGAATTAATTGGTTGTCTTGGGGAGGTGAGAAAGGAAGTTATTAGAATATGGTACTGTCACATGGCAGTCTGCTGCAGATGCTGCCTCGGGGCACTTTTGTGCAATGAACATGGATGAAGTTATCACAGGGAGAAGATGAGATGAGAGATTAATGAGCTCTAAATGAATACTTAAGCATCTCTAGGTAATAACTGACACCAAAAAATTCAAATCAAAGAGACAGCAAAGCTGCATCCAGCTTTTTCAATATTTTGGTCTCTGGGAAAGATTGCAGAAATATATACAATTCACCTATACTCAGGAGAGACATTTGACTCATTTTCCCTTGTGGAAGGCCTGTTTTTCTAAAGTAAACCCCTATGGCCAATAAAATTAGCATTCAAGGTAGAGGGAACAGTTTTGTGAAATGTCATGACAAAACTTTAACATAACTTTTGCACACTTATCCAGAGGCAGGGGGACAGAAAAACAGCAATAATGTTTCATGAAAACTAAAATAGAAGTGAATGCCAAGCAAGGAATAAAATCTATAATATATTACATTTATCTGAACATAGATAAACGCTGGATGACAATCCACTCTTATCAGCTGATGAACAGTAAGGCTTTGTTAATGTGTAAGGACAACAGCCAAGCAGTACACAAATTAGTACCCCCACCATAGATTGTTTGGACAGATAAAAATAATTCCACTGCCGCTATTATAAAATAGAAAAGAAAATGAGAACTTTTACTCTCTTGCCTAAAAGCCTGGCTCTCCTGGCATATAATAACTAATAAGAACTATAGAGTCCCACATAGATCTCCACTCTATTAGAAAAATGGGGGAAGCAGCTTCCTGTTGTTGTTATTTAGCAAATAATAAAATAGACACAGAAGAAATTAATTCATGCAAAATTACAAAGCAGATTGGAGAGTAAAAAGAAGTAAGTAATTCGTAAAAGAAATAGTAATTAACATATGAAGGATATTTAAGAGGTAGACGGTGGATCTTCAGAAGGATGTTGGCTACGAATCAGAGCAGCTGCCATAACTAATTCTGACCTAAATCAAATGGGATTTGGCACAACCTCAAGCATGTCACAAGTCTACTCAGAAGTAAGTGCTTACTTCTAGGGAAGTGCATAGGATTACAGCAATAGGCTCCTAACTGAAAGATTTATGCGATCTGAAGAGAAACCAGAGTACAACAAATTTGAGTGGGTTTTAAGCATCACCAGTTTTGTCCAGTTGCTATGTCCTGACTATGATCCAACAGGAAACACTAATGATACATCATGCAACATGTTCACCAGTCTGTAATTTCCCTCTAAATAGAGAATGGACAGTCTTATGTGGAGGACAGTGGAAGCTGTTCTTAAGCTAATGAGTTCAGTGCAGATTATACAGCAAGGCTGTAACAAACACTGTCAAAATAACATGACAGGAAACCAACTATTGTAGTGCTTTAGAGAAACTACAAAAATAAGCAATTCTATGTTCAAAACCAAGATAGGCAGAGAATGCCAGGGCAGAATTCTACCCCCAGAATAAAGCAAACTGGATTTTATCATCCTGAACCTACCAAAATTCTGAGCTGTATTGGGCTGTAGAAGATTTCATTTCCTCTTTTTTTAAATCCAAAAGAAAAAATGAATTGAAGTACTTATTTTATTTTATTTTATTTTACTGAAAAGGCATTTTCATGGATTAAGTAATTCTTCTTCAGATATGTGTTCACCATGAAAGCCTGGGGGAAATGACAGAGCTGAAAGCTGAATAAGCCACCTTGAGAAAGGGTGAAGGTTGTTCAGAACATAAGAAAAGTGCTGCTAGGTCAGGCTAAAGGGCTATCTAGTCCTAAATCCCGTTGACACATCGATCAATCAGTTGGCTAAGAGGAGCCTGTCGGCAGGACAAAAGTACAATAGGACCCAATTGTTTAGTTTAGTTTACCATGATGAAAATATATGCAACTGTAGCACTATGTTAAGTCAACCAGCACTAGAGGTGTGGCCATCCCATAATTTTATGTTAAATTTTTGGAATGACAGGAACTAGCAAATATGGTTTTTAGTTGCATGACAACCACTTTAGCTGGGAGGAGTAATGGAAGCATATTTTTTTAAGGCACAACCCCCCCCCCCATCCTCTCACAGAAATATGTTATATAGTGTGTAGAGATGGGGGTATTCATATACAAATACCCCTGCACAGGTGGACATAACGAGGGTCCAGCCCCATGGGGCCGGACAATCCACTCATCGATCCACCATGGGTGCGGGTGCCACGGAGCCTTCCAATGGCTCCGGAGATCGCATTTGGTGAGCCACTCTTCGACCTAGCAGAGAGGCTTGTCGTCCCGCCTCCTGCCAGGAGTGCTGAGCCGAACGCGATCTCCAGAGCCATTGGAAGGCTCTGCGGCGCCCGCACGCGCAGCAGATCGGTGAGTGGACAGTCCAGCCTCATGAGGCTGGACCCTCGTTATGTCCACCTATGCGGGGGGTATTCGTATACGAATACAAATACCCCCACCTCTAATAGTGTGAGTTTTATACAGTATAATAGCTCAGTGAGTGAGGTATCTGACTGCAGAGCCAGAGGTTGGAGTTCACTTCTTCACAGTGCATCCCAGAGGAGCAGGCCTATGTCACCTTGAGGGTATTCTGAATACCCTCTACCTAGGAAACCCTGAAAAAGGTTGCTATAAGTCAGAATTGACTTGACAGCACAGAATTTTTATTATTGTTTGGTTTTATTTGATTTTAATGGCTCTTTGAATAGATTTGTTTTGCTTATGGTTATTCATTATGTTTAGTGAATATTGCAAACCAGCAGTAAATCAAAGAAGAATTCTAATAAATAATAAAGTTAAACAGAAAGTTGAATATGCCAGCATAAGCCCAACATCATATCATTATTCAGTTTACAGGATAGGGATGGACAAAGAAGTCTGGTTCATACCAGTTCTACACAGATTTGACCATAAGTCCATTCTGTCCAATATCATATCATTTTGTGATTTTTTAAAAAATTGCATTTATTTAAGAATACACCTTCACTAAATTTGAGTTACATCTCCTGAAATTTGCATTTTATACAAAACGTTTCCAACTACACATGTTTTTTACACAGTTTCCCAAATGCAAACATTTTAGCTATATTTGCATCACAAAATTTGGAGAAGAATGGAATCTGAAGAATAATCATGTTCAGCTCCAGGATATAGAAATATGGGGATTATAATTTTAATAAATGAACTGCTGTTTTTGTTGTTGGTGGTGGTGATGATGATGATAGATGGCACTTACTGAAAAATGCAGATTGACAACATTATCTAGCATCCCTATTCTTGGATAACTTTGGGAAATACAGTGACCCCATTCCTACTAAGATCAGTCAATCAGAAATAAGTTCCAATCTGTTCACTGGAGGTTAGCCTCTTCTAAGCATATTGGAGCTGCAGCCTAGGACCCACTGAACAAGTTAGACATGACTAACATAACATTCTCGCCTTTCAACAGGAATTAGTTACGACTAAATTTAGCTGGATCAGGCTCACTTGCACTTATCATGCTTGACCTCACACAGCTGTTCTAAAAGTAAATTAATGAGATTAAGTTTTATGGACTGAAAATCCATATAGAAAACAAGAACAAAGATCTTTAGCTTGCACCTAGGGTTTTGACGACATACTGGTATAGGCAGATTTTGTGGAATAGATTTCCTGAATCTTGTTCTCCTCCAGATATGGTGAACTATGACCCCTCATCTTCTGCTAATGCCTGAGGATGATGGGAGTTACATGCCAATAGATCTGGAGGGCAGCAGCTTTGGGAAAACTCCTTATAACATCTCAGGCTGAAGTAAGTGACAAGTCCCAGATGTGAAAGAAAGGGACATTACAACATGCTCAAGGATGTCAGTGGAGCCGCATGTGTGGGGATTTTGCACGGTCCCTTCTCCCACAGCACTTTTCTATAATGGATGTCATCACTTTGTCACTTTCATGAGCACTAAATCTACCCAGTTTTCAAGATGGGAAAATGGTTAATGCCAAAGCTGACACCTGTAACACCTCTTTAAAAATGACATTGCAATTATAATCCTAAAGTTAGTGTCCAGAAATGTTTGTCAGGTTACTTCATATGCTGCAGAAGAATGAGAGAGAGATGGGGTGGGGGAGGGAGGAAGAGTTTCTGAGTTCAGCACAAGGCATTTTGGGTGCAAGCAAAGTACAATGATGTGCACCTAAACTATTAAGCTGGAAATGACTGCCACACTAATGCAGACAAATACATCAGAATCCTGACCTCTCAGGAGGAGACATGCTGTAAAAACTGACTTGTAATGAGTGATTCACTCACTGCTGGAAAAAATGGAAAAAAACAGCCTCAGAATGCAAATGAGAACAACAGTTAATTACTTCTGCACTGTCGCTCTGGCCCACCACTTCTCTTTGTGTTAGCTTCTTAAATTGTGGGATTTGTCTTCCTACTCCTTTACTTCCTCAAAGACCACTGTTGATGAACTGTTGTATTCTAGCTGGCTACTAAATTCTGTCTGAGTTTCAATTTCATCTTTTACAAATGCTACCGTTTTTAGTTCCAGTTGGCTAAATGCTTCTGCTGCTGCTGCAACAAGAAGGAAGGTCAACAGGAAATGTAGATGAAGTGTTTTGTTCAGCATTAAGTCAGCACAGTTATGCTTTTTGATGAAATACTGCAAGGTTTGCTTATTGGAGAGTAGGGAATTAACGCTAACTGAGTCAGGATCAGGGATGAAATCTCAGAGTGTTGTGTTTGCAGATGTATACATGTAAGCAATGTGAAGTTGCTCTCTATGGCACTAACTCCTGAATGCTGCAAAAAACAAGGGGCAAATGTGACATTCTGGTCGTGGGGGTAGAATCTCCTGGCTGGCTGCCAATGGCATTGGGAAAGATCGTCACAGATGGCACTGGACAGGCAAGATTCTTGGAACTGTGGCTCTAGATGGCAAATTGTGAAATGCAACAGAGCTTGGAAAAGTTATTTTTGGGACTACAGTCCCCATAGTCTCAGAATCAAAAAGTAACTCTTCCACACTCCTAAATATAGGACAGCTCTGAGAAGCCTACATACGATGTACATCCCAAGTACCCTTTTGTGAAGACTTCTCTGCCATAAGAGAAAGAGGCCTAACAGTTCATTGAGTTCAGCAGAGCAAAAAATGCTTTCACATTTGATACAGAGGGCACACAGTTTAATCTTTTTTTTCAGCTGGTACACCAAATAGGATAATGCCAACTATGGCATTTCTGTACTTCCTATCCAGAGATGAAAGGGGCAAATTCCCCAGCAAAGAACATGTGTGACTGGCACCTTCAGGTATTTCAAGAGGCTCCAAAATCTTACTAGTCCCCAAATGGCTTATGGCTCATGTTTTATTGGTCATGCTGATTCAGCAAGTGAAGTGGATAACTGAGAAAGGCATTTTAATATGCAAGAGTCCTAGACATGGGAACTTTGTATTCGTATCTCAGGGGATACGAATATGAAGCTCAGCAACACAGGTCCCATGGTGGTCCCTTCCCATCTCCCAGAACCAGCCTGGTTCACTCACCAGGCTCCTCGTAGTGCGCATCCGACGGCAGCAACATCACAATAATTGCAGGTGTAGCCCCACTGACACTGCTGCACTTCTCCCCTCTGCCAACTGCTCAGCAGCTGAGTTGGGGAGACCCATCTTCCCACCTCCTCACCGGATTGGTTGGCTATGGGGAGAGGCAGGGCAGTGCCAATGGGACTACATCCACAATTGGCGCAATGTTGCCGCCGTCGGATGCACACGCTGCAAGGAGCCCAGTGAGTGGACTGGGCTGGTTCTGGGGGGCAGGAATGGACTGCCGTGGCACCTGTGGTGCCAAGCTTCATATCCCCTGGGATACGAATATGAAGCTCCCGTGTCTATGGGGGACTATACATTTTTCCTGCTTTCTCATGTGTTTGTAAAATGTCTCAAATTGCTTTTACATTGGTGGTCTTTTAAATATTTTTTGAATGTTATAAATTACCAGCTGAAATCCTGTTGACTCAGCTCAAGACTGTGTGCAGTTGATGACATCATCAGGCATGGCCTTTTATTGCTAATTAAAAGTTTCTGATCCACCTCTGGTTCTGAGGCTCCCTAATGATCCTGTTCATCCTGGGGAAGCCTTTGGAGACCTCAGGATGGGGGCTGGAAGTCTTAAATACAGAGGTCTGATTTTTGGATTGTAAAAATCCCTCCTCATCCTGAAGCTCTGAAACACTTCTCCAGGATGAAAAGGATCCGTAGGGAGCCTCAGAACTTGGGGAGGGGGAGGGAATCAGAAACACTTAATTAGCAACAAGAGGCTGTGGGTGATGATGTCACCAGCCTTGTGCGTACAGAACTGTGCCATCAAGATTTCAGCCACTGTGTTTTCAATCGTACCTGTTTTTTTTTAATAATTTGTGAGCCACCTGACATTGAAAGAAAAGTGACACAGAAATGAGACAAGCGGGTGTTCTGTCACTGATGTGGCTCTGAGTGTGGTTTTCATACCAATATTTTGGTACTGTTGGGTATATTTTAGAATTTTCTATTGCTTACAATTATTAGGTTTATTATATTATTACATTCTTTGTTTTTATTTTATTTGCCTCTACCCCTTGAGTAGATTTTGTTGGAGAGGTTCGAATTTCTGGTTAAATTCCTCTAGCTGCGCAGCAGAAGTGCAGGAATTCACAAAACAGAATAGCTTGAAGTTCCCCAGAGCAGTTCACCCCTCTTCTCATTAACTGGAAGTTACAGTCTCAATAATTCATTCTGAGACATTTGTAACAGAAAGAATAAAAGGTTTTATTACATACAATTGGACAGATCAAACAGCAAACTGACAAACATTACTGTTTTCAGAAACAGACCTGAACAGACTCAAGAGAGGGAAAGAGACAGAGCAGAGAGGCAGGGCTCTCTTTGAATTCAGAGGCAGGGAAGAAATAATTGGTTAGAGCTTTGACAGTCACCCCAGTCCAGAAAGATCCCTCCCAGCCAAACCTACTAAAAGCAGTATGCAAGGTTTAAAAACTCCAATAGATTTCACCAGGTAATATAAAAAAATAAATAAATCTAATAAACAGAATAAATGTTATTTTGTATCATGATAAGAGTACTCATAATTGTGGGCTTTTCTCTCACAAATATTTACTGTATGATAGTTACTGGCTCTTTAGTTGATATTTTAAAATCAAAATCCCACCATTCTGTTACTTGTTACAAAAGGACGACTTATGAAGCTCTATCCCCTGCTGCCAAGAGCAGAGAAAATCCAAAGCGACTTCAATCATTGTCATCAGTTCATTCATTAAATTGGCAATGCTCAAAGCACTTAGTGTGGATTACAGAAACCACCTGATAAAGTGGTTTGCTTTGGACCATAACCACTTTGTTTAATGCTGTTCAGTTCTACTTTATTTAAATCATTTAGTTTATTTTGACCAGAAAAAAGAGATGGGGAAGGAAAATAGCAAATTTACATAAATAAAATTAAATCAAGTTAGATTAACTGGATTAATTTTTCCTGGGTGTAACCCCACTGAACTGTCAAATAAATGCAAAGTCCACCTAATACTTAATCATTTCCAGCATGGATAATCTTGCCACAGCACAAGAATGGGAGGTAGACAAATTACATGATGCCACCACCTTAATAAAGGAGGAAATCTTAGAAAATGGGGCTTTCACCATTACATTTTTTCCCAATGGCTAATGTAGTCATTTGGCACTTTGTTAACACCAGTCACTAAAACATCACAGCTGTCTGTTTTATTCTCTTTAACAGATGCTATTGTTTGCATTCTAATAGAACCAACAAGCTTTACTATATTGTGCATAAAAACTATGGACTGAAACATCTGGGAAAGGCAGCTTCACATGTAGGATGTGATAAACACAGTGTCCCTCCAGAGACACATCTTCACAAGTGTTGTGTTTGCAAAGCCACAATACAAACAGAACACATTGTTTTCTCACAGTGACCAATCACCAAAACAAAGAACTGCTGGATAGCTCAGTGTTTTAGATATCTCACTGTGGAGCCAGAGATTAGGAGTTCAATTCTCCACTGTGCCTCCTCGACAGGGGCTGGACTTGATGACCCATAGGTCCCTTCCAGTTTTAATTCTAAGATTATTAAAAAGCAAGCTAATATGCAACTTGCAAAGCTGTGAAAGCCATTAGAAGTTAATCAAAAAACCTTTAATCAAACATGCCAACTCCACTTCTAATTTCAAAGTTTTCCATATAGTTTGTTTTGGCTCTAAAGCAGTGCATTTCTGTGATATAACTAGCAGTGGCTAAATAGAGTTTTCACCTGAAAAGTTGCAAAGAATTTGCCACTTAGCTGCAAAAACATTATATTGCTATAGCTGCCTGACTGTAGCTACTGACCCACTACTGTTTTGAATTCCACAATAACATTACTTGTAATGACATAAACTCATTTTATCCTCAACAAAAATCAGACACAACCCCATACCAAAAGGTAGGTCACTGTTCTTAACTGACCTACTTACAAAACCAAGCTGGGCAATATCAGAACTACCAAGATAGTAAACCAGAATCCACCGTTCACCTCCTACCGAGAATGAAAGCAGACATTTTCAGCCCTGGAAAGTTCTGAGGCTCATATTTTTCTATGCCAGGCAATGACAGCTCATAGATAAGTCTGTCTCCCAAGGATTGTGTCTGATCTAAGCTCCATCAGCCTCTTGTGTTGCTAGAGGAGTTCAAGCCAGCATGTTCTTTTTAGCGAGGAAAAGAAATAGCATTACATGCAGCAAGCGTGTAACTAGCATCTTGAGTCGCAACTTGACTCCTGGCGGACCGTTGCAGGATTAAAGTTAGAGAGCCTGTCTGTTAGTCTCCTTTGTTTCTTTCTGTTCTTCCTCTTCTCTGCCACTCAGTGTGGCAGCAGCAGAGCCAGCAAGGCCTCATTAATCAGAAAGCAAGGCTCTTGTGAGAGGAGGGGGTCAAATGAAGGGCTCAGAGAACTACACTGAGCAAAGTTTTGTGCAGGCAAGAGGGACAACACCAGCAGCTTCCTCTATAGAATGATAATTAGACAGATGAGATAAGGGAAGGTTAGGACAGGGCAAAAGATATGGGTACAAAACAAACAACCTGTTCCATCCGAGCCTTCCAAGGGAAAACAAAATGTTTGATCTCAAAGGGAAGGTCAGGTCAAAACTAGCAGGTGCTGCAACTTCAGACACGTTTAGCCTCTGTTTGGGAAGAGAGATGCATTTTGGAAAAGCATTTCCCTTCCTTGCTGACTGTCCCCATGTTCAGTCCCTCACAATGAAGTTTCAGGATGGACCTCACATATAGGGTTCCCATCTTACCCATTTATCCAGGTTTTTCCTGAATTTTAGAAGTGCCTCCTTTGGACCACTATCTGTCCTGGTTTCCTTCCTTCCTTCCTTCCTTCCTTCCTTCCTTCCTTCCTTCCTTCCTTCCTTCCTTCCTTCCTTCCTTCCTTCCATTTATTTATTTATTTATTTATTTATTTATTTATTTATTTATTTATGGAAAGCAAAGTCTGTAGCCCTTCTAGAACCATAGATATGAAGCAAAATATAAGGATTAAATGGAATTAAATGGAAGACAGATCAGCTATCAAGATCTGCCAATATACCACCTAGTGATCTTCAGTGGACTGGTAATCGTTTTGACCTACAGTTTCAAAGAACAAGACCAATGAAACATTGTTTTGGTCCTAAATTACATAGCTGAAAAAAAATGTTTAGGAAAAACCAGGAGTGGGTATGAACACATGCTATGATACACCTTGTTTCTTAATTTGATACATATTTCTGACTGCCTGAAGATGTTGCAGTTCTAGCAAGATAAGGAGGAGGAAACTAAAAGACAGGGACAGAAAATACCCCACAAGGCAGAAATTTTCCTACCTCTGTCCTAGGATGCTTCTCTAAATGAGGTTTTTACCCTGCTTCATGTAATTACCCTACTTCATTCACATGATTTTACCATGGAAGCATTTAGATCTTTTGTCTGCCCGTTGGAATCTTCCCATTCAACCACCACTATTTTTATTTTTATATTTCTTGCTGCTGATGTCCATTGAGAGAAGAGAAATAATATCTGCCCAATGTTTTTGACTGATAATGCAAGGAACTGTCTAATGTGTGGGGATGTAATGGCTGATGGTGGTGCGCAATCAGGTCTTTGACAAACTATGCTGTTGTAATTTATTTATTAAATTTATACCCCGCCCATCTAGACCGAAGTCTACTCTGGGCAGCTAACAATAATAGGTAAAAGTAAAAACAATATAATAAAATAAAAACAGCAGTAATAATATAGTTCAAGATGGCAAAAAATAATCAAGTGATGACAGGAGGAAAAGCCTGCCTAAAGAGCCAGGTCTTAAGATTGCTCTTAAAAACACCCAGCGAGGGAGCCAGACAGATCTCTGGGGGCAGACTGTTCCAGAGGTGAGGGGCCACTGCCGAGAAGGCCCAGTTTCTTGTTCTGTCTCTCCAGGCCTCCCTCGGCGTTAGGCCCCTCAGCCGCCCTTCTTGGCTAGAACAAGTGATTCGGGTAGATCTAGGTGGGAGGAGGCGTTCCGCTAGATATTGAGGTTCTAAACCATTTAGGGCTTTGTATGTCATCATTAACAGTTTGAAATTAATTTGGAAACAAACGAGCAGCCAATGAAAAGCAGCAAGAGTGAGGGAAATATGCTGATATTTTCTCACCCCAGTGAGAAGTCTGGCCACCGCATTCTGCACCATTTGAAGCTTCCGCATCAATCTCAAAGGTAGCCCCACGTAGAGCGCATTACAGTAGTCTAATCTCGAGATTACAAGCGCATGGACCAGAGTGGTGAGCGCCCCAACATTAAGACAGGGACGCAGGTGGGCAATCCACCAGAGATGGAAATAGGCGGAGCGGACCACTGACGCTACCTGGGTTTCCATGGTGAGCACCGGATCCAGATGGACCCCCAGGCTGCGAACCTCACTCTTTGCGGTGAGAGTCACTCCCCCAAAAGAGAGGGAGTTTCCCAAACCACTGATGGCGGGGCCACCCACCCTCAGGACCTCCATCTTGTCTGGATTCAGCCTCAATCCATTCTCCTGCATCCATTGCAGTACAGCCTTGTAACATGCTATCAAGTTGCCACTGACCCTTTGCAACCCTACAAATGAGTGACTTCCAAAATGTCCTATCATTAACAACCTTGCTGAGATCCTGAAAACTCAAGGCTATGGATTTCGTTCCTAGTTACCACATTAAGGTGTGCATACAAGAGAGAGTGCCCAACTTTAGTGGGCACCAAACCATGCTGGTGAGTAGCAGGAATATAAAAAGCAATGTCTCCACACCCTATTCACTTTCCTTTCCATTTGTTTTTAAAGGAGAATCTTCCTCTTTCTTTTGGATGGCATCACATCCTGCTCGTCTTTTTCTTGGTGGGGGCTTGCACCCATACCTTAAAGCAGAATGGGTGAGAGATGGTCCTTTTAGCCCCAGTTGCTAAAATGACCAGTTAACGGTGCATAAGGACTAGTATCCTGTTCAATATGTATGTTTTCATGCAGGACTGCACTATGAAAGCTTCCATGGCTGTTTGATGAGGTGTTTGTTGCAAGTCGTTACAACTGTGCACCACTAATTATTGAACAGAATACTTGTCTGAGAGCCTAGAATACAGAGCCTGTATACGTATAAGATGTGTTCTACTATTTGGATGAAGGCACAAGACTAGAGAGAATAAGCATGATCTTATTTCTGCAAGACATCTCTACCAATAAAAGCTAGTTCCCCCAATTCAGCAATTGGAAGAATTACAATTTTGGTCTGGAACTCTCCAAATCCCCCTGCTGGTATGACCCAGGGCAGAACTATGCAAATGAAAGGGAATAGTTATTATGCACAGGAGGCATGTCACTGATTTTAGTATAAAGGAAGCAGGTTGTGTTCCCAGACACAGTTGAGAAGGGATAAGATATATGCCTCACTTCATTTATTTCAATAGTATCTATTGGGAGACTTCCCAATATAATATAGGCTTATCACTTAATCTGGGCAACAGCAGCAGCAACAACAAAAACCATGTAGCACAAACTGCAGATGCTTTATTTACTTCCTCTCTAAGAAGGGGGAAAAGGAGAATGTTGTTTTGTTTTGCCACAAAAACATGGTTGCGGGGGTTGTCCTTATGGATAATAAATTTTGCTTTTCAAGTGTATCCTGGTGAGAGCAATATAAAAAAGAATTTAGGACCAACTGTGTAATTATGTGCATTTATTCCAACCTTCCATTACTGGAGATAACAAGATGAATAGTAAAATGTGAACTTTAACAATCCTGTAATTATAGCCACTGAACCGTACATTATTGAAAGAATTGTGCACAATCCAGATGCAAAAGAATCAACTGGGTATGTAAATAGAAATGAAACTAAAATAATCAAGTGTTGAAGAAGTAATGTGTGGCACTAAATAGCTTCTCAGCATCTTTTACTGCTGTGTTTTCATTTTCTAAACGAATACTCCATTTATTTTTATCATTTTTTGCCACATGTCCCATAATTATGCATTTTGTTCGGGGGGGGGGGGTTAAGCTGCCCGGTGAAACAATTTTCTGCGGCTGCTGGTTACTGTTCAGAGTACTCTGTTTTCTTGTTCTTGCAACTGGACTAATATTATTTACATCCTTATGATGCATAGCAAGTTCATACAAGTACACTGGCATCACAATTTGGTGCTCATTTAATGAGTACTACTACTGGGATTTACTCTCTTGTAAGCAAGTTTAGGCCTGAAGACCTAAAGAGATTCAACCTTGTGAAGACTGTCACCTAATAAATCTAAGGAAATGTACTCCCCCTTGGCTGAAATAATCAATTACATGACTATAAACCTAAAGGTCTTTTGCTTCCAAACGTATGTATGCTATATGTGCTGGCACACTTTAGGAAGTGTGAGAGAAAGTAAGAACTATAAGTGCTCATTACTTTTGAGCACCTCTGACAAACAGTGTATCATAAACAGTGAGAATAAAACTCAGTTATTAGTTTTTAAATGGCCACAGGACAGGTTCCCAGGAACATTCACTGGCTCTCTTCCAGTCTAGGAAAAGAACTGATGCCAAGAGAGAGAGCTGTTGTAGAAAGGGTCAAGAGTGTGCTTTAGCAACTGAGGAGAGCAAAGCACTTCTTCATCTGAGATGGACTGTGGTTGAGGAGAACTCATATGATGCGGATGAGCCAGTGCTCTTGAAAACTAAAAAATGAGCCATCACCAAAGAGTCAAAATAGTGTCCCATGCTCCACTACCTTCACCAGTTATTCCATTTCCTCCAGGTACTCTCTAACAGGGATGGGGGCTCGAGTCACAGGACTCGCTATCAAGTCAGATTTAAGTTGCACTGCTGACTCGACTCAGACTCGACTAGAGACTCAGAACCCACCCATCTCTCCCTTTTTTTCTGGGGGGAAAAAGCTTGTTTTTAATAGGGACTCAGATGTGGGGCTTGGGACTCAAGGCTTAGTATCAAAGAATCAGACCCAGATGTGGGACTCTGGTCCAGAAACCTACCAACATCCCTGCTCTCTAAACAAATTCTTTACCATTCTCAGGCCCAAGTGATATATTGTTAGCTCAACAGCTTGTCATGGCTTGCTCTGCAGCCCAGATTTTGTTTAACCAAATATCACTGCTTCTGCTAATCAATATTAATAGCCTTATCAACCTCCATAATCACATTTCATATTTTTGTACCGGAAGCAAAGAACATATGTCCAGAGAATAGCCTGGAGACATATAATGCTGTTAACATTGATAAAGAACCGTTTCATTTAGATAGGACTTTGACAGTGGACCTTTGCTTTCTGGGAACTTTTAGCTGAGGGTTGCTGTATTTCCTTTCTTTAATTGTGCCTTTTTAAAAATATACTTTTATTAATTGTATGTATCTGTTCAACCTTAGTGTAAATTGGCTAGTGATGTGAAAGCAGAATAGATATAAAATAATGGCTGAAATCCTGTTGTGCACTTCCATAAAAGGAGTAACACTCAGACATGAATTGCCACAAGTTAAGAAATTTGCATAGGCATTATTTGTTACATGCTGAGTCATGTGACTCAGTATGGAACAAATAATGTGTCTGGGGACTTCTTAACTTATGGCAATTTGCTTCCACAGATTACATCATTTCTGTAACTATGCAACAGGATTTCAGTCCGTATTGTTGCTTAATCAATCAGCAAGTTAAGCATTTTCCAGCCTGGTCAATGAGTGCACAGCTGACTTTACAAGAGCAAATTAAATACCAAGTAAAAGATGTGTGAATGCCATTCAACTTATGCTGAGCCTGTTATAGGGTTACTCTGACACATGCTGAATTCTGATCTTGGCATGCCATTGCAAATTGGCCTTAAATACAAGTTATTGGTCACCACACAAATGTATGGGTCCTTGTTATTGTCCTGTTTTGTTTATCTCAAAACGTAAGGATGAAATCGGACCATCAGTAATGGAACAAATGTGTTCTACTGGACCATTCAGACTAGTAAATGCATCAAGATTACATCAAAAGGTATCAACAATTTTCCCCCCATGTGGAACTGCTCCAGTACCAAGAGGATTAATTTCTGCATCACTTTAATAATAATAATAATAATAATAATAATAATAATAATAATAATAATAATAATAATAATAATAATAATAATAATAATAATAATAATAATAATAATAAAAGAACAACATATAATGCACAATACTTGTAGGTTAAGAAATTTCACAATTGGCAATAATTTAATAATTGTTCATGGCCATCTCTGTGTGGCAAGGCAACACCTTTAGGATTCTCCATTCCCTTTAAGAGATCTTGTCCCCAATGCAAACAAAATGACAGTTCCTGTCCCGCACCTCATAATAGTTTATGCAATTGATGATAAACCTGTTCTGCATAAAATTACTCTCTGGAAAACACTAGTTTTCTTTTCCCTTGGGAAAGCTAAGTGCCTACATGCATGCATACACAAACACATACACAGCAAGCACAACCAGACAGGCGGATTGAATGCTAAAACACAAACAACCTGTCCAATGCTACTGCTTTTTCTACAAGGCAACTATCATCACATTTTGCAACACTGGCTCGTTGTCCATGCCAGGTGAATCAAGTAAGGATTTACCTTCCCAGCTTTATTATCCTTGTTTGCAGGGTGACATAAGCGAACATAGTGTGTGGTATAATCAAAAGACAGGGCTTTTCTCCAAGCAGTTTACAAACTGCATTATAATTGTATGGGAAGAATGTTTCGAAAAAAGAAAAAGGATGGAGAGGCAAAGGGCTACAAAAAGGAATTGCCAGCAAACATCCACGTAGACTTCTTTTTTCAAAGTTGGGATTGAGGATGAAGGACCTGAGCAATATTACATATTTAAGAAGAAATTAAACAGCAAGAATGAGAGGGAGGGCAAGGCAGTTGAAGGGTGGGTGGGTGAACAAAAGGAGCAGATAACACAAACAAAGGCAGCTCAGCAGGGCTTTGCAAATCTGTTGTGAAATCACAGCTTTGGCGCTTCTGTGGGAGGAGGTTAAGCAAATGGCAGAACCTTTTCCAAGCTCCTGTTTATGCTGGTGGATAAACAAATTTGGATTAAGAGGAGACTGAGAGAAAGAGAGAATCTGAGATGTCAGCAAACTTCAAAAGCAGCACATTTTACTGAGTACATTTTCCATTAGCTGTATTGCTCCTAGCACTTTCTCCTGCCATTTCTTCACCGAATTTCATTGCAGGGGTGTCAAAGATAGAATTGAAGGCACAGATAAAAGCTGGGCAAAATCAGTCTCACGTGTACAGTTGCAAAATGTTCTTCCCCTGTTACACCCAACACTATTTGACTCCAATTTTCTGCGGGGAAACGCAAACATCATACCAATCATACCAAATCTGGCTTGTTTCTGTTCTTACTCCCTTGCCTCCTTTCTGCCAAACCTGACTGGTAGTTTTAGGTGTGGTTACAACAGGAAGTTCAAAGCCCCTCCCAGGGAAGAAAATATCTATAGGAGCCCACACTTTCACTGTGACAAATGATGATAACTTTATTTTCTGTAACAACTGAACCTAATTATTACGGGGAGTGGGGGTGATGGTATAAATTGGATGTGAATATATGCAGATAAAAGTAGCTAACAATGTGACCCATGGCTTCCTGTCCTGTTGATTCAACACAAATATGATAGGCAAATGTACTGCTTATTATGCAGCTCTCCCTCCAACAAACAACTTGGCAAAGCCTAGCTCTACTTAGCTGTTTGTTGGGGATGACTATATCAGAGATGAGTAATGCATTGCCCTCCAGAGATTTTGGACTAGAACCAGCCTTAGCCAGCATAACTAATGGTGTTACAGTGGTGCCTCGCTAGACGATTGCCTCGTTAAACGACAAATCCGCTAGACGATGAGGTTTTGCGATCGCTGTTGCGCTTCGCAAAATGATTTCCTATGGGCGCTTTTCGCTGGACGATGTTTGGGGGCCTCTCCCGTGACCCCCCCACCCCTTTCAGAAGCCTCCCGGGGCGCAGGGGAAAAGCGGAATTTTTTTATTTCCAGCTTTTCCCCCTGAATTTTCAGGGCAGAGAAAGCCTCTTTTTAGCCCGCCCATCAGCTGTTCGTCGGGAGAGGGGAGGGGGAAGGAGGGGAGAAGAGGACAAAATGGCTGCCGGGGCTTCTTCAGCAGGTAAACATGCAGTGGAAAAGCACCCGGCATGCCTCTGAAAGCAGCGCTTTGCTGTGGGGGTGGTGTGGGGGGGGGTGGCAGGCCTGCCCCTGCCACCCCACCCCCACCCCCACCCCCACCCACTCACCTCTTGGCAAAGCCCCGCTTCCAGAAGCCTCTGGGGTGCTTTTCCACTGCCTGTGCCACAAAAGCCTCCTATCAGCTGTTGGTCGGGAGAGGGGAGGGGGGAAGGAGCAGAGAAGAGCACAAAATGGCTGCCGGCTGCCTGCTGCCTGCCGGCTTTTAGCTGTTTGGTGCTCTTTTCTGGATGTTTCGCTGCTACCAGGCACTATGAGAAGCCGGGCTCAGTCTACAGTACCTGGTAAGTGACTTTCAAATTTTTTTTAAGTTTCTGTGCTTTTCTTTCCCATCGGAACGCATTAATTAAATTCCAATGCATTCCTATGGGAAATTTGGTTTCGCAAGACGATGTTTTCGCAGGACAGCGATTTGTCTGGAACGAATTAACATGGTCTTGCGAGGCACCACTGTATATTATATTATGATTTTTACACAGACAGAATCTCTGGCCTTTGACACCTTATCAAAAGCCTGGAAGAAATAACCTCATAATTTGCCTACTTGTGTGCTGAATAACATTATATAGGTCACATTTGTTGGTCTGCACATAGGAAGAGAATTAAATCCAATTGATGGTCCCAACTATAGCAGGTCCCCAAAAATCAACAAAACTTACACTGATATTGATTCAATGGGTCTACTTTGGTTGGGACTAACATTTGGAATTAGACCATACTTATGAAGAGCTTAATGGATGCAGGACTGGCAAAGATTTATACACCTGGCTATTTTACTTTATTTAATAAAGTTACAATGAGTTTTGGTCCCTACTTTTTCCGTTGATACAAAAACAGTGAGTCCTGCAGAACCTTAGATGTTACCATATTTATTGTGGCAAACATTTTATTGGGCAAGGGTAAATTCTGTCAGTGGCAGATGGATTATCTTTATGCATGGATATCCTGCACATAAGCTTGCTTTTTAATGACATAAGTCTAACTGGACCAATGCAAAATATAGTACTTTTCAGATTACAAATGAAGCTCAGTTGGCTCAGTAATATTACAAGTGAGAAGGATCTTGGAATCGTTGTAGATCACAAACTGAATATAAGCCAACAGTGCAATGTGGTTGCAAAAAAGGCAAATGCTATTTTAGAATGCATTAACAGAAGTATAGTCTCCAACTCCTGTGAGGTACTGGTCCCCCGCTCTATTCAGCACTGGTTAGGCCTCATTTAGAGTACTGTGTCCAGTTCTGGACACTGCACTTTAAAAAGAGTGCCAACAAACTAGAGCAGACTCAGAGAAGGGCAACAAGGATGATCAGGAGATTGGAAACCACACCTGACGAGGAAAGACTGAAAGAACTGGGCATGTTTAGCCTTGAGAAAATAACACCAAGAGGAGATCTGTAATAGCACTTTTCAAATACTTGAAAGGCAGTCATGCAGAGGAGGGGCAGGATCTGTTCTTGATCATCTCAGAGTGCAGAACACATAATAATGGGCTCAAGCTACAGAAAGCCAGATTTTAGGCTGAATATCGGGGGGGGGGAATCTTAACTGTTAAAGCAGTATGACAATGGAACCAATTACCTCTGGAGGTGGTGAGCACTCCAATGCTGAAGGCATTCAAAAGAAAATTGGACAACTATCTCCCAGATCTGCTTTGATTTGAATTCTACACAGGGGGTTGAACTTGATGGTCTTATAGGCCCCTTCCAACTCAATTATTCTTTGATTCTATGAAGACACTACAGTGCAATGAGTACAGGATCACTTAGTTTCAACCAGCATGAAATGATGAAAGAAACAAAAGGCATAACTACTCTGTATGTTGTGTGAGTGGAACAAATAGATCTGGCAGTCAGTATGTGGCAATATCCATTAGTTCTGTGTTGTGAACATGTATATAATGGGAATTTAGTATGGTATGATGGTCAAAGCTCTTGCCCCCCTCCATAAGCGTCACTGAGAATATGTGTATTACATGAGTCATTGTGCCAAAAATCAGGATAAATGTTAACTCCTGATCTCAGGCATTTTTAAAATATTAAGAGGATGGTTACATTAAGGCATATTTGGAGTGTATAGGTATTACACACTTTTTTTTACAGCTATTGATTAATGCAAAGTGGAGGGAGGCCAATGTCCCTAAAGTCAAAGGCAATTACAAATAAGCCAGGTGCGGAACCATTAAGCAGAAAATGAAAATAAAAGAGGAGGAGGGAAGGAAAGGGAACAGGAGTGTATTTATTTTTCTCTAACATGGCCAAATATGAGCGTTAATAAGGCATATAAATTACAACTCCGGTAATTTTAATCAGCCAATAAATAACTGAACAAATAAAATCCCTTGCTTTAACTCTACCCCCATCAGCACAATTAAAACATACAATTAAAGTTGCACAGACAACATTTGCTTTTAAAGCATAAGAAAACAACTTGTTTTCCTGACACAGTAGCATTTTCCAGTGCACAAGGAATGCACTAAATATAGTTCTCAGTACCCTTAAAGTAGGAGAAGGATTGTTGTCATTTTAAAACTCTTGCCCCGATGTGCGTATTTGTTGTCATAATACAGGAAATCATGCAGGCAATGGACACTGAGTAATGGTAGCCTTGGGGGGGGGGGGGCGGAATGACAATTCCTAAGGCCCGTCAGTAACTTTTTTTCTGGCACAGCAGTAGGGCATGAAGGTTCACCAGAACAGAACAAGTATTAAAGCAAGGGTTAAACACACTACCAAAATCACAATTTCTAGCTGGAGTATGTAGTTCTTGCTGACAATTTAGTACACGAAACCACCTCCAATATACATTATTTCTTCCCACTGGCTAAAACGTAGACGTCAAGATGAGTGATGCCTGCATGCTGCATCAACGTTTCCCTATAGCCACAGAACCCATTATCAAATACAGATAAACTTCTGCCATGATAAATTTCTTATCAGAGTGCATGCCGACAGTGGCTTGAAACTGGTAGATTGAATAGATGCTAATTCCCTAAATCAATGGGATAGGAGGAGAGAAAAAGAGGGTTCATAACTGTAGAGAAAAATTGAATCAAACTATCCTGCTCTCTAACCCACAGTAGCAGCAAACTTTTGTAGAACGCTTTTGAGTGATTGCTGCTGCAAGGACTGTTTATTTCTGATTATTTAAAACTGTAATAGAGGGCACACAAACACACACACACACCATCCTGCCCTCAAGATGAAAAACAACAATAGCAACAACCCCAAGGCAGTTCACATTCTTTTAGAGCACCCCTTCTGTGATCTGTAAATACAGCTGCTCAATGGAGCATCTCCTTCTTTGCCCTTGAGGTGCAGCCACTTAGGATAGGTGGAAGCAGCAGCTGTTGACACAGGATGAGCTGAGCTGGGACCGACAATACCCATCCTGCAGTGGGGAGGACATCATTAATTAGCAAGTTTTGTTTACTTGGGGGACTGTCGGGAGTTATCAAGAGGGAAATGGGCTGATAAAATTTTCTGCTAGTAAAGTTCTATCAGGCAGCTGCCCTGCCTGAAAAGAAAGAGGTGGCAGATACAGAGGGATGTTGATGTGTTCCAATGTTTTGATCAGAAATAGCAAATATTTCTTTCTGGACTATAACTCCCAAAATCCCACAGCATATACATGTCCTGGTAGCTGTAGTATTCTGAGATGTATATGTTTAAATGGAACATTTGCCATTTCTGATCAAAACACTGAAAAGGAAATGTTCTTGTAGGTATCTCCCTATTTCCCCTCCCTCTTCCTTTTGATCATAGTCATATATTTATCTAACTTACACCTCTTTCTTACACCTTTCTTCATAAGTCTTAATGGCAGCTAACAACCTATATAAATACACACGCCAAACCCCTCAAATTATAAATATCTAAGACCACAAATTATACATATCTAAAATTCATTGTATTCATTATATCCATATCAGTCTGCATTTCTTAAACTTGCATGAAAATTATTGTTTATTTTTATATGCAGTCTCCTGAACATACACATACTGGTTAAAGCTTGAATATCAGCTACAATAGTGCTTGGTATTCCCCTTGACATTTAGTCCAGTCGTGTCCGACTCTAGGGCGCGGTGCTCATCCCCGTCTCCAAGCCGTAGAGCCAGCGTTTGTCCAAAGACAGTTTCCGTGGTCACGTGGCCAGCGCGACTAGACACGGAACGCCGTTACCTTCCCACCGTGGTGGTACCTATTTATCTACTCGCATTTTTACATGCTTTTGAACTGCTAGGTTGGCAGGAGCTGGGACAAGCGATGGGAGCTCACTCCTTCGCGTGGATTCGATCTTACGACTGCTAGTCTTTGACCTTGCAGTACAGAGGCTTCTGCGGTTTAACCTGCAGCGCCACCATGTCCCTTTGTGCTTGAGTCTCTGCTAAAATACAATAAAATCAAACACGTATCACTCAAATACAAAACTTGTTTATCATATTCACTGCTTCTACAAATAAGCATGCTTTTAACTGGTGCCTGAAAGACAAAAGTATAGGGGACAATGAATCTCTGTCAAGAGAGTATTTCGGAAGTGGGGTGACACCACCAAGCAAGCCCTGCTATTTGTGGCAACTCTGGGGACTGCACTAGACTGGGGAATGACAAGCAGAGCTTACCTGAGTGATCTCAAATTCCAGATAAGCTGGTTCTGAATCAAGTAGTTCTTTAAGCACACTGTCCCTAAGCTGTTGAGGGCTTTATATAGAGTGATATAAAACCACAGTTCTCCCTTTTTGGCTATAACACAGGATTGTACAATTAGGCAGAGTAAGGCAGACATATCAGGTAGCTGATATGGGGTTCTGTGACAAAACAGCTCTTAGTTGTCCATTGGCTAAATTTCTATTAGTTACATGCACTGGTGTAATGCAATCAGTGTAAATTTCAGTAGTGAATTGTCACAAGTTAAGAAGTCAGAGGAAGCATTTGCTGTTGTGTGCCTATGCTTTTTAAGTTACAGGGATATAAAATCACAACAGGATTTTGAGCAATATATAAAGTTGGTTTATTCCCAGGAAAAAAAGATTGTGGGGTTTTCTGCTTCAAATACTTTGCCAGCTTTGGAGTACAATGCACTTGCCAGTGTAGGTCTATGCATTTGGAGTTTCATCTTAGGTTAGCAAAACAGCTTTGACTGATCATGATTCTACAAAAAGTTTGGTTTTTTATTTAAAAATAAAATTAAACTCTCAGTATTGCCCTATGGACTATTTGGCTCAGCCCAAGGGGGTGGATTCTTAGAAAGAGGCTGTGATTGTAAATTTTCAGTTTGGAAAGAGAAGGTGCTGGAGAGAAAATAAATGTCTATTCTCCTGGAGCTGGAATTAATCTCTTATCATCTCGATTTAGGTCACAGAATTTCAGTACTTGTGTGCATGAGGGGCAGAGAAAGGGCAAATGCTTGGAGTGGTATTATGTATTTTGTACCTATCCTTGTATTTTATTTTAGTGCCTTAAAGATTTTACTTGTGGTACTGCTTTCTTTGTCCCTTGTTTCCTTATACAAAAGAAGACTCTATAAGATATAAATGTCCCAAAATTTAATTCCCGGAGCATTTTGGATTAAAGAGACTTGTAGGAGTATATTTTTTTGCAAGCAACTCCTGGTGACGCAACTTGTCGCTTTGGAGCATATATTTTCAAGGCATCCAGTTATCTTTGTGTTATTGTCACTGCCACTTTTGTTACTTGATTAGTCCTATATAAACCTACAGTGCTTCAGCAAAATGTAAAGGCTATCAGATGGAGACTGATGCCAGTACATAGTTGTGAACGTGAATGTCAGGCAACAGGACATTTTTTAAAAAATAGAAAAGCAAAAAAGCAATGGGAAAAATAGCTAGAGCACAGCAGTGAGAAAAAAACATTAAAAAAAACAGAATACTGACCTTCCCTGTGACCTGTGATAAATACAGTAATTGGGAGAAATAACTGAAACACAGTTATGGTTGGACAGTGTCATCGAAGCTACCAACATGAATTTGACCCAACTCCGGGAGGCAGTGTAAGACAGGAGGGCCTGGCGTGCTCTGGTCCATGGGGTCACGAAGAGTCGGACACGACTAAACGACTAAACAACAACAAACTGAAACACAATATTTGGAAAGTGGCCGTGGTAGCTGCGAGATTTGAGCGTTGCAGTCCAACAAAGTAACTTTTCTAAGCTCTGCTATTTCAAAATATGGAATAACCTTAATTCTATCTTAATAGGATTTAGATGAACTGGGACATTCATTGGTGATTCTAACAAGATTCTAACATTCCTCTCCCAAGTCTGATAAAATAGCTGTGTATATCAATCTCTCAGAAATATTAATCCTATTTATCCGATTCCCTAGACAGTTTCCTCCGAAGAATAAAAGATGCTAAGATATTTAATTTCTGCATATTCTGTGTCAGAAAAAAAGAAAGGGGAAAAGAAATGTGTGCCTTAGGATAGCCATTCTAACCTTCATAAGAGCAAAGAATTCAGGCACTCCACATTTTCAATTATGGGAACAAATATAAATGTTATGAAATTTGCTGCACCTGACTCTTCCATTGAGGCTAATGCTATTAGAGGAGAGTTATTCCTTAAATACAGGTGGTTATTTAACAAGAAAGTACATATAAAAATGCTATTTTAGATGCACATTAGCATTTTATAGAATTGCAGCTTTGCCTTTTATTTTAAAGCTCCCTAAATATTTCCTATTTAAATGCTGATTTTCTTCATTCTCTTCCCGGACTCAGAGAAATATGCTTTCCATTTGTTTGTTTTATGTGCACACTTTAGTGATGACTTAAGGCAGGAAAGAAAGCAAGGGAACTAAATAGTGAACCAGTGACAATCCTCCGATAAGAAAGAAGTGGCCAGGCAGCTAAGAAAGAAGGGCTGAGTATGCAGCAGGAAATGGGAACAGATTCAAATATTTAAGCTTATCCCCTTTCTATAATAAATATAGCTTCTGCCAGGCTACAAATAGTACAGATTAAAGCCTAAAATGTCCCTAAAGGCAGGGCTACTTTGCTTAAGCAAAGTTGAAGTTTAAAGTTCTTGCATCCATCACTGGCTACTCGTATTATAGTGAAGCTGGAGGAATTTTTTTCATGCATTTTTTCATTTCTTATCAAAGCTGGGGAAATTCACTGCCCATCCACTCCCAGTAATTGCATATATTAGACTAGCTGGGTTGGAACTTGTGTTGGGATGTGCATTTAAATAGCAAGAATGAACTGAATGAACGTATATCCCACTGAAAGTCATCTAGTGCAGCTAGAGAGCATCCACACCCGGATGTATATTCAGACACTTGTCCAGTTTATGCCCATTCCTGATCTAGTAGGACAGAAAAGCAGAATCCATCTTCTTACACAGAACAACAAAACACAAATGCACATTTTCTTCATTGCAAAAAGCAAAGTGTGCTGCTTATATACTGCCCCACAACGCTTAAAACACTCTCTGGGTGGTTTACAATTTAATTATATAGGCTACATATTGCCCCCCCCCCCCAGCAAGCTGGGTACTCAGTTTACCAGCCTTGAAACAATGGAAGGCTCAGTGAACCTTGAGCTGGCTACCTGGAATTGAACCCGGGTTGTGAACATGGAGTACTGCACTTTAACCACTTTGCCACAAGGCTACTGTAATATGTTGACAAATGACTTTTATAAGAGCGTCAGGTGGGCCCTGCCTTCTGGGACATGATCCTCAGCCTGTTACATAAATGGAACGATTTCCTGTTCTTCCCTGAACTGTTGGCAGGCTAATTCAACATTTTGCCTTTTTAAAAGTTTGGATCCCCAGAGTTACAGCAATTTCACTTTTCACTCAAGCTCTGTTCCAGATATAAAAGTCCCATTACCCCTCAGCATTGGCTGTGTCAGCTCTTACTTATAGAAGCCTTTGTCCGAAACATCTGGAGGGGCACAAGTTACCCCTCCCTGTTCCTAAAGACATACTAGATTCAAAGGTGTATTACTTCCCCATAGAAAGAATTGGAAGGAAGGTTCATAAGGGTGTTGCATTGCTACTGTTGCAGTTTCTATTCCCCTGCCTTGCCCTGTCTAGTTCTAGCTGGGTTGCACAGGTAGATTCATAGTGATGATATCATATTTGTTGGAATCCAAAAGGTGCTTCCAGGGAGTGGTGTGAATCTCAGTTTCCCCACTTTTTGTTGCAAGCTGATTTCTCTGGGCCCCATGTGTTGGATGTATTGCAGAAAAGAGGCTTAGCAGCCTCCTCCCTCCATTACCTTTAGTGCTGCCAAAGTTTTTCCTTTCATCGAGCATGTCATGAAAGGAAACTGGGGCTTTTTGAGTGGCATCTGACTAGGGCAAGAGTGGTAAGTACTGAATATTACTTAATTGCAATATTTTGCAATTCAATGCAATGGCCTAACAAATAGCTCACACATATTAATATTCCTTCCCTGTGCGCTCTGTTTTGCACAGATGCCTGGGTCCTGGGTCCAACAAAAGCTGTTTACAGGGATGACCAGCTGCTTTTCTCGGCAGGGGATTAGCTGTGTTTATGATGCCCTTCAAAACATTCAATTGCCGAAAACTGCAGAAACTGCAAAGGCCTTTTGTCAAATGCATGAGAAAGAAAGACACCACAATGGTCTAAGATTACAGCCCAGCAGGAGGGATGCTCTGTGCATAAGCAGATAAATAATAACTAACACACAATAAAATAATGGATTTCTTTTACCCATGAATGCATTTTTGGCCTCCTGCAATTGTTCCTTGCTGAACCGAAATTGAAAATAGCTTTTAAACACCAAATGATCTTTAGAAAATTGTTTCAAAAGTGCCACAGGGCAGTAGTGGGTACCTTCCTGAGCATTTTGGTCACCGATGAGTGGCTCAGTGAAATGTCCCTACAGCCATGCTCAACCAAGCAGAGACATGTTGTTGGGGTGGGAAGGCTGCAAACATCAGACACCATTAAACTCACTTTATTTCCTATTTTCTAAGGGTCCTGGTTTCAAACGATAATGCTGAAGCGAATCAGAACTGAGATCTGTTATCAGAGACAGGGGAAATATGAAAAGAGAAGTATATAAAGGGACCCAGATACTAATCTGAAAGTGTATGGAAAGTGCAATATGGAAAACCAAGCTGTGAATGTTGAGATTCCATGCTTTGTGGATAACCCTTTTTGGTTGTTTGTTTTATTACGTCTTATTTAGGTACTTGTTAAGTCTATATCCTGTCTTCCATAAAATTGTATAATGCTGTCTGCCACTCGGATATAATTCTCATGGAACAAAATGATAGGTATGGGGGGGAAAGGGGGGGGGGTTAGAAATCCAGTTACTGCATTTGTTTCATAGACTGCCTCATATTCCTTTCTCATTCACTTGCCATACTGTGCAAAGGTCTTTTGGCAAAGCAGTTGTTGTCAGGTCAAACAATGCCCTCTGCTAGGCTGGTTATAGCTCCTGTTCTCTGTAGTGGGCACCAGTGATTGGTTTGTGCAGGACATCATACGGAAATGTGAAACACGGAGGTCTCTGCAAAATCCCCACAGTAGCCATTCTCTGTATTTTTGGTTTACTAAAGTAGTGTGTTGCTTGATACAGAAGACAACAGAAGTGAACAAACAGCATTGTGGATATCATGATGTAGACAATTATGAAGCCACCTATAGTGGCTGACAGATGAATACCTTTATCCAAATACACAGAGGAGCATGAGCTGGAGGAAGGATATTATTCCCCCCTATCGTATTTCTTGCTTTTCAGTTTTAATTCCTCTGAAAGAGCTTCTATCCATTGAATGGGGAAGGACAGGGTTTCCAGTGATTTCACCTCACACCCACAACCCACTACACTTGTTCTCAACCATCAGAGCCTACCATGGATGCTTGCGAGTACAGCTCTCAGAGCTGATTGTCCTGGTGGACAACATCTGAGAATTTTAATGTTTAAAAAGGAACTTTGCTAAACTTTTTTTTTTCTGGATCAGGATAGGACTATGGGGGGCGGGGGAGGAGGAATGGATGAAAATTGCAATCCATCTAGTTTCACTAATAAAAGCCTTCACTGAGAGAAAGGAAACTAGTTTAGTGCTGTCTGACATGTCTACAGTTATGTTCAGCATCAGAGCAAAGGAAATCAAGGTACCGTCAATGTTTGCCAATAATACTGTGGTCCTGATAACACAGTCTTATGAGACAGGATTGTTCTTAAGGGGTCCCTTGGCCTACATGTGCAGTAAAGCAGAAATAGTCACTTTTTCCTGTTTTGCTGGCACACAATAGGGCTTGATGCCCAAGGATTGAAAAGAACAAGGCTTGGCTGGCAGCTGCGGGAGAGTCAGAAAGCACCTCCCTCCCTGCCTGCCACTTGGATCTAAGTTTCATAAAACAAGATTAAAGGGGGGGGAGGGAAACGGCAGTGCGGGGATGGGAGAAATCCTATTATTGTATTGGCTTCACAGACTGCCTTCAAAATCCTCTCTCTATCCAGAATAGCAAATAAATGAAGTGGTTAGTCTTGGTGCTACCCAGTGGGGATTCACTGCCTCCAGAAAAAGGATAGCAAATATCAAAGCACCTTTGAAATGCCTGTGCAAAACCCACCTGTGGCTAGCCTAATCTCCTATTCCATTGCAGAGACTCCTTCACAAAGAGGCAGCCAGAGACACTGTTCCAGCATCAGGGGAGGAAAAAAAAAACTGTTATCCCAGCTGGAAAGAAAATCATTCCTTTCGTCAAACATATTTCACCTAGATGTACTTGGAGCATTACATACACACGCACGCACGCACATACCATGATACCACCACCACCACAATAAAACCTCCAAGGACATTTGATAGACCTTAGACCTGAAGTCTATATATGTCTTACCTCCATTTTAAAAATTATATTCTTGCAGCAACACTGTGTAGAAAATATGGCTACAGTGGACCCTCGACTTACGGAATTAATCCGTATTGGAACGGTGGCTGCAGGTCGAAAAGTCTGTAGGTCGAGGCTCCATTGACCTACAATGCATTGAAAACCGATTAATCCGTAACTGGCCGTTTTTGGTCCATTTTGTTTGATTTTCTGGTCTATAGGTCGATTCTCCGGCCGCAAGTCGAACCTAAATTTTGCGGCCAGAGAAGTCTGTAACTCGAAAAGTCTGCAGGTCGAGCCGTCTGTAAGTCGAGGGTCCACTGTACATATATATGTCTTGCCTCCATATGATGTCCTGCACAAGAGAAGGGCTGCCGTTCAGGAGACACCAATATAAAGTAGCCCTGATGCTCAAAGTGACATGTTCTGTTATTTATCCATGACTAATTAAGATTTTGCTTTCCCTCTCCTGAAAAGTTTCCTGAGAGGCAAGGTCTGGTTTTCGTGAAGGTCCCAGAGGTAAGAGAAACCTTCCATTCTTTACAGCAGGAAGAAGAAAAAAAATGCAATGATATTTCCAGTCAGACAGACAATCTGGTTTCCCTGCACAACAGATTTGAGTTGCAAGAGAAAGGGAAAGATGGGTCTAAAAATAAACCATTGCAGTTCTCCAAACCTTAAACTACAAAGCTATTTTTCTCCTCACTGAAAAAAGAGAGTTGAGTACCTTAGGCAACTAAAGAGCAGTGCAATGCGGGCACTGCTTTCATTTTTTAGGGCTTTACTACTTTTGTTTAGAATGCTTTCTCAACCTCATGGGAAACCCAAGATGGTACAAAGCAAAATAAAAATGCTTTGGGGTAACAATACCAGGAGCATTTAAATCTCTCTCTCAAACACACACACACACACACACGTCTGAAAACATATCTCCTTCTGTTCAATGGCTCAGCCAGGGTTCCTGGGGCAGCTTACTGACAAATAAACAAAAATACTACAAACCTTCTAATACAGAAAGAAAGTAATCACTAAAAACTCCGGTGAATTAAAATTCATAGGAGTTTAAGAGCAACTGTGCTACAGTGGTCAGCAACATTAAAATGCTGAAGAATTTGGGAAAACTGGAAGTCTTTACCTGGTGCTGAAATTACAGCAAAGTGGCTGCCAGACAAACATCCCTGGGATGGGGAGGGAATTCCACAACCATGCTGATTTGGAATGGAATGGAACTATTTTTCTTTCAAGGAACAAGAATTTAGGTCCTTATCACCTTATTTAAGGTGGCTGTGTGTGTGTGTGTAGAAAGAAACAGAAGGACAAATTCTTTGTAGTGATATCATGTGCTATCTTTGCATCTTATTTCAACATTTTAACTGTTTCAACTACTAGGCTTGTTATCTGGATTGTGTAAAAGAAGGTTCTAACAGAAAGTAATTGTCTCAGTTTAAAGTCTGAGGGGAAAGCGAGAGAATGTGGAGAGGAGGAAGAGAGAGAATGTGGAATGTGTAAGTGTTCACAATTGGGCATCAGAGTGGATCCAGAAAGTTTGTATTCACTAGGCCAGGTTAAAAAAAAGGCATCATAACAGATAAAAAAATGTTTCCTGATCATGTAGTCTAAACAGCCTAACAAAAAACTGTCTTTGTTGTTGTCACTTTTCAGTACTGTAATTCTTTTTATTTATGCATACCTGCCCATGCTCAGTTTTTATTTTGGAACTTTCCACTTGGAAGTATAAAAGAGCAACTCCCAATGTTGCCAGCAGGAAAAGGGATGCCAAGCTTTACATAGAAAACGGCAGCCTAAATGTTGATAACACCAATGGCAGCAATCAAAATGGTCTACAGAATACCCTTTTGTGCTCACTACCATTCACACTTGTTGAAAAACAGCCCTGACAATTGTGTTGTATTTGGGAGAGAAGCAGTTAGTTGATGAAAAAATGAGTCAGCTTCTGAGATTTTTCCTTTACTTGGTGTCACTTTGTGAATGCATGCAAAAGAAAAAAAGAAATTTCTTCCACTTGAGCTATTCGTTTCTTACCCCATATCCTGATTGTTGGCAGCTGTAAGTCACTTTTCCTTTTTCTATTTAGGTTTTAATCTACATAGAGAAATACTGGGGAATCTCCTGAGATCTGTGGGGAGGAGGCATAAAGCCAATCTTTGAAGAACTGCACTCATTCCTGCAATCCCTATCCCACAAAAATATTTATTTCAAAAATGGGTTATTTAACTGAAAATGCCCCCTTGTGCCCTCTAGTGGCAAAAAAGGATTTTAGAAATAAAACTTGTGGGGACTCCTCAAAATGTAAAAATTGCCCTCTACACCTCTTAGAAAGACTTTGTGAGCCTTCCAGTTTAGGAATGGGGCACACACAGAAGACCCACCTCCACCATATCCTCTCCATGCAGAAGTCCATTAGACCCTAATAGAAATGTTTAATGCAAAGATATGTGATGGGAGTTATAGGTATGTTCAACAGAATTCACAATATATTCTAGAAGGAATTCACAATGCTTGAGAAGTCAGGACTCCAGCCTTATCAGGGCTTTATATCATATAAATGTCAGTGTGTTCTACTGAATTTGCTTACAGCCTTTGTTGCAGAACTTCCTATTAAACATGCAATGATCTGAGAGACTTCAGGGTGATGATGGGACACAGGCTCCAAGGCTTAAGTACATTGCTACATCTGAATCACTCAGTGAGCCCTTCACAGATTTAGAATGACACCTCAATAGGTTGAACAGGACCCAGTTTTAAAGAGATGGGTTCAGCAGCCGCATTAACGGCACTTTATACAGACTAATTAATTGTTCACACATTTTTCTGTTCACAATAACACTTACAAGTAATCAGTTATCACATAATACACTTGCTCTGTTCAAGCATAATTTACTCATTATTTAACCAAGACTAAATAATCACTAATACAGAAAACAAATCATTGGCATATTATACTCACAGAGTATATTTAGTTTTTGTGTGTTGTTCAATTAGGTTATTATTGCACTTTCATCATATGCTTATGTTCATCTTACAATATTGGAAGCTGCTGAGAGTAGTGGCCTGGCCACTAAATGGATGGGATAAAAATTCAAATAAATAAATTTGTCTTTTTAGGCCTACTTTACTTGTGACTTATTATGATAAACTAAGGCACAGTTAGAGTAGGTCCGTTTCAATCAATGGAACTTACAGAAGAGCCGATGCACCAAATCTCCATTGATTCAGTGGGCCTGCTCTAATGCAATTTACTATGCTAAGTAGTGGGATTTTGGCCAAAGTTGAACACACTCTTGGTATGTGTATGAAACAGCACAAATACATTTCATAGTGAAACAAAGAAGTTGGCTAATTAGGATGCTGACTGTGTGCACTTCAGAGAAGTTCGTTGTCTGCAGACTCTCATAGTTGTCCCCAGAATAATCAGATAATGTCTAATGATCTCTATCCATCTGAGTTGCTTTGGGGCTTTTGTTTGCATGGTTGCTAACTTGCCACAGGCACCCTCATACGCAAAAGTTTTCAGCCATCCTATAACCAGTATGATAGCCACCAGAGATGTACTGCAGTTGCTCTGGAGAGAGTACATATCAAGGAGGTTAAAACAGAAGAAGCCTACAGTCTATTCAGAAATTCAATGAAAGTCTTCCCAACTATGGGAGTATAGGAATATAGCCTAAACTTCCTACTGTTTCAGATTTATTGCACCAAAAAGACTATGGGAGCTCCCAAAGTTAAGTCTTTTCCTTTGATTACAGTGGAAGAGATGCAGGTATCTAACTCTCACACTGAAATCACTGGGATTTACTGTCTAATTTGATTTATATTTATTTGGATGTTCCATTGAATTAATTGGGAGTTGGCACAGACTGCTTTTTTGCAATCATTTCCTTATGGCTGAATTATTTTGTTATGCAGTAAAATCAAGGCCACAATCTTACTGGAAAAAAATATCAGTTTGTTTATTTTACTTTATTATATTTTTTGACTGCTGAACAACCAATTACAGTGCCACATAAACTTCTTTGCATGGTTTACAGGTACTTTAGAAACCCTAAGTGAGTAGCTTTATCTTCAGTGTCACAGCATTTCAAACAATGCTCATGGTTCTCCCCATTTCTCTCTCTCTCTCTCTCTCTCTAGACCAGATGGCAAGAATGTCTCACCACATGGGACAGGTCTGTTGGACCACACTGAAAATGTAATTTAGGGGAACAAGAAACCATTGTTTACAACTTACTGTCAAAGAATAGGCTTGATAATGCCCTCTTGCTCATGTTCAATAATACACAGAGGTTTTCCACTTAGTCCTTATGTGAGCCACAATGAACTATTAAGTTCAAGACAGAGGAAAAAAATCTCTCTCTATTAGGAGCCTTGTGACACAGTGGTTAAACTGCTGTATTGCAGCCAAAACTGTGCTCAGGACCCGGAGTTCAATTCCAGGTAGCCGGCTCAAGGTTGACTCTGTCTTCTATCCTTCCGAGGTTGGTAAAACGAGTACCCAGCTTGCTGGTGGGGGGGGGGGCAATATGTAGCCTGCATAATTAACTTGTTAACCGTCCAGAGAGTGCTTTAAGCGCTATGGGGTGGTATATAAGCAGCACGCTTTGCTTTTTGCTTTTTGGCTTTATTACTATTTTATGTTATTCTATTTATTATGCAATATTGTAAAGCTTGCCTTTAAGGCTATATCCCTCTCAAGTGTATATATATTTTAAAATGGTGCAATAATTGAACAACAGAAATAAAATTATTTAATACCAAAAGAAATAAGCATTTCACCTAGAGAATACTGAAATAACTGCGGCTAAGAATCCATCAAGATAAAACACTACTCAAGGGAATGTCAGAGAAACAGATGGGTCTTCTGCCATTCATAGCTTTGATCCTAATAACTTCTAAGATCCAAATAGAAGCAGAAACTCAAAATGCAAAAAGAGAATTAAGGATAACGTTGAGATAGTTTCATAAAGTCAAACCATAGTTGTGGGGAGTAAAGATTAAAATACATCTTGGCTCTGGAGATCACATTTTGATAAACAACTACCTCCCAAAAAATGACGTGTTCATTGAATTGTGAGGGGATGGGAATACACTACTGTAGAATGTGTTAAGATCTGCAGCCTTCCCTGAAGATCTGGGAATATCTTTTTGTTGTTGTGATGGGCACAGCTCATCTCTGCTCACAGTAAATTAAAGCTGACACCAGCAGCTGAGGCCATGGCTTTGTCAATGCAGTGGAGCAGAAAATGCTACTGAGAGAGCTGCTGACAACTGTGGTGCATTGTTAGTAAATAAAAAGATTTTTGTGAACATCATTTTCATTGACCATTTGTTCCAAAGCACCCTCTACAGCTCTACTGGGGAACATTACCATGTTTCCCTCTACCTCTTGGATTTGACACTTTGCACTTGGTGCTTAAAATATACTGAGCGATTGCTTTGCATTACAGCTGGTTAACCACAAGGAAAAAAAAATAGGGCTGTGTATACTGAACCATAGTTAGGCAAGGCCAGTTATTAGCAATGAATTAATAGGCTGTAATGATGTTAGGGGGTGCAGTTCATTTATTTTTAGTTAAACTCTAATTAGTGAACAAGTAAAATTTTATGTACAGTTCCATTGCTATGCACAGGCGAAAGGACCTCCTCATGTTTAATCAAGTACTCTCAATTTTTATGTACATAAAAATGTGTTGAAACTAAGGGCCATAATATAAGATATCATCAATATTCACAGCACATTATCTCAGCCCATGTGTAGCTTTCCTAAAGTGTGAATGTGAAGACAGACAGAAGTTTAGGGAAAGCTGGAAGGAGAAGGGGAAAAAACTAGTGGTGCTTAGGTATGCAGATGTTTGAATGAAACGTTGAATTGATTTCACAGGGGCAATGAATCCACTCCAGGTTTAGTCTGAACTTTATATGAGGGTTTCCAAGATGCTGAACACTATCTCCAAAATGGGGCCCACACTTTGGAATACCTACTGTGACGTTCAGATTAAAATCTGGACTAAAATCACAGCCACTATGAAATCAGACTCCTTCTGGCCAAATAGATTCACAGGTTTTTTGAAATACAATAACCTGTAAAACCTCATTGATTTTTGCTTCAGTCAATTATCCCTGCCTTTCATTCCATCTTGTCTTTTATTTTGTGGTTTCATCCAGCCCCATATTCTGTTCCTACTATCTTCTGGAACCTGGAGGGATTTTGGAACAGGAGCATACACATTACACAACTGTTTTCACTCAGTGGTTTTATTGGCTTTCCATCTTAAAGGTTATGAATGCACATATGACCCTCAATTGCAGCCTTAAATGCATGTTGGGGTAAAACTGGGGATGGGGAAGTACTTGTTCAAGCCCTGCTTCTGAATATTGCTGTGAGCTCAGAACTATTGTAGACCTTCATATGCTGAGCACAAGAGTCTGCACAGTATGCTCTAACCACATTCAACTGAATGCAGTTGCAGAATTCCACTAATCAGAAACTTCGATAGGGCTAAGTTCTGAACATAGTTTGAAAAATCCACATAGATTTTTGTGCTCAATGGAGGAATGTCTAGAATGCATCTGTAAGCATGGCTGTGTTCTGGCCTCTACTTTTACATGTGCCACATCCCTCTCCTTACTTTAATCCCTGCATTATGAGCATGTGAATGCCTAAGTGTTGTTTTGGATGGGAGTTTAATTTCTTACAAAATATAGCCAGGAATTCTGAATTTTTGACAGTTTGAGGTTCAGTATTATTCCTTAAACACTACAAAGCCATATGTTCTTTGTCTTCTTTAAACCAATACCAAAATAGTGTTAGGAATCTTGAACAGGAAGAGACACACTTTTAGTGAACTGTGACCAATTGCTAATTCATAACAGGGATATGGCCATTTTTTCAGCCACAGAAAAGAGAACAGAGTGGTCTATAATAATTCCTTCTACAGTGTATAAAACTGTTTAATTGTATATTATTTTGCACAAATTTTCTCTGTTTCTTTTGTATTAAAATAACTGTTTAGAAACCAGCCACTCTCTCTGAGGGACTCACCTACAACTTCAAATATTCACTTTACAGCACATTAATGAAAATCATGGATACTCGAGCATTTTTAGAAAAATATATCATATGTTTCCAGTTGGAGATTCCATGGGTTTTGCTTCTGACTGTACCATCAACAATGTATCTGGGTATCAGAGGGAATATTTAAACCTGTCCAAATGCATTAAGAATCTATCAGTCCTTTGAAGAAGTAATAGTAAATAATGACTGCTGTAAAGAGCCAGAAAGTCTGGGTTTTATCTCTTTCTTGTTGCAATGTTTGAAGTAAGTTATTCTTCTTAGACTTAAAAACCCACAACTCTCTTTGAAGCTGAACTGAGTGAAATCAGCACCATGGATAGGTACCTAGAAGTAGATTCTAGGACTGTGGCATAGAGCAAATTGTCAATGTTACAGCCCAGGTGTGTGCCAGGCTGGCCTGCCAGCACATTCAGCAAAAGAAAGGAACTAATATATATATATATATATAATATATATGATGCAAAAAACATATCTCTAAATTTATTTCTATATATATATTTATATATATTGCAGAATATATCAACATTACATACGGTAGTCACACCAGCTTGATACCAATTTAATGTGATTCTGTTTTATGTAATCACAAGCTTAAGTGTTATAATGCATACATCTGACCGTGGCAGAGAAGGGAATACCAGGTGAGGTACTTAGAATTCTCTGCTACAGAGTTCAAATTGCACAGTTTTAGAGAACGCACGACAGTTCCAGTAAAGAATTCCAAATACCTCACCCGACTACAAAGCCCAGAATTTCATCAGATGGAGCTATGGCAGTTCAAGCAACATATATTCTCAGTGGCATCTCCATGAGCAATATCAACCTTCCTGTACAAAGAGCTTCACCTCATCTTGTTCAATTCCTACACTTTGCCTATAAACAGATAAACATCAAAGGCCAACAATGTAATTCAGTGTGTCTTCCACTATTATCTTAGGCATTCAAACTTTTGGAAGGAAAGTATTGATGACTAGTTTTAAAATAATAGCAAAATCTGGACTTCATTGCTGGTAAAAACTTAAAGTTCAATGCATGTAGAGCCCCATAAAATGTGCTTGATGAACTACAAAGAGAGACAGAGATAGAAATCTTTTCCTGCATTGTAATAAGTATGCTGCACTGTGTTGAGTACTCTAGTATATTGCAAATATATGTACACAAAACAAATACTCCACACAGGCATTTTGTGGGGCATTAAATGAGTCTGAGAGCAGGGAAAAAAAAACATTGTATTGAACAAACTCTTTGCCTTCCTCATGGCATTTTTTTAATGTTGCCATCATCAGCCAAACCACTGCATACATAACAGTGGCTGTAATCCAGCAATGTAAAGTTACTCCGCCGGACTTCATCAGATGTGGATGTACTTTTTAAATAAAAAGTTTCTTATTACCTCCCAAGGTTTCTAATCTCTGTTAGGATCTCTTAAGTCTTGGGGGAGCCTTTGGGGATAGCAGGACAGGAGAGGAGGAGTCTTACATGTCTGAAAATTGCTGCTGCTGCCAGCCATTGTGGCAAAATAATAATTATTCTCATATAAATATCTGGGAATATAAAATATAGGCATATTGTGCCGAATCCTTATTTTAAGTCAAATTGTTTATACATTATACTTGAAAAAATCCATAAAGCAATTTGCTCCTCTTTCCTTTATGTCAGGTCATCCTAATTCAGGTAATGTTCCTTGATAATCTGTCAGACAGAATTATTGAAATAAATCCATAAGTATTGAGCCAATTGATTCATTCTTCATAATGAAGTTAAAACTAGCATTAATCACATTGAGGTGAACAGCTTTTCTGCCTAAATTCTTGCTGATGAGGAAGCCAAAATATTTGACAGTGTACCTGAAGTGTCAGTAATGTGGAATGCTAAATTCTGTATGGGTTGATAATCAAGAAAGTAGCCTAGAATTATTTCATGATAACCTGAGTTGCAGTCACCAGATGAAAACCCTTTTCTGAATTCCACAAAACCATCTTCAAATATGGTACCATCATATTACCATCTAAACCCGGAGTGGCCAACATATGGCTCCCAAATACAGCCCCCCAGCACCTTGACACAGCATTTTTTTTAAAATGGGAGGAAATGGTTCAAGAAGTCCTTTTGGTGCCTTCCAGTGGGTGTGGTGGTTTTAAAGATCCTCTGGCACTCCTGGATCTCCCACTTCCTGTTTTTATTTTTAAATGGGGGGGGTCATTTGTAATAAAAAATTGTGGTTGCAGGAGCAGCTGCAGCTCCTCAAGGTCCAGAAACGAGTATGTGCACATACCCCTAGGCCTCTGGGGATTGCTCACCCCTATTTTAACCTGACATGTGCTATTAATCTAAATTGTTTCTCCAAAGTACTCACAAGTATGGTGTATAAGTAGTTCTCCATTTTATCTTTTACATAACAATCCTGTGAAATAGTCATTGGCCCAAGGTTACGGGGGGGGGGGGGGGAATCACAGATAAGTGCATACTTGAACCCAGATCTCCTCAGTCCAGTTGCAGCACTCTCTTAATTGACCTAGGCTAGCTGTTGTCTTAAAGTCTGGGCCCAGTCTGTTCATTGTTAGTTTTCTGTCTGAACCCCCACTCAAACTATTGAGTGCTTTGTTTGTTCAAATGCTAACCATCTTTCTTGACATTCACTTGCATGCCTATTCATAAGATAATGGCTCATGCTATTTTATGAACCATAAGCATGGTCGCCTTTCTCTTTCTCTCTAGTGGCTCTTCAGATTTAACATGAAGATGGCTCAAGTGCTGTTGGGAATGTGTGAGAGAAAGCCTGTAACATCTTAAACAGTTCCAGGTAATTGCTGAATTAACCCAAGGCAAATCATTCTGAATAATCACTTCATTACAGGGTTGAACAAGCTCATCTCTGAAATGTGATCAAGTTGATTCTGAATTAAATAGTCACTCTTGAGCACCATAGCATATTTTTTCATTCCCTATTCACTCAGAAAAGCTGTGATATTTCCTTCTTGTAGATATGATTGTACAATTTGGCACATAACCATTTCATATCATGCCAAAGATATTAGTCCGTTTCTAATACAGAGAACTGTTTTTTTTGTTTTTTGTTTTGTTTTTTTCACTCACAGGCTGAAATCCTGTTGCACAATTACACATATGGTATAACATTTAGTAGTGAATTTCCATAAGAACCCTCTGTGGACACTATCTGTTCCATGCTTAGTCACATGCCTCAGTATGCAAGGGATAATATATAGAGAGATTTCTAACTCACAGCAATTTGCATCTAAAAGTTATGCCATTTGCATAACTGTGGAACAGGATTTTACTCTGTATATTCCCCTACACAAGACAGAGTTTATTTATTTAGAAATTTAAAATAAAACTTATGACATGTTTATTTGTTAATTTCTTCCAATAATCAGATTTGAAGAAATAAAAGATTTTACAAGATAAATCTGTACAATCCAAGAAAATCTGAATATTACTGAGACACAATAAAAATGGGTTTAAGAGAAAGTATCTTCTATTAACAACATCTGCTAGATAAAAAGGCATGTTGGTATAATGTGAACAATTTCAATGAAGTCTGAATACTGACTTCATCACTGGTAAATAATACCCACATGCTTTTTCTTCCTTGAACTTACTATCAAAATGGAAGATATCTATCCACACAGAGTTATCCCAAATATCCCTGAAAACGTGGAGCATATCATATCTTGGACTAGGGATAAAGATATCTCACTAAATTCCACATTTTCTACTGGATAGATTACCATGACTCTTGTTATGTGTCAATTTTGTGTTTCCAGTGCAAGAAAATGACAGCGAGCACTTTCCCCCCAGCAGTGTTTCCACAGTTTGTGCAAAACTGGTGTTTTCTACATTTCTAAAGCAAATTACACATGCATAGAACAAAAAAAGAGAGGACTATTCACTGATCAAAAAGACAAAAACAACCCATCCAATGTTTTTACTTTTTAAAACTTCACAAAATGAGGTGGCAGCTATCATACTTTAGCTGTGAAATTTACATAATTTATACATTTTGCACCAAAATAATCACAAATGCAAAAAACTTTCATTAAGATAGACAGAAAATATCTCTTGCCACAGGCAAGGAGAATTTTTTTTTCCTTTTTTCATGTCTCAAGCAAAGATTTACATTCCTACCTTGGACAAGGAAAATCGGAAGAAAATGAAGCCTACATTATTACTTCATGGATTGCTGCCTTGTCGTGGTGAAGGGGCTTGAGTAATTCAGAGAAGCTATGGGCTATGCCATGCAGGGACACCCAAGACGGACAGGTCATAGTGGAGAGTTCTGACTAAACGCGATCCACCTGGAGCAGGAACTGGCAAGCCACTCCAGTGTCTTTGCCAAGAAAACCCCATGAACAGAAACAAAAGGCTAAAAGATATGACGCTGGAAGATGAGCCCCTCAGGTCAGAAGGCGTCCAACATGCTACTGAGGAAGAGTGGAGGACAAGTACAAGTAGCTCCAGAGCTAATGAAGTGGTTGGGCCAAAGCTGAAAGGACGCTCAGCTGCGGACGTGCCTGGAAGTGAAAGGAAAGTCCGATGCTGCAAAGAAGAATACTGCATAGGAACCTGGAATGTAAGATGTATGAACCTTGGTAAGCTGGATGTGGTCAAACAGGAGATGGCAAGAATAAACATTGACATCCTGGGTGTCAGTGAACTAAAATGGACAGGAATGGGCGAATTCAATTCAGACGATTATCATATCTACTATTGTGGGCACGAATCCTGTAGAAGAAATGGAGTAGCCCTCATAGTCAACAAAAGAGTAGGAAAAGCTGTACTGGGATACGATCTCAAAAATGATAGAATGATTTCAATACGAATCCAAGGCAGACCTTTCAACATCACAGTAATCCAAGTTTATGCACCAACCTCCAATGCTGAAGAGGCTGAAATTGACCAATTCTATGAAGACTTACAACACCTTCTAGAACTGACACCAAAGAAAGATGTTCTTCTCATTATAGGGGATTGGAATGCTAAAGTAGGGAGTCAAGAGATAAAAGGAACAACAGGTAAGTTTGGCCTTGGAGTTCAAAACGAAGCAGGGCAAAGGCTAATAGAGTTTTGTCAAGAGAACAAGCTGGTCATCACAAACACTCTTTTCCAACAACACAAGAGGTGACTCTACACATGGAAATCACTAGATGGGCAATACCGAAATCAGATTGATTATATTCTCTGCAGCCAAAGATGGAGAAGCTCTATACAGTCACCAAAAACAAGACCTGGAGCTGATTGTGGCTCCGATCATCAGCTTCTTATAGCAAAATTCAAGCTTAAACTGAAGAGAGTAGGAAAAACCACTGGGCTAGTCAGGTATAATCTAAACCAAATCCCTTATGAATACACAGTGGAAGTGAAGAACAGATTTAAGGAACTAGATTTGGTGGACAGAGTGCCTGAAGAACTATGGATAGAGGCTCGTAACATTGTACAGGAGGCAGCAACAAAAACCATCCCAAAGAAAAGGAAATGCAAGAAAGCAAAGTGGCTATCCAACGAGGCCTTACAAATAGCACAGAAGAAAAGGGAAACAAAATGCAAGGGAGATAGGGAAAGTTACAGAAAATTGAATGCAGACTTCCAAAGAATAGCAAGGAGAGACAAGAGGGCCTTCTTAAATGAACAATGCAGAGAAATAGAGGAAAATAAAAGAAAGGGAAAAACCAGAGATCTGTTCAAGAAAATTGGAGATATTAAAGGAACCTTTTGTGGAAAGATGGACATGATAAAGGACAAAAATGGGAGGGACCTAACAGAAGCAGAAGACATCAAGAAGAGGTGGCAAGAATACACAGAGGAATTATACCAGAAAGATCTGGATGTCCCGGACAACCCAGATAGTGTGGTTGCTGACCTTGAGTCAGACATCCTGGAGAGTGAAGTCAAGTGGGCCTTAGAAAGCATGGCTAACAACAAGGCCAGTGGAGGTGATGGCATTCCAGTTGAACTATTTAAAATCTTAAAAGACAATGCTGTTAAGGTGCTACACTCAATATGCCAGCAAGTTTGGAAAACTCAGCAGTTGCCAGAGGATTGGAAAAGATCAGTCTACATCCCAATCCCAAAGAAGGGCAGTGCCAAAGAATGCTCCAACTACCATACAATTGCACTCATTTCACACGCTAGCAAGGTTATGCTCAAAATCCTACAAGGTAGGCTTCAGCACTATGTGGACCGAGAACTCCCAGAAGTACAAGCTGGATTTCGAAGGGGCAGAGGAACTAGAGACCAAATTGCTAACATGCGCTGGATCATGGAGAAAGCCAGAGAGTTCCAGAAAAACATCTACTTCTGCTTCATTGACTACGCAAAAGCCTTTGACTGTGTGGACCACAACAAACTATGGCAAGTTCTTAAAGAAATGGGAGTGCCTGACCACCTTATCTATCTCCTGAGAAAACTATATGTGGGACAGGAAGCAACAGTTAGAACTGGATATGGAACAACTGATGGGTTCAAAATTGGGAAAGGAGTACGACAAGGCTGTATATTGTCCCCCTGCCTATTTAACTTATATGCAGAATACATCATGCGAAAGGCTGGACTGGATGAATCCCAAACCGGAATTAAGATTGCCGGAAGAAATATCAACAACCTCAGATATGCAGATGATACCACTCTGATGGCAGAAAGTGAGGAGGAATTAAAGAATCTCTTAATGAGGGTGAAAGAGGAGAGCGCAAAAAATGGTCTGAAGCTCAACATCAAAAAAACTAAGATCATGGCCACTGGTCCCATCACCTCCTGGCAAATAGAAGGGGAAGATATGGAGGCAGTGACATGTTTTACTTTCTTGGGCTCCATGATCACTGCAGATGGTGACAGCAGCCACGAAATTAAAAGACGCCTGCTTCTTGGGAGGAAAGCGATGACAAACCTAGACAGCATCTTAAAAAGCAGAGACCTCACCTTGCCGACAAAGGTCCGCATAGTCAAAGCTATGGTTTTTCCAGTAGCGATGTATGGAAGTGAGAGCTGCACCATAAAGAAGGCTGACCGCCGAAGAATTGATGCTTTTGAATTGTGGTGCTGGAGGAGACTCTTGAGAGTCCCCTGGATTGCAAAGAGAACAAACTTATCCATTTTGAAGGAAATCAACCCTGAGTGCTCACTGGAAGGACAGATCCTGAAGCTGAGGCTCCAATACTTTGGCCATCTCATGAGAAGAGAAGACTCCCTGGAAAAGACCCTGATGTTGCGAAAGTGTGAGGGCAAGAGGGGAAGGGGACGACAGAGGACGAGATGGTTGGACAGTGTCACCGAAGCTACCAACATGAATTTGACCCAACTCCGGGAGGCAGTGGAAGACAGGAGGGCCTGGTGTGCTCTGGTCCATGGGGTCACGAAGAGTCGGACATGACTTAACAACTAAACAACAACAACAACATTATTACTGGTAGGGGCCTACCTCCTGATGTAAAGAGCAGATTTTTTTGTTGATTTTTGTCTTGACCACAGTGAAGAGGAGCAATGGAAGAATGCTCAATTCTCATCCTCCAGCTCAGGACCCCCAATTATTATAACAAAAGCCAATGCACACACAGTCAATAGCATGGTGAGTAGGTAACCACTCAAAGCCTGACAATATATTCAGCACTGCCCACAGGATTGTGGAAATCAGTTATTAACATACCAGAGACTTCTTTTAAATTTGATCTCTTACCAATTTGGCTGTTTCTAAAAAGCTATAGAAAATTACGCATGCCAACCACTCTCATACATAATTGACATTCACATTATGACACATTAGCGACATGAGAAAAATGATTCCCCAGTCAAAGCCCCAAGTATTCAGTTTGAATGTAATCAATAAGTGAAGCTACAACAATGATGCTCAATTCTACGTGGTGATTAATGAAAATGCCATTTTTGTTGTTTTCTTAGAGCTTCTGGCAGTTTTTGACATTCGGAAAAATACTTCACACCTTCAGTTTCAGCAATTGCTGAAAAGTACTTCTCCTCTAGGTTTTATTCCAGACTGAGCATTTCCCTGAGGATATGATCACTACACGTGCTAGTTGTCATGTATCTTTTTCCATGCAAATGGAACAAAATCTCATTCTCCTCTCACTTGAGTTTTTCATCCATACAGATTTGCTCCAATTGTTGAGATTCAATAGCATCTCACCAGTTGAGAATAAGGACTGAACCCCAGTATTCTTTTGCTAGCCATGAGAATTAAATCTTTTAGTGGCTATCTACATGATCAGTTATCCTGTGACAACAATTCCCAGGCTGAACTACAGTTTCAAAGGAGTGATCTGGAGACTAACGTAAGCCAAAAAGAAGTAGATACCAAGAGCTTGGAAATGTTGGGGTTTTGGGGGGCAAGAGGTTGGACTATAAATCTCAAAGCTACCAAGGTCATATTAGTTCTGGGAGTTACAGTTCAAAGAATGCAGATTTTCAAGCCCTGAATATCCCACGAATCTGGGGATTCCCAACTCACCTACTTCTTATGTTACAAGTACACACACACACACACACACACACTCCAATCTCATTAGAATCACAAAACAAAAAAGCACATTTGTTTTTTCTCTGATGTGTTGTGAGTGGCCCCCACTGCTCCCTCCATGACGAGGCAGTTAAGTTGTGGTAGAATTAGGACTTTATTGGGAACAAATAAAGGTGGAAAGATGATGCATAAACACAAGTTCTTGCAGAGTCTGCCCCTGCAGGGTGTGGGGGTGCTGGGGTTCCTTGCAGCACCAAGCCCTTCTGGGCAATAGCAGAATCTAGTCCAGGTGGTTGGCTGCACCTCCAGTCCGCATGCCCCTCTGGCTTGCAGAGGGAAGAAACAGAAATGAATGTCTCTGCAGGCTCAGGCCCCTTCAGACTCTCAGTTCCAAGGTTGGCCAGGCTCCTTCCTCGAGCCTCTGGCCTTAGTCCCGGCAACAGAGTAGTCCCCTAGCCAGCCAGGAGTTACTTCACTCCCTGGTCAGCTAAGCAGAAATGTCCACATAGAGAAAACTGCTCAATTAGGGCAGGCAGGAGCCCCTCCTGGCTTCCCTGGAGTCCAGGGAGTCGGCTTGAGGAAGCAACTGGGAAAGGACAGGAGCCAAGGCCATGTTCTGTCCTTCCCAGCCCCTTTGCTTACCCTCTCAGGGTCTGGAGATCACGTTATCAGCCTTCCCAGGTTGGCAAGGACCTCTGGCTCCCTCCCAGCTCCTCTCCTGGTAACGAGGCTTTGTTCTCGTCAATGAGGAATTCCAGGGCGTCCTGCGAAGGAGTGTCAGAGTGTTCTTCCTCCTCTGAGCTCTCATCTCCCCCTCCTATTTCTAGCCGGGCCAGAGCACCTTCCCCCTCCGAGGGGTGTGTCTTGCCCCTCTTCTTCTCCATGGGCCCAGGTGTTTGGAATGGGGAGAGCATTCCTCCTGTCGTAGGAGGCTGACCACTGTGCCAGCCAGCTGCAGCTGGCTCACATGTGTAAAGTTCAGACTTTCTGAAGGAAATATAGTGACCCATAAATAACCTGAAACAGTCAGCATAGGCTGAGAATATTTCTCATTATTGTCTCGGAATAATAGTTGTGAAATCCTAGCTAAAACACAAATTCCTGGCTCCCATTTGAATTGTAGTGTCATCCTTAATCCAAGAAGAATTAGGAGGAAGAGCACGACACAAAGGCACAACATATATCGCAGTTATCTTCCCCCTTTTGCAAATAAACTGATATCTCATTTCACATAACCCACTTCCCTTGTCTGTTAACATGTAGATATCAACGCTCACCTCCCTTCCCAAGGGTGTTGACTCATACGGCTTAATTATTACTTTGAATTTCTCTGAAAAAGGTGCTACAGAAGTGCAAATTACTGCCATAGCAGGTTTCTCTTTAGAATGTGAGCAGTGACCCAGAATTCAGCACACAGAGCCTCTCTCTGCCATTGGTGGAGGGTGCCACTGAATGCACCCCAAAGCAACTGTCTTCCCCACCCACTCTATACATGAAATTACTAGGAGTGTTGCCGAAGACTTTAAAGCAGGGATTCCAAGTTGAGTGTTCTCTTATGTTGTTGGATAACAACTCCTGGAATCCTTTGTTAGTTGCCATGCTAGCTAAGCCTTCTGGAAGCTGATGTCCAAAACGCTGGTAAGGCCACACCTGGAGTATTGCGTACAGTTCTCGTCGCCGCACCTCAAAAAAGACATAGTGGAACTGGGAAAGGTGCAGAAGAGAGTGACTAAAATGATGACTGGGTTGGGGCACCTCCCTTATGAGGAAAGGCTACAGCGTTTGGGGCTCTTTAGTCTAGAGAAAAGGAGCCTGAGGGGGGACATGATTGAGACATATAAAATTATGCAGGAGATGGATAAAGTGGATAGAGGGAAGCTCTTTTCCCTCTCACGCAATACTAGAACCAGGGGACATCCACTCAAATTGAGTGTTGGGATAGTGAAAACAGACAAAAGAAAAGATTTCTTGACCCAGCATTGTTAGTCTGTGGAACTCCTTGCCACAGGATGTGGTGATGGCATCTGGCCTAGATGCCTTTAAAAGGGGATTGGACAGATTCCTGGAGGAAAAGTCCATTGCAGGTTATAAGCCATGATGGGGATGTATAATCTCCAGGTTTAAAAGGAAGGTACCTCCAAATGCCAGATGCAGGGGAGGGGTATCAGGAGACAGGTATCTAGTTTTCTTGTGTGCTCCCAGAGGCATCTGGTGGGGCCACTGTGAGATACAGGAAACTGGACTAGATGGCCCTTGGCCTGATCCAGCTGGGCCCTTCTTATGCTCTTATTTTCTTATGTCCAGCTGGATCTAGGGACCAAAATCTATGAAGCACCATCTGACATAAGATATAGAAACGTGTGGTCCTTCAGATGTCACAGTTCAACAAGTGCCACAACCACCCCTCCACATCAGCTATGTTGGCTAGGCCTAATGGGAGTTACAATGTGGCAATATCTGCAGAAACACAATTCCCCTCTCCTGTCTTGGAGGGTAAAAGAACACTTCTGGTTAGGGCACCCTCAGCTTAAGGGAGCCAGTTTGGGCTATTCCGATGCCTCTCTCATCCACATAGAGCTTCTCTGTCCAGAATATGGTGACTCTCAAAAGCCCCTCTTGATACATCAAAGATGTGTAGACTCTGAGGAGCTAATGGCAGACCTGCTGTGGCTTCGTAGTTTAAGTTAGGGCAGTTAATAAATTGCCCAACATGGACATGAGGAGCGTACAACTGCTCTCATCACTTCTCACATCCATTCTCCCTCCTCCCTTAGAGAAGAGTTGTGTGCAGAATGACATGGGATGGCAACTGACCCATGCATTAACATGCATATCACTGCCAAGTAGCCAGAAGTGTGACTTCCTGCAGAGAACTAGTTGTGGAGTGTTGCATCCATCAGCCTTCCAATATTTCCCTCAGGGTTGTTTCACTCCAGCTAGGCAGATTTGTGGCCTCAAAGCTCAGCTCAGAAATGATGACTGCTTCCTTTTCTGAACATGACATTTCCAATTTGGACACTACTGACCAAGTTCAAGTAAGGTAGGCACCATACTTGGAAAAGAACAAGTTGATATGAACTTGAGAAAATTAAGTCAAGTCAACTTAAATCAAGGATACAGAGAAAGACGTAATCTAAACTAGAGTAATAAGGGGCTCCAAAGAGGAAAAATGATCATTCTGAGTACCTCTAATGAAGAAAAAAGCACACACAGACATAGCTATACATATCCATGGTACATTCACAATGGCAGCGTACTCCTCCAGGGTTTTTCATAAGGAAGCATAAAATGGCTGCATTGATGTAGAGCTTGCAATGGGTGTAGAGGGAGAATACCAGAAAATGTGAAACTGAAAGATTTATCTGTTGTCTGAAAGAGTCATGCACTAGGGAGCCAAAAATAAACCAGTTGGGACCAAAACAAAAAAATAAAACAAAAAAACCCACCCCTCACAAGGCTGATCTTATGCATCAGCTAAACTAACATCAAATTGGAACATACATGTTTGGTCCTAATAGAGGAGGAATGAAATGACTCTCTTTTGCTGAGGATGTGATAAATGTTTAGCATAGCTGCTTTGTGCAAGCTATTTTAGGAAAATGCTAGGAACAGTGGTATGTGCTCTTCTGTAAGCAAGCAAGCTTACAAAACAGAAGAGACACCTGCAATGAAAATTTCCTGGCTAACGTTCTAAAGTATTGTGACTTCTCAATGGAATTATAAATGGAGAGGACCTGGAAGGGATGCTCATGTGTGCTTTCCACACATCCATCAGTCACTTCCCACAGCCTTCAGATGTTTCCCTGTATTACTGAAGAGCTAATCCTCCTTTTGACCTTTTGCAGTTGCCCTCAAATATAGTAGTTTGTGTCAATTATAAAAATCAAGTAGACTGATCAAGAGCATAAATGCATGACTAAGTGCATTAAGTGCAGTGATTGTGTGCATTGACTAGGAGGCATGCTGGATCAAACCAAAGACCTATCTAGTTCACCATTCTGTTCCCACACAGGTCATTCAGTTGCCTATGGTAAGTCTGCTAGCAGGAGGTGAGGCAAATAGACTCCTCCCACTCATATTCCCTAGAACGGTGGTTCCCAACCTTGGGTAACCCAGGTGTTCTTGGACTGCAGTTCCCAGAAATCCTGGGCAGTACAGCTGGTGAGGAAGGCTCCTGGGAAAGTCAGTCCAAGAATACCTGCGTTACCCAAGATTAGGAACCACTGCCCTAGAAGACATTCCAAAGCATACTGGCCAGAATCCTGTTAGTTATGCCCACCAAAGGAACTCTATTAGCATGACTTTCAGTAGCAAATTGCTTCAAGTTAAGTCAACACTGACATTTCTTTTTGTACACCGTTATGTGTGCAATAGGAAATGCCTAAGCTGATGTCTTAACTTGTAGCCATTTGTCCCTGAAAGTTATACTCATGGAATTATGCAGGTGTATCAGTTATTGACAACAACATGCAATCATTGTGGCTGGTAGTCTTTGGTAGCCTTATTCTCCATGGTCTGTAGCCTATGCATACCTTATCTCAGTTATACAATATTTAAAAAATTTAATATAGAATTCCAGACACCTCCAATGGCTTGGGATCAAGACTTTCTATACATACATACCTTTCTTCTCTGATATATGATCTCCAAAAAATAAATAGAATATGTGTGCCCCTGCTCCCCATTTCCATGTTTTGATTATGACAAAATGAGTGGAAATTTGTGGCTAGATAAAGGCAACTTCTGGCTACATCTGACCCACAGTGACAGCAAGTATCAAGGTTCCCCCCCCCCTTTCTACAGAAGATTTACACAGAAGTTTCTAAAATGAAGTTAAGTTGCCTTTTAGTCTCTAGGAATTCCTGTATCCCACAACACAAATGGCAAGCAACAACCTAGCCACAAAAAAGGCTCATGACTTTACTGTGGAGAGAAAATGAAAGGGAAAATCCTAATTTCAAGAATTGCTTTACAAAATCACACCATTGTTTCATCTAAGCCAGTACTGTCAGCAATGTGGCTTTCCAGAGTTTAGCCAGGATTCTTTCCTAGCCTCTGGAGAGCCATTAGAGGCCCCACCATGTAGTTTAGTTCCAAGAGTCTGTAGAGAAAATAATGTCATGACTGGTTCCTGACTACCAGCATGAGTTTGGGTAGTTTTGTACCCTGTGAATTTGGACACATGCCCTTATACAAAATAATTCCTAACAATCCCCTTTTACGGCCTGCAGATGTACAGCAACAGTAGAGGTGGGTCACATTTCCTCAGCACTAGAATGGTGCAAAACCTTCCTAATACATTTTTACATGTCTTGAACTACCACTCTTCCAGCTCCCCAGAGAATGTCTTGGATGGTTTATTTGAGCAGCAACATCCCAACAGGCAACCAACTCTTGCTTTGAGAATAAAATAATAATGAATAAAGTGATCGTTCAGCATTTTATCACTGTCCATAGAAACTCTGGCTTCCCATAGTTTTAGTCAGGATTCTTTCCTAGTCCTCTCTGGAAAGCCCTGATATTCCATACAGATCCAAATACTAACCAGGTCTGACCTTCCTTAGTTTTTGAAATCAGGTGAGATCATACATTCAGTTGTTGAATATAACCAAATTAATTTTCCTTCTTAATTAACAATTATCTTTCAAAGCCATGTCAGAAAGTTTCCACATCCTTGTAAGTAAAACTCAGGTTCTGGAGGGGGGGGAGGGCAGAATGAACAACTCCAGTTTTTATTATAGGTTCTGAGCCTGTGTGCTCGGTAATACTTCAACAGCATCTGAAATGGCTAAAATCCAGCAGAGAAGGCTCTCTCAAGAGACCAGATAAGACATCTCAATCCAAATCAAACACCTAAGGATTCTGGTATTTGTTCACTTCCAGCAGCCCCTCAGCAAATTCCTCATCCATATATATTCCTCACTGAAACAGCATATTATACATCCCTCTAAAGCTTGCCGGGGGAGGGGAGAAAAACTGCAACTCCACATCACCATTCAGTATCGTATTTTTAAAAACATTTTAAGAACATTTCATGCACCAATTACTTCAAAGATTCAGCGATAGCATTAGAAGTTCAAAGCTGCAGCTTCTTGATTTGCTTTCTCGTGTTATTTAAAGACACTAATACTAAGAGAGGAGGGAATGGTGTGCAGTTTAACACTCTTCCTCTCCCGAGGTCCTTGCTGAATCTCTTAACTGTGCCATCATCCAGGCGACTAATTCCATTGAAAAGAAAACTAGCTGTGTATCATGTAGTGCTGACTACAGATAGATTGTCTGGATCAACATGAAATAGAAGAAGAGCACAGGAGATAAACAGTCTAAAAGAGATTTTCCTGCTTCCATATATGCTATAAGATGCCTGCGGGAAGATACCCGGGTTTGTTTACCATCCTTCCAATTAGCTGCTAGGTACAGATAGAATCTTAATGGGAATCATAATGAGTACTTTTAACTTGTTCAGAATGATCTGGATTCAGGTGGCCAGGTTTGCTAACTGCATCATGTCACTCAGAGCAGTTGATGTGGAAAGGGGGCAGGAAAGAGCTCAGAAAGCATTTCTCCAAACCAGGTAAATGGGGCTTAAAACAGCAAATACACTTCTATGTAAGCAACTGTAAATTGATGAACAGTGGGATAAAACAAATAAATCCTAACTCCACATGTACACTGGTGGGCAATGAGCTGCTGGTGACTGATCAGGAAAGGAAACTTGTAAATTGTGACTAGCTTGATGAAAGGATTCCTTCGCTGAGCAGTTGCAGTAAAAACAACAAATTTCAGATTTTGGATCATTAGCAAGTGGGTGAAAATGAAAATAAAACTGCTAAACTCATTGTCTTGTTATACTGATATACATAACCAACCACCCTTCAAGTATTGTGTACAGGCGTGGTCACCACACCTAAAAAAAGACTGAGATGGAAAATTTCCCGAAAACAACAGCTAAAGTGACCAATGGACTGATGCAATTCTCTGATTAGGGAATAATGTAACTTTCAGGATTAATAAAAAGGCAGGTAAGGCAAAAGCTCCATAATATTGTATTTAGTGTGGTGAAGAAAATAGATAAGCTTTTTCTGCTGGCATTCCCACTGTTTAGGGTTCAATCAGTATGCTCATTACAGTCATTTCCTAATACCTAGGCATTGCTAGTTGTCAATGTACACTCTTTTTGTTTGGCACAGTTACTGGGAGCGAGGAGATAAAGTGAAATCTTTTAAAAACGTTTTGCCTGCTTGTTTTTTTAAGGGGGAAATAATGGCTATTTATTTATTTATTTAAAATATTTTTACCCCGTCTTTCTCCTTAAAAAGGACCCAAGGCGGCTTACATCATTGAAAGACAATACTTAAAGATGAAAACAATGAGTATACAATGGTGGCTTACATCATTAAAAGACAATATTTAAAACTAAGATCAATGAATATAAAGAGGCAGCTTACATCATCAGAGGACAATATTAAAGCTAAAAGCCATAAGTATACAAATATTAAAAAGGAACAAACAAATACAACTCTGAGAAACGGAGAACATAGGTAGTACTAAAAACCCAGTCAAAGCAGTAATGAATAGCAATCTGTTTAAATATCAGTCAGGTAGCTTGCCTAAGGGCTTGCCTAAAGAAAAAGGTCTTTGCCTTCTTATGGAAGGACAGTAAAGATGGAACTAGTCTGGCCTCCTGTGGGAGGGAGTTCCAAAGTCTGGGAGTGGCAAAAGAGAAGGCCCTCTCCTGCATTTTGGACCCATTGAAGTTTCCTAACACTTTCCATCGGCAGCCCCACATAGAACGTGCTACAGTAATTCAGCTGGGAAGTAACTAGGGCACGTGCCACAGTGGCCAGATCAGATCTCTCAAGAAACAGATGTAGCTGGCACACTAATTTTAATTGTGCAAATGCACTCCTGGCTACTGCCGAAACCTGAGCATCCAAATTCCAATTTCAAATTTTGGTGCTACTGCACATCCCTAGTCTTTTTGGATAGAGCACCTCATATTTGGGATATCCTCCAATCAAGGTTTCCTCTAAGCTGGTCACACCTGCCTCTGCCTCCCTCCGGAAGCTGCCTTCCCCCTCTGTGCAGCAATCGCGTTAGGTTCCGGTCACAACAGAACCCTTCGTACAGGGGGACGGAGTCACACGTGCGCAGGAGCAAAGTCAGGCGCGCAAGAGGCGGAGCCCCGCCCAGCAGAGCTGAAAGTTAGAGGGTACATTGCCTCCAATGTACTGATTTTGGTACCAGGCAGAAACCTTTTTTAAGCAGCAGTTCATACACTTTTAACTTGCCTCTATTTTTTTTTATCCTACAAATGTGTTTTCTCATCTGTTTTATGGAGGGGGAAAATTAATTGTACATGCTCTTTAAAAATGTTTATTGTTAGCTGCCCTGAGGACACTGAAATATAAATACATAGGTGACTGACCATTCCCATATCCCTAGCAAGGAAATAGAGGGTATTACTCTGCAGAGATTGAGGAAAAACATGCCCATAAAGTTGCCATGGTTTGGGATTTAACCAGAGGTTGGAAAATGTATTTCTTTGGACTACAGCTCCTAGAATCCTGAAATCCATTATAGTTCAAAGAAGTAAATTTTCCTAAAGCTAGTTTTAACATTGCTTTCCGGTGCTTTTACACCTTCTTACTCTTGATTGCCTGGTAAGTGATGATGAGTGGACCATCCTCTACTTCTTTCCAGCCAAAAGGGTGTTGTGGCTGTTCCAAAGCACAGGAATGGAGGAAGTCTTCCTCTGTCCTGAGAGTAAGTTGGTTATCTCATTACCTCTCCATACTGGGATAGCATTCACATGAGCATATGAAGCTGCTTTACGTACACAGAGTTAGAACATTTGTTTGTTTAAGTTAGTCCTCTCAGGACAACCAGCTTTCTAAAGGCTCTGCCAGGAATCTTCCTGACCCCACCTGATATCCTATTCTTAGCTGGTGCTGTTCCACCTCTAATTCATCATCTTATCCAGCAACTAATAAATGCAATGAAACATAAAACACCATCAGACCTGAAAAACTGCCATAATTTCCAGTGCTGCAGGGCTTTTCTAAAGCATTCACAACTGCAACAATTCCCCATGAGACCCACTCACCCCCAACTCAAAACACAAACCTTCAGGTTGAGTGGCTGTTTGAGTGTGTGGTATGCTGCCATCAGTAGGGGCTCCAGACTTTCACTACTGCAGTGATGACAATAAAGAAGAGGGAGTTCTAGTGAAAAAGAACTTGTTTTTATATGGTTTGGGCAGTTTAATTTAAGTATGGAGACTAAGTTCTTCCTAACCCTTGTATAACTTGTGCTGTACTACATGGTTTATAATCTGAGTTCCTAACAAACAGATACGCACAACCTGTCTAATTGTTTCTGTTTATCGAACTGCACATTTATCAGATTCCAACTGCACATTTTTTCAGCTGCACATTTTGTTCCCAACTACTTGCACATGTACACCTGTAGTGCTGGATTTACACACAATTAAAGTTTAGGGTCATATTATGAGGGGTTTCTAAATACAAACATCTATCTATATATTTGGAGGGAGAGAGAATGAATTTAAATTTCTCATTTTATTTAACTGTTAAAGGAATACACATGGGGAAGATACTAGTATAGGGCCTCTTAAACATAGCATAACTTAAGCCATTAACATGTCTTAGTCTGGCCCAATTATGAAATATCAGATATCAACTTCAGCACATAAACTCTATTCTCTACCACGGAGCTATGGGCTCACATCTGAATATGGACTTACGTTCGAAGCATCAAGTCTGTGAATAGCTGAATTCTTTGGGGATCTTGAAGTACATGGATTTTTGCCTCCTCTCTCTGGATTTGTGAAAGTAGAAGCTGGGCCCTGACTCATTTTATGGCAGCTCCTCTCGCAAAGAATGAGAGCAGCTGGTGCTGCTCCATCTCTAATTCATCATCTTAACCAGCAACTTATAAATGCAATGAAACATAAAACACCATCAGACCTCAAAAACTGCCATAATTTCCAGTCATGCTGCAAACTTACCATTAAGTGCCATGTTCTGTGTAATTAGGGCATTAGTTGATAAATGACATGAATGACATTTAAGAGTAAGACGAAAGGCTTGGGAAATCAAAGATGCCACCTCAAATGAAAGCTTGAAGGAAGCATGATACTTACACTGCTCCTTCCTCAACTGCAAAGGCAGCCAGGTAACTGCAGAAATGATGCCTCCTCACCAGGGCCTGCCCAAGACATTTTGCTGCCTGGGGCAAACCAGAAAATGGCTTTTTTCCTATCGACCCCGCAAGGCAAGGCAAGGTATTTATCCAACTGAGATCAGAAATGTCATAGTCCTCTCCCTGTGCAAAATATATACATGAATTTATTCCCGAAGGCTTTCACGGCCGGGATCCGATGGTTGTTGTGGGTTTTTCGGGCTGTTTGGCCGTGTTCTTAAGGTTTTTCTTCCTAACGTTTCGCCAGTCTCTGTGCACAGACAGAGTTCTGACTCCTGTCCTCTGAAGATGCCGGCCACAGAGACTGGCGAAACATTAGGAAGAAAAACCTTAAGAACAGGGCCAAACAGGCCGAAAAACCCACAACAACCATATACATGAATTATTGACTCAGATAATTCAATGTGCAAATAAATGAATTAAAAACAACTTTACAATCATTCTATGACCAAAATCTGCTGGCTGGGAAAGATGCTTCATTCTGCCTCAGGGTAGGTACAGACTTACTCATAACCAAGGTCAGATCAGCAGGAACTCATGCAATCTGTCTGTCATCTGCGACCCTTTCTAGAAAGTAATATATTTTGTTTTCTTTCTGGTGACGTCAGAAGCAAACAATTTAGCATTGTTCTGTGTGTTCTGTGTCGTCAAGTCAGGACTGACTTATAGTGACCCTAATAGGGTTTTCAAGGTAAATCAGATATTTAAGGAGTGGTTTTACAAGTTCCATATCCCTGGTGAGTTTTCATGGCCAAGTGGGGATTTGAACCCTGTTCTCCAGAGTCCTAGTCCCTACACCACACTGGGAATCCCAGTGTTGCCCATTTGTTAAATATTTGTGGTGCACTGCAAATAGTTGGGGGAATGCTTTCAGCCATTGGTATTATTCCTTGCCTCCTGCCACTGCTGCCAGCCATGGAACGCTCTGCACTATAGGTGAGGAACTGGAGAGTCTGACAAAACTATGAATCTTGGTGCAGGTCTGTGGGTGCTAATGAGCCTGGTATACACTTTCAGGTCCAGCAAAAGAAATGCACTTCAACAGATTCTTTAAATATGTTTGTTCCTTCCATGTAGAAATTCCTCAACCAGGAATTATCAGGAACTGGATAAGCAGATAAGATGTGGACATGCCTCCATTGTGATCCCTGATCTCACTAGGTAAGCAAACCTGACAGTTTCATTTGCACTGAACTTCTCAATTTGCCCTTGGAATTTTTGCTCCATCTTCATCAGGTTGCAAAGTTTTGAGTTTGTTTTTGTTTCTCTGGCAGAAGCTTGTGTGTACTTCCAGATACATTACGAAATTCAAGCGGAAATGGTTTGGAGCATATCATTGTCCCCTAAATACACCACAGGTTTCAGCAATGTACACATTTCTGAAGCAAGATGCTTCCATCCTATTACCAGTCCTACTAGATATGAGCAATCTTCATTGATTATTCTCACACATTATACATATGTATTTTTATCTGACAAGGAAAAATTCACATGTTCGATTCCAACCATGTGACTGCTTTAATTGCACAACCTCAGCAGCCCTGCACTATGGTTAAGTGGCATTCATGCTCTGAGTGGCTGGGACATTTGTGGCCAATCAGCTGAGACCAAAGGAACCAAAAGATCAACACCATTGGTAGAAATAACCAATTATAAATACTGGTGATGGGAATTTTGTTCTCCTCTTCCTCCTGCTCTGTTTAAGGAGGCTAGTGACGCCTCTGAACAAAACCTAAGAAGATTATGCCATACAAGGCTAATCACAGCTTTTCTAGTGCTGTCTTGGCCTCAGAAATGCCGCATTCCAGCATAATTCTTCTAGGAGGGGAAAAAAATCAGACATTTCCCTTCCAGTTTCAATGTGCTGCTCTAGTTACTTCCCAGTCTCAGGAGTTTAGCAAGGCATTTTTATTACATTATAATTGGCAGGAGTTGCTGGATTTTGTTGCTGCCGGAGGTGGTGAGAAAGTCCCCATAACATTAGGAAAAGTGGTGAGACTTCTTTGGGCACCCAAGATCCTCCTGGGGTTATAAAACCACACTCTGAACCATGCATTAAGAACTGGTAGATTTGGAATGTTTTCCTGCCCACCCGGAATATGTTATCTTGATTGAGTGTTAAATTATGCAGAAAATATTTCAGCAGCTCAAATATTGAGCAAGTGATAATGATGTTGTCATTTTGGCAAAGAGTGTAAATATCAATGCAGCTGGGTGCTGGGTTATCTTTCCCTTTCTTCCCCAGAGAGAATGAATAAGATGAGGCCTCTTTTATCTCCACTGTGCAGCTCAGCTGCTGCTTGTGATGGTGGGGAGCTTTAGCACTACAGGGTTAGGTGCTTTGGTGACACCAGAGGGCAGATCCTCCTCCAGTGTTGCTTTCAGCTCAGCACAGGGAGGGCTACTTAACTATCTCAAGGAGGTGCAATGTTGCAAACCTCCAACAGTGTATGGCACAGGGTAAACCCAAACTTACACAATCATTTTTTTGCAGTCAGGCAGCTGCCTTAGGAAACCAACAGAACATTGGTCCTTTATTTTGGTTTTGGTTGTATTTTCTCTGCCCTGGATAGGGAGGGTTCTTAAATAAAATTGTTTTTTCTTACATGTCAAAATAAACTTGCTTGGCTTTGGATATTAAGACCTTTTATCAAGGAAGAGGGGGAGCAGCATTAACTACCTTGCCTCAAGACTCAAAATGTCTTGACAATCCGTGTATGTGAATATACATCTAGTTTATCCTAATAACCCAGAAAACAAGTGTTTTAGTTTGCACTGTCTTTCTCTGTATATATGTAAGAGAACTTTTAAAAAAAACTCAGAGACAAGGAAATATACTTTTTTTAGATGGTAGGTTCCAAAAAAACTATAGTTCCAAAAGCTTGAGACTGTAGTCCTAAACATAACTGGTCCCATCGCTGGAAGGAGTCTCTTACTGTATGACATCATCCCTGCATGGGGGGTGGGTTTTACCTACACATAAGTGGTGTTATGTGTTGCACTTGAATGTTGCTTCGTGAATGCACAGTGTGTATGGGCATTTTTGTTGAGATCTAGTGGTTGAACACTGAACATGGGTTCACATAAACACTGGTTCACACATCCACAGCTTAGCTGGGGAACCCTTTGGAACAGCCATTCTCAACTTTTTTTTTAAACCATAGCCCTTTTAGGAGCTCGTCTCAGGTTCTAGGGCTCCGTGTCAAACAAGGATACAACAGAAACAGGTGAACCGAATAATAGAATAGGTTTTTTTTCCAGTGTATGGCTCCTTTCAAATATGCTAGGGCCCCGAGGGGGTCATATGCCCTCCCCCATTGAGAATGGCTGCTTTAGAACATCCCCATCTCTTTATCTCACAATTCAAAGGAAAAACAGGAAGTAGCAATAGGCCATGAAAATGATGGCATAGTATTATAAAACAATTGCCTAGACATACAGGAGTCAGCTTTGTTATTCTGTTTTTCTATTATTAAATGTGCTGACTGGGTAGAGATCAAGTAAATATAGGAAGACAGATTAAACCCCTCTTTTCAGCAAGGACTAAGCAACAATATAATAAAATTTGAATGCTCCTCTATGCCAAAACATCTATACATGTAGAAAAAAAATCCTGATAGATTAAAATAATGATGAGTTTGCTTTCTTGAGCAAAGGAAATGTTTCAAATTGCAGGTTTGTGGGGAGGAGGCTTGGACTCTGCAATTCCTCCACCCCCAGCACACCAAAGTGGCACAAAACTAGCAGAATTGCACCATGCATCTTTCTTGAGCATAGAGATTTGCCCATAGCTATCTGTCCTGTGTGGTACCTTTATGGGCCTTATTTGCATAAGAATGATACTTCCCATTTGAAGATGAAGTGAAAAATGCATGAGACACCAAAGGCAACTATGCCCTTTACTCTAGAGATAGATAAATTTGTCAGTTTCTATCTAAAGTTCTAATTTTCCCACCTTACACTTTATCTCTCTTGATCCATTCAGGACCTTTCCAAAGTCTACATATACATTTTTGTCCATATTTTGTTAACAGTTACATTAACACTGCCACCGCACACTGGGTTGACACTTTCATCGAGCTGTCCACCAGCACACCAAGATCTCTTTCCTGATCCGTCACGGACAGCTCAGAACGCATTAGCTGATAAATAAAGTTTTGATTTTTTTGCCTCAATGTGCATTACTTTACATTTTCTTATATTGAAATGCATTTGCCATTTTGCCGCCCATTCTCCCAGTTTGGAGAGATCCTTCTGGAGCTCTTCACAATCCCTTCTGGTCTTCACTACCCAGAAAAGTTTCGTGTCATCTACAAACTTGGTCACCTCTGCTTATTCCTGTCTCCAGGTCATTTATGAACAGGTTGAAAAGCACCGGTCCCAGGACAGATCCCAGGGGGAACACCGCTCTTCACCTCTCTGCATTGTGAAAATTGCCCATTGATACCTACTCTCTGTTTCCTGGTTCTCAACCAATTCTCAATCCATAAGAGGATCTGCCCTCTTATCCACTGACTGTGGAGTTTTCTCAGCAGCCTTTGGTGAGGGACCATGTCAAACACCTTCTGAAAATCCAGATAGACAATATCCACTGGTTTGCCCGCATCCACATGCCTGTTGACCTTTTCAAAGAATTCTAAAAGTCTTACCCTTACAGAAGTCATGCTGATTTTCCTCACTAAGGACTTGTGTTGCTCTCTCAGAGCTTTGGAGGACCTAGATCACTTGACCCCAAAAATCCCACTCTTCTCTGTCCAGAAGCATCCACACCAATGGCAGTCTCTAGTGCTTAACCATGGAGTGCCCTTTGCTGCTCCAGAACTCTTTTAAACAGGTAGAAAATGGAGTTCCATTGAGTTGCCATATCCTGGATTAGGAGGTGCAGTGGCAAGACACACCCCACGGCCCCTTTTTGCTTCTGCTGCAATAGCTCATTGCCCTGGACACTGTGGTGAAAATTCCTTGCCACCTTTTTGGCGAACTCCATTATATTAGGAATGCATGTGTATTCCATACCCTGCAAAGCACCCAAACAACTAGATTGAGAGTGTGGGCCATACACCACACCCCTTCATCTTCCCAGCCTGCCGTGCTGCCACTATGTTTTCCCCTTGTCTGTAACAAACAGACCTTGTCTTTTTGTAGCTAGACTCCTCAGATCCAGCATGTCCCTCAGAGCCTCTTGAATGTTGTGAGTCTTCACCTCAGCTGGCACCCTGCCAGGATGTTTTGGCATGTTTTGCACCCTGGCTGCTCCCAATGTCACTTGTAAAATGTTCCACCTGTGTCCTGGCCAACTGCTGCTGTACCAGTTGCCTGATATCCCAGTATAAATCTGGTACCACCCTCCAGCTAAGGATCGTGTGGGATAGCAATTGATAATGAGGTGCCAGTTCTGCCTATGAAAACCAGTTTTCTCCGCCAGAGAGAATGGCTGGTCATCCAAGGCTATCATCTCCCGTAGGCAATCAGTAATCCTGGCATTTTACAATTCCTGCACCCCTTCAAGCTCTTCCAGGGTAGCAAATGAGAGGCTGAATATTAGGAAATTTTATTAAAGTTATTTGAAACCATCTGTATATTTGTATATTTTGGAACTATCCAAATATGGCATGATTCAGTGAATCCCAAATATTTCTGAGTCTGAATGTATATAGTAGTAACATGGATTGCAACAGTTTCACAAGTGTTGCTATGTCCAAGTGATGATTTCAATAAAGGAAATCCATTCTCTGCCAGTGCAACAATAACAGTTGTACAAGTGGCTCAATCCTATATCACTTTAATGGCAAAACATTCTACTCATTGGAAGCTCTACAGCTTTAATGGTCTTCGTCTTTAAATATGTGTCCAGTAAACAGACCTGATTGTAGCAGAGCTCCACAATTAACACGCATGGATGTCTACAGATAAATGAATGACTAGCATACAAATTTAATAGAAAAATGAGTAAGAATAAGGCATCATCATAGACTGCCAGAAAATCTCCAGCAGCCTCTAAGGCACTCTGTTCTGTCTTAACCTTTCTGGAGATACTTTCAGATGACATTTCCCAGTGTTTCTATTGCAGCATCCCTAAGGTGAGAGGAAAATCCCTGCTGCCCAAGAGGTTAAGAAAATGCCATTTGTTTTCCCTCAAGGCAACAATAAAACCACTTATCTCATTATCATTTCTCTTTTTCTTCAGACATTTTAAGGGTGTAAAAGACTATGATACAGGAAGGAGGATCTAGGTCCTTCACTATGAATAATTCAGTGCATGTAACTGACCTCAGCAGTCAAGACAATGACAATTTTAGTGGCAATTCTAAGGGACAAAATACCTCTCATGAGATATTCAGAATTTCTATTCTGCAGAAGCACAAAGACTATGAGCCCTCCAGTCTAGCAAGACCTTTAAGGGAGCTGAAAAACTATTGCTAATGAAAACTAATCTCTAAAGACCAGAAACACTTGGTCACTGATATGACAGGGTAAGATATAGGATCCAACACAGAACTTGGAAATGTTACTCTTTTTTTAACTGCGACTCCAGGAATCCTCAGACATTGTGGCCATTGTACCAGTGCAGGGACCCAGCATTTAGAGGCTGCATTGATGGTACTGCTTAGGTTTTCCAGGATAATTGTGCCATATTAAGATTGTACTGAGGAAGTTGTGGATAGCAAGAGGACATAAGGTCTCTCACTCATTTTGTCTTCAATCATTTGTGCAACAGATGGTTAGAACTGCTTGACATCACATCCTCTACAGAAGAGTTGGGAACATCTGGCCCTCCAGAGACTGCTGGACCTCAATTCCCATCTGTCCAATTACCATGGCCAATGGCAAGGGATCACGGGACCTGGAGTCCAATAGCATCTGGAAGTTCTTCAGCATTGCTCTCTAGCTGTCTCTGCCACAGTAACACATCACCCTTCCATATCTATTTCTTCATTCAAACAATATAAATGTGAATTCAGTACATACTCTCAACAGCACTGCTACTATACGGGGTTTTCACTTTTAAGGCCAAAGAACACACTTTTTTCAGTGCAGACTCTTAGTTCAGATTATGCTTGTCTCATCACTAACAGTACAACGTAGGAAAAGTCAAGACCAGTCTTACTTTAGATGTATTACATACAATTCTGTCAGAATCTGAAGTCTGATAAATTTTGTCTCTATCTGTATATCTATAGTCAGTGTTCATAACTGCATTGGGCTTCCATCCTTAACATTACCCCAGTATTTAATAGTCATAAAATGGGCTTTCCAGGATCCTGAATATTCAGACTTTTGAAAAGAAGAATCTCAAGAATCTCAAGATGAATCACAAGCTTTGACTTCAACCATGAGGTCAAAGCTGACAAAGGGCCTGTTCTTTACACTATCATAGGTGAAATCACACCACAGTTTCTGTCAGCCCATTCCCCCACCTCCATTTTAAAAGATTCCTAAGTTGTGACAGGGAAACAGATGGCTTTTAATCTATACATTGCTACAGTCATAAAGGAATTTAAGAAGCATTGGAGAGCAAGTTGAATCAGCCGGGCAGATTTATTCACTCATAAGGAATTACTTTCATTATTTACTATGAACAAAGATAAGGTTGCATAAAGGTATCTGCAACTCAAGATGGTCACATTCATATTTGATGGCTAAAGTAACTGAAAGCCCTTGGCTTGTTTGGATCAGCATTACAGGGAATCTCTTTCAAGATCGCTGGTTCTTTTTAAAATTTCTGAGTTTCTGTGTTTGCTCACATATTATGATTCTACATGTGTTTGGTTTAGGGATTGGAGACTGGTTTCTCCACCTAAGCCACTAAACAGGAGAATGGCCCAGCACAGGAGGGGCAACAGCTCAGGACCACAATCAGCAGTGTTCCTTCATTTGAAGGACAAAGGACACTCATTTGATGACCATTTTGGACCAAGAAGATAGGTGGCTTGAGAGAGGGGTCAGGGAGGCCATACATGTGCATATAGAAAATCCCTCACTCAACAGAGGTGGAGGCCTTAGATACAATCTGTCTCCTACTTATCATGCTGCCCTTTCATCCCTCTGGAGAAAGATCAGGACCACACACCAGAAAGGCCACTGTTATCTACCGTTAACGACCCATGACAATGGGTGGAGAAGGACTGCAGAAGTGGGATTTTCACTCACCCCCAGTCCTTTGTCCATCTAAGGAGTCTATTCAGACCAGGGGCAAGTGAAACCAATGTGGAGAATATATCAGGGGTCTCCTACCAACTCTCTTCAGACAGAAGAAGCTACCTGGATGAGTAGTGAAACGTTTCAGCCTAATAAGAAAGAAGTCCTGTTGCCATAACTAAACTTCCAGATAACCTCACCTGGATAACTGAGAATCTTCACAGGTAGGAACATAAGCTGCCTTATACCCAGTCAGTGTACTGGTCCATATAGCCCAGTATTGTCAATTCCAAGAGGGAATGTGGCCCGAGTTGTCAGGAAGGATTCTTTTCTAAGCCTATCTCTAAATCCCTGATAGTCTCCCATTCAAGTACTAATCAGTCCCAACCTTGCTTAGCTTCTGAAATCAAATGAGATCAGGTGTGTTCAGGTGTTGGCCTACACAAAAGGAAATTCTGGTAAATCCACCAGTATTATTATCAATGATATAGAATAATCCTCATCTTGTTTTCCTGCCAGAAACTGTTTTATCCAGTTATCTGCAATGCAGGGCAAAGTTCCAGAGGAGGCCAAGCTGGAAGGAAGCAAGTAGACGGGTCCAAAGCTTATCTCCTTTACCCCTTGTTACCACTGATAGAAACTGTACCTTAATCCTGCTAATGCTATTAATTCTAGAAAACCTAAATCTGTGAGGGAAATTTTGGCAACCAGTGCTGGTGATCAGCAATGAGAACATGACAGACAGATTTACAGGATGATCAGCAGAGGTACAAAGGAGAATGATCTTACAGCTACATCCATAAGACATTATCCTAGATTCATATTCCATCATAACTCCTAGTAAAGAAGTCCTCACTACATACTTCTCTTGTTCCCATTTCAATGGTAATTGTTAATTTATGATGCTTTTCCAGGAACTGCCTTAACCCAGAGCTAGGGCTTCCTGATATGTAAGCAGCTTGTCCTGAGGATACAGCTAAACCTGCCTTTGATCAGCATTTAATCCTTCAAGGTACTCAGGGGGCTACAGTTTAGTTTCTGTCTGAAAGCAATTAGAAAGGCTTGGAAAGAAGCAGGATTGGAGCTCAAAACTCATGTGGATGCAACTCCCCTTTGCCCTGGGTATCTTGCTCTGCTAAACATGTGGGGTATGTGTGCTTTTGATAAGATCGAAGCTTATAAACTTTAGTGCCTGGAAATCCAAACCTTATATTTCTGTGAGCATGCTTATGAACTCCTTTCCTTCTCAGTTAATGAAGAATAGTCTCAGGAGACTATATTTGCATGTAGTACAAGCCATTTCACCTGAGAGGGACTACACAGTCCTGATCACACAGTAGCCAAAATATTCAAAGAAACATTAAAAAAAGAGTCTGCAATCTGCACAAAGCATTTTTATCTGAATTCCCTCAAGCTTTCTACTTCTCAGTAGTGATGGGCAATTATGTCACAAATTCATAATTTGCTTGCTCAGTTATAAGCAAATTTGGAACTTTTTTGGTATTACAAACATCTGAATTTATCTTTAATTTTTTGTGCATGCAGATCCCCAAAAAGCACCATGGGAAAGTCCTTTTTATAACATGGCATGATTTTCACAGACTCACAGAATCATGAAGTTTGAAGGGGCCATCATCCAACCCCCTGGTCAATGCAAGAACACAAATCAAAGGATATCTGCCAGGTGGTTATCTAAATTTGTCTTGAATGCCTCCAGTGTTGGAGCACTCACCATCTCCGGTAGCTGGTTCCACTGTCGTACTGCTCTAACAGTTAGGATGTTTTTCCTGATATTCAACTGAAATCTGCCTTCCTGTAACTTGAGCCCATTGTTGCGTGTCCTGCACTCTGGGATGACTAAGAACAGATCCTGCCCCTCATCTGTATGACAGCCTTTCAAGTTTTTGAAAAGTGCTATCATATCTCCCTTCTGACCCAAGTGTTATGATGGAAATCATAACACTTCCTAATCTAATTATCCTGAGAGTTCCTGCTTCCAGGTGCTCCCCCTCAATTTAATATGAGAATGTTATTCCTCCCTTGCAGTTGAGGTTACACATACACACCACATAGAGTAAACACAAAAGGGTAGGCAGATTGCTCTGAGAGATACAAACAACCTGTTCTATGCTTCTATTTTCAACAAGGCAGTAATTATGGTTATTTTCAGTTTTGCACAAGTATTCAACAATCAGTTTCAAAATGCTCAAATTTTTAAGACCATTTAAAAAAAATCTCACACTCTTTCTAAGAGCAGAAAAAAAAGCAACTTCCTGTTCGAAATGCAAAGACAAACCACAGGGCTATTTAAACACCTATGCACATCATAACATGCACATATATAAAGTATGAATTAATTTTCTCGAAGGCTTTCATGGCCAGGATCCGATGGTTGTTGTAGGTTTTTCGGGCTGTTTGGCTGTGTTCTTAAGGTTTTTCTTCCTAACGTTTTGCCAGTCTCTGTGGCTGGCATCTTCAGAGGACAGGAGTCAGAACTCTGTCTGTGCTCTGGTGCAGTTTGTGGAATAGTTGAGTACTTATAGCTGTGGGATCAGTTTTTCGTCCTTTTCAGGAGATTGGGTGATTATGGTGATCGGCGTGTTTTTTGTTGTGGGTTTATTGTTGTGATAAGGGGGAGAGATGATCTGTCACTGTGCTTGATGGGTGTCATTAGCTGGTCTTTTGTGTGCAGTGATCACCAATCCTTGTGGCTGGGTAGAGTTTGTTGACCTTTTGCAGGCTGTATTTTTCACTGCTGGGAGCCAGGCTTTGTTGAGTCTACACAGACAGAGTTCTGACTCCTGTCCTTTGAAGATGCTGGCCACAGAAACTGGCGAAATGTTAGGAAGAAAAACCTTAAGAACATGGCCAAACAGCCCGAAAAACCTACAACAATCATATGAATTAATTTATCAGTCTGGATTTCAATTACATTTCATTCATTTGCTGGAATGAAGTCAGGGTCTGTTATGTATTTGAAAGTTAATACACCTACTAGATTTGACTCATCAGCCAACTATTTTTTAATTTCAGCAGCAATCACTAGAGGATCTACTATACTAAGAGCACTGAGCATCCTGTAATGTACTCTGCATAAGTACAGGAAAAGAAAATTCAGATAAGAGCTTCTACAGGTAATGGATTATTTTATCTCACATGCCAGGACATTGTTAACTTGCAACTAACCAGACATATAAACTTGGAAGATAATGCTGGTCACTGAAACTGAGATCATGTCTGTGGATGAGAACTGCCCCTCCTCTTCCCAAGTTACTGAGTGATAATGTCTTGACGAGCATATTCTCAGATGAAATTCATCCCAACACAAATACCCGCACTGTGCAAAAAGCAACAGGAGTAATGAGGATTTCACCATGTAGGCATAATAATATATATTTTTAGAAAAGTTCCTGAATTATTCAAAACCCAGTTTACAAATTCATGAAAATATATCTTCAGCCCTTTAAGTAGACCTTAAGTGCAATAATATATCTACACTTTATCACATTTAAAAATGCAAAAATGCACACTTCTCATTTTTATAGTCCACTAGATTCTGGTATGGGTATGGCTGTTTGAATAAGTTTTATTTCTAGAGAAGATTGTGGCTTGAGTTCTATTTGTAAGGAAGAGGTCTTGTTTTTTTGGGTTGTTGTTTTTTTTAATCCTGTCTGTACATCTTTTGTGTGCAAGCTCTGTCTTGCCCTTCCCAGCCTAGTCCCACTGGGCTTCATGAGCCTTCATGACTCATAGATATGTTTAGTAAAGTTCCTTTGCTTGGACCAGTACCCATAGAATACTCCAGATAACATGGCTAGCGGCCATATTGGCTGAGGATTCTGTGAGTTGTAGTCCCAGAATCCATTAGCCAAACAAGAGGATTTTTTTTTCCAAGCTCCAGTTCATGATTCAACACTGGTCTGATGGATTCTACAAAAGGTCCATCTAATCCAGCATTATTTTTACTAGCAAGGATCATCAGATGCTTCTGGAAAACTTACAAGCAGAACCTGAGTTCACCCAGCTTCCCCTGATGTTTGATCTTAGTATCACATGTTCAGGTTTTGCTTTGCCTTCTTGTTGCTCCTGCTGCCTACAGCCTTGTTCCTTCTTCCTTCTGATGACCACTGCTACTGCAGCTGCCAGCACAGCCTGACAGCAGCATCCTTCTTCTTCTTCTTTTGTTAGACATAAAAAGGAGCATAAATATGGTGGCACAAAGCAAGGAGCTATGGCAGCAGCCAAGGAGGAACAAATGTTATGTGAGCATGGCAAGGGTTCAGAATTTTGGATTTACCTTTCTAAAGGACATGCACATTTGTCAAACCTGCTTTTGTGATAATCTTTATGCTGCTTCTATAAGAATTTTTTTTAAAAGGAAATATCTATCATTTTCCACCTGTGCATTATAAAAGAAAACTGTATATGTTTGGGACACATTTTGCAAATGGTTCACACCAGGATGGATTTGATTTAAATCATGATTTAAATCACAATTTAAAATTTAAAAATAATATATTTTTTTTAAGATTTAAATTTCTAAAATGATTTTTTTAATTTAAATTATTATTTAAATCAATTGATTTTAATCAACTCTGGATCACATTGCTTGTATGCATTCACCCATAGATTAGTCTATGTTTGCACGCATGTTCAAAATATACACATTTTTCTGTGCATGCTTTTCATTTGTTTCATAGTCATGACATCTGCAGATTTCTGAATGTAAAGTATACCCAGTCTATGTCTATTTTTAGTTGCTGCAAGTTGCAGAAATTTGCCCCTCCTCAACGATCAACAGAGCAGATGCCTCGCACCCCTAAAACTTTGGGCCACTTAAGAGATACAAGATTGAAAACCATAATAAACTGAGATGGTTCATACAAACAGGAATAGGCAAGGTAACAGCACACAAGAGAAGGTCTGCTCTGCATGAACTGAGATCAGATCCTCCCTTAGACCCAGTCCCAGAGTGAAAAGTAGGCTGCTGGTCTCCAGGCATTACTGGGAGATAACCATCCAATGTTTAAACACCTCTAATGAGAAAGAGTCCAGTGTAGAGATGACAACCCATGAACCACAAATTGCCCCCCCAGTGACCCGAGGAACAACGAATCAATTCGTCATTCGTCGGGTCTTTTTTTTTCTTTCCCTCAAAAGGAGGGAAAGCAGGGATCAAAGCGATCCTGCAGCGCTTTGATCCCTGCTTTCCCCCTCCACTTGCTAAGCCCCCCAGGGCTTAGCAAAAGGAGGAAGAAAGCAGGAATCAAAGCGATCCCACAGTGGCTGAGGGATCCCTTTGATCCCTTCCCTCCTGTTTCATGCCATGCAGGCATAGGAATAGGAGAAAAGGGGAACCAAGTCATCCCCCAGCCCCGGGGGTGGGATTCCTTTCGGGCAGGCTTTAGCAAGCCACCCGAAGGGAAAATCCCTCTCTGCTTACGCCCCTGAGGAACAGCTGATCCGCAGGGGCATAAGCAGATAGGGAACGAAGGGACTAATATAAAAGGATTATATTTGTTGCTTCATATTTGTTGGGGTCTCTGGACCCCAAGAATATGAAGCAATGAATATCTGACGAATCAGGGATATTTAACGAATCTCCTGATTCATTTTTATATTCATCCCATGCCTAGTCTGGTGTCATCTAAGGTCACCCATTCAGACATCAGACAACTCTTACTGTCTGCAAGTACTTCGTAATGTTTTGTTGGAATTTCCTTCCAAGGGATTTGAATCTATTAATTTTAAATTACATGGAATATTATGATGAAACATTAGGAAGAAACTCCAGTAAATAAGTTTCCTTTGCATTCTGTCATGCACATGAAAAATATAAAACATATGATGCAGGCTTGTACACAGTCTCTCTCTGTTGCTCAGGTTTGTCTGTCCAATGGTTCTCTACTTTGATTTTTCTGATGCTTTAAACTTCAACGTCCAGAAAGTACAACCATTAGCAATGGATTCTTGGAGTTACATGTACCTCTGATATACCCCCAAAGTATCCAGAAGACTACAAGTTGGAAATTACTGTTCTACACTACAGTACTACTGAGCCGCAGCTCTCCAAGATTATTAGACCAAAGTTTTTCCCAGTCTCACCCAGAGATGCTGCAGAAGCAAATTGGCTCCTTCTGCACTCCAATTGTTCTATAACTGCAAAACTCAGTTATAAACCCATGTCCACTAACTTAACCAGTTTATGCACACCTTACTATCCCTACATGACATAGGGAAAAAGCATGCACATCATCATGAACATTATGCTATGTTTGTCTTAAGGTACATATAACACACTAGAAAGGCAACACTGGTAGCAAGTTCTCAAAGTATACACACACAGCAAATATGAGTGTTATATACACTCATTATGGTGTGCATGACCACTAACTTCTTCTTCCCACATCTTTGTGCACCTGAGTAGGAAAAGCATGTGCATACAAAATAATTCCAAGACAAAACGTTCAGTTATAGTACCCAGGGGTCTCCTGCTACCTATGATATCTGTATTCAGTGAAAACCTGTTAAGGGTTCTTATTATGAACAGAAAGAAGAGAATTTCCAGCATCATGCTGTCTCTCTAGTTCACAACAAAATTATGTGAAACACAGCTACTGTTTGGTTGCTAGCAAAATGACTGTGTCAACAACTTTAACAAAGATGTTTGGTAATTAAAAATTTCCTATTTGTTCACTGCCTCATCCACAAATCTAGCACCTGCTCATATCTCTGAGGGACATTGTGTTCTATATAAGATATAGCCAGAAATTTGTTTTGTGTATGAGCAGCATATTTGCGGTTTGTAGGGACATTAAAATGTACTACACTGATTGTTTTCCAAGTCACAGCTTCTTTTGCAGTTTATCTTGGATAGGGTAAAATACTGGATGAACCAGCAAAGAAATGATATCATCTGCAATCTGTTATCCATTAGCTTCTACATTTTAGAAAAAAAGGAAGGAAGACCTGTTAAGGAACAGATCAACACAAAAAATAAAGCAACGTAATTCTCATTGTAATACTTAAGCAAGTAAAACATTAGAATAAGCTAACTTACACCAACTGTAAATAAGACTGGATCGATTGACACCAACTGAAATTCTACTCATCTTCATAAAAATGAAAAAGGACACAGTCATTCCTATAAAAATACCAGTATAGAAATTGAAGGGAGGAAATTTATTCAGAGGTTGTACATTGTTTTTCCATGACTACTACTGCCACTTGATGCCCTCCATTTTTAGACATGAGCAGGGAAACTACTTTAAATCCTATTTATCCAATTTTAGTCCCATTTGAAGGGAGAAAGAATATAAATCAAATAAATAAATGCATAAACATATGTATACCTAAGAAAGATTGGATGTATAACTTAAAAGTAAAAATTGTAGAGCCTGAAAGCAAGCACATGTATAATGGAAAATACAATCATCAGAAGGCTGTGATGGGCTTGTACTTCCCTAGGGATACATTTCATGGCAAATCAATGTTTGCCTTTGAATAAATAATGTGGGAAATGATCTCACTTTCACCTCCTCTCCAGTTCAGGATCTTTTGAAGAAACTTCAGTTGCCCCAGCACATGTCCATTCCAACTGCACAGCTGCAAAATGTTATTACGGCAGGAACTACAGTGGTGCCTTGACTTACGAACGCCCCGACGTACGAACATTTCGACTTACCAACAGCTCCGTTCGCAAAATTTTGCTTTGACTTGTGAACGGAGCTTTGACTTGCGAACAAAAAAAAACGTGGAGAAAGCGGGAAATGGACTTTGGACTGCCTGGTACTGCCTGGTACTGTAATTTTAAAATGTAAAAATTGTTTTAAAAGGTGCTTGGTTTGGTTTAAAGCTGCTTGGTTTTAAAGGTGTTCTGTTTAAAAGGTGTTTGTTCCCTCCCTCCCTCCTTTCCTGCCCTTTTTTTTAACCTAAGTCATCTTAGGTTAAAAAAAAATTCTCCCCCTAGTGGTAGAGGACGGATTAACCAGTTTTGCATTAGTTCCTATGGGAACTAATGCTTTGACTTACAAACGGCGCCTCGCGTAAGAACAAAAAACAGCCGGAACAGATTAATCGGTTTTCAATGCATTCCTATGGGAAATGCTGATCTGACTTACGAACGTTTTGACTTACGAACATCTACTGGGACGGATTAAGTTCGTAAGTCAAGGCACCACTGTACAACATTGCTGTCAACTAAGGCTCACAGTGCAGATTCATCTGAATGTTGCATTATTCTCCAGTGCTAAGGAAGGGTATACTCATCTGGGATTACAAGGATCACTGATCCCTGCTTGTTTAGAAAACACACTCCAGTTGGGTCCTTGCTGTCTCCAGCATCCCACCAGAATGGCTCTTGGGTACCTGCACAACTCCCTCCCTTGCCTTCGTCTCCACTATGGATTCCCTTCCTTCTTTGTGTGTTCACAAACCCACCACACAACAGTTTTGAGCAGACACGTGCCAAAGCACCTCCCTGGGCACCTGTTTAGAATGGCAGTGGAAAGGTATCCAGGGCAGCCGTTGCTGCTCCTTCTAAACCTCCCCTCTGGTTCCTTTCATTCATTCTTTTTTCTCCTCTTCCCCCTGTGGATTTGTTTGCTGTTCCCAAGGCAGGATATTGATGCAAACACTTTTTCCTGGCCCAAGCAGGTAAGCATACAGAGGCAGAGATACCTGTTGTTGACTGTGGAGGCTGTGGAGCAGATAGCACCCCAACTTGAAATGTGTGCTGGAGAGACTTCTCTCTGGGCAAGGGTGGGCTCAAAAGTGATTATCAGCCCATGAGGATTATCTACCTATTTATTTTATTCATTTATTGAAAATATTTATATGCCGCCTTTCTCCTAAAGGATCCAAGGTGGCTCACAGTATTAAAAGAAACAAAGTTAAAAACCAAATAATACATTATTACAATATTTTAAAAGCATTAAAATTCATAAATAAGAGCAATATTAAAAGCAATATGTGGAGGCATTTCCATTGCACAGTCCTACACAGTCTTTTTCAGCTCAGAACCAAGATTTGTGCATCGTTCCCTTTATCCTGTGTGACATGTTTGGCCATGGCCACAAGGAAGCATATGTTCTTCTGCATCTAGTGGAGATTCCTACTCTACCAGACAGAGAAGAACTGGCTTGCAAAGGTATCCCAAGCACATGCACACACAGAGCCATACTTTAGAAGTGCCATGCACTAGCCTGGGCTTGGTGGCATAAAAGGTGCAGGCATGCCTTACTGTGGTATTGGGCTGCTCTGGGGGTGGGGTGGAAAAGGATTGCCAGACTTATGAAAAAGAAGAGATTTCATAGAATCCATTGAATGAGAAAAGCCCCCCACCTCATTTATTATGCTCTTGATTAACTGGCAGATTAACTCTTTACTACAGATGTAATACTTATTATGGCCACTAGGTTAGAAATGATTTTAAAGGTAGCTTGGACAAAGTACTGTAATGGAGAAAGAATCCCTAAGCACAATTGGTTGGGGTCATGGCTATCACAAAGGGGCCCTGAACTTCCAAGTTTGCTACTATACTAGTGGTATGAAGATCTGCAAAACTTACATAGAGCTCACAGTCAAAACCCAATTTAATCTAGTATATCTGAGTTCTGCACAATACTTGTTCTTTCGTCTCTCTGGAATCATGGATGAGAAGCAAATGTTTCCCAGAAGAGCAACTCCATTCACTGTGCTATACTGTTAACACCATTTCGATCCATTTAAAAATATTTAAATGGATAGCAAAAACAAGTGGAGGAAGACAAGTGTTCTCTGTATCTATAAACATGGAAAGAAACAGCGTGTTTTAATTGCAAAAAAGGAGATTTAACAAGTGAGACAGAAAAACAAAATTTAACGGCAAAAACAGTCCAATAACAGGATAGACTGCATTTAACCAGGAAAGCATCTCTACTACTGGAAAGTTTGCAACATTAAGCTTGGTAGGTGCTTTTAGGGACACTTTAGGTATAGCATTAGTTACTAAAGAAATTAACATTTAGGGGAAGAGTTAAGTGAAAGTACAGCTGAGCAAACATTTCATGGAAAATGTTTTCTTGAGAAAATTTCTCTTTTTCTCTCCACTTCCTACCGCAGGAAAAAAGAGGCCTTTTTGGATAATATTTCACCAATGTTCTCTGCACGTTTTTCTTCTAGTGCTTACCACCAGCATCAGCCCTAACATTAGATGGATTCAGGCAATCACCCCTGGCAAAATATTGTGGCTGTGATATTGGCCAGAATGATGGTCAAACTGCTAACACTGCTGCTGCAAACCTTAAAGCAATGGGTCCTCAGATGTTCTGGGACCAAAACTCCCAGAAGCCTTCACCACTAGCTGTGCTGGCCAGGATTTCTCGGAGTTGTGGTCCAAGAACATCTGAAGACCCAAGTTTGAGAAGCACTGCCTTGGAGGTTAAAAAAAAAAGAGAGAGAAACCCACACACAAAACACAAAAATGAAAAACAAAAACAAAGCACTGTAATGCTGAGCCCTGCCCCTGACAAAATGATAAGAGTATTCTATATGGTCTGGAGAAATAAGGTGAAACGAAGTATTCCCATACGACTGAGAAGTCATTCATGCACAGCTCTAGAACCATGTTTTTAAAAACATACACTGTCACCAAAGGGGCATCTGCTGTTTCATTCTCGGTCTAGAACTCTGAAGACTTAAGGAGCCATATGAGACAAAGGTCTCTCCACTAGCCAATGTACACCAGAGCAGCCACATAAAAAGTTTCAAGGAAAGCTAATGGAGTTCTAAGTGAGGGATGGGGATGACATTCATCCCAGAATTTCATGAATGGGTAAAACACTTTGAGAATTCCAGAACACTGTATCATCTACTTCCTGATACGAATTCAAACACTATGGCCTGAATAAAATTGCAATCCCATCTAGAGTAAAACTATTGAATCATTTGCTAAACAGTAAATCAACAAATATCTAATTTGCAATTAGTTCAATAGTCTACTATAGTTGGGAATAGCAGTTGGATGGAGGCTTGTGAAATTATATACCCACGCCAGAAAACAAAGGAGAAAGAAAGGTCCTTTTCCAAGGTGTGATCATAGTTCTTTTTTCTGTCTGCCTTGAACTAAGTGCAAGTGCCATGAAAGGATTGCAATGAATGCATGAGAGTGATTGAATAGCTTCCCTCTGAAAAGTACATCTTCTAGAAAACTCACCTTAAGACTAGCTCAGTGTAATCACAGTCACACTTAATAGAGCCAACGAGAGGTAAAAGTCAGAGCCACTGTTCTCTTCTCAACAGGGTAACATCCCAAATACCCAGCACAGATGTTTTAACAGAGTGAGGCAGGACAAGGAGACAGTCAAGCAAGATAGCATCTGAGTCAGCCCAATGAGACTGCAGTTTACAGATAGCCTGGGCTTATCCTGGAAGATAACCTATCAGACAATAAGCAAAACACATTCAGCTTGTTTCCCAAGAACTTGACTTCCAAATGGTAGGAAAATGTGAACAGTTTCTAGCAAATGTTCACAGATTAAATGAAAACCTTGGATAAACTCGTGACATTAATGCATTTACATGTCAGGCACACCTGGGATATGTGTGGCTTATGGATCAGGAAAGGGGTTAGCTCACCTCCAGATTTCAGGGCAGGGGTTACCTCTCCTGCCCCAGTCGTAAGTCATTTATGGCCTCAGCTATCCACCTCCTTTTGCTAGCTGCCCTGTGCTTTAATATTAAAAGAATGAACAAATGTTTTTAACCAGTGGTTCCTAACCTTGGGTAACTCAGGTGTTCTTGTACTGCAACTCCCAGAAGTCTTCAGCACTAGCTGTGCTGGGAGCTGCAGTCCAAGAACACTTGGGTTACCCAAGGTTGGGAACCACTGGTCTAGGAAATATGAGTGGGAGGAGGCTATTTGCCTCACCTCCTGCTAGCAGTCCTGACTGCACTGCACCATTGCCCACCACTGGCTGAAAAGACTAAATAACTGACCCAAATGTTCAGGGGTCAGAAGTGGTACTTTTAACTTCACGCAACTGAACTGATCAACAAGGTTCTACTTTGTGAAAGCATATGCTCCAAGACATGGGCTCATCTCCTAACTGTCAACACACTGTGTTGCTTTAATTAGGAGAGACCAGTACAAGTTCTGAATTTAGCATTCAAAATATTTCTCATTTCCAGATTTTTGATGCTCCCACACAGCAGTGCAAATAGACAGCCATCCAGTTTGTTTGTTTGTCTGCCCTACAAATTTATCTAGGTCTCCCTCTGCATCAAAACAATCCCTGTAATGCTGGAGGACACGCACAAGCCAGAATGTCCATGGAGAACAGGGGGAGACCCAGTAAGAGTTTTGAGAGAAACAGAATCGATTACAGCTCCAAAATTACATTTCATGCTGAACATCATGACTAACTGATCGATCTTTTCCTCCCATCCTTTGCCTTCCACTGTTTGTCATTTTCTCTTTACACCAAGCCTTGGAAATGGCATCTCCCATTACAAATGAAACACATTGCTTGGCTCAGCAGAATGAATTGCTTAGTGCTGGGACTGTCATTTCCACAACCAATGGGCCAGAATGAATCTTTGATACATGTGCTTTGACCAAACACTGCCAGAAAGCAAAAACTAGGTTCCCTGCTCCTCTTTCTTTCTCTCCTCCTCCTTATGCTTCTAAGCTCAGAAACAAGCATTTGAGGTTTCTGAGCAAGAATCATATTCTCTGAAGTTTTTTTTTTAAAGTCATGAACGGGGTACAAATTGTGAATTCTGACCCAGGAAGAGACATGTGCACAGACATCCACACCCACTCACAGCCAAAAGGACTATTTTGAACTTTAGACATAGAAATGGGAGAACATTCAGCACTATCCTTCTGTTAAAAACTGGGTAGGTGCAACCTACATGCACTATTTTACTGCATAGCCTGGTTGAAGACAGACTCTAGAGGGAAAGCCCATACAGTCAGTTTTGACTGAGGCAAAAGGAGGGTGAATAGAATGGAGTAGAGAAGAGTGGAATGGAGCTGCTGTTTCTCATGGAGCATAAATTAGGCCCTTACATGAGTATAAGTAATGGGATTTCAGTTACTACGTGAAGGGGAAATGGAAGGGCATATTCTTTGTAGTGATACTAATAGCTCTCTTTTGCATCTTATTTCAGGCTTTACAGTTTCATATATTGCAACTACTGGGTGCTTTGTGTGTTGCATTGTTCAAGACAAGGTTCTAGGAGACCATCATATTCTTATTTCTCAACTTTGGGAAGAAAGAGAGTCTTCTTCACTCAACTCCTGTGTCTTGTTTGGAGCCCTGAACTGAAGGGGACATATATTATGCAGTTTGGATCTTTGCAGTGTTGCTCTTTTTAAAAAAAATATAAATCCTTGCAAAATTCATAATTGTGTGTGCAATATTAAGAAGCTTAGTTCCACAGAACAAAGTGGTACACAAGCACATGGCAAACATCTCTGATGTTTCTGTATGCCTGTAAGCATACAGAAGCATCTACTATGACATGGAGAGATGTGGATCCCTTGAAAATATTCTTCAAAAGTATTGAGAATCTGTAGCTACTTCAGACAAGACTCTAGAAAGACTGAGGATGGACATTAGCCAGATGGGATGTGTGCTTAATGACTTAAAATTAATGCCACTCTCTGAATATTTAGCAACTTTCCCACTAGTCTCTAAACAGCATGCTGCAGGAACTTCAAAGGCAGTTCACTTATGAAATCAACACAAAGGCATGGATTTCTCACAACCATCTTGCTGCCTTTAAAGTAAAATGAATAAATTCCAGTTTCTACTCCATTAAATATCTTTACTGCTGCGTAATATTAAACACAACAAAACGGCACTTTCACTGAGCCATTTGACCATGCCTAACATCCGTTCATTGCCTATTAGCAACACCAATAAAAATGATCATATGTCACTGATTTCAGGGCCAACCTTGATATCTCACTTTTTACTGCTCTGAATCACAGCTGGGAAAAATTACTTTGGGCAAATATGACTTACAGAATCGTACAGCCAACACTAAACTATGCTTCCAGAGGGAGTGTGGGAATTGCAGTAAAAAAACACAGAAGAATTTCCCATCTCTGTTGTGGATGCTAGTGAAAGAAAAGCCAGAGACACACATAGAAAATTTATGTGCACATGAGATTTGCTTCAACTATATTGCAGTCCAATACTGTAGATAACTATTTGAAAATAAGTCCATTTTAGATCAAGAATGCTTAGTCCCAGATATGTGGGTACAGGATTGCAGCTTAAATTTATAATGCAGATGTCAAGCCCATTTTGTCTAGATAGAGTACATATGCGAATTACCTCTCTTTATTAACAATGAGATAAATACAGCCCCCCAATAAATAGTGAAAAGGAGGCTTGAAGGCAATTTAAAACTTAGAGCTTGAAACTATCTACTAGAATACAACCAACTGAATCAGCTGCTGACATGTGAAACAACTCTTGTGTGATTCTCATGTATTAAATTTGTCTTCTCTAGTTGGGAGCTAGTAATTGGATTTAGGTCTGTGTAGGAAAATGTGATATACAGTCTGGTGTAGTGAATAGAGAGACAGTCTAGGATTTAGGAGACCTGGATTCAAATCCCTGCTTGAACATGAAAACTCACTGGAAGGGCAGAAGTGGTAAAATCACTCTTTAGAACTACTGGACAGCTCAGTGGTTTAGGCGTCTGGGTTGGGAGCTTGCTTCCCCACTGTGCCTCCTTAACCGGGGCTGGACTCAGTGATCCAAAGGGTCCCTTCCAGCTCTGCAGTTCTATGATGATGGTGGTGATGAATATCTGACCTACCATGTAAGCCATAATTAGAGTCTCTATAAGTTGTTTCTGATTTGATGGCATGTAACACATGCAGAGGAAGATGCATTCAGCTACAGAGACAGTTAAACCAATGTACACAATGTTATCTTTTAACACATTTTCCTTGATATAAATCCCATTTTAAACAGTTTTAGGCAAATACAAATAGGGAATGTACGATTATTCTTCATGGTTTTCCATGTGGCTAAATCATGGAACAGATTGGAATCTCTGGCATGGGGCAAGGTTGTGAAAGCTGTCAAAACAAGCTTCTCTTGTTTCAGCAAAATGATTTGGTTATAGCTCTTTTGCATTTTCTTCCTGCACTAACACTTATGTGCATTTTAAAACACATTTTTCCTAATGTGTGTATTAATTTGCAATATATTATCTAATTTACATAACTTTTCCCCATTGATTCTATGCATTTCTTTCAATTATGCATATTTTAACAGTTCGTATTTTAAAATATGTGCAGCTGTATTATGTGCATTTTATTAGGAAATATTCTTGCAGTTTTGTCATGAGGTGTGGTTCTTCTTACAACAAGTTTCAAGAGGTGCAGAAATGCTACTTTCACTAAGACTCTTGAAATCAATGCTATTCTCTTGGTTTTTTCCTATCTCTAATGCTGCTCAAAAGTAAGGCTGTTCTTGATCCTCTTCAGTGAAAAATGCATTGATAGTAAATGACCTAAAAGTGAAACTAAAAAGTAAGTGGTTTAACTGCAAACCTAAATAAAAATTCTTGCTGCAAGATAGTAGACTTATCCATGGCATAATGGAAGAAATAATTTTAAAAAAACTTCTTTCAGGAATGGATGGCTGTTCCATCCGAGTTTGGGATCCTCTGGGATATCCACTACTCCTGTGGGCCTCCCACAGCCTCCAGGCACATAGTTGTTTCTTAAAACTCCCTACAGACCTGTGAAAACCACAAGTCACTCTTTTTGAATAAAGGCAATGTTCCTAAGGGATATATGGTATGTACTGAAGCATAGCACATACACCTCCCCACACAAAGAGGAAATGAATGCAGATCTTTCTCTTTTTGCTTCCTCTACTCCTTCTCTATCTCATGATTTCCCTCTGCAACCCCATATTTCTTAACCTCATTTGTTTTGTTGAGACATGACACCCACTGTTTGTGCCAGGTATCCCAGATGCCTCTAAGTTTAAGCTCACAAATTCATGCATAATACCTTGACTCAGCAGTCACAATGGGCAGGCAGCAGCAATGACTGTGGCAGCCGCAGAATGACCACAAAAACCACCGCTGGCTAGCCACCATTATTGCCTGGTTTTCACATTAGGTTGTCACAGCCAAGTAAGTGAAATAAAAATGGAAGACTGAACATGATGAGTGAATCCTTTCAAGTACTGAGAAACACATAATGAAGGAGGAATCCTGTCTTAGAAACTTCCGACTTTCTAGATGTTGCTGAATTATAATTCCCATCATCCCTTGTCCTTGTTGATTAGATCTGTTGGAAGTTATAGCACAACAACATCTGTAGGAACACACATTCCACCATGTTTTCACAAAGGCCATGTTTGAAAGATTCCTATTGCTCTAGTCAGGCATTATAGAATCCAACATTTTCAATATGTTTAGAGAGGTATGGTTAGCCCCAGATGAAGTTCCTTCTAAGGTGTACACCTGTGCAAACATGCGCAACTCTACCCCCCTCTTCACAGCCTTCCTCCTCCTCTGCACACGAACAACAATCATTTTCAGCCCCTTCAGTTCTAGTTGTGGAATCGTGTGCATGATTGCAGAATTGCGCATGCCGGTGAAATCATGCACGAGGGGTAGAGCCCTGCCCAGAGGGGCTGAAAATTAGAGGGAATGTTGGCCCAGCTAATATATGGTCACTTTCTTCATGTGAAAAGGTATGAGAAAGAGAAAGATACTGCTCATGTTTAGGCTGTACAAACAAGCCAGAACCCCAGAATACCTAGGCTCTTGTTCATGTGAAAAACTTATCTGCAATCAGGAATCTGTCCCCTTCTGACTCATTAATGGAAGCATGAAAAATTGGTAAGGGAGGGGACAGGGCAGGGTGCCCCCCTTAAATATATTGACAGTGCTGGATCTTACAACACATGAAGAGGGATTACCTCCTCAAAGCAGCAGCATAAAACTGAAAAAGTGCCTAAGAAAGGGAGAATTAGAAGCAAGCAGGGGGAAAGGACACATCCAACATATAGACAGCATGGTAATTATGTATTATATTATTAGAAACCTCAGAACCATTATTTGTTTGTTTGTTCGTTCGTTCATATATTGCCCAATGAGAGTCTCTGTTACTAAAGGAGAATACAAATTGCATTGGACACATCTAAAACTTGGTGGGAAAGTGAGAATCCATGAGGCATTTTATCCCTGGATAGAAAATCTATAAAAGGCAGAGTTATTTTGAATGTGAAGTTGCACTGCATAGCAATGATTTCTGGACATAGCCAGAAATCTTAAGAGAAACATCTTTATACACAAAATCAATGTGGAAGGCAAATCCAGATCAGAAAAGCAACACAGAATTACAGATATAGCTTTAACATGTCCAAAATCCCAGTAGTGATCTTGAGGTGTGTGCGTCTATGTGTGTTTTTAAAGGAGGAGGCTCAAAGAAAGAAAAAATTTAGAGACTCTGGTACACACATGCTTTCTCCTTTTCAGTTCCCTTTTTCCAGCACTATATTTAGCCTGAAACAAGCCCTGCTTTACATTTCCTCACTACATACTAAGGTTTGGAACAGTTAATTTTTCAGGACTACAACTCCCACAACACCCAGACAGTAGTATGACCAGTGGGAACCTGGGAGTCATAATAATTCAAGTAATAATTTTTCAATACTCTGCAGAGGGAAGACTTTCAGGGCTAGAATCAAGGTTGAGGAATTACCTCTGAATATCCTGAAATAGGATACATGCTTCATTGTCTACTTTGAGAAGAAAAAATTGTAAGACATTTTGTTCCATCAGGCTTTGGGATTTTCTGGCCAATTGAAAAGAAAGGTGCACCAAGTTGTGCTTTCAGACAAGTCCCAGAATTTCACAGGTAGCTATGGGAATTCTGAGAATTGCTATCCAAAAAACTCAAATTTGCACACCTCTAATGGAAATTATGGAAGTAGACAGTTACTAGAGCTCTCTTTTTTCAGGGGCCATCTTTGTTGATGCTGTTGCATATGTTTTCTGCATTTTATTATCTGGCATGTGGTTTACCTGCTCTCTCTCAAGCTTATGGAAAGGAAACCCATAATGTTTTCAATACTTAAGTAATAACGCATATACTCATTTCTCAACTGGACTGAGTCATTTGTAGGAAACAAATTGTAACTGAGTGGTTATAGAACCTGTAAAAGAATTTAAGCAGCATATAGCATGGGATATGATCAAAGTTTAGAAATGCTAATTGTCAGTCTGCTGGAAACACTGGCCACCATGCCTGTCATCGATAAGTGCCTTGGCTCTCTCCATCTACATGTGTTGTTGTTTTTTAGACAGACAGTTCTTTTTTTCCCCTTAAGCAGAAAATTACCCTTGTCTGTAGTTGAGAGCTCTTTGCATCCCTAATGGGGCTTCTGATGATCCTTCTCTCTTTTTACTACTGATTAAAAGAATGAGAGAATAGGAACTGTACCCGTGACAGATCTACACTTCAGCTTAATTTCTCTCTTGCCCTTCTCCCTCCCTGCTGCTTCCTTCTTTCACCTCCATAATTTAGCACAAGAAGTTCTTGTCAAATGGAACTGATAAAGCTCTGGCAGACAAGAGACTCTCTTTGGTGGCTGCAGGGATATAATTATGAAAGAGGGGAGACAATGTGTAAATGAAGAGATTTACAGTTAGTGAATGCCCTCTTAAATCCATGTGAGCAAAATGGGCCACTGTGGCCTCACGCTTCTCCAACAGGTTTGTTTTTCTCCATTTGGGCTTCTCTAATTGAAATAAACATAAGGCATGCTGCTTATATATGTACACCATTTTCCTAGCGGGATTATAGAAGGAAAAAAATGACAGCTGTAATGAAGAATCCTTTATGTTTATTTTTGCTTTTCCCTACACGTCATAAATATTTTTTTAAAACACCACCAACAACATAATTTTGCCCACAATCCAGTATATTTATAGTTCTGTGATCAGAAGTCTGGGCTCACGTGTGTTTACCACTGGGTGACTGAGAACCAGGGACAGAATCCTGTTCACCCGCTCCATGTACACAGCTGTCTGCTGTACAAGTGGCTGGGTGTTCCTGTATAAGTGACATAAACTGCAACAGAGTACTCTCCAACATGTTTAATGGCAAGTGAGAAGCTCCATCCAACATTATGTAAGTGGAGCATTATACTCTGTAACTGCAAATAAGATAGTGGTCCATCTGAGAGTTTGTAGATATGAAACTGGCTGCCTTTGTAAGTAGACCAGGGGTTACCTGGCATCAAGCACAATGTTCTCAACCACTGAGCATCACTCAACAGAAGGACCTCTGAACATGAGCAAGCCTTTAAGATAATTGGCACAGTTAATCATTCCTTTTCACACTTTACCATTACTTTTCATCCACAGCAGCAAAGACAACCAACTACTAGCACAGGGTGGGGAAATCCTTTCAGCCTAAAAACCAAAATTCAAAGGGCAAATTCTAGTAGTGGGTGGAGACAAAAATGCCAGCCAATTTTATTTCAAAATTCTTACTGCTAGTAAATGAGTCTTAGGAGAGGCATTTCAAATTCACAAATATGAGAGGGGGCAGGAATCCTGTACAAAAGCTGATAAACCATCAAATCATGGAATCATTGAATAATTGAGATGGAAGGGGCCTATAAGGCTACAAGGTTCAACATCCTGCTAAGTGCAGGAATGCAAATCAAAGTAGATCTGACAGATAGTTGTCCAATGTCTCCCATGGTGGAGCACTCACCACCTCTCAAGGTAGTTAATTGGTTCAATTGTTGTACTGCTCTAACAGTTAAAAGGTTTTCCCTGACATTCAGCCTAAATCTGGTTTCCTGTAACTTGAGTCCATTATTACGTGTCCTGTACTCTGAGATGGAGAACAGATCCTTCCCCTTCTCTGCCTGACTACCTTTCAAGTATTTGAAAAGTGCTATTATACGTATCTCCCTCCAGTCTTCTTTTCTCAAGGATAAACATGGACAGCTCTTTCAGTCTTTCCTCATACGGTTTGGTTTCCAGTCCCCTGATCATCTTTGTTGCCCTCCTCTGAACTTGTTCAAGTTTGTTGGCATCCTTCTTAAAGCGTGGTGTCCATATCTAGACCCAGTACTCAAGATGAGACCTATCCAGTGCTGAATAGAGGGGGTCTAGTACCTGGCGGGACAATACTATGGAGAAGAGTAGACTGGGACTCTAGGAGGCCTTGATTTGGGTCCACAGGCTGGTAGTGCCCATCTTCCATAACAGGAGATGCACAGAGTGGTCTATTCTAAACAAATAATGGAGAAATGTAACAGCTCTCAGTCCAGATCTGGACATAATCCAAGCTCTTATGTGTATGGAAATATGAAACTGGAACACTTGTCTGTCTCTGTACCAACCATCTCATATGTCAAGATTCTACACCACATATCCAACCATTTGTACTGTGTATAGGGAAGCAATGGAATGTATTCCCAGTGATAGCACCATACTTGTGAAATGTAAGCTTTGTCTGCCATATATGTTATCTTTCTAGCACCAGGCATATACATCTATCATTTTAAAAGTATTTTTTCTCCCTCTGAAATTAGTTTTATGCTAATTTTATGTGTCTTTATTATGTCATTTAAATGTTGTTACATTCCTAAGGATTATATTTTATTTTAAATAAATGGGCTGTAAGTCACTGTGCAAATGTCTTTGTCAACACAGGAGGATAAAATGTAAAGCAAGCAAGCAAGAATTTTTTTTTAAAAATCAACAAAAAAGTAGTAACACCATTGCTTAGCCTAAGGTTTGGGGTTCTGAATGCCAATTTTCCTACCTGAAGCATGTGGCAATAATTCCTCCATTATCCTTTGTAGCTGAAGCTATGCATGCCAAGACAACTCCAAAGTAAAAATATGTAAAGGAAAATACATGGTTAAATGATTTTTCAACAAATACAAAAATTCTCTTCTTCTGTAATTCTCATCTAAGCACAGTACAAAGATAAATAAGTAAAAAATGAAATAGAAAATTAATAAACTTCTCTCCCTTTTCTGAAGTGGCAAAAGCATCTAGCAAGGGAAATTAATTTCTTTTCCTTTTCCTTGCCAATAATGAACTGCCTTGGAAGGCATGAGGGCAAAGGAAGGAAATCAGACTTAGTGGTGAGTTAATAAAAAGTGAAAAAGCATTCAAAGCCACCAATGCCTTTGTAAAACTAGCCTGATGAAAAGAGAGCAGGGTTATGTTCATGGGAAGGGAGATCAGAATTCCTGGAAGAGCCAATATAGCCCTGCTGTGTGATGTGAATGTTCACAATGCAGCTTTGGTGGCTGAAGCTAAGCCAGTTTCATCCTATGAACAACCTGGAATGGAGCATGCATAGGAACCAATGGGCTTTTTGGCAGAAGAGCAGACCAAAACTGTCATAAACATCATAATGTTTTGATGACAGCCTCCCAGTCACCCACATACTGCTTAGGCTGTACTTAAATAGCTATGCACACTAATTTACAGAGTCCAGTCTTCTCCCTGGAGATGTGTCAGAGAATCAACCTCTGTTTGAAAGGCTACCCAATCCTAGCATGGTTTAAAGAGAAGAAACCACAAGAAGACAGAGCCGGGGTCTTATAGTTCTTCATCAGAAATCAGCACTTGGACAGCAGAATGAGCAGACAGATAGGTCACCCAGTCACAATCTCCACCAGCGTGGTAAAATGTATAGAGCAACATTCTACAGCCTGAATGTGGAGTGGAGAGGCAACTTTATAAATGTTTTCTCTGTTCTGGCAGGCTCCGCACTACATGCCCATTCTTGCCCTGATTTCAAGATTGGTCACACAAATATTTGTGCAATGGGAAGCCTGCTGGAACCCATGAACATTTACATGATCACATCTCCACTCCATATTTAAGCAATATGATACTGGCCTTTGTGTTTTGCCTTAAATTATAACAATGGCTTCTGCAGCAGAATCTATACAATGTGTACATGCAAACACTATGCAAACTGACAGATGTATCTATTTCAGTGATAAATGTCCTCTTTTTTTGGGTGCCGTATAAGTGTCCATGCCCTTGCCAGTGCTTTCTGGAAGACAAACCAGTAAAATCAGTCAAACACCCAATGGGGATTAGCATCATCATCTTAGAACTGCAGAACATATATTATAAAAGGAAATACATCTGCTGTGGCACTTCAGTCTGCAAGACTAAAATAATGAATAAAGTGACACACACACACCGGTTTCTCCAGTGTTCTGCAGTTTTCACACATATCTATCCCATCCCTTGATTTGCAGATCAAGTGACTGTTTTTTGGCCAAGCTGCCCTTTTCTCGTCTGTGTGAAACTGAGAACCGTAGCATGAGAGGAAGAGAACAGAAGTTAAGGCATGCCCTTAAAACTGGCTTCTTTCAACATTGTCCTTGCTCAGTCTGTTACAGATGCATAGCAGCTTTTTGCAGACACGGGTCACACCATTTTCATTTAGATGTAACATACGTGGGGGGGGGGGGGGAAACAGTCTAAATATATATATTTTATATATTTTCTTCCCTTGATCTAAAGCATATAATCTGTAAACTACAAGAGCAGGCAGATCATTCCCATTAGTTTCTTAGGTAGTAAAAACCACAATTTACACCCAAAGCATGTAATTACATTCAAATTCTAAAAGATGGTGTCAGAAGTACTTTAAATTCATAGTTTGGAGGAAAGTCACTCAGGGGTATATACGGTTAAGTTTTTATGTACAAAAACAACTTAGCATGCTGTATGTGTTTCTGTGCATGCACATGACTGAGCACACATATACACACAAGCCCCCATACATGCAGACATGGGGCATACACAAGGGAATGGAATTGTTTCAGTGACCTGAGAGGTAACTGGGCTGCAGTGAACTGCATTTACAAACATTCTGGCAATTCTTTGGAACTCCAAGCAGTTTGCTTATCCTCCAGAACATTCTCTCTACTCTTTCAAGAAAAGAAAAGAAAAGAAAAGGTGGCAATTGTCAATAGACCCACATTCAGGCTTCAGAACCATGATGGGAAATACTGCCAGGCCTTGTATTTAGAGCTCAAAAGTGTCTCAATGGCTCCTCACCTACAGCTCCATTCTGGCTTCTGTTTGACTGTCTTTCACTCACACATACACGCCCACACAACAGCAGAAGTGCAGTCTGACGTGTGCATGCCTTCTCTTGTCAAAGCCCTCAAATTATGCTAGTGAATGGAAAACGCCATGGGTTGGGCACAAGGAGAGTCAGTAATCATACTTCTGAGTCAGTACTGACAAGGAAAGTCAGTAATCATACTTCTGTTTTGCCACTGAAGAAGAAGAAGCTCAAAGGGCTAGGTCTGACTTTTTCAACAACCTTGAGGGCATGCACTAACAACAGAAAGTGGTCTAAAAAACCCCTCTATTTTTCTTATATTCAACATTTCTTATAGTCAAAATTAGGGGCCTCAAGTAACATATTCCTACCCCTTACAGGATTAGTGGCTCCAACTGAGGATTCTAACCAGAATCAAGAGGGGATAGTTCTTCATGATTAATTAACATTAGTACATTGATGGGTCTTGTATACCTAGTGACACTGAGTGATGACAATATGAATTTTCTTTGGTTCATTCAAATACAGTGATTAACATTCAAAGTGTCTCTAGAACTCTGTGAAGTAGGTGAAGCCCTTTGTCTCTTCCTACCCATCCTTCATTCAATGCAGAAATATGAGGGGAAATAGCAAGTCTCTTCCCCATTTAGATTTATTGCCTTAATGATGCCTGGCTGCTAATGATTCATGAGCCTAGTCTCCTGCTTATGATATAGCCCAGTTCTTCTTTTGGGGGGGGGGAAGCAAAATGGTATGAAATGGCAGTAATAAAACTAGGAATGTGAGCAATATGGAAAATTGTGGTTGGACCCTGTAGGATAGAGAGGAGATCCAGTTCTAAGAGCAAATAGAGATTTTTAAGTGGCCATTGAGAAAGAGTGTAGCCATTGCTGTTGTACAGATGAAGTGTCCAAACAAGCTTTACAGCAAACTCTCTGAGACTTATGAAAGGTGATCTGATCAATCACAGACTACCCCTGGGCAGTGGTTTGAGGAAGAATATAAAACATAAGGAAGTGAAAGAGTCTATTACACTAAACAGACAAAGAGTAATATAATTCTTTTGAGAAATGTCCTTAGGATGACCAAGGATTTCTGACTCACTATGACATGTGACTGAAAAATACAAGTCTTGTCCCTTGATAAACAGTCCTTTCAGCAAAGACTTTCATATCTCTTTAGTGTGTTTGGTTTTGAAGATGACAGGGACCAATATCTCATGGCTGCTCCCTAAATTATACTTATGTGTCACAGCTGTGTTCTCACAAGCCACTCCAGTGCCTGAAGTCAGCATTAAAACATATGTATGCTCCCCACTAAGGTAAACAGTAACCTATAGAATATTTGTATAATCCTTAAGGATGATGCGTATCTCCCTCAGCAAAAAGCATACATCTTAAAATGTAACATTTTAGACAACCAAGCTACATACAGAACCACAGATGTGCCATGTCACTGTAACACTGGAAGCTACCTTCAGATGCATGAAATTAAGGCAACCATGAAGCTGTTTCCTTTGCCATATACATTATAATGGCCTATGGATTGGAGATATACGAGGTACTTCTCAGACTGCAGCCCTGTACATGCTTAGCTAGACGTAAATCTCATTGAACTCAGTAGGTAAAAAGATCTGCTTGGAACCAAATCAGATCAGTGGTCTGTCCAATCTAGCATTGCCCACTATGTTTAACAAAGATCCTTCACTCTTCCTTTTTCCACTCTTGCTAATTGACATATTGAAACAGATGGAAGTTAACATACTTAATGGCACAGACCTCCTAAGTTCATCACATGTGAATCCAGTTCAAAGATGACACACTTGATCTTCACAACTGAAGAATGTAGCTGTAATTTCAGTATGAAACAGGACTTCAAATAGTTTGAAATTCTCTTCATATGGTTACAGTGATCTGACTGGCAATTTTTCCAGTGGAAGTATCCCTTTGGAATACACTAGCTAGTTCTAGAAGAGGTAGCAGTGTTAGTCTGTGCAGGAATATCAGGCAAAAACCAACAAAACAAAACCAAACAAACAAGACAAAAACATGTGGCACCTTATATTTTAATGCGAGCTTTCACAGACATGAAGGTTCACATTAAAATAAAATAGTCTTTAAGGTGCTACATGTTTTTGTCTTTGTTTTGTTTCTTTGGATTTTAGTTGGTTCTAAACACCCCAACATTTTTCATACACAATTTTAAGCCTAGGAAGAGAGACTTCATTCCAGCTTCTGAAAACATAGAAATCTCTCCTTTAAGACTGCATGTATGGCATAATATCATCACACTCTTTGGTATGTCTTTTGTTCCCAACACTTCATCCTTTGACTATCACTCCTCCCTAGATACCACCTGCAAAACTATAAATATGAGAAAGGCCTAGAAGGGCTGCCTGAAAAGTCTGAAGCAGCTTAGTAATATTGACTTTCCTGTTTAAGCTCAGAGGAAAAAGAATGATCAGTCTGTTTGCTCTCAACCTAATGCTTTGAAGCCATTTAAATAATTCCATTCTGGACTCCTCAGGAGCTACCAGAAACATGATTTTTGCCACTGCTGAAGTTTTAAGGATTAAAATGCTTATATGTTTGAGGCATATAAGCAGCATTTAGCCAGTCAGCCAGTACTTACAGCTCTTTGACCCAGAAAAGTCTTCATCATTTTCCCACAGTATTGGGTACTTTGAAGGAATCTCACCCCTCTGCTGGTGAAGAGGCAACTGTTTGCCACATCACCTTTACTAACTCAAAATGCTATTATAGCAAATCCATCACATCCTACAATATGCTCCCCTGAGTCCCACTTCTTCCTTATCACCAATCCTGGGGAAACCCAATTTTCCCCCATTCCCTCATCCACTACTGCCCCCATTACCTATTTTAATTCCCTTTCCCACCCGTTTATTCTCCTTTCTTCCCCACTCACCCACCATTGTTTTAATGGTGGGTGAGTGGGGTTTATCATACACACAGTCAACCATAGAGAAGTCATGGGATACAGATGTTTATAAAGCCTGGCTTTTAAATGCTACTTAGAACCACTAAAAATGATCAAACTTGTGAAAAATGACTGATACCTATAGTTACCAGTCCACCTACATATTGCAGAGCCCACTCATTAATGCTCTTTGCTTTTTACCATAGCTTGCTAAACCAGTCATTTGTGGGATCTGAAGCAATTCTAAATGTTTCTGCCTCTCCCCCACATCTTCCTTGCAATGCAAACAGCCTGCAGTTGCTAAGGGCGTGGATTAACCACTCGCAGTGTCATACAAATGTTCTGCAAGCCATTTACTCCTTGAAAATGGCAACAAGAGTGAAGGAGCAAAGAAGAAACTAAATTAATTAATTCATCATAAAGCAAATGCAAATCTCATTTTATCTACCAACCAAAGGCATACATTATTTAACAGTCTCCCACTGGCAATGAAGACATACACAGAGAAGGGCTGGCTAGCTATTGAGGCCAGCCTTGAACAAGCTACTGAGCTAGCAAGTTGCTAAACAGTCTTGGTAACAATTCTAGAGGCCAGAAAGCCATACTCTGGACATCTAATGGGCCCAACACATGAACACAAATACACACACACTTAATAGCAGAACTGAATTTTCTTTAGCTTGTAAAATCAAACTGTACCATATGGGTCAGACAGAATTAAAACTTTCCTCTCTTTGCTGATTATTAAGTGAAAGAGATTAGCAAGCTTCATATAGAAGATATTTGTCATTCCATTTTTTTTAATTCTTTAATTTATTTATTGATTGATTTGGTGTAGTTTATTTGTTTCAAGCCAGATTTGGAATGCTGGCATGCCTGTCTACAGAAGTGTAAACATAGTTCAGGAAATCACTCTACATACTGTAGAACATGCTGCTCTGTATAATTCTTTGGTCTGGTTTCAACAGGCACAGGTTGCTGCTAAAGCCAAAGGAAAACACTGGCAAGGTGATTTTGGGTTTAACCCTGACATTCCCTGCAATGCCAACACAATGCTAGTAAGAGCTCACTTTATGGTTCATGAAGTGATTTTGTGACCCTCAGAATGGCCAATATACATTTTAAAATAACCAGATTGTACACCAGTAACCAATCACATTAAAATAAATTAGAATAGCGGAGTGCTATTTTTAAAAACAGCTTAAATCAGTGCAGAATGTTCCAAGGTAAAAAGTTTTAGGAAAGAAAAGGTACTTTGTGATGTTATGAGCTTCCTTGCAAGGAGTGTTCCAAAGTCAGGGTGCCACAACTGAAAAGGTTCCAACAAGAGTTCACTACCAGCTTCTCTTTCACAGTCAGTAATCCTGGACTGTTCCATTTCTCTGTCTGAACACAATTGAAAAGCTGGTCCTCAGCATCTAAGTTATTAATGGTGTCTTCTCTTCGTCTTTGGCTAAATGAGAACATCTTATCAAACTACCATCTACAGAAATGTTTACCAATGATAACATTTCAGCCTATATCATAACTTAAGCTTAGGAAAGCTTCTTTTATTTTCCTTTTTTGGAACTACTGTTACCACCTGTTGTACATGAGAAGTCTGTATCTAGTAAATATATTCATTTTTCAGAGGCAGCATGATAATATCTATGCACCAGCAAACCCATCATATATGCTGGTATTTCTATGATGTCATAGTAGAAATATAAGGCCATTTGGACCTGCATACTCTTTCCAACATGCCAGAGTCAATTAGGCAAAACCAAGCCCAGTTGCCACCGCACCAGCACTGACTGAGTGCTGTCCCCTGTTCTAATTCCTGCACTCTTTATGTTTTAATATGCTTCCAGGAAAAGACAGGAGGTAGGCAGAAGTGCACACAGAGCACAGTTCATAATAGAATTCTCTTCTCTAGACAATGGCCAAGGCGCAAGTCTAGGGAATATTGGTAAGAATTTTGTGTGCAGGTTTTCTGTTTGTATTAGTGATTTTAAACTTTTTTTATGACAGTGAACTTCCAAAATGGAAGAGTAGGAAGTTAATAGTGCAATCCTGTGCATATCTATTCAAAAGTAAGTCCCATGGCAGTCAATGGAGTTAATAGCAGTCAAAGTGAGGACATGATTGCAACCTAAGAGAGTTGGCAAATATGCACCATAAAGGCATTTTAATGTTTGAAAATGCCGCAAACCACTATCTACTACAGAGTTAAACTGTTAGCAGTGTAGAGTAAAAACATTATTAGAGTTAAAGCACAGGTCACAAAATGGCATGCAAGTTTCCAAGCTTGCCAGAAATTTTCATCAGGCTATATGGCAATCAAAAATAAGTGAGTCTCCCTGTGAGAAATCCAAAAAGCTATCTAATGTTGGTTGCATTTTTAGGTGATCTTAAATAGAATTACTTCAGAGACTCAACTTACATACATTTAATTCTATATTGCAGTGGTAGGTTTGTGGTCAGCTATGCTGGGACAGAAGGATTATTCTGGTTTATTTGTTTTGCTCTGCGAAGAAGAAATCAAGGGTAAACACAGTCTGCTCTTCACTCCACTTTCTTGAGATGTGAGTCAGCAAAGCTGTCACTGGTCCAACGTCTGAGCATCTCTATCTTACAACAAGGAAGGCAACACTGATATAAGCCAAGTGTGTGTTTTGATAAGACACCAGCTGTCTCTGTGGTCCCTATTTTTCCCTCAGTTGTTCTTGTTCACTCCCAGAGAGAGTTGTATGCCAACTTATCCACATAGTGAAATTGTAAATGAATATAGAGTCAGGCTAGTCGGTGGGCTGGCATTTACTGATGAAGCCAGCTGCTGCTTCCTTCTTGCAATGAAGGTACAGGAAAATGTTCCGGTTCCCTTCCTGGTGATGAAGTCTGTGCCTTCTATTGATTTTGAACATAACAGATGCTCCAAGGTGTGATGAACTGAATAGAATAAGTATGTGGGCAATGACAATATAAACACTCAGCCCAATTAACTTAATTAAAAAGTAAACACCAAAGAAATACAGACATACACAATGTTCCCAATTGTACAACTGTTGTCAGGATTTTTTAAAGGTTCAGAAGTATTGCCTTTAGCAAATTGAAAATTAACATTAAATAATACCACCTTGAAATTAATCAAAAATAGTTTTTAAAAGTATCTCCAATATTGTTTGAAAAATAAAATATGTCCCTTTCCAAAATTCAAATGTAATTCAAATATTAAAATTTAATTACTATGTATGAATTAAAATTACATTGAAATTAAATTCAAATTATATTGAGTTTTCTTTTGGATCCAGCAGGATATTACTTGAGGACAAAAAACCTCCAAACTGTCAAACAGGTGACACAAAAATAAAGTACTTAACAAACTATCCCTAGATACATTATATGAAATTAATCTCAGCTGAAATCATTTGGGCATAATCACAAGTAATGAGAACAATTGAGAAACAGTTAAATGGGACTTCATTTCACTATCTTCAGCAGGAAAGTTGTAAGTATTGTTTGCATTTTAAGATCAGAATGAAAGAATTTGACATATTAACAGTGGGGCAGAAAAGTCAAACACTGCCAGGACAATGCTGTAGGCAGTCTAAAATCAGAAAAGTACAGTGGTGCTCAAAAATGCATGCTGCAAAATAAGATTGAATTGCATAGCCAAGAGATAAAATATATGACCACAGACTATAGGGACATAGGGAGGTATGGATCAGAAACACAGAGACTGACTGGTACTTTAAGCACTGGAGGAGAGTCACCTTCCAGTCACCAGTTGACTATGAAACTCACTGGGTGATTTTGGATTAGCTGCTGTCTCTCAGCATAACCCAGATCACTGAGTTATTGTGCAGAGAGCCATGCATGCCTTCTTGAGCTCCTTGAAGGAAAAGTGGGGGAGGTGTTAAATCTAGTAAATTAAATAAAAGGTGAATCGGAGTTCTAAATAAAGAAATAGGATGCTTGGAATAATTATCCTTAATGATTTCTCTCCTACTTCAATATGCAAGGTGCTTCACCCACCTTCCCCTCTCTGATTCATTCTCACACTGACCCTCTTTACATTATGGGGCAGCTGTGATTTGTAGCCAGGTCCAGGTCTTAGTGTGTTAGATCACACTAGGCTTAGGAGTATGTCAATATCAGTTGGAAAGCAGAGGGGAACAAAACAACAGGTCAATATTTTTAGAAATGCTCATCTCCTGCTGTTTCAAGTGAGAGTATAAACTGAGGGCAAGAAAGCAATGCTCATTACAAGAATAGTGCATGCCAGGATGGAGCATTCACAGCTAATGTCAGAAGGGACACAGGAAGGGCTAAGAGGAAAGTATAGGATCAGTAGAGTGTCTGAATTATCATTTTCAGGAAATGCCCGTTATCTCAGATGCAATACTTTTTCAACAGAGTAAATTCATACATATTACTTCCCAGGTTTTATATCACACCCCCACCTTGCAACTCTCTCCCCCTTCCCCCATTCATAAGAGTAAATCAAGGGGTGCACATCTTTGCATGACACAGAGCTTGAGAATGTTTTTTGTTTCCTTGATCTCCCAGCCTGGGAGATTCTGCTGTCCAAGTAAAATAATAATAATTAACTTTCAAAAACTCTCACATTACTTGGATATTATATGCTTTTCTCACAACATGACTAAAAGTGATAGGATTTGTGAATGGTGGCTGAAACTAGGTCGTCTGGCCTGGAAGTGCTGCTCCTTAAGCCCATGTAAAGTAAGCTGTGGTTGGTCATTAGTAAGGGGGAAATCCATCAACGCTCACAGTCACCTTCCTTTGATGTTTTCTCAAATATTTAATGGCATTCAACCTTTGAATGTGAAAACAGCTTCTGGACCTGAGGCCTGGCACAAAATGTTCAACATATTGTACCAACCTGCCATAAAAATATCCTTCAATTCTAAAGGAGGGGGGCTCTAATTGGTTCAAAGCATCTTACAGAGTAGAAGGTGATTCCAAATATTTGGACCTCCTTAGCCTTGGGTTTGGCATTCTAGAACTTGGAGTCCAAAACATCAGGAAGGACAAAGGTTTCCTATTCCTTTAAAGCACCAGAGAACATCAACCACAGCTCCATGCTTCCTGCTCTGGCAACCACAACTAGAACGTCTCACAGAACTATCTGTATTTCCTTTAAAGCAGTGGTTTCCAACCTTGGCTCACCAGGTGTTCATGAACTAAAACTCCCAGAAGCCTCCACCACTAGCTGTGCTGGGCAAGATTTCTGGGAGTTGCAGTCCAAGAACATCTGGGAACTCAAGGTTTGGAACCACTGCTTTAGAGTTTAAGAGTGCAAGAGTGGGGAAGATATTCATGGTATAGAGCTTCTTTGTTCAAATAGGCAATCTAGACTACAAAATTAAACATCTGTACATTGTAATTGTTCCTTGACATTTAATCAGCAGCAGCTTTAGTACCACCAGACAATCACTTCACTCTGCCTTTTCTCTGCCTGCACTGACAGACCCCTGTAGTTCCTTGAGGTAAGAACACTGTTTTGTAGGTGCTGACTCCTCCACTCTACATTTACTCCTGCAACAACACTGTCAAGGAGGCCAGACTGAAACACAGTGACTGGCCCAAGGTCAGTCAGTCAGTTTTACTGCTCAAGGGTGACTAGCACTCAATTCTCCCAGTCCAGCATTCTAACCCTTATACCACACTAACTGCTCCACATGGAAATTTTAACTCCACTACTTACTAGAAATTTAAATATTGCAGCAATCCTAAGCATGCTTATTTAGAAGTTAACCCCAATATGGTGTGTAGAGGGTTAGAAGTCTAGCTAGGAGGCAGGAGAGCTGGCTTCAAACTTCACTGTGCCATACAAACTTGGGGTGGTGAACACCTCATATACTGCCAGCATAAATTGGAAACAACTGTACAGCACCCAACAAGACCCCCCCAAAAAAGCATTTAAGACTTGCTTTCTGGGGGAAGTGAAAAGACGATTTCCGTCGTTGTTTGAAACACACCGTGTTAAACCTCTTTCAGGAATGTAACAGGTGGAACGAATCTCACTCTCTTCACTTGCACCTTCCCCTCGTCTATGCCCCGCACTTGGGGGTGGGGGAGGATCTTGGAGCCCCCACTGCCTATTGGATGCTGCGTTTGCCGCTACAAGCTCGCAGCATTTAGGAGACGGGGAACGAATTCCTTTCGGAAACGAGACACTTAAAGAACCGCCTCGAGTGGCGCGGTCAGAGCTTTTCCTCTAGCCAAGGGAGGAAGGAAGGAAGGAACGAGCGAGCGGAGGGCGCCGCTCGAATTCTAGAATCTCGGCACTTCCGCCTCTCCCCCATTTAACCCTTTCCTGATCAGGCGACAGCGATGGAATTAGAAAAGTCTCTCGGCAGCTTCGCGCAACCTCAGCCTATGTTTCTACACCTGTGGGAGGGGAAGTACAACGGCTGCAGATGCGGAGGAAGGGATAGCGCGAAAGGCAGGGAAAGAGACACTGCCTGCCCAGGTCCGGACTGTGTACCCGCCTCCGCCTCCGCCTGCCCTCCTCGTTTCATCTCTGCCTTCAGAGGCTCTCTTAGGGCATTTTAGTCCCTTCCCTTCCTCCTCTCTGGCAAGGGTGCGCTACGCGTGCATGCATGCAATCCCCAACCGATTTAGTCCCTATTTTTTCTCTAAGGAGCAAAATACCTAGAAAGACACAGAAAGGCACCAAGAGAAAAGTGTTTTCAATTTAGAAACCCGGGCGAGCTGCCTGACAACTTTATCAAATATAACTGAGCATGGATTATGTCAGTGATGGCGATGAATACCCGAGATTGAGCGGCACACAATCCGTTAGTCCTCTATAGGCTGGTGGGGGAAAGAGAAGGACGAAGGAAGTTCCCAACAAGGCTTCGGGTTGGAGACGGGATTCTGCTTGGGGCATAAAACTGGGGCCCCGACCTCAGGGCCATTTAACTTGCTAGCAAGTGGTTCAGAACTCAGGGAAACTGACGTCTGAGTTTAACACGCTACCCACAGATGGGATCCGGCTGTGGATCTACCGCAGGTGAAAGGGCGACAGGCTAGCTGGTGAAGGACGGCTCCTTCTCTCTAATGGTTGAATAAGGGAATCAGAACATGCCAAGGATTGGCGCTGGACTGGGCTCAGTTATAAAGAAGAAAGAGGGAGAAGCCGCCCTTGAGCAGACACGAACTGCACTCACACAGTTTGTGTGCAGTTAGTTAAGACTGGCACAGCGACCCCACAAACATTTGGGATTGTGACAGCTTCCAAAGCAGATGGCATAACTTCTTCATCTTTAACCCTACTAGCACCTCTCTTTCGCATTTCAGGATTAGACCTCAGGGACAATGCAGTGCTTCCCCCCCCCCCCCCCCCAATGGTCTCCAAAAGTGGTCTTAAACTGCAGGGACTCCATAGGAAACTGAAGTGCCATCTCATGTTTCTTAGAGGGCCTATACCTTCATCAAGTTATCTCCCCCGACCCGCTCGTGATTATCCTTTCTTGTAGCATTTGCTATGAGAGTCACATGCGCCAGAGAGGTTGCATCCCAGATACGGGTTGGCGCTCGTGAGAACACAAACATCCCTCGCAACCCTTTTTCTTCCGCAGAAAGCTTCTCTGAAACCCACACTATAAGGATGCCTTCAAAGGTGTCTCCAGTCCTACTTTTGTGGCGGAGAGGAGTGTTCGTAAAACACAAACCTAGCATCTTGTAGTTCGGGGTCAGGGAAAGTGAAGCTGGTCTCGAATTTGTTACTGGAGGGGAGAGAGACTTTGCGGCTTTTCCCACTTGTATGAATGACAGGACACAGATATACGGGGCAAGCTCCACTCCCCGCATCCCATCTGCCCCCTGCCTTATATATAAAGAGCCCAAGTGTAATAACGGGGCGCTCCTGAGAAACTGCCGGCGGTCCTTCTCGGGGGTAAACAACCTAGAGGAGGGGATTTCAAGTAAATGGACCGGGGGGGGGGGGAGAAGAGATCTCAGGTTTCCCTCGCCGCGAAGTCTGTCGCCTGTCAGGGTCAGACGAACAAACAGCCTCTGGGAAAGATTCCTCCCTCAGCGCAACTACTCCCACCCCCATTCCTCCTCCTGGCTCTTTCCCTTTCCCGCACACAGGCAGCGCCGAGAGAGGTGGCGGGGGGGGGGGGAGGGAGGGAGGGAGCTCCCTTCTTCCTCCTTCCTTCCTTCCTTCCCCCGGCTCCTTTCCAGCCCAGAAGAGCCGCTTCTTGGCACCTTTCCACCAGCCGTCAACAGCAGCAGCCCCGAAACGGGAAAGGCCTTCTGGGTTTCCCGCCAACGCGGTTGCAAATGGAAGGATCCACCACACACCGGAGCAACAAGGAGCGCGGGCGGGGGGGGGGGGAAGAGGAGCCTCGGAGCCTGGTTGGACTGACTGGAGCAATGGCGCCCTTCGGCTCCTGAGAAGCAGCTTTGAGGGAGAAAGTTTTCTTCTCTGTTTTCTGTGGGTGGCTTTCAAACGAGAGAATTGATTCGTGTGCAAGAGAGGGAAGAAGCGGGAGAGAGAGAGAGAGAGAGAACCGCAAAGCTTATGGGCTCATCCGGATCCCTCCCTGTCCGGTTTGACTTCCTTCCTCGCTCACTCCCCACCCCACATGCCCCAATTCATCCCCAGCAGCTGTCCTCAGACTTGGCCAAGGAAAGGAAGGGAAAGAAGAAGCAACCCACCGTGTCCTCCTCGCAGGGAGACCGGGGAGCGGTAGATAGAGATAGGCACGGAGTGATGCTTGCTGCCATGGAAATGATGCTCTTGCTGACCCTGCGAGGCGGACGACGAGGAAGAGGAAGAAGAGGAGGAGGAAGAGGAAGAGGCTGGCAAATCCACGCCGGAGGAGCTGCTCCGCACAGAGCTGACGATACATCCCCCAAAGAGGAAGCACATCCACAGAGTCCAGGCGGGACAGCGTCCCGGTGCTAGTCTCAAGGCGACGCGCTGCATGGTTAAATGCACGCGGGGGGTGGGTGGGGTGGGGTGGGGGAGAGAAGGACTACGGACCGCTACCACCGGGCGGTTCAGATTCCAGCTGGGTAAAGAGGAGATGGTTCATGATGCCGAGGGCCCCATCCTCCTCAGCTGCGGCGGAGACCAGAGTCGCTTCCGATGTCGGAACGTGTAAGGCTACGCGAGGTGGGCCAGGAAAGGGTTAAGCAGCCAAGCGACGCAAGAGCGAGAGAGCAATTTAAGCAAACCACCGCTGGATCCTCCCCGGATCAGGTTCGGCTCTTTCTTTGATTCGGGTTCCTTTCAGACGCGCCAAGCTTCCAGGAGAGCTCAGTGGAGCCACGCGCACGAGGAAGAAAAGGATCTCTTTTCCGTCCAGTTCAGATTCCTCCTTCAAGCTGACAGGATCCTCAAGGATTTCCCTTTACCGTCCCTGTCCCCCTGCTTTAGCTGGAGAAAGGAGAGGGAGGGATTTTTTTTTAAAATAATAATAATAATAATAATAAACAAGCCAGAGACCTTGCAAAGATTATGAATCTTTTTCGTGGTTCATCCCAATTCCAAGTTGCTGGTTTTTGGTTTGTTGGGTTGCTTCTCCGCCGGCAAATGTCGCGCTGCAAGACTCGCTCAGCCCCTTTTTTTTTTTTTTCCCGCTCTTTCACACCTACATGCGCGCGCGCGCCCCCGCGCACATCCACCCAAGCACACGGGCACCTCCGCCAACGGGATCGTGCGTTGTCCTGGGTTCCGGGCAGCAGAAAAGCTGAGGATGATTAAACAGCGCGTGTTCTGGAATAAAGCTTGCCAGGTCTTCCCGCGTAATTGAAGAGGAGAGACTCAAGAAGCAAAGGTAAAAAAACAAAACAAAAAGGAAAAAAAGAAAGAAAAGCAAAGGAAGAAAGGAAAAAGAAAAGGGAGGGAGAGAGAGGAAGGAAAGTCCAGAATCTACAAGAGAGGTAGAAACGGAGCTCCCTCCCTCTTTCCCCCCTCCCGCCCTTTTAAGGTGGAACAGGCTGCTCAGGGCCAGCTCACTTCAAGTGAAGGCAACTAGGAAGCCCAGGTGAAGTGAAGCGAGGACTTAGGAAGCCAAATTCACAAATGGGCGAGCCGCATGCAAATTGGATCACTCCAGAGAGCGAATCAGTGTCGCCCAAACACCCTGCAGAGGGACTGGCTGATGCCCTGGAAAGGAGGGGTTGAAGTCAGAACCAGCAATCCCACCCCCTCCATTCATATACAGCTTCTACTCACAAAGCAGCCCCACACACACACACACGCGTGCGCGCATACTATCTGCCTTTCCCCTCTGATGCTGCTTTAGCTGGTGGAGCTGAAATATAGGAAAACTGACAAGGACGGTAATCAAACCTATTAGTCGCATCTAACTGGAATTATTATTATTATAAATTATGATCATCAATACAACCCTACCAGTACAATCAATACAAGTTTTTTAAAAAAAAAATGTTGGCAGAAGATTCCGCTCCACAGCTGATATGAGGCACACATTCTCCTAGAAATCCCTTTCATCTGGATTTCTTCGAACAGCAGTCTAAGAGAACACTTGGTATAATCCTCCTCCTAATGTCTCATCCCTCTGACAGCCTACACCTCACCACCAGGGACTTGGGGGCGGGAGGGGACAAATGAAGAGCTCTAACATAAATGGTAAAAAGCCCACACATGGTAAAGTATATCAGGTGAGAGAACGGGCTGAATTTTGTAAGTGTGGAGTATTCTGTCTCTCTCACACTCACAGACTTTTGATTACTTTTCGATACAACTGAGATTCTGCCTTTTAGAGCAGGGGGAAACTAGCCTTTGTAGACAGACAAGAGGAACCATCTCTTCTGTCAAAGCACAGCACTGGACAACAAGCTGATGTGCCATTCTGGAACCCCAAAGGGTGTGTTGGCTGCATTCCAGTCCCATCCTGACCCTTTTTCAGAAATGGCTTTTTGAAATGTAATTACATTTTTATTGTTGCCAGCCCCAAGGGGTAGAGGAAACACAAGATATATCTTTATTTAGGCAGAAGAAGGGAGCGGAAAGCAGCTTAAAGGCAGGCAGAAAGGAGGAGCTGGATAAAGAGGGGGTGGAATGGAAAAGAAAGTTGTGTTTTTCCCCCCCAAGAGTATCTTGCCTACAAGGAGGTGCATCAGATATTCCTTCTCTTAATGCATATATAAATGAATTGAGAAGGGGAGTATTTGGATTGCTTTTAGAAACCCTATCCATCTGCTTGGTTCCAGTAGTGGGGTTATGAGCAAAAGGATAGAACCAGCACTGTTGGCTAACTTGTCTGTGGCACAGATTGGGGCTTTAAAGTGGGGATTTTGAGCTGGATCTCATTGGGATCTGTTGCACTTAATAGCAAAGAGAACCTTGGGGAACGTGGAAAAGGCAATGTAACTTACAAAATGGGGGGGCTGTACCACAGTGCATTGGGTGTTCAAGACTAGGTGAAGCAAGAGGCAAGAGGGAAATCAGTAGTACTATACTTGTTCAATGCCTTTTTGATGTGAAACAACAAATGCTATCCCACCCAGCTAAGAAAATTATTTTCACACCTGAGCCTGAAAACCCCACAAGCAGCCCTCCATCACACTTCTCTGCAACAAAAATACAATCATAATAAATTAAGTAACTAAGAACTAGGAGCCAATTCATGACCATGAGTAATTATTTTAAAATCTGCATTCATTGACAATATGTTCCCAAATGTACACAAAAACAAAACCCATCAAGGGTTTTCATATAACATACTCTAAATCGCTGCACTAAATTTAAGTCTAAATTATAATCCAGTCTGATAGTTTGGAATGGAGAACAAAGTGAAAATTCAGTATCTGGCTATAATTCATCACTTCTGTGTCAGCCCTCCATCCCATCCAAAAGCAAATTCCCAGCCACTGCAACATAATAACAATCTGGGACAAGGGATGTTGCTGCTTATGTTCTTCAGCTCCCGTAATTTATTTATTTTATTGGACTTCTACCCCGCCCATCTAGACCAAAGGTCTACTCTGGGCGGCAGAAAAATTTAAGAGAAAATTTAAAGTTCCTGCATTCTTAATGCTGTATTTCAGTGGCTTACAGTGCAATCCTATACATGTCTACTCAGAAGTACATGTATAGGATTGCACTTTAATGGGACGGACTCCCAGCTAAGGAAGTACAGAGGATTGCTGCCTTATGATCCTGCATAGTGAATTTGGAGATGCTAATTGTAATATTGTAGCCATTTGTCATTTCCTCTCATACTCTAAACCTCTTCAAAAACATTTTCTAAAAATAAAAATAAAATGTAACACACATTTGCAGGTTTCCATTTTTAAAAGAAGGCCTTCCTTATGAGAGACAATCAGGGTCTCTGTAAGGAAACCCTAGAAGATATGCAGTCACAAATGTAGTAGGCAGCTCTGTCTCAGTTTTCTTTTATACTGGAAGAAAAATGCATGAGAACCTGACTTGCAGCAGAACCACGTGGCTACTTGCCTGCCCATTTCGGTTATAAAAGAGTGGCATATAACTGGGAAGATCACTTATAAATCCTCTCCCTCAAAAAGAGCAAATGCATCCTCCTTGAAAAGGGCCAGAAAAATTGCACATGGAAACATGTAGGTATAGATGCATATTTAGGAGGAATTACTAATATTGTAGTAAGGGACGTGGTGGCGCTGCGGGTTAAACCGCAGAAGCCTCTGTGCTGCAGGGTCAGAAGACCAGCTGTCGCATGCGACGGAGTGAGCTCCCGTCGCTTGTCCCAGCTCCTGCCAACCTAGCAGTTCGAAAGCATGCAAATGCGAGTAGATAAATAGGTACCACCACGGTGGGAAGGTAACGGCGTTCCGTGTCTAGTCGCGCTGGCCACGTGACCACGGAAACTGTCTTCGGACAAACGCTGGCTCTATGGCTTGGAAACGGGGATGAGCACCGCGCCCTAGGGTCGGACACGACTGGACTAAATGTCAAGGGGAACCTTTACCTTTACCTTACTAATATTGTAGTAATAATAATACAGTGCATTTCCAGGGAAGAGTGTGACCAGGTGTCCCAAGTGCCTCCTCTGTCTGTGGTTCTGGTGCTGTTGATGGAAATTTGTAGCCCTTTTCTTTTGTATGGTTCTTTACCTTTAAACTGGATTTGGACTAAACAACCTTATAACTATAGGGCTGCCTTCTGTTGGGGTGATTGCAACTTCACATGCTTCCTCTAGTAGGTTTGGCTGGGAGGGACTTTTCTGATCTGGGGTGACTGTCAATCACTAACAACAATAACCAATAGTTCCTTCCCTAGCCCTGATTCAATGGGAACTCTGCCTCTCAGCTCTCCCTCTCTCCCTCTCAGTAGTCTGTTGGAAGTCTGCTGAAAGCAGTGAATCTGTTGAGGCCTGTTGTGGAATGTCAATCAGCAATGTTTTGTAAGTTTGCTGTTTGATCTATTCAGAATTGTGAGTAATGAAACCTTTTGTTCTCTCTATTACTAGTAATGACTTGGAGTGAGTTATTGACACTGTAAGTGCCAGTTGATGAGAAAAAAAGGGTGTGGTCTACTCTGGGGAACTTGAAGCTAATTCTGCTCTGTGAATCTCTGCAGTTGTCCTGTGCCGCTAGAGGAATTTAAGCAGAATTTCAAAACTCTGCAACAACAAATAAGCTTTTCTTCTGTAAAAATGATCATGTTCAATATTATTCTAAATGGAGTTAGATGAAATAAACCATGAACATTTACTGTTTTAAACTTGAATGGGCAGAATGGCAACCTGTTTCAGGAGTGGGGAACATCTAACTGTTTAGCTCAGAATTTGAAAGCAAATTGCTACAAGCAATATCATTACAAATTTTTCTTGTGTAACAATAACGTTTGTTGATCCATTTTCCTTATTGGTGGAGGGTGAGGCTAAAACATTTTCCTGATGAGTTTTTTTCCCTTCAGTTTCTCTTTTTTTAAAAAAAAAGCTAAGATAAAGAAAAATGTGACACACATTAATACAAGTTAGTGTGTTTTGGAACAGAAATAGCAACCCATTACTCCCTGGGTTTTTTATTAACTAATTACAGTACAAATTGAAAAGTAATTTTCAAATCTCCCCTGTATATGTTGTTTGACTGCAAATCCCATTAGCCCTAGATAGTATAGTGAGACTTGGAGGGAGCTGTAGTTCAGCAACATCTGGAGGGACACATATTCCCAATCTTTGCTCTTGCAGGAGTAACAGGAAATCCAGAAAGAGCATGATATATTTATCATACTGGGACTACCAGTAATGCCCCTGATGTTTCAGGAGTATTAAAGGCAGGCAGAAGCCACCTTAATCATGCATGGTGAGCTACAAAATGGTGGGTGAGCTCTAGCAAATTGGAAAAGGGTCTCTGATTTTGACAAGCACCATGCACAGGCTTAAAGAATGTTTATAAAAAGTAAATTAAAGCCAACAATGCAAGGCTGGCTATAAATACATCAAGGAATTTCTGGTGACACCATAAAGCACTGGGACTTCACTCTGCTTTTGTTTATTTGATGTCAGTGGATATATTTACTGCTTCGTAATTCATGGGTGACTCATATATCTCGCAGCAGCATCATTACAGGAAGGGGCAGATTTCAATTGTATTTTCCCCCTCTTGGGTACACTAGAAGATAATGTTTGAATAATGCTGTTCAAAGGGATTTCCAGCTTTGATATCATCATGTGTGTGTGACTAAGAGTAAGACAGAGACAGAGAAAAGACACAGGTTCAGAATATTAGAAAACTATAAAATGAGACATTCCTAATGAAAATTTCCTTTATCTCAATGTTTTACAACTAGCAACATGACTTTCAAGTGGTTAGAATGTGCAGAGCTTGGAAAAGTTTCTTTTTTGGGGGAACTAGAATGCAAAGAATCTCATAACCAGTGTATCCAGTGGCTCAGCTGACTGGGGAGAGGGGGTTGGAGACTTTCAACCAAAAAAATAATATCCCCAGGCATGGGTATGTAAATACAATCAGTAAAGATAGGCTGAGCCAAGTATGCATGCTTCTTCAGCTGGTTTCGCCCAAATATTTTTGGCTCTTGGCACCTGCTTTTGCAAGAGTTGCCACCTACTTTTCTGATATTGCTCCTCTGTTATATCAAACTGTATGACAGGCAGAAAACTAATATTTCCAAATCTCTGCAATTCAGCTGTCAGATAAGCAGCAGAGGACAGAGTGTGGTTATTTATTTGTTGGCTGCTGATACCACCTTAGTCAGAACATGCAAACAGATGAGATAAAAAGTGACAGGGCTGGTGTAGTGATGATAAGAGTGGGACATTATGGGTTAAGGGGTCTATGTCTTGCAAAGCTTTGAGACTGCTGCACAAGTCCTTAGTGAGGATACAGCCAACCCTAGCCAGGTGATCCCAATGTTCCAGGGCTTGGTTGGCATGATGGAGGGCATAATGAGGGGAAGGTCGAGGTAGATGGGGGATTCAATAGAGGGAGAATAGCATTTTTTTCCTGTCCTGAAGTGACTGCAATGGCTAGCAAGTTAAAGGAACTGTTCCACTACAAGTTCACTTCCTTGTGGAAGGAGGAGGAGGACATTCTAGCACCCTCTCGGCGTCCTGAATTAAACAGCAAGCAATGGATATTAAGCAGCAGCAAGTTGGGGGGGCAGTGCCAGCCCACTTTCCATCACAAGCACCAGCAACAACTTGTGAAGAACATCCAATAGGCACTTGAGGAGTCACACAGAGCAGGAAGAAACTAGCAATGTTCATAGCATCCCAAACAGCAGTCCCAGTAGTTGTATTCTAGAATCCAAGTCCTTCACCCCTGCAACTACAGGGCAAGCTTTTTAGGACACAGTCTTGCAAGTGTGGCAGGGTCCTGTCCTCCAGAGATACCACCCCAGAGAAGAGACAGGGCAGATGCAGAGGTAGAGGCATACATGCAAGAGCCTTGCAAGCCAAAAGAGACTGATCCCTTGTCTTACTGAGCTGAGAAGGAGCCTGTCTAGGGAGGTCTGGGCAAGGTGGCAGTGGGACTGCTGTCTTGCCGACCAACTAGTGTGCCCAATGAGATAATGTTCTCTCAGGCAGGGGACATTGCCAGTCCACAATGCTCATGTCTGGAACCTGTAGAAACACTTATTTTCCTTACAATCAACCTATCACTGCTTGGCTTCCCTGAAGTCCCCTTTAAAAGAGTGAATGGCACACTCTGCTCACAGTACTAGCTATGCCATGCTTCAGCCTGCTGCTCCCCTCCTTCTGACTCTCATTCTTCAAACTCCAAGATTGTGCTCTGCCCCATGCTGTTCCCACCCACAACAGGCTCCAATCTGCCTGCCCGTGTGACCACTCCCCAATGTGACCTGTCTTCTGCTTTCCTGATGGCCCTGGCATTTCCTGCTGGCATTCCCACTCTTCCAGGTTCAATCAGTATGCCCATTACAGTCATTTTCTAATATTTAGGTAGTACTGGCATGTGCACTCTTTTTGTTCTGCACAATCACTGGGAAGAAGTCACAGTACACACAAAAATCCTTTAAAATGTTTAGCCTGTTTCTGATTTTTTTAAAAGAGGAAAATAATGACTATATGGTATTCATATTGACTGTAATAGAGTGCTAGATAGCCAGAAATTCTAAATTTTAAAATTCTGAATTCTAAATCCAAAGGGATGTAGTTCTGAATCCCAACTTTAGTGCTAATGGACATTCTTTTCATTTACTTATGTTGGAACATCAGCAGCACCTATGCAAAAGTTTGCTTTTCCATTTCTTATGGTTTCAGAGCTCTTTCAAGCCAAACACACTATTGGCTTTACTTATAAAGTTGTATTTTATTTCCATATGATTAGTTTTGGCCACACCTTTTCCCACGGTATCCGGAAAGCCTGATATTTGCAAAGGATTCACTACCAAAGCCAGGGCTGTGCCCAGATGTTTTTTCATCCTAGCTATTCAATTTCTCTTTTTTCTAAAGAGTTCAATATGCATGTGTCCCTTTTGTTCTTGAGAAGGATAGGGCCAATGCAGAGCAAAGCTTGGAAAAGTTACTTTTTGGACTACAACTTCCAGAATTCTGTAGTCAGCATGGGACACTCTGCATTTTCCAAGCACTGATATGGATGAAACAAATTTGTTTCTCAAAACTGTGTACATGCTTTTTCTGTCAAGCCTGTCATAGAGTGACATGCTCTCTACTGGGAACATCTGAAATATGCAGAAAATAAGCCAGGAAAAATAAAAGACACACACACACCCGAACTTTAGGCCATGCAACAAATTATTTAAGTGCTAGGCAGTTAAATGAAATTGTAGGCAAAGCAAGGGTTGGTTAGGAATATTTCTTCTCTTGATGTTCTATAAATCAACAGGTAAGGCATGAATTGCTCCTGATACAAAAAAATAATGTAGAAGAATAAAATAATAAGTCGCTCTAGGGAAAGTTATTTTATGCATTAGGCTGAAAGTAAGCATGCATATGCTCGCGTACTCCCTTGCTTATAAATCAATGCCTGCTGCTTCCCTTGGTGCTTATCCTGGCCTTTCTCAACTAGCGATGTTGACGAAAGGAAGCTAGGCAAGAGGAAAGCAAACTCAGCAGCAGCTAGCTTGGAAAGTATCAGATTTGATGCCATTCTCTTTGAACTTGTGATCAGTTGCAGAAAGCAAAGCCCTCAGTACTCTGGATAGCTCCCTTCATTTCTGTCTGTATTTTTAATAAGTCTTCCATATATATTCCTAGAAATGTCACTTCCCTCATCACTCTCTTTTTTCTTCTGCTTCCTCTTTCCACCGTACTGTCTAAGGTCTGTAACAGGAAGCTGCAAAAGAGGGGATTCAGGATCATTCATTTGCCCAGCATCTGCTCTTCCTGATGAACTATGTTCCTAGGTTGCACTTCCTGAAGTCACCACAAAGCATCGTGACCATAAACACAAGTTAAGCCCAGTTTTATTCAACTAATACAAACAGGACTTGATACTCAAAATGATATACTTCAGATAAGAGCACACTGATTTGATGAAGTTAATTAATCTTCAGTTTTATTTTAAAAATACAAGCTACTAGTTCTTCTGATTACAGAACAAAACCTGAAGACAAGTAAATTGGATACCAAGCCTTGACCACAAGGTAGTTTCCTATGTCCACACTACTATGTCCCAGCACAAACTGGCAATTTCTGCCCTGGTGAGTATACTGTGGTTATGACAATGCAAGAGAAGAAGTTGCATCATAATAGCTAGTTCTGTGTCACTGATAGTTGGCTAATGATATGCCAGTGAGCAGTTGTATAGAGGCAATCTAAAAATCCAGCCCCTCTCCAAGAGGAGTCCAAAGAGGCAACTGGTTTGGGTTGGGAAGAGGGAGTGAAATGGGCAGAGAAACAAATGAGAGGCAGGTGTTTTGTAAAGTTAATGGCTGTTAATTGCCCATTCAAGACTGAACAGCCCCCGAATATTTTGCCTGACAACAGGGATAGCTTGCAACAATATACTGTTCTTGTAAAAATTCCCAAGAACACTACATTGTTGGATAAAACCTGAAGATAACAAGTGCAGTTTTCGGGGGGAAAACAAAAAAACTCTTCCTCACCCTTTGCCAATTTCTCCATCCTTTTAATTCCCATTCCCACCATGTTTACAGCCCCTCATTGCCCACCCCTTTTCTGCCCTGATGCTAAAATATCTCCAAATTACAATTTTGAGAACAATGGCTCTGAATTGCCCATTCAAGACCAACTCCTCCCACACACAATATTTTGCCTTCCAGAAGAAATAGCTAGTATTATTTGAATAAAACTGTTGCTGGGGAAATTCTTTTCTCTTTCCACTACTGGCATAATAGCAGGTAAGCTCAGGAGGAAGGAAAGCCTGAAGAAGGTGACAGGTGATATCACAGTCCTATCTACTCAGAAAGTCCCAGAGCTTCACTCCTGAAAGCCCTGATTCCACTACACCACTGCCAAACAGCATGAGAGCCATGTGTCCTAACTGAAGGCCCATATTGGATGGAATGCACATTATTTTCCCACAGGTTGAAGTGTCCCATTAAGTCAGAGTCAGCATGACCATCACCTGTCCTCATTAGAAAACAAAACAAAAATCACTATGAACAATAGTGTTTTAAGCTTCTTTTGTGGTTTCTTATAGATTGTTGAGCTGATAGCAATGATCCACAGGGTCCCTTCCAGCTCTGCAGTTCTAAGATTATTATTAAGACATCCCTGGATACAATATGTTGCGGTAAGGAGGATACTTATTTAACAGTCTTCCACTTTTATATTCTATCATTTTTTAGAGCCTGAACAGCAGAGTGGGAAGGTGCTAAATCCCATTTTAGCTTCTGTTAGAGCATCTAAATGTCAACAAAAAGCCTTGTTAACTGAAATCCTTCCCAAATGTTCCTATTTCTAAATCTGATTGCTCTTTTCCCCCTATTTCTTTAAGTCACATTCTTATACTTATGCCTACCCGCTCTTAACCTACCTCAGTTAAATAGATTCATTTCCTTTCCACACACAAACCTTTAATGCCTTTGTAGTTCTCCCTTCTGAATCCCTTCTACCTTGTCAACAGGTCTGACAAGTTGACATTACATCCAAAGCTACTGATCAGGTAACAAAGCTCCCAAGGTACAGTCCAGGAAGTGACCTCTCTGTCTGGATTAGAGAACATACATGAACATGATGCAATTTATTTGAGGCTGGAGGATGAAATGCCATGCGGTCTCTTGCTTACTTTTAATGGCAAGTGTAGTCTCTTGGAAAGATTAGAAGTAGGGGGGCAGGGGGAGGACATGAAGAGGAGTGATTGCAACAACTTCCAGAATCCCTCAGCCACCATGGCTACGGATGTTTGTTGGAGAATTCTGGGACTTGTAGTTAAAAACAAACAAACCCAAATGTTCCCCATCTCCGCCCATTTTGTTAAAATGGGGGGGGGGGGAGGCAGAGAGAGCTAGCTAAGCCTTATTATGTTAGTACAGCACTGGGATTAGGTAGTTCTCCTAAGAACCAGTGCCACAGAATGAGCCTGTCAGAGCCAAGCCACAACACCTGTTTTCCGTGTCAGGAACCAGTTTAAATTACTTTTTTTTTTACATTACAACTCCACTGTATCTTGTTACCGCAGTGATGAACTGCAATAGGAGGGCTCACAGGTTTTTCCCCTTCCTCTTCTAGAATAGTAGTGAGGAGCTTTTACTTTTCATTAATTAATGCTATTGGAAAAAGTTAATTTTGGACTACAGCTTCAAGAGTCTACCTATTAGCATGGCCACTTTTCCAAGCTGTGATCTTGACTAAGGTCTGCTTGAAACAAGCCACTGGAAACCATAGATTATTAAGATGGCTTGTTTAAACAAACTATAGCTATTCTTTGAGGTTCAAACAACAAGCTATCCTATGGGTTAACTGAAACTAGGAATGAAAACTGCTGAATTCCTCTGCCAAGCTATGGCATCTGCAAGCTATGGCAGAGAAAGAGAGAACAGAGTATGCAGACATAAAGTCAATAAGCTTTGTTCTTGTCATGATAAACTATGGTTTACGTTGCCTAGATGTGGACAGATTGTTCACATGTTCTCTTGACAAAAGTGAAAGGCATAAACAAAGCCTGATCTTGCTAGAATTTTCTTTCTTTCAACCAAAGACGGCTTGTCACTTTGATAGGGGATGCCACTGTCCAGTCGATGAGCTACCCCTTTCAGCATATGAGCTGGAAAAGTTATGTGCATTTAGCTGAGAGCAGTCTCCATTCTACCCAGTGAGACTGAATTCATGCAAAGGTTTTGGCTATGACAGATTCATATTCTGAATGTGTCAACAAATCACAACTTGCAGTTATTTCAGAGAAGGACAAATTTCTCCCATGCAAGTTTTTTGTGCAAATAGCCCACTTGTGGTGCTGATGATTTCAAGATGGTTTGCCTCCCTTTCCTAGTTTCAAAGAGGAGCAAAAGTATGGAAGGCATAACTGTATAGCTGACATTACATTGACTTGTGTAGTTTATGCCACACATAGTTTTAGAGGAGGTGGGTGGTTGTTGATGATTTAATATCAAATATCCCAAAATGTACCAGATGTGCAGATTCAGTCATCTCTCCAAAGTAGCTGAAATAATTGTGAAGAGGGTTAGCATGAGGAGCATGTCTCCATATTAAGCTTCGTGCTAAGTACATTTTCTAGCCTGCTGAGCAAGGTGTGAAGGAAAGCAGTAAGTGTCTGCTACAGATTAATACATTCCTCTCCCTTGTTATTTATAATGTTTGTGCCAAAATGTCAGGAGCCATTCCTCGGCCCAGTCCTCCCCAAGGCTCCTTGAGTGTCTCTACTTGCTTTGATTCCAGCAACCTCTAGAAGAGTAAGCAATAGGGGCCCTGAGTAAGATGAGCTACAGTTTCTGCCTAGATCTCTGCATTTTTGCCTGCTTTCAGATTCTGTCTTTGGTTTGCTCTGTCCCAATTCTCTTTCAATACTGTGTGACTTGGTTGCCTGGTGAGTAACCATCAAACTAGTCTTCTCCTTGTTTGTTTCCCCCTGGTCCTGCCATGTCATCCACTTTTTTGACTTGTCACCAGGGTTGCTGGATCAGCATTATCCCACTCCCTGAGATTTCTGGTACCAAAACCTGAGAACGGGGGGAGGAGGGGACATGTGTGTTGTCACTGGGTAAGACAGACAGGAATTGGGAGAGAAAGTCCCCCTCACCCAGAATTTGCACTACTGCTATCAGAGTCTTTGTAAAAACAAGGCTCGTGGGTCAGAAAAATGGTGCTCCATTCTCCTGCCTTGTTCCAAATGGCATGATGAGCCCTAAGGCTGGGGCTTTCATATTTCATGACTTCAGATCCCATAATTCTCCATTCTGGGAGTTCTACCTAACTTATACCTTACAGACACTTAAATGTATCTCATCTGGGAGAAAAGGCTGGACTGGAAGGCTTGGAGGCTTAACTAGGCCTACCTCCACCTTACTTTCTGTTCAGAAAGAATGCTCCCAGGTAGGGCAGGAAGCTAAGCCTAGCTAAGCTTCAAAGCCTTCCAGCTGAAGCTTTTTCTCCCAGGTGAGCAACATTTAGGTGTCTGTAAATCAGGTAGAACTCTCAGAATAGGAAATCGTGGGATTTGTAATCCAAAAAATAAAAAAATTCCCATCCCTTGGCCCCACTGTCAAGGTACCAGAAAACAAGGAGATAGGGGAGGAGACTGGTTAGTTTTGTAGTGAATACATGCACTTGGCCCTATCAAACCATTTGGAACACCTCCATGCTGAGCCACTGAGCTCTGGCACCAGCCCCTCCACTCAACAGATGGCAATGCGTTCCCAGTGCTTAGAGTTGCCTCATACATAAAAATCATCCTTGAGTGCTGCTTTCTCTGAGATGTGCCTTTTTAACAAGAAACAGGTCCAAGACAGCCAAGCAGCTTCCAAGACAGGGCCTTTTGCAGGTGGGTGAAATATGTGTCTATTTGTTGTTGTTTAGTCGTTAAGTCATGTCCGACTCTTCGTGACCCCATGGACCAGAGCACGCCAGGCCCTACTGTCTTCCACTGCCTCCCGGAGTTTGGTCAAATTCATGTTGGTAGCTTCGATGACACTGTCCAACTATAAGTGTTTATAGGTGTCTGCAGATGTGGATCTGTGGCCTGGAACTCCCCAAATTTTGCCTGGATAATTCTTGGATAATTCTGGGAGTTGTCATCAAAAATAATCTTACCCAATTGGTAAGCCCAAAGCATCTGAAAGGAAACAATTGCCCACCCTGAAGTTATCTCGTGTCAATGATATGCTGCTACATCCTTCTCAACAAAGGGCACAGGAAAACAGATTTGTAGTACCATTGTAATTCACTCCTGAAACAAATATGTAGTTAATCTTTATGTGTGGCTATTGGATATAAATACTATGCTGCTTATGATGATGACTGTAGAAAAATCTGGAGCAGCTACTGCAAAACAAATTTGGACATCTCTTCCATTATTGTTAATGAAGGTATATCAGAACAGTGCTGCTGTTTTGCCCTGAAATGTTTATTTCAGGGGCTGTCAAGCACATAATACTGTGCCATCAGATATTAACTTTTTGATACTCCATATGAAACTGCATTTCTGAGAAGAGTTGATCCGGAATTTAAAAGTGTAAAATAAGACACCAATACATAATATGCATTAACTTATCATTTTTGGGAGAAGGCGGTTTTGCAGATTACCAGTGCAAGCCTTTATGAGAAATATGACTCCTCCTAAAAAAAAAATTATGGTCAGTTATCCCCCACCCTCCTTTATGGTTGAATAAATATGGTCAAATATGAAAGACTGATGTCATGGTTATGTTTCCTACTCAACCAGTGTGAAAGTGTCAGAACCATCACTAATTATTGTTCTTTGATGAATATAATGCTGATCTTATATGTATGTTTTTTTAATGTTTTCAAAGAGAACCCTGAGGTGGATGTTCATAAAACCTCAGATTGCTGAGCACATGACAGAACAATGAATATGCCAACAAATTTCACATTTCTGTCCTTTAAAAATGGGAAGGTAAGTGATGAGCAGGTACACTGTGGAGGTTCATTCGGCTAGGATTGAAATTAGGGGATGCATAAATCTGTCATTCTTGGTCTCACTGAGCGTCCCATTTTCCCACTGGGTTTCTTATTCTCTCTTCACTCTGCATAATGAAGCATTAATCAGACAAATGTGTTGCCCATCTCTGCTTCGAAACTATGCCTTTCTTCAAGGCTACAAGGACAGAAAATTCCACTATAGATAGGAGAAAAAGTACTTTCAAGATTGTGTATGTGTGTTAGTGCTGCTGGCTGGATAGCTCAGTGGTTTAGGTATCTTGCTGCAGAGCCAGAAGTTAGAAGTTTGATTCCCCACTGTGCTTCCTGGGAGAAAAGCCAGCCTGCGTAGCTATGGGCAAGCTGTACAGCCCCAGGGCACCCCTAGGAGAAGAGAACGGTAAACCACTTAAGAGTATTTTCTTCCTGGAAGACCCTGGAAAAGGTCATCATAAGTCAGAATTGACTTGATGGCACACAATCATCATTATTATGTGCGTAGCTGTCAGATTGCTTCTGACCTACAGTAATCCTATAAATTAGTGACCTCCAAAAGGTTTTATTATCAACAGCCCTCCTTGGATCTTACAGACTAAAGGTCATAGCTTTCTTTACTGAGTCTATCCATCTCATGTTAGGTATTTTTTCCTTTCCTACTGTCCTCAGTTTTTCCTAGCATTATTGTACTTTTAATATTAATATTTTCCAGGAAGTAATACATTTACTTTCTAGTCACTTTCCAATGAGTCTTCCTTTTTCCTGATATGCTGATATGCCCATATTTCAGGTTAGTATTTCAAACATTAGGGGCAGTAATGGCTTCTAATTTACAGAGAAAGATATCTGTAAAATGAGCAGCATCTATGATGTCCTATGCTGTTATTTATCTCCAAAATGAGAAAATCCCTTGAAATATTAAATGTTTGGTTACAGAGAGCACAAATTGGCTGGCCTACATATTGTCTCCCTTCCCCTCTTTCCCCACCATAGTTGAAAATCAAATACTTATACACTGTTCCTTCACTGAAAGAACACTTCTTTGAAGGATGCATAAATCTGAAGAGCTGATCATTTCCCTTCTTCCTCTCTTTATTTATATGACTTTTGAAAATAAATTTCCAGCAAGGTCCTTTTTGATTTAACTAGGTGCTGCCAATCCTGCCTGTATTTCAGGTTTACATTTTTTATTGAATGGGCCTCGAATTGAAAACTAGATTTCTTTCCAATTCCCCTCACTTGTGAGGCAAGGGGAAATGAAAACGCCTGTCAGCAAAAGTAATGTGTTTAATACTGTGCCAACCCTAAACATCAGTAGAGATTTCTGTGTATTGCAAATAATTCTATCACCAACCTATATTGCTTGGCTGTGTTTTTATCTTTTGCCGTAGGATAATATCAATATTTCAAAGTGTGAGACAAGGAATGTTTTATGAGATTGATGTGTGAAAGAAGTGTGACAAATACATAAAAAAGGGCAGAGGGAAATGTCAGATAGTCACTAGAATTGCCTTCAGCTTCTATAGGGACTTGGGGAGTTTATCTTTCCCTATTGGTAGAGACCTGTTGGCTTATCCTTGGGAAATCTGTGTATTTAATCAAAAGGAAAGAATATATTGCTCAAGGTTTTAGGAATGGCATCTTAAACTACCTCACATATTCACAATTAAATTAACTGTGTACCATCAAATCAGTTCTAAATAATGGTGCCCCTCCCGGGGTTTTCGAGGTATACATTAGAACCCCATTAAAAAGCTAATGCAACCCTGCAGGAGACTATTGGGTGTCAGACTGCAGAATATACTCTGATGTGGTAAGACTAGTCCATTTCATACTGCAGGTGAGATATATCACTTTGAGCAAGCTTCTCTATAAAGAACTCCAAGTAAATGGAGGAATATCACAATATAGAGGAAACTGAGATATAACGTTTTGCCCTGAGAAATTAGTTTTGTTGGTTTTTCCTTTCAGACAGATTTGTGCTACGTATGTGTACACACAGATATGTATATTTTACAAGGAATAAGGCAGGCATGTATATTTTACAATGGTAAACGTCAGAAATATGATTCCCCTACCTGGAATTCTTAAAATGGTACTGTCCGTCTGATGCCTCAACATTCTATCATGTTATTTTGCAGTACCGGTGAGCAGAACTAAGCAATAAAGGATTACAGAAGTAGTAAAAAAATAACACATTGGTCTCTTTGTTCTGCCAATGAATCCCTGAGGTCTATGAAATCTGTCTTTTTTGTCTTTATCTGTAACCTTTTAAAATCCTTGTGTATTTTTCTACTTTACTTTTGAAGTATCTCTCCCCCACCCCCATTTGCTCATAGTAAGGAAACAGAACAAAGTAATAATCCTGAGCTCAGTGACTTCAAAGAATTTACATGCTGGATTGTGGCCATTTTACCTAATTGCCCATTCTGAGAGCAGCTGACTAAATGCTGAGACTCTCAAAAATGATTTTAAAATCCAGGTGCCCATCTTGGAACAGACTCAAATCGCTTGGTGGCTTTTTTGAATTCTTGGCTCTGAACATGATCTTCGCTGTAAGCATATGACAAATGACTACCTGCCTGTTCAGTAGTATCACATCTGCTCATTATATTATCTGAGTGGCACACTGCTGAGTCTGTGGACAAAACATGGGAAAGGAGGAAGGATGCTTTTAAAAATCAGTGTGTCACACACAAAAAAGGAAAGAGGGTGGAAAAGATTAATACAAAGCATATCTTAGTGCAATTTGAGCCTTTAGGTTCTTTTTCTGGAGAATCTACACTACACAACATAAATATTAAAACTGATGACAAGGGCACTGCCATTTTATTAATTTCACTGTTCAACTTTGCTTTATGAAAATGCTGTTAATGTACCATCAATACATTGTCCTTGTGGGAAATCTGAAGCATGTGTTATATCAAAGCCATAGCAATATTGACGCAAGTGAGGCAACTGCCTCAGGGTTTGATTACACGAGGGAAACAAATTGCATTTTGGACCGCTTGTGGAGGGGTCTGCTGCGGTCTATTTTCTGCTGCTCATATGACATATGGGAAATTATGCTCTAGACTGACCCTGAACCATGCCCAAACTGATCCACCTGTAGGGGTACTATATTTGAGGGCCAGGATGGAGTGATTTCACAGCAGATGAAAGGGTCACTGTAAGGAAGACTGATACATTAAAAGCAACCCTTTCTGATGCAATCAGATGCACACCCTTCCTGCAGTCTGATTGCAACTTTAGTTGCCATAAGCACCTCCCCTTTCTATCATCATTTTCTACGCATGGAAAGTGAGAATTCTGCAGGAGAGATGTTGCTGCTCGTGTGTAGGTTCCTGCTTACATAAAGAGTTTGTAACAGAACTTGAAATGTTAGGTCCGATAATTAATTAGTTACTATGAAATAGTAGAAATTGGGAAATCAGCTCATTGCTATTAATGTTTAAAACTGAAAAAAGTAACTCATTAAATTAACATTATTAACAGATTAATTAAAATATTAATTTACAAAGAAGCTGTTTTGCAGGGATGTTGGTAAGTCTTCAGACCCGAGTCCCAAGTCTGAGTACGTCTTTGGTACCAAGACTCAAGTCAAGTCCCAAGTCTTGGTATCAAGTCCCAAGTCCCAGGCCTTGAATCCAAGTCGCAAGTCTTAGACAGAAGCCAGGAGGGGTATAGGAGCATGCGCATAGGAGCAGGCCTGGCTTCCTTTCCTGTAACTGGCCTTTGCCTCTGCGCATGCTCAGAAGGAGTGGGTCTGACTCCTCCTTCCCCCCCTTATTGCCTTCCTGCTGCCGCATGCTGCTGTCCTCAGAAGCAAGAAAGGAAGCAAGCTTGGCTTCCTTTCCAGGAGCCAGTCCTGCTGCTTCTGGGCACACTCAGAAGTCTGAGTATGCCCAGAAGCAGCAGGCTCAGCTCCTGGCTCCCCCTTCTGCCTACCTGCTCCTGTCATGGCCCATCACCACCACCATGCCACTCACCTGCTCCTACCACTACCGCACTCTGCTGTCCTCACGACTCAGAAATGGTTCCGAGTCATGAGAGTGAGTCATTGGGGAAAAAAACCAAGTTGAGTCTGAGTCAAGTCACCAGTGCAACTTGTGTTGTACTTGACAGCAAGTCTCAATTCATGAGTCCCCATCCCCGCTGTTTTGGTTCTAAATTTGTTTCTGGTGTCAGTGATGAACTGGATGAGGGTGAATAAACTGAAGCTTAATCCAGACAAGACAGAGGTACTTAAAAAAATAAAAAATAAAAAGGTGTTCCTGGTCAATTGGAAGGCAGATTAGGGAATAGGATTTTAGCCTGTGCTGGACGGGGTTTGCACCTTAGGTGTGCTTCTAGATTAATCCCCGAGCCTGCATGCCCAGGTCTCAGCAGTGGCTAGGAGTACATTTGCACAATTAAAACTAGTGTGTCAGCTGCATCCATTACTGGAGATGTCTTACCTAGCCACAGTGGATATGTCTTAGTTACATCCCATTTACACTGCTTTAACAAGCTTTATGTAGGGCATTTACTGGAAAGTAATCAGAAACGTCGGTGAGTTTAAAATGCCACTGCTGGATTATTAACTGGACCTGAGGCTCACATAACTACAACCTGCCAGTCTGTCTCTGAGCACAATTCAAAGTAAAGCTCAATACAATGCAGGTCCAAGGTACATAAAATACCACATCTCCTTTTTTGAATCTGTCTGGGTTTTAAAATCAGCAGAGAAGGCCTTTCTTTCAGTCATAGAATCATAGAAAAGTGAAGTTGGAAGGGGCCTACAAGACCATCAAGTCCAACCTCCTGCTCAGTGCCGGAATACAATCAAAGCATATTTGCCAGGTGATTATCTAAGTTTTTTTTTTAATGTTGGAACACTCACCAACTCCTGAGGTAACTGGTTCCACTGTCGTACTGCTCTAACAGTTAGGAAGTTTTTTCCTGATATTCAACCGAAATCTGGCTTCCTTTAACTTGAGCCCATTGTTGCGTATCATGCACTCTGGAATGACCGAGAACAGATCTTGCCCCTCCTCTCTATGACAGCCTTTCAAATATTTGAGAAGTGCTATCATATCACCCCTCAGTCTTCTTTTCTCAAGGCTAAACATGCCCAGTTCTTTCAGCCTTTCCTCAGTCATGCTCTCATCCAACCTTTTCCTTATCAGTCCTACCACTGATAAGATCATTTCGTGATAACATTTCATTTATTTATATATTTATCTTATTTATAGGTTCCCTTTCTCCCGATAAGGGGACTCAAGACGGCTCACAGTATTAAAAAGAATTAAAAACACAGTAAAATATAGATTTTTTAAAAACTAAACTATAAAACTAATTTAAATACACTGAATAATTAAAAACAAGTAAAACATTAAAAACTATCTTAACTGAAAATGGCATTCAGGGACTCAGTCATGATTTTTAAAAGCCTACCTGAAAAGCTGTTGGTGGAAAGGTAAAAGTGAGGGGGCAACCTGTCCTTTTGAGGGAGAGCATTCCATAACCTGGGAGCAGCCACAGAGAAGGCCCTCTCTCGTGTCCCCATCAATCATGCCTGAGCTGGCATTGGGACCAAGAGGAGGGCCTCCTATGATGATCCTAAGTGTCAAGAAGACTCATATGGGGAGATCTGGTACTTCAGGAAGCCTGGACCCAAGCCATATAGGGCTTAATAGGTAATGACTAGGACTTTGAACTAGGCCCAGAAACAGACTCGTAGCCAGTGCAGTTGTTGTAGCAGGGACATTTTATGCTCCCCATAACTGGCCCCAGTCAGTAGTCCAGCTGCTGCATTTCTAACCAGCTGAAGTTTCCAACTCATCTTCAAAGACTTAGAGCGTGTAACAGTAATCCAAGCAGCATGTGACTAAGGCATGCATCACTGTAGCCAAACCAGACATCTCAAGGAATGGGCACAGCTGGTGCATCAGTTTTAGCTGTGCAAATGCACTCCTGGCCACTGTTGAAACCTGGGCATCCAGGCTCATGGATGAATCCAGGAGTACATCCAAGCTGCAAGCCTGAGTTCAGGGGGAGTGTAACCCATTCAGCACAGGTTGTATCCCTATTCCTTCATATCTCTTCCAGTTGGCCAGGAGCCCCTCTCTCTTGTCTGATTAAGTTTCAATTGGTTTGCTCTCATCCAGCCGATTACTGATATCAGGCACTGGTTTAGAACTAAGACAGCTTCCTTGGAATTTGATGGAAAGGAGAGATAGAGTTAGGTGTCATCAGCATACCGGTGACACCAAACCCTGAAACTCCAAACAACCTCTCTAAGAAAGGGCCTTCTCTGTCACTGCTCCCAAGGTGAGGAACTGGCTGGTCCCCTCTTTGCTTGCCTTCTACAAGCAGGCAAAGACCTTTCTCTACAGGCAGGCTGCCTAAAAGGGGGTTCCTATAAATGGGGCTGATGTTTCCCCCCTTCCAGTTTCTATATTGTTTTATATTTTATATTGTTTGTTTTAATATTGTAAGCTGCCTTGCATCCGCTTGAGGAGAAAGAGGAAAATAAATGAATAAATAAATGAATAAATAAATAAGTAAGTAAGTAAGTTCCTCTGCGTGTCAGTACCTGCTATCCCTCCACAAATAGAAAGGCACATATACTTTCCTTTGAAACAAGATCTGTTCTAGCTAACCCAGTATTGGCCCGATAAATGTAATTGGGCTACAACAGCTGGATGGTTTAGTTACAACGCCAGGAGTCGATGGTTTTCCTAAGGGCTTCCAGGAAATACATTCTAAAATCATCGGGAGCCTAAAGGATGGGAACCATTGCTGTATAAAAAGCTAGCTGCCCATTTCCATTTGCAAACATTTATCATAATACTGTAAGAAGTTTGATTGAATGTATAGTCTTCCTGGGAGCATTCACTTAAGCCTCCCTATTTCCATTCACAGATGGCCACTGAGGAACTGATGACCAATTCCTATTGGATCTACAATCAATTCATCCAACTGCCCTAAATGGAAAAAAAAATGGCTTCACTACCCCATGCATGATGAGGGGGGGGGAGTTACTTAGAGCAAACTCACAGGCCAGTAGCATCTATGCAAAATGAAGCTACGATGATTTGCATGGTTTACCTAACATTAAAATAACTTCTGAAACACAATTTTTTCAGGATTAGCTTTTAAGAGCCAATTCTTGGCATTGGCCCACCAAACTAATGAGTTTAATATCAGCACTTTAATTTTAATGCATCATGTACAAGCTCTGGCTTTCACATGAGCAGGATATGTAGAAAGCAGCAGCGGAGTGGAGAGGAGCTAGCCATTTTCCTCTAAACCTGCTGAGCTTAACTGGGAGAGAACAACTGAATAGGACTCCTAAATTCAAACTGAACCAACCATCAAATTCTGTGCACTGTTGTGTATGTTCGTCATTCAGCATTGCCTGTTCCCCCGGTCCCTCAGCTCTTTTCAAGAAGAGTAGTTGTTTTACGGTATTAAAAAAAGTTTGAATTAGAAATTACTTAAGACTACTCAGATCAGCAATGCTAGGCCACTCCTGTTAATGTTCCTGGTTGTCTAATGATATAAAATAAAACCATTTTAATTTGTTTAATGTTTGACAAATATCATACATTTAATATTTATTATTTTTCATGGAATGTATAAGGTATGTGAAGTGATGGAAGAAATATTAAGTTTTAAATAAACTCAGTGGTGTTTTTTTAAATAGGATGTTAAATTGATGCATTAGTTTATTGTGCATGCAGCTCTCATAAAATTTATTATTATTTTTGTTTCTTTTTATTTACTTATTTACCTTTTCTTTTTTAACCAAAAGCTGCTATGAAAGTATATGGGGCATAATTATATATTCTTGCCTCAGGCAATTATGATACAGTTCTGGGGTGGGTATGTGTGTGTTTGCGCGCACGTGTGCGCACGTAAATGTGATCAGTTATATTACATTTTAATTAAAATGCTCCTTTGGATTGTGTTGATAAAAGTGACTAAGAGAATATTTCAATGGGCTGTTTAATCCTATTCACAAAGATGATGAAAGCATGTTTGCCTTCCTGGGCATTAACATTCTTAGGAAGAATGTTGGAGGATAGGTACAAATAAAATTTCATACTTTGCACATTAACAGGGTGAAAGCAGTTCTAGTGATACATGTCGTAGGCTACTTTGGACCCAGAAGCAAACCAACCTGCTAAGAATGTGGTGGGATGGATTAGACACATTTCTGCAACACAATTTTTTAATCAGATACTTGGAAACTATTATTCTTCACTAAGTAGTAGTGGAACATGAAGGGAGATGAGGCCAGATTGCTAGGAGTTTGTGGGAGTCCTAGAGTAACTGTTAACAAACTAAGCATGCAAACTGCTTTGTAAGCCTTATTCAATCACTGTAGCAGATGCTTCTCTGAAGTGATTGTTCCCGTATTACAGAAAGAAAGATAAGACTGCCATCATTATGTCATAACAACAACTTGCTATCAAGTCAATTGGAATTTATGGCAACCCTTTCCAGGGTTTTCTAGGTATAGAGTACTCAGAAATAGTTTACCATTCCCTTCTTCTGGGGTGCCCTGGGACTCTGCAGGTTGCCCAAGGCTACATAGATTGGCTCTTCTCTTGGGAGGCACAGTGAGGAATCGAATTGCCAAACTCTGGTTCCAGCTGAGACTAACAGAATCGGTTTGCAAATGCTGTTTCAATAAGACCATGTGAAAAGCCCTCCTGGATCAGAACAAAGACATATCCAGTCCAGTATCCTGTTCCCACAATGCCTAACCAGATGCCTGTCTGAGACACTCAACAGGACACAAACGTGGTACCACAATCCTACATTTATTCCATAACAACTGATATTCAGAGCCTTATGTGAATACTTCAAGTAATCCATAACTGTCATGACAGGTAGCTGGTCCTTGTCCTCCACAAGAAGATTCAAAATCTTTTAAATCTAATTCTCTAAGGAGCCACCACATCTGTATGGCCATCAATCCATCCATCCATCCAGATATCTGTCTGTCTGTCTACCTACTTATCCACCTATCAATCTAAAAATATTTATTCCCTCCCACCAAAATGTTTCAGGGCTGGATACAAGAAGCAGACAACACTGGACAATTTAAAACTGCTGTTACGGTACTTTCATAACCTCCTTCTATCCTTTTTTGCGTTCTTCACAGAAACATCTCCACTTCTAAAACTCTGATTGGCAGCCTTTTATACTGACTTAGGCATATCAACAATTGATTTCCTTTAAAAAAAAAATCTGTACACTGTAAACACCAATACTCTCCTGACTTACAACAAGGAGAGATCCCTCTTTAAAACTTATCATATTCTACACAGCTCCAGACATATTGTCTGTATAATTTCCTCCTAGCTTGATAAGACAATATCAATAAAGTGCAATTATTGTCTTGCCTGGCCACAAGTACATCACACTTTGCTGGGTGGGTAGGTGCAAGTCCTGGAGTTAGTGATCTTGCTGCTTGATTTTCATTTTAAAACCATATCTATATAATTAAACATTGCATTAGAGATTATGTTTGATTGTTAGAGGAGGCGGTGAGTTATTCTCTGACTGTGGAATGCTGTTCTGTGGTAGCCAGTCATTACTAATCTTAGTTGCTTTTCTTGATTATTTTTGCAGCCACAGATTCTCAGTTGTTTTTGTAGGTTATTATGTTCCAGATATTTTCTTTTTATTTACAGGATGTTGTTACCACCAGCTTTCCTTAGTTTCTTAGGACTAAATATTTTAAATTTAAAAGAATAGTTACCTGTAAGGGGAAAGTGTTAGTTGTCCATCCTCTTGAGGTGGAAACTTTCCCCCTCCAATGGGTATGAGGGAACAAAAATAATCCATCAAAGAAGCCAAACATATTCCCAGCAGGTCTGGGATATTTACTTCTGCACCATTCTGTAGATGCCTGTAACAAATGCACTCCAAACCTGCATGCATTTAAGAAATACATTTCCAATTTTTGGTGTGGTTTTTGAATCACCAAATTCCCTACAGTACTATCAAATGAAGATGGCTAGATGTCCTGCTTTACAGCAGGTGGACCTTTTTTGAAGGGTTGTCAGGAAATATTTTTTTGTTTGAAGTCATCTATGTTAAGTGAAACCTCTTCATGGATTGCTGCCTTGTCGTGGCGAAGGGGCTTGAGTAACTCAGAGAATCTATGGGCTATGGCGTGATGGGAGTGCCTGACCACCTTATCTATCTCCTGAGAAACCTATACGTGGGACAGGAAGCAACAGTTAGAACTGGATATGGAACAACTGATTGGTTCAAAATTGGGAAAGGAGTATGACAAGGCTGTATATTGTCCCCCGGCTTATTTAACTTATATGCAGAATACATCATGCGAAAGGCCAGACTGGAGGAATCCCAAACCGGAATTAAGATTGCCGGAAGAAATATCAACAACCTCCAATATGCAGATGATACCACTCTGATGGCAGAAAGTGAGGAGGAATTAAAGAACCTCGTAATGAGGGTGAAAGAGGAGAGTGCAAAAAACGGTCTGAAGCTCAACATCAAAAAAACGAAGATCATGGCCACTGGTCCCATCACCTCCTGGCAAATAGAAGGGGAAGATATGGAGGCAGTGACAGATTTTACTTTCTTGGGCTCCATGATCACTGCAGATGGTGACATCAGCCACAAAATTAAAAGACGCCTGCTTTTTGGGAGGAAAGCGATGACAAACCTAGACAGCATCTTAAAAAGCAGAGACATCACCTTGCCAACAAAAGTACGCATAGTCAAAGCTATGGTTTTTCCTGTAGTGATGTATGGAAGTGAGAGCTGGACCATAAAGAAAGCTGACCGCCGCAGAATTGATGCTTTTGAATTGTGGTGCTGGAGGAGGCTCTTGAGAGTCCCCTGGACTGCAAGGAGAACAAACCTATCCATTCTAAAGGAAATCAACCCTGAGTGTTCACTGGAAGGACAGATCCTGAAGCTGAGGCTCCAATACTTTGGCCATCTCATGAGAAGAGAAGACTCCCTGGAAAAGACTCTGATGTTAGGAAAGTGTGAAGGAAAGAGGAGAAGGGGACGACAGAGGATGAGATGGTTGGACAGTGTCACTGAAGCTACCAACATGAATTTGACCCAACTCCGGGAGGCAGTGGAAGACAGGAGGGCCTGGCGTGCTCTGGTCTATGGGGTCACGAAGAGTCGGACACAACTAAACGACTAAACAACAACAATGTTAAGTGAAAGGTGATCCAGTCCAAGTCTAGTTAAAAACAAAAAATATATGTGTGTGACTAGATTGCCAAATTAGTCTGGTCTAGATCAGTCTAGTCAGTGGTTCCCAACCTTGGGTAACTCAGTTATTCTTGGTCTGCAATTCCTAGAAGCCTTCACCACCAGCTGGTTTGTGGGAGCTGCAGTCCAAGAACACCTGATTTACCCAAGGCAGGGAACTCCTGGCCTGGATCATGCTAAAGTTTGGCCTCTGACATGTCATTTGGGGAGATCCAGGCAAGGATCAACCACAGCAGATCTCAAGTGACCCTGTTTAGCTTGACCAAAGCTTCTTTTCCTTAAAAGGGAAAGCTTCCCATTTCTCAAGAAGCAGCTTCATTAAGCAGCTTCAGCAAATGGACAGCCAGCCAGCTGCTTTGATTCAATCCCAGCAATCACACACACTGGAACTGAACCAAAACGGTGTGATCATACCTGCACCAAAAAATGGTGACCTATGAGAAGGACCCAAAAAGATATGAGTAGGCTTTGATCAAGAGTGGGCTCATTCATGATACCATGTGCATCATCTGGTTGTTGGAAAACAGAGCAAAACAGCCCGCCCCCAACCCAGACTAAACCACAAGACAAATGTTCATCTGAACACACCCTAAGAAGGAAGACTTGAAATTGCCCATCAGTGGCTGGCACCTGGACAGTGCACTGCAGAGACATACAAGTCTTCTGGTCACATCAGTGCAAATCAAGGATTTCTTATTCTATTTGGCAGTGATGCAGTTCCTCTTCTTGCTCCCACACCAATTATCACTCTTTATGAAACTGGGTTTTGGTGCAGCAGCAAGAAGAGGAACTGCTTCATGGCCAAGATGATCTGCATCTAGTCAGAAGGAGTGTAAGCCTGTTAGTACACCTCTGAATCTCTCTGATGCTTGATACTTTGGAACATCAAACCTTTCTTATTGACTGTGGGTTTTTTTAAAACAAACATCTAGGTGAGGTCCACTGAATGATAATGATGAACACTGAAGCGCTACAATCCAGAAGGATGCTTACCATCTCCACAGCTCCTGAGTGATCTGGATTTCATGCCATACAAAGCTGAATAGGTTTTTGCTCAGCTCTCATTTTTAAATAAATTTATAGCTGACTACATGCAGAGAATCGTGTAAATTAGCTCTTTGTTTCCCCAGTGGGAACAAAAGTAAAAAACAAACAAAAAACAACAGCTCATGAATCTCTTTCCTACATCTCAGGATGAACTCTATATAAAAGTCAGCACTCCATAGATGTAAAATGATGTGTAACTGCTGTGCATTTATTAGGATTACAGGAGGAGGCTTAGATGAAAGCAAAGGAAACAGGAAGAAACAAAGGTGTGGGTGGAAATAAGATAATAAATAAGTCAAAGAGGTGACTAGATGCTCTTACAGGCAGTATTTAGCATTTTTCATATCATGCCTTGTGGTCACACTAAAGTACTTTTATTCACATTAGGATTGTGATTCCCAACCCACCACTTTTTCTCTTTTCCATTTTTATATACTGAAAAACAAAGGTGCATAGATAAATGTAAAATATTATTAAATTTAACCTTTTAATCTATATAAAATATTATTAAATGATATATGTTATTATAAAATAATTGTGTATCCCAGGGTTAAGAAATGTAATGCTACATATATGTGCTTTTAAAAAACGTTTATGTAACTTACTTAATTGTACAAGGGCTACAATTATATGCATGCTTATTGTAATGTAAGCTTGAAGAAGCACAGACCTCTGATTAAACATGTACAGGATTCAGCTGTATGTGAATAACTCTTCCATCTTTGAAGTTACAAGAGCAAGTTCTGTTAGATCAAAATTCAAGAATATGGTCCATCTAGGGCAGCATACTGCTTCCAAGGGGCCAGCAAAATGGTTCTTTAAGAGAGCAGAAAAGTTTTCCCCAGAAATTTGTTGCCAACACTCTGTGCATGAAATTAGAGCTTCATCTAGTCATGGAGGGCAGGATAAGGCAGCAGTAGATCCTTTTATTTTCATGGCTTTCCACCTTGCTGCTTTGGAAGTATCTTGTCCTCCTCCCTAAGCATTTCAGTTTCTGAGGTTTACTCTAGAATGCATACAATCCACAAAGGAGACCAGTCAAACTGGCTGAACATTGGGCTTCTTTGCCACCCTGTAGTGAGACTAGCAACCTTCCCTAACCACATGTCCCTTGGATCATTTGAACCACAATTCTCAACATTTCTGATCACTGGCCATACTGGCTAAGGGATAAAGAGTCAACATGCAAAATATCTGGAATGCACCATCTGGGCACACTCACCCCCACCCCCAGGAATGCTTCAACATATCCGATCTTCCCATTGATGAACCCCTGATAAGCTCCAACAAATTTCAGGATTTCCAGGAGAAGAGTTTGAACATTACTGCTGCAATTATCACTCTAAAATTTAGAGTCTAAATCATTGCAAGAAAGCATGTTAGCATGCATCATTCACATTTTGCTACTGTAGCCAAGAGAGATATGTAAGAAATCCATGGGTTGTTCCTCAAGATGACACTCATTGATCTTAATGGCCACATTTAGTTCCTTGCTTGCTTTAGTCATTCTTCCCACCCATGCTCATTCTTAATAGGAAGAGATATTTAATCGGAAAGAGAGGGATACAATTTGGGAGGAGTCTTCTCCAGACATCCCTTTTGCGGCCACCAGTAAGAGAGCTGCCTCTGTGGAGATCTTTCCCAGAGATTTGCTGGTGTCTGATCCCACTTCCCAGGAATAGCATCCACTGAAATACACTGGGCAAGAGTCTGGTGCAACTTTGAACTGCTTATTACACATTGCAGGGAGAAATTTGGGGCCCGTGTGTGCCTGTAGGGAAAATTATTGCCATTTCTTCAGATCTCTAGCATGACTCCTGCTAACATCTGCAAGATTGGAGTTATGTAATGGTTTATCTGAGTCCAGTCATTTTGCAGACAACTTAATGCAGGCTGATTTGATTTCATCCTAGATTTGTCCATTGGTCCCCGACCAGGTTTTTCAGCCATTCAGCTTGATGAATTGCCCACAGGGCACGTTTGTATGTCTGTTGTGCTCTATGTATAGTGCAGACAGGACAACGTTGAGGCTGAACATCTATTTAAACAAGCCCTGCTTCAGTCAGCACCTTTTTTTGAAACCCACAAAAGTTCATTTCTTCCACTGGTAGCCCAAATATTGCCATGAGAGGGTGTTTAAGCAAATACAAGACTCACAGCTAGCAAGGCCTATGATGATCTATAGTATGCAAGATTAAACAGGGGGAGGTCATTGCAAGTAAGGTAAAAGAAAAGAGAAAAATTCAGCAATGTGAGCTGGAAGACGCAGCTTTTCTTTTCTTTTTTTCTTTAAATCCCCTATATACTTCTGAGGCTACTGTCAGGGAAGTAGCATGAGGTCTTCAGTTTAGAAATCCAAAACCAATAACATGTTACAATAGCAATGGTCTTGCAGTTCTGAGGTGATTAAATTGTGACGTTTGTTATTGAAACAGATATCACTCTAAGCTTAGGCTTCCGTAACTAAATGAAAAACCTGGCTCAGGATTGGGGCAAGATGAGAATGAGAGTGATGAGGGAGGAAGAGAGAGAGAAGGAGACGAGAAAACTACATGAGTAAAAACTAGCATCATAAAACAGTCATAAGCCAGCTGCACACACATTATTTTTCCTGTCATCAGCATGCAGTTTTAGCCAAAAGAGAGCAGCCACTTTCAGGTAAAAACAACAAGAACAACAACAAAGCCATCTATTTCTGCTGTGATAGGAGACTGACTTCCATAATCTATTCACGCCATAAACAACAGGGAAAATAAAATGCATGGCCACTCTTATGATGAGGGTCTTTCCTGTGGCTTTTGACACTCCATATACAAAATAAGAAAAAGACAAATGAGGTACAGCAAGTGGCAGAGTTAAATAAACCCACAGCTTGAGTTGGGTGCTAGATCTTTAAGGTTACACTCCAGATCCCAGCTATTCACAAAGACTCCTCTTAACCTAACAGGGTTGTTGTGTGTGGGAGGAGGGGGCTTTGTTTACAGTAGGATCCTGCCACATGGAAGCAAATACAGTACAATTAACAGTGTTGATATTTGTCCATGGACTGTTGTGTGTCTGCTTGCTAGAGCAGGGGAAATCATGTAAACATAGACTACCTTGTGCAAAAGATACATAATTAAAAAACAGTATCTCTTGGGCTTGGTGAGCAGCAGGAATTGTCAAGGCAGAGGGGCAAAGGCAGATGTCATGGTGGAAAGGGTGAAGTAAGGTTAGTAAGCAAACTAGAGGTTAATTTAGCAGTAGTTTGGTACTCTTTATAGTGATACATAGCTCAGACTGAGTATCAGTTTGGAATCCGAAGATTTATAGGGCCACCCCAAACTCTATGGGTTACATGGTCACCCTTTCTGACAAGTTGCATTTTTTATTAGCAAGTTTATTTACTTTTGCAGTTCACCCTTTATCCAGTTGCTTCAAGGCTGTGTAAAAGGTTCCTGTCTTCTCTATTTTCATACTCACAACATTTGAGATAGGTAAGGTTGAGAGAGTGCAGCTGGTCCAAGGCCACCCAGTTAGTTCCCTGGCCAAGTGGGAGCCAAAACTGGCATCTCCAAAGCCCCAGTCCAGCTCTCTAACTACTACACACTGGTTCTCAAGAAAAATCATAAGCACATTAAAAAACAAACAAAAAAACACTAGCTCGTCCAGGGAGCACTTAACAAGAGTGGGTATTAGGTACCTGATAATGACTCCATCAGGCTGCTAAGATGACAGAAGAAAGTCATCTGAATGGGAAGAGGATGCTTTATTTTCCCCCATCAGATAGTACTTGTCCTTTTAGTTCTGTGATGTCTACATTGATAGGCTTAGTTCTCCTGAGTTCCAGGGTTTTCCTCAGTTGTATTCTCGAAGGCTTTTCCTCAGTTACTCTCGGAGATGCTGGAGACTGAACATGGAGCCTTTTGCATGCAAAGCAATTGCTCTTCAATTGAATGATGACTGCCCTCCACCCACAACTAAATGCTCAGCTGTAACTGCTAGGCTCCCTGTTGCAACACGCCCAACCCTTCACACTTGATTCTGTATTGGTTGACTGGGAACTTCTGCAGGCTGCTCTTTTGCTACATATGTGCTCTCACATTACTTAGAACTTGAAGAATGTTCCTGACATTGTGCAAAACACACAAACCTTAATGTATTTGTACATAGTACAGAGGTGTTTGTACATATTCTGGGAAATTCTGGTATGCCATTTAACTTTTCCATGAAAGAGCAGAGAGAGATTACTCCTACAAGAACCATAGTTAAAGAACATCAGCCTGGTCTCTGTATGTCCAAAACAGACTCTTTCTAATGTTTTTGATACCACCACAATTGTTATTAACTACACCCCCTTACTAGAAAATGAATGGGCAACGTAATGGGTGCTGGAACTTTCAAAGTGTTTGTGCAGTGCTCAAGGTGACAATAATGGAGGACTTTCATCCAAAGCCTTGCACTGATCCTCCTTCTAAGCCCTGTATGTTTAGAAACCAAAAACAGCAAGAGAGAAAACTAGCAATTACCATTGGGGTGAAACACAGAAGATGACTGCTGTGTGTACTGAACGGTGGGAGAAATTGCTACCTCACTTTTCGGCACCAAGATGGGATTCTTTCTACAGCTGAAAAGAAACTGAAGCATAAAAATAAAAAAGTCCTGCTGCATTAGAACATGAAGGCAGAGCATCTAGCAGAAACTGAGCTTACAGGATTTTACTGTGCAAGTAAAGCCAACCTAGGTCTTGATAAGAGGCATCAAAGAGGGCCTGCAAGCATCTTTGCCAACATAATCTCAACAACCAACAACCCACCTTGAAAAGTGATCATTTAAGTGCATTTAACACAGCCATTTTCTAAAAGGAATGCAAAGTTGGGCAAATAAAACTGCTTCTGAAATTATTTTATTATGATGGCAAAAACGTAGAGTGAGGGTTGGGAGGAGATACACTGTAATCCAAGGATGCCAGGAGAAAAAAATAATTCAGCTAGTTCCATATGATTGAATTTTAGCACTGTATAATCATCATCATCATCTAGGAACTGCAGAGCTGGAAGGGCCCCTATGGATCATCAACTTCAGCCCATGTCAAGGAGGCACAGTGAACAATTGAACTCCCAACCTCTGCCTCTGCAGCCAGAGACCTAAACCATTGAGCTATCTAGCAGTTCATAGCTTTGGAGAAGAATACAAAAGGAAAGAAAAAATGAATTAAATTTCTAATTAAATGATATCATAAATAAGTATAGGCAATAGAAACTTTTCATCTTTGACTGCAATATAACAATAAATAGCCATTTGTTTCTGTTAATTACCAATATATTTACATTGATTCCTTGATCCACAGAGACTCGCAGATGCTGCAGCAGGAACTGGAACAGCACTGGACTGTTTTGGCATTTGTAAAGCCAGCTGGAAGCCTCTGGGGCCCCCTGGCAATCAACATCCATCTTGGCTCTGTTCTATTGGGGGCAGTACTGCAGCTGCCAGACTATGGAACTGCTGCTCACATTCTAAGATGTATTGGATATATCCTTACATGACATTCAAATAGGTAACACTACTAATGCAACTGGGATTTTCTAATTGGTAATGCTGCTACAGAATCCCAGACAAGTAGTAATAGACACCTGGTATACTTAAAAATAACACAATGTCCTACAACTAGTAAAACAATGCAATTCAGTTATGAGCACCCTATGAGAGAAATAAGAGACTACCTCCCCTACTGTCTCCTCTTATCCCTGAAGAGTGGTTCTCAGTCTCCAGATGTTTTGGAATCTGACAATCCCTAATCACTGGTCATGATGGCTAGAACTTCTAGAAGTTGAAACTCCAAACATCTGGAGGATCAAAGTTAAGAATCACTGTCCTAGAAAATGGGGGGGATAACCTATTGCGCTTAAGAAGTAACATGAGTTTTGTTTTTGTTTTTCTTAAAAACACCATTGGTGTAATGAATCACAATTTCAACTAATTTTTAAAAGTTACTTTCTCAAGATATTTTAAGGCATTTTTTACAATAATTTTCAAGCTTTGTGTTATTTTCCATAGTTGCTGATTTTAATGTTTCTGCTTTTATTTTTGTTTTCTATTATATGTGTTGTAACCGCCCAGAATAGTGCCTCAACGCTAATGGGAATGGGATACAAATTGAATGAATAAATGAATAAATGAATGAATAAATAAATACATAAACTGTTTTTTAAAAAAATTACAAACCAAGCCAAATAATCAGAATAAGCTATTTTTTCAGCATCATAGAATCATAGAATAATTGAGTTGGAAGGGGCCTGTAAGGCCATTGAGTCCAAAGCCTGCTCAATGCAGAAATCAAAATCAAAGCAGATGTGAAAGATGGTTGACCAATTTTCTCTTTGATATTCAGCCTAATCTGGCTTCCTGTAGCTTGAGCCCATTATTACATATCCTGTACTCTGGGATGATCAAGAACAGATCCTGTCCTTCCTCTGTATGACTACCCTGTTTCCCCGAAAATAAGACCTAACCTGAAAATAAGCCCTAGTATGATTTTTCAGGATGCTCGTAATATAAGCCCTACCCCAAAAATAAGCCCTACTTAAGTGAAACCCCGCCCTCCACCATTGTGCAGCCACCAGAAGAAGATGACATGACTGTATTTGAATAAATGTAGATTGTTATACATGGAAAAAATAAAACATCCCTTGAAAATAAGCCCTACTGCGTTTTTTGGAGCAAAAGTTAATATAAGACCCTGTCTTATTTTCGGGGAAACACGGTACTTTTCATATATTTGAAAAGTGTGATCATATCTCTCCTCAGTTTTCTTTTTTTCAAGGTTAAACATGCCCAGTTCTTTCAGCCTTTCCTCACAGGGCTTGGTTTCCAGACCCCTGATCATCCTTGTTGCCCTCCTTTGAACTTGCTCCAGTTTATTGTCATCCTTCTAACAAGTAATGATGGAGAGTCACTCTCAGACATTGTAACAAGTAAAATTACCAAGATGTGAAATTTTTAATGTGTTGAGTACTAAAGCAATTAATCAGTGTATGAAGAAAATGCATTGCATTTTAAAAATGAGGCTTGAATAGCAGTTTACTAGAAGTTATTGTAAAACAATAAGCCAGCTCCAGCCAGGCCTTGGAACAGAGTACTGTACATAAACATGGCCTTGTAATGAAATTTCATTCATGGTTGTCAGTTCAGCTGAAGGAAAAGAGAGAGAGAGAGAGAGACTGAACTGAAAGTGTTTTGAATTAAGCAAAATGTTGTAAAATATTAACATGACAGATAGGTGGCATTTGCAAATTCTATAACTTGTTCTCTCTCTAGCTACTATACTCTGATTTTAGAATACCTTGGTGTACTAGATCCTTTAGTTTATCCTTTATTTATACACTTTTATTCCTCCAGACTGCAAATATTAGTCACAAAAATAAAGCCTTCCAGATTCTTTGTTACAGGAGATGCAAAAACAACAGAAATTCCTATTATAAAAATTTCCATAGTACATCAGATCCCTATAACTAGCAGACCTTGGAAAACAGAATGTTTACAGTTTGAAGGGAAAAGGTAAACAGCTGAGGATAATATAAATATTGAGAGGTAGGAGACATAGACAACAAGGGAACACAATGTATCACATCACGTCATGTCACACACACTGGATACCACCAACAATCATGTAGCAGCAACAGTGGCAGCAGACAAGGGCAACATGAATTTTGCTCCATAGATTCAAACTGGCCTGGTTGGGTGAAAAGTAGAAAAAAATTCTGTGTGTATTATAATATACTTAAAGGCTAAAGATTACTTAAAGTTATAATGCTTTTTACTTTTAAGAGATGTATTTTAGAGATGTATTCTCAGCTTTTCAATGTTCCTTCTTAGGCTATAAGCTCCTGAATTTTTAGAATGTAAATAACACATTATTTTTAGTATTCTTACATGCTTATGTATTTTGGAGTTAATTCTGACTTAACTATTTGCCTGCAACTAGCCTTCATATACTTTTTTGGCAAGCTGATGTTGCCTGGAAGAATTAGACAAGCTGATGTTGCCTGGAATTATTGCAACAATGAAAAGATGTATACAGTACCTTGATACTCAGGTGAATTTTGAAATGATTGGAATTGATTGTCTGATTTCATTCTTGAATTTACACTTTTTTCTAGGATAAATGCCAGCTGTGACAAACACAGGCTTCTGATTTTTCCCTAGAGGTCTATAAAGTTCTCTAAAGCTCTTGGGGAGATATTCAAATGTCAGAATTTCTGATCCGACAACATGAACACGTTCATTGTAAAAAGTAACTTCCCAGTCTCTACTAGGTAATTATTGAAGGCCCTATCAAAATTGGTTCCTGCAGCCATGGAAAAGGAACAAGAAATGAAAGTTTTAAAAGGATTTTCACCATGAATATGAAAAGAGTTTTTAAAATAGAAACTATCACATCAAAGACAGAAAGAAAAATTGCAGTAGAATTGATTACAACCACCTACAAGACCTCTGGTGAGATGTAGCAGAGTCTATAAGATACTGAACTAGAGGACTGATAAGTTCCTCATAGGGAACCCTTTGGAACGACTACTACCAGGTGCAGAAAAGAAGTTGATTTTCAGCTAAGAAAGTAGAGATGAAGCAAGCAAGAGAAAAATTAGGTTGTGCCTTTTGTGTATTTTTCTGTTGCCAAAGTAGATATTCAGGTTCAGACACTATATGAGAAGGGTACAGGAGAGTAGTATGTCCCAATATCTTTTATTTAGAATCCACATATAGTTAGCAAGAAGTGAGGGAAGTGGGATTTACAGTATGGAGCTGTTGTCCTAAACCAGGAGAGCTTGAACACTGAATTCTGAGAACTGAATTCTCTTACACTGTGACTGAATTCCAAAGGAAATACACACATTATGCCATACTATTCTTTTAAATAATAATCCATAATCTTCCCAAGTAGATCCTTCTGTTCTTCTGGTGCTTGTTGCGTCTTCATCCATGCTTATTTCCTCTCTGAGAAAATAACACTTGGCATAGGGAATTTTGTCTTCTAAAAGTACCCTCTACAGCCACTCTCCCCAGACCTCCCACTGGCTAGTATCTGGCAGAACATCTGGGACATCAGCAGATTGCTAAAAGTTGACTGTCTGCATAACATTGTGAAACCATCAGTCCAATAAATGATCCCTGATAGGCTGGGATTAGTCAAGGCAGAATGAAAAAGCAAGCACATACATGAAAAAACAACTTCAGGAAGGAAAAATAGTGACTGTGGTCAGCTGTAAACAACCACAAAACATATGATTGACCCCCCTCCACTGGGCATGGTACTTGGCCATACCAAAATCACTACTTTGGAAGAAAAAAAGAAGCAGGAGAACATTCAGCTCAGCCCCAGAAATTACTCATTCAGCCACTATGGATCTTATTACATTCTACCTCTTGGTTCCTAATCAGACTTTTATTCAACGCACGGCTTTGTTCCTTAACAAGCTATTCATTTGAAGAGGTTTCAAGGCAGGAATTCCTACTGTGCAGCTTCTCTCCGCATGCAATAAAGGTAGACTTTACTTCTTTGGTGTTACACATTTTCTTTTTAAACATTCTTCATGAGTTTGGTGCCAGCAATTTCACACACCTGCTGAAGCTCCAGAAAGCATTCTGGAAAGCAGCAGATCAGACCAGGGTACAGAACAACACTCCTAGAGATGAAGACAGGGATTTGATGATTGCCCACATAGGTTCCAAAAGAAAATTCACAGCCACCCCTGTTGCTCTTGCTGCCCCTAAATTTATGTTTCATGGAATCTCTTAGCTTATTTTTTTTCTTTATTTCTACAGCACCCATCAAGCCAGCATGCAACCCAACAGGACTATACCACAGCCTGCCACCAGATGATCAAAAGCTTTTGATTGTCCAGTGCCATAATAAAAAAACCTGGGTTACCAAGCATCTGAAGGATTGCTATTCCAGACAGAACAACGGTCACCTTCTACCACCTCCCTGTCAGGATAATTCCAGAACAGAAAGAGAACACCTTAGAGTAGGACCCTATTGCCTGGCTCTCTTTGGGGAAAATAATGCCAGTGTACAGGCTGGAGTTAGCAAACTGGATTCCTTACCACCTGTTTTTTGCAGTTGGGAGGACAAGCAAACTGAGGGGTTTTTGACTGTTATCTCTGACCTAGGCAGAACACTTGGTGGGATAGATGGAGAACTGAAGTGGATCAGACTAGAAGCCTCCCTTTTTGCAACTTACAATAACCAAAGGGGGTTGGTGGACATCAGAACCTCCACCTCCTAAGACCACCATTTTAAAAAAATGCTCCACTTGAGTATGTCACAGATTCAGGAAACTGAATGTACTCTAATCACATCCCCAGATATTTGGTTTCATTCCTGCTCAACACTGCTGCTCATCTTAAATTACCACCACATGTTATGAATCTAAATAAATCAGTGCTATATACAGGTAACAGCTGGTTGGATAGCTCAGTATTAGGTTTCTAGCTGTGGAGTCAGAGGTTGGGATTTCAATTTCCCACTGTCTACCCCAGAAAAGCCAGCCTGCGTGGCCTTGGGCAAGCTGCACAGTCTCAGGATGACCCCAGAAGAAGAGAATGGTAAACCACTACTGTTTAGTTTCTATCTAGAAAACTCTGAAAAGGGTTGCCATAAGTCAGAACTGACTTGACGGCACACAACTATTATTATTTATGTACAGCTCCCTGTGACTTGGAATAGCAGGATTTGAGTTCTTTCTCAGTTTCTTGCTCCTGAAAAGTAATCTGTAGGTTGGAATTTCTTACTGTAGTCTAATATTTGGTAGAAACTGTAAACTTTTAAAGCAATTTCTTTAATGCCTTCTAGGTAAGAGAGTTCATGCAGTCTGGAGGTGACAAAAGATTATTCCAAGCTGCAAACCATGTTAATCTCCCCTCTGCTGGAATTTAACCACAGGTGCCAGTCAATGATCTATTTCTAATATGTCTTGTAAATAGTGAATCATATTATCCAGTGAACTGGAAGCTCAGACACAGTATGCTACTATCCTCCCTGGTGTAAATTAACTGGCCCTCTGGAATTTGCACTGAGAATAGATTTTATTTAGTGTGAGGGTTTTTTTGTTGTTGTTGTTCAAATTCCTGTAACATATAAACACCAGTGAGCCCCTTCCAAGAGTTGGTGTTAGTGTTACCACGGAGCTTGGAAGTAACTAGCTACAGGTAACTAGTTAGTTTGGGAAATGAGTAATGGAACAATAGTTGCAAAGTTACAGTAAAAATAGTGCAACAAATAGTTATAACATTACTGGTAGGTATAATAACTTTTGTTACTTTCAAAGATTATTTTTAAAATGACATCTTAAGTTATTTTTGAAGGCATTTTCACATTAATTTTTCAGGTTTTGTGCCATTCACTTATCAGTTTTAAGTGGCAAAAGAAATATTTTTGTTCTTGTCTTTAGTAGTCTTGTAAATATTGGCAAGGCATAATGTCAGAATTGGTGACTGTGTTAATAATGTGCAACACGGAGGATTACATACACAACTGAATCAACACTAACAACGATGTCAAATTGGGTGCCAAGATCCAAGAGTAATGTGGCAAGTTCCTTTACAACAAGGAGGCAGACAACCTGGGCTGATAGCACAGGTCCACCTGCATCTATATATAACTTCCTAGGCCTGAAGATCAGGAATGGAGTCTGTGCTTATATTCCCACAGGTAAAATCTATTAAACTGGCAGGCACAAGAGGCTATATTTTTTTACTATAATGACTCGACTGTTATACTATACTGCATCATGTGGGGTATATATGGACCTTAAAGACTTGGGAGTCCAGTTTGCTTTGAAAGATCTGTATATGAATCTTTATTTTAAGTTTGCTTTCGATTGCTGTTATTTTACACTTTACTGTGCTGTTAATTGTATTTTATTATTTGATAATCCTATTTTGTATATCAACTTGTGAAGAACCTGGTCTCAAAAGGCAGCATAAAATATATGTTAAATATCTTTTAAATAACTAGTTACCTGTAGCTAGTTACTTCCAAGCTATGTTACGAGTGTCATAGCACAGTGGTTAAACTACAGTACAGTGGTCAAGCCTCTGCTCATGACCTGAGTTTGTTCCTGATGGGCTCAGGTAGCCGGCTCAAAGTTGATTGAGAATTCCATCCTTCCAAGGCTCGTAAAATGAGTATCCAGCTTGCTGGGGGGGCAAAGTGTTTTTTACATAATTATGTTGTAAACTGCCCAGAGAGTGTTTTAGCACTATGGGATGCTATATAGGTTGAAAGAAAAACAACAACAACATATAATATACATAGATGTAATGGAAACAGTAGTACCATAGTGTACTAGCCTGACACTCAATAACATGTGTTTTCACTCCTCAGTGAAGTAAGCTGAAAATTCACTCTTTGGAACAGTTATCACAAAATAGCACGTATTCATCACTGCTGAGGAAAACACAAAACCTTAAATTATTGGCCCAAATCTTATTGGTTTTCATCTAAGTTTTGTATAACTTGCCCTGGCTAATTGTGACTAACTGATTGTGACTAACTAACTAATTGTGCCAGGGTACATCTCAGTCACATGCCTGATCATATACCTGATTGTGCAGCTGGGATATAACCAGGCACCTCATCAATTAGCCACAACGAGCCATGGCAAGCTATACAAACCTTACACAGCCCACCAACCTAGAAATGCCCAAGCCACCTATTTATTTCATATTGAAAATTGCTTGTGGACTCTACTCTGGAGAAGCCCAAACATTTGGCAACAGTCCTTGCCCATGAGCATATGTATTTATGCATGCATTCCCCCCCCCCCCATGTTGTTAGGATCCTCACACCTTGCAAGAGCCTGCACCCTTGTTTTCACAAAAGTTAGGTGTTTTGGCAAGTATTTTCATGTGCTATTTTGCCTGGTTCTACTTGGTGGCCCAGTCATTAAACATGACTTCTTTTTAGCCAGGCGTAACTCAAAAATTCAGAACTAGGTAATTCAATTTTCAGACTGCTTTTGGGTTCCTCTTTAATATTTAGATTTTGTGGGGCAGGAAACTAGTTACCTAGAGAGAGTTTCCTCTTGAAAGATGCATCCTTTTTGTGTCTTTTGGGAAGCGCTAGAAAGAATACTTACATTTTGAAGTCATTTTCTTTAGTCAAATTATACCTATTAACTAGAATATTAAGCTGGAATTGTCCTACATTTTCTTCTTGGAACATTTTGGTTTGGGATTTCTCATCTTTCAAATGACAATGCATTTCTGGTTTCCTTAATAAATCAAGGTTTTAACAAACCTTTTATATCAGAAGTGTATGCCTAAAAGGTTTCAAATCTACTCATGCAACTCCACCCATCAAACTCATGCCCCCACTTTTTGTGTGTGAATCTTCCCTGTTTGTTTGTTTGTTTTATTCAAATGATTTCTACACCACCTTTTAAGACCCAACTACAGAAGGTTCTTTTCTACTTGCATGTGAATGCCCAAAGGCGGGTGTGGTGGCATTTTCTTTCACAAAAGAGGCAATCCGAAGGATCCTGGCCTCACCTTCACATCTACATTCAGACCAACAATTTCTGGTTCTGTAGTCACTACATTTTTGACATCATACCATTCTGAGTACTGAAGCAGACATATAAATCTGCTGCAGTACATGAATTCTGATAGTGGTGCCTCGCTAGACGATGTTAATCCATTCCGCGAAAATCACTGTCTTGCAAAAACATCGTCTAGCGAAGCACGTTTCCCCATTGGAATGCATTGAAATCTCTTCAATGCGTTCCAATGGAAAAGTCGTCGTCTTGCGAAGATCGTCCATAGGGAAACATCGTCTAGCGAGCGCGGGTCCCCGTTGGAATGCACTGACAGCTATTGACCGCTAGTCAATGCATTCCAATGGGGAAAACTCGTCGTCTAGCGAAAATCGCCCATAGGGAAACATCGTTTTGCGAAGCGCATTAGCGATCGCAAAAAGCCATCGTCTAGCGAATTCCTCATCCTGCGAGGCAATCGTCTAGTGAGGCACCACTGTATTTCTCCCTGATTTGCTGAGTTTTGCATCATTCCCATGATAAAAGTGCCTGCATGGTTTACCTGGAAAGACTAGGATAGCTCATGGGATCTTGGATATGCTGTGTATGATGAAAGAATTAACTCTCTCTCCTTCATGTCACACGTCTAACTCCAAATGGCATCCCATGGATGCCTTTAGACAGACCAACACACACACATACACACAGAGACACTGAGTGATGTATTCACTAGAGACTGAAAAAAGCTATTTTCAAGTGACACATTCCCAAATGCCCTATACAGTATGGGCTAAAGGTTTATAGGAGTAGTATTTTAAAAAGTAACTTTTCCAATTCTGATATTAGCAGTCAGAAGCGAAATTGAAGTAAGAGGCAAGAAAAGTGAAATGAAGAACAAGCATTGATGTATATTTCTTATTATAGTCTAAGTAGCTAGGCAGTTGTCTCAAGCAGGATTACCAACATTTAAGCCCCAGTCTTATAACCTGACTGCCACTATGCTGCAAGAAACTCCTGGATATCTGCTGTATTTATTACGACTTCTTCTCATACTTTCTGTGCATTGAACCTGCAGTGGCCAGTCCAGGAGTACTATTAGTATTAGTAGTCTTTGGGAGGAAGGGAGAGAACAATGTTGTTTGGAGATTTTATGTGGGTCATTTTAGGGATCAATGGCTGGAATACTACTGGTGTTTGTGTAAGGTCCTGCAGCTGAAGCAAGACTGGCAGACTGTTATTTACAGTGAAACATGAGCTCAAGACTCAACATAAAGTGGCTTGCATCTGTGTGCATTTCCTCATGGCAGGCTCCAATGCTGCCACCACTGAAAGAAGCACTATGTTGATTAGGCACCACCCAACAGGAGGCCTTTTCCCAATGTCTTACTGGAATGGAATAAGACATTCTGCCCTGCTCATCAGCAGGGCTCTGTGTCATAAGAGGACACTTTGGCATGCTCCTAAACTATAAAGAGTTACAGCAGTTGAGCAGCAACTGGAGGAACCCACTGGATTTTCCTATGGATGCACCAGTGCAGCCCCCCAGTGCAGCCGCCCCCCATTTGATGGGTGGTCCAGTATCCTACATCTCTATATATACTTGGAAGCTTAGCACCATGTCATACAGCATGAATCTCCTGTACAGACTGTCTCTGCTCCATCTTTACATTGTTTATTACTATTCTCCTGATCAGGCTACTTGTCAGATTAAATAAGGGGCTTGTAAGGGTCAGATGCACTGAATCACCACATCAGCTTTTCATGCCTTGTCTTTTTGTGGATACCACACAACAAAAAAGGTCACTTGATAGACCCTTCTGGCTCAAATACCCACAAAGAGGTTGGTCGAACTAGAATAAGATTTAGGCTTTTCTACATCTCAAGTCCATCACAACGAGAATATTGTTTCGTACCATAGCAAGTGCATATTTTCAAGGGGAAGTGTAATAATTTTGAGGAGGCAGGACACCCGAAAAGTCACTACGATACTTCTGTTTTTCTCCTTTCAATTATTTGAAGCAGAATACTTAAAGTCCTTGTGATTGCCCTGTAGGGAATAACTTTGCATTGGCATTAACTAAAGGGGAAAAAACTGCTTTGGATTTAGACTACTGTGGCTGAAATCACACTCTGGTCTTAAGTACAAAGCCAACATATTCTTCTTGGCTGCGGGGGACCCTCCTGAATTAAAGAGGAGAGAAGATTTTGGCAGTCTTTAATCTGTACAATCACTCTTTGCAAAGTGCACCTTTGAGTGATTTGCAGTAACTTTGCTAAGCATACCCCACACTGCGAAGAGACGTGACTGGGGGTGCTATAGCACCGTCACGCATTTCAGGGGACCACATTACTCACCAGCTTTGATTCCTTCTTCAGTCTTTCCCTTTCTCTCTCTTGTCTCTTTCATTTGCATTAGTTGCTATAGAAACTATGGTGCTGAAATGGGTGGGGCTTTCTGACATCCAGCCAAACAATGCTTTGACTAAATGTGATATCTATTGTGCAGATCTTCAGGCAAAATCTAATCACAGTCTTAACATCCCCTCCTTAAATACAGTATCCTGCTTGCAGCTTTTGTAATGAGCTAGGAAACATTTTTTTTCTGTAGAAAAGCAAGACCAACAAATCAGAGGAAATTTTCCTCACTTCTCTCCTCCTTACGGAGCAGGGAGTTCTTGGCACTGCATCAGGCTGCAATCCAATACACACTTATCTTGCATAGGATGGCACTCAGGTTCTTTCCACCTAAAAAACAAACTGAAACAAATTCTCAGCCACCCCCATTGGCCAAAATAAATAAGCAAAGCTATAAGCAGCGAAGACAGGGACCATGTTGTACCTACCCGACATGCAGGTATTGAAGATGAGGTGTCTATCAGAAAAATTAGTGTAGAATTAGAATTTACAAACCTAAATCTACTTCTACACTAATTTTTCTGATAGACTCCTCATTTTCAATACCTGCATGTCAGGTAGGTACAACATGGAAATTTTACATTAACAGAGTCTAAAAATCAAATTTCTAGGAATTGAGCATTCAAAACTTGGGCCCAGGTAGACAAACTTGTCAATTCAGGATGCTCTCTCTCTTTCTCTCTCTCTCTTATCCTCTCAACTAGTTTCTTTCCAGAATATGAAGGATGAGCAATTTTATTCATTCATTCATTTATTGTGTAAATTCTTGTTTTACAAATGAGCTGAAATGAAATGTTCACCCAATTCCACCTATTTCAGTGGGCCTTTCTGATAAATGTGTTGTGGAGTGAATTCAGCATAAGCATAGAGGACTGTACTGTTAGCAGCCCACAAGGCTGCAACAAGCTTGGTGTCTAGCGCTGAGAACCTGACATGACCCGGTCCCACAAAACCACAGATGGAATCTGCTTTCTCCCTGCATCTCTCTCTCTCTCTCTCTGTCTTTCTCATACTATCATAGCCAGTAGCTCTTCCTGGTGCTCCTGGGGATAGGAGAAGAAATCTGCAGAGAAAATGACTGTAATTTGGGAGGGTTTCTCTTTGCTTCACTTTCTGTGCTCACTTTCTGAAGCGACACTAATTGCAGAACAAGGCTTTACCTTAGGGGGCCTCACAGAGGGAAGTGTCCATTATGGAAGATGTACTCTCTTTGTTTCTTGACCTTGACACAGCAGGGAGGAGGAGGAGAAGTAATGTGAATGGTAGTGAAGAAGACAGAGTTTGTTTAGTGGCTGAATGGAACATTTGGGAGAAAAGAACCATGGTTCAAGATTGCCAACTTAAATACCATCTCCAGTTTTCTTTCACAGATTTCATGAATCTGTGCAGAGCTTGGAAAAGTAACTTTTTTTGAAGAACAATTCTCAGAACTGGACTACCAGGTTCCTAGAGTCTCCCAGTGACCATACTGACCATTATGGGAGTTGTATTCTAGAAAAGTAGTTTTTCCAAGTTCTAGATCTATAGACATGTACTAGTCTCCCCATATGAGCCTTCTTGGAGTTTAAGTTGATCACAGGAGGCCCTCCTTTCAGTTCCACTGACAGTGCAGGTATGGCTGATGGGGACACAAGAGAGGGCCTTACCTGTGGAAGCTCCCAGGTTACGGAATGCTCTCCCTCATGAGATCAGGCTGGCCCCCTCCCTTTTATCCTTCCGCTGACAGCTAAATACCCATCTTTTCCGGCAGGCTTTCAATAATCATGACTGAGTTCCTGAATGCCTCTTAAAGTTAAGATAGTTTTTAATGTTTTGTTGCTTTTAATTATTCAATTGTATTTTAACTAGCACATAGTTTAACTGTTGTTTTAATGTTCAACTTACTATGTTTTTATTTCTGTTCCTTTTAATATCGGGAGAAAGGTGGCCTACAAATAAAACAAACAAACAAGCAAATAATAAGACAATGCAAAAAAAGGTGCCTTTAAAAAAAAACCAACAACCAGTATCTCAGAGCATGGTTGTATGACCAACAATGATTGAATCAACCCAGTCAGTTGAGGTACAAAGCCAACTGTTTTAAACACAAGCATTTACAAACATGGAACAAGTTCCTTTTGTTTTCTCCTATATTTGGGACCATTTTGAGTAACTGTTTGTCATTTCATATATTTACCATTGTTTGGCTCATTCAACAGAAACACACACACACACACACACACACTCTGCATGAAACTCACTTCAAATTACTAAGTTATTTTCTGGTCATGCAATATTTTTTCAGAAGAAAAATTACCACTCTAATTTAGAACCAGTGGGTGGCTTCCAATTGTAAAGTAGCCTAAAAATAATTTTAAATAATATAGTTAAATGAAATATCACTGTCCGAAGAGATGATGTAGACAAGCAATCTAGAAATTTGCATAATGCTATGACACTTTAAGTTTTATACCACTTTGAGTTTTTTCCAAAGATATCGGAAAAGGGCACTTTGGAAGTGTGTCGATTCCAAATCTCCATCTCCTGTTGATATTAAATTTCTAAGATTTCCTGGAATGATGGAATGACTGTTCAGTTAGCTGGCTAAAGAAAAGGGTGGGAAAAATAATATATATTGTTTATAACTAAATAAAGGCAAAAATTGCAGCAGTTTAAAAACTAACATATTTATTTCAGTGTGAGCTTTCATGGATCAAAATCCACTTCTTCAGACATAGGGAATACAAATACATGTCCTCTATATTTATACCTATAGCAGTGACAATCATGTCCAATTTGGTATCACGTGAATGGGACTATCAAGCTGTTAGCAGGTCCTAGCCAGGATAGTAAGTTGTATGCCAGGTAGACTTGGCTCTCCCAGGATACTAAGAGTTGTTTATGAGACAGAGTCTGTCAAGGGAGGGAACTGTTTTATGCCCCCAAAAGTTCACCTAGGTTGACTGTGTGCATAGGCCTAATATGAGTTCTCAGCTCAGGGGTGAACAATATGTTGTGCTGCTGCCCCAGCCAGCCCCAGTCAGCACAGCAATATTGAAGAATGCTAGGAACTCAAGTAATTATCCCCTCAGTTTTCACTCATGTCGTTGGTTCTTGTGAAGTGCACTGAATTGATCTCAAATATATATTTGTATCCTTCATCATCTCTTTAGACAGACAAATTTACTTCATCTGGCTCAAAGTCAGAACGAGAATTTAGTACAGAAAATGTTTTCCTGCACTCCTCCAATATCACCCTAGTTACCATGGAACTGTTATCTTATTTGTGATGTGGGCTTCACTTGGCTCATCTACGTACTTAATCTGGAAATGGTAACTGGAAAATGAGCTGTTGTGAAGAAGTCACCTTGTCAGTCCTTAGCCTCACCTTATTCTTACTCTGCTATCAATTCTACTTACCTGAGCCAGGCATTTTATATAGCAATTTCTTATAGTTGAATCATGAATTCTATTCTTGTTATAAAAGAGCTGTGTAATACTACACTCTCCCACTCTAATTAGACATTATTCTGATTCAGAGATGGGAAAAAACTTCCCCACAACTCCTAATGTACCCCAACCACCACAACTAGTTTTTGAAAACTGCCATCAAAAAAAAGATGGGAAATCTTCCTATCTTGGTTCTAATCCCTATAATGTTTTTTGAGATATTTCTCTTTGTTGTTGGGATTCTATATGGTACAGTTTGAAGAAGTGGCAGGGATCAGCTATTGTGCCCTATACAGCTGAATAATTAGGAACCACTTTTGTTCTGACTGAATTATGAATATGTCTCCCAAAGTGTTATGCCTACATATGACTTATGGAAACATGTCTTAATCAGCTGAGTGAAAGCAACTATTCTAGTTGATCAGCAAGATCCCAGGAATTATTTTCCTTGAAAATTTTAACCCCTCTCTCTGTTTTGTGTGCAATACATTTTTCCTTGAACACAGGCAGAGATGAAGTAACCCTGTACTTCATATTTAGCAGTCAGAGAAGATATCTGTTGTCCCCTTTCTTCTTCTTTGGATTATTATCAGCAGAACAGCCTAGTGCTGAATTTGTGGCTGTTAGCAGACGCAGTAACTCTAGACAGAGACTGTTATGTGGTGAAAGAGAAAAGCATCTTATTTAGGAAATCCATTTAACGAAAGTACAGGAGGTCAAAGAAGCCTACACCTAGATAGAAAGATTCTTATCACTGGCTTCTATTCATGCACGTCTGCTTGAACCTATTTCTCTAATTGAGATGAAGGAACAAGGAGAAGAAGACAGCCTCATGGAGAAAGGAGGAGTCTCAAGGTAGCAATTTGAATATGGATTTAGGAAAGTCAATGGGGATAAATTCCATCTGAGCCTGTTGCCTCACCCCAACTCCAAAGTAGGTCTGGTAATTTTTTACACGTTGTAGCGGTCACCCTGTCATGCATATTCAGTAGTGCATTTGTATGAACCAATAGGGAGCTGTTGGGAGGCGGAGCCAGCTATATAGAAGGGGGGCTGAAGCAGAGTGAGGAGGAGATAGAGAAGAGAGATAGAGAGAAGTAGAGAGTTGAAGAGAAAGGGAGATAGTTTGGGTTTTGAGGCAGAGAGAGAGTTTAGGGAGTGAACAGTCAGAGTGTTATCTGTATTAGTTAAATTTAGAAGAGCTTAAAGGAAAATACTGAACGCTTTGTGTAACTTTAAGAATGTGCTTAAGAACTATTCCTGAAACCACTTGTAACCAATAAACCTGTTTTTATTTCAAAGTTAAGTACTGAATGGACCTCAGTCTTTCACAGGAAACATAGTTGGTAAAGAGATCAACTGCTGGCAGCGTGGTAAAGGACGTAACGTGAGCTCGTTTGGTGAAACAAGCAGAGGCCATGTGGTAGAAACGTCACACACGTATTGGAGTTATGTTCCAACAATCTTGACCAATTCTGGACTCAATCCCTTAAGACCCTGATGGCTGCCCGCTCAGATGAGGAGGTGGAGCAGGGAAGCCTGCAGTTCTGCCTTTGAGTGGGCAGCCACTGGAGGGCGCAGAGGAGGAAAGCATGTGCTGCAATTGATGAATGGGCAATTGCACTGAGAAGGCAGGGGAGGCAAGCGCACTTCACCCGGGGAATGGTCAGATGCACAGAGGAGGTGGGAGAGAGGAGTACACAGAGCCCACAGAACACCTGTGCAGGCACCATGCCAAACTGGGCCAAACCACTGAACTACAATTTGTGCCCATCTCTACAAGTGACAGACCAAACTATATTACATGTAACTCATAATTAGAAGGAGAAATGCCATAAGTGCTGAAATTGTAATCTTGTCATAGCAAGAACTTTTCATACTTCTTCTAGCTGGCAAATTAGCTTCTTTTCTTGTGACTGGAAGAAAATGCAAGCTTTGTTTGCAAATATAGTTGCTCAAGCACAAACGTTTACTATAGGAGTGGGCAATTGTGTATTTAGAGCCAGTTGTCACTTTGGCTAAGACATCAGAGTTGCACACACAAACACCCAGAAATCAAAAATAATTGGTATGGCTTCTTTCTCACTTTCTCAGATTTTCAGCAGCTATTTTACATTTATTAAAATACATTTTAACTTGCTTATTAATTAAACATTGTTTCCCACATTTTTTTTGTACTGTAGTTCTGTACTTTAATTGTTGTTATCTAACAAGGATATCTTCAATTGGCCATATTTAACTCATATCCATTGACAACTGTTTGGGTCCCCCCCCCCCCCCCGCTATTACATGATTCAAGGTTTCACTGTGATTCTCTGATGCCTAAACAGCCCCTAACCATCAAGACCAGCAAAAGGAAACAACAAACAAGTGCCAATAAACATGGAAGGATTTCTGATTGAAACCATCCTTACTGGATCAATGCAGTTAAGGTGCAGAACCACAGTTTAACAGAAAAAAGCAGGGAGCAATGTTTGAAGTTTAAATCATTTTAAATAAAACAATGCATACATACACACAAACTTCTTCATAGAACAAAAACAAAACAAAAACCCGGGCTTGTGGGGAGCATGCTTCCCACCCTGGTCTACTGGAATCACACCTCCAGAATACTAATGGCTTTCAGCTTCTAAAAAGGGTGCCTATAATGTGTAGTTTGGCCAAGAGTGTACTCTCTCACATTTCAGCAATCAGTGAAGAATTGTTCCCGTATGAGCTCCCATGAATAAGAAGCAGAGCCTGTGTGTTTTTCTTGATATGGATGGCAGCCTGCCCCAGAATATTTGCATGTATTTACACTCCTCCTAATCCTCCTCTTCACACATTGAATTCCTCCATCTTTATTCAGGGCTGGTTCAACACATTTTATTGTCTGAGGTAGGGTACAACGCTATACCCCAAGTCAAGAAAGAGTTTTTGTTTGTTTTGTTTTACTACAGCTCCCCAGTCCCCCAGTGGCTAAACTGGCTGATAGATTCTATATCAGAAAAGTCCAAAAAAAAACACCCCACAAACCCTTTATTTTTGGCACCTGAAGCTGAAAATCCCACAAACGGGTTTCTAAAGCCCATCCCTGACAATAAAAATACAACAACAATAATATATAAATTAACCCATAAGTTCCTTCCTTTTATGACACCCTGTACTAGCTGCATTGGGCAAATACCTCACTCTGCCTAACAGAAGGGCTGGCAGCTTTTATAAGCCAGGAAGGGCAAGGGTTCAGCAGACACGTGATAGCCTTCACCTCTCCAAGGTTCTTGTCTATAACACCAGGCTGCAGAAACTGAAAATCATCCATGAGTCCAGGGCAAACAGGGGTGAAAGTTACATTCACACGACCTGTATCAACTACAGCATCCAAGTCAAAATGAGTCTGAGCAATTTTGTCTGCAAAGAGTGGTTGAAATTCTTCACAGCGAGCTACACTGCATCCTCTTCCTTCGGGCCATGATGTAATAGGCCCTTGACCACTTGAGATAGCTCCTCTGGGCAACCCTGTGAAGATGTAATGGTGGAAGAGAAGAATGACTTCTTTGCCACCTCCATTGCCACAGTATGTGATTTTGTTCCCAGACACACCAATACTGTTCCTTGTTTGAGGTAGATGGTACATTTTTTCATTGCTAAATCCAGATTTTAAATGGGCACCCCAATCCACCCACACAATTTTTTTAACTCACTATTTACATCAAGGCATTGACCAGCCAAGGCAGTTCCTGCCAGAAGCTAGTTAATGCCTTGCGTGCTGCGGGAATGCCTGAGGATTCAATCAAGCAAAAAAAATTAGATACTTTTTTGGAAATGTTCACAGCAAGAAAATATATTTGCACCCCATGGAATATGATTCACAGTTCCAGTTACCAAGAGCATAACTCAAAAGTTTCGGTTCCCAAAAGGAGAGGTCCTTCTTACACTTTAGTAATTATTTGGGAGGACAACTCACTTAGCAAACAATTGCAAACGATTTCTGCCTCTGAAAAGATAAATGATTTGCTTGCCGACAATTTACAAACAGAAAAAGTGGCAGCTAACTGAGTCACCCTCATCTATATTTGAGTGTGAAATGTGCGACTAAGAATGTGATCAGCTACACTCATCCTCCAGACAATCACCATTTCACACTCTTGATTGCAGAACACCCACACCTTATAATTGGTCTTTTAAGATTTCTGTACCTGTAGGGGCTTACTTTCACACGAGTCTTCCTTCTTAGAGAAAACTTTTCCATGTTGACCTGTCTGGCTAGAGGAGAAGCCTCTCTCTGTGTGGTTGACAACATCTATATGTTCGTTGTGTGCAAGTTTTTCGCGAACATGGTGTTCCAGCATTGTCTACAGAGTTCACCAATGCTCATTTGCCCTTCTGGAAAATTCTTCACCATTACTCATTTTACCAGTTCTCCAGAAGACAGGTTGAAAACTACTGCTTCAGGAAGTTTTTTTTAGCTGTAAATAAACTCTTTATCCAAGATAGCTTGGGACACGATATAAACCAGGGTGGGGCACTTAGGTAATATCCTCCAAAATTGTCCCTGTCAGGTCAGGGAATCTGACACCTGAACTTATCCCAAAGAATCTTACAGAACTTTATAGATCTCCATGGAAAAATCAGAAGTCAGTCACAGCTAGCATGTATCCCAAAAGAGTTAAGTCCCATATGATATTTTGCACCTTGTATAATTCACTGCCTCCTTCTGATTATCCTTTAACTTATTTCCCCCATGCAAGGCTGATAAACTGAATGTCCAAGAAAGTTTCTACTTTTCTTCTTTTTATTGAACAGGCACATGCAAGCAGATATAAATGTGTTATGTTGGTTTTATGTATTGAATTCTCTATTGAATCTCCAAAAACCTTAGCTATAAAAATTTAATGCAATGTTTTAGAAATATAACTATGAAAACTTAATGAACTAAATGGAAAATATAAGTAACTGCTCTAACAAAACTTAAAAATGCTCTAATAAAAGTTAATATGGTGCTTAAGAGTGGAATAATAAGACTGTAACTAAAGTGTTACAAATAAAAAAAATATTACAAAGGCATACTCTCTGAGTTATAAAAAATTAACTCTCAATTAAGTCACATCTAGATAAGTATCTTAACAGACTATGTAATTATAAGAGTAGAGCATAGGCAATTATAAAATTACATCAGCATATAGTAAAAACATCTTAGCCCCCTCTCAGCAGACGTTTCTCCCATCTAACGGTGCTCTCTTGGCATCCTTTGCTCTGGCTATATTTTCTGGCCATTATTTACATCCTTACCTCTTCATCATCAGCTATCAAAAACCCTTTCTGCAGGGCCTGGAGGTCCAAGGGCCTGGTTCACCAAGCATTTTTTAAAAAATAGGCATCCCTAATGTCCCTGCACTACCCGTAACTATTTTATTTATTTATGTACCCTGTTTCCCTGAAAATAAGCCCTAGTATGATTTTTCAGGATGCTCGTAATATAAGCCTACCCCAAAAATAAGCCCCAGTTAAGTGAAACCCCACCCTCAACCATTGTTCAGCAACCAAAAGAAGATGACATGTATTTGAATAAATGTAGATTGTTGTACATGAAAAAAATAAAACATCCCCTGAAAATAAGCCCTAATGCGTTTTTTGGAGCAAAAATTAATATAAGACCCTGTCTTATTTTGGGGGAAACACGGTATGTATGTATTTAAAATAATTTTACCTCACCTTTCTCCTTAAAAAGACTCAAGGCTTGTAACTCAAAATCTGATAGACTGCGACTATGACGATAACATAATTGTTTTGACTGAATTTTTGCAAAGCCTGGAGGAATAATGGCCTGTAAAATAAAGGCTCTGGCATACCGTGATACTATAGTCCAAAGTATTGTAACACCAAGGTATTGTAGTTACAGAGAGTGCAAAATATAGGACCTCCTAAAGACACCTCTGGCTGTATTAACACATTCCAATATAAACACATTTGGCTGTCAACCATGGAAAGAACATTATTTTAAAAGGCAAGCTTACTGCATAATGGCCTTGTACAATAGCTGGAGAACTGACTAATTGTTTTGCAATGACTTCAGTAAACTATTGTTTAAGCCTCATTTTTAAAAGTACTTTCATTTTCATAGCTAGTTTCCCCACACAGCCTTAAATATTTTAGCACTTCATAGACATAAAATTTCACATCTTGCCACCCCAAATGCAACCAAAAGTCTGCTTTCAATTTTGAAAAATAGGCAGGTTGGTGTTAAATGGTGCAGGAGTCCACGTGGCCTATTCAAGTGATGAATTGCTGCTCCTGCAGGCTCCAGGAATGGCAATCTCCCAATACTTTTCTTGCAGAAAACAGGAAACAAGGGAGAAGTGTGGACTTCACATAATGTCTCAGGGGCTAGGAGAGCTGCTCTTTGCCTACCCTGCCTTAAACAAAAGGTTAAAAAAAACTTCATACAAACAAAAAGAGGTTTCTTTAATAGAAAATAGTGTAACACACATGGGACAACTTTTGGAGTAAGAATAAGTTATGCAAAGAGGAGTGATATAAGAGGCCACATGACCTCCTTATGCTCTTACAAGATGCTCCTTTACAAGTTCCACTTTAGCACTGTATGGTCCTGTGTATCCTTTATCCATGGAAAGTCTATGGAATGTCTTGCATGACTTTCCTTTTCAAAACAACTTTCAGACATGGCAAGCTCTTGCCTTTCCCCTGAGAATGCAACTGTGAAAACTAATGTACATTTCAATGGCAAGCCAGTGCATGCATGTTCATATTTAACATGCACTGTATTGCTGAGTATAGAACAATTTCCAATCCATTTACTGCCTTGCATTGACCCACAAGCACATACACTAGAGACAAATACAAAGTTGGGCCTGAAAGCATATATGCAAACATAGACCACAATGCCAAATATGGTGAACGCTTGTTCTTCCTTTGCATCCAGACATGTCCATAAATACCTTTAATCCACTCTGGGTATGCAACATAGTTAAAAGTGGCTAGTTGCTTGTCTTGTGGATGGGAAAGCACATCTGAACATGACTCTGCCAAGAGCAGTACAGTCTTGATAGACCTTCATACTAAGGCCCATTTAATTGAGAATTCTGATCCACACTCAGCCTCTGTTTATTCCCCTTTTCTGAACACCTTGCACAAAAGTTTGCACATTCAGCTGTGGTCTCTCCCCTCTTACATAAAGTAAATCAGATAGTAAGTACATTAGAAAAGCAATCATATGGAATGAGTCCTGAAGAAAATAAAGGATGATTGTCAGTGTTGTACCAATGGAACAAAAGTATATGTGGCAAAAGCTGATCCTTGTGGGTTGCAGCGGCGTCCCTAGAAACTGATCACACTTTTGAAGTAGCACATTTCGTGTAAAATGTATGTGTAACAATATTTTCAGAAGAGGGAAAATATTGTGAAATAGTGAAATAGTTTTGGAGAGGAAACCCACTGCCTTTTAGTTTCACCTTTTTCTTCCACTACTTTTAGGTTTTCTTTTTCTCTAAAACTAAATAGAGGTTTATAACACTGTGTATTAAGGACAAAAGATAAATAAATTACATTCTACCACAAATATAATCATTTGCAGGCAGAGGTTTACATGAATTATATGAACAAATAATGGTGTGACCAAAAAAAAATCACCAAAAAAAGAAGAAGTAAATACTAGAGGAAACAGATTTCAAACCAGATGAGTAAGTCATACCCAGAAGTGGAAGTACTCTTCTACAGCTGAAAGAAAGGCATAAATGAGGCTCCGACAAGTGACAACTTAGACAATCCAAATGACATTGCAGGAGAGATTGAGATAAGGGTTGTTTGCTAGCCTAGAACACATCTATCACTTATATTGCACTGATAACATGTAAACAACTGTACAAGTCTTATCACATTCATGCACACAACAATGTCTTTTGAGGAATGGAGACTGAGAGAAATTGAAGGTCACCCTGTAAGTCTATTACTGACTTAGAAGTTAAATTCAAGCCTCCATGCTCTACACCAGCCAATTTCCCCCCCTGAGTAACGGGTCTCAAACCAGGGATTCTAGTGACCAAATTGAAACAGCTTATTCTTTGCACCAGCAGGGCTGCTTGCCAGTGATGGGGAGAGCTGGCCTGACATTGCCAGTAACATACTGCAAGAGGGTCACACTGTAGCTGTTCTTCTAAGCAGAAGTTAGAAACATTAGTGTGTTGGTGTTTTTTTTACCAGTCATTGCTATCTGGTATACTAAGAAGATCCCTGGTATTCCCTTGTGGTTTTCCAATCAAGTGTGAACCTGGCCCAACTCTACTTATCTTCCAAAACCAGATGAGATCAGTGTGTACAGGGTAACATGTTGCTATATTTGCTCAACATCTAACTAAGAAGGAAGCAAAATGTTGGAATGTTTCTAAATGGACTGTACTAGAAGTATGTATCCATACTCTCATGGTGATCCATGCTGAGTCAGATTCTGAGCCTGCTCAATAAGTATATTCCTACTGTGCCAGCGTTTGCAAAGAGGTGTATGTACACACATAGAGGATATTCATACTATGCATCTTACGCTTTCCTAACTCTACAGAAGTGGTTCTCATCAGGCACAAAATATTTTGGGCTGCCACAATGCAAACACAGGATTCAGTCCAGGTGGTGTGCAGGCCTTTCATAAGAATTATTGAGCATTCTCTCTCATGTTGTCCTGTAAGTGTGATGTGGCATCTCTTACCTTTCTAAGTCCTTTAAACACCTCACAAAAGATAAATATAGCAAGATAATGCCTATAAACTTGTACACATCCTTCCCTAGTCAAACAAGATTTTTTTAATTTTTATCATGATTACGTTCTTTAATATTGTTCTTTGATATTGGTGATATGCAAGGTTGAGAACCACTGTTCTATGGTATAGCTGATATTCCGTTCCTACTGATCCAATGGACAATTTTACACTGTTGTAGGCACCGGAGCCAGCCTGAGACACATGGCTACTTGAACCAGTACCTATAGCCCTTTCCATAGGACTCATAGCCGTTATATTATTTTGGCACATGAGGTCAAAAATCCCCTAAGTACCCCTCCCTTTCCCTAGTAGCAAAAGTACAACAATAGAGAGTAATAAATAATTTGCTACCCGTCCATTCAAAATCTATTACAACTGCCTTATTCTGCCTATTGGAAGGGCTGGCCCCATCAGGCACCAATCTCTCACATGAAGTTCCAACTGTTTTCTAATTCAATTATCATGACACATGGAGAGGAGTGTATTCCATAGGAAACTATTAAAGAAAAGAGGGTGGTGGAGGGATGAGAGGAAATGAAGGGATGACAGTGGAAAACAGAACTAGAGTTGAACTAATGATGTTCCCTGAAACTTAGGGATGTTCCCTGAAACTTTGAAGAACCAATGTTTATGTCCAGACAGTAACATAATTATGCGCAATGTGTTTCTCCAGAACTTTCCTGGTAGCTAATTTGTAACTTCTCAAAAAGCAGAAATCACTGGATTTTGACCAATGTCTGTGTAACTTTATGTTGCTAACTATTCAGTACACTGAAGAAGAAATTCCATGGATTTTGAAACTCTGTGTATTTTATGCTTGTGTTGATGGTGTGGAAAACTCTTTATTGCATTTGGGGAGGCTCAGCAGGCCAAGATCTGGAGCCACTTTTTCTAGGTCATTTGAAAGATATTTGGCAATCACTGAGTTTATTTATTTATTTATTTATTTATTTATTTATTTATTTATTAGATTTCTATCCCGCCCATCTAGACCCAAGGTCTACTCTTATAGCCGATGCTCCTATGTATTGCTTGAGAGTAACTAAGAATGGGAAAATCTTTGCTAAATTACTTGTTCTCATCAATAGGCTATCTCAACATGATGAGAAATATCTGCAAGGAATTTTAAAGCTCTACAAGATGCCTTTCCAGTTGAAAGTAAGAAAAAGAGCTCCCCACACCCATGCCTATGCCCACCCCACCCCATCCCATATCCACCCCCGGTCTCTAGAATTTGTTTAAAATGGTTCTATTGCCTTTCCCCTTCAAGACACAAGCTAAGTGAACATGCATGCATGTGTGTGCACATGGACATGCAAAAACAGAAAGCACAGAAAGACTGAGTGATTATTAAGATGCTCAGCTCTTCAAATTCTTAGGAAAAGCTGCTGTCTTCCCCATTTGGGACATTTCATGCAGTTGTGCAGAGTATACTATTTTTGCACAAAATTCAGTTTTCTGGAAAAATGGCAATATGTGCAAAAACTGGACAATTTTGCAGAGAACATTGTTCTCGCCAGTGTAAGGATTCCATTGAGAGCACCTGGAAATTTCTCATCATCTCTTTACTGATTAGCAGAAAAACACTGCCGTTCTTCATCTTCGTATGTGAGACCAAGACAAGTAAGGATTTGTATCCCTACTTGAAACTGATAATTGCTTAGATTTGGCTTAGAATTGAAGCTTTTGCCACAATAAAGTTGCTAGTACTTGAAGCGCCACAAGACTGTTGTATTTCTGTGAACTGAAACATGGCTATTCCTTTGGAATCCAGTTTCAAAACTTTCCATCTCCAGGAATTTGATCACTCCCTGGAGAGATTGCTTCATTCTCTTCAGATCTCCTTTTCACAGTCAGGCTGATGTTTTTATGCTGTAAGTTTCTGATGCCTCCTAATTACAATCACTTTAGATATGGCTTGGTCTAAACAATCCCTCTCCTGGCTTAATTTCACCCAGACATCACAGTCCCTTCCTCATGCAGTCACATTGTACATATTTAATTTGTCCCTGCAGTGCCATACACAGTCACTCGATTCCCCAAGGAGAGGGAGGGGGAACAAAGTGTGCCTTCAGTGCGCACAAAAAAGTAACAGATTGTCCTGAGATGTTCTTTCCCTGCATGTTCTGGCACATACCTCAGTCTATTTACTGATTTGTGCCATATGGATTTATTTTTTGTGGTAGCAGCAGGGATACAGATTAGAGAAGAAGGTACATGGCTGGTTTTGATGTTTTACAATTTTACATATTATCAAATAGATTCTAAATATATGTACAGAAAAAATGTAATGGAGCAGCCCCCCCCCCCCCTGTATGTGTGTGTGCACGCACATGTATATTCATGCAAGTGTTGATTCAAACACAGAGCAAGTCTTTGGCATGAGGGATGTCAGATGGGGATTAAGCAAATTCACCACCTTCCAGCTATAATACAAGAAGTAGATTTCTAGAAGAGAGATCAACCACATAAGCCAAGAAAGCTGTTGTTGCACAAGTGGCAAATCAGGTGATACTTTGTAGCCTCTATGAAAAGTTCTAGGTGAGGTTTCCTCAATAAACTGATTAATTACAAGACCAGTTCTTGCTTCCTATAGGATATGTTCTTACTCTGCCTTCAGCTGCACTGGTTCTGGTCTAATACCTGTTAGCTGAAATCCTGTTGCATTGCTATGCAAAAGGCATAGTATTTGGAGGTAAATTGCCTCAAGTTAAGAAATTTCCATAGATGTTACCCGTTGCCTGCCAAGGTGTGTGACTCAGTATGCAACAGAGAATGCTTACAAAAAATTCTTAACTTGAGATACATTTTTAAAAGAATGTATTACAAATAACCGCACAGGAAAATGCCCACTCAAATAATTCTAGCTTGAAAAAGTAGAAGTGTCCCCCCCCCCCCCTTTCGTGGCAGAGAAAAAAGCCAGGTTGGGAGCAAAAAGGACTGGACTAATTTGCATCATGTGGTGAATAAAAAAAAATACTTTGAATTCACCTGTTTTATAAGTAGAGCAAATCTTGTGGTATTTGACCATGTAGCCATACTCAAAATCAAGCCCATTCACTCTCACTGGATATGTCTGTTTCTCAATGCCCTCCACAAAACCAGTCTCCAGACAGTCTACACTTACATAAAACATGGTGCATAATGAGAAGTAACAAAGCAACAACAATAGGAGGACAAAAATTGCATTCTTGACAGAAGAAGATTGATGATGACAAAGAGAAAAGTGTCAGGAAGCCAACTTCACAGTTGGCAAACTTCAGGGTCGCATTTGTCATCTGCAGAGCATTCTCCCTGGTGCAGGTTCCTTGTTAAAGGCTCCAGATTGAGCATTTTCTGCCCAGGAGATGTGGAGGTGAAGAAGTAAAGACATCATTCTTCATTACTCAATCCAGAAAGAAGGGGAAGGAGAAATAAGAGCGCTGGGCACTGTGCAGTCTTGATTAATTATAGGTCCTGGCAATGACAGTGAATGCACAAAAAGAAAAGAGAATCAATTTCATAGCTACTGACACACTCAGGCAACATGCCTTAAATGAGAGCCATGAACAAAAAAGGGACAGAAGCTTTATGTTCACATCCCGAAGGTGTAGAAGTGAAAAGCAACATAGTCCGGAAAATGTGCTTTTTCCTCCTAGATAGACTTATTTCTGTATCATTTTGACGCTGTGCATGGTTAATAAAAGTCAGGCCAGAAAAAAAGAATCACCATATGTATGGTGGGGGAGAAGGGGAGAGGAAGAGATGGAACAACATTCCCAAGCCTCTTGTATATTCACAACGCCCAGAATATACCAAGTTCAAGGACCTGGTCACACCTCCATGTCAATATGTATACAGCTGCTACTAGAAAACATCCAGTCAAGTTCCAACGCCATCACCAGCACACACTGAGGCCTAGGGGTAGGTGGGACGGTCACCAGCATATACTGAGTTCTGTCACACTGGCTTTCAGCATGCACTCCTCATCAGAAATCACAAGGCAGTGGCATTGGTTTTCTGAAACCCGATGCAAGTACAGCCTTGCCAATGGCAGACTTCTGACCTCCTCAGCCGGTACTGCTGGAGGTGAGAATATGAATGTGTGGAGTGTTTTCTGATGGCAGCTGCCTGCTGATGAAACTATGTGATTTCACCTTCCAGATGCCAATTCCTCTCACATAACAGGAACATGCATAGGTAAGGATATAAACTCTATACACTACAGACACACACACACACACACACACAGAGAGAGAGAGAGAGAGAGAGAGAGAGAGAGAGAGAGAGAGATTGTTCCTCAGTTATGCCAGTGTTTGTTTCCAGGCATGAACTATTAGACCATTTGCACTTTATCCAACACAAAGACAAAAATGGCCATAGTACTGGGAGTCACTGAACAGGAAAGACTATAGTAACACAGCTAAAAGAATAAAATCTTGGTAGTTAACAGAACTTGAATTGTTCTTAAAACACAGACCCTTTATTCAAGTCCAAGAGAATTGTTCTAATCCTGGGAAATGGAAACTAAAGCTCACCATCACCCAGGGCCATCCCTACCATTAGCCAAACTGAGGCAACTGCCTCACATCAGCACATACACAAATACAGACACAGATACACACAGCAACAGACATGATATCATTCCTTGGGTCCCTTTGGGGAGAAAGGCAGGATAGAAATATTTCAAATAAATTAAATAATTAAATTAAATTAATAAATCTCCTTGCCTTTCCTTCTTCTGGAGAGCATTGCTGTGTGTGTAACATACAGCTTGTCTGACAGCACCTAAACTGGCCTGCTGCCTGTACATATTTCTAGTGCTGCATGAATGTTCAACTGCAACTGCTCACTTCTGTATATGGAACAGGGGGAATCGTGTTCTTTGTCTTAGGCAATGTCTGGAGTTGACCCCTTCTATCTCCAGCTCTCCCTCACACTCACACACTTCTAAAATGTACCATTCTAGCTTGTGCCTTCAGAAGTAATCATAGCCTGTGGTCCACGTATGGTGGCGACTGTTTGAAGTAGTTATTATCACAACTAAAAGACTAAAGGGGACAGGCTTCATTAGTTTCAGAATGATCACAGCAAATTGCTTTCATATGACATTCAGCTCTTAGCTACACTTTCTGTTGTTGAGAACCATCCTGCCACATCCACCTAGGTAGTAAATAACAATTTCTCAAATTCTTCTCAGCAACCAACTGCTAGCATCAAAGGTGCATCCACTAACTACAACCACTGGGTGTCACTCTGCTGCTCAAATGGCTTTAAAAAGTTAACTGTAATTAGCAAAACAATAAAATGGTAAGGCAAAGTTGTTTCCTGCATTATGTTCCTGCTTTGTAGATCGGGAATTTTGACAGCCACTTCTAGAAGATCCATCCATCTATCCATGTCCCATAGAAAATATTCCAGAGATAACTGGAAGGCAAGCACCAGAACTGACCTCAGGCTGTTTGTGCTTTTCAACCTGCTTTCTCCTTCACCTCCAAAGATCTCCAAGAACTTCAATCATCTTTATGTCCTATTAATGAAGCCTGACAACAACTCCTCTTCATTAATTACAACGGTCACGGCCGGCACCTGTGAATGGCATAAAGATTTCTGGCAGCATTGTCAAGGTGTTCAGAACTGGATCAGATCCAAACTCCTGCTAGCACAACAAGTGCATGTTTCAGACTAATTACTTTGAGAAATGTAAAGAAATGGTGTAAACATGTTGATTTTTTTTAAGGCTATTGTTTGGTTGTATGCCAGAAATCTTTGGAAATTTGAGTAGGGTACACACATTTAGAATGTACCAAGATAACATGCGAGGGCTATGTTATTTCTCCTCAAATATTTAATAGGGCTATGCTCCTGTAACTATTAAAGTAACCATTAAAGTAGCTAGTTGTAGTTACACCACAAAAAGAATAACATTATGCGTCACTGTGTTGCAGCTGTGATGTAATGTAAATACAACATCGTTACTAGAGAAGGAATTAAAAATAACTAGTTTCTTTCCAGATCTTTCACACCCAGCAGTTTAAGAGACTGGGGGTAATGACTGTCTCCTTGTGCATCTGGAGTGATAACTAAGGATCATTAATAGTCTGTACATTTCCTTCCTATGTTCTGTCTACTGAGACTACACTCCATGCATCTGAACATGTGGGCTACAGCCAACAAAGGTTTATGCCAAGTAAAACTTGTTAACCTTTAGGGTGCGGCAAGACATTTTGTTGTTTTTGCTACAATGGAACAACACACATCCTCCTTAAAAATATGGCCATAGACTATTTTTCTTGTACTCCACAATTGTACTAGTAGACACACACACACACACACACACACACACACACACACACACACACACACACACACACACACACACACACACACACACACACACACCCCAATACCTATGAAACTTGGTTTTTACTAGACTTGACACCCCAGCTGAAGAGAAGACATGAAATGATGTGAGGGCAAAAGAAGACACAGTGAACTTGAGCATATCTTATCATTATTCATGAATGTTTGTAAAGCCTCAATGGGAATAATAGTGTGCGTCATGTCAGCAACTTCCCATTCAGAAGATACCACCTTAGCAGAATGCTGTCATCTTCTCAATGCAGAATGGTAACTATGTTCAGGTTTGTACAGGTTCCCCATGTATTTTCACATGCATGAGTCCTACAATCTAGGCAGCCTTAGTTTGAACTCCCTGATACTATGAACTTCTTGGCTTCAACTTTGTTGTGAAACCAATCTGAAGCCTTGTCTTTTGTGCAGAAGGTGTTGGATGTTAATTTCACTTACCCCACATGAGTAAAAGATATAGCTCAAGTGCTTAAACCTATTCACAGATGTCTCACACTAGAACCAATGCTTCCAACACTCTATAACTCTGTTCTGCTCTGCTTAACATCCTTGCACTGATGATGCAAACAAACATTTGAATTCTTTTTCTTTGTTTTTATTGTTATTAATTTAAACTGTAATTGCAAAATGATTCTATAAATGGCAATTACAGACAGACAGACAGACAGACAGACAGACAGATAGATAGATAGATAGATAGATAGATAGATAGATAGATAGATAGTATTCCATAGCCATTTATAGAAACATTTTGCAATTACAGCTTAAGTTATTAACAATAAAAATAGAGGAAAAAGAATTCAAGTAAGCTAGTAAAATATCTCAGATTAATGGGAAATATGCTTCTTCTTGTACCCTCTAGCACTATAGCTTTCTGCTGCTAATTTGGGAAAAGCCATTATTATATATTAAAAATAAGGGTTCAATAATTAATTATAGAACTAAAATTTGGGGGCTTACTAGGAGGTGCTTATTAGTTTATATGAGCAAAAGGTTCCACCTTAAAAAGAAACTTTAATCTTAATTAAAACTGCTGGGTGGGTGGTTTGGTGGCAGTGGGGTATATGCGTAGGTGCAATGATTCATAGCCACCCCACAATAAAGCTGTCTATTAAAAATTCCCTGGAGTCTTCAGCAGCAGCAGCCTAAAGAGAGGAAACTAACTTATCAATGCTTTGAAAAATGAAAAAACACCAAAAAGATTGTCCCATTATAAAATACAGAGCAGCTTTTTAGTCAGTCCAGAACTTGAAAGCACCTAGTTATAAGCAACACAGTTACAAGCAAATTTTGGGACAAGGCGAATAGTTGAAAGTTACATTTAAAAATCAAGGTAACAAGTAGTACAAAATTACTTTTGGTGCAACACTTTCTAGCTACTTTCTACAGTTACTTTTAAAGGGCATTTTATGCCATTTTCTTATCAATCTTATGTGATAAGGGAAGCTTTGTTTAGTCTTTGTACTTTCCAGGTGTGATATCCAGATTGGTCACTATAGCATAGTAGAATGTTGCTGCCTGCATTTCTCGTTCCTGATGCAAGATGTTAATAATATACAGCAAAATAAATACTTTTGCATATGGAGCAATGGGTGTCTCAAAGTAATGAGCAAGACAAGCATTTTTCTTTAAATTTCTCTAAGGCTACATACATTGGACACCCTAAATAATCACTCCTAGCTTACCAAGGAGCTAATGCTATTTAATAAGATCCACAGTTCTCAAAGTGAGTGAGTTAGAGACGATTATGTGATCCATGAGTGCCTTTTCCAGGTATTTGCCTGAACTTGTGGCAAGCTAAATAATTAGTGAGAGTGTAAACATAAGCCACCCTTCCCTCTCAACACCCACACCCACACTCAGTGTCCCTAGATGTCTACAGAAGAGACTGTGGGTATGGCTGGACACTCTTACCATGCCCCTGTGATTAGAATACACTTACTAAATAAATGAACAAATACTTACAGGGCTCCCATGGTCCAAGTGATATCTTGACAATAGATTTCTTTACATCCCTGTAGATGTGATAAGAAATCAGGACTGAGGTGAAAACCATAACGTTCCACCCTCTAGCTGAGAATGGTTTCTGGGGAAATTATGGCAAAGGCTCCATTCTTATCCTCATCCCTTGCTCTGAAGTCATGGGGTTTGGGGAGTGAAAGAAAAAAAGGCTGCTCCTCTAATGATGGCTAAAGGTGAAGATTCGTGCAGCAGAGAACTCCACTGACTGCTCCACTCACTCTCTGCTGGGAAGCTCTCTTCATTACTTGGGGTTTTGAAATCTGCCATTGTACTTTTTCCCCCTCAATTCCTGACCCAACTTTGTGGAGGTTCAAGAGAGAGAGACAAGACTGAAGTGCAGTTCAGTCTCTCCTCTCCAACAATATGATGGAGTCCAGGGAGGGGGGAACAAACAGTAGTGACCCTGCAATGTTGAGAAGGGATCGCCTCCCATCACTCAGCAAGCAGAGGCAGCACAACTGTAAAGGTTGTCCCTTGCCTCGTGGTCAGCACAGAACAGGAGGAGGTCTAGTTGGTAGCCTGGCTTCTGAGAGGAGCAGCGGGTGGCATTTGTGGGGGACAGTGAGTAAAACAGCACAATTGGCTGCAAAAGAGGAGTAGTAGTCCCATACACTTCAGTAGCCACACCACCTGAAGCTCCTTTGCAGTTGGGAAAGGAAAATGACAGCTGTCCAGGAAAACAGCAGTGGCTTTCATGGAGTGGCAGATGCTGTTGGAGGCCCAGCCTCACCCATTCTGCTGTTCCTCTCACTCTGTTGCCTGAACAACGGATTCATTTTGCTTCACTGAAGCCTTGTTTCTAGCTTAGTTTTTTTCATTCTCTTTCCTTTGTGGCTTCTTGCACTGGCCTCCCATGCCTTCCTCCTCCGTGCTAGTCACATCTCTCAGGCTGCAGGTAGAATGGGAACCAGTGGAGATAGAAAAGTATTTGGCCTCTCCTGATATATCTGTCTAATCTGGTGTATTGTTGTCAGAACAGAATGAAGAAAGTCATTTTTACTTGCTGCCATCTGTAACTTGCCTGAAACTTGTCTTTCATTTCCAATACTATTGGTTTTATCTTCTTCCCAACCACATGCATATACAAACACCAAATAAAATAAGAAATCTGAGGGGAAAAAGTGGGGGAGGTCCACGTAGTCTGCAACTAATGATGGCATTTCAACAACAGTGCCATCATTATGAGGTGAAGTTAGCATCCAGCCATCATTGCTTATTGAAATGAGTTTGCACAGCATGGATCCCAGCCATGATGGAAATCTGGGATTTAATTTTCAGCTGATAACCTCGTACTCTTCCATGGAGTCCAACTTTTGATTTACTCAGTTCTCTGAAAATCTTTATTCTCAGTGGAGTGGTTGTTGCTATGACTGTTGTTATTTATGCCCTCTTAATCTGCATACTGTAGTGTTTTGTGGAGGAACATTAGAAAAAGAAGGAAGGGGAGACATAAAGTATACTAAAAGCTTGCTAAATTATTGACAGAGGGGAAAGCAACAGGGAGGAGTAGGAAGATGGTTGCATGGTCAGTGCAGGAAGAATATGAACAAGTTTGATTACACCTGATTAGCCTTAATTTCTGCAGAAGATAAGGACTAACCATTCACTAATGGCTGAAATCATGAATGTGTGCATATGTGGGTGTGGGGTGTGTGTCATTTGTCTACCAAGGGCTTCATTTCTTTTTAGGTTATCAGTCAGAGGCTGCAAACCAGAAATGGGTGGGTCTATAGAAAACAGTGGTCATGGCTAAAGACCAAAGGGAACAGGGCCATACATTCCCAATGGCTCTTCCTATCTAGATGTTTCTAGACAAATCCTTTATTGTGTGCTTTGTTCTGCTCCAATCAGAATTTTATGGAGGTCCAGATAACATCTTATTTCATTTGGAAATATCTCATTTACAAATATCTGTTCTCCCTTCTCTTCTCAGAGTGGGGGGGGGGGGTAATCCCAAAACAGAATAGCTGCAGAACATGTTTTGAAGTTCCTGAACTCCAGTACTTTGAGTCATCTATCTCAAAACACCCCCTTTCTTCCTTCAGCCCCACACTCAGAATGCTGCTAGGAGAGGAGCAGGTTGCTTTTGACAGAGATTTGAACTGATGGATTTCAAAGGGATTCAGAAATTAGGCTGAAGCTCACAGGTTGCCCATCCATAGTTGAAGCCTATGGCTTCACAGAAGAGGAAGAAAAAAAAACATCAGTGAGGCTTTCTGGGAAGGTTAACAGGACGGAAATGTTTAAGGGAGCAGAAGACTGCACAACTATGGATCAGGGTGCCCTAAAGAAAGTGTACCCAAATTATTCCCTGGCAAATAATGCCTTGAGGGTTCACTAGTTACATACACAGGATAACAGGCACTACTTAGATGACTGCAGTGAGTGTATGCCACCAGATCTGCAAATATTGGTGAAGACTGCATAGGCACACTAGTGCTAACAGTTGTTATGTAATTGTGTGTAATGGGCACAAGTAATTGTAAAGATAAATTGGGGTTAACTCACAATCTAAGCTCAGCAGAAAATGAGTGAATAACAGTAAATAATCGTATAGCATCATGTTTTGTACAGCCTGCTATTTTGCATACTTTATAAGGCTTATTTTAAAAGTTGTATAACAGATGTATGACAACTGTGTTACACTCTAATTAGTGTTGTGGCAAACATTTCTCCCATGAGAATTATAACCATTCTCAATCAATTTTGTAGAAAAGAAATTCCCTTTGAAAATAATTTCAAAGCAGGAGAAATTTTGGAGAAATTCTCATGGGCAGAGTTCAGGATTGCTATGTTTCTTGACTTATGAAGTGGTAAAACAACACACCTTGTCAAATGGATGAATTGCAGAGAGTGCGTCCCACCAGCACAAGACTCTGGCTGGACCATTCAGGAAGTTACTTAATAGACTTCAAAGTGAAGTAGGAAGAATAATCAATTAAAATTGGGGTGTTTGGATACAAGATAAATTTTCGATGACTGTAGAGAAATTTAAACAATGTAGCACTTATATGCATACAATTTATGCACCACCATGTGTACAAAAGAAGCTTTAGAAAATTACTGAGATGCTATTGAAGTAGCCTGCTTCTGATGAAAAGTAGCCTACTTATCTTAACATTTTTCAGAAGTGTTATACACACATCACTTGTCTCACTCCACGCCTGTAACTACTGCACTGATATACAATGACACTTCAAAAATATGGCATCCAGAAGGCACGAGGAAAATGCTGAACATTGAAGAATAGTGTGTGTTGAGCCAAAATTTCTGCACAAGACATTTTTCTGATAAACATTCTGAGATCTTTTCATTACTAGTACCCCCAGAAACACAAGTCCAATTTGCAGAATTATTCTCACATTTTCTCCACTTTTATTTGGATGGTTGGCTCCCTGCCACCACCATCCCCACAGTGACTGAGAATGACACTAGACCTTGTGGAGGAAGCAAAATGGTGGTCAGTGTGCCAGCACTCTTGCTGTTGTTGCTCTTTGCAGTGGCACTGCAAAAACCAACATGCTTTGGGAAAAGAGAACAAAGCTGAGCTACAACCATTGCTAATGGTGAGTCCCACCTCTGCAAAATCTTTGAGCAACTCATAGAGAAATTCAGTGAATTTCTCTTCCCACAAATAGGACACACAAATTTGGAAGGTCATTTATGCACCACTACAATTCGAACATGTCTTTCACAAAAAGAACAGATACCTTATCTTTTAATACAACACAGGACAGGCTGTTATCTGGTAAAAGTACTATACTTCAGTGCTTTCCTGGAATCCCTCAGGCGGCATGGAGAATTGTTCCCCCCTGCCCCAAATATGGTGGTTTTCATTTTCAAGACACTTTCTTTGTACTCTGAAGCATTTGTTTCAGGATATAGCATGTATCTCAAAACTACTTCCATCCCTTATTATCCTTTCTCTATACAGCCACGTACAGTGATTGTGCTGTACAAATAATAAATATCACTAACAGTGTTCAACCCAGGAAGCTATAAAAAGACCCCATGCTGCACGCCAGAAGTAGAATTACAGAGAATAACAAAATTGGGCAATTTTAAAATTAGATGAGGGTATGGGAAAATCAGAGCTGTTTCAGGATCCATACTTCTTCCTCTACAACACAGTCCTTTTGTGATGTGTTCTACACACTTTGAGTGATGTCCTCAATGAGGTTACAAACAAAGCAGGCCCCCACCTGGTCAAATGTTCTCTTAATTCCAGTTATCTTTACAAAAGGAGTGATTGATTCCTCATTACACAGTACTTTGCAGCAAGCTTTTCGACTGAGAAGTCTCAGATGAATGTTAATGTTCACTAGCACTTTGATGAATCTTAAGGAATTCACACACCCTCTTCTAATACAGGTGCATCTCAAAAACTGGCAGCCTAAGCTTCATAAGGGACCATTTTCCTCTGTGTTAGTCTGACATTAGAGGTGAACTGTACGCTCTCCATGGAAAGTTTTTACAACAAAAATAGGGCTTTGGAGGGCATGAAATATTTCCCTAATGTCTCCAAAGTGTTCCTTTTGCATCTGTGTGCTTTGGTTGGCAGCCCCAAATGACAGCTGTGTCATTTTTTGTTTTAAAATCTGCCTTCATCCTACTAACAGTGATAAGGAATTCCCTTTACTCTAAATTAACTATTTACCTTCTGAAGCCTAATCAGATCACTAATCTGATCAGCTGTTTGACAATGCTACTTATAACTGAATGGTAAGACCACCACCATCACCACAAACAACAACAACAAAAACAGAAGGCTCCAAAAATTGTCAGAGGCTGCAAAAAGATTCACTTCAAGGATCAGCTTCCATTAGTGTCAAAAGTAGATCAGTTTTTCTTTTATCTACCTGAAGTCCCTTCCTCTAGAACAGTGGTCCCCAACCTTGGGCCTCCAGACTACAATTTCCAGAAGCCTTTACCACCACCTCTACTGGCCAGGATTTCTGGGAGTTGAAGTCCAAGAACATCTGGAGACCCAAGGTTGGGGACCACTGCTCTAGAAGAATTTGGAAAGAGAGAGGAAAGGGTACTATTTGCAGAGGCAGAAAAATGTGAAAAGTATTGCCCTTGTTTTTGCACATTGTGATCTCAAAGGTTTGTTTGATTCTTTGCAAAGAAGACACTTTGTTACCGCCAACCAAGTGAGACATTGGCAAGTCAACACAACCTCTACAGATGTTTCGCCGACCAGTAACTACTAATATGGCAAGAAGGGAGAAAGCAAATGAGGGGGAAATCCTCATTAGGTTGTGCTTCTCTTCTGTTTTTTTCTGGTATCTCATCCCCACAGTATCTCCCTTGCTTCCAACTCCCTCTCTTACTCCGCCACTCTTTTTTTAAATTACAAATTAAACAATTACTGGACTCTCGTTGAAAACACTGAAGATTTCATGTCTCGTTTGGTCTAATTATATCAGCTGGCCTGACAAAAATGGTTTCATCAATGGGATTGAACTGCAAGAGTGCTGGCTAATCAATTCTTTGACACTTAATTAAGAACTCTGCTGGTCTTCAAGGAGCCACCCAAAGGGGAACAGTAAAGTGTGTAACCATAGACTCCTGGCACTTAAATCTCTCATCAAGAAGAAACTACTCCCTTTAACTATTTACCATTCAACTGACACAGCTTTGAAATCAACCTCACATTTTGCACATAATTTATTTAATGCTCATGTAATGCATGCATGTGCATGTACACACGCACGCACACACTCACACACTTAAGCACATGACTTTATACACAATCCTTTCTTCTCAGTTTCTGCAAGGTAAAGCATAGCTATTTTGTAGATGTGAAACTCTAGAAGATCCACATTGATACAAGAACAGGCAATGGGGGTTTGTAGGATGGGGGCCGGCACTGTAAACACCCAAGCCTGATGATGAGAAACACCATACTGTGATAACAACTCTGTGGGAATACCCCCTCCTATACTCCTCTGTCAATAAAGACAGGCTGGAATGTACTGACTATAAGATTGACTCTGTAGGGGTTATTTTCCTACTCAGAAACAAATAATTCAATATTCGACTTCACCTTACCAGGTAAAGTTGAGGTGCTGTCATTCAGAAGATCTAACTGCATGTTTTTCTCTGTGTGCCTGTATTTTCATATGGACAATGGGCCCAATTCCTGTTTTGCTTTTTGTAATATTCCAGATTTCCAGATTTCGGGGGCGGGGGGGGGGGCTCATCATTTTAAATGCTTCCCTACACATTTGCACATACATACTTCATCAGACTATTTGGTCAATAAATTTTCATTACTTTAAGGAGTTAAATGCCCTCCCCCAGGATTGGATTAACTCTGCTGGTAATAAGTTACCACAGTGTAGGACTATATTCAAATCTTGATCCCTAAAATATCAGTTCCTATGGTTTTGCATGTGGAGGTTTTTCCAAATCAGGGGAGAGTGTGTTAACAAACAAGTGGCATAATTCACTCAACCACCTTAGGGTTCTTATCATCTTATTCTGTTGTCTGTGAAGATCCAAATTCAGGTACTGTGTTTGGAACAGTATTCCCCATCTGGTATCATTAAAAGGTATAGGACTATAATTCTCAAAAGTTCCAGGCAACGCCCAACCAGTGTGGCTTTGGCTGGACTGGCAGAGAATGCTGAGACCAGTAGTCGGATACATTCAGACTTTCAGGTTGGAGACATCTGTTGTGTGATATCAATAGTCAGGACGCTCTGTTCCTTTCTCAGTTTAGACTTATACATACATTCCCTCACCTGATTTGTGCAATCAAATGCCACTGGGAGGAGGAAAACAGGACCACTAGTGAATTTTTCCTATTGATCATGTAAATAATTTGAGAAGAGTAGTTGTATAAGAATAATAACTCCCTTTGAAACTCAGGCTGGTAAGAATCTTCAGCATTGGAAATGCTCACTTGTAAGAGTTAGTGCCAAATACAGAGTAACAATCGTATGGTGCTACTTCACAATCACTTGGGGAATGTGAGCATACCGGGTGATGAAAGCATTCAGCTGTGTACGAGACATATGTATGCAGAAACTCACCCTAAAAAGGAAAAAAATTCTGCATCATGGTTGCTCAAACTCAAATTTTGTAACCAGTATAAATCAGATATTCTTCTGTTATTTTAATTAAATAATGTTGTTGTGGCTAGATGTAAGGAAGAGGAGAAAGCAAAGGAGTGACTTGCAGCTCTCAGTTGGAAGGCAGCTCGTCATCTTGCTTTCTCCAGGTTTCACCATGCCTTGCTTGCTTTTAAGCTATCTCACAGCTCTAAGGACAAGAAATCTGTTTTGTTTTTCACTGAAAATTGAGGGGTTTTTCCCCCCCAAGGAGGCTGAATTCTGTCCTCAGTATAAAATTCTGTGTTTCTCTGGCACAGATATGCATCATATCATATACACAGCTCAGGCTATGCACAATAAGTTGTGAGCTGAATTTATGGGAAACAGACATTAATATTTGCTTCCCACTTCATTAGAAGTGTCTTTCCTTTTTTAAGGTTTTTCATGGTAGGCTTTTTAAAGCATTGAGGAAGGGAACCGACATTTGGCAACTCATGCCCCTTTTGCATTATATTTTATTTTATTTTATTTATATGGTGCCTTTCTTCCTGTAGGGCACCAAAGGTGGCTCACAACAATTAAAATAATATAATAATAAGAATTTAAAATGCCATACAAAACTATATATTAAAAAATTAAACATTGCTCAGAATTAAAAATAAATTTGAAAAGTTTAATTTTGCTTAAAAGCCTGCCTGTAAAGGAAAGCCTTTGCCTGATAACAGAAGGACAAGAAGGAGGGACCAACCTGACTTCTTTGGATAGTGCATTCCAAAGCCTGGGAGCAGCCACTGAGGCGGCCCTCTCTCATCTCCTCACCAAACGAGCTCGGGAAGGTGGTGGAACTGAGAGAAGAGCATGACATGGCATTTGGGTGTTTGTAACTTTACATTATCTAATAGGGACGTGGTGGCGCTGCGGGTTAAACCGCAGAAGCCTCTGTGCTGCAAGGTCAGAAGACCAGCAGTTGTAAGATCGAATCCACGCGACGGAGTGAGCTCCCGTCGCTTGTCCCAGCTCCTGCCAACCTAGCAGTTCGAAAGCATGCAAATGCAAGTAGATAAATAGGTACCACCTCGGTGGGAAGGTAACGGCGTTCCATGTCTAGTCGCGCTGGCCACGTGACCACAGAAACTGTCTTCGGACAAACGCTGGCTCTATGGCTTGGAAACGGGGATGAGCACCGCGCCCTGGAGTCGGACACGACTGGACTAAATGTCAAGGGGAACCTTTACCTTTACCTAATTTTACATTCTAGTTTTAGAAGCGGTAGTTGTGTTAGTCTGTGCTAGCATATCAGGCAAAAACAAAAGAGAAAACAAAACAAAAGGAAAATGTCTTGGCACCTTAAAAAGACAATATTTAAAAGCTAAAACAGTAATTATGCAAATATTTAAAAATTTAAGAAAGAATGAAGAGATGTGGCTAATGTGAGCTTTTGTGGGCAAGTCCACTTCCACAGACTTGGTCTGAGACCAGCTCACTTTAAAATATAGCAGCAAGTCTTTTAGGTGCCACACTGCTTTTCTCTTCTTTATTTTTTACTTTTCTTTTGTTTTTGCCTGGCATTTGAGCTTCTTGCGTAGAGGCATGCCACATCTCTTCATTCTTTCTTAAATTTTTAAATATTTGCATAATTACTGTTTTAGCTTTTAAATATTGACGTTTTAATTATGTAAGCCAACTTGAGTCCTTTTAAAGGAGAAAGGTGGAATAGAAATATTTTAAACAAATGAACAAACAAATAAATATCACAGTGACAGAAAACATTCAATCAGAAATGACTGCATGATGTCACTGAGGTTCAATAAAGCCAAAATGAAGTGAGAACAATGCTCCTAAGGCCCTGTTTTTGCTCTCTCATGACACTGACATGTAAATCTGATTGTCCTTTTGGGCAATATTACAGCTACTGGGAGAAGAACATCCAATTGTAGTAAGAGGTTGGGGCTGCAAATTTCAGTGGACAGGTACAAAAAAAGGAAATGTATGGGCTGCACTTTGGAATTCTTTGCTTTGCCATAAAGCCCCTTCTTAACAAAGAAAATATTGGCGAGAGAACAATTGGCTTTAACTGGTGTTAAGAGGAATAAGACTTTGTAGAGTCCAAAGAAAGCAGTTGCATATCATTAGTATTATAAGAAGTTTATAGAATGCCACAGGCTGTTGTCCATCTCACTAGATTAACTTTTCTCAAAGATATGTTGGGATATGACTCCCATCAACCCTCACACTTGCTGAGGAGGGTATACCATAACACTCTAAACAGCTAATACTCCCTGATTTCAGAACCTAGGCAGTTTGGGTCTAGTTAGTACTTGAATGGAAGGCTACCAAGGACTGCCAAGGATCTCCAGATAGGAGTAAGGAAGAAATCTGGCTACAGGGGTACTGCCAGTCAAAGTTGACAATACTAGGGCAGATGGTCTAAAAACCATTATAAGAGCCTACTATGTATTTCAGCTGTAGTACAACAGCCCTGGAAGGTGTCAGTTTGGTGGACACTGAGCTAGTTTAAATGTTATGGCAGAGCTTGGGCACATTATTTGTTGTCCTACAACTCCCACAGTCTCTCATCCAGCATGGCCACTGTAAATTCTTGCAGCTATAGTCTAAAAGTAAAGCAGAACAGAACAAAACACCCCCCTTTCAAGGTCTGTGTTATGGGCGTATTACATAACGACTGAACATTCTGTTTTGCAATGTCAAAAGAAATGGAATTTCTGTTTCACTGCAGGGATTCAGCTGATCTACTGATGCACTTTAGTAATCCAGTGGCACTGTGTACGATAAAATGATACTCATTGAAGCAGGGAAGATAAAATACTTAAAATCTCAAAATGACTCTACGGTTTCAATAGTTTTTCAAGGCTCCCAATTGCTGGTAAGACGTGTCTTCCTATACTGATGCTGTTCTCTTCCCAGTTCCAGTCTTTTAATGCCAAGGGGCCAATACAGAATTTACTCTTCTTCGCTGTGCTTTCCTTAGAAAGAAACCATCCATACAGAAAGAGGAAGAGTCTTTGGCATCACCAAGGAGCACTGATTAGAACCAGACTGGGGGCCCAAACCCCAATCAACCTGCTATAGGGCAGATCTCACATTATAAACGTGCATTGGTGTTAGTTGTTTTGGCTTCGCAAAAAGAGTGGGAGAAACTACTTCAGTGATGTTGCTGAGCATTCCTAGTCATTTCTCAAAACTATACTTCCCACATTTCCATGGTAGGACAATCTGACTATTAAACCAGTTTAGCTTGTTGGGGCAGATGAATGACAGGATTAGATCATTAAACTTGAAGACCACTCTTAATATTACTAACTCTACAAACCTCTCTTATACTGAGATCGACCCCTGGCTTTCCTATCCCAATTCTGTTCATTCTAAAAGTACTTCTCCAGAATCTCAGGGTCAATAATGTGTCTTCCCTATGATTAACCAATTTCCCCGCCTAAATCAGGATTTCCTTGGGGTTATATTCCTCACAATCAGACTTGCAAATGAAACTAATGTTTGCCTCCCAATGACTAATTACAAAAACAAAGCATGCTAAATGCAAGATAAGTAGTCAAGCTTTGTGCTGTGTCTAAATACATGCAACACACTGAGACTAGTTTGGCCATGAGGCATACAATTTCACAATTCCCAGTTTTGCCATCTGGATTATTTTAATGTCACTTACTGCATGCAAAGCAAGTATGCCATGATGGTCTAGAGTGCATTTCTGAAGAGATTTTTAAAAGTACTATCATAGGGCGTCACTTTATATTGCCTAACCATTGGTTCGTGGCTAGATTGGAGACTGAACCTTGGGATTCTCTGCACGGACTCTACCATTAAGTTATATAGCTCCCTTTCTAAATATATATCGATGATCCTTATAATCAAAGACACCGTTGGTGCACATAGTCCAGTATTTGTTTTGGCTAAAGAATAGGAGAATAACTTGCCTGCAAACTACTATTAACAATTGCTTGTGTGAAAGAAAGAAAAAGCTACAATATCCAGGTCCTTTGTAGAGCTGAATTTCAAGAGTTTTTAAGTTCATGACTGCAGTAGTGAGAACATGAAACTATTTCCACTCAAAACATGGAATTGCTCTTGAGTGTTGAAACTAACTCATTTTGACACTATGAATCAATCCTAACTTGTTGCACAACCTTCAATTACATCACAATCAGAGTAAGTAGTGCAGCCAGCTTTTGTTATCTACAGCAAAATATTGCTCTGTTACAGTTGGTTTCCATTTGTGGTATTGGAAAGAAACCTGCCCTCTTTGACCACTGTGTCTCTCAATTTGTTTTGCTCATTCTGATCACATTAGATCTGATATTGAGCAATGTTCTTTCAGTTTATTTCTGTAATGCTACTTCTCGCACACAGCTAGGGATGTGAAGAAGTGTTGCCATTGGTGAAGCTCTCTCTCTTAAGATTGGGCTCAGTATGACAGCAGCCAGAATCTTTTTGGTGATTTGTCCATGCAGAAGCGAAATTGTAAATCGGAGCAGCAAGTTGCCACTAACGTATGAGGCAGTCATTTAAGTCCTGACCATTGCCCAATTGTGTGACTGGGCACATGCGCAGGAACACAAACCGAACCTCTCTAATTAGTGACAATTTGCAGCCATGACTTACACAATTCCACTTAGGCAAGTGTAAATTGACAATAAGATTCTGGCCAGTATCTCAAAGCCTGTTACAACCTCTTTGAGAGATCTTGCTTCCAGTGAAAGACCAAGATGCCAAATAACGATAGTTTTTGCAAATTCTGCAAAACTGCACAGAAGTTTAGGGTATTTTTTAGCAAAATTAATGTATTTTTCCTTTTGTGACATTAAGCAAACATAGCAAGTACAAAGATACAAGATAGGGTTGCAAATCTAGATGCTTCTCAGTCCCAGGGCTTTATACCAGATTCTCTGCCTTTTCCTGTCCAATTCATGTGAGTTCCCAAACTCAAAATATCCTCAGCTCCTTCTTCTGAAATCCTATGCATAATTCCCTAGATACTGCACAAAAATTCCTTATCAGCACCCAGAGAAATCTTACCTAGTGCTTCTGGTGCCCAGTCCTGCACAGCTCGCAGCTGAGATATTAGCCCCTTCAGGATTATTTTATCTTTGTTGCACTTATCAAATTTAGGCAATTACATTGGTCAGTTTCAAATGGTTCTTTACAATCCCCTGCACTGACTGACAACAATTTGAAACTGACCAGTATATGAGCCTGAGAATGACAAAAGCGACAACAAGATAAGAACAAGTAGGGCAGGGCTGTCAAACTGAACCTTGCAGAGGAAACTGGCACGAAGGGCAAAAAATACAGTGCTCAGCATTTCTCTGCTGCAGCTCTGGGAAAAATCCTGGTCTTCAGAGAGATTCTCCACAAGGTCTATATATATATAGACCTTGTGGAGAATCTCTCTGAAGACCAGGATTTTTCCCAGAGCTGCAGCAGAGAAATGTATATATACATATATATATCTGCTACAGCAGAGAAATATATATGGAGAATCTCTCTGAAGACCAGGATTTATATATATATATATATATATATATATATATAAAAGTGGGATAATATATATATTACTCAGTTACTCTTACATCCCTAGTACTGGCTGAGTCCAAAGACCTAAGAGTCCAAAGATGTAAGCATCCATCATTGTTCCTATGTTTTATTGATCCGTGCAACAAAGCAACAGTTATCACATTTTTCCATCTTGTACATTTTTAGAGAAACGCCTCTGTGAGGGGTGCAGGCACACACCCCTAGCGAGCTGTCTGGCCCCAGCACACAGGTAGCAGGCAGCCTTGAGGAGGCAGAGTTGCCTCAGGATTAGGCTGGCTGGAGAGAGTCCCTGCAGCTGCAGAAGAGTCCGCATCCTGATGAGAGACAGCGAGAGGAGGCAGGGTCAGGGGGAATAAAAGAACAGAATGGGGAAGGCAATAGGTCACTACTTATCTTGGAAGAAGAGGATGGGAGGGAGCTGGAATATGGCAGAAGCTTTCTACTTTTGCCAGGTTTATGGACTTGTGACAGGAGCTAGATACTGGAGATTTCAGGCATGTGGTTGGACAAGGCTACATTAGCTGGGATGCTGCAACAGCTTTGGAGAGACAAGGGATGGAAGGGACCTGGAGACACAAGCTGCAGAGACTGATTTCTTGTGCTCAGTTATACAAGCCTTCTCTGAAAAGGGTGTGTTCTGGCCTTAAGCTCTCTCCTTCTTCCTGCCTTCCAGAATCTGGATTCTGGAGGAATCCCAGTGAAACTAACTAGGGGCCCCAGCTGACAAGTAAGTTAGAGACTGTAATTTGAACCTATGGGACTGGGGGGGGGGAAGCAAAGGGAACTGCTGCTGTGACTCTAATAAAAATTGCTATGAATCAAGATGCTCAGCTGGAGCCCATGGTGTTATTAAGAGAGAACCTCAGCTCTGCTGGCAAGGTGCTGTGCACCCCCTCAGCTCTGCTGGTGGGGTGCACAGCCCCCAAACCAGTTTCAAAAATGTGCAGAAACTCCTGGCATTCTCTCTCACAAACTCTTTTGCACTGAGGACAGACATTTATACACAAACAAAGTAAGCTATAGTTTAGTTCCCAGATTTTAAAGGACCTGTAAACAAACAAACAAAAAACCTGCTCAAACTCTCTACTCAAATAATATATATATATTGCATTGCTATCCACAACATTGTCAATATATATATATTGACAATGTTGTGGATAGCAATGCAATATTGCTGTATTTTTGTTTGGCAAAAGAGATAATGTGAGTTTTGTCCTCCTCTTCATTGCAAGATAATGAGAATATTTATTTCAGTCTCAGAGAGATTTTTCACATTTGCAAGGCTGTTTTTGCATTTTCGGAAAATGCACATTACTAAAAAACATGATTTGTTGTCTGCCATGAACTATCAAATGTAGTAGCACTGTATGGATTGTTTAAGTATTTTTGATCCATAAATATATCCTTTAGTGCTTACTCTGAATGTTTGTGTGTGTGCACATGTGCATACACATATGTTCTTAAGGTATAGTTTTGTACTGCAGCATTTTATAGGAGAGGCAGAAATCTGAGGAGAAAAGGTTCTTGTTTCCTGTTTGCAGTGGTAGAAATGGGAACTCCCATGAGAGCTGGAGAATTTTTAATAATATGTCTCACTGTGTTAAAATTGCTTGTCTCGAGGCAAAACAAAACATTAGCAAGACTCCTTCATATCCCTTGCTAGCTTAGAGCCTCAGTACATGTTAATCTAGCCCCTGGCACACCTCTATGCTGTTGCTAAATTTTGCCTACAATAACATTTTAGACCATTTTGGAGGTTTCTGTTCAACCAAAACTTCAGAGGTATTTATGTGAAGTCTGTGGTAGCAAAAACAATGAAGAATCTTGCGACATCTTAATGACTACCAGCTTGCATTTTGTAAAGTCCTGAAGTGGGCTACTGTCTATGAAAACTTATGTCAAACAAAACTTAGTGTATTCTCGAAGGCTTTCATGGCCGGGATCCGGGACCCAATCTCCTGAAAAGAACAAAAACCTGATCCCACAGCTACAAATACTCAACTATCCCACACACTACATCAGAACACAGACAGAGTTCTAGCTCCTGTCCTCTGAAGATGCTGGCCACAGAGACTGGCGAAACGTTAGGAAGAAAAACCTCCAGAACATGGCCAAACAGCCCAAAAAACCTACAACAACCATAACTTATTAGTTTTTCAGGCAACAAAAGAGTCTTTGTTGTAAAAACTTCAGAGGAATTCTGAGGAAAGCTAAAGCAGCTTTGATATCACTACCCATGATCTAAAATGATTGCAACGAAATAATAAGGCCATTCTGTGGAACAAAGTGTGAGACTGTAAGCCACCTAATTTGGCCAGGGATATTTAAATAAATTTAAATATGCACAATTCAGCTGATGCTGGTTGGACCACAACTGCTTTCCTTCACAAGACTCAGACCATCCACTGTGGCTGATGGTGATGGTGTTTATACAACTCTCCAAGTACAAATAGGTACCTTGTGTTCTGCTTTGCCACAGACTCTTGTATTGAGTACAAAGCACCTAACATGGTGAATCAGCCAATATCCAGAATCATGTATGGTGGAGTAAATTAAATCTCTTTTAGGGGAATTTGGGAATTAATTTGGAATATAATGAGAAAAATACTGAAGGAGACTGGAAGAAACTTTTCATAAAGGTTTCTGCATCAGCCCTAGCTCTTCAGTGTTGACTGAGCGACAGCTTGAAAAGGGTCCATCAGCAAGTCAATATTTTACTGCAAATCTCTTCTTATTGTACCGTTCTTTCTCTCTCTCTTTTTGGGAAGGCGGGGGTTTCTTAAATAAAAATAGGGAGAGAGAAAAGTCCATTTGCTTCATCCTAGAGAATATGATTTCCAATTTCAATTAAAATGAAATGAGCAGCCCGATTATCACTACAGAGCAGGCTACTGCTAGTGGCAAAGGCCCCTTTCACTGCCATGGTAACCGACCTTCATTGTCACAGCTACCTTGGCGCTACATGTAATTGTCAGTGTGTGAGTTCAACTGATAATACACAATCAATACCCCATAAGGAGCAGACATGATTTTCAATCTGGGGAAACCAAGAGGGAGAGAATAAGGTAAGGTGAAAATATAGTCAGAAAAAAGTCAGGAGGAAGACAAAGGTAGCTGGAGGCCCAACTTTGAAATACTTTCATTGTAATGCTAGCATTACAGCACTATGAAGTTGCTTGATAGGTATTCCACAGCAACTTAGTGAAATGGAAAAATAAATGCCACCCACTGGTACAATATCACTCACCAATACTGGACAAAGAAAATGAGACTAAGGAAAAAATTATTGAAAGCGTTGCTAATCTACACACCAGGCTATCTAAACCAAACCAAGGCAAGCTGACATAGGAGCTGGGATCCACCTTTGCAACAATTTCTCAACCCAGATGACTTCAGGCAGGGATTCCGCCATGGCGCACTTAATACTCTGGACAAAAGGCAGAAGCCCAACTCAGAAAACTTTTTTTTTTAACTGTAGCTCCTAGAACCAATCCTTCAGCCAGCATGATCACTGGCCATGCTGAGGAAGAGGAGAGTCTGGAAGCTGTCACAGAAAATGTAACTTTTCTGAGTTCTGGTAGAAGCATGGAGGAACCCATCAGCCTTCAGCCAGCTGGTCACACTCAGATATCAAGTGAAGCTACAAACAGGCACCAGCACCCCTTTAATGGTTTCTTTAGGATAGTGATGAGTAACATTTTTTTTAAAATCAATATTGTGTGTGTTGGAGGGGGGGGGGACCCAATTCCTGCAGCTATCCAGGCCAAGGATTTTGAGAGTTTAGTTCTTGAAAATTTGGGTTTGAATCTCTGTGTATCTAACCTACGTTTGCTGAACAAGGGTTGCAACCCCCTTCAGTGGTAGGTTCCTTATTTTTAAAAGCTACATGGAAGGCCACTACAAACAGTTTTCTCCATGCTGGGAATAGCTATACCTTCTGTATTTGGGCAGTACAGAAGGTTGACATGTTTGTTCAGTTCATTTTTTGTAAGATGTACAAAAATAGAGAAAGAAATTGAGACTAGGTGGGAAATGAAGGTGGGGGAAACTAAACAGATTCATCCATTCTTGGTTGAGAATTTTGTTTAAAAAAATTAAAACAGAGATGCAGAAAAAACTACATGCAAAAGATCACATAACTTTATTAGAAGTGTGCATTTTGTTATTGTTATTAATCAAAATGTTATTCATTGTCTTATTCATTCCTAGTAATCACATTTAGATTTCTGATGTTTGTGTTGTCTTCCTAGTTCTGCTTTTTCTTATTTTACTTCATTGTTGTTGCTGTTGCTGTTGTGGTGACAGTAGCAAAGTACTTGCAGTGATTGTGTACTGGCAGCCCCATTTTATACACTTACTGGGGGAAAATAGCCACGTATCCCTAGATGGTTATATATTAGAAGGAACTATGATAGCTGTAGCTTTTAACAAAAGAATAAGAGCTGTCAAATCCTGAAAAAAATATTTTTAAGAATAATGAATATAACAACATGCTGAACCCGTAAGAACAGAGGAAGCAGCCTACTACTGAGTCAGACCATTGGTACACTCACCCAGTACTGTCAACTCGAACTGGCAGTGGCACTCTAGGCTTTCAAGCATCATCCAAATCCTAGTCCTACCTGGAGATACCTGGTCTTCAATCATGGCCTCTCATCCAAGGTCTACTCAAGCACAACCTCACTTAGCTTCTGCAATTGTATGCAGTTAGGTGTGTTCAGGGTAGCACAATGGTCTGCTTTGGAAAAAAAAAATATCTTCCCATTTCTTTCCCTTGCAATATGCAAAATTGCTTGGGAATGTGAGAAGAATGCAGGGAAAATACTATTCTAATTTAAAGACTTACGTAAGCTCCTTCTCTTTGTCCATCATTGTTCTGTTCAAAAATCAGCCTCCCACAACTGTTTTTTTATTTAAAACAAAGAACAGGACAAAGTTACATACAACTGCGCACCCCATGCAGTTTGGCTTTCCATGTCACAACCTATCATGTATCTAATGTAAGGACTTTGTGCTGTATCTGTACTGCTACAATTACTTTTAAAGAACTGATGACTCACGACATTTGAGCCAGCTTTAATTAAACCTTGCATTTATAGTTGCTTGACATATATTGAAACATCATACGTTTCTTGACCAAGGGGTGTTTAAGAATCCATTATGCGTCTTCACACAGTGGCAACAGGATGTACTGATCTTTAATTGTGCTGGTGCAGTCTCTGTCAACCCTTGGGCCATTTTCCTGCTGCTCTTGAAAGTGGTGAAAATGAAGGAGATGACTTAGACCTCAGCTTTAGCCATGAAACCATTTACTCTTCTAGAGTGGTCTTATGACAGGTTCTATTTATACCTTTCCCTATACGACTAGCATGCCATGCATGTTTTGGCCAATTTTTGTTATTTACAGTATTTATTTTGTGAGAAACAATCCTTTCCATGTTGTTAGCCAGTGAGTGAAGCCATCAGCACTCCAACAGGATTTCATAAAGACTGTGTAAACAAACTCTTTGAGTAAATATAGCAATTGTGGGAATATTTGCTCTCTTGCTGGTTTGGAAAACTGCTTGCAAAGAGTGCAGAGAAAGGAATGAAGGCATACTAATGAATGCTGGCTGGGGGATTATCCATGAAAAGAACCTTTCTAATCTTTGATATTATGCACCTTACCGCATTTCCTCATATGGCAGGTGGCGTATTTGATAACCTTTGGATTTATTTCTAGTTCTTTTGTTCTGTGAGTTTATGGCCAGAATCCTGTTGGTGATTTATCTGTGTGTAAGCTAAATTCTGTAAGTCATTTCAATGAATTGCTGCTAAGTACCAGGGCACCGGTCACATTGCAACGTGTGTGCCTATTGCACAACTGGACATGCACCTTATAGTTGTGAATTGCTCAATTTAACTTACATAGTGTAAATCACTAACAGGATTTTGTGCACTGATCCTATGGCCCTCCAGAAATATCAAGCTCCATTTTATCTTCTACAGGTTTCTCAAAATTGAGTTATGCGCTGCCCTGAGGAAAGGAAAAGTTGGCATAAACAAAAATAAACAAAAGTAAATAAATAAAAAATTAAAATTAAAATTAAAAATTAAAAAAAATGAGGACGTGAAGGAGGAAAGGGGGAAACTTCTTATTATAACTTGTTAGAAGCTTTTTCTTTTTACTGTTATTGACCTCATAATTGCTGCAAATCTTAAAATTCTGGAAAAAGGTTCCAAACAATGCTAAGGAAACTATACTGTCATTTTCAAAGAACTAGTTCTGCACATATTGGTTGTTGTTTGGCTTTTTGAATGACTTACTCACATATATATCTTACTAAATTAAATTGAATTTCCACCTTGGTAAATGAGCACAGGACTTTGAGGAACTTATTACAGAGATTGGCAAGGTTACCTTCTTGGACTACAGCTCCCAGAACCCTCTGGCTGACATGATCACTATTTTGGCTGAAGGATTCTAGATAGTGCAGTCCTGAAAGTAAAAGTTCAAGCTGTGCCCTGAATCTCATTCTGTACTACAATTTAGGCCACAGCAGTGAAACAAAACAGCAACTAATAGGAGTGAAGCTTATGAAGGAAGTGTCATTCCCAGAGCCCCCTCACTGGGATCTTTTCCCCCTTAACAAAATGGACTATCAGATTTCCAGAAGTCTCCAGGAGTTGCAGTTCTCTTATTTAAATGCTATTTTTGTCCCTCCTGCACCTTGTTTTCAGCTGCAAATAGAATTTGGAGGAAACCACCAGTGGTCATCCAGTCACTTCAGGTTTCATCAGAAGAGATGGGGATGCAGTTGCCAACTCCTAACCTACAAAAAACTGCCTGCTATGTCTGCTGCCACTGCCAAAGAAGGAATAGTTTTCTGACAGGAGAATTATTCTTTTATATGTTAGGAAACCAGGGTAACTCACATTCTGCTGTGTTCCACTTTCTTCACTGCAATCATATAAGTAGCACGTTGCAACTCATTCGTTTTCACTACAGAGTAGATACAGCCACCCCTTTCTTGTCAAATTATGCACTGGATAGGATAATTGAGCTCCAGTTGTCTGACTCTTATACTACAAGTGGATAACAACAGAATGATTGACAGTGGCTGATGTGGAATATAAACAAAATGTATTTTGGGATAAAAACAGTCTAACTCATACTACCAATAGTAGGGAAAGCAGGAAAAATAACACATAAACACATATTCTGAGAGCTTCCATTTAGGGTTTCACCAAATTCTGGCCTTGTTGTTGTTGTTATGTGCCATCAAGTCATCTCTGACTTATGGCGGCCCTTTGAATGAGCAATCTCCAGAGTGTCCTGTCCTCAACAGCCCTGCTCAGTTCCTGCAGACTCAACCCTGTGGCTTCCTTTCTGGTCTAGATTGTCCTAATACCATTAAGCTAGACCATAAAGAAGGCCGACCGCCGAAGAATTGATGCTTTTGAATTGTGGTGCTGGAGGAGGCTCTTGAGAGTCCCCTGGACTGCAAGGAGAACAAACCTATATATTCTGAAGGAAATCAACCCTGAGTGCTCACTGGAAGGACAGATCCTGAAGCAGAGGCTCCAATACTTTGGCCATCTCAAGAGAAGAGAAGACTCCCTGGAAAAGACCCTGATGTTGGGAAAGTGTGATGGCAAGAGGAGAAGGGGACGACAGAGGACAAGATGGATGGACAGTGTCATTGAAGCTACCAACATGAATTTGACCCAACTCCGGGAGGCAGTGGAAGACAGGAGGGCCTGGCGTGCTCTGGTCCATGGGGTCACGAAGAGTCAGACACGACTTAACGACTAAACAACAACAACAATACCATTAAGGTCACCAAGTTTCAGAGACACTACCTGAAGTCTTTGGGAATTGCTATGCTTCCCCAGTTCTTTGGAAGGGAGAAGATAAATCTTAGTGCTGATGGAGGAGAAAATTCTTTGTTTGTGTGTGATGAATTGAATCCCTGGGACAGTGATTTGCTTCCCAATCCCAGCTGACTTTAAGACTCACAGGCTCTTAGGGAGTGAGGAGGATATATTGCAACATTTTTTCACCAGAGATCATAAAACCACAGAGTTGGCAGCTGCCCCAAGAATCATTGTGTTGAGATCCCTGTCAAGTCAGGAAATCATTTTACTGGCCTCATTCATTGTTATACCATCTACGTTAAAGGCACTTTACAAAGGAGGAGGAAACATAGCTCACAATGGTTTATAATGGATAAATAAACACAAAGGTGTGTGTGTGTGTGTGTGTGTGTGTGTGTGAGAGAGAGAGAGAGAGAGAGAGAGAATGTACAATTAGAGCTTTCTTAATTACTAATGTGGTGCAGTGCTTAGAGCATTGGACTGGGGCTTCAGAGAAACAGATTTTAATCTCCCCTAAACCAAGAAATATACTCAATGCTCTCCCCCAGCCACTTTATCTCAGACAGAGCTGACAAAGGTCTTGTAGAGCAGGAAAAAGTAAAGCCAAGGTTGGGCACTACCTTTCATTTGCCAGAGGAAAGGCCAGGGGGTTCTGCCAAAGCCTTTAGAGAACATATTGGTTTTGCTTCCCCATTTGTTGATTTATGTAAATGCTTATTCCTTTCTCACGTGCTGAATTTCAACCCACAGTGTCCAGAAAAAAGCATGATTTGACTCCCACCTCCCAGTAATATTAAGTTGGGTGGGGGAAATGCAACATACGTTGACTAAAGAAGAAGGTTAAATATATGTGCTGCTCTTTTGTACATAAAGGAATAGTAAAACAAGCCTGTTTGTGCAGTGCTTTATGATATATGCATTTCAAAAGCAAGGGTCTCTCAGTGGTAATGAGCTCTTTACAACACACTGCCGAAATCAATGGGTTTCTCATAGGCCTCACAGCAGGGAGATCATTGCAGGACTGGTCTGCCTCAAGTCAGCAGGGAACTTCCAACATATGGTGGGGGCAGCCTGCCATTTTGGCTCAGGGCGATGTACAACTATAAATGGTAATGTTACTAAAGAAAGGCCTTTTTAAAAATTCATGTGTACACTTCTGTAGCAATATCTAGATGGAAAGAGGTACATAAATCTTATTGTATTCTTATAGATGTCCCTATAGTATGTTGATGGGTACAATATAATTTGGATTTTATTTTATTTTATTTTCAGTAGCACTAGCCAGAATCCTATTGATGTTTGCATAAAGTTTTTAATACATAAAAGTAATGGAACTGTAGTCACATAGGTCTCATTCAACCGGTCTCCAACCAATGACACAGGTTTAATGGACTGGACGGGTATTTACTGAGCACCTTTAAAATGTTTAGGATTGTCAAAATGCATATGAGAGAAGCAGAGCCGGGAAATTGCTTTTCTTGGATTCCAACTCCAATGGCCATCCCAGGTGGAGAATTGTGGGACCTGAAATTCTAAAAATGTCATATTTCTAAGCTGTAATATATGTATACTCATCTGCCACCCAACCAGTTCATCATTAGTTTGGCAACTCATTCACACTGTGGGGAAAAGTGACTTTAAGTTAATGTTACAGCTCAAGCTGTTTGGAGATGGAGCTCCAAGTGGGCCATTATGAAGGGGCTGTTTGATGAACCTTGCATAACAGCTTCCAGAGCAGCTTGCAAAATGCCACTCTGCTCTTGTCACTGCCTATTAGTGTCAGCAATGGAGAAGTGGAGGGACACGTTGTTCTGGATTATCCTGGTGGAGGAGGTCTTTTCCAAAGAAATTAAGAGAAGCTATTAGGAGCCACAAGGAGGGATCTACCCATTTCTGGTGTCACATACTTGTGAAATGAGGTGAAACATGTGCTGCTTAATTAAGTACACCTTTGATGGACCTGAAACAGTTAGATGACATACATGAGTCAAAATACAGAATGGCAGTGAGATGTTTGATGGCCTTTGAACCCCATCTGTAGAATACAACATTCCTGCTTTTTTTCCTTTAAACTATGAGTTGCCAAACTAATGATAAACTGGTTGGGTGGTAGATGATTTAAAATAGACATGGGCACTTCATATTCATTTTTCCAGGGAAATGAAAAAGAACCACGGCACCACAGGTGCCGCGGTGGCCCATTCCCACTCCCCAGAATCGGCCAGGCCACTTACCAGGCTGTGCGTGGCACTTAGCTCCATTGTCATCACCGTCATGCCAATCCTGGAAGGAGCCCGGATGGCGTTTTTCCACTTCCCCCACCCCCACAACAGACCACTCATTGGCTGAGCAGGGAGACTCTCTGTCCCGCCTCTGCGCCAAAGTGATTGGCTGCGCAGGGAGGCAGAGAAGTGCTGGCCAGTCTCCTTTCAGGATTGGTGCGATGATGATGACAACAGAGCTGAGCCGAGTGCAGAGCCCAGTAAGTGGCCTGGCCAGTTCAGGGCAGGGGTGGGATTGAGTTAAGGTTAGGGAAGCGAATACCTAGTGCCCATGTCTAATTTAAACCAATGTGGCATAATGGTTAAACTACTGGATCAGGATTGGAGAGACCAAGGTTCTAGTCCTCACTAAACCATGTAACTCACTGGGTGATCATGGTAAGATGCCACCTCTCAGCAGAAAATATTGTTGTGAGAGTAAAAAAATGGGTGGATCTTTATTATCCATAAAGATAATAATGCTCAAAATGAAAGCAACTGTCGTTGAACTGCTGGTTTAGGTCAGAGATTGCTACTTAGATTCCCTACTGTGACTCCTTGACAGTGGCTGGACTCAATGATCCATAGGGTCCCTTCCAACTCTGCAGTTCTAGGATGATGATGATGATGATGATGATGCTTAAATCCAGCCACTTTGATGAATTTCTTGATATTTTCTTCGATGTTGCCCATAGTAATATTGCCTAAAGCTCACTCTGCATTCTGATGAGAAAACAGTGGAAGTTAATCTGCTTGCAGTTTTTCTATTTTCCCTTTTAGAAAATTTTCCCCCTAAAGTACTGCTGAGTCCTGAAAATCATCTTACATTACTGTATAATGCTACACAGAGAATGGCAGGAAATAGATCAGGATTTAGTGGAAGATCTCCATGTGGTTTGCAGCCAATCAACAAGGAGTTCCAATTCCCAGTCATTTGATATTTTCTAAATCAGACCATTGGAATAATACTATTTTTAAAAATAACAACCTTGCAGGGGGAAAAATAGGAAGGATTTATATGCTGTTCTGCTACTGAAACCAATTTCTCAGACTGAGAACGTGCAGCAAGAAGAGGCATCTTTTTCTGCACTTCTATGCCTGCCTTATTGAGCTACACGTGTGCAGCTGGCTCTGATCAGTGAATTGTGGGCCTGTAATGAAAAATGAAATCAACCCCATAAGCCTAAAGTCTGCCTGTTCTTGCCCTACAGGATCCTAACTTAAAAGACTACTAGAGAAAGAAACTGGGCACTGTACATTCAGGATTTGTTTTGCTCCCCTCTTACCATTCAATAAGATGGTTTGCTTTTCATCGCAAAGACGAGCAAAACAAATGCACATCAGAGGGTGGGGATCAAATTTCCACCCGCACTCTCTGTTCCTCTGCAAAAAAAAACATATATAGACATACGTATGTGTGATATTCAAAAATAGCCCATTAGCAAGGGGTAGATTAAGGTCTGGAAAGAAGAGGCTGCAGGAGGACTAGGATTTGTAAGGATTTTCTGACACTGATAATCACAATGATCAAGGCAGGGATGGGTGGTTATGCTGATATGTGGAATACACACTTGCAGCACCTTTTAAGTGTGAAGAGAAAATAAATAACAGCATTCGTTAAGTAAATCCCCACATCTTGAAAGCTTATTTATTTTCTCTGAGGGCTGGTAAATGTTCCAATGACAAGCTTTCTAATTTAAAACAATCACACACACTCCCAACACTGCACTCTCATTTCACAACCTGGTGTTGGGGAGTGAGTGGGTGGGACTGCTTAAGTGTGATTCACACCTTGGATTATTTTCCAGGCTCATGCATATTCAGAAAGACTTAAGTGCTTGCTTTGGGACAGTATGACAGAAGAAGGTGGGTGATTGAGGACCACGGAATTAAAGAAGCCTGAACAGAACTGCAGATTGCCTTTTGTGGCCAGATGCAGTGCTCAGTTGCTGGTTATGTTGACCGTACTGCAGATGCTCTTAGCTCAACTTGAATTGAAGGGTCTTGCTCTGGAGTCTGACCAATAGGGGAAAAACTTCTATGTCACTGCTCACTCCACAGCAGGAAGTAACACTTCATTTGGGCTTACTGTAGGGATTTAAATCCTTGTTTGTCTCATTTTTGTTTGGAAAAAAAATTATCCTCACTACAAGAGGACAAGATATCTTCTGACAGTTTCAATGAGCATTTTTCACATCTGCAGGAATGTTTTTTGTGCAAATAAGATAAAATGTGCAAAACTACAATAAGTGCTGGTTTGTTTCATCAACTTTTTTTTAGAATTAGAAGCATTGGATGGCTTGTTTGTATCTTTTTGAACAAAGCTAATAATTCTGAGCTTGTTGTGTATGTTCACTTTGCTTCTCAAAGGAATAGTACACTATTTATGACCTACTGTATGCTATTTATGATCAGTTTGCACAACTATTCATGTTGTGCAAACTGACCACCAAAAAATGAGGATGAAAAAATCTCCTTGGCCAGTATTCTATTAAATCTCCCCTGAACAGAAAGTCCTGCCCACACAGGAACATGGGATCATGTCATCTATTTTATTTTAAAAAAATATTGGCCATGGAGATCACAACACCCATGCCTGCACAAGTGCTGTGGCCCCACATTGCTGTACCAGGGAGACATTCCTCTCAGAAAAAGTCCAGTAGGCAGAGAACCATGTGGGGGCTCAAAATTTCCTCACTTAGGTCTTGAGCTGAGACTGCCTAAATCAATGAGAACAAGGAATATAGTGAATATTGTTCAGACCCCGAGGTTATTGTGCATTTGGCAGTAAAATGGCATACCACTCCAGCTGAGCTGCATGTCTCTGTTAAAAGCTGATGCTGGCTTAGCGTCTCTGTTAAAAGCTGATGCTAGCTTAGCTTGGGTACATTCCACATGCTTAGACTTTTTCACATGGTAAGTGGTGAGTTCTGCTTAACCCCAGAACAAGAAATGCCAGAGGATGAAAGAGTACAGATGTGCATCAAATTTGCACAGGCTCATTTTTATGTGTAGCGATATGTTTAGAAGTAATGACCTATATCCTGATCACTGCAGGTGAAGCATAAAGGCTCTAACTACAGAGCTCCCATGACATCTGACTTTGCATGATGCAAACCAGATATCACTGCATAGTTTTAATGGGAAATACCAGATACTTCCTTGCAAAAGCTTCAAACCCCCACACCCCCACCATACATGCAATGGAGCATGCAATGCAGTATGGAACAATAGGATTCGGGCCATTAACTGTATGCTAAGTAGAAATGCAATGCATTTTGCTGTACGTATGAGAAAGTAACCTGTATGCTGTCCAGTTACTAATCATTAATGGGCAACATCAAGGCTCCTGCTCTCTCTTCATACAATTCTTTACCTTTAAACTGGAAGTGACCTAGACAGCTATAGAAAGAGAGGACTGTCCCATGCAAAGTAGGACACAGGAAGCACAGAAGGCCTCATTCTTTTTCACAGCTAAGTAGGAATGGTGCAAACATATGGGGAAGGCCAATCATCTTTCCCAGTGTCTTTTCATATAGTGCAGTGGTGTGTGTATGAGAGTGAGTGGACGAGTGAATTTGTGTGTGCATAAAGAGTTAAAATAACATGTTCTGCTATATGGAATACTACCTCTCAGGGTTTAAAATGGGAGGTAGATTTGATGGTTCACATGGAAAAAAAACTCAAAGTTAATAGTTGGGCATGGTCAAGGCATTTATTAGAACTATAGGGTTAGGTGGTACCTTTAAAAAAATTGGGGGATTGAAGAAAAATTAGAAGAGTCCAAACTTTTAGACTTTTAGATATTACTGCTGTGTAGGTTGCGTCAAAGTCAATGCACTGCAGTGCATACCTGGCCTATAAGCAATAACTAGTCTCCATTTCTCAGTTACAAAGGCTATTTGCAGCTCTGGGATATCCTCCATCACAGTGAATAATCTGTGCACTACAGAATGGAAGACACCATCTGACAGGGTTAAGAAACAAGTTAAAATTCCTCCTTGGGAAGTTGTGAACATACATCCTTCGACACTTACACACTCTGGGCAACTACCATCCAAATACGTTCCTGATCCTGACTCTGCTATCTTATATATTATAATCTTCCCCAGCTGTATTTTCCCTTCTTGAAGAGTACGAGAAATTTAGGTAGCTACACACACACACACATTTGTAGCTACACAGATACACAAGTTTACACAAGCACACACACACACAATCTAAGCAAGCTTTCAGAAATTTATAAATAATACCATATACTAAAATATAAAGGTCAAAATAAAAAGCTTAGATGAGTCCTAAATATATGGACCATCAAAATGACTTCTACTTTGAATACCCTTGCTCTCACACTATCTCAAATATTCTAACAATGGTAAACTAAAATGTTCCTTTAGATTTTTACTTTGTAATGCTTTCTGAAAGTAAAGAAGAGGAATAATGCCTGCCCCTCTGGTTGCTTGGCACAAGTAGGGTTAGGTGGTACCATACATAGACACTACCATATATGGGAGAGGTGGGCGAGACTTGAAAAGCAAGAATATGTACACCCAAGAAAAACCACCCATTTTCTCTTCACCCCCAATATGACTCTGTCACTGCTCTGAAATTATTCATGTAACCCATGACTAAGAAAACCATCCCACCAGTTCTCCTTCAAATTCATGTAAGATTGAGCAATGAGGAAAAAGTTCTCTCCCAAATAAACTCACAGCAAACTGCAGTTCTGCCTTTTAAAGTTTCTAAGCACAGCTGGGAAAGGGAAGGAGGGAAGGAGTTGTGTGCAGTATAGGCACACACACATCACTGTAATTAAGTGTAATTTCAGAGGCATTTACCTGCATTTCAATGTCTGACAACTTTTCACTGGCTGCTCCTGCAAGTCCAACCAGAATCATTGACAGATCTTAGGTGCTGTGAGTGTATGCCTGCATGTGCATGCTGCGAGGAAGGGAAAAGAAGGCGAATTAGACATTTACTGAATTAACTGGTCTTATCAGAAAAATGTGCAGTGGAACCTATGCAACTTAATCCTTCAATCGGGAAGATCGTAAGCCATACCAGCAAATACCACAGGAAATCTCAGGGACATTTGGTTTAATGCTTAATTCTCTCTTCTTGGTATCAGCATAACAAATCCTGAAGAAAACCACATGCTTACAAATGGGAAGCAGGAAAAAGGCCCCTACCCATCCCCATCAGCAGAACCAGCTGAAGATATTTTGCACTTGAGGCAAAGAACAGGACAGACCCCTGCCCCCACAAATACAAAATCTGACCAGATTGGTAGTTGAATCTTTCTTGGAGAGGGGAGATGAGAAAGCATCCTTCACCATGTCTGATGGCAACAGGCTGATGTAGAAGATAGACAGTGGCACAGTTTCTCTCCTACAACAGCTTGCTGTCACCTCCATGGTCATTCTCAGGGAGCAAAAACAAAGCAATATCTATTCCAGTTTTCTGAGTGGTGAGATTTTAGGCATTCAAGCCCTTATCCTAGGCTTGATTTACCTGGAAAATGTTAACTGGTATGTTACAATTTTTATGATTATTTGCAAATATACAAGCTAGATACGGGTAGAGCTTTGGCATTAATAACCCATCAACTCTTCCAACACTATCTGCTTCCCCTCTCTGTTTCCCTATCCAGCTTCTGAAGGCACTGCCCCACAAGCACGGCACTGAACATACATTTACCAAGTATGTTCACTTCTTTCTATGCTTGCGACAGCTAATGAGAGGGAAATACTGAACAAAAATTTTGGCAACATCAAGAACAATGCATTGCAAGTCTATATCAAAAATATAAACCCTTAAGAAAACAATTTATTGTCTTAATCTGAGATAAAAAAAACAAGCACTCCCTCTTCAACTCCCCTTATAAAAAGCTTGTTAACTTGATGATTCTAAAGCCAGGAAAAATGGTATTACTGGTGTGCAGATCAATATAATCTCTGGCCCAGCCACCAAATGTGCCTGTGTTGGTATTCTCCAGCCTGGTGCCTTCTAGCTGTGTTGGACTACAATTCCCACCATCCCCCACCAGCAGGGGCATCAAGGGCAGCCTGGTCTTGCAGTGATTTAAAAAACACCCTGACTAACAGAGCTAATAAACAGAGCTCATTGACGAAGTGCCATATAAAAACACTGATGAAAGCTCAGAAAAGACCTGTGTTCCCTGTTGTTTGACATGCTCAGCAATTAAGTGCCACACCTTGACCTAAAGAAATCATTCTGTGTCACAGCGGGGTTTGCAGCATATCAGATTATGACAACCTTTGCTGGATCTTAACATGACACTGCATAAATGTGGTGCTAAATATCTCACCTTTGGCCTAGCACTTCTGGGAAAAGAATCAGCTAAATGAATGCTATTTTTAAAATAAATTATCACAAATCTGGAGATGGTCTATTTGCCAGGGTTTATATTTGTATTAGTTTTGGTCCTTCCTTCCTTCCTTCCTTCCTTCCTTCCTTCCTTCCTTCCTTCCTTCCTTCCTTCCTTCCTTCCTTCCTTCCTCCCTCCCTCCCTTCCTTCCTTCCTTCCTTCCTTCCTGGGATTGTTTGCTTGTGTATGAAATAGCTCACATGAATTATCAATTTGCTCCAGGAGTGTAATATAGGATAAAAGAATCAAAGAAGGACCACAATTTAGCTTTTGTAACCATGGAGGTCTTGCTGAACTAAGGTATTCCAAGAGAGCCCTCTTCAAGCCTTCTGTTGTGCTGGAATAATGCATGTTGTTGTTTAGTCGTTAAGTCGTGTCTGACTCTTCGTGACCCCATGGACCAGAGCATGCCAGGCCCTCCTGTCTTCCACTGCCTCCTGGAGTTGGGTCAAATTCATGTTGGTAGCTTCGATGACACTGTCCAACCATCTCGTCCTCTGTCGTCCCCTTCTCCTCTTGCCTTCACACTTTCCCAACATCAGGGTCTTTTCCAGGGAGTCTTCTCTTCTCAAAGTATTGGAGCCTCAGCTTCAGGATCTGTCCTTCCAGTGAGCACTCAGGGTTGATTTCCTTCAGAATGGATAGGTTTGTTCTCCTTGCAGTCCAGGGGACTCTCAAGAGCCTCCTCCAGCACCACAATTCAAAAGCATCAATTTTTCGGTGGTCAGCCTTCTTTATGGTCCAGCTCTCACTTCCATACATCGCTACTGGAAAAACCATCGCTTTGACTATGTGGACCTTTGTCGGCAAGGTGATGTCTCTGCTTTTTAAGATGCTGTCTAGGTTTGTCATCACTTTCCTCCCAAGAAGCAGGTGTCTTTTGATTTTGTGGCTGCTGTCACCATCTGCAGTGATCATGGAGCCCAAGAAAGTAAAATCTGTCACTGCCTCCATATCTTCCCCTTCCATTTGCCAGGAGGTGATGTGACCAGTGGCCATGATCTTCATTTTCTTGATGTTGAGCTTCAGACCATTTTTGGCGCTCTCCTCTTTCACCCTCATTACGAGGTTCTTTAATTCCTCCTCACTTTCTGCCATCAGAGTGGTATCATCTGCATATCTGAGGCTGTTGATATTTCTTCCGGCAATCTTAATTCCAACTTGGGATTCATCCAGTCCTGCCTTTCGCATGATGTATTCTGCATATAAGTTAAATAAGCAGGGAGACAATATACAGCCTTGTCGTTCTCCTTTCCCAATTTTGAACCAATCAGTTGTTCCATATCCAGTTCTAACTGTTGCTTCCTGTCCCACATATAGATTTCTCAGGAGATAGATAAGGTGGTCAGGCACTCCCATTTCTTTAAGGACTTGCCATAGTTTGCTGTGGTCCACACAGTCAAAGGCTTTTGTGTAGTCAATGAAGCAGAAGTAGATGTTTTTCTGGAACTCTCTGGCTTTCTCCATAATCCAGCGCATGTTAGCATACCTGATCTTAAAACCATTGCTATGCAGAGAGGAAGAACAATGAGGGTTAAATTCAATTGTTGGCAGCAACTAGAATAGACGCTTTGCAGAAATGAGCCTTGTGAAGTCAACACTTATGGAAATCCTATTGATTCAATGAATCTATTTTAGTTTGGAACAATAACTTAATGTTGCCAATTCATTGGTTAATGCTTGTAGTTCAAATCACCACTAAGAAGTGGAGTCCTAGCACAGAAAGCTAGATAAAACTAAGAGGGCAGTATTTCCCCAAAGAACTGATGAAGCACCTTTTCAGCTCACAATATACAGTGTGTGAAGAGGTGCACAAACCTCACATATTGTTGTTATTTTTACGTGCCATCAAGTCACCTCCAACTTATGGTAACTCTATAAACAAGTGACCTCCAAAAGGTCTTATCTTTAATTGTCCTTGGTCTGCCCTTGCAAGCCTCACATTTTGACCTCTATCTAAATAATGGGCTCTCTTGAGTACAAATCATTTTATTCCACATGTATGATACTGAGTAGGACAATGGGGTTTGAATAATAATTAAGTGAGAATAGAACAAAATCACTGCAGTAGGTCATCCTATGCCATCACTATGATGAGTAACTCAGTCATTTCTCCTGTTTCCTGCTGTCGAAGAGTGTTGGCACAGGACAATCTGGACCCAACTTAGATGATGGCTTACAATCATTGGATGATTTATGCATTTACATGTATTCAGTATATAAGCATACACTAACATAGCTTTATAAATTCATTCCAGGATACAAGATTAGGCAGGACTTTTACATCACAGATAGAGTCTTCAAAAGCATATCAAATTATTTCTATGCAGTTTTACTAGGCACTTAACCTTTAATTTCCACTACCTGCCTTCACTGGTTTCCTTCTAACATTGACCAAGAGAATCAAGGAACAGCAAATAGAATTTATTCATAATAATTTCTCTTGTGATGTAAGGAAACTTTCCTTCACAATGCCCCTATACCTTGTAAAGCAGGAAATACTGCAACTAAATTATGTTAAAAGGGATAATTCACAAAGCATGTCATACTTTTCAAATCTCTCCTCTTTCTATTAGACTTTGCAAAATTTAACTTAACTGGGCAAAGTACCAAATGCTAAATGAGCATTTATATTTGAATCATAATTTAAAAGCAATTTCTCAGAAAATGTGTGTGTTTATCTTTATATATTTATGAATGTATTTTATTCTAAAACATGCATTCTTTGTACATTTTTATGAGTCTGGAACCAAGAACTGCCTTGCAGAGCTCAGAGAAGTGCAAAATTTGAAGAGTAGTTGCAACTTTGACTTGAATGTTAATATAGGAGACAGACTGGGAATGTTACTTGTTCTGATTGAGTGTGTTATGTGCCATCAATTGAGAACAAACTTACAGCCACCCTAATAGGGCATTGAAGGAAAGTGATATGTTTGAGGAGTGGCTTCACCAGTTCTACACCCCCTCTATTGACTTTCTGTGGCTGAATAGAGGTTTTAACCTAAGTCTTCTGAGTCTGTCTGACACTCTATCCTCTACACCACACTTCCTCACTGTTAAGAGCAGTACGGCAATGGAGCCAATTACCTTGAGAGGTGGTGAGTGCTCCAACATTGGAGACATTCAAGAGACGTTTGGACAACCACCTGACATATATCCTTTGATCTATATTCCTGCAGTGAGCAGGCAGTTGGACTTCATGGCCTTATAGGCTCCTTCCAAATTCATTATTCTATGATCCTGTATCCAACTCATAATCTGACTAAAACTTCAAAAACTGCACAGTCAGTGAAATATTTCCAAGCTCTCATTCAGAAAGTGCAGGTCAGGTGAGTTGGCTTCAAAATGCAGACCAACGTAAATCCTTAACCATCTTTACTATGAACAGAGCTTTGTCTGCAATCCCTAACATAGGAGGTACTGACAAAATAAGGCCTCTGGCTGCCTGTTTCTTGTAACTTCTTTCTACAAATCCAACTCTTATGAGACAGGGTACTGAAACAGATGGGGTACAAAAAGGTATTAAAGCAGCTGAATTCTAAGATGTCTTCATTGCAGGGCCTGCAATTGTTTGGCCAATGACTCTTCAAATCCATTCATTCATTTTGTGGAGAGTCCTTTAGGGGAAAAAACACCTTACGTAAAACCTAAGCTGCAAACTGAAGCTGGAAAGGGAATACAAAAGCCAAGAGCTGCTGTGGAAGCCGAGTGCCTCTTGCTCCAGAAAAGTATTGGGCGCTCCTTCTAATTTCTCCATTTGGAACGGGAACGATCATTTGTAAATCATTTTTAATTGTCATGTTAAAGAGCGTAGAGTGCAGCAATCACAGCGCTTGTGGTATTGGAGGCCTGACACTGCCATCAGGCACGGATCAGCAGTCAGGATAATAAGAGGAAAAGATGGCGCAGGATTACATAATCAAGGGCAGGCAAAAGAGCTCTGAGAGGGGGAAGATAAGGGGAGCACATTGCCTGTTCCTCCTGGAAAGCAGAATATTCTCCTCCCAGACTAATGTTTGAAAGATAAGAGGAGTTCTGTAATTTTGATGTAAGACTCTTCTGAGTCCTGCCAGTTTTACCTGAATGTGCTGTCTCTTTCCCTCTCTAGGAAATGGAATGGGTGAGGATTTCTTTGCATTCCATTTGTGTGAAGAGAATTTGCAACTTCCCGTGACCCCCCTCCCCTCTTGTTATAGCAACTCCACTGGCTGCCGATCCGTTTCAGGGCACAATTCAAAGTGCTGGATTTAACAAGTAAAGCCCTAAATAGCTTGGGTCCAAGCTGTCTAAAAGACTGCATCACTCTCTATGACACTGCCCAGGCTCTATGACACTTTCTCTCAGTCTCACTACCGTCACAGGTGGTCTTGGTGGGGACATGGGAGAAGGCCTTCTCTGTCGCTGCTCCCAAATTCTGGAACTCCCTCCCACAGGAGGCCAGGCTGGCCCCATCTTTACTGTCCTTCTGCAAGCAGGCAAATACCTTTCTCTTCAGGCAGGCTTTCCCTTAATAACTGGTGGCCTGAGAGAGGTTATACATTCTTGTGCTTTCTTGTTTTAAATGTGTTTTAATATTGATCTTAGTTACCACTTTAATATATTTGTTTAATTCTTTTTAAATATTTGTATACCTACTTTAGATTTTAAATATTGTATTTTTAATGATATAAGCTGCCCTGGGTTCTTTTTAAGGAGAAAGGTGAGATGATGATGATGATTCAAAAACACCAGGCACAGTCAATCAAAATTATAAAAACATTGACTGGTATTATATAACGGATACACGTTTTAACCAAAAACCTAAGTATCTGTTAAATATTGGTGCAGTATGTATGCTGTTCCTAATACTGCCATTTTTTGTAGCTCTGATGGTGTTATCTCTGAGATCTGCAACTGCTTATAATATTGTGTGAAATTTCTTGATATTGTTCTCAAAGCCCTGATGATTATGGGGACCACTGAAGTGTATTTCATCCACAAGCAAGATGTTTCAATTGCCAGGTCTCTGTACTTTGTTAGTTTTTCCAATTCTTTATCTTCAACTCTATCATGTCTAACTTTGTAATCTGTTTGTGCAATCTTTGGACATTCATAGATGAGGTGTGACAGTTTCATCTTTTTCTTCGCAGAGTTGACATTTGCTGTTAGCACTAATTCCTTGGATCTTAGCTTTCATCACGTTGGTTTGGAGTGCTTGTTCTTGTTCAGTAAAAATCAAGCCTTCAATTTCTTTCGTAAGGGTCCCCAGTTTTAGCCATGCCCATGTTGAATTATGGTCATGCTTTCCATCAATATTTCTCAGTCGTTGTCCATGTAGTGGTTTATTTTTCCAGCTGTTTAATTTATTTTCATATTGTTGTTTCTTATATTGATCCTTTGGTTCTGTTGTTTTCAAAATATTCTCCATTTTCACTGTCTTAAATAATTTTTCTCTGCTTGTACTGATATAATCATTTAGGCTTGTCATATAGAAATCGAACATCCTCTTAATTTTGAAAGAAGTTCTCAAAATCCACAACTTTCTACATATTCTTGATGATTCAACAATCAAATGGGGGTGGAAGCAAAACCATCCCTATAATCCTGCTCTGCTATGGATTTCCAAATCCCAGTTCAAATATAGGCAACAACAACAACAAAAAGGAAGCAGTGGAGAGGAGGCTGTACAGGGGAAAGGATCCATTTCTACTTTTATTTCCTTCTAGTGGCTCTCTGGGTAGTGAAAAGGGTAAGGGAAACCAGAACCATCAAGCAAACATAAGGCTGGGTTTTTATCTTGCTTTACTTTTTGGATTTACCATTACTAGAAAGATCCTTCATTTTCCTGTAGGTTTCCTGCCACAAGAGCATCTCTGATCTTCTCCAGCAATGGGATGAAGTCAGAGTTAGACCTCAGCTGAGCTTCTCCAGCAAGCTTGCTTATTTGTGTGTAGTATTATCCTAATTGGAACTGCCCTTCTTGCTCTTGGTCTTTGGAAGGGTAAAGAGACCAGCTGGTTATTTAAAGCTAAGGTTGTGTGGGGATATGTGAATTTCTCAAATTCAATTTCATTCAGTGTTTCATGTCTCCAGGGCAGGGTTATTCTGAGTTCTATCCATATTGAATTATGAGGCTTTTCCTTTCCCTGCAGGGAAATATGTCAGAATTTCCCAGTCCATATTGAAGAAATTACACTTTTTCTGTACATTTTTGAAATGGAAAAGTTATCCATGTACATTGGCCAAATGGATACAGTCTCTTTTTTTAGGTGTCATTTTTGATTTGCAAATCACTTTGGAATGTATGGATTTCAAATTGTAAATTGTACACGGACCTAGGTTCCGTTTGGCTAAGTAGGAACTGGATACATGCACATTAAAATGTAAAGCCAAGGAATTTTTCAACCACCCTATCATGGTTTTTGGCAAGCTGTATTTGTTATAGTCAGCAAACCACTTCCACCTTGCAATGAAGGTGGAATTTTCTCCCTCCACCCCATATGCAAGCAATGGTTCTTTTTCTTAACAATGATCTATTGCCTACCTCAACCTTGGGAGTGATTGAAAGGATATAAGCAAGTCTTATATTCCGTAGCCCTGCCGGAAGATAAAGAATTTTTAAAAAGAGGGAAGGAAATGGATACCTACCAAAACAGAAACAACAACAAGCCTCATCAAGTTTCAAGTCAGCTGATTTTAACTATATTCCTGGATTCCATTGCTTTGGTATTTTGGAGAGGAGGTGGGTTGGCTTGGAATTGGATATAAGTTGCAGTGGATGGGGGGGACGACAGTATTTCTCCCTTTTGCAATTTTGTTCCATTCATTAAATGAAAGAAATTGATTTGGTGAGGCTAATTTTGTCATTAAAAAGCTTATCATGGCTTTCAGTAATGAGCTAAACAAACAGGCAGTAATTCAGTGACAATATTTACATAGCATGCATGAGGGAATGTTTGTTCAGAAGATGAAATAATAGGTGAGGAACAGGGCAAGAAAAGAAAGACAGAAATGGAAGTTGCTTTCTCAGACCAAGTACTTCCTTCCGAGTTCATTGGCTAGCTTCAGTCACCCTACTTTGTCCACATCACACACATCAAAGAAGTAAAGTTTTGGATCTATGCAGTGATGGCTTATGAAATCAGCTATCCGTTTCACTCACTCTTCTCAATCCATGGTACTAAATGTGGCCACATCAAGGGAGACCAAAAAGGCAAAGAGGAATTGGGTTTTCTTGGTGGTGGCACCTATTTTCTCAAACAGGTTACCAACAGAGATACGGCAGGCTCCTTTATTCCTTACCTTCAGGAACTGTTAAAATTAGAACTATTCAAAGCTGCCGTTAGCAACTGAGTTTTCCAGATGTAGTTAATAATTTTATTTTTATTTTCTTGTTTTCTCTTTTTTTTAAAAAAAGATGACTTTTAAAAATTGCCTTATTGTTATATGGTTATATATTGTTATATGGTTTTCTAAAATTCCCATATTGCTGTATGGTTATATAATCTTTTTAACAGCTTTTTTTCCCCTTTTCTTTTCTTACAATTGCCATATTGCTATACTGTATGTATTGCCATGTGGTGTCTTTGAGATTTGTAAGTTTTAACCACCCAGAGTACTGAGTGCACTAATGGGGGAGTATATTTATTTATTTATTTATCAAATAAATGCATACATACATAATGACCAGGGTAGGGGCATTTCCCACCTAGCTTTTCGCATGAGTGTTCCCCTGTTCTGGTCCACAAACCACCCATGCAACTGCCTTGGTTTCTGTATAATCTTTCTAAATAACTTTGGGAAAATCAAATCAAACTACTGGAATATCCTTCTTTATGGGCTCCCATTACTTTAGCCCAAGAAGGATGTCTAGTGCTTATTTTGCTTTCAGACAGGACTGACGATGTTTGGGATTTCCTCAGGTTGGCTTCTTGGTGTAACAGGGTGTATTTGTTAGTTTTCTTTCCCAGGTGTACTGATTTTATTTTTTTTCACAAGATGAACAATGGCCCAGTTTCAAATCTAGTAACATCCTTCAGGTGTATAGGCTACTTGGATAAAAGATTTGCTCATCTTTATTTCCCAAATGTATTCTCCTAACTGGAACTAGAATTTTTTATAACAGAGCATGCAGTTCCCAGGACATGGTGCCCAAAGCTACTGCTTAGGTATACAATCTTCAAAATTTACAATGTATGGATTTGTTTACCACCCTTTCCTTCAAATAACTTCTATGTCTCCTTTTTATCAGTATAACAATGCTGTGAGGAAAATTTGAAAAAAAATATCAAAGAAAGCCATCTACATAGGTGGGAAAATCCATAATCCATATAGTACCTCTTTCTTGAGACCAACCAAAATTCTAGGAAAGTATGCAGGCTTTTGTGTTCTCCAGATCTTGTCATCAAGCTAGGTGGTACAAAAGTGAGGAATGAGGGGAGCAAAAGCTTCCAAATTAAGCCACTTGTGGCTGTGAAGTCTACACTTTAGATTCAATATCAAAACAGAGGTTGCAGGTTAAGTAGATTAATCACCAGAAAGTGCTGCAGCTATCAGAATATACTTTAAAATTCATTCTGTGACAGAGAAGAAACCATTGATTCCCATTTCGGAAAACCTAAATGACAGCTACAACTTAGTTTCATCTCTTGCTTTTCCATTTTTCAAATGTATGTGTGGTTCTGTATTCAATTTTTTTCTTGTTTCCTGAAACTCTTCACAAGGCCTGGAAATATTTGGACTTGTGAGTGCTGGTTTATTCCAGTGCTGATCTCTTGTCTCATGAGAAATACAAAATTGATATATATTTTTTAATACTGGCAAAGTGAACCCAACAAATTCAGTTTCCTTCACTGCTTCCATTCCTAGTTCAGAAAGGCAAAGGAGCTGTTACGAGTGTGGTGGTGGCTAGAAAATGGAAACTAGAAAGAGAAACCAAGAATATTTATTTCCAGAAAGGCACAGTGCCAATCTGTGGCAGCAGAACTAGTGAAGAGTCTTGTGCCATCTTAAAGGCTAAGCTACTTACTAAGACATACACCTTTGCGGAATGGAGCCCGTTTCATCAGATTCCTGAAGGGTTGCCCTGAGTTCAGGTGTTTATATAGATAGTCATGGGTTTCAAACAGTGAAATCAGAGGGGCATAAAATACAGAAAATATAGACAAGGATAATTTCTTTCTTAATGATGGCCATTCACAAAACATGTAAAGAGGGTGGCAGCATACAAGGTAAAGGTGTTCTAAGGCCACATTCCCACATATGAAGGAAGGCAATATCCTGGGTGCCCTATAACCAAGACCTACATCCTATCTAAAGCTGTTGTTTGTGGATAAATCTCTTCAATAGGTAGCCAGACAGAGAGGATATTTTATATTAAAAAAGTCTCCTTCTAGAGGGGAAAAAAACTATTTAGCTGACTGTTATGCAACGTACATTAGGAAAAATGGGTCCTTTTTTATTTCTTTTAGGAAGAAGTGACATTAACATTAGAGGAACAAAATAAGTTGAGTGACTAGGAAAAGAGCTAGAGAAGAATGTCGGGCATCAACGGGACTCCATACATCTTCCCTCCACTGACAAATCACTTTTTAACAGCGTGGGAGATGAGTGTGTTGTGGCACAGGAAGATGGGATGGGAGCACCGCAGCTATTACATTTTTCTAAAGGGTGTTTACCATCTCACAGGATGCATCAGCTCCCGCTGCTAGCATGTGAGATGTCTGAATATCAATTTGAGCTCTTATTTTTCTCAAGTTAAAAGCACTAAATTGCAGGAACCACGTGGGTATCATTCGTATTCTCCTTCAGATACCTAAGAGCTGGGGTAATTTTGTCGTGAGTCACATTATAAAAAAGAACAAATGAAATTATTGCTCCCACTTAACGCAAATACATCTGAGGAGCAAAATATTCTCACTCATCTTTCCCTGAGCCTCATACCGGGCAAACGGAGCACCTTTCCCAGAAACTGGCAATGGTGCTGAGACACAAAGGGGCATGATTTGTGAAAATTTTCTCCCTACAGCACTCCTCATTTGCAAAAGGATACAGAATTGATCACAAAAGAACAGACATCTGTGAGAAAAGCAAAACCTTTCCCTTTGGCCAAGGTCCTAGAAAAGGCTCTTGTAGTTGATTAATTTTGGGGGGGGGGGGGTGAATAGAGGTGTGTCTTCCAAGAAACACCATACCAAATTGAAGCAATATAGCTGTATAACATCCACATAATATTATACTCACTGCATGATAGGAAGGGAAACTGTTTCTTTATTCTCTTATTTCAAGTTCTTCTCATTGAGCAAAATTATGTGTTGTTCTGCCTTTTTTTTAGCATGTTGGAATTTTTCTGGTAAAAAAATTCAAAAAGTGGGTTTTATACAACCAATGCATTTGGAACAAAGCCATTATATTTTGCACAAACCACACTTTTTTGTGTAATATACAAAGCCTCTGCTAATGTTTCTGGTGTAGAAAAAAGTGCTGGTCCTCTGGCTCTTGTGCACAGTGAAAAACAGTAGAACTTTACTGATCTTTTTGATACAAAATAGCCTCCCTTTTTTAAAATTAAGAAGAAAAATATCAGCAAATACTTGTCACATCCTTACTGCATGATCTTAGATAATGTGTGTGTTGGAAATGTATCTTGCTGGGGATGCAATGGTTGTGAACAAATGTGGAAAAATATTTGCATGGAAGGAAGATGGGCATTTTAAAAAACATTTTTTCTCTGCTTTGCTTTCTTTGCCGACACTGTTCTTTCCTCCACCTTTGGAAACAGCAGCTTTTACAGAGATGCAAACTGTGAGCTCTTTTACCCTTGTGCAACAAATCACTAACACTCTTATTTTTTCACCTTGTGGCAAGAAAGCTTGGGAGAGTGGCCTAAAGTGAATCTGGAACACTTGCAAGATCAGTGTTTTGCACAACTACATAGTACGTGAAACAATGGCAACTTGTGCCTGGACTTCATAAAGTAAAAGCATTAGTTGTTTGCATCTATGTGAGCAATAAGCTTGTCCTTTTGCACCAACTGCGCAGATCATGCTGGATAGGGATCAAAAGGTTCTCCGGCTCTCTAGGGAACATGCAGCTGATTTTGCTATGTTTTCAGCCCCACCTCAAATGTAATTCTAAATGTAAAGGAAATGACTAGTAGCAGTAGGGCAAAGAGTGAACCTCAGGCACACATCATGAAATGCTCCAGAGCTGTGCTCCCAAGGATAATCTAAAAATGCAGTTGGCTGTGTTGGTCAGTACTATATCTATATTTATGTTTGTTTTAACATCTGTATGTGTACAAACATGCAAACACTCACAGCTTGCTTACATACATACATACATACATACATACTCCTTTCATTCACAATGTTTCCATGCTGATCACTAGTGCCAATTAGAAGAGTGGAAGATCTACAAGAACACTACACACATAGGTCCACAAAAGGAACGTGGGAAAATTCAAGAAGGAAAGGGCACATTGCATTCTCTTAGACATTATTCCTTTTGTAAAATCTTCCCTCTTCTTTCCAGAACAGCTTAGATCACTCTGTGAGCCCAAAGGGAAAATCCTCAGTGTTAGAAATTAGAAGTGGCTTCAACGGTTATTATCTTCTTCAGAAAGTTACCACATGCATGTACATGAATGAAAACACACTCATGCCCACATTGTCACACTCTGAGAGGTCAGAAACTGGTAAAGGTTTTAGGTTCTAGATCACCCTTGACATTCTGGATTCCTCACTATTCCCAAGGCAACAATATCTTATCTGCACTTGTCTGTCTTCTCATGGTTTTTATGATCTAAAAAGATATGTAAACAAAACAGAAAAGGCAGTGCCACCATGGTTTGTAACACTATCTTCAACTAGCTTTGGCATTGAAGAATACGGCTCTTGGAAATGTAGCTAGACACAAGCCAGCCACGCTGCAATGTCCACACAGCAATGCAGAAAGGCCTTGTCTGCTTAGATCCAAAAAGAAAAGGAGAGTACAGGCCATGACCATTACGAAATGCATGAGCCCAGCCATGAAGATTCCAAGTTCCATTTCCTACAGACATCACAAATTAGATGAACTTGAGAAGTGGCCTTTTATTGAATGAGACCATTAATCAATTTAGCACAAGATTGGAGACTTCCAGAGGTCCAGGAGTTCTGGACCTTGGATGGTTGGACTTGAGTCCCTCATGCCCCAAATATTTATATTTTCTTTAACTGAAAAAGCTGTCTTCCACTGCCATGTGTCAGTAGCAACAAGAACAGTTATAAATATTTGGGAGGGTGTGGAAATGAGGAGTATGGAGGTCTCAAACATGACAAAATTGGGCTCAATGCTACCTTTACAACCCAAAGGACCTTTTGATGAAAATAATTGGAGGCCAATCCATGAAAATAATTGGGGAGAGGAGTGGGGGCCCAGGGATGCTTGGGGCTTACATTTCAGCTCCTGGGTGATTGCATACACCCTGTGACCTGAACTTTGCCCATTCCTGATCTGTTGTTATTTTGTATCATCAAGGTTGTTCCAAACTATGGCTATTCACATAGATTTTTTTCCCAAGTATGTGAGACGTTCAAGGAGTGGTTTAATACAGCTCCTTCAGTGAGCGTCCATGGCTTAATGGGAGTTTGAATCCAAGTCTCCTGAGTCCTAATCCCACACTCTTTCTACTACACCACTCTGGCTTTTGCTGCAGAGTAGTGTATTATATACCCTGATTTTTAAAAGACATGTATTATTTTCCCCTTCTTAAAGATACAGAGAACATGTTCTCTATCACCAGATGGTAATCAGAGCAGGTTTCGTGTGTCTCCTCCCCATCCTTCTTCAATACCAGAAACATATTCCTACCTAAACCATTTTAGAGCATTTGTTGGCAATTAGTAATTTATTCTTGGCACACCTATATTTGAATTAACATCTGCAAATGCCTAATACTTTTTCTGTAGGAGATGTGGCAATTGAAAACTTACTTCAAAAGTTGCTCAGCATGCCTAACCACAATGATTCCCCTGCCCTCCCAAACAATAATCACCATCCTGTTCCCCTTAAATATTCACCAATAAATGGTTCCAATAAGATCCTTATGAAATTCTATTAGAATGGGCTATCAGTTCGCCTGCTGCTTTCAAGCACAAAATTATTGCCCTGTAGTCCAGGCCTCCAGGTGGTGGATTCTTTGTCATCATTTTAGTAAAAACAACTGTGAAAAAGATCCATTGTTTTCCCATAAGCTTCTGCTGAGAAATATCCGCCTCAGTTGTTCCAAGAAGCTTTACAGGATTATGCAACCTTGACATCTACTTCCCTGGAACAAGTAAAACAAAGCAAATCCATATTCTCTGGTTTTTCGATAACTTTAGAAAAATTCTATTTCTTTTTTAAAGCTAGGAGAGGTCTGGGAGAAATAATTTTAGAAAGACAGATTTTTTTTATAAAGGTGACAAATAGGTTGCTAGGCAACACAATGAAGGGTTGGTCACTTTAATAGATTTCCAATCTTATTCATGAAGATGGGATATTCAGTGACAATTATTTGGCATATGCGATATATGAAGCCTGAGTCTCTATCAGAAAGAATTATAAAACTTCCTAGAGTTATCTGGGATGTTTGAGAGGTTATTTTGGTACTCAAAATCAATTCTTGTCTCCTACCATATATGGCTCCTAAGAGAAGATCAGCATGGCCAGCCTACTGTAGTAGGCAGAGTGCAACACAGTGCAGAAGTGGTTAAGAAGGAAACTGCTGAATAGCTCAGTGGTTTAAGTATCTAGTTGGGGGTTCGATACCCCATTGTGCTTTATTGACAGCAGCTAGACTTGAGAATCCATAGTGTCCCTTCCAGCTCTGCAATTCTAAGATGACTAAGGCTGCAACTACACAGCGAAAGAAATGTGAATTAACTCACATTCTTTTGCTGTGAAGTCTCACTGGATCATTCAGTTCTCTCTAAGTGGCCACACAAACAGAGGAAAAAAGCTTTCTACTTGCAGTTCTATTTGAAGCACTTGTAGGTGTCGCAGTTCAAAAGAAATGCCTTAAAAAGGCTTTATTTCCCCCCAGTCACTTCCATATTTTAATTTGCCTGCGAGAGAGTTCCTGAAGCTGTTAAAAATTAGTAAATGAATAAACAGGCCTTCAGGAGGGAACTGTTTAAAAAAAGTGGGAGCATAGGGGAGCAGAGGCTTTGTGGAGAGAGGGGTATACTGGTGCTGCTTGTGTGTGTGTGTGTGTATACATTCTCTTTCATTGCCCCCCTCTTTTCTCCCAGCTGGAACTTCTCCTTCTGCTCCCCCCCCCCAGTCCACACAGAAAAAGGCCTTTTCAAATCCTTCTGGCAACAAAAATGTAGATGCCCCTAAGCAGGAGAGAGAGAAAAAACACTACTATGAGCAAAAAGAGCTGGATGGATTCGATTCAGCCTTTACCTCATGCAGGCAGGAAAATTAATTTGAATTCACCTGTTTTATAAGCGGAGCAAATCCCAAGGTATTTGCTGGTGTAGTCAAGCTCTAAAATGATTAAGATGAAAAGGAAGTAAAATTATACTAGCCAAGCCAAGTGAGGAGATGAGAATAAGAACTGAGGGTTAGCCACCAGAAGGTTTCTAATAGGGCTCCTTGGCCAAAAAAGGTTCTTTGCCTTATGCAGAAGCAGCATTGATGAATACAGTTCTGTTGTTGCATTTGTAATAGAGTTTTGAACTTCAAATTCCTTGCAGCTTATCAATGTCCTTTCAAAAGTAGCCAAAACTAGGTAGTGATTCTCAAACCCAACTTCTGTAGGGGCCAACTAGCTTTAAACTTAACTTCTGCTAATTTCCAAGATGGTGGTTCAAGGTTTGGTCTGATTCTAAGATGTGGTTTAATAAAAATGAAAAAAAAAAAAGAACTAGAGCCCCTAAATGGTTTCAACTCCACATGATTATCCATTCCTTCTCCATCACTAATATACATAATCTACACCATAGCAGGTTGGTATGTGCAATGCAAAATGCAGGAAGATGCAGTAATAACTCTTGATTGCTGATTTTTTTCATTGTTTAAAAGGCTGGAACTAAGAAGGATTGGAAAGGTACGGAGATGAAATTGAATAAGTTTAATAGTTTTATAGTTCAGATTATATTTGATATTATGTATTATCTTAATGCAATAGTAAGGTAAAGGTAAAGGTTCCCTTTGACATTTAATCCAGTCGTGTCCGACTCTAGGGGGCGGTGCTCATCCCCATTTCCAAGCCGTAGAGCCAGAGTTTGTCCGTAGACAGTTTCCGTGGTCACGTGGCCAGCGTGACGACTAGACACGGAACACCGTTACCGTGGTGGTACCTATTTATCTACTCACATTTTTACATGCTTTCTAACTGCTAGGTTGGCAGGAGTTGGGATAAGCGACGGGAATTCCGTCGCGTGAATTCGATCTTACGACTGCTGGTCTTCTGACCTTGCAAGCACAGAGGCTTCTGCGGTTTAACCCACAGCGCCACCACATCCCTTCCAATGCAATAGTGCTCCACATCTATAGAAGGATTTGTAATGTCAGTTTGAATGAAAAAATGAGCAGCTATTTTCAATGGCAATCACTGCTGTCACCTCACTGAGATGACAGGAAACTAAAGTATGTGGGCAATCAAAGATCAATGAAACCATCATAGCTGCTAGGAAGAGGGAGGTAAACTCCTCAGGTGGCAGAGTCCTGAGGGCAGTTGGGCCTCTATGGCAGCAGCACTCTGACAATGCCTCCTTAGCTCTTGAGGCATTCTCGTGCCTTGGAGGAAAGAACTGTGAATGACAGCAGCACACTCCCTAAACTAGTTTATTGCTCCTGGGTGTGATGGAAGACAACCTATTAAGGAAACACAGAGAGAGAGAGAGCAACCTCATGTCATCTCCTGCCCTCTCCTCACTCACCAGCTGTTTAGGGCCTTCCATTCTAAAACCCACAGATTTAAAACTAAACTGTTCTTTGGCTGTGTAGGCCTCTAGTTGCTGGTGCAATAAGACAAAATATGGACAGGGATGTGTTTCAACACTGACACTAAATTAGTACCTTTAACATATTAGCACAGTGTGAATCCTAGTGCTTCAGGGCCTTTCATGAGCAACCAATTCACATCCATTGTTACAGCAGAAAGTTTCACTGATAAGGCAGACTGCACATTTCTCTCTTCTCTCACTCAGTTTTTCCCCCCTTTGAATGGAACATGTGCCCTGCTTAAAAAGAAAGAAAGAAAGAAAGAAAACTGCCCTTTGGGCCCTTCTTTTCCATATCATGGGATGTTCATTTTCAATGAATCTGTTTTGCAGATGGCTGTGGATTTAGGCTTCAGATGTGCTGTTAAAGCTCTTTACAAGCTTCTCTCTATCCCCCAGTGTTTAATCTTTGATCCTTCCATTCCTCTGTTAGGAGAGGCATTGCTGAGGTTTTTTCAGCACACTTACTATTCGGGGCACCAATATGACTATTTCTCATAATTATTTGAAGTGTTGAATAAAAATTCTGCCTTAAAACTGATTCATGCAATCAAGGACCTAGGTAGGTGGCCGCTTGTATTTAAACAATGTGGGCAGAGCCCCACACTGAGTAGCTGTTTTGTGTGAGTGGCTCCCTGGGCAGTCTAGGTAATTTGTTAGCCCTGCCACTACCAACCCCTCCAAACAGGTGCTGTGTTGGTGGAGATAAATTCTACCTAAGCCACATGGGAAGCCACCAACACAAACAGCTTGCCACTTGCAGCTCTACTTACATGGCCAAATTACATTGGAACTGGCTGCACTGAAGAAAAGCACCTGACTCCATTTGACAATCTGTTATCTTTAACAATCCTCCAAAAACCCAGAACTCAGAGACAGTACATTGCAGAGAAAGGGGTATGTGTAGCACTGTTGCTATTATAGACACTTCGTCAAAGAAACACTGGACATTTTTTTCTGGTCAGCATGTAGATCAACTGAGCATCACTCTGAGGCTCCCCATATTTTGCCTTCTTGCCAGCTTCAGTGCTGCCCTATTTTAATTTCCATATTATGAATAACTACTGACTTGGGTCAGGGCAAGTACACATGGTCATTGCTATACAGTCACACTCATGCTTAGCAAGATCATAGCTATATGCCAGATTAGATTGTGTTGCTGTTGCTGTTGCAATTTAGTACACGAAGCAACAGGATTTTAGCCTCTGTTTCAGAATACTGGGTATTTCAAACTATATCTAGCATCACGGCTGTCAGTTTCTCTAAGAAGAGTATTCATTAAACAATCACAAGGAGATAAAAATGATTATTCAGACATCATGTTCCTGGCTTGATAAACCACGGTTTATGAGCCGTTAGGTTCACTGTTAGATGTGAACCAAACCAAACTGTTGAGTAGGTGTTTAGAGAAAATGGCAAACCTCTTTAAACAGTAAACCAGGAAAACAGAAAACGGAGGTTATGGGTAGTGGTCATGGTGATGAGTTAACAGCACAAGCTAGCCTATCGTATATGATGCCAAAGTATCTGGTTGATGTCTCTATCTGAGTACCAACTGTTAATTCAGTTCTTATTTCTTTATAAGCAGTCTGATTACTTTTAGAAAATATTTACTCCATGTTATTCTTTTTCTATATACGTGTAAGCCTTGAAATTTATGTTCATGGATTCAAATTCAAGGGCTGAATTAACATAATTGGTAGCATTACATTCATTTTATAACTTTTCCTTTGTTTTAAATTTTTAGTGTTATGTTATTTTTTCAACAATAACTTTCTCCTTGCCTGAATAATAAAACTGAAACTATTCTGTTGTCTATTTGAGTTTATGTGTTTTATGTTCAGCTAAAATGTACCTACTTAATTTATAACACTGTGAGTGGGAAAATGGACTAATGATGCCCCCCCCCCAATACAAAGCAATAATAACATCATCTCAAGGGGGGGGGGGAAGCAATGTGTGACTCTTTTTTAAAAAGGAGGCATGTGTATGAGGCCCTGGGTCACACAAGACTAAAACTGTGGAGGTCTCTGCATAATCAGTGCTTACTAGGTGCCTTGAGGACTAGTCTTATTGAAAGGCAGCCTACATATTGAATAATTAAATAAAGTTGGATAAGAATAAAAATGACTATGAGACTGTAAGATTCCCAAGCCCTGTGAGATTTTATGCCTCGAGGTGAAAATGAGGCACAGGTGCTTGCCACGGTCTCCATAATTTGTACATACTGTCTCCTGGAAAAACTAGTGCTCTTTCCCTTTGCACGTGAACATATACATGCACAGATAATGATTGGCTGATTGTCAAAAGTGATGTAAATCCCCTTTTGATGCTCCTAATCCTTTATAGTGAAAGCAGTGACCACTGTCATTCTGTGCAATTTCAATTATTTGCCCTAAATTATGTGTGAGAAAATATTATTTGTGCAATTTTGCTTAATTCATGTACAAAATAGTTTCTGTTCTCTTGTCAAGAGCTCCAGAAAATATCTTGCTATCCTGTGGTTTGTGAAGAATAATTTTAAAGTTCTTTATCCTTGCAAGCAAGGAGAAGCAAACAAGGTTTTACATCCCGACAGTTAATTCACAAGTTTGTTCCATCTTGTTTCAACAGATGAAAAATTGCATTTAAATATCCATGGAAACACTTTTGCTTTTGAAAATTATTTATCTTCAAAATATTTTCTCCACATTTTTAAACTTAATGTTATTTTTACAGTCTGCACTTCTGGAAGAGCTGGAAGTAACTACGTAGTTAAAGTTAACTACATCAGGATCACAAGGTGTACGTAAGATATCAAAAGTGATAATAGTAGTAGTTATTAGTGGTAATGAACATATGTTCTAGTTAAGTTCCAAAGTTACTTTAAAAGGGGAGTCTAGGACAATTTAGAGGCATTTTGATAGGACTCCTCCCCGCCCCCCAATTTTGGGCTATACTCTCACCAATCCTAAATGGCAAATGAAGCATTGTTTTGCTTCTTCTTTTATATTCTTCTGTTTTCAAGGTGCAATGTCAGAATTGGCTAATAGAAAAAAATCAGAGAGTATAATTGTTTTTCTTGTCCACTGTTATTGCCAACACAATGTCCAATAATGCACAATGTAACAAAGTACCTTTGTAAGTGGAACACTGATTACAACAACTATATGGCTGTTGGGAAGCAATGAATTCTTTATCAAATGGATACGTTTCCAAGCTCCGGTTCCCTGATAAATGTTATCTAAAATTGCACTTTGCTAAACTATGTTGTTACATTTTTAGGGTTGAGAGGCCTGTGTCACAATACGGAAGGAAGGAAAAACTCAAGTGGTTAGCCATATTCTGATCTGCAAATTATTATGGGAAATGAAGACCAGGTAACAATTCAAATTAGAATTCAAAAATATCACATTCCTCTCCTATTGGAAAGAGGTTGAAAATGATACTGAATTACTAGTTTAAGAAAAAGTGGAATCACAGAAAAGTACACAGGGTGTGAAACAGTGAGGAGCTGAGAGACAGGATGAAACAAACTTCATTAAACTTTGTACCAGGCAACTGAAGGTTTTCCTTTTTTCATTGCAACACAAGGCAATGTCAGCAGTGGCAAAATCTAGACCAATGGTTGCCAGATGTTGGTCCTAGATGTTGGACTTTTCCTTCGTGAATCCCTAACTGTGGTCCATGCTGGCTGGGTCTTCTGGGAGCCCAACAACCCTTGGGGACCCAATTTGGGAATCACTGCTCTTGACCCTTCCTCTTAATTAAACAAAAGGCAGAGCTTGGAAAGTTGCTTTTATGAAGGACACCTATACAGTAATGCCATTGTGGAACACTTCATAAGAAGCTCTAGGTCAGGACGTAACGGATGGATTCAGTGTGTCATTATAGTAATTATATACTAACTTTCTGGGCTCTGACAAGTGAAGGCTATTGGCAAAGAGAACTGAGCCATTTCTCCACCCTAATTCAGATGATAACAAACATGCTCAGACAGAGGGAGAGATGTGAATATGAACCTTTACCGGAGCAAGCACAAAGCAATAATTTCCACTTCATCAAGGACAAGAAATACCAAAATATGAATTATGGGTCATGGCATCTGCCTTTTCTTCAGCCCGTCTCTGAAAGGGATTCTGCCCCATCACTTTTGTGATTAGTTGTAAAAAAACAAATGCTCAGTCCTCAGATCACTTTCCCCGGAGGCTGAGCGCATCACAATTCCACACAGGCAGACCAGGCTCTATGCCAGACCTCCCTGAGCTGTCACCTTTCCAGCACTGCATTGAACTGAAATCAAAGCAGACAGAGCAGAGACATGACAGCCATGAATCAGATGGGCCTTTCCAATGAAGGGGGCACCCCTTAGTCATCTTCCAGAGAGAAGACCTTCCCTCTGACCTTCAGCACACCACTCCAATTTTCTCCAAAGAGTCTCAAGAAACTCTTAGCTATTAAGATGTTCTTTAATCCATCAACAGAAAAAGCTGCTAAACTGTTACCTTGAGCAAATTTACATAGAAATCACCAAAGATACTGTGCAAACAAGAAAAGGAATTATAGCTGCAATACTGCTGGCACTCAGAAATGATTGTGTGTGTGTGTGTATCTGTTGTAGTTGTAGTTGCACTTCTTGGTTTTTCAGTGGAGTTCCTCCTCTTACACAGAGTTGTAGGGATTAAACCCCGTAAATAAAGAAGGATAAATGGTTGTTGATTAGCAACTGCTAGTGAATTCCACTTTTTTTTTTTTACATTTTCCCTTCCTTCCACTACAACAGAAATGGGAAAGTTCTTTTAAAATATCCATTATGTTACTTACTGTGGTGTTTGAAAAGTAATTTGTTCTCATTTGTTGTTACAATATGGAAAAAAGTTACTCATTTAGCAAAATCCTGTTGTGTAAAGTTATGCTGCTGTAAATTGGATCTGGTGCTGGAAATTATTATTTTGAACTAACTAAATGCATTCTATTCCTCCATTCAGGGTCGGAGGCTCTCTAGGGCCCCCTATGGCCTTGAGCAAGTCTGGGGGAGCCTCATGGGGTGGGAGGAAGCATTTTATAGTAAAACGTTGCTGCCACCTTGGCTCTGGTGTTTCTGATCCTGGAAGCAGCAATCCAGCAATGAATTTTTTATTATTAAAGCCCACCCATCCCTTTCCCAAGGCTTCTAAAGTCTTCTCCTCGAAGGGGGCCATAGAGAGCCTCGGAACTTGAAAGGGGACATGGAATTTGTTTAAATCAATTATTTAAGTTACGGCAGTGTAACTTTACACAACAAAATTTAGTTCATTGTGTTACCTGTTACTTTTTCATATTTTATTTGGCTCGTTTTGCACAACCTGCTGAACAAGATGAAAAAATGTGGGCCACTCTAACCCTATTCAGGCACTCAGAAAAGGGTTGATCTGAATACATGAGGAGGGGAAGAGTACTAGCTCCGCTCTCTCTGTTGTTGCTCTCCAGGTTTGGGGAGAAAAAAAAATCTGAAAAAGACAGTCTGCAATGTACAACAACTCTAACATGATTGTTGTTCTGTTGCTGCTCTCCTACCAGAGGTTGGGAATTACCATATCTCTCCTGACTGGATGCAGGATCTCCAACCTATGACATTGTGCTGCATGTAAACCCACCTGTCAGGTTGGATGTATCTCTCTGTCGCATCAGAGACAGTGTGCCTCTATCTATCATACCTCTCCTATCATGCTTGTGGACTTCCCAAAATGAAGTGGTTGACTTTTCTGAACAGACTGCTGAACTCAGCAGGCCTTTGATCTGACTCACCATGGCTTTTCTAATGTTCTTATTCTTTCCTAAAGGTGAACAAATCTGCTTATATGGATTCTGTTCATGTGACAGCATGAAAGAACCCTGCACCTAGTCTTGACAAGAAAGTACCAGCCATTTGAAATGTTTCAAATACCAGTCAAAAGCCATCTGAGGAGGATGAGCAGCGTCTTTTTCTTAAACCAGCCAGGCAGCTGATATTTATTCCATAATATAGACAAAACTCTACCTTCTGTCAAAGAGAAGGGAATAAATTCTTTTCTCCTAATGGTGTTTTCTTTCCAATCAATTTCCTTTCAAGCTTGATTTAAGAGGCTTCCCCATCAGAACCTCAAGCTGGTGGGTTGTGTTTTTCTTGGAGGGGGTGGAAGTAGTACAATTGCTGTTTCTCATCCCTGCCACCAAACATGAAAATTAGGAGTGCCAAACCTGCAGAGTTCCATCTAAATGTTGGCACAGCACCCCAAATTTCTAGTTGCTTCCATTCCATTTAAAAGCCATGTGTGGAGACTTAGGGCCAGCAGTTGTATAAAGGAAGGTGTCGTCTCTGAGGACTAGTAGATCAGGTCTGCACAACATGTGACCCCAAAAGCCAAATATAGCCTGCGTGCCATGTCTAATGACACACCATGGCCTTGGCAAAGCCATTTTTGCCAACTCCAATACATAGCAAGCTGCAGTAGATACCTGGCATACTGTGCATTGGCTTGGAGGGTCATATATTGTACAGACCCATCATAAATATAACTTGGGAAAGCAGAAAGCTTCTCCAAAGTGCTTGAGGAAGTGGTAATGGGGCTATCAAAGGATTTCCCCATGGCAACCTTGCAAGGAATCTTATTCTGAGAATTACAGGCTTAGTTCACCAAATGGTAAACAAAGATTTTAATCCAGATATCTCCAAATGATCAACCCTGAGTGCTCACTGGAAGGACAGATCCTGAAGCTGAGGCTCCAATACTTTGGCCATCTCAAGAGAAGAGAAGACTCCCTGGAAAAGACCCTGATGTTGGGAAAGTGTGAAGGCAAGAGGAGAAGGGGATGACAGAGGACGAGATGGTTGGACAGTGTCATCAAAGCTACCAACATGAATTTGACCGAACTCCGGGAGGCAGTGGAAGACAGGAGGGCCTGGCGTGCTCTGGTCCATCGGGTCACGAAGAGTCGGACATGACTTAATGACTAAACAACAACAACATCTCCAAATGAAATTCAACACTTTAGGTGTTACATTCAGAGACTTTTTTTTTTGGCCAAGTCGAACCTTTTGGGGGATATGTGTTCATGGGTAGGTAGGTGACAGAGGAGGTGCATATGAAAGGAAAAAGTATGTGGATGAAGGTGTGTATGTAGCTTTTGCCATTTCTATATTTGGCTTTGGCCCAGCCAGTGCTAGTATGCAACCTCCTTGCTAGAAAACTACCCTGTAGGAGATATAGATCATGACTTGAAAAAGGTTCCTTTCTTGCCCATGCACTGTTTTCCAACAGGGTCTATCTTTCCTTGTTTCTCTCCAAATGTAAGAGGAACCTAGCTGGGTCAGACCAAAGTCATCTAGCACAGCAGTTGACTTCTAACAGTGACTCTAAAGAACACAAGTACCTACAGAAAGACACGATAACACCAGTCTCAAATGTGAACAACAAACATACCTTACTTGAATGCAATGATAAGATCTTTAAAGGAAGAGGAACAAAATTACATATGAAAAAACAAAAAGTGAACAATCTAATGAGCCAAAAACTGGAGATTTAAACAGCTTAATAGTGCAGCTAATAATCCAACATGTCCAAATTGTATTACCCAACAAGCCAAAATAGTATGATAGAGCAAAATTAAACAATCTGGTGAGTCAAGCCAAAACAGTAACCCCAGGGTTGGTTGTTTTGAAGCTTTCTTCAGTAATAGAGGCAACTTCCATCCATACAGCTTATTTTCCTATATGAATATCTTAATTCAGACAGATGTGATAACAAGATAAAACAATAGCATGGGGAAAAAAATCTGCTGTTCACCCATTGCAAAGGAGGTCATCATCAATACATCTTGTAGCATAAGAAAAACAGCTAAATGTGTTAATGAGGAACATATGTTCCCTAGACTGTGTTTTTAAGAATATGTGTACAATACAATGGAGATGTCCTACTGAGTTCAATAGGATTTACTTCAATATACATGGATATCAAATCACAGCACTAGTTCTCCTGTATATGCTTATTATTTATCAGTGTGTTTCTAAATATATGGTCAAAATGAGCAAAGGTGGTCATCTTGACTTGCGTTCTGTTATAATTCTTTCTTCTGCAATAGACTCAGATGGAGGAGTTCATAACTTTGCCAGTCAGAGAGCGCACAGAGATTTGTATGGTGCCTTCTCCACAGTTTTAGAACAAACTATTCTTCCTGGATATTACCCAAACACCACTGACCATTTGGTTTTTATACCTGGGAAATTTTTGAGATATTTTTAAAGGAGAACATATGCAGCCATTCCTTCCCTCTGAAAAGCTGATGTTGGTACACCATCTTTCAGTCTAATATGTATTCCATTTTTCGCCTGATCAAGTCCTAATATGGATTCTGGATCAGATTCTAGCCTGGATAATCAGTTCTCAACATAAATACAATGCAATATATTTTCATAGTTTAGTTAACATTGTCATTGTGCGCACTCATCCTGCTGACATGTTCTAACCCAGAGGTTGCTGCATGTCAGCAGTGAACAATCACCTCTCCTTTCCTTTTTTTTTTTTTTTTTTTTTTTTTTTTTTGCAGTTTCATGGGAGCTCCTTCTTAGGAATGATCTGATACTTTTTTTAAATGTAGGCCATGATTTCCAAATATAGCTTCCCAAAGTTATTCTCCTAAATCAATATTTAGGGACATAAATAAATGGCCTGATTCTCCAAAGTTGTTAGGAGTCGCACAAAGTGGCTGGAGGCTCATTGCTTTTGAAATTCAGGCTGCTTATTTAGATGCCTTAATATAGATTCAGGAGGCTAATGCTGGGTACCTATTTTTGACAATCCTGGCTGATTTTATTACTAGCTAAGCTCTCCCCCAAACAAAGACAGGCTTGCTGCAATCCATCATAAGTATGTGACATTCCACGAGAAGCATTTTACGAAAATAGGCCAAAGGCCCCAAGCACTAGGAAAAACAGCATTATTTGGCTGAGGAAGAATACACCTTCTTAAACATGTGGCCATCTCACTGTGCAGACCAGATGAGTTTTATACATTGACAGTTATTCCCCAGAGTGGATTACAGAACTGTTGGGAAGCAGGAATGAAAATCCCAACTTGCTTCGTCTTTGTAGGGGTCTCAAACACATAACTGTGTGTGTATGCACACTCACATGCATATATCCCCACCACAAGAGGGCAAGATTATTTATTTATTTATTTATTTATTTATTTATTTGGGCCTCAGAAACATTTTGTGCACGTTCAGGCCTATTTTTCATGTACTTCGACAAGAGGCAAATGAAGCAATCATTGCCTTCATATATGAGTACAAACAAAGCACTATAGCAGTGGTTCCCAATCTTGGGTAACCTTGGTGTACTTGGATTGCAACTCCCAGAAGCCTTCACCATTAGTTGTGCTGGCTGGGGATTCTGGGAGTTGCAGTCCAAGAATACCTGGGTTACTCAAGGTTGGGAACCACTGCACTATATGGATGGTTCGTGTCTTGGGGGGGAAAAATCAAGCAACCTGGCCTTTGGTGCTTGTTCTCTCTCTCAATCTCTCCCTCTCTCTGTGCACTTAACTTCAGTATGGGAAAAGACACCAGTTTTGTGCTGCAAACATTTTGGCAAAATGTGTCAGGTGTGATTGTGGATAGAGGGGAAAGACACTTGTCGAGCACAATATTAATCCAATGATATGCCAATTGTAATGGGTTTGGAATGGACCCAAGCCTCTTATTTTACCACGGTTGCCTTTGCACTGGCAGAATCCCCTTGTTCTGGCTGGCCTTGCATATCCGCCATCAGATAAGGCAAAAAAAAAAAGAGAGGAAGAGAGACGGTAGCATAAGAGAGGAGCTCTGTTACACCATATCCAAAAACCCCTGCAGCCCAAGGATACAGTCACTGTGCCAGAACAAAGTTTGGCCAATGAACGTAACACTAAATAGTTTCCAACAGCCTGGGAGGATTTTGAATTCTGCACAGCTTCAGCTGTCCTGGCATTTGCTTGGTTAACCTTCATCCATCTTAGTCATTTAGGATCGCACTTCTCTTGATTGGGTAATGGAGGTGAGACCGCTTTCTTGAGTAGGATAGTCCTCAAGACACTATCTCATCAGGTCACTATGGACTGTTCAAATAAAAAACAAAGCCAGAGAGATTTGTATACCTAATAGGAAGTCAGAGATATGATTCCTCTGTACCTGAGCACCATCCTACTTTGAGGAACAGGTGGTTGTCAGGATAAGAGGTGGTATCCTACAACTGATCAATACATGGGGATAGCATCTCAACAAACAGCTATGCAGGATAAAATCTGCACCTTGTCCCACTACTACAACTTCTGTTTGAGTGATCCACATCTAATAATGTTGTACGAAAAGTAGAACTTGCTGGCAGGGCTTATATAAGATAAAAATCTCCAGTTAAAAATAGCTTGTAAAGAAGTGGTACATGATTAACTGATATTTTAAGAAATAGTTAATCAACTGTTTATAGAATTCAACAGGCGGCTTCAAGCAATGGTTTATAATAATCTCTAACACCTTCTCCAGATGTATCTCACAGCCATCTGTAACACATGCTGCTCCTCTCTGCAACATACTTATAATAGCTATGAAATCATTCATTAACTCTCAATGAAATGTTTATCAGTAAAATCTTAATGTTAAGCATGTCCTATTTGTTTTGCAGAAGTCAAAATCCCTTACCAGCACATGAAAACAAAGGGCCAGTTTATATAAGCAAGACAAGATAGCAGTATTCAATCCAGCCTGAAACAACAGACATGTTATTTGTGAGCTATAATCCCTCGTTCATTCTGAGATGTCCCTGTGAAATTCTATATATGGTTGGGATGGGTTAAGATACCAAATGACCTGCTTTTATCTGTGAACTGGCCAAAAGGGAATGGACCAATCTCATAAGGGAGATCAGTTTCTCTCTGTCATGCAGTCCTACAATTCACTACTTTAAGGTACATGATGCTCTGATATCTGACTATTCATCCTATCAAAACACATCCTGTCTTTAGGATGGGCCTTCCAACAGTCAATAGAGCTACCAGCAGAGAGACTGAGAACCATGCACTCAGAAGCTAACATGAGCAGGAGTTATGTACGTGAATTTTGGAGTCACATTTTAACTCAGATAAGGGTCACATAATGCTCTTTGAGCATAACAATTTAGTGATGATACAGAGAAGCAAATGGAAACCCTGCCCTCAAAGTCATGGTATGTAATCTGAAGCACCTAAAGCAGAACATCCTACATGTGTCACCAAAAACACAAGGAAGACCATAAAATGATGATAAATCAACATTTGCTGCCCTGCAATGAAACCCCAAATCAATTTATTGACGCTGACTCTTGGGATATAAATCCTTGCTTTTGTCATCCTCCCATACAAGAACAAGGAATTGCAACATTGTCCTCTTCAATTCTAAGGATGCTGATGGATTTCTTGAACCCTTGATAGAGTTATCATATTGGTGAGAGCAATGTCTCATGCAAAATTACCCACAAAATTGCACAATGTGTATTATGGCCCAAAACCAAGAGGCCCGCTGCTTTGAAAATGTGAAGCACATGGTGGTCTGTTTGCATCTTTCTTGTCAATCAGTCAGTCCTATGCTGGCTCTCTGTGCACACATATGCTTTTGTTCTCATTTTGTTTATTTGATTCTTATATCGTTGTTATGTCTATGTGGTTATTATTTAATATGTTCTTGTGGTTTATTTTGTTGCGAACTGCCCAGAGTGGCCTTAGTAGCCAGATGGGCAGTATATAAATTGAATATAGAATAGTATATAGAAAAAAAGAGAAAGAAGACCAGAAATATTTTGCACAAATTGCAGAGACCTGTAGTGGGGTGGAGCTCTTTGTCTCCTGTGGAGGTAAGGAATCCCTCAAGGATATAAAATTCTCATCAGGGAATCACACTATGTTGGCTGGTATCCTTTTACAGCCTATTGCAATAAGAATGAATAATTCAGTGAGCACTGTTCCCACTCCTGCTGCCGCCCCAATCTGTCTCATCATAGGATCAGGCCTGGGCTAGAGTTTGCTTGCCTCCCAGTTGCCTACATTTTTCCATTCCACAACATAAACCCATGGGAGGAGCAATTTATGAAACTGGCCTGCCTTGAAAAACTCAGAAGAGAGAGATGCTAAGCCTAGGTATGGCATACAAGGAGTTTGTGTTGCCACAAACAGTTCTGATTCATGCCTCTGGAGTGGATAAACAGAGTTTGTCTGTTTCCACAGCTGTCAGTCTAAAGAGGAAAATCCATCCGTGAAACTTGGCAGCACGGCAGTCTATGGGTTCCCCTGGAGCATTGATTTGCATAGCAAAACTACTCCAAGAATTGTGCAGCAGGACTTATGTTTACAGATTTAAAAAACTCAATCCCATAAATCCATGGGCATGTGTGCACTCAGATACACTGAGAATATGAGCATGAATAAATGTTTTTGAGGGTGGCATGTGTGATCTCTGAGGCACAGGAAGGGAAACTGGGGAGGGGGAAGACACGAACAAGTCACACACCTCCACATCTTTCATACTCTTTTCTTTTAGTGAGTGAAGGGCTGATTGTCCCCAGAGGCTTTTCCCATCAACTCTAGAGCTCCATATTTATGAAGCTCATTTTCTCCTTTCATTAGCTCTTATCACTCTCTCTGTGTTGCCTCAAGTATCTCTTTCTCCATTGTTAAGGGAACCACACAGTAGACAGTGCTGTTATGGTCTTCCCTGTAATGAATTTATGTGTATTCTTGCCTTCCATCTCATTGTTTCTGTTGCATTCTAAAAAGACCTGCACCTTGCACACTCTTGCAAACTACTGCTCAAATGAAAATAAATGCTATACATAAAACCCAATCCATTTTTCTGTTATTTTCAGCAGAGTACTTCTGTATTCAAGGAATATTTCCCAAGAACGGAACAGAAAATAAAAGCTAGAGAAGCTACAGAATGCAGCAATGCTATTACAGGTAGCAATGCTGTTCCTGACCTAGGTTTTGTGAAATGAAAGCCAGAACTAGAAAGTATGGTATAACACAGAATATTCCTCATATTCAGGCAATCTTTGGATGCTGGTGTTTAATGGTATATTATTATATCACCATAATCACCCAATCTCCTGAAAAAGACAAAAAGCTGATCCCACAGCTACAAATACTCAACTATCCCACACACTACACCAGAACGCAGACAGAGTTCTAGCTCCTGTCCTCTGAAGATGCCGGCCACAGAGACTGGTGAAACGTTAGGAAGAAAAACCTCCAGAACATGGCCAAACAGCCAGAAAAACCTACAACAATCATCAAGGTTTGTTATCACAGCTTTCTGTTGTTACTTAAATTTATAGGCTGCTTTTCCTTAGTAAGCTCTCCCTACTTTATATCCACCACAACCCTATGAGACAGGTCAGACTGAGAAAATGTAACTGTTTCAAAGTCACCCAGTAAAATTTAAGACAAGATATAGATTTGGACCCAGGTCTCCTGAACTCTGGTCCAATACTATAACTATTAACTCATATGGGCTATACCTTGTGATAGCAAATTCTATAGTTTAACCTTATGGTTCCCAAAGAGTTATTCCCAAAAGCATCAAGGAAGCCGAAGAAAGGGGGGTGGCTGCAGCAGAAGGGCCAACTTATCAGTAAAAGCAAAGCGTGCTGCTTATATACTGCCCCATAGCACTTAAAGCACTCTCTGGGCAGTTTACAAGTTAATTACACAGGTTACACATAGCTCCCCCAGCAAGCTGGGCGCTCATTTTACCAACCTCGGAAGGATAGAAAGCTGAGTCAACCTTGAGCCGGCTACCCAGGATAGAACCCTGGGTCGTGAGCACAGTTTTGGCTGCAGTACAGCAGTTTAACCACTGCACCACAAGGTTCCTTAATTAAAAAGGAGACTACCATGCCCAAGGACCTATGTCTTCCCTTACATTCAAGGTTCCATTGAGTGCCAGCCAGTGATGCCTCTTCTCCTCTCAAAGGCTACCCAACCTGTTGGCCCTAGCTGTTCATTCATTATTCTGGCTCTGTTTTGCTTCTGAGGGTTTCATCTACCATACTGGATTAGGATCCTTGAAATGTTTTCTCCACCTGTGTAACTTCCTGCACCTACTAAACCCAGCACACCTCTAGGGTGGCAACTAATCCATTACCAAGAAAGAACAATTGCATCACAAAACAGGAGGATTAGAGTATATATATCTGCATAAAAGTTGCACAGCCTGCTGCAAACTCACAAATAATTACTATAATTTAAAAAGGAATAGCAGAGTGGGGAAATCTGTGGTCTGGTGAGCTGTGTACCAGGGATGGGGACTCAAGTCATGGGACTCACGGTCAAGGTGGACTTATGTCGCACCGGTGACTCGACTTGGACTGAACTTGTTTTTATTTTCAATGACTCTAATTCAATTAATTACTCAGAACCTCTTTTTTTCTGGAGGAAAAAAAAAGCTTATTTTTAATAGGGATTCGGACTCGGGACTTGATACTAAAGTCTTGGAATTGGGACTCAGACCCAAAGACATGCCAACATCCCTGCTGTGTACCATTTGATTTGCTGTCCAGGATGCTAACTATGATGGTGGACAACTTCAGGGTCTCTCATCTCCCTTCTGGTAGTCCTTTACCTTCAGACTGGACAGTCAAAAATGTAAAGAACATCTTCTAACATGTAGATTACTGTCCTTTGATCAATCCTTCAAATAGAGGGCTGTCCCCTGAAAAGCAGGAGCTACCATCTAGGCTGACAATGCCCTTCCCTGCTTTCTCTCTTATATCTTCATAAGTATTGTCTGAACAAGCAATGTATCCATTTCCTGGCTGTGACCAAGATGACCTGGACATGAGTGATGAAAAATTAAAATTGCCAGTTGAAATACTGCCAATGTGAAAGGGATGAGGATAAAAGTTAATGATGAAGTCAGCGGAATTTGTTTACAGTGCAGAAATTGAGATTTAAAAATTGTGGATGACAGTCAAATCTATTTAAAAAAAGATTTCCATCCTGCCAGTTTGAATGTACCAATTTTCTCTTTCCTTTATTGTGGACAAAGCCCTGGACTGTGTTAAAACACAAATCATCAAGTCAATGCATCATCTTCATTTGTAAGCTATTGAAACAACAATTCATACTGAACAAATTTAGAGATATTCTCCTGTTTGGGATACTAAACATCCCTTTCTCAGAAATGGATGATTTGTGGATATTACCGATTTTGCAATTTACATTCATGAACCCCAAATCATTATAGACATAAGATCAAACTATATGATGGATAACGTGCCTTGCTGTGTTGTTTTTTTAATCTGTATTCTTGCTGATTTTAATGGTTTTAATATAATTGCTTGATATTAATAATTTTACAGTGGGGCCGGTTCATATGACTTTACATGTTTGTCTTTTGCTAAATGTCATTTTACCTGTTTTTATTATTTCAAAAAGTTGGCATGCCATCTTGAGCACTATCTTTTATTGGAAAGCCATGCTATAAATAAATAAATAAATAAATAAATAAATAACATGTATTCGTACAGTGACCAGTGGTGTAGTGGACAGAGTGATGGACTAGGACTGTGGGCACCAGGGTACTCATCCCCTATTGGCCATAGAAACTCACTGGAGGACTAGAACTGGTAAAACCACTCCTTAAACATCTCACTTACCTTGAAAGCCTTGTTGTGGTGGTTATTATTGATTCGATCTAGGACCTACTTGTTTGTCTTTCTGGCAGTCCAGGGTGTCCACAAAGCTCTCCTCCAGGACAACATTTCAAACAAATCAATTCCTCCCCCCCCCCCCCGCCCTTCTGCTTTCTTTACTGTCCAGCTTTCACACCCATACATGGTGATCGGAAATATAAGAGTGTGGATGGTCTTGGTCTCTAGTGACACATCCTTACACTTGATGATATTTTCTAGTTCATTCATTGCTTGAACATCCTAGCCTCAGTCTTCTTCTGATTTCTCGGCTGCAGACTCCAACTGGATTGATGATTGAAAGAAGGCATACCAAATCACTATTTCAATATAAGTCATTTCAAACTTGATGGCACATAACTAACTACAATGTGTATTATCCAGATATACATTTTTCTGCTTGATGGTAAGCTTATACAGTTCTGATTAGGATTGGGATCAATGTATATACACACGTTAAAGAGATTTAAACCTCCCCTGATTTTCTTTGGATTGTCTCTTAATAAGATTTTCAGATTGTATCATAATTGAGTTTTCTCAAGCATAGGCTTGCATTACTTGAGACTAAGGCTAAGATCATCCATCCCATGGTATTTCTATGTATGGATGTTAAAATTAAACAGTGAAGAAAACTAACAGGGAAAATATTGATTCATTTGAAACATGGTATCGGAAGAAAACTTTACAGATACAATGGACCACAAGGAAGACTGGGTGTTAGAACAAGTCAAGTTTCCCACTGGGCCAATTGGCCCAGTAGGAAACAAAAATGACTGTAGTGAGGCTGTCATAGTCTGGACACACCATGGGAAGTCAGGAGTTAATACAAAATACTAATGTATAATGGTAGGAAATTTTGAAGGTAGTAGGGAAAGGGGCAGATCTAACATGGTATGGATTGACTCAATAAAGAAAACCACGGCCTTCAGTTTTAAGACCTGCACAGGATGGTTAATGGTAACACTTTATGGAAGCCACAAAGGGTAATCATAAGTTAGAAGCAATTTGATGTGACATAAAAAGAACATTTTTATCCATAGCTTCTTTTGTGAAACAGTTTAATAAGGGGAGAGTTTCCACTGGAGCCAATAGAATTGCCCTCCTTGAAAAACTCCTTATGGGGGAGTGGGTTGAAATAAAGCAAGTAGGGCAGATAGACATCTCACATCTGTGCACCACTCCCTATCCAGATCAGACCCACATGTTCTTACTCTTGATTATAAAAAAGCCCTGTGACTTACATATGGTGCAATTTGAGCTTTAATTATGGTTCACTGATGAAAATGAATTGCAAGAAAGATGTGTGAGAAAAACAGAAGTACTAAAAGAAACTTAGGATATAAGCTTTATGCCCATCTACCTATTAGATAAGCCTCACAGAACTAAATAGGACTTTCTTTCTGAGTAAAAAAAAAAAGTTTACAGATAGCCTTTCAAGTGCCACAACATCTTTTTTTGCTTTTGTTTTTTGTTGTGTTTCTTGTTGGAATGTTTACAGAACCAGACTTCAAAAGAACTGAATGACAAACAGGGGTCATAAACCATTACACGGTGTAAAATTCAACCAAACACCACTGTCTCTTAGAGCCTTGCATGAAGTCTCTGTATTCTAACTCATATATCTAAAGAAGTGGACCATGTTCTACAAACTTTTACATTCAAATACAGAAGTAAGTCTTTAAAGTGTCACAATGTCTTCTTCTTCTTTAAGAATAGAGGACCTGAAAAACTGCAAGTCTATCAGATCAAATGTTCAGAAAGTTCTCCACACTTAAAGTGTAGTTTCTACTGAAGTTAATGTAAGGAATACTCTACAGCTTTAAGGATAGGCAGCTGATGCTTTCTGGGTTTTTAGGCTATAGCCACCCAAAATCCATGGACAATGTGGTCAATAGTCAGGATTATGGGAGTTGTGGTCCAAAAGAGGGGTGGTGTACCTTGTTGCCACATCTCCAGAGAATTACATTCTGCAACGCGCAACATAACTTTAGAGGAGCCATTCTCAACGGGGGTCATTTTGCCCCATGGAGGGGGGCTAGGACATTTGAAGGGGTCCACAGACTGAAAAAAAATTCTATTCTATTTTTCTGTTTATCTGTTTGTGTTGTATCTTTGTTTCACAGGGGGCCCTAGAACCTGAGGAGAGCTCCTAAAAGGGATCTGGCCCAAAAATATTGTTTTAGAGGATGATGAGAGAAAGATGGAGGGCAGGATGGGACTGAAAAGTTAATGAGACACATGACTTTGAAGTATGTAAACACTGAGGACTGACTGCCTTTTAATGGAGAGGTAGGTGGAAAAGCACTTGCTGTGTCTCAAACTTCTTTATTGTTAGATTATTCTTGTACTCCACAGTGACTTCTTGTAGGACACCAAAACGAAAAGGGTGTTCTTTCCTCCCTTAATCTAATCTTTTTCCAGGAGTAAAGCGAGGAGGCCATGATGAGCCTGTTGTTGGCTTTTTTAGCTGTCTAATCAGGTATCACATTTCATAAAATATTTAGTGTAATAAGGACTAAGAGTATCTGACAGACTGAGACAGACTGAAAATGTCTTAATCATTCTGACCTTTACCACACATTTATCTCCCTGACGGGGAATGCAGCTGACCTTTTCTAGTCACAGAGAGCATGGCTTACTGTGGGATTCCACTTAACCAGATCTCTGAAAATTCATGGCAGCCATTGTGAGTCGCCCACTTCACTCCTGAATGGACAGCAAAAGGTGGAAGAATGTTTTCCTCTGGTCTTAAATAACTTTCAAAGTGCTGAAGTGAGTTGGGCATTCTCAGTAAGAAAACAGCTAAAGGAGTTTTTCAAGAATCTGACATCCTACCAGTGGAGTAGTGTGGCTTGCCAGCACCTGGGGCAAGTATTGTGCCCCCTAACCCATGGACCTATGCCCCTCCCCCCCATTCCTGATAGGAGTGCCCTCGAGGCACCATCCTCCTCCTCCATCATCATCCCTCCTTCCCCATCTTTCCCTGACTCCTCCTTGCCTACCTTGCACTGGGCTCAGTTAGGGTGTGGAGCCCACCCCACCCACCCCCCCGTGCCTCCAGCTCCTGCTGCTATGCTGCTGCCTCCTGCAGCACCTGCATGGCCGCACTCTGCTCCCACACCGGCCCAGCAGGAAGATGCTGCCAGCCAGGCTCAGTGCCACCAGCAGCCCGCCAGCAGCCAGGAAGAGGCACAGTGGTGCCTGGACCCCCGATGCCCCCAGCCCGGCCTGGCTCCAACTATCCAGCAGCAGCAGCAGCAGCCACACACCCTTCACCAGTCCCAGTCAGACAGAGGCTACCAGCACACTCTCCTCAACAGGACAGTCTACTCCCCTTTGTTGCCCGATGTTGCACTTCTGCTGGGCTGGGGGTAGCTGGTTCACTCTGCTCTCCAGACAGCTTCAGCAGGCAGGGAGGCATGGGTGGCGGCAAGAGGGAGGGAGAGAGAGGGAGGGAGAGGATGGATGGATGGATGGAGCCACCTGGGCCAGCTCAGCAGTAAGACAAGGTTGCACCCTGGGGTGACCACCCCTCTGTGCCCCACACGACACCACTGCATTCTACATCATGGTTCAAACTGAAGAGATTCTATGGATGCTGTACTGGGGACCATCTGCAAGCAAAGCCTGTGTTCCTTGCCTATGTCACAGTTCATTGCCAGGCACTAAAATCTTCTGTCACTTTTTGTCAAAACGTTTAATATCCATATAAGTTTAAATGGAGCATGTACAACTGGGCTGAGGAGCATGTTGCCTTTCAGGTGTTCCTAGACTGCAATCCTCATCATTCCTCACCATTAGCTGTACTGGGTAAGGCTGATGGGAGTTGCAGTCTAACAACATCTGGACGGCCACAGGTTCCTCTCCCCTCCAGAATGCAGGATGGCTTTGCCATGAAATATAATTTATTCTTCCCTGTGTGACAAGTAGACTGAGAGCTTTTTCCCATCAGCTCTAATTCCAACTGGCATTGGGATTCTCTTCCAATGGCAGAGGGAGAAAGAGGTTTATGTGTGAATGAAGGGATGTGTGTGAGAGTCAAGGATATTCAGATGTATGGTATATATGTAAGGATGGGGACCGTGGTGTCATATATTTGTGGATGGGGACAGAACAGTAGGAAAGCAAGACAGTCAGAAAGCAAAAACCTGCTTCATCCATGTTTGACTCTGATCAGTGGAGGCTGGTGACCATTACCAGTGCCATCCAAGATGCTAAACCTATTTTAGATGGCTACTGTAAAGTTTAAACTAAAACCCTGGACAGATTCATTGCCCCTATGAAATAGCAGCCTCCACTCGTGATGGCCAGTTCATGTTTTATCCCAGGCCCTCCTACTACTGGTATGTGTACTCTCACAACCATATTCTCCGGAAAGAATAGTGTATTCCATGTTGAAGAGGTACCTGCACTAGGATACAAGTAAATATGATTTTGGTCAGGCTAACTTTCTCAAGAAGAGAAGGCCACAAAAATGTATGTTGCAAAGCTCTGTTCTTTATGTTGAACCTGAGCACCTTACAGACAAAAGCCAGTGTAGTGTAGTGGATAGAGTGATGAACTAGGATTCAGAAGACCTGAGTTCAAATTCCCACTTGGCCATGGAAACTTTAGGGGCAGGGGTGGCACTGGTAAAAGCACTTCTTAAATATCACACAGCTAGAAACCCCTATTAGGGTTGCCATTTTATATATACAAAAGGAAGGTCTTTGCCTGATGACAGATGTGACTTGAAATCACATAACAGCTTATAGGCAAAAGCCACTAAATATCTGAGATATTTTAGGTATCTTTTTTTATTATTAGCTTTCAGTTCAAATTATTTCTTTCTGCTTGAAACCCACATTTCTTGAGTTTTTGAGACCTCAGTTAAGCAAAAGCTCTCAGCTGTGGGCGGAGGGAGAAGAGTGGAGAAAAGAAAAATAAAATAGTTTCTTAAAACCTCAGAATAACCCGAGGCTGCTTTGTCTAATGAAAAAGATATTACATAAATCTAAAATAAAATTAAGGTACTCTCCAGGTTCTCCAAGGCTGGAAGCAAGTTCTACACTGACATCTTCAAAACCCTTAACTCTTGTCAGAAGCTTCTCTATTGTTAAGTGAATTGTACAGAGAACCTCAGTTCTCTATAGCTGGCCTAGTTCTTTAGTGGCCATAACTTTTCAATGCAAAAAGTTCAACACGTTGGAAGCATTTTGATTTTTACCAGATCTAAAAGCTCCGAACAGGCACAAATACATGTCAACATATGAGACTGCAGTCCCCATTTACTCCCCTGAGTATAAGGTTGGTGGAATTCAACAGCATATTGAGGCATTTCTTACCTTGTTCAGCCCAGAGGGCAGGAGGAGGAGTCCTCTAGGCCCATCTCTCTCTGTTGTTGTTATTACTACTGCTCTTCTATGTAATCAGTCTGAAGTAGAGAGGGTTTATTGAGAGGGGCTCTCCATATGAATTAGAATCCAGGAAAATCACAGGTCTAATTCATGTGGAGAGTCCCTATGGATACAGGAGACTCCACCATGCATAGGAAGGTGACAGGAACAGGGCCAGAAGAATTACCCCTATTTCCATGAGTATTCAACCCATAAGGAACACCTGAATAGGGTTAATGTCAATGTGACAAAATTTTCAGTTAGCAAACAATAAATTATATAAATACAGAATCCCCTTCCTTGCCTAAGCATTACCTCTCCCCAAATTGTTATGAACTAGTCTTAACATGCTTCAGAGAAGCTCAGGTTTGGTATCCTTCCCACAGGAAGGGAGTTTCACGATTGTGAGGAGGCCACCAAAATAATCTTCCCAGTCCACACTTAAGTTCCATTCAGGTCTTTTGCTCAATCAGGTTAGACTAACTTGGGTAAAAGGAATGGAGCCATTCATGACAGCTTTGTTCTGCCTGCCTCAGCTTCATCATACTCAACAGAGAACTGCAAAGCTTGGAAATTATACATTAAAATAATAAGACCAATATCTATAAAGATGAAAGACAAAGTAATGTTTACTGATTACTCCTGAAACATTGCTGGTAGGGTCATGGTGGGATTTTTAGTTATTCTTGTATATTTAAGTGTACTTAATTTTTAAAAAGTAATGGAAAAGTATGGCCTTACTAGCACACTAGTACCATTGCAAAGGCAGAAGTCCACTTGCACAGCACTGAGTTTTATCCATAGAGCACTGAAGTGTACCACTCCATGGACATTCTGGCTGTTCCTAGTCATCTGAGATGCTATCAGTCAGCTAGCTATTTATATCCATGAATAGGAACAGTCTTAGGCTGTGACTACACAATACCATAGGATTTGCTCTGGTTATAATACGGGTTGGTTCAAAGTATTATTTACTGATCATACAATGCAAAGGCTAATTCGAATCAGTCCAGCTCTTTCTGCTCTCAACATGGCATTTTTCTTCTGCCACTGGAGGCTTCTATTTTTTTTCAAGTCAGAACAATTTGAATTGACTTTATCCTGTGTGATCAGTGGATTTGTTCTTGTAAAGATGAGAGCCATGTTTGTGGGTGGTGTTTCAGTGATGCAGGCAGTTGGGAAGTTCAGGACCCCACTCCCTGATCATCCTCTGAATTTTTTTTAACATATATGAGACTAGTGCTTGATCACCTTCTCACTAGTATATACTAGTTCAGTGCTAGATCACTTCCAGACAAGAAAAAAAAATTATGAACAAAACAAACAACCCAGATGAAATAAAAAATGTTCATGTGGTACTGCTTATATACTGCCCCATAGTGCTTAAAGCTCTTTCAGGGCAGTTTATAATTTAATTATGGAGGCTACACATTGGCCCTCCCAGCGAGCTAGAATCAAATCAATCCACAGCCCCTGTGTGATCATTGACTGTGAATTCAGCTGTAATACAGGCTGCAAATCAGATCAGATCACCAATGTAGTCACAGCCCAAGTTGGACACCATAAAATCTTCTTTCTACCCCAAACAGCTAGCTCATCCTGATTACTTGTGCCTCAACCATGTACTGTGAAGCAACAGACGTCAAGTTCCTCATTATGTGGATGTGAACACAAGTGTCAGAAATAGACAATTTGCTCTGCAGGTTAACACAATGCCTTGTTAGGACCAGCAAATTCTAAGCAGCTGACACTTCTTTTTACCTTGCTTTGAAAACAGTATGAACACGTCAGAAATGAAACAAAATACACAGCCCGTTGCTCCCCACATGTCCTTACTATTGCTCCCCCCAATTCCAGCTATAGTACTTCAATGACAACTTCTCACTTTTGAATACAACATCTAATTCATATGCCTTTTGCATCATCCATTCATTACACCAGGACATGATTTCCTTTTGACCACATCCTTTTCTCTCCTTTTACTCTCTATTTCCAGCTTCTTCTTCTACCTCCTCTGTGCTTTGTGTGACCCTGAAAATTGTCCCTCTGTATTGTCTTCTTATCTCCTTGCTGCTGGACAGAATGGATTGTCTCTTTTCTAAATGTCCAGGCTCCTTTTTGAAAGCCTTCAAAGTAGAACCAGCTGCACACAATGACAATAGTTGTACTTGTCAAAGAGCTAGTTACACAGCAGAAATACTTTCCAGATTTATTTATTTATTATTTGTAATCATAAGGGCCAGAAGCTCGGTTTTTGTCAATACACATCACTTCTTTTGTGACCCATTCTTCCAACAAGGAGCTTGGGGTGGTCCTTTCCAATGTCAGGGTTGCTAAAACTAGTTATAACTTCTAGTTAGGTTCAGAATAAAAGTAACTTCTACAATAGCTAAAGGCAAAATATTTTTCACTCCAGTATGCTGGTGAGGGTGCTGCACTACAAGCCAAAGAAGTCTCACTTTGTGTCACTAGACCATGTGACTAGTTGAGTCCAGAGAAGTTACACCTCTTTGCTAAATATCGCTTAGGGAAGGCTTACTCTCACTAAAAGCACTTGGGGCAGCTAACAGCGAGATTGTTTTGCCCCAAGATAACCCAGTGAAAATCTCATGGCTGAGAGAATCATTTAAATTCAGCTCTCCACAGACCAAGCCACCCTCCCAGTTCACTACAACACCAATTTGAACAAGACCTTTATGGCAAAAGTGATGAAGCGTGTGCACACGTTAAGAGGATTAATTGCATATGAAAAGGCTGCATCACACAGTTTGCAACTTTGTCACAAATCACACATTATTTTCAAAGTTAGGCCAGTGCATGGAAGAAGTTGTTGTGAAGGATAGGGAATGCTATTGAAAAACTCCCTTTTCACTCACTAGCCCAGCTTTGAAAATGATGTCCAATTTGTAACCAAGTTGAAAACTAAGTGACACAACCTTTTCACATACAACAAGTCCTCTTTGGCTTATGTCCACGACTTCTTACTTTCGGCATAAAGTTCTTATTTACACAGATGACAATTTAACAATCACTGGCTGAAATAGCTTTCCTGTTGCCTCCAGTATTGCTTTGGATGTCATTAACCAGCTAGGTGTCAGAACCCTACACACTAAAGAATAGCTGTTATGAATAAAAGCCTATGGACAGCCAGCATATGGGAAAAGAAAGAGAATCTGAATTGGAGTGCAGAGATTTGAGAACTGTGGGTTCTGGATCATTAAAATGAGGATAGCACAAAGGAGAAAACTACACCTTATCTGTCCTTATCAGTGCACGTGAAAAGTGATGAGTAAGGCAGATTCATATTAAGAGGGATGTTTTAGATAATGTACTATATGATCATACAGAAAACAATATGTGACAGGAAGAAAGAGATATAAGATATGTTGAAAAACCTGGTCTTCCAACAAAATGACTCCATCAAGTCAAGCTACTATGAAGTTGGCTTGAAGTAGTTGCTTCCTATGAATATATAGATACAAGTGTGCATGTATTGAACAACTGGTTAATGAAGCTTAAAATCTACCCTGTAGCTGTTCAACGTTTTGAGAAATGATCCTGAGATCCAACCATAATCATACTCTCTATAATACCAGCAGTGACCATCAGCAAAAAAGGAATCATAGCATAAGTAAGCACAGGAGCAAAACAGCCCATCTCAAGTAAAAGAAATTCAAAATTTAAGTGATGTTATGTGCTACCTGTTGTTTTTTTAAAAAATAATTAAAATAGAATTATCTACCTGTAAATGTCATGTCTACCAGACTGAACTTGTAAAGTTGGTAAAGCTTTATAAGGCAAAATCCACACCTTTGTTGTGTTTCTATTAAAAAGAAACTTAACAGGATGCTGGTCCAGGAGTTTAACTCTCTCACTATAATTAGTTACTTTGAGGTACAGTATATATGTTGTGCTTCAACAGACTTGGTAGTAATCAATCTCAAATAATGAGATACAGGTTGTTACTATTACTATTGCTGCTACCACAACACGAATAACTAAGCTACATCACTGTCGTAAGATAACAAAGAACTTTCACACTTCTTGCTGAAGTTGAAAGTTACTTTCAGGGTAACAAAGGATAGTCTGACAGTTTAGGTATTGCCTGTGTCACAGATCAGCAGCTTATGGCATTCTAGTCATGTTTTCAAATGTATAGAAGTGTAATTTTATTAGTTACTTTCAAATAGTGTGATAACAGATGGTTATTTAAAATATATATATAACAACTGACTACATTTCAGAATCATAAGAGTAACTAATTATTTCTAAAAACACTTCTCAAACACACAAACATACCAAGCACACCTTCCTTCCCACTGGTTCCTTCCATTTGTATTGGACTGCGAGTCTCACAATCTCCCAGTCAGTTAGACGATATATAGGTATATGGCATATAGGCTTGCCAAATGCAAACACACCAACATGTACCCTGCACCTGCCATATAGTGGGTGGAATCCTGTATATGGCTTTGTAAGGTAAGTTACGCAGCGACTACACCCAGGCAACAAGGATTGCATGAGTCAAATGTGCAAATGGATGTACAGTTCCTGTTGAAACTGACTGCTCAATATGCCTGCAGAGGTTCTTCATGAACAGCACCTGTGCCTTGGTGCTTTTACAGCCACCTCTTGTGTAACGTTGAGTTACACAAGCACAACTGTGCAATAGGATTTCACCGAATGCCATCTCTTCATGATCTGGAAGGGTGCTTATCAGCAAATGCACTAGTGGCAGGAGCAAGACATGCAGACTAAATGGCATAAATGGAAAACAATTGCCCTTTTAACGTTCAACACATTGATTATGCAAAGAGGTCCCAAACTACTGACAAATACTTAATTGTTTGTTAAAGACATTGTGTGAACCAGGGGTGGGATTTACACTGTTTAGAATAATGCTGACAACAGGCACAATTAAACTTTGACAAGCTCAATGTGCAAGTTATGAATTAATATATTAATCACACAGATTGATTAATTCTTTCCAGGCTAATTGCAGTGAAATGTGATATATTGGTGCCAGAATTCAATTCTTAAGAGAATAAGCAGCAATTATGAAACAAAAGCACTTCAGGAGGCAGAAGGGAAAATCTACAAGCTTTGTAAGGCTCTGATCCTATAGGATACACCTCGGAGTAATTCCCATTGGACTCACTGGGGCTTCCTTCTGCATAGACAGGTACAGGATTGCACTGCTAAAAACCCAGACAGTTGCTTTTCTTAAAGATAACTTTTAGGGGATAGATGGGTCAGGACCAGAATAAATTGGGGTACCTTGACATGGTTGAGAGATCCCCCTTGTCCAGGTTAGATCACAAGCCCTATCATTTTAGGGAGCCCTTTCACGTGACCACGGACATTGTCTACGGACAAACGCTGGCTCTATGGCTTGGAAATGGTGATGAGCACTGGCCCCTAGAGTCAGACACGACTGGACAATTTGTCAAGGGGAACCTTTACCTTTACCTTCTTATTCTTGTGATTTCAACACATGAGGAAATACGTACTCTCAGATCACCAAATCTGAGATTCTCTTGAGCCACCCCAGACAGACATTTCCTTCCTCCCAACACTGTTTTCTGCTAGGCAGGGGCTTTTTGTTTGTTTGTTTTGTGCTTGTTTTTTAAGTGAGGATGTCCAGATATACAGATCAAGATTATTTCCTTTCCTTGTGGCAACACAAAAAAGAGCTGTCTTTTTAACTGTCCAAATCCATCAGGATCTTCAGCCTTCAGTACTACCCAACCCAATGAAACCACAGTTTCCCAAATGCACCATGAATGAAACATGTCTTATGTCTCCAGCCTGGTTGTATAGTACATAATATGGCTCTAGTCACCATGATGAAGGCCTGTTTTATAATTCTCTATTGTTTTGTATTTAAGATGTTTGTCTGACATTAACCAAGCCCCACTGATTTTAACTCCTCAGCTCTGTCTCCAGGTCATTTCAAGACAGAGGAAATATTTGATGTTCAGGAGGAATAGACCAGGCCAGAGGGGCAGGCCACTCATAATTCTTATGTCTCTTTGCCTTACGGTAGGGCCAGGTACACAGTCAATATACACTGTGAAGTATTCATTCTATGAGGTCAGCAATGACTTTCTGCTCACTGGCTGGTTAACAAAGTTTGTACTACTGTTGGCTGACAAAAAGCACACCTGCATTGATTCCACCAGTTTAAATAAAATCTCCAGATTAATAAAGCATGAACGGTGTCTTGTATTCAACTTGCATGTCTGAGCCATGGAAAATCCACTGCATTTTGGGCATACGATCTATCCTGCTGGCTATATACTTCCAGCCAAGGACGAGAATCTCCCAGCTTTCTGCTCCCTTGGAAAATCATTAACAATGAGAAATGTTGTGATACTCTTTATATCCCTAAAATGCAAGCATTCTTTCCTCCATGCAGTGGTCTCCCCCCCATCTGCCCCCTGAGAAACCTTTCAGAAAATCTCATACAATTTCTAGGTGGTTTCATTGTCAGCTTTTCCCCCCAGAAGAAACATCAAGCTGTGCAGGATTATTACAATTACTGTGCAGAATATAATCCTTCCTGCACAGGATTCACTAGAAAGGTACAAAACTGAATAGGATTTGGGTGAAAATGAAAAAAATACAAAATAAACAGGTAAAACTTATTGGGAAACCAATGTAGGGAGAGGTCTTGGTGGGGAGTCTTGGTGGTGGGACTTGGAAAATCACTGAGAATAAGAAATGTTTGTTACAACCTTATTCCATCTACAAAACAAGATTATTCAACCCCCAACCATGTCAACTATAATACTTCATATAAAAGGAACATTTTTTACACTTGAGGCTGCAAAGTTAATATTTATAATCAGATGGTTACTTAGAGTCTAAGTGATATGTGGTCCTCTTACTACATTAAGTAATTTTCTACTTGGTGATATATTTTGGTCATCAGCATTACTATGGCAACTGTTTAGCATCCATTTTTAACTTTGAAATGTTTAGAGTGCATATTGTTTCAAGCTTAACTTTTCAGCTGTAGACTACCTAGGTGACTACATTGAGGTTGAATTACTGTGTTTTTCCTACCTTCTGGGTGAGAAGGGGCATTTTTTAGCTTTAGTTTTTATCTTTCAAATTTGGTTGATCTTCCATGGCACCTCAACTCATTTATACGCACACAAAAAGAAACAAACACACAAACCTGTGTTTATAATATTGAGATGGGTTCAGTCATAAAATAAAACTAAGCTTGCTGAGAAACACTAAGGACTTTGGTGATATATATAATAAAACAGATGTTTACTTAACACAAACCTACAGTTGCAATAAATCAGTAACTTCACTTCTAACATTTCAAGAACGCTGTTTATAACACCGCCTTGTCCACATTTGGCAAGAAGACCAAAAAGACAGCAGACTGGTTTGAAGCCCATTCAGAGGGGTTGATGCCAGCCATCGAGGATAAGAGGAGAGCTCTAGCAGCATACAAAGCCTGTCCTAGTGAGTACAACTTGCAGGCTCTTCGAGCTGCTCGTAGCCAAGTCCAACAGGCTGCCAGAAGATGTTCCAATGATTATTGGCTTCAGCTCTGCTCTCAGATACAGATAGCAGTGGACACAGGTAACATCAAGGGAATGTATGACGGTATCAAGCAGGCTTTAGGTCCAATACAGAAGAAATCTGCTCCCTTGAAGTCTTCTACAGGCGTGATCATCCAGGACCGAGCACAGCAGATGGAACGCTGGGTGCAGCACTACTCTGAGCTATATTCCAGAGAGAATGTAGTAATCAAAGAGGCATTAAATAACATTGAGTGCCTGCCTGTCTTGGAAGAGTTGGACAGCGAACCAACTTTAGCAGAAAAAAAAGCGGCCTTGGATTCCCTCGCCTCTGGCAAGGCACCTGGAAAGGATAACATCCCTGTTGAAGTGCTGAAGTGCTGTGAAGAGACCATCACCACTGAGCTGTATGAAATCTTTTGTCTTTGCTGGAGGGAAGGTGGAGTACCCGAGGACATGAAGGATGCAAACATCGTCACATTGTATAAGAACAAAGGAGACAGGGGCGACTGCAATAACTAACATGACATCTCTCTTCTCAGCATTGTAGGGAAGCTGCTTGCCCGTGTTGTACTGAAGAGACTCCAGGTGCTTGCAGACAGAGTCTATCCAAAATCACAGTGTGGATTTCGAGCTAATAGATCCACCACTGACATGGTATTCTCCCTCAGACAGTTGCAGGAGAAATGCAGGGAACAACGACAGCCACTCTTTGTGGCCTTCATAGATCTCACAAAGGCCTTTGATTTGGTTAGCAGGGATGGGCTTTTTAAAATACTTCCCAAGATTGGATGTCCACCTCGACTCCTTAACATCATCAGGTCCTTTCATGAGGAAATGAAGGGCACTGTAGTTTTTGATGGCTCAACATCAGATCCCTTTGACATCCGAAGCGGAGTGAAACAGGGCTGTGTCCTCGCGCCGACCCTGTTTGGGATCTTTTTTGCTGTCATGCTGAAGCATGCCTTTGGAACTGCAACAGAAGGTGTCTATCTCCGGACTAGATCAGATGGAAAGCTCTTTAATCTCTCTAGATTGAGAGCGAAGACCAAAGTCCAACTGAAATGCATGCGGGACTTCAACTTCGCCGATGATGCAGCCATTGTTGCCCACTCTGCTGAAGACCTCCAACAACACATGAATCGTTTTAGCAAGGCCTGCCAAGACTTTGGACTAACAAGCAGCCTGAAGAAAACACAAGTCATGGGCCAGGGCGTGGACTCACCTCCCTCTATTACCATCTCCACGCAAAAATTGGAGGTTGTTCCTGACTTTGTGTACCTTGGTTCAACGATCTCTGACACTCTCTCCCTAGATGTCGAGCTGGATAAACGCATTGGCAAAGCAGCTACCATGTTCTCTAGACTCTATGGCTTAATAAGAAGCTGACGGCATATACCAAGATCCAGGTCTATAGAGCCTGTGTCCTGAGCACACTCCTGTACTGCAGTGATCGGATGTGTGGTCGGATTCCAAAAGATCTCCTGTATGGAGAATTAGTGCAGGGAAATCGCCCCAGAGGGAGACCACAGCTGCAATACAAGGATATCTGCAAGCGGGATCTGAAGGCCTTAGGAATGGACCTCAACAGATGGGAAACCTTGACATCTGAGCATTCAGCCTGGAGGCAGGTGGTGCATCATGGCCTCTCCCAATTTGAAGAGACACTTGTTCAGCAGGCCAAGGCAAAGAGGCAGTCCCGAAACCAGCAAAATCAGGGAGCTGGACAGGGGACAGATTGTATTTGTCTTCAGTGTTGAAGGGATTGTCACTCTCAAATTGACCTTCTCAGCCACACTAGACGCTGTTCCAAGTCCTCCATACAGAGCACGTTACCATAGTCTCTCGAGACTGAAGGATGCCTAATCAAATCACTTCTAACAACAAATGTAGGGGACCAACTGAGAAATTATTCAAATTTTACAGACTCTCTTTTTCCTTCCATAAATTATCTGTCTTGTTCACACAAAAAAGGTCCAAATTTGCTTCTAAATATCACTTTGGGCAAAATTCAAAGGCAACTCTACCAATCAGCAAACAAATATTCCACACCCTGATTTATAAATACTTCACTATTTATACATTATACTGCTCAGCCAATGGACCACCTCTTTGAACTAAAAAACATAATAATCTCCCTCAACTATAATACAGTATAATTTTTCCCTCAGCAAGACACATACATGCACATGTCATTTAGAAAACTAATATACGGTATATCAGACTGATATGCCTTTTTACCCCCTCAAAACTTCCAGCTCATAACCTGCTCTGATTCTCAAATAAGTACCTACTTGCTTTCCTTCCACACTTCTTCATGGAGAGGCATTAATTAGGACTTAGAATTCAGGAGCCGTCACATAGCATAGAAGTCTCTATTACTGTAATACATGGTGGCCAGATGGGGATATAGCAATAAATGCAAATGAGAAGTCAAGTGAGTAGATATTATATTGTTTTTGCACAAGGCTGGGGAACAGGTACTCCTCCAGATGTTTTGACCAATTGCACCCAAGGGCATATTTTCAATTTTTAGACATGGTAGGGCTTGCAGTTTGGGGTTATCTGGAGGTTTCTACTTTCCTTGCCTTGGTTTCAATTATTTGGTTCTGGATATTAATTTTGGATCAGCAGTATGGAGTCTCCTTTTGAAATTTTAGCCATGGACATTTTCTCATTACAAATGTCTGTTCCTCCCCACTTGGATTAGTGACAGAAATAGAAAATTTTCCTACCAATATGAAAGTGTATGTGGATCTATTTAAAGAAAAGAAAGTGATTAGATTGAAAGATTGGTTGTATAAAATGAGATCGATAGATCAAATGAAACCAACTCTTCAGAATAGGAGCATTTCATGGTTGAATTATATACAATTAGAAAGATGGACTAATGAATGGGTAAATAAATATAATAAAGGTAGAGAATATACAAAGTACGAACAATTGTTATTGTCATATGAGGACATTCGGATGACTGACTCAGTGAAAGGTACTGTGAGCAAAATTTACTTACTTCTTCTTAATTTAGAGGAAGAGGAAAGTGAGAAAGAAGGATTAAAAATAGTGTGGGAGCAAGATATTGGGAAAAGAATAAATGAAGAAGAATGGAGGAAGATATGGAAAATGAGGGTGTTAAGATTCATGTCAGTAAGAATAAAGGAAAAAAATTTTAAACTTAGTTTAAGATGGTATTTAACACCGTCAAAATTAAATAAAATTAATGCCAATCATCCGAATGTCTGTTGGAAATGTGAGAAGGAAATTGATACATACTTTCATATGTGGTGGGAATGTGAAAAAGTGCAAAGATTTTGGAAACAAATTTTTAAAGAATTAAGCTACATATGTGAAAAAGATATAGAATTTAATGCTGAGATTGCTTTGTTATCAATATTTGAGAATGTGGAATATGACAAAATGACTAAAGAATTGATAACCAACTTATTAACAGCAGCTAGATTGATTATAGCTAGGCAATGGAAATCAAAAGTCGAATTGCAAATTGAAGAATGGTATAAAGAAATATGGAATATAGCAATAAATGATAAATTAACTTGTAACTTAAAGGTTAAGAAAGGAGAGTTGAAAAAAAAATAACTTTTATGACATATGGGGGAGATTTTTGGAATATGTATTAATAAGAGGAAAAGGGAAAGCTCCAAATCAAGAATCAATGCAGTTTTGGAGAAGAGGACAATAGAAGAAGAGGAAGAAGAAGAAGAATAAGGAAGAGGAAGATTATGGCAAGAGGTCCCGCATATGGTGGTGGGGAACACAGTTAAATTGTATTTTAGTTTGTATGTTATATGTTTTTGTTTAAATTTAAAATAAAGGGGGAAAAAATTTAAAAAAAAACAAATGTCTGTTCCAAGTAGAATTTGAATTTATATCTATTCCTAAATCTCTCAAAGAAAAACATATTTATACCATTGCTCCCTTTCCCTACAGCAAGAAATGGGGGGGGGGTTTGTATGGTCAAAGGGCAGGGCAGGGCAACAATGTAAGCAACTAGAGATGGGCACTTACCCATGGTTTGATGGTTCGGCATAGTGCAGAGGATTGGGCCTGCAGGTGTCCCATGGGTGCCCCGTCAGAAGCAGCGCTGCGGGCTTCCCTGCTCGGCCTCCTCCTTTGAGTGGCACCCATGGGAGGATGTGGGGTGTGCAATTTGGGGTGCCCATGCAACCTGTGGGCCCAGTCCTCTGAATTACTCTGAACTGCAGTAAGTCTCCATCTCTATAAGCAACTCATAATAATAATCATGTGCCTTCAAATCAATTCTGACTTATGACAATCCTTTTCAGGGTCTTCCAGGTAGAGAATACTCATAAGTGGTTTACCATTCCCTTCTTCTGCAGGGTGCTCTGGGACTGTGAAGTTTGCCCAATGTTTGTCCTATATTGCAGGAGGCACAGTGTGGAATCGAACTCCCAACCAGATGGCTAAGTCACTGAGCTATCCAGCCAGCTTATAAGCAACCGAATATATCAGATTTTTGGACACAAAATAATGTGGTCATGGTAATATAAGAAATTTGCTTTTAAACCAAGCCACTTTTGATGTTTTTTGTGACATCAGTCCAGTGTCTCAGCTAATTATGTTTTCCCTCCACCCTCACTCTTACAGTAACAAAATGAGGGGGGGGAGTGTTTAAATTCCATCTTCTATCCCCTTTTTTCTGTGCCAGCTTTGTTCTAACTGGGACTTTCTGTGGTAACATTCAAATTATAGGTGATTTTGGGGAAATTCAATCAATGCAGAATTTCATGCATGCCATTTATACCCCACCACAAGTACTTAAGGAGGTCTATTAAATGGATGGAATAACACTACTGAAGTATCCCACTTCCAGTGAAAAATAGTCCAATCATTTTAACATTTTAAATTAGTTTGAACTTTATCTATATTTCATATGCCCATAATTTTAAACTGTATAACACTCTGATATGAATAAAGAAAGTGTGAGTGGGATGAATGGAAGTGCTGCTATTTTAGTCATATTTATTCTATGCCCTTTGATAACAACATGCTGGAATTTAATGGCAATTCAAAAATGGAATGTTTTCATCAATAAAAACAAATCCTCATTTAGCATACAATCTGTCCTGATGTTCACGGGTGGATTTCAGATGAGCACTGGTGCTATTAGGCACAGAGCTCCCTTGATTTGATTTCTGTAGCAATTTGGTAATATTCAATTAAATTTGTAAAACCATGTCCACTTTCTCCTATCTCTTCAGAATCACTGGAAATTTCACAGGGGTCTGAAGAAAAGGCAGCAGTTCTCTTCCCTGACCAAAGTTTTGGCTCTCAGTTCTTAAGACAGATGGCACAGCCAGTGTCAAATATTAATCTTAGTCACCAGGTGGAGGAGGCAGTGACACAGAAAAGTGAAAGAATCCTCTCAAGGATTCAGAGGAGACCAATCGCAGATTGATGCCGGGAATTCATGTTTGTCTATAGCATCTAGTCTTCTGAGTGAACTGAGTCATTCATTTCCATGCTTATCGTAAGTGCCAAAGGCCTGATCTGCAGAAGGTGAGAGAGTGACACTGCTTGGGCATGTCGTGGACAAACTCCCCTCCATCATCCTGTTACTTCTAACCTGCAGGCACCCATCAGGGTTGTCAGGTCTTAGGGCTCCCATCTGAAGCTCGAGGGGGGCCCTAAGACCTGACAATGCTCCTCCAGTTCTCCAGCTGAGGAGACAAATCTCCAGGCAAGTCTATGTGTATATAAGACAAGGTGCAAGGTAAATCCACATTGTTTGTCTCGTTCCTGTATGCATGCACACACATGCACATATTATTTTGCAGTTATTTTCACACAAACCTACTTTCTGTGACATAACAAGAACCCACCATTTGTTTCAGGTTTTGTCCCTGAGATCTCAGAGGATGGGAAACTACTGGCCTGGTAACTCCAACACCCATAATTATACTAGAATATAAGAGTTGTGCATCCCACCCTGCCAGTTCTACTCCATTTTGATCCCAGAGAGCAGCTGCTATTTTTGCTGTGGGACCTCCCACAAATTTTCTTTCTTATGCATACATGTTCCATTCTGATGTTCAGAACTTTCTGCTTTTCAGCCTTGGGATTTTTTTAATAAAGGGGCAGAGACAGCTTCAACTGTATAGGAAAATTCACTACGTGCATAGATGAGAAATTGACAGTAAATGGAGGTGTATGGAAGAGAAGGATCTCTCTCTCTCTTCCTTTTAGGGATATTCTGAATGAACTAAGGAAAAGAACTTGCCATATAAACGTTGGTGGCTGGGGAATTCTGGGAGATGTACTAAGAAATAAAATAAAAATTTAAAAGTCCAGGCTATGATTCTAAAATAATTGAAGCCACAGAAAGGATATTATTGTTCAACACCCTTATTGCTAAGGTGAAATATAAGCACCCTACTTTTCATGTGCATCTTTCCTCCTGATTTCTTTCTTGAGCAGATGGAATGGTTCTTCCTGAGCCAAGAATGGAAATCTGACCTGCCTAAATGGTGCAGGTATCTCTACACTGCAGACCTGTACTGGGCTGGATCCAAACATTGGTATATGCAACAAATGGGCAGAAATGGACCTCCTTGTGCCACCTTTCCAATAACTGTTCCTCCATCCCTTGAAAATGTTACTCAGAGGGACAAAGGGTGCTGCTGAATGGGGTGAGTTGTGGTAGATGGGAAGAGTGGGGATATGTGAAAATGGTAGGAGGAAGCTTTCATATGTGGATCCCTTCCTTCCATAAAAGTCAGATCCCAGATGCAGCCTATCACTCTTACAACACTTTTGTTGTTGTTTAGTCATTAAGTCGTGTCCGACTCTTCGTGACCCCATGGACCAGAGCACGCCAGGCCCTCCTGTCTTCCACTGCCTCCCCGAGTTTGGTCAAATTCATGTTGGTAGCTTCGATGACACTGTCCAACCATCTCATCCTCTGTCGTCCCCTTCTCCTCTTGCCTTCACACTTTCCTAACATCAGGGTCTTTTCCAGGGAGTCTTCTCTTCTCATGAGATGGCCAAAGTATTGGAGCCTCAGCTTCAGGATCTGTCCTTCCAGTGAGGACTCAGGGTTGATTTCCTTCAAAACGGATAGGTTTGTTCTCCTTGCAGTCCAGGGGACTCTCAAGAGTTTCCTCCAGCACCACAATTCAAAAGCATCAATTCTTCGGCAGTCAGCTTTCTTTATGGTCCAGCTCTCACTTCCATACATCACTACTGGAAAAACCATCGCTTTCACTATGCGGACCTTTGTCGGCAAGGTGATGTCTCTGCTTTTTAAGATGCTGTCTAGGTTTCTCATCGCTTTCCTCCCAAGAAGCAGGCGTCTTTTAATTTCATGGCTGCTGTCACCATCTGCAGTGATCATGGAGCCCAAGAAGGTAAAATCTGTCACTGCCTCCATATCTTCCCCTTCTATTTGCCAGGAGGTGATGGGACCAGTGGCCATGATCTTCGTTTTTTTGATGTTGAGCTTCAGACCATTTTTTTGCCCTCTCCTCTTTCACCCTCATTAAGAGGTTCTTTAATTCCTCCTCACTTTCTGCCATCAGAGTGGTATCATCTGCATATCTGAGGTTGTTGATATTTCTTCCGGCAATCTTAATTCCGGTTTGGGATTCCTCCAGTCCAGCCTTTTGCATGATGTATTCTGCATATAAGTTAAATAAGCAGGGAGACAATATACAGCCTTGTCGTACTCCTTTCCCAATTTTGAACCAATCAGTTGTTCCGTATCCAGTTCTAACTGTTGCTTCCTGTCCCACATATAGATTTCTCAGGAGATAGATAAGGTGGTCAGGCACTCCCATTTCTTTAAGGACTTGCCATAGTTTGCTGTGGTCCACACAGTCAAAGGCTTTTGCGTAGTCAATGAAGCAGAAGTAGATGTTTTTCTGGAACCCTCTGGCTTTCTCCATAATCCAGCGCATGTTAGCAATTTAGTCTCTAGTTCCTCTGCCCCTTCGAAATCCAGCTTGTACTCCTGGGAGTTCTCGGTCCACATACCGCTGAAGCCTACCTTGTAGGATTTTGAGCATAACCTTGCTAGCGTGTGAAATGAGTGCAATTGTATGGTAGTTGGAGCCTTCTTTGGCACTGCCCTTCTTTGGGATTGGGATGTAGACTGATCTTTTCCAATCCTCTGGCCACTGCTGAGTTTTCCAAACTTGCTGGCATATTGAGTGTAGCACCTTAACAGCATTGTCTTTTAAGATTTTAAATAGTTCAACTGGAATGCCATCACCTCCACTGGCCTTGTTGTTAGCCATGCTTTCTAAGGCCCACTTGACTTCACTCTCCAGGATGTCTGACTCAAGGTCAGCAACCACACTATCTGGGTTGTCCGGGATATCGAAATCTTTCTGGTATAATTCCTCTGTGTATTCTTGCCACCTCTTCTTGATGTCTTCTGCTTCTGTTAGGTCCCTACCATTTTTTTCCTTTATCATGTCCATCTTTGCACAAAATGTTCCTTTAATATCTCCAATTTTCTTGAACAGATCTCTGGTTTTTCCTTTTCTATTATTTTCCTCTATTTCTTTGCACTGTTCATTTAAGAAGGCCCTCTTGTCTCTCCTTGCTATTCTTTGGAAGTCTGCATTCAATTTTCTGTATATTTCCCTATCTCCCTTGCATTTTGTTTCCCTTCTCTTCTCTGCTATTTGTAAGGCCTCGTTGGACAGCCACTTTGCTTTCTTGCCTTTCCTTTTCTTTGGGATGGTTTTTGTTGCTGCCTCCTGTACAATGTTATGAGCCTCCATCCATAGTTCTTCAGGCACTCTGTCCACCAAATCTAGTTCCTTAAATCTGTTCTTCACTTCCACTGTGTATTCATAACGGATTTGGTTTAGATTTTACCTGACTAGCCCAGTGGTTTTTCCCACTTTCTTCAGTTTAAGCTTGAGTTTTGCTATAAGAAGCTGATGATCAGAGCCACAATCAGCTCCAGGTCTTGTTTTTGCTGACTGTATAGAGATTCTCCATCTTTGGCTGCAGATAATATAATCAATCTGATTTCGGTATTGCCCATCTGGTGATGTCCATGTGTAGAGTCGCCTCTTGTGTTTGTGATGAAAATAGTGTTTGTGATGACCAGCTTGTTCTCTTGACAAAACTCTATTAGCCTTTGCCCTGCTTCGTTTTGAACTCCAAGGCCAAACTTACCTGTTGTTCCTTTTATCTCTTGACTCCCTACTTTAGCATTCCAATCCCCTATAATGAGAAGAACATCTTTCTTTGGTGTCAGTTCTAGAAGGTGTTGTAAGTCTTCATAGAATTGGTCAATTTCAGCCTCTTTAGCATGGGTGGTTGGTGCATAAACTTGGATTACTGTGATGTTGAAAGGTCTGCCTTGGATTCGTATTGAAATCATTCTATCATTTTTGAGATTATATTCCAGTACAGCTTTCCCCACTCTTTTGTTGACTATGAGGGCTGCTCCATTTCTTCTACGGGATTCTTGCCCACAATTGTAGATATGATAATCGTCTGAATTGAATTCGCCCATTCCCGTCCATTTTAGTTCACTGACACCCAGGATGTCAATGTTTATTCTTGCCATCTCCTGTTTGACCACATCCAGCTTAGCAAGGTTCATAGAGCTTACATTCCAGGTTCCTATGCAGTATTTTTCTTTGCAGCATCGGACTTTCCTTTCACTTCCAGGCACGTCCGCAGCTGAGCGTCCTTTTGGCTTTGGCCCAACCACTTCATTAGCTCTGGAGCTACTTGTCCTTGTCCTCTGCTCTTCCTCAGTAGCATGTTGGACGCCTTCCGACCTAAGGGGCTCGTCTTCCAGCATCATATCTTTTAGCCTTTTGTTTCTGTTCATGGGGTTTTCTTGGCAAAGATACTGGAGTGGCTTGCCAGTTCCTGCTCCAGGTGGATCGCGTTTAGTCAGAACTCTCCACTATGACCTGTCCGTCTTGGGTGTCCCTGCACGGCATAGCCCATAGCTTCTCTGAATTACTCAAGTCCCTTCGCCACGACAAGGCAGCAATCTGTGAAGGGGGCAATCCGTGAAGGGGTACACCACTTTAGCAGTCTGATTTTCCCCTTCCATATGCTAGGAATTGTAGTTTTGTAAACATTCTTAGAAGTCCATAGTATATAATCCTTGGCCACTCCATCAAAGAATGGAAACCCACAAATTTCTTTGGAAAGGGGACACAGGTTTTTGTTGTATGTTCTTTGAGATTAATCATGGGCTTAATATGTGAATTGATAAAGCAAAGGACAAATCCCTCCAGAAAGGTGGGGGGAAACAGAGGTGAGGACTCACTGGTTGGTATGGCACTTCTCCTGGAAGCCAGTCCCCCAAAATGAATAATGCTATATGATAATGGCATTTTACTCTGATGGGGTGGGGGCTATTGTCAAACCATAACAACGATGCCCAAGTGAATTTTTAAAAACTGTTTCTGTTTGTAATGTGTAGATAGATACCTCAAGAGTCTTGCCACTTAAGGTTGCATTTGCCTGTTTCTGTCTTCCCTCTTTCATATAGCATTTTCACTTTAGTTCCTGGATAATGCCCAAATTTAGTAACCTGGAGATATAAGTTGTCTAGACTCAGGGGGATTCCAGATGGAGAGGTCTTATCATTACCAGCCGAAAGGCTGCACAACTATTCTAACTCATCCTTTTCAGTGAATTTTGTAGTAGGAAGAGGTGTGTGTGTGAAGCAGTAGCAAGAAAATACAGGAGTTTGCAAGTGGACATTGATGTCTCCCAGACCTCCTATAAAATTTGATCACTGAAGCCAGGCAATTGCATAATAACAGCCCGATCTGGAAGCATCCACAGAAAATTATCTTGTCCAATGAGACCAGTATTTGCTAGAAGCCTGGCACTGACAGCTCTTCAAAACAATAACTTGTGTTATCTGCAGAACAAACAAATTCCTAGCAATGACAGAGTTTTATTGATGAGCAGGTTTCTAATTTCTCTCACACAGGTCGTTTTAATTTTTCCTGTGTTAGAAGATGCAGCAAAGTGGCTCCTTGGTCAATACAGGATTATTATTTTTTTTAGAACTGATTAATTTCCCTATTACTCAGGTTGGATCTTCATAAATGCCCTTTATTACTCTGATTACTGGGGCATTTATGGTGTAATTGATCACTGACAAAACATTTTCATGGGGAGAGTAAAGTGCAGAAATGCTTAATGCAAGCAGCCAGGTAATATTTGTAATGGGAGTCATTATAACACATTTGGGCAAAGTCTTCCATTAAAGCAACTGAAAGGTTCAAAGTTCGCCTGATGTTCTGGGGAGAAGCACATGTTTTTCATATAGAAGGGATGAACTGCAAAGTTTGGCCTCTCCAATAAAATGGGCCAGGAACTGAAAGACTACTTCCTCTATTAAACCTTTTCTGAGATGACGTTTTGCAACCAGATGGCTTGGTATAAGTGGTTCTCAGCCTTTCGTTCTGTAGAGAAATGGGTCCCCAGATTACTGATTTAATTTAATATAAGTGTTAAAATTATGATGTTTTAAATCTTTTATGTATTATGATGTTTTTATTATGTCTGTAAGCCGCCCCGAGTAGACTTTGTCTAGGGGGGTGGGGTAAAAATCTAATAAAGATAAAGATAAAGATAAAGATAAAGATAAAGATAAAGATGTTCCTGGACTACAGCTCTCAGAAATCCTGGCCAGAGCAGCTACTGGTGAAAGTTTCTGGGAGTTTTCATCTAACAAAATCCAGAGACCCAAGGTTGGGAAGCATTGCTCTAGATGCTGCTGCATTCCAGTTCCCAGAAGCCGTAGCTAGTGCGGCCAATGACCGTGGATGAGCTGAAGTCCAAAATGTCTGAAGGATCAAAGCTGAGAACTGCCACTTTATTTAATGGCTATAGGAAATGGCCATCCTTTATCCAAAAGGGCAGAAATGAGGAAACACTGACTTTCTAGATGTTTGGTCTACAAACCCATAATGCCGAATGGAACTGATACAAGTTTCAGCCAAAATTTTTCAAATTTAATATTTTTTAAGATTGGGAAGACCAAGGTTTAATGTTCTTTATGATGAGCTGCTTTATAGACCTGCTGTGTTATTAGCAGCTGTATGAGGTGGGAAGGGACTTTAGAGGGATAATGCAAGATCACCAAATCCCCTTCCCATTATCCCATTGAGCATCTGCCTCACATTGACAAACTCCACCCTCTCACTGAGCACCAAACACCCAACTTCTGCTTCCACATTTTTTTTACATCCCTGAGAAATGGGAACAGCTGTGCAGAGGAAAAGAATTTTTTTCCTGAGCAATGAGCAGAACAAATGTATAGAATGTGAGTACAGCCAAATGCCAGTTTGGCTCCCATTCAGGCATGCTGCTAAACATGGGAGCATGGTGCCAGAGGAGGTACAGTGAGGTGATGAGTTGACTGCTGCAAACACTAGCATGACTTCTGAACATGAAATGATCCAGCCCTCAATGTTTCTGCTTCATTATTCCAGTTGCCCTGCCCAGCCTGATGTCAGTATGGATCCATTTCTTCAAAAGCACTACTTCCCTCCACGGAAATCTTTCTTGATGCAGGGATCACAGGTTTGGGGAACAGATGCATCCTTCTTAGCTGCTGGACCTTGTGAACATCCTGATTTCTGGTGCTGGCACTGAGACCAGTGGAGGCTGGTGGGTTAATTGTCAGTGAGGCAGCATGAATCCACTCCAGGTTTTAGTCCAAATTTTGCAGGGTAAGGTTCAGCCCCTTAGAATAGCTTCCACAAACTCTGGATGAAAAACTGGGGTGGATTCACACTGCCCCACTGACATGGGTCACTGGTCTCCACTGCCTCAGACCATGGCTCAGTGGTTCAGTGTATGTGTCGTATGCATAAGATCCCAGGCTCAGCCGATAGCATTAAACTTCTACTTCAATTCTATGACCCAAAATTCATCCAATCCGGAGTCCATGGCAAGTAGAACAATGCCAACTCTGCAGTATGCAGACAATATAGTCATCTTATCCACCTGACAAGCAGGAATTAGAAGATCCTGTGGACTTTTTCAACATATTGCTCATAGGAGAAACTTACAATTAATTATAAAAAATGGTTGTTGTAGGTTTTTCGGGCTGTTTGGCCGTGTTCTGGAGGTTTTTCTTACTAACGTTTCACCAGTCCCTGTGGCCGCCATCTTCAGAGGACAGGAGCTACAACTCTGTCTGTGTTCTGGTGTAGTGTGTGGGAGAGTTAGAACTCTCATTTTAATATATTACCATCCACAGACAGAGTTCTAACTCCTGTCCTCTGAAGATGCCGGCCACAGAGATTGACGAAACGTTAGGAAGAAAAACCTCCAAAACATGGCCAAACAGCCCGAAAAACCTACAGCAACTATTGGATCCTGGCCGTGAAAGCCTTCAAGAATACAATTATAAAAATCCTAAAATTCTCAGGTCCATCAAAAGGCCCATGAAGCATTAGTGGCAGATGAAGGGGCATGTTACCAAACAAGTTATGATCTATAATTATCTGCATATAATCTTCCATATATCTGGTCAACAGAGAATTTAGACTGACCATACCCCTAAAAATGCCCAAACAACTGTTGCTGCCATATTGAGATTTTGCTTCTCATAAGAGTGTCTGCATATACCAAGGGCACTAAAAAGTATTTCAGGGCAAGGCAATGACACAACTTATGTATGGGATACAATTCTGTGTTCTCCAAGATTTCTGTCATCTTGAAATAGTCTATATTTGATCTCCCCACTCCCAAGGTATCCCTAATGTACTACTGAGAATAGAATGGGGGACAGTGGCACCTGAAGTCAAGCAATCAGCTTCTGTCTTAAATTAAATCTCAACCTTACTGAGTTAGCCCCTCTGATTCTAACGGAGAATCATCTCTCAGGTTTATCAAGAGCTATTGAGGAGAAACTATATATCTATAGTTTCAATCCATCAGATTTATTGCATCATGGGCTTCCTAAAGCCAAGGATATAATTAAACAATGGATCTGGGATGTCACTCTGCAGATGGACACAGCTTAAGTCCAGCATTTTCCAGCGGCAGGGAGCACTGGAAAATCTTTATCCCAGCAGACCACCTTCATAATCTAGTATTCAGCAATTTCCATAGAGCCTTTACTTTGGCTCGTTTTAATGTACTACCATCCAATGTATTAGAAGGAAAATTCTTGCACCCCCATTATTCACAATGCCATTGTTCTGGCCGATCAGGTATGGCTGAGATGGTTGATTATCTTTTATTATAATGTCCAATTTATAAAGATATCTGTAATATGTGTATCTCTCCTGTGTTTTTCTTTTTTAATCCTGGGCAGTTCTGATGAGTAATAAGTCCACCTCCTTCTTTCTGAATTTTTAAGTCAAGGCTGCAAAACTCTGGGCAACTGCATGCACAACAAGAAAGCAACTGGTAAATCATTCTACCATTTATATTGGGTGCATGCCATAGCTACAGTGCATTGTGGCAGTGAGGTTTTAAGTCTGTTTTTGCTTTTGTTGTTTTTAAGTAATTATAAAAAATAAACTATAATAAATAATAAATAAATATAAAACCAAAAATTATGCTCATTATTACCTATAATCATAATAACTAAATGTGATCTGAACCTCTAGCACAGTAGTTCCCAACCTTCAGTAACCCAGGTGTTCTTGGACTGCAACTCCCAGAAACCCTGACCAGCACAGCTAGTGGTGAAGACTCTTGGGAGTTGCAGTCCAAGAACACCTGGATTACCCATGGTTGGGAACCACTGCTCTAGCATTTTAGCTTACAAGGTTTCTGAGTACTAGTACTGAGAAAAACTTATACTTGAGAACCTGGAGAGGAAGAAAGGAAGCTGCTATACATCTAGTTTGGCCATCTTATACCAAGCCTTCTGTTGCCTAGCACTATCTGTGCTGAATGTCACTGTACTGCTTGCATGCAAGCCACATGTATCCCCACTAAACTAGCAGAGACACTGCCAGCAAACTGAACTTACATAGAGGAACCATGGTCTGGCTCACTACGAGACGGCTTCATATGTATCAAACATTGCTCAGTATTTGCAGTTAAAGGAAACATAGAGTAATTACAAGTGTGGGATATAATAGGAGCCATTTATTGGTTCTCAAACTCTCCTCCTGTATTTTGTAGCATACAGCCCACCAAAGGATTCCCAGTCAGAATCTGCCAAAGCAATTCCTTTTAAGGTCCTCACTGTTACATTTGCCAATATATTGCAATGGTCTGTGTAACATAAATCTGGCTGACAGATGTCTTCCCCCCAAAAAAAGCCCTTTAAGCAATTTTAGCACTTCAGAAAGCCTACATTATAAATTTAGCAAGAAAGGCATTAATTTTGTATCAAATGCCAACACAGTACTATTTACTAACCCTAACACTAACAAGAAATAGAGGGCCAACTCCCTTTCTTAGATGTCATGGTCATACGCAAACCTGACCTCCTATTGGGACACAAGGTCTACAGAAAACCCACCCACACAGAACGGTACCTACACAAAAACTCCAACCACCACCCACGACAAAAAAGAGGCATAATCAAAACACTGGTAGACCGTGAGAATCAGAATTGTGAAGCTCAATTTCTCAGCACCGAACTCAACCATCTATAGGCAAATGGCTATTCCAAGACTGAAATCACAAGAGCCATCAAACTGAGAAAACAATACTGAACTGAAGAAGAAAAACAACCACCCACAAATAAAGTATTTCTGCCATACATCAAAGGGGTCACAGACCGCATGGGGAAACTGTTGAAAAAACACAACCTACAAACAGTATTCAAGTTGACCACAAAAATACAACAAATGTTACGGTCAGCAAAGGACAAAAGGGATCACCTCACCACTGCAGGAGTATACCGGATACCTTGCAGTTGTGGCCATATATATATTGAGTCCACAAAACACAGCATCCAGAGCAGAATCAAAGAACATGAAAGACACTGCAGACTAAAATAACCAGAAAAATCGGCAGTAGCTGAACATTTATAAATTTATTGTCATTGTAAGTATATACATAGCATACACATACAACAAAATTCACACAGACACCCAGAGACCAGACCCACATGCACACACATAAAAAATCCCCAAACACTCCCCCCCACTAAAAATCCCCCACTAAGAATACAAACATCTACACCGCAGGCCAAGTAACACTGTCCAACTATTCACTACTGGTGGTCTTTAAGCTCATTATTAAGTGCAATTATAGCTCTGGGATAAAAACTATTCAGAAAATGTGTGGTCCGAGTCTTAATTGTTCTATATCTTCTGCCAGACAGCAACAGTTCAAAAAAGTTGTAAGCAGGATGGGAAGAATCTCTCAGGATGTTGTGTGACTTCCTCAGACAGCGGGATGTGAAGATGTCATCCAGGGTTGATAGCTGGAGCCCGATAATATTCTGGGCAATTTTAATGGTTCTCTGTAGAGCTTTTTTGTCCGCTACAGAGCTACTCCCGAACCATACCAGAATGCCATAGGTTAGGACACTCTCAATGGTGCTACGATAGTAGGACAGAAGTAAATGCTGAGATAAATTTAACTTCCCAAGCATTCTCAGGAAATACAGCCTCTTCTGTGCCTTCTTCACTAGCATGTTGGCATTTATAGTCCATGAGAGGTCCTCTGAGATGTAAGTGCCCAGAAATTTAAAACTACCAACTCTCTCCACTTCCTCGCCATTTATGTACAGTGGTAAATGTACATTTCTCTTCCTCCTAAAATCAATTATGAGTTCTTTAGTTTTTTTGATGTTAAGTGTAAGATTATTTTCTTTACACCAGAGTATCAACCCTTGTACTTCCTTTCTGTAAGCAGACTCATTGTTCTTATTTATGAGCCCCACCACTGTCGTATCGTCCGCAAATTTAATAATTGCGTTGGTGTTATACAGTGGGGTGCAATCATGTGTGTACAGGGAATAGAGGAAGGGACTTAGCACACAACCCTGGGGAGCTCCTGTACTTAGTACCAGGGTAGAAGAATGGTGAAATCCCATCCTTACTGACTGTGGCCTATCTGTCAGAAAATCCTTTACCCACACACAAATCTTCTGAGGTAATCCCAGGTTGATCATTTTAAAAAACAATCTATTGGGTAGAATGGTATTAAAAGCAGAGCTATAATCATACCGTGAAACAAGCTGGACATGAAATCCTATTTCAAAAGACAGAAGTACTGGACAACACCAGCAATCATTATGGTAGACTACACAGGGAAGCCATTGAAATCCACAAACACCAGCACAGCTTCAACAAAAAATAAGAAAGTCTAAAACTCAACAAAGCCTGGCTCCCAGCACTAAAAATACAGCCTGCAAAAAGGTCAATGAACTCTACCCAGCCATAAGGATCACTGCACACAAAAGACTAGCTAATGACACCCATCAATCACAGTGACAGATCATCTCCCCCCTTATCACAACAATACACCCATAACAAAAAACACTCTGATCACAATAATCAACCAATCTCCTGAAAAGGACAAAAAGCTGATTCCACAGCTACAAACACTCAACTATCCCACACACTACACCAGAATACAGACAGAGTTCTAACTCCTGTCCTCTGAAGATGCTGGGCACAGAGATGGCGAAACGTTAGGAAGGAAAACCTCCAGAACACGGCCAAACAGCCCAAAAAACCTACAAAAAGCACTAACAAGATTCTTTCTTTCCATTCTTCCTCCTCCTTTCTCTCCCCTTTTTGGTTGGTGAGGCGAATGAAGGCATGGGATACAGGGCAGGAAAAGAGCCAGATCAGGTATGCTAACCCCTTAGGTTTAACATATGTTTATATAGTATTTATTTATTTATTTATTTATTTATTTATTTATTTATTTATTTATTTATTCTTTACGTCAAACACCAGCAAAAAGCTGCCACTGTTTGCACTAAACCACACTATAAATTACTAGACAGGTCTTTGGTTTGACCTAGCAAGGTAATTCCTATGTTTTAAATTCTGATGTTGCCTCTCCGTGACCTAGTAACAAACAGCAAACTTTGCCCAAGGCAGCCTTGGAGCCACTGGATTCATATCACTTTCAATTGCATCTTGTTAAGAGATAGACAATGTGTGTCCTCATTTCTGGCATAGATTTAGCTGCCATCTCCTTGCGCCATGCTGTCATCTCATTGCTTATTCTGGTATTTTATTTATCTCAGAAACTGCAGAGCTACAAAGCAGAGAGAAAAGTGATTGTGCCCCATATGACTAGGAAGCACCCTGCCCTGTTGGCGCTTCTCCCCTTTCCGCATTTTAAAAGATATTTGGAGAAAGAAATCAGCCAACATGAAGTGGGGAGGAAGAGGAACGGGGTCACAACATGGAGTCTGTTATCTGAAAGAACATGCTAAGCATGGTGTGTATCCCTTAGGCTACTGAATTTCAGAAATATGTTCTTTTCATTGTAACCTTAAGCAAGCGCCACTATAGCCGCTGGAAGATTTGCTGGGGGCAAATTACTATGTTAGATCTATTCTCAGAACCTGTCTCATGACACCTTAACCAAGAGAGCCGGTAAAGTTTTTTTTTTGGAATACAAGTCCCAGAATTCCCCAGAGAGCATGTCCTAAGGAGACCTGAAAAACAACTTTTCTGAGCACTGCAAAATAGCCATTGCAGTTTCTCTCCTTCCCACATCACGGAGGTAATGTTACAAGTCAAGATTTGGGATTGGCCGGGGGGGGGGGGGGATTTGTACTGCAGCTTCTTCTCATACCAGTTTTGTCCCAAGTTCAAGAAAAGGACAATGGCAGCACCATGTGTCCTTCTCCCAAATAGCCTGGAGATGGTTTCTTATGTGATTTTCCTGGTATAGGAAGAAGCAGTTCCCCCATAAGAAGGCAGCCAGAGAAGATGCCTTCTCTATAGGATGGAGAATTTTGTTGAATTCAACTATTTCGGGGGGGGGGGGGAGGAATTTTTGCATCTCCTGAGGGAAAAGAAATCTACTTCACTTTGAGAATTTGCATTGTTTGTGAAGCTCATGAGGCATTTTGGAGGAATCAAAGATGTACAAAATTAAGTACACACTTTAAAATGTTAAAGGCTAAAATGTGTCCAGTTAGTGGGAGAGTGGCTCGCACACTGACAGGCTTTAGTCAATGGGGGATAATTGGTACATTACGTAGCATGCATAAATAAATGTACACATTACGAAATATACCCAACAATTGGGTGTGAATTTCAATGGGGCAAGAAAAAAAACCCTTGTAACTTGCTACAAAACAAGAACAGGAAGAAAATGAATGTGGGATTTGAAGAAATGCAAGGAAATCAAGACTGAGAGATTTTCACCTCCCTGCCAGCAAGGCAATTTTCATGTTTGCATTTTCTTATATTTTGTGATACTAGGACAACAAATAAATCATACAACAATGTGCCTAAACATTTTCCATCTTCACTCCCTCCCTGTACATCCACATCCTGTTTGATGTACCAGGTTACAAGAGAAACTGAAGAGGTGATTCCCAGATGAGGAGATCAGCGAATGCTGCTTCATTTCATTGCCCATCTAAACCAGCAAAAGGCAGCTGTCAATATGCAGGGGCCCTTGATGCTTCTACCGCAGTTAGAATTAAACCTGGCAGAAGTGGCCCTCTCAGCAGAAATATACAACCTCAAGCTGCCACATTAACATAAAGCAGGGCAGCCAGAAATTATTGCTGCTTCTAATCTCCAAACACTCAGCAGCCCAGCTACGTTCAGTGGAATGACCTGTCCACTGTGATGCATTAGCGTTAATGCTCTCCCTCCTTCCCTCATGCGCACACAACATCCTTTTCTGAGCTGAGAGATTTATGCCTCCTGAAATAGAAAAGCACAGTATTTTAACTGCCCCAGTACTGTTCCCCAACTCTCTCTCTCTCTCTCTCTCTCTCTCTCTCTCTCATAAAGTCATCAACTCACAAATTTCTACACAGCATTTAAGTCTGAACCCAATCTAAGAGCCACTAAAGATCAGACTATCACCTTTTGCCTTATCGCCCGTTCACAGTAATCATCTTCTGTGGATGACTGCAGAACTGGTCATATCTCTGGCCATCGGATGTTCTCTAGGGAGCACTTCACTCCTGTCAGGTGGGTTATGGAAAATCTTTTATGTGAACAGGGGCAAAATAAAAGAAGATTGGTGGTCAACATAGGCCTAGTTTTCACTGAGCAAGATAAGACTTTGCCTGACCCCTACCATTTCGTATGGTGCAGAGAAGTGAGCTCACATGACTGAGAGCTCCTCAGAACAAAAGCAAGCAAGCAAACAAAATGCTATGAATAGAAGATCTGCTCATTGGAGGGGCAGATTTTTCTTTTTTACTACAAAAGCAGTTGAACAGTGAATGAATTATAGAGACAACCCCAAGGTCTTATATGTAAATGTACCTACAGTATGTCTACTAGGGATGGCGGAAAGTGTCAGTTTTGGCCTCCCCTGTTTTTCATAATCTTTTAAAATCAAGATCAAGAAAGGGATTCAAGACATAAAAGTCTAAGCATGCAACACCAGCAGGTGTATCACTTTCCCACCTCAATACGATGAGTGCCTACTAACACAAGATCCAAATTGAAGATAGAGCAGAATTTCCTTTTAGTTTGTTTTTGATAAGCCAGGGCAAACGGCTGCTCAATTACTTTTTTTATAAAATGTTTTTGGAATTTGCACTTTTCTTCATAAATGGGGCTGAGAAAACTTCTGATGTAAAAACAAAGAATGTAGGGATGATAGATCCACTCACTGCCACAAACTGCAATTATTAAGTGCATGGAGCTTTTAAACAATATTTTTTAAACTACAATTCTCCTAGAATTGGCTGTTCTAGTTGGAATGGATGGGAGGTCTCAGGGAGGAGGACCTTCCTGTGTAGCAATTCTAAGTTCTATGAGGCCATTTATTTACTTATTTATCTGTTGATGAACCTTGCAAACGCAATTTCACAAAATGAAATTTATTCTTATTCACAGTTATAGAACAGGCAACATGAGCAATTATAACAACAAAATGCACCAAGGCCTTGGCAACAGCACCAACAGTTGCTTGTAGAATTGCAAAGTTCAAATGTCCTTTCGAATTTAAATTCACATAAAAATCCAAGGTAACTTCCTCAACTGGGTTGGGTATCCATAACATAGAAGAACTGGCTCCATGTGCAGAATCCTCAAAACCCTAGACCAAGTTGGCAAGGGTCTTAGCTGTCTAAGTGGCTCTTCAGCTCTCCTGTTCTTTCTGATTCAAATCTCTTACTCACAGCCCCACTCTTTTTTAATCCCACCCCTTTGGGCTAAACTGATACAGTATTTCATACGGGTTACACCTGCCATGCTGAACCTGATAATATGCAAAGTCACCCTCCAGGAGATCTTCTAGAAACTAAAAAAAAAAGAAGGGCAAATTTAGCATGGCTGTCCTGCTCTGCCCAAGGGAGTGTCCCTTTTCCTTCTCCCCCCTTCTCATTATTTCCCCATCATTATGTATTTGGACTGCATCGCCCTAATGCCAGCTTCTGGCAATCTCTTTTCTTAAAAAAAAAAAAAATGAGGGGGGGGAGAAATCAATCAGAGTGAGCTATGGCTCGACAGGTCTGCAGTAAAGCCCAGCCAAGTAGAAAATAGAGCAGCAGTCACACTACAGGATTGAAAAGATAGGGCAAGCAAACTCCATCATTGGGTGCAATTATCTCTCTGCAAACATACAGATATATAACAACAACAAAATCAGCACTGGAATTCCAGGAAGCATCTCTCCACAGAATGGGCAGCAGCCTTGGGCCACCTGCTGCATTCCTGACAAGATTGCTAATCTCTACCTTCTATTAAATTTTCTACAGCTTCCCCAGGGAGGGGTAAATAATTTGTGGGAGGTGGGGGGAGAAAAAAAAAGAGTTTTGGAGATTAATATCTGACCCAGCAAGCCTGACCTGCTGAAGCCACTTTCGGCAGAATCAAATTGCAAACTTGCCAGACAGGACTTGTTCAGACAACCAAGAGTCAGTGTTTTAGAGTAACTACTGAGAAACAGCAGTCCTTGCCTCTGTTGGTTGTTAAAAATAGAATTACCGAGTAGCTTTTCCAAGCATCTCTATTGAAAATCTTGGATCATGCCTGCAAACTCTGTCCACCAATGGGCCACGATCCTGCTATATGCACACATAAGAATGCAATATTTGTATACTTATTGTTTTAGCTTTGAATATTGTCTTTAATGATGTAAGCTGCCTTGGGTCCTTTTAAACAAACAAACAAAGGCATGATAAAACATGTTGTTTCCAAATGAATATACGTATTATACCAATATATGTGTTGGCATACCTGTCTTTGTCACATATACAGGGATTTGCTATCGCAAAAAGAGATTTACTGTTGCAAAAAAGAAGGAATGGTCTAGTATTCCATAGCATTAGGTGCCGAGTGGTTTAGGTATCTGGTTGCGGAGCCAGAAGTTGAGAGTTAAATTCCCCACTGTGCCTTCTTGACTCAATGACCCAGCTCTGCAGTTCTAAGATGATTATTACTAACTGCTGTTCTGACAGCCTTGCTTCCTTGGATCTTTATGGCCCATAATGTTTCTATGCTGAAACCTTAAGGACCATTTCTCACCTGCATCACTCTCCTCAAAACTGGCTATTCCCTTTCAGCTATATTTGGGGTTTAGGTGACATTCTTTTGAGGGAAATAGGATTAGAATACTTCCATTGTATTTTCCCCCCTATTCTGAGGAAGCTTCCAAATCTGTGAAAATTCAAAATACCTGATGCCATTTCAAATGATTGCCCCTTTTGTCACTGGTTCAGGTTGACCAGTAGAGTGGGTAGTAATTAGAGATGGGCACAAATCAGAAAAATGGTGATTAGTTTTGATTCGTGGTTCGTCAAGGTCAATGAATCATGATTTACAAATTAACAATTTTTTTCTGACAAATCAATTCATCAATGTGTTTTTTTTACTTTAAAACCCTATACAATGCCCCCCATCAGCACCTAGAGACACCAAGTTCACAGGGAAGCTTCCCCTGATTCTCCTCTACAACTCCTGCAAATTTGGTGACGATTGGGTTTCAGACATCCAAGTTATACACCCACAAAGTGGGTCCCCTGAGGAAAGTGCCCTTTAGTAGCTGGCTTGGAGAAACCCAATCTTCACCAAACTTGGAAGGACTGTAGAGGAGAGTGAGCTTCTTAGTGATTTTGGTGTCTCTAGGAGCCTGGGGGAAGTTTCCTGGGGGCCCTCTTTGTGGGTGTATAACTCAGAGATCTGAAACCCAATTTTCACTAAATTTGGAGGGATTGTAGAGGAGAATAAGCAGAAGCATTCCTGAAATCTTGGTTCATCTAAGTGCCCGGGAGGCTATTTTATAACCAAACAAATTGACAAATCAAAAATCGCTAAAAAAACACATTGATTTGTATTTGTTGGGGAATTGATTTGTACAAATATGAATCAACAAATTACTCTCTGACAATACCCCTTATATTACAAGACAAGTGGCCAAATTCTGCACTGCAGTGATAGTTATTCACGACCAGATGTTTGGGTTCCGATCTAAGATGCACAATATAATGCTTTTATAACATAACACTGGCCTAGGTTTCAGTTATTTTAAAGATATAGAGTCAGCTTGTTGATCATGATGTTATGAATTTGAAAGAAGGAGTTGATTTATCATGTTTTTAATGGAATAAATAATAATAATTCTGCTTAGTTTTATGAAATTGTATGTATTTATTTTATATTGTTCTGGTCTTGCTGGTCTTTGACTGTAATAAAGTTATGCATCCAATTCAACAAATTAGTGATTTTGGAATACATTTGGTGGTTTGTTTCATGCCCATCTCTAGTAGTAATATATTTTTTTACAGAGTGGTGGGCATGCTTTATAAACACATGGGTTTTTTTGAGGGGGGGTTTCTTGTTTGTTTTTACAATATGAGTGGATTATTCTGCCAAACCACTTCATTTTATCTGAGAAATTTGTTCTTAATTACCTTTCCAGCCTTCAGAAAGCATTATGACAGAAGGCAGACGAGGAGCAAAGCTTGGAAAAGTTACTTTTGGGGATCTTGGGAAACTATTTTTTGGAATGTAATTCTCCCAGATCCTCCAACCACTGCGCATGCTGAAGGGAGGACTCTGAGAATTACAAACCAGAAAAGTAACTTTTCCCAAGCTCTGGGCAGGAGCATTGGGTTCTACTACCAAAAGGTGTTGGCTGCCATTGCCCAAAAGAATGTGATGACAGAGGGAAGCACCAGATACCAGTTTCCTAGATAGACACTATATGCATATAAGAAGCAGCATCCAACAGTGCATGCTTCCTGGAAACTCACTCTCTGCATACAACATGTTGGAATTTTATTTATAACCTCACATGCTGTCTGCAGTTTGAGAGACTGGGAAATTTTTTTCTTGGCTGGGGTGATTGTCTATCTATCTAGCATTAATCACTATTTATCTAGCACTAACCAATCATTCCTTCCAGCCCCACCTTTCTGCTAAGTGTTCTATCCCCCTCTTTAGTCAGTTGGTGGCAGTTATTTGTTGCTGTTGATCTGTTCAGCTGGTTGCTAATATGTTTGCAATAAGGAAAGCAATAAGCACAAGACTGTAATTTCAGACAACTGTAAATAAATAAACGTTTTTTATTCTTTATGCTACATATGTCTCAGAGTGAGCTATTGATATTTTAAGTCCCAGCTAATGAGAAAGGGCTGGATTCTGGGGAACTTGTAACTATTCTCTGTGGATATTTGTACTTCTACTGTGTAGCAAAAAGAGAATTTTACTAGAAATTCAAAACTGCAGCACAACAAACTTCCATTTTTCCCCTCCAGCTCAAAGCTGGCTTTGTGCTGCGAAGAGAGAGCAAAGGCATAGGAAATCTTATCTTTTTATCTGCCAGGACGTTGGAGATGTAACCACGCAGAAGGCATAAGCTAACCCTCTTCCATCCCCTTGCCTCCATGTACCTTCAAAATGAGAATGATGAGGAAGAAGGAATGAAAGACGGAGCAGATGAGTGGGTACCTCTGCAGAATTAATGGAAATGGGGCAAGGTAGTGCTGCCATGCGAGACATTGCCACCCATTAATTATCCTTTGCTCCATGTAAGACCTGCATATGTGGGGCAGAGGAAACCTGTGAATTCTCTACCTCTAGCATCACAGTGCCTAAATACAAATTGAGAGGAAATGAGTTCATGTAATTTTAGTAAGGTAGAGTAATACAGTACGTGTCTTTTCCCACATTTAGAATAACCAGAGCTTCTGTATTGTGGATCTTCAGGATTGGTTGTGAGAGTATTAATTGAATGTTTATATTAATTAATGTAGTATTACCATAATTTGAAAACTTTACATGGTGCTCTCCTTAAGGGTCCAAAGCGCTTTACACATACAGTAATGTGAGGCACATTTCTGACTTATTGCACTTAAAAAAATCAATTCATTCCTATAAATTGTATTTCAGATTATGGCCAATTGCCATTCAAATATTATACACACAGATATGGGAGTAAATCTAGTGCACACAGAGAAGGTGAGAATAGTGGTATGTGAGAGGGAGAGGAAAGGAGGAGGGAAGCTGGAGGAAAGAAACCAATATTATTATTATATTGCCAGACAGTTGAAATCCATTTCATGGATTTCTAAAATATAGTGATATCTCCAGGAGCATTTATAAAACTTTAGTTCTACTAGCTTTCACTTTTGTATTAATTTATTGCCACCCACCCACCCACACGCACACAAGGAATCACTTGCAATTTCTTGCCCCATTTCATCTTTCTTTTCATACTTCTTGTTGATCTGAGCCTCTCTGCAAGGAGGATGCAAACATATTCTGTGTTCTAGAACTCTCCCCTTATTCTGCAGAACAGAGTCTGCTATGCAAATGGTGCCTGAAATGTTTGGTACAAGAAAATGTGACAGCAGGCTGAACATCTGCAAGCCAGCAGCCTCTGAATGGAGGACTTATTCCAGAGATAACCTTTCCATCCATAAAAGGCTAACTGCAGAGGAAGACACATGAAAATCTCAGGATGTCATGGCACATGGTACACTTTTTCCAACTTTTTCATCATTAGACAGATGTTTAAATGTCAAGACCCCGTGTCTGTGCACAGAGAGAGGAGAGAGACAGGCAGAGAAGAGAGAGAGTTAGAAGTCTACAGGAAGCAATTGTGACTCAGAAGATGAGTGTCATCTGTACCTCACCTCCACCTGGTCTATGTCAGAGAGAAGGGGGGACGGGGGGGGAGGGAGAGCTTGAGGAAGAGAGAGAGTTACATGAACTGCTTCTGCAGCAGCTGAAAACAGAGACAGGCAGATTTACTGGTTTCTATCATTTTTAAAGCACATGTTTATCCCTGAATTCTTGGATCCATTTGTCATTTTTTATGTCAGCATGAATGGTCTCACACATTTCCATGTGCATCATTGTATGCCACAAATATACATGCACATTCTTCTCTAGTAGACGCATGTTGGCACGCCATTTTCTCAATTATATAGGGGGCTACTCAGGAGAAACTGCCCTTTTTCTGCTTCTGCTGGATTCTGCTTTTTTATCAATAGAAATCTGACATTGGCTCTTGCCTCTTGCTACAGAACAACAAGGATTCATGGATAAATGATTTTCTAATAAATAGTTGACAGTACCAGCAGCTCTTCTTTTCAGACCCTTCAAGATGGGCCATCTTAAGCTGTGTAGAAGAACAGGGAGAGAAGATGACCTTGTTATCTCTTGAATAGTCAGATGTGAGATGAATAAGTGCAACTGATGTATCAGATCTCAGCAAGGGACTTGGCAGATTCACCATCCCTATATTCATAAAGAGTCAAGACTTCAAATCTTCTTACTCACATCTTTAAGATGTGTTCAAAATATTATCTTGGGAAAGGGAAGCACTGCAAGGAGCCCTAAGATAAAATGGAGAGGAAAGGAGGAAGAATAGCTTTCATACGGAAAGCATAATTTGGACAGTGGCAAATTTCAAGAGTATTCAAAACACTGGATCTAAGTTAAGACAGTTTTAGCACAGGAGGAAAAAAGACAGAAGAAAATATATTCCTGGGACTGCCAGACAACAGTAGGGCAGATGAACTTGTCTGGATTGTGTGACTTTCCCACACGCAGTCTCTGGGTGAGCATACCAGGATATAGATAGCTCAGCAGAAATGGCTGCTCAGATAGTGGCACTAACTAGGAAGCGCTGACAGTCAGTGTGTCTACGTGGCCTGCAGGTTTCCAGGATTGCCCTCCTGTGGCCTCGCTCTTTCACACTCCAGTGCACTCCAAGTGAAGCAAAAGGCCCCGCTAGCTGCTGATCAGCAGGACGTGGCCTTCCAGCGCAACAGGTAGATGGATACACAAAGAAAAGCAACACATGTCTTGAGTGAAACTAGGGAGAGAGAAAAGGCCTGCTGCAAATATGTTGTCAGAGGAAGTGTGTGTGTGTTGGAAGCAGGGGAGAATGTAGCATGGTAAATATAAAGCCACTGAGGAACTTTTGAACATCACCAGCCCTCACCCGCACGTTGAACGCAAATCGGTGACAGCTGTGTTGTGCTCAGGATAGATTAGTCTGTCCTCTTGGGACGTGGTGACATGACAGATTATTATAGGCTCCCAGGCATGGCTTCTTTAAAAAATAATTCATGCTAAACGCCATGCATTAGCAGTGGGGATGCTGCCACTTATGGGAGCTCTTAAAAGATATTTTACTGCGACCAACCCTCACACCTAGACCATTTTGAATTTCAACTGCCAGCTGCAGGTAAACAGCAGGAAACGTCCCAGGCTGCCCCTTAGGTTCACACTTCTTGTCAGCACCAGCTGGGAAGTCACTGCTGGGAATTGGAATCTATGGAGCAAAACCCTCAGCTGGTAATTGCCCAAGAGTTGCTCACCTGGGCACTTTTGCATGGAAAGGATCGCAGAACCAGAGAGGGGGGGAATGTGTATGTAGATGCCATAATAGGTTTGCTAGCCCACTATCTTCTTGGGTCCTAATGGTATGTTGAACATTTATTTCAACCTACAATTCTTCTTCTGCTACCAGTAGAAAAGGGGTAAACTCACTAATACCTTGAGCAAAGGGATAGTCCCATCATTTTCAGTCAAGTAATCTCCCACTTGTGTATCTGCAACATGGAAGTCATCAGGTGCAAATATGGAGTCTTCCAGACTTGTTTTATTCTATGTTTCTGAAGAGAATTCTGTTTTTAGTCTTTAGTAGAGATGGGGGCATCATGCTTCATTTGAAGCACAAAGCCCCCATCTCCAGTCTTTAGTGTACCACAGGATCTTTTGTGATTAACAAATGTGTACACTCTAAATTAGGCAGGAAGCCTTCATACTTAAGCATTTTTACCCTGTTCTTCCACAAGAAAAAAACTCCCACATCGTAATACTCGTTGATGTGTCAGGTTTTGCACACTTGAAATCAATTTTAAAATATCCACCTACACGGCATACAGCTAAGCATGAATGTGTTTTTTGGGGCAGAAAGGGGGGTAAACACTCATGAGGGGGTTGTTTATTTTAAATTGATTGTGGTCATGCTTTTTTTAAAAAAAACTCATTTTGGTTTGTGTGAATGCCTGTATTGGAGTAAACAGTGTCTGTGAGTGTTCTCGGGATTTGCCAAAATGGGTGCTAAGTATAATGGGTTTTGAACTGCAGGAAACCTTGCAGCCCCCCACATTTCTATAGCTACCCATCCCAACCACTCCTCACAATCCTTGATGTTAAAAATTGTAACACCGAATGAGGTCAAAAAAGCTAGCTCCAGGAAACAAGTTTTTCAGGTTGTGGCCCCTTCCCTCTGGAGTAAGCTTCCTACACAGGTCCATGAGGTACTAAATCTCTCAGTTTTTACAAAGTTAATCAAGACGGAATTATATAAAGCTGCTTTCTACTAGTGTTGACCTGAGATGTTTAAATGTGTTTTAATTTGTGTAATTCTATCTAAAGGTAGGTTTATTGGTTTAGCTATCAACAGGGTTTTTATTGTATTTCTATTGTTTTTATAGTATGCTTGGGGGTTTTATTGTATAATTTTATAATTATAATTTTTACTCCTCTCTTTGACCTCGCAGTCAAGATGATGGTTCAAGAGGGAAAATGGGAACATTTTGTATTCCAAGTCATAGGTGTTTGCATTAAAGGACTGTGTGAATTTTTTGTCAAGGTTTTGATCCCGAGATAACTGTCATGTCTGTAAAACATGTCAGACTGTTTCAGTTACATCCAAAAAACAAATTAAAGGGTTTGCAGTGCGTAGAAAAAAGCCAGCAACTATACTGTCTTGAATAATTCCCCCTACCTATCATCTGAACCAGTGGTTTCCAACCTTGGGTAACTCAGGTATACTTCGACTGCAACTCTCAGGAGCCTTCGTCATTAGTTGTGCTGTCCAAGGTTTCTGGGAGTTGGAATCTAAGAAACTCTGAGCTGCCCAAGGTTGGGAGCCACTAATCTGAGACCATGAGTGCTAGAAACCTGTGGTGTGACTACACACAAGGGAGACGCAAATTAACTTGCATTCTCTGATTGTGAAGTTGCATTGGGGCATTCGGTTCCCTTCAGTTTAAGTGGCCACACAGGCAGAGGAGTAAAAGCCTTTCTAATTGCCGTTCTACTTGAAGAGCCTGTAAGTAATATGGTTCAAAAGAACTGCCTTAAGAGGAAATGAGAGATTGATGGTTTATTGCCTATTCCTGCATTTGTATTGCTTAATGACTCCCTTTTATTTCATTTCCTCATCTTATCTTGCTGGTGGTAGAGCTCATTAAACTGCAAAAAATAAATAAACAGCAGCTCTGCACAGAAGCTCTTTAAAAAAAGAAGTATCTTGGGAGAGGCTTTGCAGAGAGAGGTGAGTGCTGGTGATGTTTCTGTGTGTGTGCTCTGTCCTAGCCCTCCCTTGTATGACAAGAGGTAAGGGGGGGAAGTGCTTTGCCAAAGCACTGCTCTCTCTGTGCATGCATGTGTGTGTAGGTGGGTCTTTCTTTTCTGCATCGGTTCAAAGTGATTATACACTTTGAACCAAAGCAAAAGGATTTGACTTGTAAAAAAGTAGAAGGTCTCTAGTGGGGAAGGAAAAACTACAAATTGAGACTGTGGCACTCTGGTTTAATTTGCATTACCCATTGCATCATGGCATCAGTGGTAAAAAGTGTGAATCTGCCTGAAACCCATAGTATTTCCCGCATGTTTTTGCTGTGTTGTCAGGCTCTTGGTTGAGTATTTTGGGAAAGGCTGAAAGCTAATTTTCTTAGGAAGAAATTTTTTTTCTTCAGATATGGAAACCTATAAAGAAGAACCATACAGCATTTCAAGAAATACGCAGAAACATACAATGTTGCAGTTGGAAAGAACTTGGAGTTCTTACTCCAAGTCTAACCCCTAATCAGTGTGGGATCTACAATGCAAGTTGAAACAACAGCATCACTGACACAATGGTCATTGAGCTTTTACTTAGATGGCTTCAATGAAGCAAAAGCCAACACTTTCCAGGCAGTTAAATATCTCTTACCATTAGGAAGTTTCTCCTAAGGTTCAGCCCAAACTCTCTTCCTTGCCATTTAAAATCCTGAATGCCTCCTGGTGCTTGGAGCAAAAGAGAATGTGTTCCATGTGTTTGTTGGTTAAAGGTAATGTAAAAGTGTGAGAGGCATTTGTAGGGGGAAAATTTATGAGCCAGGGTGTTACATCCTTCCGCTGGTCACTCACTCCTTTTTGCAATTGCTCCTTTACTGACAAACTTATTTCTAGGCTTGGAGATAGCAGGGTGGGTGTTAACAGGAAAGACAGGGAGGTCACGTTTTCCAAAGTACAATCAATACAGAGTTTGGAAACTTTCCTGGATTATGACTGTGACTCATGGAATCCCACAGCCAGGTTTCTGGGAGCTGCAGTATAAAAAAAAAAGGATGCTCCCAAATGATTGGGAAAACAGTTAACCACCAGAGATGTGGGCAAGTCTTTGGGTCCAAGTCCCAAGTCCAAGTCTGAGTCTTTGGCATCAAGTCTGAGTCTGATTCTTTGGTACCAAGTCCAGAGTCCCAAGCCCCAAGTCCGAGTCCTTATTAAAAACAAGCTTTTTTCCCCAGAAAAAGGGGGTGGGTGGGTGGGTTGCAAGTTGAGTTCGAGTCATTGAAAAAAAAAACACGAGTCAAGTCGCCAGTGCAACTTAAGTCTGATTTGACAGTGAGTCATGTGACTCATGTCCCTGTCCTTGTTAACCATACCTCTTCTAAGTGCTGATTCACCTCTGAAGACTTCCTCCAAGTACATTAGTATTACATGGCCAGCATGGGATGAAGTCAGGACTGCATGACAGATACAGTACAGACCATGTTTTATATTCTGGAGAGTAATCTCCAGTTAATTCCCCTTCCAAATGCTAAACTAGTTAATAATAGAACATCTCTGGAACTGTTCTGAGGAATCTGATCTGATTCCTAAACTTTCTACCCTGGACTTACAAGTTAAACCATTAGGTGAAATCCTGGAGATGTTAATGTAATGTCCTGAGAAACATAACAAAAGCAGCCATCTTAACTGGAGATGTAGCCACTGGCAATTTCCAATTATGACCAGGCAGTTTAGCATCTCTCTTCCCCTGTCATTTCACCTTATCAGATAATGGCCAGTTCTTTCTCACAAAATGCAGCTGGAGTTCAATCTTTCTCTTCAATCTGTGTGTGAATGAATCCCCTTTGTCTCCCCCTCCTCTGGAGAGCCACCTCTGGAATTTTTCTTATCTGGCAGAAACACTTACAGGAGAGACAGACAAACCTAGAGGCTACCAAGGCATTCAGCTTGACATTTTCCTTACAGCCTTTTGCATATGGGTGTGTGTACTGCTTTCACAAATTACCACTGCAAATGTCACCAAGACCTGGGCAATCCTTTCGATCGGTGTGGGATGGTTGTGTTTCTTTCCAGGGACTGCTAGTGCTGAAGACGATATTACTGTCCCTGGCCATTCAGCACAAAGTCACTATCCAGTCACTTCCTGGCAGAGATGAGTATTCTTGTGAAGGAGCATGAGAGCTTCATGTTCACTTGATAAGCTCAAAAACCTGTCAAGTCCTGAACCCTGTTTCCAGCAATGGCTAGCCACTCACCTTCAGGAAGACACCAGTCAAAAACACAAAGGCATTAACCACGCCATGTAAATTGGAGGCTGGTTCCTCCCTATTCCAATACTCTCAATGTAGACTAAAGATGTAAATCCTCAACCATCTCCTCCTTGAGATGCTAAGGAACCACAAAATTATTCTCTTCTTGCTGTGATAGATAGGGTGAGGTATTTTGTGGTGCATTCAGGAAGAGAATTAGAATGAGTGCAAATTAAGCAAAATAGCACAGACAACAGAAATAACACTTCAATGCAAATCACACAAATTGTGTGAAATGATGATAGTTCCTACTCTGTTGCATGGGCTTCTCAAGAATAACAAACAGACCATCATTCTTACTGTGTGTATTCGCTTTGCTGCACAAAAGGAAAGGATACTAATTTAAAATAGACTACTGCAGTGCTGTCTCTGTAGGGCTGCCCTTGAAGGCAGTACAGAAACTGCAGCAGGTCCAAAATCCTGTGGCTAGACTGATCACTGGTACTAGTACAACTGAACATATTTTCATAGTTCTGGCATGTGTTCATTTGTTCCCTGTTAGTTTCTGAGCTCAATTCAAGGTGCTGGTTATTACCTAAAAAGCCATTCACAGTTTAGGACCTCAATACTTGTTGAATGTCTCTCCTATAAAACATTTACCCATTCCACCTGCTCATCATAGTCCATGATGTTAAGAAATGAGGTTAAAAGAGTGAGCACTAAAAATCATGCTTCCTTGGTGGTGACCCCATCTCTTTGGAATAAACTTCCAATAGTGTTGACAGGCTCCTTCTTTCCAATTTTTTAAGAAATGGCTGAAAACACAACTTTTATGTTGAACTGGGATTTTAAGTTGTTTAAATGTTTAGTTCATTTTATTTAGTCTGGTTTGCTTGTGGCAAGGGACTAATATTTGTTGATTTAAACTGTGTGTTTGTTTATTTTTGTGTCATTTGATTGAATTTACAGTTGTAAACTGCCCAGAGAGTGCTATGTACTATTGAGTGGCATACAAGTTAAACAAACAAACAAATTTGTACAGAGACAATTTACAGAAATTATAGCCTCATCAACAGAAAGAAGTCTCTCTTGACTGGAAGTGCTGGATTTCACAGGGTTAAAACTTTCTCATCAACGTCTCTCATAGAATTGAGAAAACTTGACAAGAACAAAAATTTGGTAAATATTTTTTCTATCACTAGTGCAGACCGGGAATATAAAGAAGATTTCCTAATTCTTTGTTCCCCTTGATTTAGGTTGTGTTGACCCAAGGAAACACTTCGATGAAACATCATTCCTCAATAAGGAATTTTCAAGTCCCTGCAAGGTTCCTCACCTCACAAAGTACTATTTTTTTTCTTATTAGTGCCAAAATCCTATTATGCCAATGTAACTCCATTAGCATAAATTTCAGTGGCAAATTGCAATGTTATCATAGGCATTTGCACTTGCACACTGAATCATATGTGACAGCAAATGCCCACTTTGATTTCTTAATTTGTAACCTTTGTTTGTTTTGTTTTGTTTGTTTAATTTTTACACTGCCCAAATTAGTGGCAGGTCACTACTCTGGGCAGTGTACAAAGAAACAGAAAATCACAAAAAAAAACCCACCTCACAATACAATAGAAATACATAGTAACACAATATAAATGTGTAATTATCAACCTAAGGAGAAAAGTGGGGGGGGGGGCATAAAAAACATACAGTGATAAACATAGTTGCAGATGTAGGAGAGGACGCCATGTTAGTCTGTGCAAGCATTATAGGTAAAAACAAAATAAAAGTAAAGAATTAAAAATAAAAATAAGGAACGTAGGTCTATGACTATTCCCTCAGTGGAAGAATATTTTTAAATGTCTCTTTGTAAAGCTCTGCCTTAACCAATCTTCTAAAAATACCAAGAGAGGGTGGCTGGTGCACCTCTAGAAGAACAGCATTTCACAAGGAAGGGGCCATCACTGAGAAGGCCTGGTTTCTAGTTGAAGTTTCCTTGGCCACCTTGAGGAGATCAGCCAGTGAGGAGTGAGGTAGTTGCTCTTTGGGAGAGATGCTCCACCAGGTAACAAGGTTCCAATCCACTGATATTTACACTGATGCAGTTACACCAGTGGATGTATCTAACAGGATTTTGACATTATTTGACAGCCCTTCCCGTGGAGGAATATTCTTCACATTGTAGGACCCATGGCCTCCACAGAGACGCTCCTTCATCATCATCATAGGATATAGTAAGAGCCAATCATTCTCCAGAAATGCACAAAAAGGACATAACTGAGAATGGGTATTATAAGGGAATGTGTCTGACATGAAACAACTAGTATGGCCCATCAAATAGACATATGGACACTCCTGTGTCTGTGCAGATCCCATTCATTTCACTAATGCTTGCATAAGAAAAAGAGAACAAAACTGGCAGACTGTGTCATTCCTATACTGAGTGGAAAAGCTGGGGGACAAAATTGCAAGAACATTCTGAAGTTTTGCTTCATCCTTTCAGATGCAAAAGGAAATATGTGGCAAATACAGACTGCTTTGCATAAAATGTGTCCTGTAGCTGGATTTTGGTTCATGTAAACCAGAAGGAAAGAGTTTTGTTCTGCTCTCTCTCTCTCTCTCTGCTTTGGATTTTTAAAGTTTCTACTTCAAGCTTTCATGGTGTTTTCTTTACCTGGAGGGAACAATAATGGAGCCCTCCTGTGGCTAATGTTAGCGCTAAGAAATTCTTGTGATGGGCAAGAAGACAGAAATTGCTTAACCAAGCTGGAGCCTGTCTTTCCAGCTTGGTAGGAAAGAAGTGAAGTCAAGTGCACTTTGGTTTCAGGATAATCTAACACACCAAATGGCTCAGAAGTAATACAGAATTGATGTGCCACTTAGTCTTTATTTACAATACTTTCCTGTATAAAAGGAAATAATATATCTCCTTAAACAAATACAAGTTTTAAAAAATAAAAAAGAAACTGCCCTAGTTACTCAGAATTGTGAGAATTAAGGAATTACATCAATTTTTTCCACTTATATCTTTTTTTTTATTTTTTATTTTCTAGGTACAAATTGCCAAAATGCATCATATGTTTATCTAACATCATGACAATTCCTCTAAATACCCTTTGGGGCCTGATAGAATACTATCTTTTTGACTAAATATAGCAATTTTGGTAGGTTCCTCCAAGCTCTGACACTGTGAAAAGTATAATATGAGGCAGGTAGCTCCATCGGAAGGGGGGGACCTTACAAACAAATGGAAAGAAGAAATCATATTGTTAACTTTCTGCCGCTTTAGGAAACTATAGGGTCTCTAGAGACACAAAAGGAATGTGCCTGTATTTTCACTGGGCAAACTGTGGAAGGCAATGCAGATTTTGAAACAGGATTAGCTAGTCAGTCCCACACAGACTTGGCAACTTTTGTGTAAGATGGCAAAGTTAAAAGGGAGAAATGAAGGGGGGAAAGGCAAAATATTGTGGTACTTTAAAGACTAACATTTATTTCATTGTGAGTTTTTGTAATCAAAATCTGCACCTTCAGAAACAAGGAGCGCAAGCAAACACACCAATCACTCCCTGTTTCTGAAGACATGAATTTTGAGCCACAAAAACCCACAAAGAAATAAATCTGTTAGTCTTTGAAGTGCCACAATATTTTACCCTTTTTCCTTTTTTCCTCTTTTATTCTGCAATATGCTGATGTCAGGCCAGGGATTTTGATGCCTGAACATGTGCCTAAGAACCCTACAGAATTTTATAGATCTCTAGGGAAAAATTAGAAGCCTGTGTTCATCACAGCTGCCATTTATCCCAACTAAACGTTAATTCCAGAAGGAAACCACAAAATCATTGAGAGTCATATCAAAATTCATCTGAGTATCGAGGTACACAGTAAGTCTTTTCATTTTTGCAATAATTCCAGGCAACATCAGCTTGACTATTTCTACAAGCTTTCTTTCTACATTGCTTCTATGTTCCACATGCACAAAAATACTTCAAACGTTGGAAATATCCAAAAATTTTACAGCTATGAAAAACTATAGGCACAAATGCTTAGAATATATATGAAAACTAAATTTATGTTGCAGGCAAATACTTAAATCAGAATTCAGTCCAAAATACAGGAGCACAATATATGCAATAAAATACCAAAAAGAATATTTTAGTTACATTACCTAAAATTGCAAGAGCTAATAGCCTAAAAAGGCACAATCAAAAGTCAAAAAGAAAGATAATACATCTCTAAAATGCATCATTAAAAAGTAAAAGCATTGTAAATTTAAGTGTTAGCTGTTAACAATTAAGAACACATACAAAAAATATTAATTAATGTTCTCACCCAGCCAAGCCAGCCTTGTACCAACTTACATCTATGGAGGGAAACCCATGATTATTTTTGTTAGCATCCAGTGTGTGTGGCATAGCATGGAGTTGCCTTACAATGATGAGTTGAATTCCTAAATTCATGTGTGTGTTTGTGTCTTATCTCCCTATATTTATAGTAGTTGTTTTAGATGTTCACGTCTCTCCCCCAGTCTGCAAACAGTCCCTTTTCCAGGGGCCTGGATATCTAAGATTTTTTTTTCAATAGGAAATTCTATAGTTCCTGCACATATTATAACTCCAAGGATTTGTAACTCAATATCTGGCAAGCTGCCACTATGACAGTAACATCATTGTTTTCACTAAAATTCTGCAGAGCTTGGAGAAATAAAGGTCTGTTGCACCAAGACCCTGGAACGCCAGGATATTGGAGCTGCGAGGTATTGGAATTACAAAGACCTGTAATATAGGACCTGCAAATGCCACCTCCATATTTACAAATTGTAGCATAAACAAGTTCAGCTGTCAGGATGCTATGGTACAGCAACCCTGCTTGGCTGCAGAGCTGACTAATTGTTTTGAAATGACTATAGTAAAAAGTCTATAATAAAAAAAGTATAGTTCAAGCCTCAATTTTAAAAATCACTTTCATTATCAGGGCTACTTTTTCTATAACCTCTTTAATTATTTTAACACTCTATACACGCAAAAATTCTTGATACTGATACTGACAAACATGGCTACTTCCTTGGAAATTGATTCTAGTTAGTATAATATTCTGTTGGTTTTTCTGTGAAAGAAGCATGTTGCCTGTCATCATCCAGCAAATATGTGGCAGTTTTATTTCCCATATGAAGGAAGAACCCAGGGCTGCTAATCATGCAGAAACAGTCCTCTAACCTTTTTTTTCTCTTTTAAAATCGTTCTACAAGGAAAATTGGCAATGTTAGCCTATTTAACAGTCCAAAGGGATGGCAAATGGGGGAAAGGCCATGTCTGCTGTTCAGCAGTTTGCTGAACCAATGAACTCGAGCTAGGATTTAAACAGCATCAAAAGAAGATCTTTGTATAAGCACAGAATCCTCACACATCACAACAAATCAAATCTGTTCCCCTACCTCCACCCCCAGCCATGTTAAGCAAGCATCCTCCTTTGCAGAACAGTAAAGACAAATTCCATGTGAAGCCCTAGTTTTGTCTAGCACACGCTGCTCCTTTGCTATAGCAGGAACAACACCCTGGGAAATACATGCTTGTTAGGATTTTAGCACCTCCATAACCTTGTGTTATCAACAGCGGGGACCAGCCAATCAAACTCCTTTCAATCACAATCCTCCATGAGTAACACCCTCTCCAAGGAGCACAGGCTGCTAAATTAATCATAAAGGCTGCTTTTAGACTGAAGCAGGGGAGGGGGGTGAGCAAGGTGCTTATCTTTCCTTCTCTACTCTTCAAACATCTCCTTGTGCATTGGCTCTTGCTTGCATTTGTCTGTATCTTCCTCTCTTCCTCATCCCCATGAGGAACCTCCTGAAGACAAAAAACTAGTCACTGCCAGGGCACTTGGTAATTGTAGCACTACCTGTTTCAACAGATCCCTGAACAATCTGAGAATGTGAACGTTAGATACCCTTGACACTTGTTGCTCCAAAGCAGTGAATTCCACATTAGAACAGAGCATTTTTCTGTGCTCAGGACCTGTTGAAACACAAAGGAAGCCACACTGTACTCAGCTGAAACCACTGCCAAGACTGTGAACCTTGGAGGTGTTACTCTCATGACAAACGCAAAGAAAATATCTAGGGCTTCAAATATTGTCACTCTTCAACAGGAAATCTCTGACGGCAGAGAACCTCGCTTGGTTTGAGATGTAACTTCACACAAGGCTGAGGACATCCCCCATCAGAGATGTTTCAAGTAGCATCGCCACTCTTTGGGGATTTTCTAGTGCTTTCTATTTTTGTGATTTTTAAAATACATATCTGTTTTAATCAGATATTGGTGCTGTCGTTGGAATGATCCTTTTGCAACTCTGAGTGTCTGTGGTTGCAAAAAGAACATGCATAACCACGTCTAGTCAAGTTTGGCCTCATTATCTCCAGGTCTATGAAACAAAAACACCTCTCTCAAATCTGTAATTGAACTGGAGTAAGAATGAAGCAAGCAGCTGGGTCAGTGACCAATCAAAAAACCACCTGTTTTAGCATGAAGTTCTTACTGTCAGTGACTAAAGTTTAGGAGAGGCATGACAGCCTCTTAGAATGGCAAAGAATATTTTAAAAGCTGAAAAACCAGTAAGTGATAGTCCCATGGAGAAGAGAAGCTCAACTTCTGTGGAAGCACAGAGAGCCATATCGGCACCCCAAAAGGGCCAGATTCCATTTCAAGGCCTCAAGTTCCACACCCCTCATCCAAGTAAATGTTCTTTAGAGAAATGCCATAAACCTTCTGTGTTATCCTTCTCAAGTAACTGAATTCTGACGACCACCAGAGCCCCTGAAATCTCCTGCTACTCAGAAGTGGGGTTGAGAAATACAACATTATTCTATGTTGAGATAAAGCTTGGCTTGTACACGCTCAAGGGTAAGAAAGAGAAATAGCCATGGAGGGAGGGGGCTAATGGCCTCATGAAACAGGTATTACATTGAATCATATCTGTGGAAGAAAGTAGGCAAAAGCAAAGGAAGATATGGTCCTTCATTGCAGTCTCAGTTTTCCTCCCCACACCAGTACCTGACAGGGTCAACGAGACACTTAGCAGAGAGGAATGGGTAGCAAGTGAACAAGTGAAAAGTGAATGAGGGAAATTCATGGCAGAAACTGAAGTTTTTTTCAGGCTCAATACATCTCCTTAGTGATCTTAATTGTGCATCAATCTTCTCTGGCTGGAGGAAGAGATGAGGAAATGTGGCCCTGGAGCTGAGCACAAAGGACAAACCAGAGACAAGAAATAAAGGAGAAGAGAAGGACACCCTTAGTCTAGGGATTCACCCCCAAACCCTACTTTGGCTACAGTTGCTGAGGCATTTTAGCATTAACACTAGTGATCTCTTCAGTTGGGGGGGGGGGGCAGGGAGCTGTAAGATGTACATTGCCAAGTTTAAAAAAAAAAAAGGGTGTGTGTGTTTCTCCCACCACCAGGGAGCAGAGCAAAATGGGTTGATTTCTTTGAATGAAAATAGAGAACTGTCATGCAGAAGCTGGTTCTCACTATTATCTTACCAAGTCTGGCATTTGTATAATGGTGTAACTATGTACTGTTTCATGAGTATCCTTTGAAAAAGAAGAGTAGATTAGTGTAGATGTGGAGACCAGTGGTACACAGTTCTAAGTTCTCTTGTTTGTGTTCCAGGAAGAAACATTTTGATTATACCAGCTAAGAGAACTGATCTAATATGTCACCCTCTCAGCTAGTAGCATAAATGGACAATATTTTTCCACAATTTTTTCCTCTTTGCTCATCGTTTTAGTGAATCTCATCAACAAAAAATGATAATCCACTGCAAAAAATAGCTTTATCAGCTTGACTGATCAATGCTGTACTTGGCTGATCACCTTTGCTCAGTGACTGGGCAAGGCTATGCCCTACTGAGCCCATCTAATCTTTCAGGTTCTTGCTGTTGAGGGCTAGAATCCTGTGTGACACCTTAAAATCCTGCCAGTGAAGTAATGCAGAATCTCCCACTTGTGGAAGTGTTGTCCTTATGCAAGTGGAGATTCCAGTTACAAATAGCTAACGTGCGCAAGGAGGTCCTCAATGCCTCCTTATGCAAGCTATGTAAAAGTCAAATTACTTGTGCAATGTTCATTTCATGAAAGGTCTGATTGAAGGACCATAGCCAAGATAGTGAAAACTGGTATGTATCTGCAAGGAATGGGTTGTTGCTAATCTGCTATTTCTTGGAGAATTCTGTAGGTTTCCCATTCATGTAACAGTGAGAACAATTCCAGAAGTTACAGTATATCACAGAAGTGAGTACACCCCCTCACATTTCATAAATATTTTAGTATATCTTTTCATGTGACAACACTGAACAAATGACACTTGGCTACAATGTAAAGCAGTGAGTATACAGCTTGTTGTTGTTGTTGTTTAGTCGTTTAGTCGTGTCCGACTCTTCGTGACCCCATGGACCAGAGCACGCCAGGCCCTCCTGTCTTCCACTGCCTCCCGAAGTTGGGTCAAATTCATGTTGGTTGCTTCGATGACACTGTCCAACCATCTCATCCTCTGTCGTCCCCTTCTCCTCTTGCCTTCACACTTTCCCAACATCAGGGTCTTTTCCAGGGAGTCTTCTCTTCTCATGAGATGGTCAAAGTATTGGAGCCGCAGCTTCAGGATCTGTCCTTCCAGTGAACACTCAGGGTTGATTTCCTTCAAAATGGATAGGTTTGTTCTCCTTGCAGTCCAGGGGACTCTCAAGAGTCTCCTCCAGCACCACAATTCCAAAGCATCAATTCTTCGGCGGTCAGCCTTCTTTATGATCCAGCTCTCACTTCCATACATCACTACTGGAAAAACCATCGCTTTGACTATGCGGACCTTTGTCGGCAAGGTGATGTCTCTGCTTTTTAAGATGCTGTCTAGGTTTGTCATCGCTTTCCTCCCAAGAAGCAGGCGTCTTTTAATTTCGTGGCTGCTGTTACCATCTGCAGTGATCGTGGAGCCCACAAATACAGCTTGTAGAACAGTGTAAATGTGCTGTCCCCTCAAAATAACGCAACACACAGTCATTAATGTCTAAACTGCTGGCAACAAAAGTGAGTACACCCCTAAATGACAATGTCCAAATTGGGCCCAAGTAGCCGTTTTCCCTCCCTGGTGTCATGAGACCCGTTAGTGTCACAAGTCTCAGGTGTGAAGGGGGAGCAGGTGTTATCGCTCTCACTCTCTCAGACTGGTCACTGGAAGTTCCACATGGCACCTCATGGTAATGAACTATCTGAGGATCTGAAAAAACAAATTGTTGCTCTACATAAAGATGGCCTAGGCTGTAAAAAGATTGCCAAAACCCTGAAACTGAGCTGCAGCATGGTGGCCAAGACCATACAGCAGTTTAACAGGACAGGTTCCACTCAGAACAGGCCTCGCCATGGTTGACCAAAGAAGTTGAGTGTCCGTGCTCAGCGTCATATCCAGAGGTTGGCTTTGGGAAATGTACATATGAGTGCTGCAGGGGTTGACGGGGTGGGGTGGGGGTCAGCCTGTCAGTGCTCAGACCATACGCCGCACACTGCATCAAATTGGTCTCCAGGGCTGTCATCCCAGAAGGAAGCCTCTCCTAAAGATGATGCACAAGAAAGCCCGCATACGGTTTGCTGCAGACAAGCAGACTAAGGACATGGATTTCTGGAACCATGTCCTGTTGTCCGATGAGACCAAGATAAACTTATTTGGTTCAGATGGTGTCAAGCGTGTGTGGCGGCAACCAGGTGAGGAGTACAAAGACAAGTGTGTCGTGCCTACAGTCAAGCATGGTGGTGGGAGTGTCATGGTCTGGGGCTGCATGAGTGCTGCCGGCACTGGGGAGCTACAGTTCATTGACGGAACCATGAATGCCAACTTGTACTGTGACATACTGAAGCAGAGCATGATCCCCTCCCTTCGGAGACTGGGCCGCAGGGCAGTATTCCAACATGATAACGACCCCAAACACACCTCCAAAATGACCACTGCCTTGCTAAAGAAGCTGAGGGTAAAGGTGATGGCCTGGCCAAGGATGTCTCCAGACCTAAACTCTATTGAGCATCTATGGGGCATCCTGAAAGGGAAGGTGGAAGTGTGCAAGGTCTCTAACATCCACCAACTCTGTGATGTTGTCATGGAGGAGTGGAAGAGAACGCCAGTGGCAACCTGTGAAGCCTCTGGCCCAAGAGGGTTAAGGCAGTGCTGGAAAATAATGGTGGCCACACAAAATATTGACACTTTGTGCCCAATTTGGACATTGTCACTTAGGGGTGTACTCACTTTTGTTGCCAGCGGTTTAGACATGAATGGCTGTGTGTTGCGTTATTTTGAGGGAACAGCAAATTTACACTGTTCTACAAGCTGTATACTCACTGCTTTACATTGTAGCCAAGTGTCATTTGTTCAGTGTTGTCACATGAAAAGATATACTAAAATATTTATGAAATGTGAGGGGGTGTACTCACTTCTGTGATATACTGTATCTCAAGAACACTAGTCCATGTGGTGTGTGTCTCCACCTTACAATCATATTGGATTGGATCCAGTGTTATCATTTTGCTGAAAGAAGCAGTTCTGTCAGTGAAATCAGGAATGGGAACAATCCACCAACAGACACAGTGTTCTCTCAACATCTGGCCTAGGGTTCAAGGTGTTGGTTTTTACCTATAAAGCCCTCCATGGTTTGGGACCTCACTACTTTTCAGAGTGTCTTTCCCTAAAAACATCAACTTATGCCACTCAATACTTTCAGGACATGCTCCAACAGGCTGCCATTCCAAGGCAGCCCAGGAAGATATCTGCTAGAAACCAGGCCTTCTTAGTTGTGGCCCTATCCCCATAGAATGGGTTGCCAGAAGATCTCTGCCTGGATCCCTCTCATGCAGCCTTCAAGAGGATGCTAAGGCTGTTCACTGAAACCTTAAGAGCATCCTCTCTTAATGTGTCATGGATTGGCTATCTTGATGTTTTCCTGTTTTGCCACTGCTTGTTTTTTAATTCATTAACTGATTGTTTATTTTGTTTATATGTGATGATGAGTTACTTCTTAGTATATTATTTTATATTTTCTTTATGTTTATTTTATTTTGAATGTAAGCTGCCCAGAGTAATGTCCAGCACTATTCAGGTGGTATACAAGCCGATTAAATAAATAAATGAACCCAATGTTTGGAACAATTAATTGTTCCTATAAGGATGTGATGTAATCTCAGTTACGTCTGCTAAAAGAGCCTAGGAATGTCTATCCACAGCACTGAGGGGGATTATGGGATTTCTAGTCCAAATTGTTAATCAGTGTAGGAATCCAGAGTTTAGCATCCTTAGAAGATGGCTTCCTAATAGAGATGGGCATGGGCCGTCAGTTTGGTGGTTCATCCCAGTTCATTTACTGCCACAACAGGTGTTTGGTACACTGACCCATCCAGCAGGCACCCTCTCAGAAGCAGTGCCCAGAGGAGATGGGGCAGGGAAACTGAGATGGTACTTCTGAGAGGGCGCCTACTGTAGGGAGCAAGGCACCAAAGTGCTGAACACCTTTTGTGGCAGTAAATGAATTGGAACAAACTGCTGAACTGGCAGTTCATGCCCATCTCTACTTCTCAACCTTTGATTGAAGACTGCTGCTGAAGGAAAACCCACCATCCCTTCAAATTAGTGGTTCCAATGTCACATCGCTCTTATCATCAAGATATTTCTCCCAATGAAGTTATCTTGTTGAACCAAGCACTCTTTGGGCTACAATGAATAGGCAGCAAATCCAGATGGCAAAGCTTTGCATATAGCAGATGTTGTCTTGAAGTGAAACACAATGCAGAAAGATAGGGCAAGGATGGAGAATGATTGAAGTCTGAGTGTTTTCTGGGGGTGCTGTAATGTTTTTTATTTGAGCTAGCTTATTCAAATGAGGCCAGGGATTTTAGCATCCTTTTATTAAATGCAGCTAGTTTATATATGCATTTTAGTTTTATACCCTTGGTATTAAACAGCAATATAAATGTACACAATAAAGATCTTCCATGGATATTTTTTAAACAACCATTTCTAAACCAAGGGATTGGAGCAGACAATCAAGTGCCTGGATGTAGTCTTAAAACTTTTATTTCCTACTCTCTGCCCCTGCTGCAGGATTAGAGTGTGTCCTCTCCGTCATCTGGAGCAGTGAAACAAGATCAGTTGCCTTTACTTTCTCCTTCCTAATTGCACTGTTTTATCCTCTAGCGCCTACAGCTGTTGTGTTTTCAGTTTCAATTGCTGATAGTAAGGTTAAGACAGGAGGAAGGTTGAAATCAACTCTAGAAATTGATGAATTTGAATTATGTGGAGTTTCTTGTTCTTGTTTTTAAACTCTTGAGCACTTATTCCTATGTTCTTTACTTTTCAAAATCAAACATTTTGAGGCCAAGGAAATTCATGAATTTCAAGCCACTAGCATCACTTCATTTCCAAAATGCAGGTTACACATACAGGTCACACACACACACATCTGGCACTTGGGTGCTCTTGGGCAGCGGCCAGGAATAACCCCAAGGGTGGGAGGCAAATGAAATGTCCCATCAGCCCTTAGGATTTAATGCATTTCATCTTAAACATTTACATTAAAAAATGGTTCCCTGCAGCCCTATCAACCTGCTTCTGAGTTCCTTTCCTTGCCATTCTCTGGCTCTCTTCATCACTGTCTGGACAGCAGAGAATGTCAAGTGGGGGTTAAAGCAGAAAAGGGAGAGCTAAAAGAAATCTTCACCTACAAAAGTGCATTTGACCTCTGTTTATAGGAGATCATAAAAGGGAAAGAACAGGAAGAGTCATACTAAGACATTTTGATCCCAGTGGTGGACCAGCAAATGGCATGCCCACTCACAGGTCCCGGTATAGTACCAAATCCCAGACAAGTTATTTTGGCCCATGAGACAGAAGATGCCACAATCACTTTGCCCACTCCTGTCATTAAAAAAAAAAAAAAAGTAACACATTAACTAACCAAATACTTCCTTTTCATGACTCTTAAAATCTGTTGCATGAGGCAGCTACCCCACTCTTGCCTGATAGTAGGGCTGGCTTTGAGGAAGAGAACAGTGGAAGGAGGAAGAGAAAAAAGACCTGCCTAAAGAATGCCAGGGTACCGAAGAGCTAAATTTTGATCAACCAAAATGTTGCATCAGTCAGTAGTGGTGACACAGGATCCTGATAAAGTCTGGTCAGGGGATGGATGCAAATACTGAGAGGATCATCTCAGATGTTTCAAGACTAAACTGGCAGGAATGATTGTAAGTAAGTAACTTCTCAATTACTGTAGTGGCAGGCAGTATTTGCTGCCACTTTGCTCAAAAGCTGGTTGGGGAAGAGAATGCTATCCCAAATGTTGATTCGACTGAAGTTATTGTAATGTTTTGTCACTGGTGTATGACAGCAGGGTTTAGCTAAAAATGCATAATTACTGCAAAGGCTCTCCATCTGGATGATGCCCGGAGGGAACAAAAACACACAGGCAATTCCATTCTCACTCTCTGTTGGAAGCTTCAAAAAGTTTTCTAAAACCCTGACTCTAGCACTTGCTCAAAAAGTAAGGTATTTATGGCGTACTCCTAAAATGCCACAAGTAGGTGGATAATCTGCTATCAATTATGGAAATTGTCTGCGCCCTGTGCAACTACTTTGGACTTCAGGATGTTTATAAATAATGGTAGTTACTTTTGTACTTACAATTTTAAAGTGATTCTTCATTTCCAGTTTCTCAAAAATAAGTACAACCATTGCTTGTAGTTACTATTAAAAAACCTTAAAATGGTAAGCTCTTGGCCTATGGTGCAAAGCACATACTCTTCTCAGTGACCTCGTTGTTGCCCTACCCATGATGCAGCATCACAAGAAAAAACATGAGCCAGTACTTGAACTATGTGATACGCTTCTTCCACCATTTAGCAAGGCCATTGCCCTGTAACTATAAAAGTAATTGGGCAACATTACCCCTTGCTAAGTGCAATGTAACTTAGCTATAAAGCACAAAGAACTGCCAGTAGCTAGCTATTTGTAACTACTTCCAACCTCTGAGTCCAACCTCTGTAAATAAAACACAATAATCCCTCCTGCATTATCCCCAACAAAATTAGTACACTCAATGGTCTAAAGCAGTAATTTTGAATCTTGGGTCCCTAGATGTTCTTGGACTAAAACTCCCATCACTAGCCATGCTGGCCAAGAACATCTGGGGACCCGACAGGTCTAAAGAGAAGTGATTAGCTGCCAAAAGGCATACAGACATCAGAAGTCAAAGGGCATTCAGGAATAAACATATTGTAGGGAGCAAAAACAATGCCTTAGAGCAGAGGTCCCCAACCCCCGATCCGCAGCCCGGTGCCAGTCCGTGGCCTGAGCCAGACCGGGCCGCGGAGAGAGACCTCCCCCACCCCCGCACGCACTCCCCCCGCACAGCCTGTTTGCGCCTGTGCGTGAGCGCGCCCACACGAGCGCCACACTGTCCTTTGCGCATGCGCATGAGCGCATGCACGCCTGTACAAGCACCCCCGCTCCTTTGCGCATGCATGCGCACGAGCGCGGGGGGTGCCCCGCCTTCCCCAGCCGGTCCGCAGGGTGAAAAAGGTTGGGGACCCCTGCCTTAGAGGGTGGTGGTGGTGGAGGAACCACAAACAAAAAAGAAGGAAGACTCCTTACCCTGATGGGTGTGGAACACTGTATTGCACAGCATCCTTTTTAAAGACATCCATTGTCTTTCAGGACATACAGTTTTAACAACAGAAGCTGCAATTACCCAGAAGGAAGCCCCATTTAATTCAATGGGACTAACTTCTGAGGAGAAATGTGTATATAGAATTGCACTGTAGGAATCCACATCCCCAGAATCTCAGATAGAAATTTATATGCCTGCCAAGGTGTCTCTCCCAAAATAGAGTACTAAACAGGGCCACACAGCAATTCTTCCAGAAATGTGTTGAGGTCTAAGGTTGGCATGGAAAGCAAGGGTCTTCATTACCCTCCTACATATAGTTCTTGCTGTTTATCACCTGTTTCATCCACTGACCTAGTGTTTCAACAGTATTTAAGAACAAAACAAGGTCTTCTTCCTACAACAGTCACAGACATATGTAGGTTATGTAGAATCAGGGATGTGAACATCTCGCAGATTGTGATTCTCCAAGTGTTGTGTTTTCTTCGCACCTTTGTTTCACAGTAGGTTGTGAGAACGTCCTTTGTGTTGTATGGAAATTTGTTGGCATTTTAATCTCTTTTGGGGGGGGTGTTTGTTTATGCACTGACCTAATTTATGCATTTTCCCTATTGACTGAAGTGTGTTTCTGTGTATTTTTTCAATTGTGTGCATGTCTAGCCATTGAAGCATGTTTATTATTTCATGAACATTTTATTTCTCTGAAATAGATTCTAAACCTCAGACATTTATGAATTCTCGAGGTGTGTTTTGTTTTACAGCAAGTCTCAAGAGGTGTGAAAAGGACTTTGTTTCATCAGGACTTTCAAATCTAGCAAATTCTTTTCCATTCCTATATATACTGATGATGTCAGTAATGTTATATTATCAAAGAGCCATGATTTGTTCTGTGCTGCCATCTCCCAACTAAACAGACTAGACAATGAGTGTGCCAAAAAGAATGCATGCCCTACTCCAGGGCCAGAAAGATGCATGACAGTTCTTAAAGGGAAAGGATGGCTCGATGTAAGTAGAAAACGTGTAAACATGGTCTTTTTTTCTGATCCAAACTGTGCCATCAATTATCCATATACCGTATCTTTATGTCAGTCTGGACAGGCCCATAGGCATGTGGAGGTAGATAATCGTACACATACGGCTATCAAGCCAGCTTATGCAAATTTTATTAACACTTTAGATGGCTGTCTTTCTAACAGAAATGGAGGCAAGATCACTGCACAAAATGTGATTTTGCCCATATACATTTCAGGTAGATAATGTTCTACATGACACAAAACAAGAAATATTGGCTGAAGGTACAGAAGGGCCCAGGGCTTTCTATAAATAACTCTTTAGAGATAACCAAATGTAAGTTAAAATAAAAAGAAAAACAACAACAACTAAATAAATAAAACCTGCTAACTGCTGACAGAAGCAGAAGGAATCTACTTTCCCCTGGTATCTACTTCTTTTATTCTAAAGTGGTAAAAAAATGTCCCTTAGCTTCTACGTGATTTTTTGACATTCATTCCCTCTGGGTGAGTAGACAATATGTTGTCAATGTTTGTGGAAACTATTTCATTAAATGGCCAGAATCCTACTGATATTACACAGAATAAAGTGGTAATCATGCAAATAATGAGTGCAATCTTGCCAGCTGTCTGTTACACACTCAAATATGCCTGGGTTGTACAATAGGTCGCACACTCATTTACACATCTGGGCACATGTCAAAGAGTCACCAAAATGCAAAGACAATTTATACCATTTCCCTCATGTGCACCATATTTTGCAAGATTTTGGTCACTATTTTATTTCTAACCCCATCTCATTTATTTTTTATATTTACTCAAAATACAGTTCCAGCAGTCATTTCCAGAGATTATAAATTGCACTGTCCAGAATGGATGTTATGGGGAAAACTTTCTGTTGCTAGTCTTTCCTTTTTCACATCCTTTGGCACTGCTGTTTGATGGGGGTGTGTGGGGTATACTCCTCAAAGCCAAGATTTTTTTCCTTTTAATACATATATCTACTCCCCGTTTCATCCATGACAGGACTCAAGTCAGCATATGCAGGATTCCTAGGGCAATTTTCCATCCAGATATTCATCAGATATGGCAGTGGTTTGCAAACTATGCACTGTGGCACCCTGGGGCACTGCCAAACCCAGCCAGGGACACTGTGGAGTCCTCTCATTGTTCATCACCACCACCTTCCTCTCCCTGTGTGCCAGCCAAGATCATGACTGTGCCCAGGTGCAGACTGCAGGGCAAGCTGCACCCCTGTCCCCAGATGCCAGCCTGTGCAGGAGAAGAAGCAGAGGCAGTGCCCTTTTTGTACCAGGGAGGCTCCAGGATGGGTCAAGGGAGCAGCAAGTGGAAAAAGTATGGGAACCACTGAGATGTGGACTTGCTCAGCTATAGGAAATTTGCTGCATTAAGTGGCTTCAGATCATGTGTTGGGAGCAGCATACCTTTTCGTGTATACTATGAATCCTCAAAAAAACAATGATGACATCCACTAACATTTCTTTCCCCCCTCCATTTTGTACATCAGCACATCAGTAAAAAATGTGGCCTGACAACATCCTGGGACCCAAGGTTGGACCACCTACTATAGAATGTCAAACAAAGCGAGCTGACGATTTGATGATATAGTTCAGATGAAGTCTCCATTTTTAAAAACTAGGGATCACTAAGGACTCATGATTGAAATAGATTTAGTTCCCATTCCAATAGTATACATCAGTGCAACTCTCCACCTTCTTTCCATATTTGTGAATATGTGCCCACCTTTCAAACCCATGCATCCATCGTAGTTTAGCCCATTTGGACAATCACACCATTTATGCAAAAATCATTCACGCTAATGCATGCACTCTCATAGAGAGTGTCAGAAAACATATCACTTTCTTGTGGAGAAGGAGAATAATCTTGATGTTCTCTTTTTTCCTTGTGCTCAAGAATGAAACAAGGAAAGGATTCACACTGCTACACCCATTGTAAAAGGAGGCATTTATAATCGCAGGAACAATGATGGGAGACATCAGAGTACGACCTTCACCTCTGTCCTTCTAACTTGAACGGCTATGCCTCTGACAGTTCTTTGACACAGTCACTTCCCACTGCTCACCAACAGTGGTCATGATCTGGCAATGCTAGGCATTCTTCACATGCTCAAAGCTGTAAGCCTCAGCTCGTGCAAGAGGCTTAGCTTGCCCTGGCAATTGATCTGCACAGAGCTCCTGACCTCTTTGGCAGAAGGCCGAAGACATCAGATATGGTAGTCCCCCCACCTCACCCGTTTCCCCTTGTTTTTAAATCATGAATTGGTTAAGTGCCTGGCAGGTCTTCATCTCCCTTGCCCTCCCACAATCTCCTCTTCAACGAATGTGCCAAAGCACCATAATGGTTCTTTGTAAATCTAATTGAAACAAATGCTATTGACCCAGACACATTTGCAAGTAAATCTGGTTGGACCTCGATCAGAGAGCATGTGTTTGACACCAAATTATGCTTAAGTGCTGCAGGAAGAAAAATGGGAACATGTGCTCTGGCTGATACCGAAACAAAGGGAAGACTTAATTAAATGCCTGAAAGATGTACCACGGAGTACAATAAAAAGAGATTCAAGGCCTAGAAGCAGGGCCTTCCCCTCCTCCCCAAAAAGCTCAACATTGCAGAGAGTCTTTTTCTTTCTTCCAAACAGCCCCCTTCTTAACACGTCTTCCATCAAGGCTGCTGGGAAAATATGAGAGCCTTGATTCCAAATAATGGCAGGGTTGGGAAGAGAGAAAACAGAAAAATCCAGCTTCACTGCAGTCGAAATTGCTATGAAAACGGCAATTGATTTAAATGGAAACTGGATTGGCCTGCAAAAGAGAGGCTGCAATTACGGCTCTATCCATATCCTGTAAATTGCTAATCGATTCAGCACTTAATAATTAGCCATGTGTTATAGAAAAACAAACAAACCACTGAATCTCAACAGAACCAAGTGAGGCAAATCTATTCTCCAGTAAAAGAGTGAAATGGAAGAAACAAGAGAAAGGAAAGGAAAGGAAAAGAAAGAAGAAAATGATAATCGTTTAACATGTCAATACTAGGGGTACAACATACTTCTTTTAAAAAACTCTGACTCTCAGTTCTCTGAGGATTCCCCAGACATAGATGCACATTGACAGATGCCTACACAAACTGGCATTTTGTTCAGTCGAAACAGGGACTAGCTTCCAGGCTGCTTGGCTATCTCAGGCCCACTTCCTGTTTTTCATGCAGAAGAAAGGAAACTGATCCAGTGCTTTCTAGGAGGTCTAAATCTTTGTGGGAGGTTTAGGGCTTGCTGCCCTTTAGCCTCTATAGAAGGTGTCTCCCAAAGAACTGGAGTTGGAGTCCAAACAAAAACAAAGCAAAAGAATGGCAAGCTCCTAATCAATACCCTGTGAACATCTGGGCCCAAATCCTCTTGCAAAACATCAGTCACACAAGTGTTTTTCACATTCTGCCATCCATCCGTCATGCAGTTGGGTGCAGGACAGAACACATATGTGAGCATTTGACAGACAAGCTGGTTAACTTGTGTATACCACGTACGTAAGTATGCAATTGCAATGGGATTCTGGGCTTGGTGTTTTATCATGTGCCTCTGAAACCAGAGAACCATTGTAGTGAAGTGAATACGAGTGGTATGTTTGGGAAACCCTAGCCAAAACCCTGATCCATTATTACAACAGTGACTAGCTCGTGTTAAATATTGAGTCCTTGCTTGACCTATCCATTGTGTGCTAGTTGGGTGGCTTGACGTGTGACCAAGGATCCAAGCAAGGACTATTAGTTACACCACTTCCCACTGAGCAGAACAACAGAGAAGGGGTTTCGTTCTGACTAGTATCCTACATAAGCCATGAAGCACAGGAACCTGCTCTAAATTATACACTATCTCCAAGCCTTGTCTAGCTCACATGGCTATTGGGAAAAGAAAATGAAAAAAAAAATCCTATAATATAATAAAGGAAGCACAGGATTTCTGTCTATTGCTGTTCTGAATTCTGGAGAACACAGTTTTCATCTCATCAAAGAAAGGCACAGAAATGGGAGGACAGCTTTTCTCCTGTTTTTCCAGTAAGTACAGTACAGCGGTGCCTCGACTTACGAACGTCCCTACTTACGACCATTTCGAGTTACAACCAGCTCCAGCCACAAAATTTTGCTTCTACTTGCGACCGGAGCTTCCACTTACGAACAGAAAAAGGCAGGGGGAAAAGGTAGGAAATTCAAATTTCTAACTGTAGGTGGCGAGGAGGCTGCTTCTTTGTAGCTCTTTCGCCCCAGCAGTTAGAGAGTGTGCGTCGGAGGAGGCTCGGAACTGCCTCGCTTCTGCTTCTGAGTGAGCGTGTGTGTGTGTTTGCAGGGAGGCTTCGGGCTGCCTGGTAAGGTAAGGTGCTGTTTTCTGCTTTTTAAAAACTGTTCTGGGTGTTTTTCCAACGTGGTTTTGGGCTGGGGGGATTATGTTTCTGTGCTGTGATGGGTCTTGGGGGGTTTGTTGGTTGGTTGGTTCCCCCCCCCCTTTTCGATGGGTCTTGGGTTTTTTTGTTGCTTTTTGGAGTGTTTTTTCCCATTTCCGATGGGTCTTGGGGTTTTTTGTTTGTTTGTTTTCCCCATTTCCGATGGGTCTTGGGGGATTTGGTTGCTTTTTGGGTTTTTTTCCCCATTTCCGATGGGTCTTGGGGAGTTTGTTTTTTGGCTTTCCCCCCCATTTCCGATGGGTCTTGGGGGGTTTGGTTGCTTTTTGGGGTTTTTTCCCCATTTCCGATGGGTCCTGCAAGCTTCCCTTGCTTTTTCCTTTGTTTTCTTTGCATTTCCGACCTGCCCCCCTTGTTCTCTGTGCATTTCCGATCTGCTCTGTTTGTTTTCTGTGCATTTCCAATGGGTCTTGCACGCTTGATTGCTTTTCTTCCCCCCCCCCCTTCGGCCGGAAGGGATTAATCGCATTTCCAATGAGTCTTGCAGTGATTTTTTTTGTTAATTAATTGCATTTCAATGCATTCCTATGGGAAATGGTGCTTCGACTTACGACCATTTCGAGTTATGTCCATCTTTTGGAACAGATTATGGTCGTAAGTCGAGGCACCACTGTACTGCAATAGTAGTTACATTTATTGAGGCCATTTCCATGTATCTTTGTATTCCATGTATCACATGTCCAAACTCCAGCCAGGCAAGAGCTTAGAAATATTATGTTCTGGACTACAATTCCCAGAATCCCAATGGCCATGCTACACTATTATGGGCCCTGCAGTACAAAAAGTAGCTTTTCAAAGCCATGACAACAATATCACCTATAGCCCAAGTTGAATGACTAGAAAGTAAGCACAAGCAACCTGCCTTAGTGCCTTCTGCTGAGAAACCCCACAAATACCATAATGTTATGCACAGTACACATATACTGTAGCAATCTCATAGTTGTCTGTTTTCTACTCCTTACCAATGTAATTACACTATAGTCCTCTTCTAGTGTTGGAAATGTGTAGAATGTCCAGGAAGGCAGTGATAATAAGTGAGATGCCTCTGCCCCCCTCAGTTGGATTTTTTAGTAGACACACAGACAGACAGACAGATGGCCATATGTAAATGACAACTATTGGTAGGAAACAGCCTCCCCTGTTTGAATCCCAGTACAATTTAGAATTAAACTGTACATTACCTTAGGTATATAGCATGAACCACTTGGATAGCTCAGTGATTTAGGTATCTGGCTGCTAAACCAGAGTTTGGGAGTTCGATTCCCCACTGTACTTCCTTGACAAGGGCTGGACTCAGTGATCCATAGGGTCCCTTCCAGCTCTGCAGTTCTAAGATGGTGAGGAAGACAGAGCTGAAAGTATCAATTTTGGCACCTTGGGCAAACAGCACTCTCTCTCATCCCCCCCCCCCACGCGCACGCCTTGGAAACAAAGAAACATAGGGAGAGAGGGAAAAATTAATAGGTTAGGAGGTGTTGTCATTTATTTTCTTAGCACTCACTTGTAGATTTATTTCTAGATTCCAGTACCCTTACATTTTAGTGCCCTGTTGCTAGTTATGGCCCTGTTGACCATTCCCCCCTCCACCTCTTATACTGTCATGAGTGTGTGGGGCCTGGCCAGTCTCAGGATCACCATATGGATAGAGGTTTAAATTCTCCACATAACAAAATATATATCAGCGTAACAGCTGTAAATATGGATACCCAAAGAAAGGAACAGCTGCACCAGAAAAGCTCTTTCTTAAGAGAACACATTAAAACAATCTTGAATATTCCTCAAAAGATTACTCAAGCCAACTTCTTGTCTTGCTTTCCTCCTTAGAACATAAGAACATAAGCAGAGCCCTGCTGGATCAGGCCAAGGGCCCATCTAGTCCAGCTTCCTGTATCTCACAGTGGCCCCACCAGATGTCTCTGGGAGCACACGAGACAACTAGATACCTGTCTCCTGATACCCATCCCCTGCATCTGGCATTTGGAGGTACCTTCATTTTAAGCCTGGAGATTATATATATCCCTATCATGGCTTGTAACCTGCGATGGACTTTTCCTCCAGGAATCTTTCCAATCCCCATTTAAAGGCATATAGGCTAGATGACGTCACCACATTCTGTGGCAAGGAGTTCCACAGACTAACAACACTCTGGGTCAAGAAATATTTTCTTTGGTATGTTCTCACTCTTCCAACACTCAATCTGAGTGGATGTCCCCTGGTTCTGGTATTGCATGAGAGGGAAAAGAGCTTCCCTCTATCCACTTGATCCATCACCTGCATAATTGTGTCCCCCCTCAGGCGCCTTTTCTCTAGACTAAAGAGCCCCAAATGCTGTAGTCTGTCCTCATAAGGGAAGTGCCCCAGCCCAGTCATCATTTTAGTCGCTCTCTTCTGCACATTTTCCAGTTCCACAATGTCTTTTTTGAGGTGCGGTGACCAGAATTGTACGCAATACTCCAGGTGTGGCCTTACCATCGTTTTGTACAATAGCATTATAATATTGGCTGATTTATTTTCAATCCCTTTTTTTAATGATACCTAGCATGGAATTGGCCTTCTTCACTGCCGCCACACACTGGGTTGACACTTTCATTGAGCTGTCCACCAGCACACCAAGATCTCTTTCCTGATTCATCACAGACAGCTCAGAACCCATTAGCTGATGGGTTCACAGGGAACCCATTGTTCCCTCTGAACCCTTTGAAGGGCGCTCAGAACTGTTTCTAACGTGTTCACTTGAGAAACAGCTTTTTGTCTCAAAGCGCAGTGGGAACAGCAAAGGAAATACACAGGGGAATGCAGGGAAGTTCCTGCTTTTTTCTTCCGGCAGCCAGTGTTTTGGTATTTAAATCCAATCCCACAACTTCTTTCTCAACATTTTCCACACCACCACCTCAACATCTCGGGGGGGGGGGGGAGAGTTAAAGGGGAAAAATGGCACTGGATCTTTCTTTCTTTCTTTCTTTCTTTCTTTCTTTCTTTCTTTCTTTCTTTCTTTCTTTCTTTCAATACCTACAGACTAAGTGTAATCTAAATCAGTGGTTCTTAACCTTGGGTAACCCAGGTGTTCTTGGACTGCAATTCCCAGAAGCCTTCACCACCAGCTATGCTGGTTGGGGCTTCTGGGATTTGCAGTCCAAGAACACCTGGGTTACCCATTCTAAGTGACCATAATGGCTGGAGTATTTTGTTGGAATTTTTACTTTGCTGTTACCTTTAGTAGGTTTGGTGAGGGGGGCCTTTCTGAGTTGGGGTGACTGTCAATCTGTCCGGTACTACCCAATTGTTCCCTTCTGCCTCCGATTTCAAAAGAGAGCTGTGCCTCTCTTCTCAGAGTTCTTCCCCTCTCCTTTTGTCTGTTGAAGCAGTGATTCTGTTGAGGCCTGTTGCTTGAAGCAGCCATGTTTTTTCTTAGTTTGCTGTTTATCTATTCAATTGTAAGTAATGAATTTTTTTATTCTTTCTCTCACTAATTTCTCAGAGTAAGTTACTGAGACTGTAGGTGCCAGCTTAATGAGAAAAAGGAGTGGGCATCTGGGGAACTTAACTATTCTGCTCTGGGAATCCTTGCACTTCTGCTGCACAGCTAAAATTCAAAACTCTGCAACAGATTTGGGGGCAGTAGTCCAAAAAAGTAAAGCTTCCAATTACTGGTTTAGTGTCAGAAAGGGGAAAGGGGGTGCAGCTATACACTACATATTTCATTTAAAATAGAAATTTCTAAGGGGAGGGGATAGGTATATTAGCATGGTGCAAGTAAAATACCAAGAAGATTGGTGGCACCTTAAAGACAGGCTCTTTTATTTTGCATAACAAGTGAACCCCACTTTTTCAGATGTGTGATGATGAGATGGGCTCCAGTTCATGAACACTCTTCCTAAAGAAAACTTGTTATTTTTTTTATGTGTCCCAAGACTCTTTGTTGTTTTTCAACTAAATGGGTTCTTTGATCTCTGGAAATCTGGAAAGGGTGGTGGTGTCTAAATGGCAAAGGGACCCTTCACACCACAGAAGAACCTCTTCAGTGTACACAGTCTACCCCTAGTCACAGAATGGCAAAGGGTGGTGGTGGTGGAAGAACTAATGGGTTCATCCCTACTTCTCCTCAAGTGCTTCCATTGCCTCAAGGGGGCTTTTCAACAGCACATTTATTATCTGCGCTGGGATTTAGCTGGAGGTTATTTAGTAATGCAACCTTCCACTGTGCATCAGGAAGGCAGAAAGTGGGATCCCTCCAAGACCATTTCTTTCAATGCCAAAGCAGCTCCTGCCTAAGCAGCAGCTATTTTCCTCTAGCCCCTTTAATGTTCACTCCCTTTGTATAAAAGCTCTGTGGCTTAGTTCAGAAAACCTGAGCTGGATAAGTAGTCCACATTACTCTTCTCCTCAGCTGTTGCTAGCATATATGAATACTCAGCAGGAATAAGGTATAGATGCATTAAAACCAGCCTGATTTATTTAGCACAGAGTGTTAATATCAGTATGCAGACACTCTCCCTTTTCCTAAATTCCTAACAATTGTTCAATATCTATAGAAGTTGCCAAAGAAACACAGCAACTGATGAGTGAAAGAAAGTGGCCAGACCAGGTGGCTAATAACAAGGCTATTGCCAACATATTCTATGTGCAAAAGTGAGAAGGGGAGCAAACCTATCACTGCCCTTGAGTGATATAAAATCATAGCTTTTGATGTTTCATCTGCTTAGAAGATAATCAACTGGACATTTGAGTTTTCCATGGGCCCTATGCAGACGTTCGGTCTCCAAAAGAGCTTGGGTAAGTAAGTAAGTAAGTAAGTAAGTAAGTAAGTAAGTAAGTAAGTTAGTTAGTTAGTTAGTTAGTTAGTCAGTCTGTCCGTCCGTCCGTCCGTCCGTCCTTCCTTCCTTCGATTATAATTCTCAGAATCCCCAAGCTCAGTTTCCACAAAATTAGAACCATATGAGGGAGGAGTTGACCCTGCTTTCTCCACAACATCTTCACCTCCTGTCTTCGCAGCACTCTGCGCACTGGGAATGGCACATTTTAGAGAAAGAAGCTAGCTCTATGTGTCTGATTGCCAAACTATGTGGAATCAGAGTGCAAGTGAGTAGAAAAGTATCTCTTTTGAAATTTTGCAGAACTTACAGAAGAAGAAACAGCAGGAAAAAGAGAAAGAGGAGGGCAAGGGGAGAGGATAGATTATCTTTATGACCAAAGAGTTATGACAGGCAAAACAAATGAATGTAAGGTAGATAAGATGGATAACGTTTCATCGTTTGGAAGGCTTCTTGGTGGTGGCCCCCCTCACTTTGGAATGGTCTCTCATTGGAGATATGTCAGGCTCCCTCTCTCCAGACTTTCAATAAATGATTAACATGGCTTTGTTTGAAGAGGTCTTCAGGGACATTCTCCCCCTCAAGTAGCAGTCTGGACCCATGGTTTACTTCTATCGTAGAGGGGTGCCACCAGTACTTATGATTTATTCAGTAATTTAGTTATTTAGGTTTCAGCTTGAGTTTGTTAGTTGCTTATACGTTTATTTTGAGGGGGGTTGTTTGGGCTTGCTTTTTGGTTTTGTCTGTTTGTTTTCTGTGTACGACCGACCAGAGTGTACACTAAGTGGGGAGGTATAAAAATGTATTAATTAATAGGGACAATAGTCACGTTTTGACAACTGCAATGCACTCTGTGTGGGGCTACCCTTGAAACATGTCTGGCCAGTGCGATAAGCAGCAGGTGTTGTTACCTGGTGCACAATATTGTGACTGTATAAACCCAATATTGAAAGACCTTCACTGATTACCAATTTCTTAGGTAAAGGTAAAGGTTCCCCTTGACATTTAGTCCAGCCGTGTCTGACTCTAGGGCGCGGTGCTCATCCCCGTTTCCAAGCCATAGAGCCAGCGTTTGTCCGAAGACAGTTTCCATGGTCACGTGACCAGCGCGACTAGACACGGAACGCCGTTACCTTCCCACCGAGGTGGTACCTATTTATCTACTCGCATTTTTACATGCTTTCAAACTGCTAGGTTGGCAGGAGCTGGGACAAGCGACGGGAGCTCACTCCGTTGCGTGGATTCGATCTTACGACTGCTGGTCTTCTGACCTTGCAGCACAGAGGCTTCTGCGGTTTAACCCGCAGCGCCACCACGTCCCTATACCAATTTCTTACTGGGTCCAATTGAAAATGTTGGTTTTAACCTTTAAGGTCCTTAACGGTTTGGGGTCTGGCTATTTCAGGGATTACCTGTCTCATTATGAACTGCCCAGACTTTAAGATCTTCAGGAGATAACCTCTTAAAAAATCAGTGGTTTCAGAGGCCTGTCTAACAATCACATGGGCCTTCTCCTGTGTGGCTCCCTTTCCACCTGTGATCGGTTTCCACTCTTACTGATTTTAAGAAAGAAGTAAAATCATATCTTTTTTTGGACTTGCTTATGATATAGCTCAGTGGTTTAGGTATCTGGCTACGGAGTCAGAGGTTGGGAGTTTGATTCCCCACTGTGCGTCCTTGACAGGGGCTGGACTTGATGATCCAGCCGTGCAGTTCTAAAATGATTATCATTCTACGATTATTATATCACCTACACCACAATATTGCTTTAACTGCACCCTTTGTTCATTTTAATTGTTTTTAATATATTTCTTTGTTTTAATGGCTTTATGATTGGTTGGCTATATGATTTTTAGCTAAATAGGGTTTTTAATCTATTTTCCTTCTTTTAAAAAGTTTGCAAGGTATCTTGAGCACTGTATTTTAGTGGAGAGGTGGGGTATAAATGCAATAGATAAACTAAATAAATAATATGTAAACAGACAGATGGTCCCTTTATTTTCTGCACAGAAGCACTAAAGGGGAAGTGACAGCAAGGAACATCTAAGCAAAAGAACTTAGTGAAACCAGATTTTATACTTTTTACAGGTGTTTTCAAACACAATCTGGGAATAAAGATACCGGGATAAATCTTAAATGCAGAAACAAGGAAACATGACTGAGATACTGATGTGATGCCATAAAGTGTATTTCCTCTTCACAGTTGCCAGAGGGGTGGCCGTGTTAAGTCCTTTGTTGCAAAATAAAGATTTCGTTCGTTCACCTTCTCATCTTCTAGCATAAGGTACACTGTTACAGCAATGCCCTTCTTCTTTGTATGTAGGACAAAAGTGACAACAGAGAAGGGGCAGTATCAGAAGCCAGCAGAAGACTGTTTTAGCAACCTAAGGCATTATGCTACTGATCTTAGGAAGTCCCTCATCAAGATTTTGAAGCACAGCTTTTCAAGAAACTCAGGACTCCACTACAGGTTATAATACTCCTCTTTTTGCATCAGGTTTAGCATGCTTGAAATTGAACTAAAAATCTCCAAGTACACAACATAAAGCTAAGTGCACTTTTTTTTTTTCAGTTGGAAGCAGAGTATTTTAAGCATACACATAGGGTTTATTTATTTTATATCAATTCTGGTTTTCTTTTGTTTCATTTGGCATGTGTGATCGCCTTTGCCAGAGCAAATAGTGGTTGTGGGGGGTTTGCAGGGTTTGTCAAGTTTTGGATGCTAAGTAATGTGGGCTCTGCAGTTTAAACTCTTCCTTACAGAGGAAAAAACTGGAAAAACCAGGACCCAGAGTTCCAAAGTGCCCATATACCACACAGCTTACAACCACACTAAATGTTTTTTGTGAGGATGCACACACTGACACAAAAACCATGTGACATTAAATCAATTTCTAAAAAACTGAACCAGCTCCCAATTGAATCCAAAAATGTAGTCACACTCTCAGTTTTATCTTCTGTGACCTGAATTGAAACAATGGGTATTTTAAATCTCATATTGGATGTTATTTACCATACCAATGCCAGGACTCTCATGCTGTCATCAAAATTATTCTGTCAATGCTCACTATAATCATTATGCATACATTTAATTTTAAGAATAATTATAAGAATATATATTTTGCATTTCATTTCTGTTTGATCTCACTACTTAGGCATATTTTCTCTCTCTCACTAAACGTGGCGGTGGTACCAGTATACCTAGGGCCAAATGTCAGTTTTGGCCAAAGGTTAATGCAAGTGATTTTATCAAATCAGTTTTGGATCTGGCTCCACCTACTGCTGTCTTCAGGTGAGAACACTGTCACACCCTATCAGGAAAAAAGGAGGTTCCCATTCCAGCACTATGTCCATAGCAATGTAAATCTGACAACTTATGCAAACCTTTCATGCATCTGATGAAATGGATTCTAATTCATAAATCATATTCTAATTACACTATCATAAATTGTTTAGGTTTCAGTCCTGTTCCTGCTCACTTAGGAGTAAACTCCATGGAACTCAGTAGGATATACCTTCTTGTAGACACAAACAGGATCATAAAGCAAGTCTTGACAGTGCCAAAATGATTTTGTTTCTTACTGTTTACACAATTTCTTCACATTGGAATGGTATAAATGAAGGAAAGGTGCATAGCTAGGGCATTTAGCATCCCCTCCATCCAATTCCTTCCTAAGCTACACCGTCTCATGTTTCCCCTCTAGCCTTTTTTGACAAAGCTATGCAGACGTCAGTGGCAGTTGGATAGGACATAGCACCAATGACTGCATTCTTGACCAGGAGCTGCGCCACTGAATATACTAGGATTGTTTTTTTCCAGTAGATGTTATAAATATGCATGGGTCAAAGACCATTTGGCCTTAGAAGTAATTAGCTCTAGGAGAAGCTTTTCAAATTGATTATACTGACTATATAAAATGCCTCGCATCAGCTACACAGAAGCTTTAGTTGTTGAGCCATGTGGTATGTTAAAGGAAGAATCTAGGTTCATATCACATTCTTCATTTTTTTAAAAAAGCCTAAACAGGATTATGTTACCACTAACAGCAGAGTATCTTTGCTCAAAGGGGTAGACTGTTTGCCATTTTGTTTAGCAAAAAAGAAGGACAATGACAGCAACACAGGAAATGTGCAGTCAAATGTTTATTGAAAACCCAGCAGTATAAAGAAAAATGAATGGTTCACAATTTGATCAAATTAGACCAGATGCAGGGAAGAGAAGTGGATGGAGAATCTGCTATATGCCACTCTTCCCCATTTTTTAAGAGTAATAGAAGCCTTTTGATATTTGAATGATATAAACAGGAAATTGTGTGCTATTAAATAAGTTTTTTTTTAATTGAACCACAATAAAATTAAATCACACTTTTGATGTTAATGTAAAGGATCATGGATGGATTGGGAAGAACTGGTGAATACATTTTGGAGAGAATTCATATACTATTAAGTTGTGATAGTATATAAACTCTTCCCAGAATGCATTCCAAAGCCATATACCTCACAACAATTTGCATTGTTACACACCACAAATGAGGAACTAATCTCAATCCTGACTCACTGTGTTCACTCAAAACAGAATGCAGAGGGAAAATGTGCCCTCTCCCTCCCTTACGATATTAAGTTTGTAATGCAGAAAGACCAAGTTTCACCACCAGCAGTGTCCCAGTGAACCTGTAACCCTAAACTGTCAACAAAATACACTTCAGAAATCAATGGCTTTCTCCGTTACTGTCAGTTGGGTTTTCAGTGAAGCAGAGCTGTGGCCTACCTACCACATAGATCAGTAGTCAAGTTGCAACTGTGATGTGTTTGTCAGATTCATAAACACAACAAGTGACTCCCATGCGGCGATGCAAAGAGGAAGGGAGAGATAGGCAGTGGGGTATCTGCGATGGTTCACTGATTATAACACACATCCATCCAAACAAACCTAAGCCATAGCCCATAGCACCCGTGAGAGCAATGGCAAAGGGCTAGTGAATTACAACTATTGCCAGGGTGAGCTTGAGCGACATCCATGCAGATATCTTACATCCCAATGCACAGCTGGAGGAGATGTGGAACAGGGCCTTGGACAGAGAAATGCTGGTCTTGATGCAGAGTCATTTTTCAAAACCATGCACACCTAAAGGCATGCCTAGGGATCAGAGATGAGAGGATGGCTGTGAGATTCCAGGAGCTGTAGTTTAAAAAACAAAATACTTCCCATCTCTACAGAAAAGTTTAAAAATTCAGTTTCTCACCCCCATCCACCCCAACTTCATTCCCACCTGATTCTGAAACAACTCTGTAGACTCCAAAGCAACGATGAAAAAAAACAACAATTCTCAATTCACACTGGATTATAAAGTTCCTTGGGAAACTAAAAAAACCCGAACACTTCTTTTTCTTCTTCTTCAAAAAAAGACATTAAAAACCACAAACTCTCAGCGCCTCTCTGAATCGGTTGATCTGAAGAAATGGGCTCTGTACTATTCAAACACATTCATTAGAGAGCCTCACTGTACATGATGGAGCTGACTTCTGAAAAAACAAGAATTGCGCTAGAAGGGATTTCAATCTTTCTGCCATCAAGACACAAAGAGTGGTGAATATACAATAAATGCACTACCCCATTGTTTATATTGAAATGCACATAGCACTAAAACATCCACTGTTTCTACTACTTGCTTAGTACCAACCATATGATCTGCATCTGTACAGAACATAGAAGAAGGCCTGTAATTATTGCTCAGATGACTTGCAATATGCCTGTTGATCCAATATTTAGCAATGGATTCAGGTGGTCTACTGTTCTTGGAACTACTAGTTTCTTTCAATCTCTTTTTTTAGGAGAGAAGAGAAGGAAGGGAATGCTCCCCATCCCTTTAGAAAATAGTCCCGAGATTAATGCTTCATAGAAGAATCCAAAGGCTGTCATGAATTCTTGTTTTTGTTACTGTCCAGGTCAATATGAAAGTTGACAGGTGTATGATCAACTTTTACACTGCCCAGTGTTATCCCAGTTAACACGAGCATTTCTCAGATGATAGGCTGGCTAATTAAAGGTTCATCACTTGGGCCATAATTTGGTGTGACAACAGTTTATTGGAAGAAAAAAACAGACACAAAATAATGCAAAGCTTCACAGAGGGATGTGAGAAAGAACAGACACCAGCTGGTCTCATTTCTGCTGCTTTGCAAAATATAGTGAGAGACGTCTGCTGGTTGGCACTTGCATGTGTAGAGATGATAACTTCCAGTGTGCCCAATAAGGAATGGACAAATCTGTCTGTTTGGCTTTCAACTCCCTTTTTAACTGAATGCACATTTGTTCCATCCCATTTCCGGTTTGCATATGAGGCAGCCTTGAAAGCCTAGACAAAAATTCTTTTCCATTTCCCCCAGTTATAGGCACTTGTCAATGTATCGATCCAAACATATGCTATTTTTATGCAAGGCACATGCACATATTTGCAGAGGCTGGAGGAATGGCTTCTGGACTACGGTTCCCAGAATCCACTAGTCAGCATGGGCATACTGATGGGGGTGGAGAGAGATTCTAGGAGCTATAATCTAAAACACCAATTCTTTCAAATGCTACAATTTTGGGACATGTGATAACCAAAGGGAAATTACATTCCAATCCATGTTTCCGTTTAAGACAATGTGAATTAGGCCAATTTGAAAATTAATATATGCACCAAATGAATGTCTTTTCCATCCTTACCTCCAAAAGCCCAAACCAAAACTTTTTGTGCTTCAGCAATGCGCAAAAGCAAACATAGGCAATCACAGGACATCACTCACATTACTGACCAGATGGATAAAAACCTGTAGTCCTTTCCAGGGTGTGTGTAATGAAAAACCAGCTATTCTTTCTCTGTAGGACTAGTACAACTTCATAATGGTATCAGTGGGGAATCAGAGACCTATATTTAAGATTTTTTAATATATTTTTAGCCTGTCTCTCCTTTGGGCAGCAGTGTTTTCCCTGCAATGTTTCTGATGTTCTCTGTCAAAACTTGGTTTGCCAGAAATGTGGCACACCCCCTGCTTCTCTCTGCACATAGAAATGTGTGGACATTCCCTCCACACAGAATGTATTATAAATAAAGGAGACACGCTGGCTCAGCTGCTAAGTGCTTTTTTGGCAATTAGCTTAGTTATAACAAAGCTCATGTCTCCGGAGGGTGGTCCTGGATTGCAAGGCAGTTCCTGAGTGCAGCTGGAAGAGAGGAAGCTACAAAGTTCTGAGACACTGATTCAGAAACCACAATTGCCATGTTGTCAACGTAACCTCAAACAAATGGAGCCCAGGAGGAGTACACTAAAGATGTTTAACTGCATTTTGCAATATTTTGTATATTTCCATGGCATTCATTTGGGAGCAATTGAAATTCTTCAGATATGGAAGAAAGCCTTTCACCTATCCATTTGGGAGTTTGTGGATTATCCCTTAGGCCTGAACTGGCACCATCTGACTAGCTGCCCAGAATCAGTTGGAAAAGAGCCCTGCTCATATGAAGAGCACATGCTTTGCAGAAGAAAGTCCAAAGTTCAACCCCTATTGTCTTTAGGTAGGGCTCAGGAAGACTAAAACCATGGAGGGTTCCTGCTAGTCTTAACTAAATGGACTGACAATCTCCCTCAGAATGATGAATGTTCTTCTCCTTCTAGAAGTGTCTATCTTCCAGCCATGCATTCTAATGCATGGTAACGACTACAGATATTATCAAACTTAATTTTTTTGTACATTGGGCCCAGCCTAACATACTTAGCTGCCTGAGACAGAAGAGTAAATAGCACCCCTTCTTTCAAAATCACAAGACCCAATCTCCACAAGATCAACTAAGTTATTTTAGCAACTGGGGCAGAAAACACAATATTTCTCCAAAAACAACAAAATTCCATTTATAACCAACAATTTTTCTGCCTTTTAACGACATCCCAAATCGATTACCTCATGATGCTTAATGGTAGAGCTGGCCTTGCCCCAGATTAACCATTTCATAAACTGGCTGTGCTGTATCAGGGTAGGAGACAGGACTGTCAGCTCCATTTGCACTTTCCTGGTCCCACTGATCTGTCAATGTACCCTTGCAAGCCCTAACATTTTGCCTGTTTCAGACTGTCAGTCATCTCAGATACAATTTTCTAAGGAATGAAACACAGTCAACCATTTAGATGATACGATGCAACCATACCATAATACTTTTCAATATGTAGTTAAGTAGGTAAACGGCCCTTCACACCATTATTGACAGACTAAAATGGCCACGATGCTGCCTCTGACTGTTACCAGTCTATATGTTAAACCTTTCTCCAAATCTTCAAAAATGGTATCCTGACCCCTTTTCACTGTACCTTAGGCTTTGCATATGCATATTGGGGCAACACAGTAACATAATAGCTACCTACGGTATCAACAGAAAGAATCATTCCTATTCATCTCCTAAGAAATATATGGTTTTGTAAATATGTATTGCACACATCATTCCATCTAGAGCTTTCTAATAGCTGCTAGTTCACAAGTAGTTCATTTATCAACATGGGCACAATATGCCAGGCTATTATAAAGTGCAACTAACGTAACTAAATCACTAGATGGCCAATAGCTGCAGGGGTCCTATTGTGATGAAAGGCATCTTCAGTTTATTCACTGATATTACTTATGTCAGGGTGGTCTGTCCCTGGAATCATCAGACCATCACATACCTTCCTTGAATAAACCCTTTGAAATGACAAATTTCCCACACTATAAATCAACTATTGTCCATATAATTGTTTTCTATATAAACACTCTTTAAAAAAATTAAGCCCCCTCCACTATGTGCACAATGTGGTACAGTTTGCTGTATCCCCCATGCTGTCTCATTTAGTTCCTTATCTACAAATGGTAAATACATATTACCATAAACCTGGCATCTGGGCATAAATACAAAGAGTGGTACGGGGTTGTCACAAGGCAGCTACTTCAAAAACATTATGTGGCATGGAGATTTGTGGAAACAGTGTGGTACAGGTTCCAGCCCACAGCATAGCTAGAGGCCACAGGACAAGCTGCTCCTTGGCACATATTTGACTACCTCCCATGGGAAATCCAATTTTTCACTGATCCCGAATGCATAGAACAAAAACTAGCCCAATTACAGATTCCATACCTTCATGAGCACCCTCGAAATTACACTTCTTGTTTGTTCATAAAATGTAGATGGGGCACATTAAGAATTCATTGGCACAGCCACCTTTTCCTCTTTCCTTGCCCTTCCTTCCCAATATGCAATGCACAAATTATTGTCTTTAACAGTGCAATCTCGTTTGCCTTGGCAAAGAATTATTGCTATCAATAGCTATTATGGCAACACCAATTTCCCCTACAGGAATTGCCAGTGACTTGCATACTAGAAATTTGCTTTAGTTCAGTCTTGTTTCAGGGTTCTTTTTCCCCCTCCATGCATTTAACATAGAGGATATTATGCTTTCATGGGGGGAGGGGAATTAAAAAAAAACAGCTGGCAGAAAGATGGAGACAGGTCTGGTCAGAATCAAGGAAGAGACACACAACAGAGACATGGAGAGAAAGAATAGAAGCACATTTGTATTACAAATAGAAAACCTTTGATTACTCTAATTACACCTAAAGGAAAACAAAAACGTTTTGCTGCTTGCAAGGGCATGAATATTTAATGGCAGAGGAAGGAATGAAAGAAAGACAGGAAGGCAACAACAGTCCCACAAAGGCAAGCTTCAGGCAGATTGTTCCAAGAACTGACGCTTGTCATCATTTTCTCATTTTGAACTTGTCTTTCAAGGCGGTTGTGCGAAGCTGATACTGAGAATCCTGCTTTCGTCTCCCAGCCCACAAATCATGGCCCCTAGCTATTCCATCTCAGCCAAGGATTGTGTTAGATCTTGGAGTGAAGATGAAAACGGATGGGCAACACATCTGGGCTATGCCTTTCCCAATGAAAAGGTTAAAGGAGAAGGGTGGCTTGTCATGCTTCACATATGTCTTTTCTCCCACCTGCACTACACATCATGATCTAACCAAGTACTGATCCAATAGGGAGTATCTGATTGCATAAATAGATATTTTATTAACACTATGTTAACTAGGAACGCATACCACTCCTCTCTGGAGACAACTCTGCCCTTCACACTTCCATAGACCAATTGATTTGCTCTGCCAATATCATTTAACACAATCTGAGATGCCAATAGTTAAAGGTTTCTAGTGAATTAAAAAAGACGGAAGAGACAAAAAAGTTATTTTATCCACCACACAAGGTTTCATCATAACACACAATTTTCCTCACCTGCATATTGTTAGCATTCTTTGTTTCAACCCTGGAACAGGATCAGTCACTGGAAGGTAAACACAGGCTTGACTTCGAAATCTGATAAACGAAGGATGCATCTCTGAGCATATCCCATTATGGCAGGAAAAAAGGGCTAATGGTTGATATGCATTCCTCTTAACCCCAAGCCGATCTCCTGGTTGATTCCCGCATGGTGATCAAGGTCCAGAAAGAATTGCCACCTACTTCCCTTGGTTTAAAGAATTATAAACGTGATTGAGTCATACCTGTTTCCTATCCTCTCCATTTGCCTCTACTTTTCTGGAACAGGATGAAGGGATCACAGCAGTATCCCCTCTTTCCTCACAGGTTCTCAATATGTCTATGCATGTCAGCCCATTGCAGATGCATGACAGAATAAGCTTTGCTGAGCAGTCTTATAAAGTCCCACAGTAGCTCTGCTGACATCAGAAAGAGGTTCTATCTACAGTCACTCCACAATTTTCCCCATTCATAAGAAACATAATTAGCAGACCAACAAGCAGAAGCAAAATATTCATCTTGAACATGTTTGTAATTTTTAGTTCTCTAAGCTTTGATGGATTGTAATCAGCATATTACATTTGCTGAACCATTCACTTGGATTTCAGATTTTCAGAAAGGAGGCTCTTAAACTTGTTGATCCAATGATCTGATCTTGTCAGTAGTAACACCTTCTGGTTTTATACCAATAATGAAATTCTCTGAAATACAATTACTGCATTATGGAGTAATGGAGTGAAAAATAAATGAGTGCCAAGCTAATAACAATTCCAAGGAGAAGACACAGCTTGTGAGAAATGTTCATTATAATTCCATCCATTTTTATCGAACCATTGTAGGGAGATTGGGGCAGAAAAATACATCCTGACACAAGTATAGAAATTAAAAAAAAAGATGGATCTGTCCTTCTACCTTCAACATGGGATGGGGCTATTTTTGCCATTTTCTGTGACAAAACCCTTTCCTGGTAATTAATCAAATGATCAGGAGCCTCCTTTCTTTCCTTACCCATGAGTTCACCTAACACTGGCATGACATTTAATAACCGCTGGCTAAATTAAGCAATTTCAAAATTACGGATGTTTAGCAAAATAAATGAACATACTCAGTGGGAAGTCAGGCTGACAAGAGAGAGAAAATCATCCACCTACTTATTTATTTATTTCACCTCTGGAAAGAACAGCTTTCTGGAGTTCAAAGCTGCAATTGCTACATGCGCTGTGATGGATTAGCTCTAGTAAGCTGAAATAAACAGCCATCTGTCTTCTTGCCCATGTTGGTGCAGGGCATACTGTACAGTGCACTGAGACAAGAACAAAAATCCACAATCCAGAATCTGGGGGCTCCAATCAATAATCCTTTGCAGAATTACCTGAGGCTCTAAGGGGATCCCATAATGGCTTCACAAACAGAATGCTCCCTGCCACTTTGCTTCCTCTGCCTATTCCATGGGAAAAAAATAGCTTCTTCATAGAATTTACCTGGTGGGGGATCGAGTCTTAAGAGAGCTATAAAGATGAGTGAGTGATTCTCAACCTATGTATGACAGGCAACATTTTGATACAGTAAAACAAGGGATACCCCAAAATTCAGATTCAGAATTTGGATTAGAAAGTGGGAATTATAACCCTTTGAATTTGGAATTCAAAAATTTAAAAATTCAGAATTTTCCTAATACCTAGGTGATAAATAATCCTGGCATTTTTATATTTATTATTTATTAATTTGCAGAAGGCCTTTTCCTGAACCCCTCCAAACTCCTCCGGGGTAGCCTGGAACATATTAATGAGATGTGGGTCTGGCATTTGCTGCCTCTCACCTCTTGTTATTTGCCCATCTACCTCTCTGTTTCTCTGGGCTGGTAGCTCCATCGCTGCCCTCTGATGACTCTGACCCTTCACAATAATGAGGACACTTGCCCCCACAGTACCCACATCATTTGTCAGCAGCAATGCCCTGTGCTGAATCTTCAGGTGACTGAGTGTGCTACTACTGGAGAAATGGTTGAACTCCTGATCATGCTTGAGCACCTTCTTGCAGTGCATGCACTCAGCCATGCGGGCATCTGTTGCAGCCTGTTGAAAATGCTTCCAGATTATTACAAGGCAGCTGGGCAACAGATTTTGTTTGGAGGGGGGGAGAGGCTCAAAATAGCAGTTGTAGGCTGTCTTTTCTCCTTCTCTCTCTGACTCCTCTCAGTAGAAGTTGCTGCTGTGAGTGCCAGCAACATTCCTGGACTCTTCCCCAAGTATCTACTTCTTTTGCCACACCACATTTTATACTGCTTGCAGGCTCTACGCAAAGAAGAACACTATCTGATTCTGCTACAACAGAACACATACCCTTCCAATGCCAATATATCTCTCTCTTTCTCACACAAACACACACACAAACATGCACACACAATTAACTAAATATATATGTCTATATTTAATGAAATATTATTCCCTTCCCCGATATATTCCAAAGGGGGCTGAACCTAATATAATATTTCCTGTTGATTTATAACATATTATTATATGAATCTACTAATCCTAAATCTTATTACTAACTATATTAAGCAAGCAATACATAATGAGATATAAAGAATGTAAATATAAGTTGAGGGTTCAGAAGAGGACACAGAGAAAAGTGCTGCAGTGCAGGCTTGAACCAGAGCATATCCTAACAGGAAATGCTCAGGGGATTTATAAGCAGCTATTCCAACCTTTCGGTTGAAATAACAATACAAAAAATAACCTTCTGGTGTCTGTGCCTGCTTCCAGATTTCATTGGTGCAGACAGACATCATTTACAGGTTCTGCTCCAGCCCACCTCCTTTGAGAAACCCATGGCAACCTCCATCAGGAGACACAGAGTTCTCTTCCAGAGTTGGTGCCAGAATGTCTTGAGTTTTATTTCTCAAGAAATCACTTCATAATGCCTGAGAAATAAGTCTCACTTTCACTTCTTCCTGTAGCAAGCAGAAACTTAGCATTTTCCTTCCTAATCTAGAGGAGTAAACGGGACTAAAAATATTACGAATTATTATTACAGATATTTGGAACTATAAAACTTGGATTTGGATATATTCAGAAATATCCAAATATGGCATTATTTGGTGAATTCCGAGTATTTACAAATCCAAATGAACATCCCTAGTAAGAACTATTCCTATTCTATTTCACACATATTTATAAGTACGTACATGGAAAGCTGGACAAGACTATTTAACCAGAAAAATGAAATCAGAAAGTGTGACTAGATCAATGGTGAAACTCTTAAACTCTTTGTGTCAAAAATCACACTCTGCTCATCTAATAAAGTGGACTCCAATTCATGGAAATATAGGCCATGATTAAGTTAGATTCCCTTTAGCACAGAAGGAAAAAGACCTAGCAAAATGTTCTAATACATTGCAGCCAAAATCCTATTTGTTTTACTGCAGCGATCTATTTCACACACAGTTATTTTTTCCCTAGTGCTTAAACAAGGGGTATCCAATACCCCTCCTCTTGCATATGCAGAAGTCCGATTGCTACAACAGGCCAACTGCTAGCGGCTCCCACGTAGCAGTTCCATTCTTTGTTTCCTAACAGGATTCTGCTCTTCGGTTACTCTTTTACAGATTACAGTACTGAAATCCCTTTGCCACTCTAAGCAAGCAGTGCATTCAGGCATCTCAGTGCAGGAGCCACTACTAAACAAACATCAGATGTCAGTGACACTCCTTAACTGGGAGGCATGTAATGAGTCTCTCCTTGGAACTGAGATAATGCATTACCAATGAACTTTCCCACCAGCAAAACTGTGGAAGTGCTGTGGTGATGGTGGTGAGATCAAGAAAAACCCAAACTCTGAAATGTTGGATGAAAGAAATGAAATGGGCAAACATCCAAACAGTCAGAAAAAGGATACTCTTCAAGTTAATAATCAAGCATCTTGTTGGGGTTGCTGTGGTACTGTTTATGCCAACAAAACTGGGTGAACTATGGGTAATTTCAGGCTGTGGTCAAGGTGGTGGATAGATTATTTCCATGTTCCCATTCCAAGGTGAGTTAGTTTTAATTCTAACTTTTTCTGAAGATGACTCACGAGTCCCATTGGGAGACTCTTAGTAAAGGCATACAGCTCTCAGTGTTAACTGCCAGATACCTAGCTTTTCCATTAAAAATGAAATATTCCAAGGTGGGAGGGGAACGCCCAGGACATGAAAATCTCTGTCTCAATTTTTTCCAAATCCCATCTGAATTTTCTTCACATCCTTCCTTTGGGGTGGGTGGGTTGTGAGATTGGGAAGGGGGGGGATCCACATGACATGGACATTGCTGCACTTTTTGCTGTGTGTTGCAAGGGGAGAGGATGAGAGAGTCTCACTGCTTTACCTAAAATCCAGGGTCATCATTCTACTAATGACTTTTCTATAAAATAAAAAAACAGTGGAGAAAAATCAGCTACTCTGCCCTTCTCATCAGGGTCTCTCGATGCAGATCGAGACCGATTACCATCATATGGTACCTAGGGACAACAGTTCAGACGCAGCCATAAGGCTTATCAAAGAGCATGTACGCACAAATGCCACATGCATAGTCTTACTATTGCTAATACAACTTGATAGAGACCAGACTGTTCCCATATGGAGTCGAGAAAAGTCCTCCTGTCAGTGAAATATGGGTGGTTTGAGCCTAAATGCAGACATTAATTCATCTGGACCAAAATTCAAACTGCTTGCAATTCACTTTGCCTAAACTAAAGAACATTTTCACCACAGCACACTATGCTATGGCTATTCTGAGTTGCCAATGGGGCTGATTTTGAGGTTACCCCAGAACCTTTTCCCACTCTCATTGTACAAACAATAAAGATGCTATTGAGCATATACTGAATGTCTTTTGGATAAGTCCCTATCAACTGCTAGCTATTTGGAGTCTAGAAGGCAAATATTTATGGGTTGATGGGTGTGAGTTTCAGGGAAACTAATCACATGATCAGCACCAGGGCAGTTACTGCATCTATATCAATGTACACTGACTTTCACAAAGGAACCGTGTGGCTCTCCAGTGATCTCACTTCTAAAGTAAATGGATCCTGAAAAGCCTGCTCTAAACCTTCCACATCAGAGTACTAGTGAGGACCAAGGGAACAGAAGGCAACAGGGTCATTTGGAAATGCTGTAGAAAGCAGCAGAAAAATCTGAAATGCCAGTGATTATGAGGACACCTAGAATGATAATGCCAGCAGCAATGACAGCACAAACATTTAATTAACTATTTTTCATATCTCCCTTGTGCTAAGGTATGCATCGTACAACCTTATAGGCTACATACTGTACAACCCTCAAGGGCCCAAATTTAGCCTCCTCCAAAGGACCTCTGCACACTCAAAACATTTTCTAAAATAAATGTAAAAACATTAAAAATAGGCTCAAAATGTGCTCCGATGTGGAGCAATTCTGACATGTTTTAATTCCTGACCCCTCTCTAGCATCCCAGGAGTCCTCCCTCCCTGCCCCAAATGCTTTCTGGCTACCAGATGGTACAGTGATCCATCCCTTTTTTGTACAAAAAAGATGGATGAGGTAAGGGTCATGGGAGCAGGTGTGGCCTTCCAAGGTCCAGAGCTGGGCATGTGCAGCTCTTTGACCTATAGAGGTTGCTAACTCTGATTCAGTGAGAGACAGAGAGAAGGAAAGCTAGGGATGTCTACGTATCTTTCATCCCGACTTTCCCTGAGGAGAGCTAGTTTGACAGTGAAGCTGGTATAAAATTAACACTGATTTGTAGTGTGGAAAGAGGCAGGCAGTTTCTGACCTTTAGCCATTTAATACTAGAGGCAACAACATGACTTCCCTCACCTAAATTATGCTACTGATAGTCAAACGAAGAAAGCTTAGTGCAACCAAGAGGTTTTCCCATGGAAGGACTGTAAACTCCATTCAGTTTTAACACTAAAAACAAACTCCTTGTGATAATATGCTTTAACTTTAGAATCCTATTCAGGTGTTCATCTCAATGTGTGAGGAGGCCATAAGGCAGGGTGAGAAAATGATGGCCCTCCAACTGCTGTTCAAGTCTAATTCCCATTAGCCCCTAACTAACCTGGTCAATAGTAAAGTATGATGGGAATAGTAATTCATGAAGGTTTGAAGGGCTAAACGTTCCCCACAACTGGTGTAGAACAATGGGATGATGCATGAACTGGCTTCACCTCCTACATCTCTGCTTGTGCCCATGCCATCCTCTACAGTTGCTGATCTTACCTCATGGACCAGCAAGGTCATTTGGACACAAGCAGAATGCTGCATACTCTTTGACCCTTCATGCATCTGGGCAAATGTCTTACCTGATCATAAGTGTTGGTCTTTTCATAAGACTCTGCTTAATGGTTCTTGGGTTGCCCTAGCCCGAATATCAGATTATGTGATCATTTTCACAGGGACTATTTCTCTATTTCGCAATCTCTTAAAACATATATAATCAAGAAACCATTGTGATGTTCAAGTTAAGAAGGTCGAGCTAGCATAAATGACATCCTTTACCCAAGAGACAAGTTATCTCTGCTTATGCAAATTCAGCATAAAAGTAGGAAAGGATGTTAAATGCAATGGACTTAACCATAATTTTTTCTTGATGAGTTTATCACTATTTTTCCCCTACTCATAGTTCCTCATTTTGTGTCTATCGGCACTAGATATTTGTTAGCATATTTGACAATAGATAACTCAAAACAAAGCTCTGAGAATATTATATCACCAGGGGTTGCCATACCAGAGGACTACTTATCTTGTACTTAGGTACTAATTAGTTAATTATGGGCTATCAAGTTGGAACTAACTTATAGTGACCTTAATAGGGCTTTCAAAGTAAGTGAGATATTTAATGAGTGGTTTTACCAGCTCTACTGCCCCAGTGAGTTTACATGGCCAACTGGAGATTTGAACCTTGTCTCCAGAGTCCAAGACCATCACTTTATTCAATACACACTAGGTACTTATGCATACTTAGGTACTAGCACAAGTTTAAAAAAAGAATCTTCATGCACTATATACTCATGTTCAATTCTCTACATTCATCGAGAGGTTACTAGGGAACACATGGAATTATACTCCTTACCTGATCAATATTTTAACATTAACATATTTTATCAAGTAAAGTAGCTTGCACAGTGAAATCTAATGTAATATAGTGTTTATATGGTTCAGCTAATACTGGGATGATCCAAGTTCAAATCCCTTCTCGGCCATGAAGTTCACTGGATGAGTTTGAGACAATCATATAAAGACATAAATCCGCTTTACATGTCAGAGATGTAAATGTTCACTTAATTCACTCTCATCAATGAGAATAGGAAATTTCAGAATGTTATGCCCATGGGATAAGATCATGAGTCCTTTTATGTGACTACTAATTCTAGAAATTAGCAAAAGAGCTTTTGTGAATCTTGCAAAATCATTTCTATTGCATTTTGCTAATCTTGCTGCTGATGAAAAAGATCCTGGTCTTTTTGCACTCATACAGGAGCAAAAAGTCTTGCAGTGGTTGGCAGTTTTTTCTATGTGATGTCTCTGTTGTGATACTCTTTTTTTCATTGAGGACCAGAAAGTTTGCAACTATCTGTTACATTCTTGCTTTATATTGAGCAGACTGTTGGCCTAACTAGTTCAATGTTGCCTATCCTGAGTAGCCACAGCTTGTCAGTGTTTGGGGGGGGGGGGGGGCAGAGGCCAGCTTCAGAAAGAGATTATTGAAATGTAAACTACATGGCAGACACAGTTGAACTATGCAACCTTTCCAGTCACCGTTTCCCAGATAATCTACCTCACAAGGTTATTGTGAGGATAACATGCGAATTGACGTGTCATGTACGTATAGCCCTGAGCTCCTTAGAAGAACAGCAGGATATAAATGAAGTAAATGCATAAATAAAGCAGCAATAGTGGTGCCCTTCATAACAGAATCAATGCATACATTCAGAACTCTGGTATCTGTGTCTGAATAAAAATGTTAAGAATCCTGTTAGATGTCTTTGGTTGTGAGAAAGCATCCTTGTAATCAATGAAGGATCCATGATCCTTCAGGAAATAATGTAATTAAAGGCATATGAAATCTCCAATCACTATAACAGCATCTGAGGAAAACCACAAACTTCTTGGCAAATGGCTGTTGGGCTTTCCACTGGTTCACCAACTCTACTATTGGGATACTAGACACCCAATTGATTAGGAATGCCAGACATCAAAAGGAGCTATCACATCTTGTATTGAAAAGGTCAGTTGGCAGTCACTCTGATGATGCAAATGGTAGCAATATGGGACCTTCATAATAGCAACAAGCAGTAAAAAGAAAGTTACAATAAATATTGGGTCTACTGGAATAAGTCTGAGAGATTAATTATGACTGTTTTATATACATTCTTTTTAAAAAAGTTCTTAACTCCCATTTCATTTTCTGCTGGTCTTCTGGTTTTACAGAGCCCCATTCTTAAAAAGGAATCCCTAATTAGTTTTTTATGATAAATGGTATATTTATTTTCAGTTCCTATTTCTGTATCGCTAATGAAGGTTTTTGCAAGAGATAGAGAGTGGGGGAAGGAGTGATGTTGGCGTTTGGACCCGACAGGCTATTTTGCTGCAGTAATTAACTAGGAGTCCACAAAAAATACATTACTGCACTATTTATTCCTAGCTCAGCACTGGTTACCTCTCTGGGTCCAAGTGACTTGGAAATGCTTCCACTTAAGCAAGAAGATTTGCACTAGTAAGATAATAAGTCCATAATAATACACTGCACTTCTTTAACAGTTTCCATTAGTGGATCTGAAAGTGTAATAGGAACCATTTATTAACTGCTGAGCTTCTGTGGGAAAGGTAACAAATGTTTAATGGATGTCCATTTATTTATCAACCACAGAAATGCAGGCATGTCACTTTATACTAGAAAATCATAAGCCTACAAACTTGCCTCATATTAATCGTAGGCAGACAATCGACATGGGGAAAGATGTTTGTGGGAGGATAAAGTCACCTTGTGCTCCCTCGCCTTTCTCCCATCATGATACTTGACCTCCAGGTGGCCAAGGTGATGCCTGGAAGATGGGGCCATCACACAAAACTCTATGTAGATGCCACCATATTCAAAGGCACAGAGCAGGAGTTGGCAGCTATCCAATGTAATGTTCATTCATCTCTAGAAGCTGCCTCTCTCCCTGGAAACCCTCCACACCCAACATGCACTCAAAGTTGCTTTATTTGCTTAGTTCTCCCTAAACTGCTTTACTCCCAGACATAACACAGTTCAGGTGAAATATGACCATGCGAGGGTAAAAGTGGCCATTTTAAGATTAAAATGGGAGGGTCAGGTAAGTGGATGTCCAAGATTGCAATGAGCAGAGTGAGCCTCCCAGGGCAGCAACACTGGTTTATTATACTTGGAAATAAGCAGAGTTGGAAAGAGTGACTCTCTTGAACTGCAACTCCCCAAACTGCTTCGGTGGTCATGCTAGCTCTGAAATTCTGGGAATTGTAGTAAAAATAAATAATTATTCCAAGCTCAGGAAACAAGTGAGGTAATATACACTATCATCTAATAATACCCCCCCCCATAAGAACATTAAGTCCAGAGAGTGTTTAAATGCATGTTTTATGACACTAGTCACTGCTCTTGATGAGTCTTGTTTTTTCCCTGCTGCCGAATGAGTGGGTGAGTGTCTTTTCCCTGCTGGTGATGAAGGGTGTGTGTGTATGTGAGCACACTGTTGATGTGAGTTTTGTTGTTTGGTCATTGTATTATATTGCTTTATGATACTTGATCGTAAGCTACCCAGAGGACCCAATTTGGGTGCAAGGCGCACAATAGGTATTTTGTTATATCCTAATAAAAGTAAATAAATTGAGACCTGCCTCTTACTTGAATGTTCTGAAATACATATCAGTGGTACTCTATAAAAAGCTGTAACGTGCCAGGAAGCAACATCAATTTATCAGCCTACAATACAACTGTAATTCACAGGCCTACTAATACCCACCATAGCTCATTCTAGATTGCTGCTTAGCCCATCCTAAACTCAGAAGCCATTCCTATTTTTATTCACTTCAATTAAAGGAATAAACTGGAAACTAATGGTGTCATTGCACTAATGGAAAACATTCTTCCTACTTATCACAAGGGAGTGATTCAGCTCAGTTTTTCATTGAGCAAACAATTGTGCAGTACACTGCCTCTTGCACTAACGCAACTACTGGAGCTTTTTGCTCTCTTAGCATCACATTAGATTTTGGCTATGAATGTTATTCCATACTTGTCTGGTCTTTGCAGCAAAGACAGGAATCGCACCATTCTCCTCCTCACTGGTGAAGAATTTTGTGATCCTTTTGATAAAGTCCTCACACTGGCAAGAACAATATTTTGCTCAGGAAAAAAAATGCCATTATTGCACAAATTTGCACCATTTGTGAAATTGCGCAGATGGTGTGAATTGGCCCAAATTATGATAACTGGTCTTTATTTAAGAATCTGAAGCACTAGCTGGGTCCTTGGCATTTTTCTTAACAATCAGTCAGTCTTTCTATGATTGCTCTGTTTGTGTTGCATCTCAAATGGAATTGACACTAGAGACATTTAACATGTAATGATCTTGGATGGTTGGGCAGGAGAGCTCTTTGTCTTGCTCTCAGCTGCAATCAACAAGTCTCATAGAAATTTTAAATTCCTCATTAACATGTCTCATCTAGAGATGGGTGCGAACTTCAGTTCGGAGGTTTGTGCTGGTTCATCAGACTGGCACCACAGGTGCCACATGTTCCTTTTCACCACTACCTAGGCCAGATCTCCCAATCACTAGCTGGCACGCACTGCATGTTCCCTCCTCTTAGGACAATCATCCAGTCCCAGCAGGAGCACGTGCTTCCCTCCTCTACCTCCTTTAGTAGCTGCCCACTCAAAGGCAGTGCTGCAGGAATCCCTGCCCCACCTCCTTGTCCGACTAGGTGGCTGCCAAAAGAGGCAGAAGAGGGAAGCACACGCTCCGGCTGGGAGTGGTCAAACATCCAAAGAGAAGGAGGAGAGCAGTGCGTGCTGGCTGGTGAGTAAGTGGTGGATCCAGCTGGGGTGGGTGGGAGAAGGGAACATGCGGCACCTGTAGTGCTGGTCTGATGAACCTGCATGAACCTCTGAACTGTAGTTCGTGCCCATCTCTAGTTTCATCATATTGAGATAGCCTCGTGCTGTAGTGGTTAAACCACAGTACTGCAGTGATGACTCTGCTCATGACCTGAGTTAAATCCTCGGCTCAGGTAGCCAGCTCAAGGTTGATTCAGCCTTCTGTCCTTCCAGGGTTGTTAAATTAAGTACCCAGATTGCTGGGGGAGGAGGAATGTGTAGCCTTCATAATTAAATCATAAACCACCCAGAAAGAGCTTTAAACACTATGGGGCAGTATATTAGTAGCACACTTTGCTTTATGAGCACAAGGAATTTAGTGAATATTTGTTGGGATAAAAATATTTTTATAATATTAATATTACCTTCCATTCCTTAGCCAGATTTTTTATGGAGGTGGTTATGAGTGAACATTGTATTGAATATTTGAAAGAGTTGTTTGTTCACAGTATGGTCCACAAAAGTGTATACCTATACTCCCTTGTACGTTGCATATAGGGTTTCCTTGTACCCGCAGTTTCAGGCATCCCCAGCAGATCGTGGAACCGATCCCCCACAGATACAGGGGTCCTACTGTAGCTAGAGTCATACAGTGTTTTGCTGTAATTTCTCCACCTTATTACCCCTTTAGAATGTATTTTATTGTGACTCAGAAACACAGATAATCTGATAGGATAAAGAAGTGTTTGTTACATAACTGTACCTTAAGTTATGGATTTTCTAAGCAAAAGAACTTCTACTAAACTTTGTTCAATAAATTACTGTGCATATTGGTAGCACGCTGTATGACATAGGAGAAATTAGCAGCAACTGTATGTTCCTTTATACGCCTAACCAGAATAAAACCCACTCAGTTCAATGGACCTTACTTCCAGGTGAATGGTTATTGGATTTTATGATTGAAATCTAACTCTCATTCAGACTGCAATCCTAAATGTTTACCAAGAAGCAAGCTCCATTGAACAAAGTGTGACTTATGTGGAAACACAGATTTCTATTGCATGGGACCAAACCCTATTTCAACTATCTGTAAAAACCAGGCAGGGTTGCAATTTGTATTATAGTTAAGGTTCACTTAAGAAACGACAGTATCACATCTCACAGTTGCACAAAGAAATATATATGTATATATTCTGAACGTCATCTGCAACTAATAGCCTCTGAGTAAGCCCCAAAGTAGACAACTAATGGTAACATGAATCACACAATGTTCTGTTCATGACCAATTTTCAAAAGTAAAATGGAGAAGAATTTAATACGTGATGGTGACATTGATGATGATGAAGGTGGTGATGACACATTGCTGTTGTTGTTGTTTTACAATATGCATCTCTTTTACTCCTAAAACTGTTGCTAATGAGTCAAGGAACAGGAACTGGAACTAAATATCTCTAAGCAGAAGAACAGCACTCATACCATGTAAGTCACATTGTGTCTTTTCACTTTTCAAAACCTTCCTTCTAGCTTTGCCATTTCCTAATGGATCACCAGATGCAGGTATGTAAAGAGAGGAACATATTCTCCACCAGCACAATTCAACAAAGAGCCTTCCCCCCCCCCCCCCCGGCCATGCTTTCATATAAGTTCCCATTCCATCCTATGAGCTTTGCGCAGGAGAACATCCCAACAGATTGTCCCCCAAATTTCTGAAGAAAGAGAAATATTGTGACAAGCAGTGCCTTTAAATGCTGATAATCAGCTATGGAACATTAACATAACATTTGCTATGCCAGCAAGTTTGGCTTTTGGATGCATTCCCTGTATTGTAGTTTTATTGTGTATGCATCGCTGTGGCTGTGTTTTTATTTTGATTTTATGGACCTGCATTAAGCAAAGTTGGAGCAATAAAGCATGATTGATTGACATTGTGTTTCAAAGCATGACATTGCACGAAAGTATCATACTACCTATTCTCACTGCAAGCCAAGAGACATTTCTTCTGCAGGTCTTACTGAAACCCTTCTTTGCCCCAGCTATGACAGGCCATAGTCACATGGCAAAAGTTCATTCCCAAGAATATCTCATGCAATGAACAGAAGGATGTGGATATCAGTGGCTACCAGGACTGCCTCAAATATTTTGCCATCTCAGATACAAAACAGGATATTCCCCCCTCCCTTTTTCATTCTATGTCAAGCAACTGACTGGACTAGGCCTTGAATCTTCTTCACGGCTGACAATGTAATAGCGTCCTTCCCTACATGTGTGGCAGCAGCCTAAGAGGTCTATGACAGTTTGGTAGCACACCTAATTCTGTCTCCAACAGAGGGAGACAGCCAGAGAATCCAGCAGGAGAAGCATTTGGATCATGTTTGACAAGTGTTTTCTGCCTCTTATCCATACATGACTATTCAAGAAGGACTGCACTACAGTGAGAACTCTATCTTCCTCTAGTCATTAGAGAAAATTAATAATTTGGCTTCAATTAACCAGGTGTTGTATGCTTCCACAAAAGATTATGGAGAACCCACTGAGTGTCTACTAGCCTTTATCTATATAGATGGAGAGAAGCAATTGATTCTACATTCCCTGCAGTGAAACTTGATTCCCTCACACCTGATTCTGCAGGTTTGCAGTCTTCATCTTGGAACTAGAGAGCAAGTTGTTGTTTCCAAAATTATGTTGTAAACCACCCAAAGAGTGCTCTAAGCACAATGGGGTGCTATATAAGTTGAAACAACAGCAACTGCAACAACTTTAGTTTAATTCCAGATCCTACGACTTCAATATCAGTCCAGGATGATTTGTTGACTCCAGTTTTTCCCCAGATCCCAAGCTCTGCAATGCCCAGACTTGATGAAGAATCTTTGAAGACTCAAAAGCTCACCTTTCAATTGCTATTTTAGTGGCCCAATAAAGTATTACCCAACTCTGATTTTGGAATTTTCTCATGGCCAGCATTACTGTGTTTCTTTTTCTTATCTACCCATTATTTCCAACTATAAATTTTTAGAACAACCCTGTAAGGTACATGAATATATATTTTAAATCCCTGCAATACAGATGAACAGCTGAAGGTAAAATACCTGTGGCCAGCATCTGAATTCATGTCAAGAAGAGTCACAAGCTTTGTACATTCTAATTTATAATTTAGCTTTTTAGCCACAGCGTTAAGCCTGGCATGGGAAGGATACTGAAGCTCCTTCATCTAGAAAATCTTCTGTAGGTACCTTTCTAGTTTCTAAGATTACTGTAGGGGCTGTACACATTCTTTTACATTTATATACACAGTCAGGAAGGACAGAAACTTTGGTTTGTTTGTTTAATGAAAGCTTGGATTCCCAATAATGAATTCACTACCACATTATGCAGGTTTTATATGCTTGCCTATGATCATGGTATGCACATATGCTTAAGGATTGTTTTGCTAGTTTCAGGGGATACTGTTAACTCTGCACCATTTCATCCATGGCCTACATTTTTCCAATGTGGTCCAGTAGGGAAGAAAATGGTCTGGTCTACATTTTAATATAAACCGATCTAATCTGGACCTCCACAGCTAAGTCTTCAAATAGGATTTAATTTTCCATGAACTCTATACTACTTCAAATTTTATTGTACAATCCTTAAAAAAAATTAAGACAGAAATAACATTAGGGGAGATTAAGCACAAAAATTGCCTAAGTTAAGGCAAAAGCATTTCATGTAATTTCATAATGTAAAATATATGTGTGCATCACATGCACTTTTAAGTACATTCCCTGTAATATATGCAGTCCATTATGCATACTCTGCTAAGAGAAGGAGGGTTTTCAGTACACAAGATTTAAAAGATTTCTTTAGGGATGTAAAATATGCAGTGCAGATCACCTAAAATACATTGTTTTTGATAATTACTTTAAATTATTAACAGCAAAAATGACTTTACAAACAAACAAACCTGGAATCCAGACTGCAACGGAAGAGAAGTATTGCGACACAAATCAAGATATTTCTGCTTTAGTTCGTTTAAAAAAACAAATTAGTGTAATTAAACAACAAGTTTAACTTCCCTTTCAGATTCTCAACTTCTGTGGTCACAAACCTCTTTTACTCACAGAAAATGAATGTTCTATTCTTAACACCATATTAAATTTTATGTGCACTAAATTTCACCAGAGGAGAATAAACAGTTTGTCTGCTCTCCATCTTTTCATTCTGCATTTTTATGCCTCTACATCTTTACTTGTTAGACTCTGGGGGCTGGAAAAAAATATATTCTGTGCAGTTTTACCTGGATAAACACCCTATAAATTACAAATGATATTTATTGGCCTCATAGAAAACTCAGTACAGTTAGAAATAGCAGTAAAAAATAACTTTCAGATACACCTACGGATATAGTTAATAGATAGATGCACCCGCAATAAGTATCAGTTTCCATCTACCACATCCTCCCTCTGTTTCCACTGCTATGCGTGGCTTTAATTAACTTGTCCACCATTTGGAATTCTAGTGGGATACAATGCAGGCAGAATCATTAAACCCAATCATATTTTCAGCCTCACCTGATATTTCACTAGAGCCATTCAAATCAATTTACCCAACAGAGACATTTGTCCCTGGGCTGTCACCACAGCCCATACTGAGCAGTCCCACACTTCTTTATCTTTTGGCAAGGCCATCATAAGCAAGCGACACAAAGGGTGATGTATGGGAACTCAAATAAGTTATAAATCCTCCATCCCTTCATCAGCTGTCAAACAGAGAGAATTTACTCCAGCCGGCCTTGGCAAAGGCTGCCTGGCTGTGCTCAGAGAAAGTCAGCTTTAAGATGACATGCACTTGGAGGTGAAGAATTTCTTTACATTCAGAATCCCAGTGTAGAAGGTTGGAAAGAAGAACAGTAGGTAACCTCAGGGACACCCCACTCCACTCCACCCCCTACAGACATATTTATTTTATTTATTTATTTATTGCACTTATACCCCGCCTATCTAGTCCAACGACCACTCCAACGACATACATATTTTCTGCTGGGAAGATTTGCAACATTTACTGATTTGTTTATTTAAAATGTTTTTTACCCCACCTTTCTCCTGAAAAAGGACCCAAGGTGGCTAATATCATTAAAATACAACATTTAAAAGCTAAAAGCAATAAGCATACAAATATTTTTAAAAAGACTCAAACAAATACCACACTAAAAATGGTAAACAAAATCGACACTAAAAACAGATTCAGAGCAGCAAGGCACAAGACTCCATTTAAAAAGTCTTCTCAGACACCCAGTCACTGAGGGAAAGCCTGCCTGAAGAGGAAGGTCTTTGTCTGTTTGTGGAAGGACAGTAAAGTTGGGGCCAGCCTGACCTCCTGTTGGAGGGAGTTCCAGAGTCTGAGTGTGCAACAGAGAAGGCCCTCTCAGGTGTCCCCACTAAATGGACACTATGTATAAAATGACACTTTTTCCTAAAATAATTTGAGAAAAAAATGAGGGTCATTTTATACACGGTAGTAAGGGGGGGGGAATCAAAGCACTTTGATCCCTGCTTTCCCCCACTTTTTGCATAGAAAGTGGAGGAGTAAAGCACCCCCTCCACTTTCTTTGCAAAAAATGGAGGGGGAAAGCAGCTTTTTGCAAAGAAAGTGGAGCAGGAAAGCACGTTCCTCACAAGAAAGTGGAGGGAGAAAGTGATTCCTTCTTTCCCCCTCCATTTTCTTGAGAGGAAAGTGCTTTCCCCCTCCACTTTCTTTGCAAAAAGCTGCTTTCCCCCATTTCAAAGAGTGGAGGGGGATCAAAGCGCTTTGATCCCTGCCTTCCCCCTCCACTTTCTTGCAAAGGAAGAAATTTTGGGTTAGAAAAGTGGGGGGCGTCTTATACATGGGGGTGTCTTATACACGAAAAAAATACGGTATACATGATAGAAGGAATGTGAACAATTCCTAAATGTTAACTTAATTGTTCACTTCTCCATTCTAATCAAGATATGCTGCTTCAACAGAGCGAAACAACATGCTGAGAGTTCATTAGACCCCAGGAGATTTCTTATTTATAGAACAAGAATGAGATAAGGAAGTGAGGAGCATCTCATTGAGGTTTTCACAATTTGCAAAATGTCTCCACGCAAATCAAATTATTTTTCCTTCAGCCAAGTATACACACGAAGCAAGAAGGACTGATTGATTGATCAAAAAGGTACAAACAACCCATCAGTTATTTCCTGTTGTAAAAGTCCATGCACTAAGAGTTCAACTACTGTACTTATGAAAAAATAACACTCAGTGGAAATAATGCTGAGAAAAATTGAAGAGAGCAAGAAAGGGGGAAGACCAAATATAAGATGGATAGACTCAATAAAGAAAGTCACAGCCATGAGTTTGAACGGGCTGAGCAAGGCTGTGAATGAGAGGACATTTTGTAGGGCATTCATTCATAGGGTCATCATAAGTTGGAGGTGACCTGATAGCACATAACAAGAACTGTAGTCTTATGCAGTTGGCATGAAGGTTATGCATTTTGTGCAAACATCATTCTCACAAGTGCGAGAAATCTTGTTAGAAGCTTCATAAATTATCTCATCTTGTGAAGAGGGAGAAAAAAAAATCTGGTTTCTCATTTTCATGTGAAAGAACAAGAGGCAAGGGTTGACATCGCACAGATTGCAACAAAACAAACAAAATAACAGAAATAAACAACAACCCCAAAACTCTGCAAACACTCCTACACAAAGGCATGCATGGGCTACAGTCATTTCTGTGTTCCAAACAGAAGGAAATGTCAATACTTCCCTTGCCTTGATTTCCTTAGCTTCAACTGCAAGATGAGCACACAAGAGCAACAAACACTCTTCTTCTTTTGTGGCTTTGAGACAGATATGAAAATTGTCACTGGGGCACTGTGCCCAAAGTACTGTGGGAGGGAGCACATAAGATGCATTTACTTAGTTCATCTAATCTTAACAAGCCACAGAGCTGAAACCATGCTGGCCTGCTGCCTGTGTGCATGGTGGACAGAGATGAAAGGAGGACAAGAGCCCAACATCAACATGACTAAGAGCATGATCCGTGCACAGCCTGGGGTGCATGTGCTTTTTTCTTTCTTTTCCTGACTTTTGGAGCAGCAGCCCAGCATTCTGTGCAATAGCATGCCAGTTGGCAGGTACCAGGGAGAAGGACATAAATCAAGGCTGAGCCGATTTATACCATTCAATGCCATTCACTGTTCTATGGATAACTTCTGCCCCAGATACCACTACTCCTGGATTCTGGTTTAGCTTTAGCTGAAAATGACTTCCACAACTGGAACATGCAGAGTTTGCTGTAAGTTTGTTTCTTTGTTTGTTTCTCTTCACTTGTCTTTTCCTCTACCCACATTTCCAAAATAAACACGAATGTTACTTTAAAAAAAAGAAAGAAAAACAAAGCTGTAATACTGCAAAAATACAACTGGCATGTGATCATAGGAAAACATCTAAAGAAGTAGGCTGTAGTCCATGAAAGTTTATGCTGAATAAAACTTACTGGTGTTTATTAGAGGTATGCAGATTTGAGTTTTCAGACTACAAATGGGAATTGCAGTCCACAAACACAAATTAACATACCTCTTTTATTTAATGTGCCACAAGACTGTGGCCTGGCTGCAAGAGACCACAGACTAACATGGCTACCCCCTGTGATGCTGTTATTGATGTGATTCCCTCTCCGGATGTTATCTATCCTGCAGCTGCACAGGTTATCAGTAATTAACACACACAAATCTGGATGTAACCATATATGCAATCAAATCAAAGGTTTGTTGTTGTTTAGTCATTAAGTCGTGTCTGACTCTTCGTGACCCCATGGACCAGAGCACACCAGGCCCTCCTGTCTTCCACTGCCTCCCAGAGTTTGGTCAAATTCATCTTGGTCGCTTCAGTGACAGTGTCCAACTGTTCGGTGAGCCACTGTTCAGTGATCTCGTCATCTGTCGTCCCCTTCTCCTCCTGCCTTCACTCTTTCCCAACATCAGGGTCTTTTCCAGGGAGTCTTCTCTTCTCATGAGATGGCCAAAGTATTGGAGCCTCAGCTTCAGGATCTGTCCTTCCAGTGAGCACTCGGTTGATTTCCTTCAGAACGGATAGGTTTGTTCTCCTTGCAGTCCAGGGGACTCTCAAGAGTCTCCTCCAGCGCCACAATTCAAAAGCATCAATTCTTCGGCGGTCAGCCTTCTTTATGGTGCAGCTCTCACTTCCATACATCGCTACTGGAAAAACCATAGCTTTGACTATGCGGACTTTTGTCGGCAAGGTGATGTCTCTGCTTTTTAAGATGCTGTCTAGGTTTGTCATCGCTTTCCTCCCAAGAAGCAGCCGTCTTTTAATTTCGTGGCTGCTGATGTATTCTGCATATAAGTTAAAAATCAAAGGTGGTGCCATCTAATTAGCCCATCTTGCTGTTGCAATGGCTTCCCTTGGCAGAATGTAGAGGGGGCCCTTTTGAGTACATTTGCAAGGGGAGCTTTACAGGGAGAGGGAATTCCCATTATACCAGAGGTCATCCAATCATGCAGTTTTGTACTGCAGTACATCCTACTACTAAACGAAGTGAAGGGACTGCCTCAAGCAGCAGATGTTGAGGGCCAGTAGCAATAACTCCCTCCGCTGCTTTTCCTGAGCCACTGGCTGTCCCATATTGTTTAAGCTTTGTCAGACATGCAGCTTGTTCTCAGCCATCTAAGCTAGTCTGCTGGTGGAATTCTCCTGTCAACAGGGGTAAAGTAAGATTCAACCTCTGTATCAATACACAGAGTGGAGAGGGGTAACATCTGGTCTTGCATATCAGGTGTGATAATGTCTTGGATTTGACCCTGGTTATATTTAATTCCAAGTTTTCATTTTTATAATGGCCAAAATCCTACTGGACAGATTCGTATTGCTATTCACATAAAGTTTGCATAACTTGCCACATTAAATTGTGATTAATTGACAAGGTGCCAGGGCATGTTATCAGTCACATGCAGGGTCTCACAAATAGGAAACTGGTCAGCACATTAAAAAAAAAAAGCAGGCTTAGAATGGTCACATCTTTGGTGAAGAATATTTAGGCCAGACTGAGAAATTATATGCAAATTGTTATTGATAAAAACCCTGTCCTGTCCAAGTTACATGTCTGTGTTTCAGGATACAGTAAATATCAGCATATTATGTCTATTTCAAAAGAAGGCATTTCTTCTTGTGCACACATGACTTGCAGATGAGTGATTCTTTCCAGTTTGCTGTCTATAATGTTAATTTTTTTATTTCCAACACATGCTCTTCCCACCCCTTTCTTCAGCAGTTTCAATGTTATAAAATTCTGCATGAAAAGGCAATCACATTTACATGTGGGTTTTCACATGCTACAAAATATTTTACATATTTTGGCTACACTGCCCCCCTCAGCCCACGGGGGCGGGCAATGTGTAGCCTGCATAATTAACTTGTTCATTACAACCAATTTTGCCAAACACAACTATTTTTGTCTGAACTTTTGTATACCTTTTTGTATCATAAAAATTCAGAGAACTGTGACAATCAAAGGAGAATTGCTTTCCACTAAGGGTATTCATTTGGGAATTGTGATGTACACTAATCACTATGAAAATAAAATGCCCCCCTTATTTTTAATGTGATATAGTGAGCAGCCTAATCATTTATATTAGTTTTTATTGAAATGGGTTTTCAATTCTGCTTGAACAGCCATATATTTGTGCCTAAGAAATAGAGGGGGCAATGAAAAGAGAGAATTGTAACTTGAGTCTTATCCTATCAGCAGCCAAGATCCAAAGGTCTCTCTCTCATTTACACACACACACACACACACAGAGAGAGATGCATGTGCACACACACAAAATATTTCTGGAAAAAATTCCATGTGTGGCTGATATTTCCACTGGTTTCTGTTTACAAAAACTGTGCTAGTAAAGAAGCCGAATCTAAACACAGAGCAGCATCTCACTTACTTTCAGTGTAGGAGCCTCGTGGTGCAGTTATTAAACTGCTGTACTGCAGCCAAAAGTGTGCTCATGACCCGGGGTTCAATCCCAGGTAGCTGGCTCAAGGTTGACTCAGCCTTCTATCCTTCTGAGGTTGGTAAAATGAGTACCCAGCTTGCGGGGGGGAGGGGCAATGTGTAGCCTGCATAATCAACTTGTAAACCACCCAGAGGTGCTTGAAGTGCTATGGGGCGGTATATAAGCAGCACGCTTTGCTTTTTGCAGTGGAAAATGAAGGAGGAAGAAAGAGGAGTCTTTGGTGTACATGTGAAAGCCTGTACACATGCGTAGCAAGAGCTCTTAGACCAAGGATCCCATGAAGTTATCAGCATCTGGGCTGTAACAAATAAAAAGCACATTTGGAGCCTCACATTCAAATTGCTACCGTCTTCCCCTCCTTCCCTTACCCCTCCTCCAACTTGGCTTTCTCAAAGACACAGACACACTCATCTCCGGTAGTTCAATAGCATTATAAAACCCACAATCTCTTCTACCCTGTGCACACATCTCATTATCCATCCTTAGTATACATCTTGAGCAATGCAATTTACTTCAATGTCACCAAGAGAGATGCTCCTCTGGGACTGTCATTACCATAAACCACAATCTGCTGCCAATTTAGCCGTCCTTATTCGCCCCGTATTTTAACTTCTCTCTAAATGATGACAAAGCGCTTTGTGGCCCCCCCCCCCATCTCAAATGTTGCTTTAGCATCTCTCCCAAGTGCCCAGTTCCCCTTTTCCAGGAGCAGCCTCCTCATCCCACACAACTCACTCTGCATTTGGACTCTCTCCAGTTTGTGACTTCCAATTTCTCTTGTATTTCACAGCTCACATTGTTCACTGTTTGTTGTCTTTGCCCCATCTCTTCCTGGCTTTTTGTGGATTAAAATGTATCTTTTCCCTTAGTTTGGTTCATCTGAGCAGCCATTTCCCCCCGATAACTATATTGAGCCCAGTATAATTCCAGGAACAAATAGAAGATGAGATTAGACCAGAACCACATAGCTAATGGCCCTTTTCAAGTATGAAGTCAAAAGAGCCCAGCTGGAAGTCAGACAGTGGACTCCAGAAAGTGGGGAAAGTCAATTTCCCACATACTGTTTTCATTTCTACTTTTTCCACTCCAAAACGAGCATTATGAAATGATCCAGAAAATTTTACTTCCTCTAGAGTATACGCTAGGTAGTCAGCTGTTGGAGATGGGGCTAGCTCTGGGTCTCCTGCTTGGACAAGATGACCTGCAAAGTCACTTCCAATTCTGTGAGCCAGCTATTTCCAAGCCAGTGACTAAATGTAAATGTTGGCCTCAGCTAGAATATACCCACCAAATAAATGGAATGTGTTAAATCAACATCTGTGTAAGTTCCATTAATGCAATGGACTTACTCAAAATGGGAACTAACACCTGAATTCTAGAATCCTACATATGATAGTGATATGAAAACTAACTAATCATTTAGTATTGTGTCACTCCATGGAAATAGCAGGATCACCTTCTGCTGACTTACTAATTTTTTACTCTGCCCTATAACCAGATAAGCCCCCTCTAGAAGATATCATAACAAAAAAAGAAGGCAAAATAAAAAAATACCACCACAACATGCAATGGCCCTTATGAAATATAAACCATAGTAATACAAGAGTACATGGGTGGGATCTAAACTTAGTCTCTTCTAGATTCAGTGGAATTTACGGTAGGCCTGCCTAACTATAGACACATTACTTCAATGGGTCTATAATGCATATGACAAGGTATAGATCCAACTTGATATATAAGCCAGTGTGGGAAATCTCTAAGGCTTTCCTAGAAAGTCTGGCCTTTGCAAGCCTTCTAAGGCTGTCCTCTTCCTATACTAAGTTACTTGGGGTGTATTATATTTAATGGCTGAAATCCTGTTGCACATCTGCATGTGCACAACAGGAATGATGTCAGCAGCAGCAGCACATTGTCGCTGATTAAAGGAAAACTGTTATTGATTAAAGACAATTCTGAGGTGAACACAATTTGTGTACAATGTGACAAAGTCACTTGCACCTCAAAATCACCAAACGAAGCCTTTGTTGATGTAGGTTCACTGGCATTGATATGAAGTCTTCTGTGATTATATTTTAAGACACTATGACACATGCAGTGTGCTCATATTAACCTTGTGAGGATTAGGTGTGCTTCACTACCTGGAGATATACATATGCTGTGAAATGTGGAAAATCTGCAAAATTCTTCAAAAGCAAATTGAAATGAACTTCTCTCTCGTTTGGTCTCACATTCAATAAGCACAGCCATTTCCAGAAGAGAAAGAGCCATGTTATATCTGCTTCAATGTAGTTGTCAAGGATCAGGAACACATGCCTCAATACACAGGTGCAAACCTTGACTTATAAGAACTAAACACCTGCATCATGGGTCTGGATAGATTGATCAATTTTGTTTCCTTCTCTATTCAAACAGCACTCCCTATTTGAATATGAAGAAATCTAGAAATTTTAGTGAACTCTTGTTTGTTAAAAAAAAAAAAATCAAATGATCATACATCTCTATTGTTCCTATAAAGGTTCACCTCTTCTAAATGATACAAAGCAAAGGCCAGAACAAACATACCTGCTACCTCTGAACTGATCCTGCTGCCTTCATTCTGGAATTTGTTTTAAATGAAGGGCCATGGCCCATACATCTAGTGATGATTTTTGGAACGTCCTTGTGCCTATGTGAGGATTCTCAGTCATCCAGGTGTGGTTATTTGGAAGTTGAGTCATGGCAACTGGACTTCTTTCTTATTAGGTTGAAACATTTCGCTACTCATCCAAGTAGCTTCTTCAGTTTGAGGAGAGCTGGTAGGAGACCCCTGATATATCCTCCACGTTGGTTTCACTTCCCCCTGGTCTGAATAGACTCCTTAGATGGACAAAGGGTTGGGGGTCCTAGAAGATGGGTAGTTTGAGATAGGGGTCAGGGAGGCCATACATGTGCATATAGAAAATTCCTCACTCAACAGGGGTGGAGGCCTTAGATACAATCTGTCTCCTATTTATCATGCTACCCTTTCATCTGTCCCCAGAAAGATCAGGACCACACCCACTAGAAAGACCACTGTTGATGACTGTTAACGACCCATGACAATGGGTGGAGAAGGACTGCAGAGGTGGGATTTTCACCTCTAAGAAAGTTGTCCTTGTTTCTTCTGCACTGCCTCTAGCTTTGTAATATCCAGCCTGAAGAAGATTCCTGCAGGAGCTGAAAATTTATTTATTTATTTTATTAGATTTATACCCCGCCCATCTAGACAGATAGTCTACTCATGCTTCTGCTTGTGATATTTTAGTGATTTAAAATAGTGTATACGAGGATGAAACAGCTTTTTTTCTTTCTTTCTTTTTCTTCTTTAGTAAACACATTGCGGTAGTGACCTATTCACATATGTGTATCCAAAGCACATCACATGCAACTGTTACCAGTTCTCAAAAGGGCCCAAAATCATAAGGGATTTTGAAGCCATGTGTCAGTTACTAAACAGGCAAGTACCTCCTGCTTCCCTGTATTCCTTACAGCGGTTTCAGTCGCTCTCCAGTTCATCAACTGGAATATTCAGAAGCCTTCCTGCAGGCTCAGAGAAAGAAAAAAAAGATAAAAACCTATTTCTTCCTACCTTGGAGCAGAAATAAAGCAATCCCTTCATTGTGGAGAGTCTGCCAACCACTTTTCAATGAAAAGGGAGCAAAGAAGTATGTGATCACTCACTGTCAAAGTGTGATTTGTGTGTTCCTGGAACACAACTGAGTTCTGCTGTTTTTATCTTGAAGCGTTCACCCCTTCATCCAGGATAGTGCAGAGCTTGGGAAAGTTACCCTTTGTAGACTACAAGGGCCAGAATCCCCCAGCAGCTAGGGGACTGTGCAGACAACACCTGTGCATTTTGATGTGTAGGCCTTCTGGTGCCCATTTTCATCAGCATACATTTATTGCACAAGGTGCAGAGCTGGGAAGAAGAAGAAAGGCTTGGCACTGAGAATATCATTTCTGCATCTGGGCCAACTGAGCAAAGATACAGCGAAAGTTCATCCTTTAAAAGCAGCCTGCCAGAGGAACACTAGACGTAGGCAGCATGCCGGGCAAGAGACTGTCTTTTTCATGTTAACATCTGTCAAGGCAGAACGTTGCTGCTGAAGAGTAGCTTCTCTCAGCGTGAAAAGCCTTTGCATGTCACGTGGTTCTGAAGCTAGGAAAACGTTGCACTGAATGCCTGCTTCTTTGAAAGTATAGCTGGATGGATTAAATTATCATTGAACAGTTGCAGCCAACATTGCAATTATGTTTTGGATAAGCTGTTAACCTTAATGACTTTTTGTGACCATAAAGTGGGTTGCATATTATATGAAAAGCTAAATAAAAGGGACTGTATTACCCTGACGATGGTATGATGGGGGGAGGGGGATACCTGTGTTTAGCACAGACTGTTGCACTAGAACAGGGGAAACTCAAGTTCTCATTGTCAATTAGCCATGAAACTTGCTCAGCCTACTTCATAGGGTGGTTGTGAGTTTAAAAAGTGGTGGGGTGGGTGGGTGAGGGAACTAAAGACACTGCTCTAGATTCCTAAAATGAAAAAAGAATCACATAAAACTATCAGGGAGCAATGAAGAACAGGATGGGTGGGTAGGACCAGGGACTTCTGTTTAAGATCAGTGTCAGCATGAGATAAGTAAGAATCCAGCAATGCATAATGCATCACATCTCTTTCCAGATGTAAGTGATCAGGTGTTCGATAAAGTATCAAATGTTTTTGGATTTCTTTGAATTCTCTCCACATTCCTGTCCTGTCCTTAGTTCATATTGGTTTCAAAGACTTTGTTGTTTCTTCCCACATGGAAATTCCTATGCCCTTCATTTTATTTCATTTATTGAAAGCATTTGTGCCTTGCCATTCTCTCCAGCAGGGCACTCAGAGCAACTTATAACAGAATAAAATTATTTTAAAAAGATTTAAAACACATCTTAAAATAGGTTAAAAAGCATTCTTTAAGAGCAGACCCGAACATCCTCTAAAAGTCCTTTAAAATAACTATTTAATACTAAACCAAAGACCCTCCAGAACAGAACAGATTTAGTTGCCAGTCAAAAACTCAACAGAGAGGGCGTCAGCCTAATTTCTCTTGGGAAGAGAGTTCCACTAATTTATCCCACACATTTTCCATAATGTGTATCACACCCCCAACAAGACAAGGAACTCTTCTCCCCAAACCAAGTTATCAGTTGAGGCAGGACTTTAACTAAGTAGATGACCACCTTCTAGGAAGAAGAACCTGGAGCCGGGGTTGAGAAAAGAAGGAGGGATGATACTACAGCTGTCATTTCCCAACTTTGCCCGGCATAACATTGTAATTCTAGCCAGTGATAAATCACCGATTACTCAGTTAAATGTCACTTGAACAGAGCAAACAAGCTGCCAAGTTTCAGTTTTTTTACTGGCATTTGTTTGTTCATTCATGAGGGAGAGGGAAACCTAGCAGAGGCTGAGGGCTTCTCATCCCCAGCCCCACTTTGCTTCTGAGTAGAAGCCTTGGAAATCAGGAGCACTTCCCCCTCCTCAAGTACCAGGCGAGAGTCGCTTCCCCTCGTCTGTCATTCCCCAAACACCAGCCATTTATAGTGCAGTAAACAGTACATTAGCTCCCAGACAGTTCTTAATCTGTCATTCTGTTTGTTAGGATCCAGTCTGTCTACTCAACAGATGAGCCTCTCGGAAGCACCTCCTCTTCTCCTAATGAAGTGGCAAGCAAGTAACCTTTTTCCTTTGGCAGCGCTCTGCAGTGGCGCAGCATCACCGTGTAGGAGTCGCCTCATTTAACCTTCTCTCACTCTCTCTCGCAATCTCTTTTTCTCTCTTTCCCATTACACTCCATGCCCTATACGGAGAAGATGTTTGACACTGACATTCCTGGAGGGCAACATCCTCCACCAAGTTCATCCCACCATCTGCTATCTACAAAGCTGCAAGCTCCTGGGGTTTCAGTTCTAGAATTAATTCCATTGTTGACCTCTGCTAACCTTAAAGCTATGACCCTGGAGAGGTGCTAGGACATTCTGGTGGGCAATTATCCCCCTAAGAATTGTACTCATGATCCTCATTACTTAGAAACAAGCTACTGAGGTGTACTGAGCCAATGGCAGCAGTGTCCTTGTACTCTTGTTACACAAAACAAAAACAACAACAAAAACCCTCCATAGCCCTGTTACAATCTCTCTGTGCAAACATTGTTAGTAGCTGGAGTTTCCCCTAATCTTCTTTTTCTGAAACTTAAATCCACTGCTTCTCACCCTGCATCATCCAGGGAAGCAACTGCCCACTCTTTGTAACAGTGCTCTTGTAACAAACTTTGAATCACTGAAACTAAAATAGTGTGAAACGGTAGCATTGCTTCTAGCATTCCTTAGCATCAGAGATACTAATAGCAATGTTGAAACCTGTCTTCTGCTTGTTGTTGTTTAGTCGTTGTCATGTCCGACTCTTTGTGACCCCATGGACCAGAGCACGCCAGGCCCTCCTGTCTTCCACTGCCTCCCGGAGTTTGGTCAAATTCATCTTGGTCGTTTCGGTGACACTGTCGAACTGTTCAGTGATCCACCGTCCAACGATCTCGTCCTCCGTCGTCCCCTTCTCCTCTTGCCTTCACTCTTTCCCAACATCAGGGGCTTTTCCAGGGAGTCTTCTCTTCTCATGAGATGGCCAAAGTATTGGAGCCTCAGCTTCAGGATCTGTCCTTCCAGTGAGCACTCAGGGTTGATTTCCTTCAGAACGGATAGGTTTGTTCTCCTTGCAGTCCAGGGGACTCTCAAGAGTCTCCTCCAGCACCACAATTCAAAAGCATCAATTCTTCGGCGGTCAGCCTTCTTTATGGTGCAGCTCTCACTTCCATACATCGCTACTGGAAAAACCATAGCTTTGACTATGCGGACCTTTGTCGGCAAGGTGATGTCTCTGCTTTTTAAGATGCTGTCTAGGTTTGTCATCGCTTTCCTCCCAAGAAACAGGCGTCTTTTAATTTCGTGGCTGCTGTCACCATCTGCAGTGATCATGGAGCCCAAGAAAGTAAAATCTGTCACTGCATATCTTCCCCTTCTATTTGCCAGGAGGTGATGGGACCAGTGGCCATGATCTTCATTTTTTTGATGTTGAGCTTCAGACCATTTTTTGCCCTCTCCTCTTTCACCCTCATTAAGAGGTTCTTTAATTCCTCCTCACTTTCTGCCATCAGAGTGGTATCATCTGCATATCTGAGGTTGTTAATATTTCTTCCGGCAATCTTAATTCCGGCTTGGGATTCCTCCAGTCCAGCCTTTCGCATGATGTATTCTGCATATAAGTTAAATAAGCAGGGAGACAATATACAGCCTTGTCGTACTCCTTTCCCAATTTTGAACCAATCAGTTGTTCCATATCCAGTTCTAACTGTTGCTTCCTGTCCCACATATAGATTTCTCAGGAGGTAGATAAGGTGGTCAGGCACTCCCATTTCTTTAAGGACTTGCCATATTTTGCTGTGGTCCACGCAGTCAAAGGCTTTTGTGTAGTCAATGAAGCAGAAGTAGAGGTTTTTCTGGAACTCTCTGGCTTTCTCCATAATCCAGCGCATGTTAGCAATTTGGTCTCTAGTTCCTCTGCCCCTTCGAAATCCATCTTGTACTTCTGGGATATCTTAGTCCTTATGCAAACCTTCAGCACAAAAGCCATAGGATCATGATGTGTTGAAAACTAAGCCAGAGAGCACGAGAGCAAGAGAGCAAAACTAACTTATCCTAACATCCAGTCTCCCACTCTTAAGGACACAGATGCACTCCATGAACCTTCACTTTATTTTTAGCCTCTTACATTATGCAGTAGATGAGCTACAGTGAGATTTTAGGATTAAGTTCTTCTAAAATACCTCTTTGTGGCTAATCAAGTTAACCTTGGCTCTTAATATTCACATCTTCACATCTTAATCACTTCCCCAATCTCTCTACATCTAATTGTTCCTGAGAATATGTTCCTTCATGATGCCCACCCTCCCCTTTTCTCTCTTTTTAAACAAAGTGGAGGGGAAAAAATGAATTGTAAATACTATTTTCTCATTAGTGTGGCTTTCCCTGTCCTCCTGGGTATTTGCATAAATGTGCAGCTGTTCCTCATTTGTTGTAGGGAAGCCAGATGTTTCCTTCCAAAGTAATGCTTCAGAGGTATGTGTGTGTGTGTGTGTGTGTGTGTGTGTGTGTTTGTGAGAGAGAGAGAGAGAGAGAGAGAGAGAGGGCTTGAAAGAGATCTTTTAAAGGATGTTTTTCTACCCATTTCCAACGTGCTGTCCTCTCCACTCATCTCCACCCCCATGGCCAAGACAGCGCATTCCATGCTTTTGAAATGGCTAGGTAGCAAGTGTCATTGGTCCTCCAAGTACTGGTCTCCATGGCATTGCTATTAACCAGAATCACTTTGGTGCCAGTGTAGTTTGGTAATTACTGCTTTATATTCTTGAAAGGTACCAAGATCTGAAATGCAGTAGGTGAGAGACTCTAATCCTAGGGACAGACAACCAGGGCTCCTAGAGTTTATATTCTGTGTGCCCAACTGAGAGGCTTTGCCTGTCAAATGGAGGAACAAATGTTCCACATCCCTGTTCACTGCTGGACATGAAAGGTACACAGATATGAGTACACACAGATGCAGAACACACAAGCTAGTTTTCTGTCTTAAAACCACAAGCTTTCTAATATTCACCTGCAGATGTGCCTTAACCATCTTCTCACCAAATGCTTTCTCTGTCAGGGCCACACTGTCAAGGAAGCACAGGGTGCTCTGTGACCCATAATGAATCAAAAAATGGAAAAACCTGGAGCAGAAATATGAAACCTGCCCAAGTTGCATTCTACCCCTAAAGAAGATACTTACTTCTGCATGAAACAGGATTTTTTCTTTGGCTACAGATGGACTGTCTCTATGAAGAGCTTGTTGCCCCAGCCATGATTTTACAACAGTTGTTAGCCCAAGATCTGAAGGGTTATGGCCATTTGTCTTTTACAAAGTTACATTATATATCCAGAGGGAAATTACGAGACTCTGAAAAATTCATCACAAATAGTGCTAATGGGATAAAATGATGAAACAATCTAAGGTAGGCTGGATATTGTCTCCTCTCACTGTACATCCAATTAAACACCTCCCACAGCTGAGGATCACAGGAACAATGGGATTAAGTCTAAATGCCCTGAGTGACGCCGACACTTGACCAAACAGTCCTCCAGTCCCCCTATTACTATCTGTATTCATTATAAATGACCTATTACTCAGTCTGAGGTAATGTACGCTTCGGTCAAAGCTAACAAAGACATGGAGGGCGAGATCCTGTTTGTAATGTACAGTCCCATTATGGAAGATTAATCACCTTTTAACTTACATTTCTGCAACTTGGATTGAACACCAAGAAGGCTGGGAGAGAAACATCCATCATATTAACCAAACAACATAGGAAACACGTTGCAGCCAAAAAAGTACAGATCATTACAGTCACAACCAGGTTGGTTATAACCAAGGGCTTTGTTCTCAAAAAACAAACAAACAAACTCAGCACAATGGGAGGTCACTACCCAGCCCCCACCTCGGCCATGAATAAGAGCTTGCAGTTGGTAATAAACTTCACAATGATTAGATCAGGGACCGCTGAATACCAAGAAGAGCTGAGGCAGCATCACACTCAAGGAGGTCAATTTGACACTTTTGGACAGTAGAGGATGATAATTTGGCCAGCCTTTCCTGGGCTGCCTCACTTCCAATCTTCTTTGGCAACACCATCTGGGCAGAAGAACTGAGAAACATGAGATTCATTTGTCCAGATAATAAGAAAATACGGCCATTTGGTACTTCACAGTAACGATTGCATGAATAGCAAATGCCTCTGAAATAACAGGAACAGGATGCAAAAAGAAGCTGCCTTACAGCAGGCCAAATTATTTGTCCCTTGACTCCAGTCTTAAACCCTCAAGCTCCCACCATCTGTCCTAAGTCCCAGGAAAGCTCCTTCCGATCACCAGCTATCTGGTTCTTTTAAATGGTGGTGCTAATGGCTGAACCCAGAGCCTTCTGCATCCTTTTCTTTTTTTTTTTTTCCCCTTTATTTTAAATTTAAACAAAAACATATAACATACAAACTAAAATACAATTTAACTGTGTTCCCCACCACCATATGCGGGACCTCTTGCCATAATCTTCCTCTTCCTTCTTCTTCTTCTTCTTCTTCCTCTTCTTCTATTGTCCTCTTCTCCAAAACTGCATTGATTCTTGATTTGGAGCTTTCCCTTTTCCTCTTATTAATACATATTCCAAAAATCTCCCCCATATATCATAAAAGTTATTTTTTTTCAACTCTCCTTTCTTAACCTTTAAGTTACAAGTTAATTTATCATTTATTGCTATATTCCATATTTCTTTATACCATTCTTCAATTTGCAATTCGACTTTTGATTTCCATTGCCTAGCTATAATCAATCTAGCTGCTGTTAATAAGTTGGTTATCAATTCTTTAGTCATTTTGTCATATTCCACATTCTCAAATATTGATAACAAAGCAATCTCAGCATTAAATTCTATATCTTTTTCACATATGTAGCTTAATTCTTTAAAAATTTGTTTCCAAAATCTTTGCACTTTTTCACATTCCCACCACATATGAAAGTATGTACCAATTTCCTTCTCACATTTCCAACAGACATTCGGATGATTGGCATTAATTTTATTTAATTTTGACGGTGTTAAATACCATCTTAAACTAAGTTTAAAAAAATTTTCCTTTATTCTTACTGACATAAATCTTAACACCCTCATTTTCCATATCATCCTCCATTCTTCTTCATTTATTCTTTTCCCAATATCTTGCTCCCACACTATTTTTAATCCTTCTTTCTCACTTTCCTCTTCCTCTAAATTAAGAAGAAGTAAGTAAATTTTGCTCACAGTACCTTTCACTGAGTCAGTCATCCGAATGTCCTCATATGACAATAACAATTGTTCGTATTTTGTATATTCTCTACCTTTATTATATTTATTTACCCATTCATTAGTCCATCTTTCTAATTGTATATAATTCAACCATGAAATGCTCCTATTCTGAAGAGTTTGTTTCATTTGATCTATCGATCTCATTTTATACAACCAATCTTTCAATCTAATCACTTTCTTTTCTTTAAATAGATCCACATATACTTTCATATTGGTAGGAAAATTTTCTATTTCTGTCACTAATCCAAGTGGGGAATATGATGAACATAAATTCTTTTTGCACTTATACCATATATTTAACAATGTCTTTAAAAATGGATTATTAATTTCCCTTATTTTATCTTTCTTAATTATACCAAATAAATATGTTTCTATATCTGCCTGTAATTCTGATGATTCCATCTCCCACCAAATTAGCCTTTCTGGATTATATATAATTTCCCCAATAAACCTCAATTGGTTAGCCAAATAATAATTTTTTATATTTGGTAAACCTATACCACCTTTTTGCTTTGTTCTATACCAATACTTTTTATTTATTCTAGATCTCTTCCCTTCATTACAGTATTTATTAATTATTCCTTGCCAAAATTTCAAATCATCCTCTGTTAACTGTATTGGTAGCATTCTAAATAAAAAATTAATTTTTGGTAAGATTTTCATTTTTATCAATGCAATCCTTCCAAACCAAGATAGCTTAAAGTTACTATATTCCTGTAATTTGTTTTTAATCACTTCCTTTAGTTTATTATAATTATATTCCTTTATTTTTTGAATATTTTTTGCTAGATCTATTCCTAAATATTTAATTGATTTGCATAATCTGAAATCATATTTTTCAACACACCTTTCTTGTTCTACTCTATTATGATTAAATAACATTAATTCAGATTTTTGCCAATTCACACATAATCCAGTTATTCTTCCAAATTTTTCTAAATGAGTTCTAATTTTATCTACGCATTCTAACGGATTTTTCACTGTCAACAAGGAATCATCAGCAAATAAATTAATCTTTATTTTATTCTTTTTCCCCATACCTTCGATTAAATCATCATTCCTTATTACATTTGCCAACATTTCAATAATCAAACAAAACAGAACTGGAGAAAGAGGGCAACCTTGTCTAGTGCCTCGGCCTAAAGCTATTTGTTCTGTAATCCCATCATTAACTATTACTACAGAGGTATTCCCCAGATATAGTTGATCTATTATCCCCCTAAATTTCTTTCCAAAACCCCAACCTTTTAACAAAATCTTTAATGTTGGCCATTCCACGCAATCAAATGCCTTAAATATATCTAATGATAAGATACCTGCCTTCAATTTGTCTTTTTCTATATTGTATAAAATATTCAATACCCTCCTAGTCAAATTCTCCATTTGTCTACCCTTTAAAAAACCATTCTGATCCTCTTTAATATATTTTATAATAAATTTATTAATTCTATTCGCAAGTATTGCAGTAAAAATCTTTGCATCTTGATTTAATAGTGAAATGGGTCTATATGAACTTGGGTCTGTTAAGTCTTTATTAGGCTTTGGGATAAGAGTTATTAATGAATGTTTCCAAGAATCTGGTATTCTCTCTCCTTCCAATATTTCATTATAGAGTACTTTTAACTTAGGGATCAATATTGGTTTAAAAGTTTTATAATATTCTGATCCTAAACCGTCAAAACCTGGAGTTTTACCATTTTTTAATTTATTAATAATCTCTATAATCTCTTCCTCTTTTATCTCTTTATCTAAATCCTTTTTATCATTCTCTGATAATTTACTCTTAACATTTTCTTTAATATAATTTTCTATATCTTCTTTCGATACACTATTACCTTTATACAAATTTTGATAGAATTCATGTATTATCTTTAGTTTTTCTTTCATTAAGCTACAATTCTTTCCCGTTTTGTCTTTAATCACTCCAATTATATTTTTTGCTCTTTTAGTTTGAACTAATCTAGCTAAAAGTTTTGAATTTTTATTACTGTATTCGAAAAAATTCCTCCTAGCGTATATCAAGTCTCTCTGGACCTTTTCTAGCTCTATACCTTCTAATTCCTTTCTTTTAGCTTGGATCTCAATTAATTTTTTGTTATCTCTATCCATGAAATATTTGCTTTCTAAATCCTTTAATGATTCTACAATTCTATTTATATTTTCTTCTCTCAATTTTTTTAATCTACAGGATTCTCTTATGGCGATTCCTCTCATGACTGCTTTCATAGTGTCCCATAACACTCCTATTTTATTCCCACCTGCTTCATTAAATGACCATATTTCCAACCATTCTTTCTTAACTTTATCCACAACCTCTGTATGTTGAAAAATATTGGAGTCCATTCTCCATCTTCTAGCTTCTCTATAGTCCTTCTTAACTTTCATCTCTAACACCATCAACGCATGATCTGTTATTTTTATCACATTAATATTTGTATCTACTACTTTTGAAATTAAGTTTTGTGAAATAAACATAAAATCTATTCTAGAATAACTATTATGTACAGAAGAATAATATGTAAACCTTCTTTCATCTCCCTTTAATTCTCTCCATATATCTTTCAAATCCGTAGTGTTTAATATCTTACTCAGGAGGGTACCTCTTTTATTCAACTCATCTTTTTTACATGTGGATTTATCTTTCACCTTATCCAAAACCATATTAAAATCTCCTGCCATAATCACATATCCTTTCCTAACCTTTTCCATTTCTTCAATCACAGTTCTATAAAATTCTCCTTGATTCATGTTTGGTGCATACACATTTACTAATGTATAATCTTCCTCCCCCATTTGACCTTGAATTATCAAATATCTACCATTACTATCTTTTATTACTTCTTTCATCACAAATTCACAATGTTTAGATATTAATATTGCTACCCCTCTAGATTTAGAGGTCCCAAATGCTTTTTCATATATATGGATGTTTTGTAATTTCAATTCATTGACTCCATCCTTTAGTTGATGTGTCTCTTGTAAATAGATAATGTCAACTTTACTTTTCTTTAATAATAATTCTATCCTCCTTCTCTTTAACACAGACCCTAGGCCTTTCACAGTCTTAAACCCTCAAGCTCCCACCATCTGTCCTAAGTCCCAGGAAAGCTCCTTCCGATCACCAGCTATCTGGTTCTTTTAAATGGTGGTGCTAATGGCTGAACCCAGAGCCTTCTGCATACTAAGTGTTTAGTTCACCACTGAAGAGGTAATCTCGCCTATATTTAGGGCTGTTATTTGTTAGGTGAATTTTGCTCAGTGGTAGCAGGAGGATAAATGCTACACCAACACTGTCCCTCTTGCCTGCTCCAGATACTGTTTTCCTTTGGAAAAACAAAGGACGTAATGAAAGTTGTTTCACCACTTGTAGGTTTTCAAGTTGCCTGATCATCATATCTGGAACAGGGTGCTCAGGAGAAGTCTCTTACACATGCTAGGTCTTTGTTTTGTCATACTTCCAGCCATGAGCACAAGTGGGCTGGATTGCAATATTGTAGTTTTTGACGTTTCCTATGGTGGAAGTGTGAAATGCCATTTAGTAAGATCCTCACATCCAAATGGCATATAGACCTCAAGCCATTCTGTTTAGTCTGGCTTCTTCTGCTGTTATTTTCTGGTATTGTGAAGTTGCTTAATAAGTGAGCCACTTCAGGGTATCGACAAATTGGACACTTCCCCTACTCCTCGTGGAGAAGCAGGAAAAGTGAAATAATAATTAGTAGTGAAATAATTATTATTAGTATTTATTTATTTATTTATTTATTTATTTATTTATTTATTTATTTATTTATTTATTTATGTATTTATTTATTTATTTATTTATTTATTTCATTTATACCCCGCCTATCTGGTCGATTGTGACCACTCTAGGCGGCTAGTAGTAGTATTTTGCTTCTGCCACACCATTGTCAATGTGCTATGGCACTTAGATTATTTTTAAAAAAAAAATATTTTATTTGCCTTGTATGAAGTGCCGATTGAAACCACAGCTGTGGACAGTTTCTTGATTGGCATACACACAAGGCAAATGAAATATTTTTAAAATTAAATCTAAGTGATGCAGCACATTAGCAATGGTCTAGCAGAGGCTAATAATAATAATAATAATAATAATAATAATAATAATAATAATAATAATAATAATAATAATAATAATAATAATAATAATAATAATGTTTTGTGGTTTTTGTTTGTTTTGTTTGTTTTCCTGCCTCTCTGCAGGGGAGCAGGGGAAGTTTTCAGTTTGCTGATATCCTGAAAGGGCTCGCTTACTAAGCCACAATATTGGAAAGTGACCATGGAAGGAGCCTTGACCGCTTTGACAGCTATAAGGCTGACTTTTGGCCCATTCTTAGTGATTGCATGCATTAGAAATGGACAGGGGCTCAAAAAGATGTCGGTAGGAGCACTCTGCGACAAGTTGTTTCACTGTATTGATGATGTTGCCTGATTGTTGTAAAACAGAGTGAACCAACCCATCCCCGCAGTGCACCAACCTTGGTTACACTAGATCACTGCGGGTATTCCAATGATAGCTATTACATGAAAATAAAAATAACATGAATATAAATCCTTAAGGTGCCTTTCTCTACCTATTTGCAGTATGCATGTGTGTCCTTTGTGTTGTTGCTGCTTTCAGTACAGCAATATATCAAAATACCTTAAGTCTTCAGATGATATAGCCTGCCAAGGGAAACTGAGCCCTGATAACAGCTGTCCCTAAACCCTCTCTCAATTTGAGGGACTGAAGAGCAATATGTCAATCTCCTTCACACAGACACTAATACCAAAACTCTTTACTATTCTCTGCAAAGGAATGACCTCCATGGACAACACACTAAAATAATTTGAATTTCTAATTTATTTAGCAGAACAATCCCACTGGTGGGAGAGAAGACCATTGGTGGATCTATTGCTGTTTCCTAAGCCCTGCCAGCTCACCCTGAATGAATCTGGATTAAGCAATCCAACAGCATGTAACAAAAACAGGAAATATTATACCTTCCTTGAACATACCCGCTCCACACATTGACTAAAGCAAATTTAAACAGTGTTTTGAGCATATTTTTCTACGGACACTTTCCAAATGTGCACCTTTGGATGGTGGAACATGTCCACCACCACCACCACTGGTCAATATGTCTATTTCAGCCTCCAAATGCAGACCTGGGGACAAAAAGGTTTATTGAGCAGATTTCTTGCACATTTTTATTTTTAACAAACACATTGGTCCAGAGATTTACTCTCTGCCAAGAAGAAAATATGAGGTTCAGAAAGAGTTTAGTTTCATGCTCCCTGGTCAGACAATTAGTGGGGACTTCAGATAACTTGCTAGTGGTGACTTCATGATGGAAAGCTCTCCTCTTGCCCTGGTGAAGATACATTAGGTTGCATTTATGGTGGTTATTTACAGCACAGCATATCAGATTAATGGCTGCCCACTGGAAAACCTGCAGATTCAGGACTTCAGGTCCAAATGATCCCTGAGCTAACAGTATTAACCTTTGCAACAGCAATGTGGTAAAAAGAGTCATTATTCAATACAATCCTGTCAATTTAGTTCAGGCTCTGAAATTTCTGGAGGCATATATAAAAGAAGCAGCTTCTGAAATGAACTGGAGAGTTTTCTTCCGTGAGAAACAATGTACATTCCTTTTCTGACCATGCCTGAGATCTACAGTATGCCTGTTGAGCTGGGAGGTGGAATGTCAGTATGATAAAGGGAATATAAGAGTTATGGGAGAATCAAAGGAAAAAAGACAGATACAGTCCAAAATTCTGTTGCCAATGGGAAGTTTGTCGGCAGGTCATGAGTGCAACTGTACCCTCCATCTCAGCAAATGTATACAGAAAAACTGTTTCCTCTGATAGTGAAGAAGGTATAAAACCATCCTGAACAGTAGCCATTAATGACCCTGTCCTACATAAATTTATTTAACCCTATTTTTAGGGTTTATTTATTTAACCTCTATTTATTTAATCCCACCTCAGTTGGCAGTCGTCGCTACATCATGTGCCAGGGAATTCCACAGTCTTAACTCTGTATGGTTCAAGTAGAATTTCTTTTTCTCTGTCTCTAACCCCCATCAGTTGGGTTCAGTGGTGTCCCCAGATTCTAGTATTGAAGAAGGAGAATTTTCTCCTTATCTACTATTCCACCTTATACATAATTTTATAAATCTCTACTTACCTTTTCTCTGAGCTAAACAGCCTCAAATTTTGTAATGTTCCCTCACAGGTAAATTCCTTTTTGGTTTAGTTTGTCATTTTGGTTGCTCCTTTCTAGCTGTACAATGCCATTTTTCATGTCTGGTGACTGAAAACTGAGGGTGCCTTTAAAAAAAATCTGTTTAGTTAGAAAAACAAAAATGGATAAAATCCATTAACTAAGAGCCAGAATTGTGACACTGAACCAAAGTCTGAATCTGAATCCATGGTTATTTGCCCCACATTGGTGCCGATATAGGGTTCCCAGTTCTTTTCTTTTCTTTTCCCTTTATCTTTATTGTCTATATGGCAAACAGACACAAATGCTTATCTCCTTTTTGGGAATAGCTCTACCTATTCCATTTGGCCAGTGAAGGGGGAGGATGATTTCTTTTACTTGTTTGTTTTTGTTTTTTAATTACCACAATGTGCATATTTTCATATTCAGGATGGGGAAAATACAAGGTTTTAAATATTCAAGTATGGGAGAAAGCAAAATGGAGATTTTTAGATCTCTAGTCACTGCTCAATGTGTATTCTATCATCCACATAGGGAAGGTTTTTGTCCTTTCAGCTAAGAACTTAATCAATGCTCATTCATATCCAGGGGAAGAATAGTTCACCGTGTGATAAACACACATTTCTTTGCTCTGCACTCTCTTGCGCGCTCAAGGTTACACATTCTCTGACAACACTCCCTAGACATGTCTGTGCAGGATAGTTGTTCTTAACGCTCCAGAGAAGTCATGCTACTATTTAATAAGGCTGCTTCTCCCAAATGCAGTTTCTCACACAGCCTATAGCAGCATTTTAAACTGTCCTAAGTGATGGCAGAACCACAGGGTTTTGTAAGCAAGGAGGGGAAATGAAAACTGCCCAGAGCCAAATAGAGCTTGTGATCTTGGAAAACCTCTTTGTGGGATTAATTTGGAAAGGCGCTGGGGAAGGAGGGGGGAGGCAACAAGAGTGAAATGGATTCTTCTAACTTCATTTGTGGTCTGTTTTTTTTTGCAATAGAGAGATGGGTTTCTGTAAGTGCATTTATGGTTAACCTGTAAACCCACAGCGCCATCTAGTGGGTCCAAAGAACACAAGGACCCTCCTCAATTTTGCTATTGGAGAGAACAGTGCTCTCTGACAGCTCCAATATTTTCACTCCAATTTTCCAGGAGTTAAGAAACATCTCCACTACATTAATTAATTTTTTACCCCTAGATGTTTTTGGAAATTATTCATTATATCTCTTTTATAGAAGACACAACAAACATTTCTCTCTCTATATATAATTGCTCAAACTCACCACTGCTAACAAAACGTTGGGGGCCTTTTCAAAAATAGAGAAGTGTGGGCTGAAGACCATCTGCCCAGTACATTGGTTGCCAGCAAATGCATCCTGGCTGCACTAACATGAATTTGGAAACCTTGTGTACTGGAAATGGACTCCACAATTGCACCTCTGATCTAATGGGCTTCAGAGGACTGGGGAAAAGAGGTGCCATCACAAATCAAGGAATCCTTAAAATGTCTGTCCTTTATTTACAGTAATTCCTCTTACTCTCCATGAAAAAATACTCAATGTGCTGTAACCGAATAACAGGGCAATCCTGATTCACAGATGCCTCACCTGTAGTGGAACACAAATAAGCAGAAAGATCTTGCATTCACAACTGTCCTTGTGCTGGCACAGCTCTCTCCTACCTGTTGATCTCAGAGATCACCCAGCAGAGGGATCTGCTAGCTGAATTGTTTTGCCAGCTAAGATCTGCCAGCAGGGGAGTCCCCTCCCCTCTCCTGCCAAAACAAAACAAAGTGGACAAGGAGCTAAAAAGAGGGAGGAAGGAGCTGAATTATGCCAGAGCCAACCCTTCTCTGGCCCAGGGACATGGGCACTATGCTGGTACAAGTTTAGACTAAGATGAAGGTAGGCTTGGGCTGGATGGGGTTGATTCTGCAGAACTTCACCTGGCCTAGCGTCAGATCAAACAATCCTTGGAGATGCTACAGCATATGCCCTTTCCAAATGTATGATTCTGCTGCGAGACTGCTGCAAAAGCCATTTGCTCCATCTGTCGACCTTACCTTTAAAAAAAACCGTGCTACTAATAGGCTTTTCATAGCTTTCTTGAGCCCCTTCCTCTTTGGGAGAAGCTTCTTGCAGTAGAGGAAGACTTGAGATTCCCCATTAAGCGGACTTACATAAGGGACAGTTGATGTATTGTACCGTGTGTGAGCTCTTCATGCTGAAAGAGATGCCCTACTGTACTTCATATCTATATATAAATCTATAAAGCACTCACTCCTAAAAGATATAAGGTACAGTCAGAACTCTAGCCTGTCTGTGTCATTCTCCTCCTTCCCTGGTCACCAGAAAACTACTCTGATTTTCTGTTTCTCAAGCTGGCAGTATACAATGATGAATCAATGGAGTCAGAGTTTAAGACAGACATAAGGTCTCAGCTTTTATCTCTTTCCCAGCTGGAATGTTCTCTTGGAAGTGTTCTGTAATACTACGTATAATCCAGTTTTAAATGGCCCATAGAAAGTTGTTTCTATATCAGTACAGAATTTCTGCAGAGTGATTCACTCAGCCATTCTGCCCATACCATTGTCCCCTTGCACAGTTTCCACATATTTCAAATGGCTTTGTGTAGGAGACCTTCAAAGAAAACTGGTCCTCCAAATTGGATCTATAGTTAGTCATATTTAGAGTAGGACCATTTAAATGTCTGGCAATTAAAGTTAGTCATGACTGTTACAATTAGCTGTCAAAGCCTTAAACGGGTTGGGTACTTGAAACATTGCTTTCACCCATGCCAACTCTGAGATTAGCAGCAGAAGTCTTACATGTACAGTCTAGGAAGAACAGTTAACTGGCCAGCATGAAGAACTGGTCTATTTTGACAGTGGCCCCTTGTGAGAATTTGCTGTGGCTAAGGTTGACCAGGTTCCATCATTATAAGAGCTTCATGTTGGCCCTGAAGAGTCACATTTTTATCTTGACTTAAAATTGAGATAGGGCCTTACAGAAACTGTTGTATACTTAGTTCTCTGTGTTATGCCTTATCAGTTTGTTTCTAACTTATGGCAATTTTATGAATTAATTATTTTTAAAAGCTGAAGCCATGGCTTCCTTCACTCAGTGCTCTCTAGTTTTTAGTTGCCAGTTTTGTGCTTATGGGCTAGTATCCTGTTGCATAGCTCCACTAGAACAATGGCAGTGTTGTCACTGGCAGCAGCAGATGGCTGCTAAATAAAGAGTTCCTGCTTCAATTTCAGGTTGTGAATAACAAGTTGAAACTGTGTGCAACCTGAAATCAAAGCAAGAACTCTTTAATTAGCTGCAATCTGCCACTACTGGTGAGATCATTCCCACTGTGACTGGGGAGATAATTGTTATTATGGTAAGTTTTGTTGCATGCCTTCTTAAGAATATTTATCCCACAAGGCAGTTTATAAATATTTTATTTTAACAACAACAATTCTGAGTACCTTGACTTCAGTGGGTCTGTCCTGAGTATTGCTCAGTCTTAATTCAGACCACAGTTTGTCATCTCATAACTCTTCAGTTGCTCATGTCTGCAGATCAAAATGATCTTAAAAGCCAAGGCACAGCAATCATAATCTACTCAGTTTCAAGCGAGGACAATATACTCTGTTGGTCTTACCTATTTATATCCTACTTTTAAAATGGCAGTGCCAGGCCTTCTACAGTGCTTGGCTGTTTTCTGTTCACTTGAGGTAAAGATCTGTGGCAGATGAACTATAAAAGACACAGATGCTTCCTGAGGCCCTACCAATCACATGACTGATGATCTGTGATGCCTGTCATCCATCTTCATCATTCACCTGAGATCAGCAGGGCAGAGAAGTAGCAGTTGGAAGGTCATTTAGTGCAATTTGGAGGCAAAAAGAGCTGCTATGACAGATAGTTATGAGAAATCAGCAGACTTGACACCAGCTTTTATTGGGCCAAGCGAGGCAATTAAATCAGAAAATAGGAGCCCAAGGAAGATGAATAGTTCCCTGGTCATGTTTCTTTTGAGGTGGCAGCACCAAGTTCATTCAAAAGGAACAATTTATGTTTGGCAGGTGCATTATTGATTTTGGAATATAGCAAGTTACTTTAGATGTGGGGCTAAATTCAGCACCCTGGAGAGTTCATCATATTCTCAGCCTAGAAATGTGTCACTATAATACTCAGACAGTTTACTATTCAAAACTCAACTCAAGAGCAACACCTGTTTCTCACATTCTGTCTCTTAGAAGGCAAATAGAAGGGCCTTCAGCTGAACCCACAATTATAAGAAAATGTTTCCCAAATGTCATCTAGACAAGGATCAAAAGCAGATTTTCTAACTCCAGGTTGGAAACAAATACACAGGTGTTGGAGAGGAAAGATGGAGGCAACATCTGTTGGAGATCAGCAGCATGGAACCATCACTAGAAGCTTCAAAGTCTCCTCTAGTCTGCATAAAACAGGCTTCTTCTTTCTAATATCTTGGCCAATTCTTTGTGGATGGTTGTAACAAAATAATACTACCAAGAGCAAGGGTGGCTAGCATTCTCACATGCAAGATTTACTTTGTTTTTAATCAGAAAAGCAAGATTCATCAACTGGAGACAAATGCAAAACACACACACACTTACACACATTATGAACCCAGCACTAGAACTAAACGAACCTCACAGTCATCCCATCCAACCATACACTCCCAGTTGATCCCTTCCGTAATTTTCCCCTTCAGCAGTATTATTTAGAAAAAAGGGGAATAATTTTCTTGTTGACATGTGGAATGATTGAAAGTAAGGAACCTTTGCTGATTGACTTCCAATGATCTAGAAATCTACCAGTTGATCCCAATCAAACTCCTGCTTACCTTTGATCTAGAGAATTCTCAGTGCCAACATGAACTAAAGATATATGAGATGTGAACTGCCTTCAGACAAATGTGTAAAAACTACCCAAATCAGGTGTATATGCAAATTTCTGGGGTAATGACTGGCCAGAGCAAAGAACTGAGAGACCTTAAGGAGATGAAGTGGCAGACCCATGGATCACTTCTTTTTAATACAGCATTTAAATCTAGTTAGAAGTTGAGAAAGAGAAGGAAAAATTAAGGAGCATGCTGAGTTTGTTACAAAGAAAAGATTATGCTTTTTATCGTAGAAATGAAGTAGGGAAGAGCAGGCTGTCTCCATTGCCCTTTTAAGAAAGAATCAAAGAGCACCATGGCCATTCCCTTTGTAATCCCCACACACACACACACACACACACGCAGTCCTTTCCTGGTAGCTGCTACTATTTAAATGTGTCTTTTGAGTCAAGTGACTCATGGTTCACTGCTGGGAACAGTGCCAGAATATCACAGATTTATGAAATCTGAGGGACAGCTGACTTTCAAACTACATATTAGTCAAAGAAGTGAAGATCAAGTGATTTTATTCAAGAATTTTCAAAGATTTAAGTCCTAAGGTATCCCTACGTCTATCTGGCCTAGTTAAACGTGGAGTCTTACAGAAATGAAATCAGTTTATTCATCCCTGTAGAAAGAACATTGACAGAAAGTTTTGGCAATGGTAAAAACTGACCAAGGACATCAAGTTTCTATAAGCTTTAACACAGAGTAAGTTTTACTTCTTCTATGAATTCCTTATTTGTTGATTTATTGTCAGCCAATATGAAATCCTGATCTTGCTTTCTACAAAATCAGCATCACTTTCTACTCACTTTGATGTTTTCGAAACACACATTTCGAACAATTTAATTTTAAATGGGATTAAGAACAAATTTCTTCCCTATCCCCCTATGGCCTCCCATAAAGAGTGAAAGATGTTTTGTTTCCATTTTCTCTCCATGACTAGGCCATCCAGTGGCTTACAGCAGGAATGTGAATCCTGATTTGATTCATTCTTGTGCAGTAAATGGAACAATTAAAAAATGTTCCCATACATTCAACATAGCAGAATTATTATTTTTTCTTTTTGCAGCCTCAGAGAGATTTTGCACATTTTCAAGTCTCTTTTTTGCACATTGGTACAAAGTACTCAGTAACAGAATATGCAACTGCTGTTGAATGGTTTCACAGACTAATAACAGCATTCGATGGACTGTCTCTTAAGGATGAAGAACCTGTACTTTTTTTTACTCATTCTCTGCATGTGTGTGTGCATGTGTGTTTGTGTATGTGTGTGCATGTCCTTAGCTTCTCAAACAAGAAAAGAACACTAGTTTGGAGCAGAAACATTTTGGACAAATTGCAAATGCCAAGACATCATCAACATCATCAGTTGGCTAAGTCTCCTCCTGGAACTTAGATCTCTTGCCAGGATAAAGTTTTCTTGGTGGGCTGCCTCACTATGCTAAGATGGCCTGTCCTGACCAAAGATATCTGGCAAGATTTTTTCAGATCTCTAGTAAAGAGGAAGAAAGAGAACATTAAAACCCATGAGTGTCCTGCACTATATTTCCTGAAAGAGCTACGATGGTCAGATTTGAGAACTCCTGCTCCAGCTTAGGCAGTTATTTAACATTTACTGTCTATGAAACTCTGACATTTACACAAATCACACCAATTCTATCCAATCTAAGCCATGTCGTAAGCTCTAGTGCCGATGGTTATATTGCTCAAATGGGTGGGTGGGACAGTATCACAATTTTTAGTGCCTTGAACAGAGTAGTTCTGAGCATCAGAATTGAGTTATAAAGGAAACCTGCCACTTCCAATCAATATCGGTCTCTGCTGTAAGCAAGACGGAATGACAGGTGAAAGACTTCCTTGCTGCACTGAGTGAATCATGAGATCAACCTGAGAGTTTTGTGCTACAGCTGTAGGGAGAAAACGGGAAAGGGGAGAATATAACACAGAATACATATGACTGACATCTGTTGGGGGTCTTTTCTCCCATTTCAGATACACGATTGCACTGGTGTCAGCATTTGAGTTTCTACCAGATACTAAACAGGCTGACTGAATGAATGTTAGAAGGGTCTGCCTCCACCCAGCTCCAACCAGAGGGATGAATGGCAGACATGCACTACACAACCCATCAGAGCCTTCTTAGACCGGTGGTCATGACAGATTAAGTGAGATTCCATGATCCCTATAAAAGATGTCAGATCATTTGCAACTCCCAGTATCAAAAATAGCTATTCTTATCCACCACATACTTCCTTCCTGTTCTGCCCCTCTACACTTTGAGATCACACCCTCTGTAACACAGGACCCAGCTTTGACATGTGACTTGGAGAGGGTTAGAGGGAGAGGGTAAGAAAAATTCAGAGAACAGAAGGACAAATAATCAAGGTTAGGATGTGAATATGATTAATATATACAAGGTGCACCTACCCTAGTAGTGCCAACAGGATCTCTATTGCATGTTTGAAGGAGTATACTCATCCACACAAACCTCTCAATTTAGAAGATAGATTGTAATTAGGAATGGGCAGAAATGTGTTCCATTTGCACTTCCCAAATTAACAGTCAAATCAAAATGTGGATCTCCTTTAGTTTTATACTTCCCTCAAATATTTTATGCCATTTTCCAGTTAGAAAGAAATATACACAGAAATATATCTGTTAGCCAAAATAATGTAAAAAAAAAAAAGAAGACATTATATAATGGAGATTTACTTGCAAATTTGTATATAGCAGCAAAACTGCATGCCAACATGTTGGAGAAATGTACATGGAAATTTGAATGTGTTTTCACATGGACTTTCTTGGGAGGAAATGCAAACTAATGAGAAAATAGACCAAAAGAAACTTAAGAATAGAAAACTGGGGAGGTGGGGCGCTGGAACCAAGACACATAGATTTATTTATCTCTACCTCATAATCCTTTGCCTGTGGGAGGGGTTACTGGTGATTCTGGGCTTGTGGGAATAATGAGTCTGCTTGAGGTTTTAGCTTGAATTTTACAGGAGCTACCCAAGAATCAGAGCCATCTCCCAAGCTGAACCATTATAAAGAGGTTTACTGTTCATGACTGCTAGGCTAACAAACTTTGTTTTCCTACTAGTAGCCTTTTCTCTTGGATTTTCAACACATAACTTTTGCCTTATGAATAAGCAAATAGTTAAGACAGGGAAATGAAGTCAGGAAAACTTACCAAATAGGTAAAATTGCTATCACTCTTGCATTTACTCCTTGACTATGATCCGACATTCTAAAAATAGAAAGTAGGAAGACTCACAGCTGTATCGAAAGGTAAGCAGTGAGATGGGAACACGACTAGATGGGAAGAAGATTTGGATATTAATGAGGATACTGCTGAACTTGGACTAATGTAGATGCAGCGGATACTAACCTGCAAGTACCTACTATAAACAAGTGCAGGAATAATTGGTAAATTATTGTAATGATAAATTGTGTAACAAAAGATGGAAAGATCTGTAAAATGTTTGTGTTGAAGAATTTGTTAAACTGATTAGCTCCTATCTGAACCGCCTTCCGCCCAGTGTATCCCTGATATAAGAAACTTAATAAAAATATTAAAAACGAACACACAGAATAATCACATATATCTGTCCCAGAGGAACAGGTCTCCTTCAGAGATATTTATATTACCTGTCTAACACTTTGTCTCTTGGGAAACTTTATATAAATAACAGAGATTAATATTTTCTGTCTAATCCACAGTGTTTCACAGTTAAGTCTATTACACTAGCCCCCAGGAAACAAGTCTGTAACATTGTTGAGACATGTCTCCAAGCACAGCTAAAACTGCTGGAGATCAATAGGTAGTCATTGTCCAATAACAGGCAGTAATTAGCATTTTTAGGCAGATGGGATAATAAACAAGAATTTGCTCCTGGAGTTTATTATTTAGCAGTGCCTTTCTTCTTCTGACAAATTTTTTAAAAAGTACTTAATTCAAAAGGACCCTTAAAAGGTTGATAGGTGCTGTGAGTGCCAGGATCCCCAAGCAAGCGCTGACTGTTATGGCTGGAGGATTCTGGCAGCTCTGGATTCATGTTGCCACAATTATTGGGTCAAAGATACAGTAATTCCCGAAAAATATTTGGAGATGACAATCTAATTTTTGGCAGGTCTGAATCATAGTGTCAAGACTGCCAAATTGGACTATTGAGCAACAGAGAAAACCTACAAAACAAACATTCCCATACTCACCTGACAGGGTGGGGTCAGGGACTGTCAAAGTTTGAAATTTTGTATAAATAAAGTATTAGATGATTAATGGTATATGAATTGTAACCCTGGAAATGTGAAATGTGATTATAACCTGGAGGTTTGAACAACTATGAACTGCTTGATGAAGGTTATTTAAGAACAAACAGATGTAATTTTGAAAGTGAGTTGTGACACAAAACAAACTGTGTAAGGAGTAATATACTGAACATCTATAAGAGGTTACTGCTGAGTACTTAACAAAGTCCTATGTAATCCCATGTATTTCCCTAACTTTGCAAGAGCCTATGGTTTTTCTATAAGGTTTTCTTGCCAAACAAACAGGAATATTAAATGAATGGAATTTCTTACTGAAGGAAACTCTATGGGAAAAAAACAATTGAGTCTGCTATGGAAAAGTAGATGGAAGTAGATAAGAGAAATTATTTACATATTCTTAATCAGCCAGTGCTCCACTCATGTAACAAAGTCCATGAGATTTTACATTAGCCTGCTAGTAATGGAATCCACAAGTTAGGCAAGAATAGAAAAACAATGATAACAGTATGTAAATATCCCATGCCTATAAAAGACCTAGTGTAATGTAAGCAAGATGCCAGCCAGCATAGAGCCAGCCAAAGCCAGCTGAGCCAATGGAGCAAAGCCAGGGAGAATAAACAGATAAAAGCAGCTGCAGATGTAGCAGAGGCAACAAACAGAAATCATGGAATTTCTTTCATAGATTTAAACTGGCAGATGGCTCAGTGAGCACTTAGAAAATTATTGTTTTTCTTTGTATGTGTTCAAATATGTTAAAATGCTAAGAAATTTTTACTTTTGTAGATTTTTACCCTTTTCACACTAATTGCAAAAAATCTTAACAGTTATAACACATAAGGAGTAGAGTTGATCTATGCTAAGTTAATGTAGTTACATCTCAGTTATCAGAGAGGGGAACTAATTGCCTTAATTACTTAACTGATTAAGTAGGATTTGTGAAAGTCTGCAAACCCAAAGGTCATTGAGAGACCACAGCCAAAAAAGGGAAACATGTCTTTCTCTCCTCATGGTAAACCTCAACATTTTCAAGCAGAAAACTGGATACAGCTATGGAGCAGAAGCAGGCATGAAAAGAGAGAGGCTTTAAGAGGAACTACCAAGCATTGGCCTACTCCAGTGCTAGAAGGTGCAACATTTATTATTTATGTTATGTTATGTAATTTATAGAATTTATTTATAGCTTGTCTCTTTCTCATGAAGGAACTCTGGGAGGTGTACAACAGATTAAAAAATGCACATATATTTAAAATCACAATAAATCAGAAAATTAATATCAAAATATGATTAAATGAATATAAAAATATTGTCTTTTAATTGTTGTAAGCTGCCTTGGGTCCTTTTAAGGAGAAAGACAGGGTAAAAACAAACAAACATTTTACTAGTTTTTTAAAAATTAAACAAATCCAAAACATATGATTAAAACGTGTGTTCACTTCCTTCCTTAACTATGCTGCTTCACAAGCTGTTCTTCCTTTGGTGCACAACCCGAAAAGCTACACCCTGCAAAATCTTCCACCTAGACATGGGGCAGACATGATTCTTTCAGGTACTCTTCAAAAAGTGGAAGAAGATTCTGGTCATTGCAGGAGAAGCCTCTGGAAAGCCTACTGGAGTCCAAAAATCTCATTTTGCGCCATTCTGGAGTGAAACGCAAGCTTGTCTGCAAAGGAAGTTTAGAGAGCTTTCCTCAAATCTGTAGGTATACATCTTAGCCAAAATGTTTGTAAACAAATGACTTTCAGAGATCAGCCCTTATTATTTACCAAGCTAATAATCTCTTTTGGAGTACACAGATATATCAAGTGGACTCACTCTCAGGACAAGTTCTCAGTCTGCCATCCAGCCAAATGTTCTGTAACTGCCAAGAGGTGCTTCTGGGCTTGCTGAGAGGAACTTAAATGCTCCTTTGGGTGCCCTCTTGCATAATGGAAGACACTGCTGTTATTTGGCACAGTAAGGTTGCAAACATTTTAAAACACAGGATGCTACTCTCTGAAGACTGCTGTGGAGATCTGGGATGCGAGGCAGGGAACAAAACAAAGAAAGAGCAAAAGGCCACCTTCAAAAGTGCTCCTGGGATATACAAAGTCCATACCACATTCTAACTTTTCCCTTCTCTTGCTTTTCTGGCAGGAATGCACAGCAATGGGTGAAAGGCCAAGGCCAGGATGCCAAAAGCAACTTGTGTTGCACAGTCTGGTGAAAACAGAACCTGAGCTGAAATCTCACACCCCACAGTTCCCCCCAAATATCCTTCCCTGTGGAAAGAGGCCAGCATTTTCTAATGGATTCTTATAGCACTGTGCAATTTTTTGTAAATAGTGGGAAGTGATAAATATGACTGCCACTTACCTTAATAACCTTACAAAAGAGTTTATCTTAAGGTTCCCTCTTATATGTCTCAAAGCATTCTAGAAAGCTTCACAACTTTTCCCAGTGGATGCACTTCTTGGGAGGTCATGGGACTACCACCAAATGTTAGGATATGATGTGATGCTGTATCCCATGTGTTTTGGGTGGTTTGGCCAGCAAGAGTCTGCCAAGAGAGCTTTGCACCACTCTGAGCTGTCCATGGCACTTTTTTCTTGTGTTAGAAGAGCAAGAAAACCTTTAGTCACCTTGTAAGGTTAGCTAAAGCAAGTGACAATGCCACTGTTGACCCCAGCCTGCCATTTTAGATAACTCCCATTTGTTTCTTCTGTGATCACCTAACAAAGAGGGCTTTTTGCTATTGTTGGTTATTGCTCCTGTTTCTGGGTTGTTGGGTTTTTTTGTTTTTTTTTAATTCTTGGTCCAACCTCAGTGGAGAAAAAGACACATTGGGGAAGGAGGAGAAGGAAATGTAAAGGGAGATGCCAAAGATGACCAAGAATAGTGCAGGTATGTGCCCTGATCTTGAGGAATATAAAATTAAGTCTCTTTCAAGAAAACAGGATCTCTCAAGAAAACTAGATCTTTTCATGAACATAATGCACAGCCCTGGAGACTACTACTGGGTAAAACCAAGCAGCTCACAGGTTTATTTGTACACAGTTAATGAAGCATATGCAGATTTATTTCCTGCATGCCAGAACCTTTCCATGCTTATTGCTTTCAGTATCAATAAGTAATAAGTTGAGGGCATAAGAAATGAATGGGTGGTAATTAAACACTGGCAATAAAAGAGCTTTTGCAAAGTAAATCAAGCTGAACTGCAGTTGGCAATGAAGTTACAGAGGTCACCCAGCCCAACATAAAGGATTTGCCCCTGATAGCAACAGGCAAGATTATGAACATGCAGCTTCTCCATTTGAAGCCTGCCACAAGAAGAGCAGCGAACTCCCCTAAGCCAGTTGGGACAGCTGCCAGACCAGTCTGGAAGATGACCAGTTACACTGTTGACCTGGCAATGCACTGCAAGAATAATAAAAACTATGGAAGCACATAAATAAAATGCTCTTACGTGGTGAAAGACAGAAGGTGCTTGCACCATCACTGTTTAGAGATGCTACCAAATTCCTGCCAAATTTTTCTCAAACTGGATTCCAGGATAAATTCTTGGCCTGGAAACTGCGTAAGAAATGAAACTTAGTGTAACTTGGAGACAGAAATCTCACCTTGCATGCTCTAGAGCTCATGGGACAATGTGGGATCAAAGATATAATTGGTCTTCTACCACATTGAAGACTCCAAAGGTCACCTTTTTTCTTCAAGCAGGACAGAACACTGCCCTCCATCACACCTGGTACAGAGCTTATAGAGAAGCAGGTATATTATATTCATATGCTGTAGAGACAAAATATGCCTACAATGACCCTTTAGAATGTAACATTTGAAAGTCCTGGAGTAAGTGCTGAACCCTGAAGTATGATAAATGCTGAGTCAAAAGAAGTTATTTTATTGCTCCTTTAGAAACAGAAGCTACTTTCCAGAATTAATTCCAAACCTTCTTTACTCCCCACCCCAACATTTTTGGATGGTGGGATGGCTGCCTCTTCATCTTCCACTTTAGAGCAGTGGTTCCCAACCTTGGGTAACCCAGGTGTTCCTGCACTTCAAGCAGAAGGACTTCCTGGACTGCAATTCCCATAAACATTGGCCAGCACTGCTGGTGATGACAGCTTCTGGGAATTGCAGTCCAAGAAAACCTGGGTTACCCAAAGCTGGAAACCACTGCTTTGGAGTGATAAATTGTCAAGGTCATTATGGGAGAAGCAATTTGCTTGTGAGGCTGCCAGCTCAGTTCCTGTTGCTGCCACCTGCACTGTCAAAGCAAGTAAGTAAGTAAATAAATAAGTAAGTAAGTATCTGTGGGGGACATATGACCAAAAAGCTGTGGTACAACCATTGTAGATATGGCTCCCTAGCTCTGATAAATTGCTGAAGAATTTTTCCTTCCCTTGGAGAAATTTAAGTGAAACAGTTTGTGCACACTCAAGTTTTAACCACCAGCAAGACAAGCGACATATTGTGTTGTGATCTAATCACTATTTCCTAACATTTTAATTTAAATATGTATAATTTACATCCAGGAGGAATGTAAAATTAATAATGGATCAACAGTGAAATTAAATGAAACCATCCATAGGAATAACTAGCGATGGGCTGATCTGACAGGTCCATTTATTTAGACCTCCTCCTTTCCCACCTATCCTCATGTCTCCCTCTCTCCCTCTCCCTCTCTCTCTGTGTGTAAAAGAATCAATCCCTTTCATGTATTTTTCAATTTATGTATCTTCGTGAACATTTTTCAGACATGCACATTTTACTTCACAGATTTTTCAAAGTCCTCTAATGTGTGGATCCAGTGCGGATCGACTCCCAAGTGGTTTGGAAAGACGAACTCTCCCTGCCACATTAGACAGAATAAATTTCTCAAACATGCCTCAGCAGAACCAGTAATCACTTCAGTCCTTTCTAGTAAACCTGCAAGTCATTCCTTTGCACTGGTTTTCAGTCTAAATAGGACAGAAGGAGGACAGGTTGCACTAAGGTGTTCCAAGGCTGCATAGATAGATAGCCTGCAGTCTGGCCACAATCTCAGAGTCGATTCATATCTTGTCTTTTGCATCTTCATTTCAGATGCCTCTGTTTCACACAAGTGGTCTGCTCATGAAAAAAGAATACACTGTGTCTTGGGGACACACATAGGAACTTCCAAAATCAAGGGAAATGGAGGAGGGGCCAGAAATTCCATCATCTTAGAAGCCAAGCAACATTACTTTTGTAGTAATCTGAAGGAAGGAAGGAAGGAAGGAAGGAGGGAGGGAGGGAGGGAGGGAGGGAGGAAGGAAGGAAGGAAGGAAGGAAGGAAGGAAGGAAGGAAGGAAGGAAGGAAGGAAGGAAGGAAGGAAGGAAGGAAGGAAGGAAGGAAGGAAGGAAGGAAGGAAAGGCAATATATTCACAAGCCCGTAGGCTAACAGAAATCTGAGTATAACATGCTATAATCTAGTTTAAATAACCTTATGCCAGTTTTACAAAACATCACTTAAAATATGTGTTGGATAATTTCACATGGTTGGACTATCTATTTTGCAAGGCTCCACTTCTCCACAATAAAGTTCCCAGTTAAAACATAGCATCTCATGGTCCATCATGGATATATGAGCACTCTCCTGGCTCACTACAACCTGGTTTGTGGATCAAGGGGATCCACAACTCAAATGGAATGACATAGTCCTCACCGGCCACTATGTCAAAGTGAATTTGAGAACCATTTTCTCTGTGCTTGAGTAGCAATGCATGCCACTCACTTAGCATTTGGATCAATGTGGGCCTTCAGCCAGGAAGGATGTGGCCTTACTATAACAATTATATCTATACAGGAAAGAACCGAGGCTAGGAACAGTTGCTCCTTCTTAACACAATTCTAAGCAAGAGTTTGTAGACAAAAGTGAACACAGGACATACCTTTTGTCAATCCGATGTGGATAGAATTGGAGTGAGTAATATGGACTCACCTTTCTTGCTTCCATTTGAGGACATCTGCTTCTTGCTCAGATGAGGAACACATTTGACATTACTCTTTAAAGACACAAGTCTTTGTTGAAATCATTCTGTTAGAAAGGCTACTACCAGAGTCTTCAGTGACTTCCAGAGTTTTTCTGCAACATTTTCTTTATAGTTTCTCTGTAAAATGGGCATGCCTTCAGCCTTTCCTACATGGTGTTTGTGCACATGACATATTGATTGTGATACACATTGTAAATATTGGACGCAGTCCTGAGAGTACCCTTCATTCATATCAATCTGCTCTCTAATTGCTGCACACAACTTTCTCTCCAATATTTTTGGAAGGTTAAGGCATCTCTAATAAGTGACACAGGAACAGTTTTGCTGACGCTTTAAAACCTGCCTCATTTCCGAAATGCCAATGTTACTCAGACTGCAAAACTTTGAAACAATGTGTTTCATTGGGAGCCAGGACGAACATGGTATTATGAATCCCTTTAGAGATCTTCCTAGCACTCACATAAATGCAGATTAAGATGTCCAAGGGTTGTATTTCCTATTTGCTCCTGGCTTTATAAAATGATTTTTAAGAAGCGTGCTATGAATGACAAAAGAAGTATACTTAGAAAGAGGCATTATCAAACTGGTTAAGTACCAAACAAGGAGATGAAAGCGGGTATGCTGAAGAACACTAAGGAGAAGAGAAATACAGAGATGGCAAAAACATCTGTTCCTAGATAGATCTTGGATATATTTGCTAACTAGTACAGAGTTGGGATCTGTGCATAAAAGAGAAAACCAAGACACTTTTGTGCCCATTGATTTACATTTGGCTCCACTGCTTTCATTTGAGATTTTACAACAATTTACAACAGCCCCTCTGTACAGGTGGCAATCAGGATTTTGCAGGGATTGCTCCTTCCTTCCCAGACTATACCATTCCCATGGTAGATAAAGAGCTGCATATTAAAACTTCCCTCTAGGAAACAGACAACGGAAAGACATCTGAGTGCACAGAAAACCAGCAAGTAAGAAAGAAGAATTAGAAGAATTATAAGCCAGGTTTCTGCCCCAATGTGCTAGTTTTCTCCAGTGGGAGGGATATCACTTCAAAAACAAAACCTTTAATCTGTGGTCCAAATGGGGAAGCAGGAAAAATGTGCTCACACATAAGCCTGATGCACATATGAATTGCACTCGTATTTTTTCCTTCTCATTTCTGATGTGCTAAAGAGGACCTTTTCTGCCTGTTCGCATTTGGAAGTCAAATCTCCCTTGACTCAGTTTTAAAAAACAAAACAAAACAAACAAAAAAATCACAAAACCTTCACAAACAAATGAGCATTCAAATAAAACTATCACCACCTGAAAGGATGTAGAAATGTTTCTTCATGATGACATCATTATGTTAGATACTAAGGCCTAAATCCAGCTACTAGTCCCAACCAATGTAGACCCACTGAATCAACAGGGCTTAAATAAGTGTTAACATTCAGAAATTGAGGTAACAAGTGTACTCCAGTTGGGATTAGCAGTTGGACTGAGATCTACAAAACCCCTTCCTATCTACACTTCATTCCAACAGTTTCTGTCCTCCTATTCACTGCTTTGCACATGATTACCCTGAATAACAAATGTTCTATGATTAGTCTGACAATACTGTATACTGGATATTTTGTATTGCCTATGTACTTCAGTGAGGAAGGAGTCGATACAAAGTTAGGATTGCTCTAGAGATTTCTATCTGCTTTAAAAACACAGGAATAACAAGAAGCCGCCTTTTAAAAAATGCCAAGAATCCACACATGAATAGGGCTGAAGTTTGCCAATAGAGGACAAAGACCTATCATAAACAATTGTTATTATCATTTATCATTATCATTTACAGAACCAAAGGACTTCAAGAGTTTCATTTGATAACTTTCCAGTGTTTGCATGCACTTACAAAATAAGTGGATGCTGTGGCTGGAAGACTGCAAGAAATGAATGTACTTCGTTAAGCAAAGCTCTGATTATTGTCTAGCACATGCCGTTCCATCTGGTTGCTATAAAAAGAACATCAATAACCCCTTTTTCATTTGTCTTTAAATATGAAAACAGAATGCACTCAAGCACTTTCATATCAGATCAAAGAAAAAATAATTATCCTCCCTTTTCTTCAAATAATCTAGCTTTTAAAGCTAGTTTCCTAGGAGGCAGATGAGCCAGCTCTGAGATTTGCATTCATGCCCAATATTAAGCTGCCAAACCATACACCAAAGGACTTCAGATCTTTGCACGAAATTACATTTAGAAAAAGCTGGTACTCACGGTCATTGCACTGGTTCCCAGAGTATGATGTCATGGAGCAGTCACAAGTGAAGCCTTCCCACTGCTGAATGCAGATGCCTTGGTTGGCACAAGAGTCTTCTTGACAGGTGGTACTTGGACCTGAGGAGAGGCAATAGGGAAATAAAGAAACAAAAAGCAGCCATTGGAAAAGAGTCAAAAGAATGGAGTATCATTTGCCAAAATCATGCACCAAGGAAGAAAACAAAAACAAAATACTTTTCTATTTCATGGACATGCAACAGAAATTTAGGACACAGAAGACATGGAGAATTGCACACTCGGCAACAAACAGAAAACAGTGGGACACAGCAGAAAGAAGGTGTGAAAGGTTGCATATTCCCTCTTAGGCAGAGTCAGAAGAAAGGTTCTTAATAACAAAAGCTTGCTTCCCAAAGTGTCAAGATCCCCAACACTCTGATACTCCAAGGTGCCCATTGCTTATCTCTCTGTGCTTGCTTTTTATCGGAATGGGTTAGAGAATAGTTTTAGCTCTCCAGGCATTTCTTCAAGGGGCATGGAAAGTGAGAAGGGAGCTAACAGTCCATTTATGTAATATGTGCCCAGTTCAGCCAAGGACTGTTGAGCAGATCATTGACAGATATGCTGAAATGCCACTTCCTCCTCTTTTTCTGTTCCTGTGACCCTACCTGTCTTCCACCTCTATAAATATTTTCTTCACCAAAGAGATAAGAACCTTAGATCTGTCTGGTTGGCTTCTATAATACCTCTGCATACCTGAAGAACTGAACAAGAAAAAAATGGGATGTATTTCTTTGATATATGAGCACAGTCATATTTTGAAGACTTTTTAAAAATGTAAGTAGCAGCCACTGATGTTACGTATGCTTGTCATAGCATATAATTTTCATTCATCTTTATTGTTTAATTTTTCAGTTCAGCTCTACATCCTTAAATGCAGATGCACAAATGGGAACTACAGGCCAGTCATCAATCCCTGGATTTTGCTTCCAGCAAAAATTCTGGAAGAGATCATAAAGCGGTCATTGTGCAAGCACCTAGAAAACAATGCAGTAATAACGAGAAGCCAACATGGATTTGTCAAGAACAAATCCTGCCAAACTAATCTGATCTCATTTTTTGATCAGGTAACCTCCCTGATAGACAGAGGGAATGCTGTAGACGCAGTATATCTTGACTTCAGCAAAGCTTTTGACAAAGTGCCCCATTATATCCTGATTAGCAAGCTAACTAGGTGTGGGATGGATAGATCAAGTGTCAGGTGGATACACAATTGGCTACAGAATCGTACTCAGAGGGTGATGATTAATGAATGGGTCCTTCTCTAACTGGGAAGAAATAACAAGTGGAGTACCCCAAGGCTCAGTCCTGGGCCCGGTGCTCTTCAATTTTTTTATTAATGACTTGGATGAGGGAGTGCAGGGAATGCTTGTCAAATTTGCAGATGATACCAAATTGGGCGGAATAGCTAATACCCTAGAAGACAGAAACAAAATTCAAAATGACCTTGATAGGATGGAGCACTGGGCCGAAAGCAACAGAATGAAATTCAACAGGGATAAGTGCAAGGTACTGCACATCAGAAAAAGAAACCAATTGCACAGTTACAAGATGGGGGATAGCTGGCTCAGCAAAACTACAAGCGAGAAGGATCCTGGAATTGTGGTAGATCACAAGCTAAATATGAGCCAACAGTGTGATGTGGCTACAAAAAAGGCTAATGCTATTTTAGGCTGCATTAATAGAAGTATAGTTTCCAAATTCTGCGAGGTGCTAGTCCCCCTCTATTCAGCACTGGTTAGGCCTCACCTTGAGTATTGTGTCCAGTTCTGGACACCACACTTCCAGAAGGATGCTAACAAATTGAAACAAGTTCAGAGGAAGACAACAAGGATGATCAGGGGGCTGGAAACCAAGCCTTATGAGGAAAGGCTGAAAGAACTAGGCATGTTTAGCCTTGAGAAAAGAAGACTGAAGGGTGATATGATAGCACTTTTCAAATATTTGAAAGGCTGTCATACAGAGGAGGGGCAAGATCTGTTCTCAATCATCCCAGAGTGCAGGACACGCAACAATGGGCTCAAGTTAAATGAAGCCACATTTTGGTTGAATATCAGGAAAAACTTCCTGTTAGAGCAGTACAACACTGGAACCAGTTACCACGGGAGTTGGTGAGTGCTCCAACACTGGAGGCATTCAAGAAAAACTTAGATAATCACGGCAGATATGCTTTGATTGTATTCCTGCACTGAGCAGGGGGTTGGACTTGATGGCCTTGTAGGCCCCTTCCAACTTCACTTTTCTATGATTCTATGATCATCAAGAGCAAGGAATAGTTTTGACCTAGTCTAAACAACTGTAACATCTACGTACAATGAACTGACAGCATCCTCTGAGATTTACCAACCATTTCTCCACTCTTACGAAGGGTGAGCTCCACATCAGTTTATGTTATAGCCGTATCAGACTCAGCACATTTGAGAGACCATAAGATTGAACTCTACCTGTCTGAGAACAGAGGAGAAGTTACATTTCGATCAACTAATGATGGTTTGGGGGTGGGGGAATTGGCACTGCACAGTTCTGTCTCTTCAACAATGTCTGCATATCCATCAAAGAAACAGTAGGTGAACTCATCCAGCATACTGCTGTGTTGATAAAAAAAAATCAAAGAAATAAAGAAAAGGAAGGGGGGGGTACTCTAATACACTGCATTCAGAAAGAAAAAAAATCCAACTTTTAGTCTTAACTTCAGTAGATCCATTGAATGAATGGGATTTGTTATGTCAACATTTGATTCATTGACTCCAGGTCACTAATTTAGTTGGGTCTAAAAACTGGATTTTGTCCAGCCTTCCAAATGGAATTCCACTCACAGGAATTCCACTCACACTTCTGCCAGAGGAAAAAGGGAGACAATTGTCACCTGCCCCTGAGCCCCTTGTATCTACTGAAGATCTGCTCCAGAGGATGGAGGAGAAGCTCTGGGCAGTGTGGCAGGTGGTTTGCACTGCCAGGGAAAGAGGGAATCGATTTTCTTCCCCTGCCAGCTTCCTTTAGTGCAGGGGTGTGTGATCTTCAGACCTCTGAAGTTTAGAGGGCCACACCTACTTCCACAACCCCACTCCTCAACATTCCCACAAAAATAATATCTACGTTGATTTCTTAGGTTGGGGCAACTCTGCTCCAAAAATTACACGGTTTCTGCTATGCCAGAGTAACTATGTTAAGAGGATTTGGGCCGCTGTTTTGTGCACCTGAATAGCCACCAACTGGGTCAATGTGGTATGACATTAAGAATTATCCTTTGTAATGAAGAAGGCAGATCAAGAGAAAATGGTTCCCCACAGAAAATGCCCTTCATTTAGTGATTGCAGCTTCAAGCACTATGGGAAGGATGAGTTGAATAATTGCTTGTACAGCAGCTACTTCCTGAATACTTTGGGTAAAATAGCCAGTCCTAGAAAGATGGCCATAATGGCAACTCTCCAAACAGGACAGGCCCTCATGGAGCTGAATGGCAGTCATGGTGGTGAGGATGTTGCACAATTGCTGCCTCCCAGTTCCCCAGCATCTAAGCCAATCACAGCTCATGACAAGGACACGTTGGCTTGGTTATGTAAACTATAGCGTAGTGGAACGCAGCAGTGAAAACCATCAAAGAGCCACCTGTGCTTCTCAAGTTACCAGTACAACACTGTGGTATGAATGAACTGCATAAGGTAACAAGGGACCCTCTTTCCTCAAGAGTCTTTTGAGGATGGACCTACCAAACAGACTAGGTTTGCCCAGAAACAGCTTTCAAAGTAACCCCCAGAAAGAAAGCAATAAAACTGTGAACCAACATCTCCAACTATATTTCAAAACACCTTCTGGGATTTAGGTACCTAGAGAAACACGGATGCTTCCAATCTGCTCCTCTGAGTGGTTCTAGTGGGAGCACGTTTTCTTTTTTGGTGTGTGTGTGGGGGGGTCTATTTCCCAAAGAAGGTAGCATCTTGCAATTCTGACAGGCTAGTGTGAGTGGTACCAGCAGGTTGGGATATCAGCACACACAAGATAGGGAAACAGATTCTGTCAGGATTTCAACTACAGTGTCACAAGCCTTGAGAAAAGTCTTCAGGTAAGAGCAATGTCACCATGTTTTTGGCTTACATACATATTGTCTCAAATTAAATTCACTGAGGAACCTAGGAGGACTATGCTTTCTAAATTTACCATGCTGTGGTGGTAAATTTAGAAGTATAAGTTCTAATAATGACAGAACCCATAGCCAGCTGGAGAGTCCAAAAATACAAACTGCTGGATGAGTCCATATAAACAAATGAGGAGCCAGTCTTTTGTAACTCTAATGACTCTCAACTGCACATTCAAGACCAGACCACACTCAATTATTTTGAATTACAATAGGGATGGCTTGCAATATCATACCGTTCCTGGGAAAATCTATTTCTTCCCATAGCTATGCTCACAGGGTGCAGGGGCGTCTGGGGGGTTGCAGCAGATGACCTCATAGTTTCCGCTGATCAGATAGTCTGAGGCTTCAACCTGGTTACAAGAGCTAGAAAACAGGATGCTCTGGATGTACAGAAGAAGCAGATCTTGGCTGATGGGTTTTTCCTCCTCCTGCTGCTCATTTCCATAAATACTAAAAGATTCTCTCTTTGATGGTGGTATAAATTACAATTGACTGAGTTAAAACAAACACTCTCTGATTTGATTCTGTCCTTTTACTCTGTGGCCACTTGGTGTACCAGGAAGTCAAATCACTGGATACATCCTTGGGTATTATTCATGTACCTACCTGTCCAGGCAATGTCTAGACATAATTCACTATATGAGAATCAACCTGTGATGCCGCCTACTAGATCAGCTTTCTAAAAGCCTGCTATGGGTAAATCACAATTCCTTGTGAATCAAGGGAGAAGTAACTATTGGGAGGGTCAAAAACAAAACAGCAAAGGAATATAATTACAAATGAATTGATAGTCACATCACAGGATATGTGGGAGTACTCCAGCACATCTGCAGGGAGCTTATTTTATTTTAAGAAACTTTATGCAGAGTTAAATAAAAGAATAATCATAGCAAGTAACTGGTTGAGAATTAGAATGAGTTGCTGAGAGGATCAGGCACTTCCTAATCAACTCAGTTCATTGGCCTTGTTTCCCCTGGTTTGTCTGGCATTTCCTGTTCTGCTCCTGGAGTGGGCAACTTTGGTGGTCCTGGGACAAGGGGCAACTTTTTATCCACAGTGCCTACCAGATGGCCACTTCTGCCTTACAGTTTTGGGATGTGTGTGTGGGGGACTTGGGGGACCCTCCCCTTCCTAAAAGGAAGAAAGCTACTACTCCTGGAGGCCTTTAATGATGGGAAATCCTTCATTTTTTAAAATACAAATTAATTTTGCATTGCTAATATGGAGGTGGGGGGCTTTGGAGATGACCTGTGTGCAAAAACATTCCTGGGGAGCAGGCATGCAGCTCGTAGGCTGCGCTTGCCCCCTTTTGCTCTGTGAAGAAAACAATGCTGAAACTTGCGAAAGCACTCTAAATTCTTCACACAACCCTGAACACCATTTTGCAAGGCTGGGGAAAAATTCTGCCAACATGTGTGTGAAGATTGGGACAAGGTCTTTGATGATAGATTTTGAGAACCTCTCACCTACCTCAGCTTACCTTTGTTTTATGCTTTAGACAACCACAGTTGCAGCCCTACTGCTGAGGGTTCCAGAGACTCGCTGACCCCCTTTCTTCCACTGTGCAGTCCTTACAGTAATGACAGGAAGCATTGCATCTCTCAAGATTAGAGGCACTGTCAGTCAGGATTATTAGGACCAACACCTCTAATCTTTTGGTTGGGATACCAGTAGTGGGCGTGGGAGTGGTATCTAGTGGCATCTGGCTATGGCTAAAAATCCTGAAGTACCAAGATTGCAAAACTAGTGGGAACTTGCTGGCAAATCTGAGCTTTCCACCAAATTCTACATGACAGATTACTTCAGACAATCCTGACTTCTAGTAACTAGGCTTCCAATACATGAGTCTGCACTAGGAGTGTAAGTCCTGATTAGATTCAGCCTAGTATAGTGTATGGGGAAATTGGGACATGATATGGCAAGATCTGGTATTCTTCTCAGAGAAAATCTGACATTTTTGTACATCCTGGGTCTGCTGAGGCTCTTGCTCCTCACTGCCATCATCACTCCCATTTGTAACACTGGAAACTTGGCCACAGCAACAGGGGTGTCACAAAGCATTAGGATTATAGACTAAAAGGGAAGAGGAATCCACTAGCACTTTAGATGCCAAATAAGGCTATTTTCACCCACATTAAGTGATAACGGTTGAGGGTGAAAGCAAACAAGATAGATACATTATTTATGCACACTGGGATTGAGAACTGGTTTTAAAAATCATCTTCCTCCAAGCTCTCCAAAAGGTGTCAGAAGCTCTGTTTTTATTAATGCTTTTGCTCGTGCTGTCTAGCCAGATCTTGTCTGTTTTCTAAAGGTTTTAAAACCTTCATGTTTTCTTGTGCAAAGTTTGTTATTCCTGAAAGAAATTTCAGAATAGTCTGCTGATGCATCTTAATTTATGGAAAGCATATTTGGTTGTTATTATTTCAGCCCATCCAACCACTCTCTCTCTCTCTTTGCATAAAGAAAATTTCTTTAAAGGAATATTATTTCAGGTCTTGGAAGTGTTTTGCACCCACACAAAAGGAAAAAAAGTCAGCTTAGAATCATCTTTACTGCACAGCTTGAGCGTGACCCAAGACTAACATGCCTACAAAAGCATGTGAATATGCTGCTTGATAGAAACAGAAGCTGTCTGTGTTAGCTGCGCCCAGATGTGGGTTTTAAGGCACAGAATATAAAAAAGGTGGGTTCTCCAATCTAAAGATTGAACTAGAGACTATCTTATTCAACTTCTCTCTCTCTCTCACTACTGCCAATATCCTCTTGGGGAGCTCAGCTGGCACAGTGGGAATGATGTCACCAGCAGTGGCAGGTTACTTATTAAAGAATTCTTGCTTCAATTTTCATTTCATTGCATGCAAGTCACATGGACCTGAAACTGAAAAAGGAACTCCTTAAAGATCAGCAATCTGTCACTGCTGGTGGTATAACTCCCACCACACTGGTGGAGCTCTGCAAAATGCCATAATTTAGAGCTACACCTGTATCTACATCTATGTTGTTATATGCCATCAAGATGCTTCCAACTTAAGGGAACCCTCATAGGAGTTTCAAGGTGTGTGAGAAATTAAGAAGTGGCTTACCCCTTCCTCAGTGAGCTTCCATGGTTGAGCAGGGAGTTGAACCCAGGTCTCCTGAACAACAGTCCGAGACTTTACCCACTATATGGATTTTATATAGATATACAGGATAGTTATTTCAATGGGATTAAGACATCTATTTAGAAACTCTACCCTTTTGCTTTTAACTGGCTTCGCTTGCTTTCAATAACATCCACACATAGTGCAAACTATTGCTATTACATTCACTGATTGACTAGGATCACAAACTCAACCAAATCCAAAAGCATTACCTTCATTCTACACTAGTGCGGTTCCCCACCCATCCTGCTGTTGTTGCACTGTCAAATCTAACTGCCTAGTAGTGTGACATCATCTGATATGAGATCTCTGGTAGCTTGCAGTCATGGAGGGAGTAGATGCCTTAACTGGGACGGAAATCATGCCAAAGCAATAGGAACTGGGGAGGGGTAAAGAAGTACATCAGGAAGTTTTGGAGAAAAGTAAACCTTTGTGAAATTTCAGGAAATCCACCTCCTCCCCCCAAAAAAGGTGAAGGGGGAGATTGATGTTAAAATTCTAACTCAGACAGTAAAAAAAGGAGAGTGGAGAAAAGGAAGGATGAACATCTTTTACTTCCTGCCCCATCACCCCTAAAAACGTAACCACCACAGTGAGTGAGTCTACTGTTAGTAAAGTTTCAAATCCAATCCCAGTCCCAAACCATGTGTTCGACTGCACTGGTTCTCCATTTGGATTTCCTATTGTGGATGGCACTACTCTTTTAAAGAATTACATTTCCAATATTGTAAGAGTCAAGCTAGATACAAAGAGCAATGCTTATGCCCTGTGAGTAAGACCCTTTTCCCTCTAGCAATGGTACTTCCTCAGAGATGTGTGCCTCAGCTGTCAGGCTTGTAAAATAAACCTATGTTTACCTACCAGTGGTGAATCAAAAAACAAGCAAGCCTTAATACAAAACACTGTACAGAAGGGAAAGCATATACTACAAATAAATAGACATTTTTCGCCAGTTGAAGGAGCACAGCTTCTAAATATGTGCTAAGTGTATTACCTAGTATGAACCTAAGTTCTCTGGAACATCCTAATCCATTTGTGGGCACTGAATCTCTCTTGTGGCAAACTCAGTGGTGAGTGCCAACAGGACTGTGATCAAGATGAGAACCTTAGAATCAACAGGGAAGTATCAGCATGGTTGAAGAGTCTTGTGGCGCAGTGGTTAAAAGTGCTGTACTGTGGCCAAAACTGTGCTCACGACCTGGGGTTCAGTCCCAGGTAGCTGGCTCAAGGTTGACTCAGCCTTCTATCCTTCTGAGGTTGGTAAAATGAGTACCCAGCTTGCTGGGGGGGGGGGGGGGCAATGTGTAGGCTGCATAATTAACTTGTAAACTGCCCAGAGAGTGCTTTAAGTGCTATGAGGCAGTATATAAGCAGCATGTTTTACTTTGCTTTGAGGGAATTCTGATGTTCAAAAATATTTACGATGAACACCTGTCATCAAACAAGCAGGCAAGCAAAAAATCCTTACACCCCCTTCCTCATGCACTTACGACTAAGCATGCTCAGCAGCCGCAGAGTATTGGCTGTGAACAATTAATAACCCAGTTCTCTGTGAACAGACAATAACCCACTACTATGCCAAACATAGTAATCCCCTTCATGGATTGCTGCCTTGTTGTGGCGAAGGGGCTTGAGTATTTCAGAGAAACTATGGGCTATGCCGTGCAGGGACACCCAAGACGGACAGGTCATAGTGGAGAGTTCTGACGAAACGAGATCCACCTGGAGCAGGAACTGGCAAGCCACTCCAGTATCTGTGCCAAGAAAACTCCATGGACAGAAACAAAAGGCTAAAAGATATGACGCTGAGCCCCTCAGGTGAGCCCCTCAGGTCGGAAGGCATCCAACATGCTACTGAGGAAGAGTGGAGGACAAGTACAATTAGCTCCAGAGCTAATGAAGTGGTTGGGCCAAAGCCGAAAGGACGCTCGGCTGCGAACGCGCCTGGAAGTGAAAGGAAAGTCCGATGCTGCAAAGAAAAATACTGCATAGGAACCTGGAATGTAAGATGGAATGTTCATATCTCATTTTTAAATTGTTTAAACTGGTTATTGTTTAATTTAAAATTACATGTCTATTTTATGTTATGGTTTAATTTAATTTCCTAAATTGCATATTGTTGTATTTTTGTTTATTAATTTGTAATTTCTCTGTTTTCTCTTCCTTTCTCTTGTTTGACATGGAGTGGAAGGCTTGCCCCCCCCCAGCGGGGGTCCTTTGAACATCCGAGTGATTACGGGTAGAGGGGAGATATGGCGATGGCACAGTTCCTACTCATTTCAGAAGAACGGTGAACAGATGTTTGAAGGCTGTTCACTGTTCTGGCACTGTGACCAACCGTCAGTCTCGAGGTAGTCAGATCAGCCGTCCCTCCACTCTAAATCTGGTGCTGTTGAATGCCAGGTCTGTATCCAATAAATCCCAGATTATCCAAGACCTTATTCTGGGAGGAGGATGCAGACCTGGCATGCATAACCGAAACTTGGATGGGCGGGGAAGGGGGTGTTCCCTTGACTCTTGCCTGTCCTCCCGGTTATGCAGTCCAGCACCAGGGTAGACTGGAGGGGCGGGGGGGGGGGGGAGTAGCCATTGTTTATAGAAACACTCTGGAGGTTACTAGGCACTCTATGGTGGTGAAGCCGGGTCTGGAGGCCCTCCACGTGTCGATTGGGGCCAGGGATGGTATTGGGATCTTGCTGGGTTACCGCGCTCCCCGCGACCCAGCCATTTCCTTACCGGAGCTGGCGGACTTTGTCTCCGCAGCACTGTTGGAATCCCCGAGGCTTCTGGTCTTGGGTGATTTCAACATCCATGCGGAGGCGGAGATTTCTGGTCCGGCTCTTGAGTTCTTGGAAACCATGGCTTCCTTGGACATGTCCCAACATGTTAATGGCCCCACCCACATGGGTGGTCACACGCTAGACCTGGTGTTCTCCACTGGGCGGAGTGAGTGTGGTCTGATGGTAACTGACCTTGTGTCAGTTCCCTTGTCATGGTCGGATCACCACCTAATAAAATGTAACTTCTCAGTGGCTCTCCCTCCCCGCAGGATAGCAAAGACCTATTTTAATGGTCCGCCCTTGAAGGCTACTGGATCCTATAGGATTCCAGGATTCCATGAGAGGGATTCCGGCTGATCTGGCTGGCGCTCCTGTCGAGGCTCTGGTTGATGGCTGGCTTGCTGCCGCCACCAGAGCTGTTGACACAATCACTCCTAAACGTCCTCTCCGTCGCAGAGCTCGGCCAGCGCCCTGGTTTAACCAGGAGCTGCGAGCTATGAGGCAAAACAGGAGAAGGCTAGAGTGCAATTGGAGACGGAACCCGATGGATTATAATCGGAAAGCTGTCAGGATCGCGACTAACCACTACCTTACTAAGGTGAGGGCTGCTAGTCAAGCTCACTTCGCTGTCCGGATAAGCAAAGCTTCAAATCAGCAGGCGGAACTTTACCGTATAGTTCACGATCTATCCGGAATTGGTCTAAGTGATGGGCCTCCTACTAGTATTTCACCTGACCAATTTGCAGCATTTTTAAAATCTAAAGTGGAGGCCATCCACCAGGAGCTCTCTCCTTTTTTGAATACAGTAGATCGAGCAGAGATGTCCAGCGCTCTGCCTTGCCCGGTGAGACTTGATCTCTTTCAGCCTGTGACGCCAGATATGGTGGACAAAGCACCTGACCGCTGTTGTGCCACCACCTCCTCCCTTGACCCTTGCCTGGCCTGGCTAATCAAAGTAGCCAGGCCTACAACAACTGAATGGGCCACAGCAATAATTAATGGGTCTCTCCAGGAGGGCAAGGTTCCCCTTGCCCTCAAGGAGACACTCATTAGGCCTATAAGGAAGAAACCAAATTTGGCGGCGGACAACATTGGCAATTATAGGCCTGTCGCCAATGTTTCTTTCCTTAGCAAAGTGGTAGAGAGGGTGGTGGCTGACCAGCTCCAGGCTCTTTTGGATGAAACCAATCCCCTGGATCCATTCCAGTCAGGCTTCAGACTGCGCCATGGTACAGAAACGGCATTGGTCGCCCTGTTTGATGACCTGCTGAGGGAGGCTGACAGGGGCAAAATGTCTCTGTTGGTCCTCCTTGATATCTCAGCCGCCTTCGATACCGTCAACCACGGTATCCTCCTGGGGAGGCTCTCCAAGCTGGGAATCGGTGGTCTGGCACTTGCCTGGCTCTGATCCTTCTTGGAGGACCGTCCTCAGAGAGTACAGATTGGGGAGAGGGTTTCGGCCCCGTGGAGCCTCAATTGTGGGGTTCCGCAGGGCTCGATTATCTCCCCAATGCTGTTTAATATCTATATGAGGCCGCTGGGTGGGGTCATCAGGGGGTGTGGGGCTTCGTGCCATCAGTACGCTGATGACACCCAGCTCTACATCTCCTTTTCTCCAACCACAGTGGATGCCGTTCCGTCCCTTCAGCGCTGCCTGGAGGCTGTACTGCAATGGATGCAGGAGAATGGACTGAGGCTGAACCCGGACAAGTCGGAGGTCCTGAGGGTGGGTGGCCCCTCCATTGGTGGTTTGGGAAACTCCCTCTCTTTTGGGGGAGTGACTCTCACCGTGAAGAGTGAGGTTCGCAGCTTTGGGGTCCATATGGATCCGGCGCTCACTATGGAAACCCAGTGGTCTGCTCCGCCTATTTCCATCTGTGGCGGATTGCCCAGCTGCGTCCCTATCTTGATGTTGGGGCGCTCACCACTTTGGTCCATGCGCTTGTAATCTCAAGATTAGACTACTGCAATGCACTCTACGTGGGGCTACCTTTGAGATTGATGCGGAAGCTTCAAATGGTGCAGAATGCGGCGGCAAGACTTCTCAGTGGGATGAGAAAATATCAGCATATTTTCCCCACTCTGGCTGCCTTGCATTGGCTGCCCGTTCGTTTCCGCATTGATTTCAAAGTGTTAATGATGACATATAAAGCCCTAAACGGTTTAGGACCTCGATATCTAGCGGAACGCCTCCTGCCACCTAGATCTACCCGAATCACTCGTTCTAGCCAGGAAGGGCGGTTGAGGGGCCTAATGCCGAGGGAGGCCCGGAGAAAAAGAACAAGAAACCGGGCCTTCTCGGCAGTGGCCTCTCGCCTTTCGAACAGTCTCCCCTCAGAGATCTGTCTGGCTCCCTCGCTGGGTGTTTTTAAGAGCCAACTTAAGACCTGGCTCTTTAGGCAGGCTTTCCCTCCTGTCATCACTTGATTATTTTTATTTTTCCCCATCTTGAATTATATTATTATTGTTGCTTTTTATTTTATTATACTGTTTTTATTCCATTTTTATTGTTAGCCACCCAGAGTAGACATGTGTCTAGATGGGCGGGGTATAAATTTAATAAATAAATAAATAAATAAATAAATAAATAAAATAAGATAAAGGGAGAAAACCAGCAGAATTAATTAAACATAGCCTGGAAGATTTAATGGAGATAGATCAGAGGAGAGCCTCGTGGCACAGTGGTTAAACTGCTGTACTGCAGCCAAAACTGTGCTCACAACCCGGGGTTCAGTCCCAGGTAGCCGGCTCAAGGTTGACTCAGCCTTCTATCCTTCTGAGGTTGGTAAAATGAGTACCCAGCTCGCTGGGGGGGGGGGGCAATGTGTAGCCTGCATAATTAACTTGTAAACCGCCCAGAGAGTGCTTGAAGCACTATAGGGCGGTATATAAGCAGCACGCTTTGCTTTTTTTTGCTTTGCATCAAGTGCATAAAGATCTATTGGAGACAGATCAACTGTATAAAATGTTTTCAGATGACATGAGGAACAGCAGAATCTTTAGGGAGACAGAAACAAATATTGGGAAAAGACAAATAACAGAAGGAATCACTTAGATGAAAAAGGGGAAAATATTAAGGTGGCCCTCAACACTGAAAGCATGTATACTCATATACTTAACTTCTGGAATTGTAAAGGGGCATATCTTATACATTAAAAAAGGGAATTAAACTGAAATACTGTAAGGGATTACAAATCAGGGTAAAGGCATAATACGGTGGTTTTCAAGATCAATTGAAGTTAGATATAAGGATGGGGCAAAACAAATAGTACTTAATCAATATGCACTAGATATGATATTGATATAGACATGCTAGGAAATGTGGAGATAGAATTGGCTAAACAATTATATAAAGAAAGTTGGTATAAAATGCTTTAGAAAACATCTATTATGTGTTAGAAACCCACTCAGTTATTAGTGGTATAAAATATAAAGTTCGTCGGTTAAATCACCTCAAAGTTATCTAGATTTGGAACTGGAATTACTTTTGTTGGGTATATTTCTAGAGTATTTTGAGAACACTGTATACTCAGAGAGCAATATCATGATAGTAGCCAATACTGTATATTAAAATACACAAATGAATGGTTTAGATGTTTAAAAATGTACAGATTTTGAAGAGATAACCAAGAAGACACCAAGATGCAGAAAACAAATAGTTATGAGCAACCCATGTAACACGATGTTTAACAAGCACGAATGGAATCTAGATAGATTGAAAAATTAATAAAATGTTTAAAAAGGAAAGCATGGCTAACAACAAAGCCAGTGGAGGTGATGGCATTCCAGTTGAACTATTTAAAATCTTAAAAGATGACGCTGTTAAGGTGCTACACTCAATATGCCAGCAAGTTTGGAAAACCCAGCAGTGGCCAGAGGATTGGAAAAGATCAGTCTACATCCCAATCCCAAAGAAGGGCAGTGCCAAAGAATGCTCCAACTACCGTACAATTGCACTCATTTCACACGCTAGCAAGGTTATGCTCAAAATCCTACAAGGTAGGCTTCAGCAGTATGTGGGCCGAGAACTCCCAGAAGTACAAGCTGGATTTCGAAGGGGCAGAGGAACTAGAGACCAAATTGCTAACATGCGCTCGATTATGGAGAAAGCCAGAGAGTTCCAGAAAAACATCTACTTCTGCTTCATTGACTACACAAAAGCCTTTGACTGTGTGGACCACAGCAAACTATGGCAAGTTCTTAAAGAAATGGGAGTGCCTGACCACCTTATCTATCTCCTGAGAAATCTGTATGTGGGACAGGAAGCAACAGTTAGAACTGGATATGGAACAACTGATTGGTTCAAAATTGGGAAAGGAGTACGACCAGGCTGTATATTGTCTCCCTGCTTATTTAACTTATATGCAGAATACATCATGCGAAAGGCTGGACTGGAGGAATCCCAAGCCAGAATTAAGATTGCCGGAAGAAATATCAACAACCTCCGATATGCAGACGATACCACTCTGGTGGCAGAAAGTGAGGAGGAATTAAAGAACCTCTTAATGAGGGTGAAAGAGGAGAGCGCAAAAAATGGTCTGAAGCTCAACATCAAAAAAACTAAGATCATGGCCACTGATCCCATCACCTCCTGGCAAATAGAAGGGGAAGATATGGAGGCAGTGACAGATTTTACTTTCTTGGGCTCCATGATCACTCCAGATGGTGACAGTAGCCACGAAATTAAAAGACACCTGCTTCTTGGGAGGAAAGCGATGACAAACCTAGACAGCATCTTAAAAAGCAGAGACATCACCTTGCCGACAAAGGTCCGCATAGTCAAAGCTATGGTTTTTCTAGTAGCGATGTATGGAAATGAGAGCTGGACCATAAAGAAGGCTGACTGCCGAAGAATTGATGCTTTTGAATTGTGGTGCTGGAGGAGACTCTTGAGAGTCCCCTGGACTACAAGGAGATCAAACTTATCCGTTCTGAAGGAAATCAACCCTGAGTGCTCGCTGGAAGGACAGATCCTGAAGCTGAGGCTCCAATACTTTGGCCATCTCATGAGAAGAGAAGACTCCCTGGAAAAGACCCTGATGTTGTGAAAGTGTGAAGGCAAGAGGAGAAGGGGATGGCAGAAGACGAGATGGATGGATGGTGTCATCGAAGCTACCAACATGAATTTGACCAAACTCCAGGAGGCAGTGGAAGACAGGAGGACCTGGCATGCTCTGGTCCATGGGGTCATGAAGAGTCGGACACGACTTAACGACTAAACAACAAAATGCCAAACAGAAGCAATGAGGTTAAGACAGTCATCCCCAACCTTGGGTCTCTAGGTATTTGTGGACTAAAACTCCCAGAAGCCTTCACCACTAGCTGTGCTGGCCAGGATTTCTGGGAGATGCAGTCCAAAATCATCTGGGGTCTCTGGGTGGTGAAGCTCTGGGCTAAGACCTAGAAATGAAATCCTGTTCACATTTATCTGGGAATCATATCCCAGTGACATCAATGGGGTTGACAAGGGTGGAATTCAGTATCATAAACTCTGGTTATACTTATGAATATGTATCAGCAACAACAAAAAGGGCTGCACTATGAGACACAGGTTAGAATCAACCTCTGAGGATTCAGGGGCATTTTGCACTTCTCTGAGCTTCTGAGACACCTTTCTTAAATAAGCCCCCCTAGGGAGTGAAATCACATTTAAAGGGCAACATTCTGTTCCCTGAAGGCTTCTGAGTGCCATTTTGGTATCTCATCTTTTGAAGGATTCCTAGGTGGGAAGGTTGGAGGGACCCTGAGGGGGCTGTGGCTGTACTGCAGCTGTGTAGAGCCCACAGGCCTCATTCCACATACACATACACCTCACTTCAATCTGAATAATCACTCTTTCCAAACCCTGTCCTAGCATGCAGCTATAATTCCTCACTGGGAGCTGTGAGTTTCCATGTAGTCATTATGATAATACCTACCTGATCTTCTCCACTCCCTTTCCCCTCACCATGCTCTAAAAGGTCTTCCCAGAGGTGAGAGACTGCAACAGGATGAGTAAGGTGGAATGTCCCACTCAACAGAAAATGAACTGCATAAAAGGGAATATGTCTGGATCTGACTGCAGGGTAAGTGAAGGACAGGGAGAGTTATGTGCGTAAGAAAACGATAGGTACAACATTTGTCAGAAGTGGAAACAAGAGGAAGGAAAAGGAGGAAGAAAAAGGGGAAAAAACAACAACTAAAATGCAGAGTGTTAGAAAGGTATAGTGGCAAGTCCTTCTCCACCAGACCTCCCCACTGTCCAGGTCACACCAGCACAGAAAACAGCCCCTCATATCTTGAGGCATTCTGAATTTTCCATGTGGGTTAGGATATCCAAGCCTAGGCAGCAAAGGTTGGTTTCCTGAAATTAAGGTAGCTCTGCATGACACTGATTGATTGGCCCTTGCATCCCTCTCCCCCAATGCTGTAAGAGGGTTCTAGAAGTACTTTGCAAGGTTACTATACCTTGTATTAACATCATTCATAACCCTCAGAAGAAGCAGTCATCTTGACAATAAGGTGTTTTTGCCAGATGTCCTGAGGCAAAGGTTTGCCCAGTTTGGCCTCCAGTAAACAAAGAGGGATGTTCAGCAAATCAATGACCTTCGGGCTACTTTATACTCTGTCTGTTTCATATATATATATATATATATATAGACCATGCATCCATGCAAGACATAAACTATAGCTAGCATGTAGATCATTACACCTATCCATGTAAATCCTCACTTGTCCCATCCACACAGACATGAGGAACTGCAATATACTTCAATTTTTTTTCACACTTTTTACAATGTTATGACATTAGCAAGGATTTTCGCACAAGACATTTTTGCACTAAATTGCACAGTTCATGCTACTGTACTGATTCTGTGAATGGCTCAAAAGTAGGATGATTGTTGTGTTCTTTCAGAATAGTTTATCAGCATTTTATCAATCAGCCAGTCTTTCATTGTTGTATGTATATGTGCTTAGTTTGCTTTTCAAATGGAAAGAAATGTAGAGAAATGTAGTTATTTTTGGCCCTGGTCTTGGCTGTGTGTGAGGAATCTTTCAGGGCTTTAAAATTTTTCATCAAGGGGTCCCAACATGCCCAAACTGCCTAAAGCAACCAGAATGAGGATTTTAATGATTATTTTTCCATTCCTGTGCATACTGTCTCAGATTCTGAAGATCACGAGCTTTCTCAGCGTCCCAGTCATGTATGCAAGAACTGCTCGTGGATCAAAGAATCCTTTCCTCTTCTCTGTTCTCCAGGCATCTTTATTTTTAAAACTGATTCCCAATACAAGTGATTATTACACTACTTCATGTTTGGCTTAATTATTATTTTATCCCAGAAGCTTTATCCCTTCCATCTTTTGAAACTTTGAGTTTTCTTCCTATTACTCATGCTATTGTTGTACTCCCTTCCAATAAGCCTGAAAAAATTAATTAAGTATATTTGTGTCGAATCAGAATAAACAAAAATTAAAGTGTAGTGATATAAAAAGTGTTCCTGGACAGAGCTGAACTTCATATCTGATAAAATCAAATACAATGTCATGTGCATTCAGCCTTCTAATAATAATAATGGCGTGTTGTCTAGTTGATTCTGACTTATGGCGACACATTTCATGGTTTTCTTGGTGGAGAGTACTCAGAAATGGTTTACCATTCCCTCCTTCTGGGGTCATCCTTGGACTGTGCAGCTTGCCCAAGGCCACACAGGCTAGCTCTTCTCCCTGGAGACACAGTGTGGAACTGAACTCTCAACTTCTGGCTCCACAGCCAGGTACCTAACCTGCTGAGATTTCAAGCCAGCTACATTATGCCTATAGGTTTTAGTACATGCATTAGAATGTGCAAGGACGTTCACCTGTGTCAAGTCTTCATGTGGATTTCATGGAGTTTTTCTCCCAGAATGGATCTTGGTATAGTAAATGTTTTATGTTTAAAGCACCTCTGATGACTAAGATAGATGTAACTTCTATCTTGGATAAGCATGTCACTCTTACTTTCTCCTTTATCATATATGTGCCCTTTTTTCAGATTCCATTTTATTGGAAGAATCCAATTTTTCAGCTGTGTTTATCTTCTCTGCTACAACAATTACAGCAAGGTTCAGCCCGTGCGTACTTAAACTTTTGAAAATAACTGTTCATCTCACTTATAAACTACCCATTTTAAAACACCTTTTACATCTTCCCTTTCCTTTGGAATTTTTTTAACAATATTTACTTTTCTCAGGGAAAGTCTCCTGCAGCCTATATGTTCTCCTTTAACTTCCTTGTAGTAGTCAGTACTAATGGCTGACCTTTATTACTCAAGAAGCATCAATAACTGGTACTTATGCTACCACGAGGTAATTCTTTAAAGGGCTAGACACAGCATTTCAGCAGTGCCCACCAATGGCATTCTTTTCTAATGGACAAAGCAGAATGAAAAGATTCACTGACTTCCCAACATTTCAAAGTTCAAACTCACTATATAAAATAAAAGCCACAAACCAAATGATGACAAACAAAGGAATGAACCAGATTTTGAGAAGTGATGCAAAGTATTATGGACTGGATTCAGATGTAGTCAATCTTAGAGCAGACCCAATGATATTAATAGGGCTTTGGTGAGTCATAACTACACAATTTCCACTTATTTCAGTGTGTCTGTTCTATGTATAACTAGGTCTGAATAGAAACCTCTCTGTACCTGAATTTATGTAAATAGAGTTTTTAAAATGGATTTAGAGAGAGTCCTTTTGTTGGAAGGGGGAAAACTGTTGTGCATCAGTCCCTCTTCGTTTCTGTTTACCGAAATCTGCAGAAACTCTGAAAGAACTTCTCCATACTTTTTCTCATTTGTGTGGGGCTGATCTACTCCATCAGTACAGCAAAACTGCATCGTATAAAAGTAGGGCCCATAAATGTCAGTGAGGCATTTATGTAGGTATACCCTTATAACATAGACTGCACAACTTTCAGACTTCTAAAGAACCAATCCCAACCTCCATTTTAACATCCAGATGTTCAGGGCCATCTTTGTGATGTTGTTAATCCCTTCTTTTCAGGAAATCAAGCCATGCAGTTCTGGATACTCAGGGTAGGATACAGTCAAACCTCTCAAGCTTCCCTCAAACCATGCATACACATTCCTTCCCAGAATCTTCCCCACCCACTCTCCAGCCTAGGAAGTTGCAGAAAATTCATACCCATTTGGCTTAGAGATGTGACTGCATCCAAAAAAGGAAAAAGAGAGAAAGAGAGAGATAAATGTAAAGGCACCAAAGGTTACATTAAAAGGCATCTTTCAGTCCAAACTGGAAATGGAAACAAAAACCTTCTCTACCTTGCAGATCAGCTTTGGTCAACTCAACTTTGTTAGCAAAAGAACGGAAAAAGCGAAAACAACAAACCAGAGGTTAGTAAAATGGCAGATTAAAAACAGGGTAACATCACTAAAATATACAAGTAAACAAAAAAGGAACTAGGAGAACCAACACATCCTTTACACACACTTAAGAAACAAGGGAGGGTGATACCACCAAAGACAACATAAAGATCACACAGGAGAGAGACAATCATCATGGCCTCAGTCCTTCATCACCTGAACAACATCAAACCAAAACAGCAGGCAACATAACACAGACTACAGTGTTTGGGAGGGGGAGAGAAGGACAGCCATGGAAGGAACACCAGAAGAAACTTTAGTGGTGCATGGTTCACCAACATTTATCAATGAAACAGGAAATGATGGCATATGTTTTATTTCTCATTGATGAGTTTCTGCATTCTCTGAGAAATGCCTAAGCATGACTGAAATCCAAAATATTTATGATCATTAATGAAAGGGAACAAAAGCGACAACTGGTGACATATCTCGTTGCCTTTAGGATTTGCAGATCCAGTCTGTTAAAATACAGGTAGATGCCTATCTCAGCTATCTTCCCTGCACAGACTTTAAAAAATGGCAATAGGGTAGGGATGAGTGGAAAACAAGACAAGTCTCAGGGATGAAATGATGTTTTCTCCAGCACATGGTACAACAGTCAATTATGGCTTCCTGCTTACATGATGTTCTGGAAGAGCCTCTGCTTCTGACACCAACATAAATATGAGGGTGTAGTTGGTTCACTTTCTTATGCTCTGGATCCACCTTTGTTCTAGAATCATCAGGTAGCACCTACTGATAAGAGCCAATTTGCTCAGCTTTGGTCTATGTGTCAGCTGTGCCTGTTTTTCAAAAATATAGATCTGGCCACCATCAGGCATGCTTCTATCATCATGCTACAATGTGCTTTATGCATATATGTTTCTGGAAAGTGCAGCAATTGCAGTAGGTTTTTGTCAGGAGGATGAAGTTGCTGATGTTCACATTCCATAAGCCCAATGTTGTTTTTTCTGCACAGGCTCTTAATATGTTTCCAAAGCCAATTCAAAGTCTTGCTTTTTGTCTTAAAAACCCTAAATGGTTCGCAGGATATCAAACCTTCATGTACCATTAAAAATAATTAAAAAGTTGTGGCATATTTTCTGACCCAATGGAAATTCCAGGATTAGCAGTATGGTTAGGATTGTCCCACCCTTGTACAGGAGCACTAAAGGTTCCTTAGCTCCAGAAAGATCCAACCATCTCTGTAGATCAGCTAAGAAAAGCTAGCTCCACATTCAACTGCCATCTGAAGTGCACTTGATGGTTATATTCAATAAATATTCTCAGTTGTGGTACCCAAGTCCCTTTGGGAGTATACATAGCTCCTCCCTTTTCAGTGTCCTAGAAAATACTGAAGAACCAATGGTTGTTGTGCATTTTTCGGGCTGTTTGGCCGTGTTCTGGAGGTTTTTCTTCCTAACGTTTCACCAATCTCTGTGGCCGGCATCTTCAGAGGACAGGAGCTAGAACTGTTCTACTTCTGGTGTAGTGTGTGGGATTGTTGAACCCTTTATTTCAGAAGGCCTTACATTTGGACTATCATAGCCCATATTCAGCTTTGGTTTGCTCTTGTTGCAGTTGCTCTTATTGTTGGTGGTGTTATTACCACTTACAGCTTGGGGTGTATTGCCTTCCTCTACTGTTGTTCTGATCTTGCTTAAACCTTTTTCTTTTATTGTACTTCAGTATTTCACTGAGTACTAATTTGGTGGGTTTTTGAAATTTGTTTGTTTGCTTTTTCCTGAAGTGCAGCTCATAAATCAACAAATGACATCTAGGAAGTGTGACTGGAGTTTCTAGTCTCCCACTGTAACATGGGTAGCCATGTTAGTCTTTTTGAGGCAAAAATTACAGTCTTCAGGAACTTTAAGGAGTAACATTTTTTGCTTGGCATAAGATTTTGTGGACTAGAGGCCACTTCATGGGATTCACAATAATGAAGTCCCTGAAGCTTACAACATGTAAAACTTGTTAATCTTTATGTTGCCACTAGACTCTTTGCTGGTCTCTCATAGTTTAGGCCAAAGGACAGTACGAAGTACAGTAGTACATAGATCATACTTATGATGAAAACGTTGAGCTCTGGAAGTCTACCTACCAGACAGGTAAGATCCACAACTCCTACCTCAAATGTAACCTGAATTTTGAAAAGGGAAAGCATGACATATTCTTGTTTCAGCAAGTAATGCAATAAGCTGTTCCTGTCCCATGGACACACTAAAATCTAAGGGTGTCTTACTATGGGATTAAACTTTTATGGGGATATTTTAATACAAGATACAACAGCTTTGTATTTCTTCTAAGATAATCTAAGTTCTCAAAGATGTGCTGCACATGCATTCAATAGAGATTCAACAAAACAAAGTCAGTGTTCATTGCTTATGGAGGCTTGCTTCTTCATTTCAACAGATGGAGTGCTGTTACAAGAGCCGAAGAAGCTTGTGACAAGATTTCTCCTTAAAAATAATTGTGTAGACTTTTGTTAATGATATGGTTGAAATGATAAATAGTGTTGTCCCAAGAGAAACAATCTGTGGCATCGCCAAGTAGCACAAGGAAACCTTGGAAAGCTGCTGCCAGTTGGTGTAGACAATAACAAGATTGACCAGTGATTTGACTCAATCTAAGGCAGCTTCCTATGTTTTTATCCTGCCCATGTTTCTATTGCTAAAACATTGATTGACTAGAATCAGTCTTTGGTTTTAGAGTTTCTTTTCCCTGCAGAAGGCAAAGGAGTTCAGATAATGGAAGTGAACAAGCAAATGTCTCATAAAATCCTCCAGAATACTGTAAAGAGTGTAAAAGCATTCATTTACATCACTGGAGGAAGAAATTTGACACAACATTCATCCTTCAGCTGCACTAAAGGGTGGATAAGAAATATACTAGCCTTTCTAGCTTATTATTTTCAGAAAATAGCAGCATAAAATGCTAGTACATGAATGACAAAGGTTGGTTCTTGCATTCTACCACACTGGCTTCACCTTAACTTTTAACCCTATGTACACTTATGTTGGAATAAGACCCACTCAACAAGGACTTACTTCCACACAGATACAGAGTTGTACTGCATTTATTACCCCACAAATGAGAACAGGGAGTACAGCTTATTTTGGTTCTCCCTACTGCTCAAAATCTTAAATGTATGCTTTGTTTTGATAGTACATGTCACTATCTATAGCTCACTTGGTTCAAGGGTCTAGCTGTAGAGCCAGCGGCCAGAAGTTTGAATCCCTACTACAGATGGGCACTTACTGTGGTTCAGTACTTTGGCACAGTTTGGTGGATTGGGTCCACAGGTATTGTGCAAGCACCCCAAGATTCCACACTTGGCCTCCTCTGGTGGGAACCCACTCAGAGAAGGCGGTGGGGCAGGGAAGCACGCAGCGCTGCTTCTGATGAGGAACCCATGGGAGGAGGAGGGGTATGGAATCCAGAGCACCCACACAACACCTGTAACCCCAATCAGTGCCAAAGTGCCTAACTGTGTCCATCTCTAATCCCTACTGTGTTTTCCAGGGAAGGGGCCAGATGACACTTTATAGTGTGTGTCTGTGTGGCTGATGTTATGCATCCTGCCACCCGTGCAGCCTTGGGCAAACTACATAGTCCCAGGGTATCACTGTAAGGAGGCCTACAAAACCACTTTTGAGTATTTTATATCTGGAAGGGTTTCCACAAGTTGGCATCAACTTGATGGCACATAATTATTTATTAGATATAAAAACACTGGGATGGCAATTCCTTCTCTAGTGAAAGATTCTGGTTCTCCATCTGTTAACCTGTACTAGTGAAAAAAAACTTTGAGGAACTTTTAAAAACAAGAGAGAATGCAATTTCTTTCTTCTCTCTCATTCTTCCTGAACATTTATGCCAAGAATAACATCATTTCTATGGAAAAAATACTTCAGTCTCAGACTGATTCCTCAAGAACTCTTAAAATTGCAACATCAGGGGTTGCCCCTCAAAATGCCTTTTTCACATTTTCACAGAACTCAAGCAGCTGCATCTAGTATAGATAAAAAATCAGAGATGAAGAGGAAGGGGAACTACTTAGCACCACTAACATACTTCTTCATTAACAGAAGGTTTTACTAAGATCTCAATTGTAATGGAAAGTGTTGTCAAGATCTGAACTCATTCTTCAAGACTGGCTATTTTACCACATAATGATACTTTTGAGAAAGTCAAGTCATTATGGGGTTTGATGATGAAAGAGGAAAACTGATCAGTAGTTTTATATGTTAACACCTGGTTGCTAATAACATGACTGCTCTGAGAACAAAGTATATGTATGGGCAGGTTGCATTAACTAGAGTCTAGTATTTGGGTTTAACATCAGATGGTGGCCCGAATGGAGATGGTAGGAAACAGCTAACAAATGACTAATGAAATAACCATGATGTCATAAACAAGCAAAACACACAGACAGAGTTACTCATTGAAGAATGTCATAATTCGTTGCAATTTTCTACTGGACTATCTGCTAAACCTTACCATTTGTGAGCAGAGTCCAGCTGTTGATATCAATGGCACAATCACCAGCTGTTAATATGAGCTTAAGAAGGTTCAGTAAAAGGCACTTAGATGGCCAGGTTTGACAGATGACACTCTCACTGTTAATTTTGAAGGGATCTCGTCTTCCAAAACCTTTACTTTTCTTTTTGTATTTAAATGTAAAGTTATTATTTCTTCAGAATAATAATAATTCCTTATGCAACAAATAGTTGCATAATCAATGGATGGTGATCATGTTTCTGCTGTGCTGTCTATGGAGAGACAGGTGATAAGTGAGGAAGGTTTTCTTCTCTGGTCATTCAAGTCACAGGCTTCTCTCTCCTGAGTTGTTAAACTATGTTAGATAAACATCTGGGGCAAGGGAGTCTACCATCTGACCAAACATTATGGATGGGAAAAAAGATGACCAGAACTGAACATGGATGTGTCCTTTGTGGAGTCTTAGCAGAATTAAGAATATGACTTCTACACTACTGACCTCAAGAAACCAAGTTGACTGGCATCAAGTATACCATTCTCCCTTCCATATTCCTCACATTAAGTCTTTGACTTTTCTAGAAGGCATTTTGTGGGTAGTCTGTTGTTGTCTGGTAGATATATTTGGCTTCTGTTCACATTGTTATTTAAATATTATTTATTCATGTTACTGTTTCTTGTTACGTGTCTTCAAGTCAGAACTAACTTTTAGCAACCCTCACAGGGCTTTCAAGAAAAGAAATTGAAGAGAGTGATGTGGTCTTTACACAGTAGAATGCATGACTAGGTGCTATTTTTATTAGGTCATTTAAAAAAAAATCATACAGTCCACTTCCACAGGCATGCACCAGTACTACAGAGCTGGGATGTGATATCTAATCAATAGCTACCAGAGCAATAGTTTGAAAACCATACCTCAAATGCAGCCTGTATTTTTTAAAAACTTACCCCTAAGAAACAAGTCTGGCACAACCATTTGCCATGAACTTTTGGGACTCTAATTTCTCTGCACTACCAACAAGACACCGGTGCATGTCTGAGGAAGTGACTTTGACCCATAAGAGCTAGCAGATTTTACAATTTTTAAGTGGTCTAATAAAGGTATCATCTACCTCTGCATTGTATAGGGCTTTCAGGGTAAGTGATATATTTAAGGAGTGTTTTTACCAGCTCCACACCCCCAGTAAATTTCCATGGCTGAGTAGGGACTCCAACACAGGAGTCTAAATCTATTACTCTATTCATTACACCACACTGGGTATCCTAATTTTATTGTACCATGGTAGAATTTCCTTTTGGAAATGGAGGAAAATGAGCTGTTTGTTTTTTTTAACTTATTCTCTTTATTGTGATGATTTTTTATTATTATCATTATATCCATATCTGATTTTATTTCCCTGCTTTGGATCCATCTTTATGGGAGAAAGCAGGTCTGAGTTATTAATATATATACATATATAAATGAATTTATTCACTTTTTCACCTGTGTCCAATTAAAATTAATTCAAAAGCGTTTTATGGCTCCAACATAAAACCTGCTGATTCTAACATCTAGTGATCTTCTCCTATAACTCTTTCAGCCAACACTGGGGGTCTTCTCTAACTGAGAGATTTTCTTATGCTGATGAAAGTTCTCTAGTTTATATATAACTAATGCCTAGAACATGTCATTTGACACAGCCTTTCTGCCTTAAATGCCACTCAAGATGATTATGTCATCCCACAGCTGAACACCTGAGGGCTTTGTGATAACCACCAGCTAAGGCTTGGATTCCTCACAGCTGGATGCAACAAAGCCCTTGGCTTTGCTAAAATACCTTTTCAGGAGTATATGAGCTGCCTGCAAAGCCCTTTAACAGGATAAAGGAGTAGCTGCCAACATCTTCTGTGTCAAGTGCTGCAAAAGGGCATAGCAACCATGACTTCAAATCCAAGGGAATATCCACAATCATGGTTACTTCTTAATTCATGCCTCAAATGTTCAGCTGATGATTTGAATTTGGATCAGACTGTGTGTTAACATGTCCCCAAAATGTGTCCCTCTCTTCCACAGTATTATTTCTAGGTTAGTGACAATTTATATCCAAAGGTACTTATTTGTTTCCCACTTGTGCTGTCTCTTACTTGCTATTCCATCATAATACAGACTCTATTTTCTTGTTTATTTTTTATGAGTCAGCATTGTAATACTAACTGGGAAACAGGCTGGCTGGATAGCCCAGTGGTTTGGTATCTGGCTGCAGAGCCAGAGGTTGGGAGTTTAATTCCCCACTGGGCCTCTTGTGAGTAGAGCCAACCTGTGTGGCCTTGGGCAAGCTAAACATGTATACTTACTTATACACTTTATGGGCCCAAATCCTGTTGCACAGCTATGCCTATGTAATAAAGATTTGTGCAATCATCATGATCATCTGGCTGGATAGCTCAGTGGTTTAGGTACCTGGCTGCAAAGTTAGGTTGGGAGTTCAATTTCCCACTGTGCCTCCTGAAAGTAGAGTCAGCCTATATGGCCTTGGGCAAACTGCACAGTCCCAGGGCACTCCCAGAAGAAGGGAGTGGTAAATCTCTTTTGAGTATTCTCTCCCTGGAAAACCCTGAAAAGGGTCAACATAAGTCAGAATTTACTTCACGGGACATGATTATTAAATGATAAACAGAAGATAAAGGAGACTGTCTTAGACTGAGTCAGGCCACTAGAGGTCATGAGGTCTACTATTGTTTGTGCTAACTGACAGTGACTCTCTGGGGTTTCAGATTAAGATCTTTCCCAGTTTGGCTCAGATCCCTGAACTGGTGATGCCACAAGATTGGATTAGAAATCTGCAAAAAATATGTTCCACCTTTGCAATTCAGTTTGTCCTGTTTTGAGCTGTTTGTGTACCTTTTTAAGTATGGTTAATATTAATTAAAAAGGCAATTATATAACCAGGGGCATGCCGGCAATCCTCCTGGTGCCAAAGAACTGAATAAGCAGTCTTCCATAAAACTGTATTTATTTTAGAGTATTAAAAGCCCATTCTGGCAAGACACAAGTGCCATCAACCAGTAAAACACAGCCACCTCTGCAATACAGAACACAGTAAGGCACCAACACACTAGAAAAACTGTGTATCTAAAAACCGGAGTGGCTTAAGGAAAGAATGATAAATTCAGTACTGGAGTCCTACAAGCACCCTAGTGTGACTTAGCTAAACCAGTCATAACATTATGACGGTAAAATGATATAAGTCCCAGACTGAATGCAAGTACTATGCTCTGTGTATTTCACCAAATTCATTTGGATTCTAATGGCAACCTCCCTAGGCTTACAGCACAGCAACGTCTCTGCCGATAATCTTGCACGTGAGCCAACCGGCATTCCAGTGAGGGTGGCATTTCCCAGAAGGAGGCATTGGGAACCATTGAGAGGATGGGATAATTTTTCTGCATGCAAAATGAAGACGTGTAGAATGGCAAGTTTCTAAAGAGTGAATTTTTCCTTCTAAGTATTTAGCAATGGTTGTGATGTTCTACTGATCTTGCCTGCTTCTCTTCTTCATTTTTTCTAAAGGAAAATGCTTTTGCAGAAGACACACCATCCAGCTCTCTCGCTCTCTCTTTATCATTTTATCACAAAATCAAAACACAGCACAGAACAAGATCATCTGGAAGTAGTATCTTGTTTATTTCAGCATCTTATAAAATTCAAGAGACTGGTTAGCCCCACAGCCCTGGGTCTCTCAGACTCCTGGGAATGCTGATGGGAACATACAGGAACAAGCTATTAAAATAACAATTAGGCATAGAGAACATATCATCTGGCACCTCATAGAAGACAGACAGGAACTAGGAGATGCACAGCCACTTGTGGAGTACACTATTTATGGTTTTCTAAGCATAGACTTTTCACATGGCCACTGTTCACAGCTATTTCCCTAAATGGGATCTAATGACGATGGCATTTGGTGGCCAGTCAGCTAAAAGGCAGACTTTACTAGAACATAAAATCTTGGCAGTGAGATTTGCTGTTTTTCTTAACTGCGGCAGCAACAGCACAATCTGGGAAGCGCCATTCTGCCCTCGTTTGTTTTGCTTCCTGTCATCACTTTCTCAGAGTGATTCACAACACAGAAGCATTTCCAATGGCCTCCATGTAAGAGTCATAATGTTTGAATTAGTCCCAAATGATATGATGTAAGGGAGGAGCTGTTCTCAAACAGCAATGATGTCTTTGGTAAGAGATTGCCAAAAACTTGATGTTGCAGGGCAGACCTGGAATGCAATTTGTAATGGATGATTACATCCTAACGGCAGCAAAAGCTGGCATTTGCGGAAATAAGATATACCAATGCATATGCATCCTTCAACTGCCTAATTCAAAAACACCAGCAGACCCCTGCTACTTCTATATTTTGTTGTTTTGATTTGTTTTGTTGGCACTGTTCTATTGGCATGGCTGGAGGGGGGTGTTGCAAAGGGCCCGCAAAAATGTAAGGCCATTTTGCTCAACTCATGCTAAATTATTAAACACCTTCTCATATGAAGAGAGATCTGCTGGCACCTATATAGTTTTTAAAACTCCCAAGAGAAATAGATTGCTGATAAATACAGGTGCATGAATGGAAAGTCAATTTAACTCCAATGATAGGCACCAAAGCTTTGCATATGAAAGCTTGGGAATTTTCAACTGGCTTTGACCGCTAGTCATTTCACATGGTTTGTTGTGAGGGTGGTCATCTTTGCAACGTGGCCTTAAAAAAACAAAACCAGCCTTTGGCAAATTTCCACCACTAGTTTTCCATTCACAGCTCCATGCCTTGCTCCAATATGAGGCTTATGTTGCAATATATTAATGCTTGTCACCCGAAAGTATATGGCATCTTTGCTGGAATTGAAGTTTAATTTTAAAATATATAAAAAGTTGATTAACATCATAACCAATTGCATAGTATTTTTTTTTAAAAAAAACAGCCAACTGTAGTGCATCCTATATCTCACACCCCTCAATTAGTAGACACAAAATATATCCAATAAAATGTATATAATAGTGTGTGTGGGGATCTTAGACAATCACAGCTCATTCCTTTTCACATGTTGCACATCGCAGGTGGCTACAAATGTGGAAGCGGCATGTGGACAGCAATGTGGGTGGGGGCATCACAATGAGTGTAAACCAATAAGAGGATCTATGAAGGAAATGGATGAGGATGCAAAGAACACCAAGGAAAAAAGGAGGGCTATGGAGAAAGAAGGAACTGCATTTTAGGCAGGATATACCTTCACATCCACGCTCAATCTGCCCACTGCGGTGCAAAGCATCATTAATAAGGTCTGGCAGGCGTCCATTCAAGTCCACTGATGCAAGGCAGCCTTGAAACCCATCACGGGATGCCACCAATTTTGGAAGGTTGCTGTACATTCCTTGGGCAAGACCAGCAATGTAAAGATCACCTGGAGGGAAAGCAGGCAACAGGACAAGGGAAAGGGAAAAGAAGTCAAAAAGCAGTGTAATTTACAGATATATTGTACACAATGGGAAGGATTACTTTTTTGGATTACAGCTCCAACAGTATACCAAAAGACTTGCTGGCTAGGACATTTTGGAAGTTCTCATTCAAAAAGGCAACCTTTCTCATTTCTGCCACTATTTGTGTGATTCCTCTCTTTAACAAGAAGGCAGATGTTGCCAACAAGAACACAATGAGATATAAACAACAGTCAGTTATAGAAACAGGAGCTATTTTACTCAATTTCTGTGTCAAGGAAAGAAAAATGCAAAATGAGAATCAAGACAGCAACACCTTGCAATGGACACCTACATTTGCGTATGGGAAAATGCAGTGCCCTTTTTCTGTAGAAGTCTGAAACCAATCCGTCCATAAATTCAATGAACATGTGAAAGATTTTGGGAGGACACATGGGCTAACCCTACCCATTGCTAATAACTCGACATTACCCCTCCCCTGATGAAAGTCCACAAGACATTTATGAGAAGGAGCTGGAAATCAAGCCCCGTAAGGAACAGCTAAGGGAAGCGGATAGGTTTACCCTGGAAAAGAGATGGTTGAGAGGTGTCACAGGGAAGAGGGAGAAAGCTTGAGTTTTGCACACAAGGGAGAACCCAAAAGTAATATGTTCAAATTATAAGCAAGAAGACTCTGACTAAACATTAGGAAGAACTTGTTTATAATAAAAGCTGCCATGGAATGGACTAGCTTGGAAGGTGGTGGGCTTTCATTCCTCAGATATTGTTAAACAGAGGGTAGATAGCCATCTGCCAGGGATGCTTTACCTAAAAATGTCCTGCACCGGCAGAAGTTGAATAGATGCCCCTTTGTTCCCTTCTTTGTTTACAGTTCTGTGATTCTGTGATTTTTACATGCAGAGATTCTCACACTTCAGCAGAAACCCCACCCAATCAGGGCTGCTCAAGGGCAGGAATTCTCTACATGTAGTATTAACTGTGTCTATGAAATGGAAGAAGATGCAATCTACTGAAGGCAGAAAATAAGGCTAGAAAGACTAATCCTGTGTGGAAGTTCTAATGTCCTCATGTTCAGTCACTCTAACAGAGTGGTGGGGGATTGGTGGCCTTCCAGATATTTTGCATTTCATCTCTCATCATTAGTCATTCTCACTGAAAAGCTCCTGGGAGCAGCAGGTCAAACGATGTGGAGGACCAAAGGTCTGACATATGCATACAGTGCATTACATGTTCAAACTGTTTGGTCAGCGGACCTTTTCATGCTGCAGATGGGAGATCATGATTCAGTTTTCTCCCATACAAATCGCTCTGTCAACTGGATGTCAGAGAAAAATGACCTCTCAATATATTTGCCTTAACACACTAGTATTCTGTGCAGTTTATGTGTATCTGTGGGTGGGTGTTTACATTTTAGGGCTGCTTTGTGAATGTTGTTTTTCTGAATTCCAACATGAACTCATCTGGCCTGTCCCTCCTGCAGCAATGGACAGTTCTGAGCTTTTCCTATTCACTAACTTTCACAGAAATATTGGTTTTGATGATGTGGAAATTCTATTTATATGGATGAATCAGTGATGGTCAATACACACATGTTATAATTTGCAGCCAAATCAATTCCTATCTCAAACAATTACATCAAAATACCTTTTAGAAGGTTCATGGCACAGTGGTTAAACTGCAGTACTTCAGTCAATATTCTGCTCATGTCTTGAGTTCCATCCCAAGAGGCTCTGGTACCTGGCTCAGTTGACTCTGACTTCCATCCTTCCAAGGTCAGTAAATTGAGTACCCAGCTCGGGGGCGGGGGGACAATGTGTAGCTTGCATAATTAAATTATAAACCACCCTGAAAGTGCTTTAAGCACTACAGAGTGGTATATAAACAGCACACTTTGCTTTATATTTTGAGTGGAAATGCCTTTAGAACTCTGTACTTCAAATGCATTTAGAAATGAGTATTTTGTGAGAAAATAGATATTGAAATGCACATTTAAATAATATTTATATGGGGTGGTTGTGCTGATTTAAAAATAATGCAAATGAATACAGAACTGAGGTGGTCTGGACTTACTGGTAAATATGCATGACAAAGGCATCTACTGCAAACATAAACATTCACTTATCCCTTACTAGGAGCCTCATGACAAAATGGTTAAACTGCTGTACTGCGGCCAAAACTGTGCTCACAACCGGGGGTTCAATCCCAGGTAGCTGGCTCAAGGTTGACTCAGCCTTCTGTCCTTCCAAGGTCAGTAAAATGAGTACCCAGCTCACCAGGGGGGGGGGGATGTGTAGCCTGCATAATTAACTTGTAAATTGTCCAGAGAGTGCTTTAAGCACTATAGGGCAGTATATAAGCAGCATGCTTTTACTTGTTTGTGTTTGTTCCTGTGAAAACACATGACTTAACCTATAGCCTGCTCTACTAGGCATGAGGATTTCATTTCCATGTTAAAACCTTTCAGTCTGGGAAGAGCTTACCTTCATCTCACACATTCATCTTCATCTTTTACTGACTACAGCAGCAGATTATAACGTTTACATATGAATTGACCATAACGGGTATATCCTTACAAACAGAATTTTCACATCATGCAATATCAACAGAAACAGTTATTTTTGATGGACAGTTATCCATGCATGAAGATACATCACTTTTCTCACTGTTGAACGGATCCATTAACTGCAGGGGGGAATCCCATGAGATACTGGCATCTCATGGGTAAGCCTAGTGAGCTCTGCTCCATTCCTAGCCCCTGAAGACTCCAAGACAGCAAGTGTTTTGCTATCTTCCACTTATGTTCCTCATAATCTATGCCCCTCAGGTCAATCTTTGGCAGGGAGCATTCTTACAGTTGAACTGATCTGTCTGATGTGATGCTGTCTGTTCCAACCCATACCTGAATCTCAAGCGGTGAAGGTATTTCTTAGACCTGCTACTTAAGCTTTTGAAATGGTTACAGATTTAACTTGGGGTGTTTTGGATAAACCTTACAAGTTCTTTCCAGGGGGCAGAGGAAGGGAGAAAAGATATATTCTCAAACTTGAAAAGAAATTTAAGGGCAAGGATGTGCCACTGAGGACCAAGACCAAGTCCAAGACCATCCATCTCATGGCATTCCTGATTACTGTGTACACATGTGAAAGCCAGAGAGTGGAAAAGGCTGTCAGAAAAACAGTGAGTCATTTGAAATGAGCTGTTGGAGAAGAGCTTTATGGATGCCATAGACCATAAGAAAAACAAACAAAATAGATGTTAGATCAAATCAAGCCTGAATTCTCCCTAAAAGCAAAAAATGACTAAACTAAGGCTATTATATTTTGGGCATATCATGAGCAGACAAAGCTCAATGGAAAGGGCAATAATGCTGGGAACATTTGAAGGCAGCAGGAATAGAGGAAGGCCATACATGAGATGGATTGACTTAAGAAAGGAAACCATGGCCTTATGTTGCAAAACCTGAGCAAGGCTCTGAATGATAGGACCTTCTGGAGGTCACTAACTCATGGGGTCTTTATAAGTTGTGAATGATTTGACTGTACATAAGAACAAATTTTGCATATAAATTCTGTGTTCTACCACTGAGTTATGACCCTTGTTTGCCCACATCCAGCTTTCAGATGGTGGCCAGTATTCTGTTGTGTAGCTCCAACTGTGCGATGTGATTGATGTATCAGCCATAGCAGATTGCCACTAATGAAATGCTGAAATCCTGCTGCTCAGCATAGTAAGTTGCAATTAGAATAGGCCCATTACATCAATGGAACTTATGGAGGAACTGATTCACCAAATCCCCACTGAGTCAATTACACTAGTAGGGACATACTATTATAAGCAACAGGATTTCAGCCAATTAGCTCTTTTTTCAGTTCAAAATGTTTGTGACTCTGTATCATTGTGCACAAGTTATGCACACCTTAAATCGAAAAAGCAACTCTTTCATTCACAGGAATCTGCCATGGCCTGTGATATCACTCAGTTTACACAGGCAAAGCTGTGCAACAGAATACTGGCAATAAGTTAAGTGAGAAAATTCCAAGAGATGGCATGCATTGGTGAATAAGTACTATATTGAGCACTATATCTAGTTACTTACCCTTAAGGTCAAGGTTCTTGGCACCATTGATAACCTGAGTAACCATCCTGGTGTCCACTTTTAGGCTGTGGGTGTTACTGTTGTCTCGAGTGATGACTACATTGTGCCACTGGTTGTCATTTAAAGGTCGATCACTATTGCCCTTGATGACATTTGGTCCATTCCCTAGGTCAAACACATAATGTATATACCTGCAAATGACACAAGTGCCTGCTTAGAAGAAAGTCCAGAAAAAAATATATTAATTCAATAAGAAAGAAAGAAAGAAAGAAAGAAAGAAAGAAAGAAAGAAAGATCATTTTTAATTTTTTATTAAACATTTCAAGTTATTGTCCATTGACATGAACTAGAATAACTAGCTTGGGCTTGAACATAATGTGTAAAATTGGAGCTCCAAATTACTTCTTCAAGAAAAGGAGGTAAGAGGAAAAATAATGGATAACCAGACTAGTGAAATTGTGACTGCACACAACGATTGACCAATTTGATCTTGGAGCTGAAGATGGATCTCACTTACCCTTTAACCAGTTCAACTGCAATGAAATCATTTCCATCCCCACTGTTGAAAAGGATGAAACCATCGGCAGAGGTTGTCTTGAACTGAAAGAAGAGGTGCATGGATGTATAGGCCTGCAGGGTTGCTAAGCTCAGGTAGCTGCTCTTGGTTTTGAAAGTGACAGGATCAGCGATGATGTTACGGAGCCCAAAACGGGCTTTCAATTCACAGTAGTCTATGTCACCATTCTTGCACAAGTCAATATAGAGAAGACCATTGAACATGAGGCTCTGGAGGTGGCCAATGAAGCTGGAAGGAATGACGGAGATGTATCGCTTCTCTGTCATTATCCCAGTCTCAATGTTGTGGAATTCCAAGCGAGTATGGTCACCAACCATAGTTCCTGGGGATTAGAACACAATAAAGTTGAAGAAAGTTCTGAATACTAATGAAATTGGCAGTAACACTTGTAATTCACACTTAATCCAGTAAAGTTTCTGTTATAAGAACTGAACTACTGAGTGTAACCGTTTTTCCTGTTGCAATCTGGATTACTTAGTCTAAATCTAGAGCATACACAGATAGGGTTTAGGATCTTTTTGCTTTGTCCACTGTGCAAAAAAAAAAAGGCAGGGGAAAAGGAATTCTGAGAAACCTGTAATGGAAAACTTGAGAAAGGCAAAAATATATGCTACACATTTCCTTTTATGAACAAAAAGCAGCTGATTTCTTGTTGTCAAGTGACAGGGTGTGGTGTAGTATCTAGAGGGTAGATGTGAGCTAAATCAATCCAGGTTCAAAATAAAACATAATTAATCTTAGATTAATCTACCTTTTAGCATTGTTATGATGGTAGAAGGGGGGGAACATATGTGGGAACATAAGAAGCTACTTAACACTCAGTTAGAACTGGCAGCAGTTGCTCAGGATTTCAGATAGGATTTTTTCCTAGCCCTACCTGGAAATCAGTATTGCCTGATGGTCTCCCATTCAAATACTAACCAGGGCTGACCCTGATTAGCTTTCAAAATCAGAAAAGATCAGACATATTCAGGTCAGTCCACCATACTTTATTCATTGGAAGAAAAGTAACTTAAAAGATAAAACATACCATTGTAAGTTTCCTGGAGGAAGATTGGGCTAAAAGGGGAAGGGGGTATACCATGGCAAGATACTTGAAGGAATAGTGGGGTATGCATAAACGTTTTTTTTGTGCTGCTGGTCTCTTAAAAGACCTGCAGGATGCTCTTTGTCAGAGTATGAGAGAGTGACTGAGCATTCACTGGGATTGCTGGACTGCCTGCTTCTTACTGAATCCAGCCTGGGTTATAGAAACAGCTCACCTTACTGCGTCCAGCCTTCCACATGCAACATTTCAGAAACACTTTAGAAATAAATCGCCCTGCTTCCCAGTGTAAGGACTGTCAATTAAATTGTCAAGGGCGAGGGGATCAGGAGAGGGAGAGGGGAAGAAAAAGGAGGACACAGTCATAAAAATGGTAATGTGCTCAAGAGCCATCCTGCTGCTTTGCAGGAGGAGACATAGTCGGATGTTATTTTGGTTATCGTTTGGTTCTGCTCACTGATGTAGCAGGGGGTAAGGCAGGAGAAGGCAATGGATAAAACAGGCTCATTAACTTCAAACAGCAAATTACCTCTCCATTTGGGCATGGCTTGTCTCTGTGCTGGTCTTTAATTATTTGCTTCCAGAAAGGCTCTAATTAAATTACTTCTACTAATTCACACCAATACATACACTGATAAAGCTTTATAGGTCTCATTATTTTACACACACACACGCCTGTTTACATATTTAGTCACACATACAAATGTTCTCCATGGATATGTTACACATGTATTTTATTTATGTCCCTGTATGCACAAACAGGGACATGGTGGCGCTGCGGGTTAAACCGCAAAAAAGCCTCTGGGCTGCAAGGTCGTAAAATCAGCAGTTCGAATCCACGCGATGGAGTGAGTTCCCGTTGCTTGTCCCAGCTCCTGCCAACCTAGCAGTTTGAAAGCATGTAAAAATGCGAGTAGATAAATAGGTACCACCACGGTGGGAAAGTAACGGCATTCCGTGTCTAGTCGTGCTGGCCACGTGACCACGGAAACTGTCTACGGACAAACGCTGGCTCTACGGCTTGGAAACAGGGATGAGCACGGCCCCCTAGAGTCGGACACGACTGGACAATCTGTCAAGGGGAACCTTTACCTATGCACAAACAGCTGTTATAGATTTTAACATAAAATTAATTGAAAGTGGTTCAGGATTTCACTTTTGGGTTTATATTTTAGGATTATCAAAAATGGGCTATGAATTAGCTTCTTTCCTTAAGCCTCCTAGATGCAAAACATTTTCTTTTCGGCAAGCATAGTTAATGCTGTGTGCACCATCATGTGGTGGTACCCCTACACTGCATCCTTTTTAATCATATAAAATGTAAAAATAGGAACCACACTTTCCTATTAGTGAGTAATAAACATCTGTAGGATTGTGTTGCCAGTAATTTGTTAAGTTAGGCATTCTGTGAACTGATGCCCACTTCTCTCCAGTACACATATCAACTTGCTTCACGTGGACCATTACAAAGCTACAAATATTAAGTAAATTATATTAGAATGGGTGATGCCTTTATTAAGACAACCAAAAGGGCACAAACAAGTGTGCAAACTTTCAAGATCACTGATTAAAATGCTGCTCATTCTTTTGTGCCTTCTTCATTAGCTTAATAAAGGTATCACAATGGAACACTTTTGATTTTTTACATATTTTAAATGATTCGAACATCTGGTATGTTGAAATGGTAGGATAACTACATATACAAGTACCTTTTAGCTTTCCCTTGTTGTTTCTCTCCCTCTCACTTTCTCTGTGCATGTATGCATATGTACATACATGTATGCACATACAACTACATGTGCATACATACAACTGCTCATTTTCAATTCTCCCCCGTCACACACACACCTGTGTCCTATCTCGCTTCTTTGCCTTTACAAATGAGCTTTTGGATTTTCACAAACCTCTTTGTAAGGTATAATGTAATAGTATAGAAAATGATCACAGAAGATTTGCTTCCAGAAAAGCATGAATTGACAAAGAGCCAAGTGCCACCAAGCTAGAAGCTTCTACTAACTGTATTACCTCTCCTATACTTTTCACATCAATAAAGCATAAGAAACAGGGGCATATTATGTCTGTAACATTCTCCATTCTCCTCTTCTGTGCTGCTCACTGTGTAACTGGAGTCAGCTTCAGACTTTGGCTTTATTCCGATGCTGACCAGGTTGACAGCGGTGGAAGAACAAACAGGTGTGCCCCTATCACCAACACACAATGTATATGTGATTCAGCTGCTATCATGCTCCCCTTTTCATGGGGGTGACTTGTGCAAGTCACGTTTTTTATATTGCACATTACATTATGAGTACAGTGGGATGGACTTGATCCCCCAGAGTTCTAGCATTGGAACAGGATCTCTGACCCAGATTAATAGCTGAACTCAATCTTTACTCCTTGTTACTGGAAAAAAGAGAGAGGAAAAGTCGCAGAGCGAAAGGTAAGAAGTGGGGCAAAGAAAAATATTTGTGAACTGAGACATCAAATTTGTCATGTGTGTTAAGAAGACCAGAACACAGAACAGATTCACCCATTTACCTTCAGCAACATCATCATCCACGGTCAGCTTCAGACTCTTTCCTCGACGTACCACTCGGACTGTGTGCCACTCATTGTCATTGAGTTTCTGCCCAGCATAAAGGGTCTCAGGTCCTTTACCTGGAGACAGTGCCAAGTACAAGCATGTGTTAAATCCAGCAGACCTGATGCATAGTAAAGCTTGCCTGGTTGGAAACATCACTGAAATCACTTTGGTGTGATGGTGTAGTTGTTCATTCACAAAAAGGTAACACAAAACCAACTACATCAATACCAAATAGACTGATTTGTACATGTCGTCCAAATTAGAACTGCATGGGACTTCTTATGCCCTTCTGTCTTTCTCAGTCCACAGAACACATATAGTTTAAGAGGAAAACTAAACATTTCATATTTCATATCAACAAACGTTACTGCAGTGCTCAAGGATCATCAAAATTGGACAGATCTGAAGGAAACTGAAATAGCAATATTTCTGTATCAGAGTGAATAGACGACTCTTTCATTACTCCTAATGATAATTCACACCAGTTTGCTTTCGGCAAACATGTCTCCAAACAAGGTCAAGCATAAAAATGTTCAGAGTAAAACAACAATATTCTGTCACCCAAGTTGTTTCTCACCATTCTCTCAATAAGAAATTTTTAGGAGGCTTTCTTTCCATGTCACAACATATAACAACCGATCTTCTGGTAAACAATGCTCCTCAAGGCAAAACCAGCCTTGCAACTTTTTCTGGCTCTCCATTCTCAGTAAATGGCAATGGCTTAAGGTTCTGAGTCCATATGGAATTAAGGGGACCCGTTGTGATAAACAGTATAAATCTGCACTTGTCTCATTCTCTTGTACCAGAATATGCACATTTCTTTTTCTCCTCACTTGTAAGATGGTTAGAGTTTTTAGTGTACATTTTTGTGTACATTTCTTCTATGTTTCAAGGACTATTAAAAAGTAAAAACATTGCATGGATTTTTTGTGTCTTTGTGAGCAAGCAGTCTTGTCTTTTTGTGCTTGCTATGTGCATGGAGTTTTAGAAAAGGAAACAGTGTTACAGATGTACTTTGAAAGCACAATAAGAGGAAGTTGCAATGTTTTTACAGAATTCTTTACAGAATCCTGTCGGGAGGGGGGAACCACACATGCAATGCTAATTACACAAATAAGTTCCACCCCTTTGCATGGTTGTCATTCCTGCAACTGATTTCACAACCATCCCAAGATGAGCTGTGCTAGGAATGCCCTGACAAAGAGGGGAATCCATTTATGCAGTTATCATTGTGCATGTGATTTTTCCCAACAGGATTCTGGCTCTGTATTTTGCTTTTGCTCTGGAGGTGAGACTCTTATTGGGAGTTGGGGCTGAGCAATCCTTGACAGTCTGTCTCTCTGAGATAGCACATCTCAGCTGAGAGATGAGAAGATGGCAAGTTCTCGCATTACTAGTTGTAGTTTTATACGTATGTATGTGGTTCAAGATGTTTGTAACACATCTCAAATGACACAGCCATAAATGGAGTACATAATGCCTAAGAAATCTCAATAGAAGTTAAAATGCCATGTGTACTCTAGAAGTTCCTTTTTGGCCAAATATTTATTTCTATTTAGACAGGCTACAGGGTGATTTCTTTGATTCCATACCATCATAGGCATTTATGTAGCTTATTTCAGATCTATTTTGAGGGAATGAATGAAAGTTTAAATGTTTTTATTCTTTTCCAAGAAGTGATCTGGTATAACAGAAACACACTTGCATTACAGCCAACCAATCACCAAGATTTTGCTGAAAGCAGGTGGCCTCCTGACCTTAGTTCTGGAATAGACTAGAATGTTCAAAGAGGAAGATCCCCATGTACAGAAATCAATTACTAGTAAAGATGTATTAGGAATATAGCAATAAAGGAAGCTGCCTTATACAAGGCCAGCCATTTGTCCAGCTGTCCACTATTGTCAACACTAACTACTGTAGCTCTCCAAAGTTTCAGGTGTGATCCCTTCCTATCTCTACCTGGAGATCCCTACTATTTCCTGGCAGTCTTTTATAAAAGTACTCCAGAAGCACCATTGAATTGCATCTGTCATGAATGAAAAAGAAGATCCATGTACTAGTGAGGCCTGATGCGTCTTAGCTTCCAAAATCAAACAAAATTGGGTCTACTCAGAGTGATGGTGGTTAAGAATGGCATGGAGGTGCTCCATGTTGCCTTAGCTTTAGTGCAAGCTCAGTTGTCTAATCTGGAAGAAAAGGGAAGAGCAAGTTTCTTCTCCACGAGGAAACACATCATGCTGCTGGTGCAACAGAAATCTCAGTCTTCTCTTATAGGACAATTAGACTCTATCTGTCTCCTTTTTCTAAGACTTGGGTATATTTCCCTCAATAAAGGAACATCCAGAATTCTCAGTTCCAATTGCCTTCAGCCATTCCTAAGCAATGAAAGCATATATTTAAGTATGAAAGACAAAATTTTAGCGTAAGTGCTGAGTTTCTATGAGATATAAACTATGGTTATTTTATAGTCTTTGTTTTTTTCCGCTGTTGATTTTCTTGAATTGTTCTATCATGTAATTTATTGTTTTCTTCAAGTTATTGTATTTTGCAGACTGCCTCTAGGACCCCTTGAGTCAATAAATATCCTATGACAACTCTCAGAAAGGAATAAATAAAACATGCCAAATTATTGCAATGTCAGTGGAATCAATCTGACTCCTTTCAATTAGAGTGAACCAGAATAGACCATGTTGGTGTTTATTAGCAAGGAATATAGAGAACTTGCAATTGCTTCTTTTTCATCACCTTTTAGGAAAATGTGGTAAATATGGCATTTTGAGGATCCTGTTCATTCTCAACATTTCTGAGTAGAAAACGTACCAATAATGCATAAGGGGATATATTTTTACTATTGTACTAGCTGGGTAAAAAGAGAATGGTGTGAAAAAAACATACTCCTGTGTTCTTCAGGTTATATACAAAACTGTGTTCGGAGAGGACAGAGTGACTTTGATGAGCAACAGCAGGACAGCATTCAGCAGAACAAATAAATAGTACATCACTGGGCAGTTGTGTCTTTGAGCTATCCAAGTGACCTTAAAGTTCTTTCTTTCCTGGTGACAAGCATCCAGCTGCTGGCTGTTAGGTGAAAGACCAGGGTTTGACTTTCAAAGAAACTGGAGGAAAATGAATATGCTATTAGTACTGCCATGCTTTCTAGAGCACAACAGCATTTAAAACAAGAGAAATTCAGTGATTCAAAACTAATAGCTTTGGGGTGCAGAAGGGATTATGCTGTCTTCAAAGGCTTTGCAGCTATTTGTGGGATATTCTTGTGAAGAGATGATTTAAAATCATTTTAGATTTATTCATCACTTCTTTCTTCTTTATTACCAGCCTTTGTTGTTTTGCTTTGCTTTGGTGGCTGTTGTTTTTGCTCCTGGGGGGATGTCGGCAGCAAGAAAAAAAAAGCTATTTTAAAAAAAATCTCTGATCACCTGCTGTAAGTTTCTGCTCAACATCACCTTTCTCAGTGTTACATCACAAACGTTGCCACGGCAACAAAGTGTAATAGAACAGTCAGAAGCAGCAGCAGGCCCAGGCTGACTGTCCAAACATTTTTTAAAATATCTTGAAGCTCTATCCCCACCTCATACAGAGGTAGGTAGTTGGCATGAAACAATAATGGGAGGGGTAGAAAACAGTCTCCCTGCAAGCTAATGGGCTGGAGACACTTTCTATTTTTAAATGTTTTTGATGAGATGGCAGCTGGTTGTTAAGCATTTTTTCCCATTACTTCATTTTTATGAAGGGTGTATAAATATGTGGCAGGAAGATTAGCCGATAACAAAATGCAAGGGAAAAAAAACTGAATTGCATCTGAGCCAGAAATTAACTAGTAAAGTGCTGGAATTTTGCTACTGTCCTTGTTGCTCTTTCCAAATTTTGGAGCATCAAATTCCTTGATATTCCAGTGTTATGCTAATAAACAAATTGGAAGAACTGGTATTCTTTCAGCAGCAGTTCTGAAACCACCAGCAGAGTTAGAACTTGCATAAACACCACATAGGGCAGAATCCAACTGAATTTTATGCTTGCCAAAGTGTAGTGGTATAACCCAAACTGTGGATGAGTTGTTATGTGCCATCATGTTGCCTCCGACTTATGGTGATCCTATGAATAAGCAATCTCCAAAGCATCCTGTCCTCAACTGCCCTGGTTAGCTCTTGTAAACCCAAGCCTGTGACTTCCTTTAGGGAGTCAATCCATCTTGTATTTGGCCTTCCTCTTTTCCAGCTGCCTTTCATCTTTCCCAGCATTATTGTCTTTTTCAGAGAATCCTGTATTCTCATGATGTGCCCAAAGTAGGTCAACCTCAGTTTCAACATTTTTGCCTCCATAAATAGTCCAAGCTTGATTTGCTCTAGGACACACTTGTTCATCTTTCTGGCAGTCCAAGGTATCAGCAAAGCTGTCCTTCAACACCACATTTCAAACAAATCAATTTTTTCCCTGTCAGCATTCTTAACAGTCCCGCTTTCACACCCATACATAGTGATGGGATATACAAGAGTGTGGATAATCTTGTTCTTGTCTCTAAATATGCATCCTTACACTTGATGATATTTTGTATTTCCTTCTTTACTGCCCTTCTGAGTCTCAGTCTTCTTCCAATTTTTGACTGTACTCTTCATTTGGATTGATGAATAAAACAAGGTACCGTATTTTTCCGTGTATAAGATGATACTTTTGTCTAAAATATTTAGATTAAAAATTAAGGGTTGTCTTATACACGGAGGTAAGGAGGGGGAGGGATCAAAGCGCTTTGATCACTGCTTTCCCCCTCCACTTTCTTGTGAAGAAAGAAATTTTGGGTTAGAAAAGGGGGGGTATTATACACGGGGGCATCTTATACACGGAAAAATACGGTATATAAAATCTTGATTTCAGTTTCTTTGTTGTCAACATTACTGTTGTGTAGTTCTTCTGTAGTCATAATTTTGGTCTTAGTGTTCAACTGCAGTCCTCCTTTGGCACTATCTTCTTTCACTTTCACTAAAAGGTGTCTCAAATCATTGCTGCTTTCTGCTAGTAAGATGGTGTCATCTGCATATCTTAAATTATTGATGTTTCTTCCACCCATTTTAACTCCTTCATCTGAATCTAGTCTGGCTTTCCGTATGAAATATTTTGTGCACAGATTGAACAGATAAGGGGAGAAAATGCACTCTTGTCTGATACTTTTTCCTACAGGAAACCATTCTGTCTCTCCAAATTCTGTCCTAAAGGTAGCTTCTGGTCTACAATATACAGTAAGTTACACATCAGGACAATCAAGTGGTGAGGTATTTCTTTTCTTTCAGAACAATCCATAGTTTCTCATGATCTACACAGTCAAAGGCTTTGCTGTAGCCTATAAAGCATAGATTGATCTTCTGAAACTCTTTGGTGCACCCCAGTACCCAGCAGATACTTGCTATGTGTTCTTGAGTTGTCTCTTTTTTTAAAATCCAGCTTGAACATCAGACACTTCTTGCTTCGTATAAGGTAAAAGCATTTGTTGCAATATGTTGAACATCACTTTGCTTGCATGGGAAATTAAAGCAATGGTCCTGTCGTTACTGCACTCCTTGGCATCTCCTTTCTTGGGAACAGGAATGTATATTGAGTGTTTCCAGTCTGCAAGTCATTATTTTGTTTTCCATATTTGTTGGCATATTCTTGTTAGGATTTTTACAGATTCTCTGTGTGGCTTGAAATAGTTCTATTGGTATCACATTTACCCTTGATGATTTATTTCTTCCGAATGCTTTCAGAGCAGCCATCACTTCACTTTCTAGAACTACAAGTTCTCCGTCATAGGATTCCTCTTCAAAGGAGTCTGTTATCCTTTTGTCTCTTCTGTACAGATATTCAATACACTGTTTCCATCTTTTCTTTATTATCTCCTGCTAAGATAGTCTGGTTCCCTATTGGTTATTCAGCATTCATAATCTAGGCTTAAATTTCCCTTTGGTTTCTTGGATCTTCTGGAAGAGATCTCTTGCTTTTCCCCTTTTGTTGTTCTCCTCTACATTTTGTCATCCATCTAGGTTTCTCTTTTCTTTTTACTACAGGAATTGTGGTTTTACATTCTTTCTTAATAATATCTCTGGATTCAATCCACAGTTTTTCTAGCTCACAATCAATCAATGCAGTAATGCAAATCTGTTCCTTATGTGGACTTTAAATTCATCAGGAACGTTGTTTGAAATGTATTTTGGCATCACAGTTATTTTAGTGTTCTTTTTCAGCTTTATTCTAATATTCAATTCATTATCACTACCACAATGTGCTCCTCGTCTTGTTTTGGCAGACAGAATGCAGCTTCTCCATCTCCTATTTCCAATTACATAGTCTATTTGATTTCTGTATTGATCATCTGGTGATGTCCATGTGTATAGTTGTTTGGTTGTTTGTTTGATGAATGTATTTGGGATAAACAGATTGTTGGCTTTGTAGAACTCTGAATCATTCATTCTTCTGTTTCATTTCTGTCCCCTAAGCCAAATTTTCTAACTACATTTGGTTCTATTTTTGCATTCAAGTCACCTATGATTATAAGCATGTCTTGTTTTGGTGCGTGATCAAATTTTTCTTGGATGCTTATGTAAAAACTTTCAATTTCATCTTCTCCAGCATTTGTAGTTGGAACATAGACTTGAATGATGGTTCTGTTGATAGGTTTTCCATTGAGTCTTATTGATATTGTTGATATTGATATAAAGTGGTGAATATAGTTGCTAATTGCAAGTCCCTGATCAAATTCCCATATGTTGAGTCAAGCAACCAACACACTACTAGAAATTTAATCAGGGATTTGTTAATTAGCAACTATTCAGGGCTATGAGTTATGTCATTGCACTCATGCAAGCATAAAGATTCAATTCCATTCCAGCTACTAATAAATAAACTAATAATGAGTATTTGCAATGTTTGTGCAATGACTGTGAAACAACAACTTGTGAAGCAGCCTGTGAAGTGTCTTGTGGTACAAGATGGACATGTGTCTTTCCAAAATGATAGAAACTTCTCACTAGCAAAGACATTACAAGGTTCTAGCTGTTGCCCTGTTGATTCCTACAAAAGAACATGTGATCCATGTGTTCAGCTGGATAAGGGAAACATAGCAGACTTATTAATGGCCCTCACAGTATTGATGAATTCAGTCTCAATATAGACTATCTCTCAGCTACCCTTAAAGCAAGAACTATATAGGGAGATGGGCCCCTGATGTAGGGATTGTGCTCCCCAGGGGCACAAATTAGACACAATTATGCCTAGTAATTGATTTATTATTTTAAATTATTTTTAACATAGACTGCACTTTATATGCAAGAGTTCCTAAGGTGATGACTTATCTACAGGCCCTTTCATAAGTCCATACCAATGTTTTGGTTGCTTAAATGAGCAGTACCCATCTGATGAAACTCCATTTTCTAGTAGACAAAATCCTGTTCAATGATAATGTGCTTTAATGGTGAATGAAAAAAGTGTGGGAGAGGTAAATAGGCAAATAGGACCAGAGCATGAAAGAGAAGAGTGAAACCTCAAAAGCCATCAAGGTGGATGCTTCAGAGCTCAAGCATCACCCATTAAGGCAGAAAAGAATATGAGGGAATGAGGCTTAAGAACATAGTGAGCTACAATAAATAAATTCACAATTTTTAAGGCACATTCATCTTTTCAGTTTAAAATGTCACAGAGTGGGAAGAAAGCATCCTTATGAGGATTTCCTTACTGTGCATTCAAGTGCATGGGTGCGTGCTCTCACCAACACATATTCACCCACATATTGTCACAGTTTATTGTGTCTACTCTTCAGATACATCAACAAAGTAACAGTTGTAGCTGAAAGTGAACACTGAAAATGCAGTTCCTTGAGGAGCACTGTTTTACAAAGAGCAATCATATGATTCACCATACATTGCCCATCTATTAAATCTCCAGCCAAAGTAGCTCATGGGAATATATGCACACGTGTGTGCACACATACATACACACACACTCTCTCTCTCACGCAAACGCACAAACATGCACAGAGAAACACAGAGAGATTTTGCTCATATACAGGTTCTAGACATTCCTTACCCACACGGTTCTGGATGCTCAAAGAAGATCACAGAGGACATCACAAGTCAGTCTCTCTAAGTTTGCTCTTATTTTCCTTACCTGTTTGTTTTCTGGTAGTCCTCCCCTCGGGTGGTCAATGTCCATTTCACAAAACAAACACAATACCCTACTGTTTTCAATGACTTACTTCAAGCTGAGCCCTTGCACGGGCATGCTCCAAAGAGAGAAACATGATGTGCAACATGTAAACATAATGTGAAAGTCAGTGAGACTTACCTTGAGTGCCAACTACTTGTGATGTGATTTGTCTGACCGGCAAAAGTCCCATTCTGCAAGTTAACTTTTATCTTACTTCAAATACCCATATACTGCCCAGCAGCAAAGCTTCCAGAGAAGCTTATACAAACAAAACAAAATATCATACAGCATGTAACACATTAAAACAAATGTTTTTGCCTTGGTGCCAGGGGAGTGTACCAGTCCTTAAGATGTAACTGGAAACGGCCAGAAAGGGACCTTTTAAATCAGTTTTTTCTTCCCATCTAGTATGAGGAATGTGTGTGGGGCTGGGGTAGTGGTGGTGGTCCACACTTTGTTTTAGGGGGAAAATGCACTCCTTAGGGGTACAATTCTCCAGTTTTTTTTGGGGGGGGGGGGCACATGTGCGTATACATGCACATGTAATTTCTTTTTCAGGGTTCCAAGATCCACTAAAACAGCTTTGGAGACTTCATCTTATGTATTTAATGGGGGGAAAGTCCAAAAACTGTAGCACATCAAAAAAAATCATATTTTAGGTAATGAAAATAATTCAGACAAATAATAGACAAAAATTCACTCTTCTAATGCTCCCTCTAATGCTGTATATTGTCTCCCTGCTTATTTAACTTATATGCAGAATACATCATGCGAAAGGCTGGACTGGATGAATCCCAAGCCGGAATTAAGATTACCGGAAGAAATATCAACAACCTCCGATATGCAGACGATACCACTCTGGTGGCAGAAAGTGAGGAGGAATTAAAGAACCTCTTAATGAGGGTGAAGGAGGAGAGCGCAAAAAATGGTCTGAAGCTCAACATCAAAAAAACTAAGATTATGGCCACTGGTCCCATCACCTCCTGGCAAATAGAAGGGGAAGATATGGAGGCAGTGACAGATTTTACTTTCTTGGGCTCCATGATCACTGCAGATAGTGACAGCAGCCATGAAATTAAAAGACGCCTGCTTCTTGGGAGGAAAGTGATGACAAACCTAGACAGCATCTTAAAAAGCAGAGACATCACCTTGACGACAAAGGTCCACATAGTCAAAGCTATGGTTTTTCCAGTAGCGATGTATGGAAGTGAGAGCTGGACCATAAAGAAGGCTGACCGCCAAAGAATTGATGCTTTTGTATTGTGGTGCTGGAGGAGACTCTTGAGAGTCCCCTGGACTGCAAGGAGAACAAACCTATTCATTTTGAAGGAAATCAACCCTGAGTGCTCACTGGAAGGACAGATCCTGAAGCTGAGGCTCCAATACTTTGGCCATCTCATGAGAAGAGAAGACTCCCTGGAAAAGCCCCTGATGTTGGGAAAGTGTGAAGGCAAGAGGAGAAGGGGACGACAGAGGACGAGATGGTTGGACAGTGTCACCAAAGCTACCAACATGAATTTGACCCAACTCCGGGAGGCAGTGGAAGACAGGAGGGCCTGGCATGCTCTGGTCCATGGGGTCACGAAGAGTCGGACACGACTTAACGACTAAACAACAAAAAATGCTCCCTCAGATTATGCAATAACCATGCCAATCTGCTAAGGAATGGGACAAAAGTGTACTATGTAGTCAAGAAATGAAGCCAAGGCTACTTTATAGTCATGTGGTTATCCTCCAGTAAGTTGTACTTATAGCATGCTTAACTATAACTGTAACTATAACTATAGGCATAACACCCAAGACGTAGCCATACAACACCCATCAGTTTACTTTCCTGTTCCACCTACTATTAGTACAAGTCCAATTCCACATTAAACTGCCACTTCTGTAAACATATACCAATATGTGCCATACACACCAATAGCATTTGCAGAATATTCTGGCATGAATTAGCATGGACTCTGTTTAATTTAAAGTGTACATTTTAAATTGACTGTAGCAGTGCCATATTTCTGAGGCAATGTTATTACATTTTGAGAGAAGGCAAACGTTACAGGAGATTCACTCAATATAAGCTAGCCAAGGTTACATTTACAGTCATTACCAAAATGCACTACAGTCTTTGGAATGTATTCAGACTGCCCAAATAAACCATTCAGTAACTCATGTGTTTGAATGAATATAATCTAAATTTGTACTGTGTGCTTTTCATAAAACCTGAATGGTATGTGACTATCTAAGATTAAATACATTGATTGGATTGTAGGAAGCCCACTTGATTGTATCCAATTGGTCTTCCCCCCCCCCCATACTTTTCATACTGCTCACTAAGGTACAATTTTATTTATTTATTTATTTATTTATTTAAATTTATATCCCGCCCATTTAGACCAAAGTCTACTTAGATTTCCCCCCAGTGGAAGAGGAAAGAATATCAGGCAGTTCAAGCTGTTCAGTTTTTAGAGGAGAGAATACATTTTGCTCTGAAATTTAATTGAAAGCACCCGAAGAGATTGAATAATGACAAAAAGGAATGGAAAAGGTCTCCTAAATTACAACAATGAACAGTTAAAAGTCTATTTAATTTTGTGTTTTACAAGCATATTACTTTTAACAGTTACATGCCCACACCATAATAATAGTTATGGTATTACATTCTCTGAGTTTGTAACATTTATTTTTAAAACTGCCCAGATGTTCAAACCAGAGAAACATCCCCCTAAGTGCATTCTTGCACAAGTCATCAAGTATTCAGAACTATCAAATGATACTTGATGGAAAAAATGTCACGCTCTGATAGCAGCCCAAATGAGGGCCAAGAGGTTTGTGAACAGGTGGATGCAATTTCAGAGCCTAGTGACAACTCTCAGTCTTCTGTAGAAATAATTATTGCCGGGATCATACTGTACGTTGCGTTCAAAAGCAGCTCTTCTCCCTCTACCTTCCCTCCATCTCAATCTACTATCAGTAACTCTTCTTGACATATGGCAACAACTTAAACCAAGTGGGCATTAGTGATTCTGTGTATATCATTTTGTCACACAGGGTGGGCAACACACAAAAAATGTGGTTTTATTTAATAGAAAGGGCACTCTATAGCCTACGATAGAAGGAATAACATAAAAATGGCCAAATACATGTTTAATATCACGAAGAAATTAAACTACCATATACTAAATCAAAAGAAATTAAACAAAAAAGACAAAAACATGTGGCAGCTTAAAGACAATTGGTGAGACTAGTCCTTCTCATGCCCCAATTAACTCCTCCAAAAAATGAGGAAGTAAAAGTGGGATCAATTTATTTAGCTGTGCATTGGACTCAGCTTATATTTCTACCATTGCTTCTGGGATATGTGGTATCCATGTTTGTCACGTTCTAAGCAAAATTTGGAACATCTGAGGCAATTCAGCTTGATTAAAAATTGAACAAGGGACCTTGTTTGTGGAAAGCAAACTTGGGGTGACAATTTCATCAAGTTTGTCCAGGGGATAGAATAATTATCCAACATTTCCTTAGATATGGGACTTACCATTAGAAGTGGTAGTAGGACCATTTATTTCTTTTTCCTAAGGTTCTTTTGGCATCTGGTTACTGTATTTCGCATTCCATGTCATGTAGTTTAAAAGACATATGGGGGGAAAAAATCATTTTTCCATATGTCTGATGAAGTGGACTTGTCCACAAAAGCTCATGTTAAAATATAATAGTTAATCTTTAAGGTGCCACATGGTTTTTTTTTGTCTGTCTTCGTTTTGTTTTGTTCCTTTGGATTTTGCCTGATATGCTTGCACAGACTAACATGGCTACCTCTTCTAAAACTATATTAAGGAAGAAGAATGACACCTTTTCCTCCTACATGACATGGAATGTGCTGAGAAGCCATTTGCACACAGCTCTCATTCCCAACACCTTGGTCATCTCTGGATAATACCCAGGCTCAGTGTTGACATGGGGGAGGACTAAAACAGAGAGCTTTCAGAAATAGAATTCCCCCACCTGCACTCCAGTTTCAGCACTCTATAATTCTATTCAATCACATCTCATTCATAGAATCACAGAATCATAGAATAATGGAGTTGGAAGGGTCCTATCAGGCCATCGAGTCCAACTGCCTGCTCAGTGCAGGAACCCAAATCAAAGCAGATCTGACAGATGGATGTCCATGTTTCTCTTGAATGCCTCCAGTGCTAGAGCATTCACCATTCTTATTCTTTTGTATGTTGTAAATTCAAATCTGTTCATGAGAGGCCCTTTCCAATTGCATTGATTAATAAAGTCACCATGATTTGACAGCACATAACAACAATAGACCAAAGCCAATTCAGATGTTCAAAAAAGAGTCAATTTGAAAGCTTGATTGTGGGGAGGGGAAAATTCCAGCTCTGTGTAGTGGCTGTAACTGTCCTCACAGGAAGAGGGAATCTCAGAAGAGGAAAGCTTCCATGTGACCAGATGTCCTGAAAAATTAGGGTTCCCGATGGTGTAGAGAGGCTCGACATTAAACAGGCTGCTTCCTCTTCAGAGTGTCCTTCTTAACATGGAGAAAGGCAAGGGGTGGGGCTAAAACTCTCTCCTTGCTCACACTTTCAGATTAGCCCTTTTTAAAATGCTTGAAAAGAAGGATTAGGATTATTCATCAGCTGCTCAGTGAAGAATTATTCACTACAAACCAGGAGGAAAAGGGGTTGATTGGACAGGGAGGCTAGGGGTGTCTGTGTCGTACAGCTCCTGCACAAGAGCACAATCTCTTTTAAAGCACAATTTCTCTTAAATATAACATTGAGTGTCTCCCAATGTTGCCTTTCCAAAGGAGTTTGCAAAAGTGACTTCCCCAGAGAGTCAACTGCATAGAAAAACATCTATTTGCAACATTATCTTAAAACACAAACCTTGAGACTGGCTCACTCTTGTGGTTTTCAAATCTTAAAACATAACATAAGAGGAGGTGAAAAGCTAAAGCAACAGAGAAGAAGACAAAGTGAGGTCTTCATGTAACATTATTAATGGATTGTAAGATGAGCCTGGCTGGATCCAGCCAAACAAGTCAAATATCAGCTTTTCCACAGAGGTCAATCAGATGTCAATCAGAAGCTCACAAACAGATAGAAGTCCATGGGGAGAATGGTATCCGTAATAGTTGAACTGGTATTCATAATCATGTTGCCTCTCCTGTTAGAGGTAGCCTAAAGCTATCACAATTTGCAGCCAGCAATATTTGTACCTTCCACTTTAAAGCCAGCTGGGTCAGAGGCCACCCCTATATTCTGTGAGAACAAATTTCCTATTTTAATGATACACTGTGTTGTGCTTCTTTTTATCTGAATTGCCCCTCATTCAGTCTCATCTCACGATTGCCTGTTTCAGTAATGAGAGAGATGGAGATGCCTTCAAATAATAAACATTCTCTTCACACCAGTATTATTTTGTCTAACATGCCCCACTTATTCACCTTTGAATCAAACCAAAGAGCTCCACATGTTCTAAACTTTCCTCAGACCTTGATAAAATGGGTGGTATCATTACCTCCCACACATCCCAGAAGCAGCAGTGGAAGTGCTGAGAGGGAGCATAAGTCCACAGTAGTGCTGCAAATAGATCCCACTTTGAGCTTCTCCACTTTTGAGGAAGAGTACTTCAGAAGATGAGAAAAAAACATTCTCACCAACTGTGTAGTACAGTGGAGCTATTCCAGAATCCCTCAGATCTGATCTGCATGATAATACAAATCATGGCACCAATAGGACTTCACCAGTTACCAGTAGCCATTTCACACAAAGCCTAAGTCAAACAAATGACAAGGACTTAGGTAAGAAACAAATAAACGAAGTCACATCTGCTTCTCTCTCTCTCTCTCTCTCTCTCTTCTCCGGAATACTGCCTTTAAAGCATTCAGAATCTCCCTTAGCTACAGAAAAGAAAACTGACCGACACAGACCATCCAGCTGACTTAAGCTGACACTATCCACATGTGCTTTCATTAACACAAGCATATCAAGGTAGCTTGTGCTTTTAGTGTGACTGTTTCCAATGTCACTGCGTGCATTTGAGTGTGTCTATTTGTTTTAAGGCTGAAACTTTCTTAGTAAAGAACAGAATCTCAGATCAGAAGAGGCTGACATCTGGTGTTATTACCCTTTAGTCGCAGACCCAGAATAATATACGGCACTGTGAAGTCATTGTCAGTAGTTTTTAAGGAGGGATATAAAGAGCCAAGCATATTACTTGTGTTCTAATTTATTGTCTCATCTCCCACTGCAGCTCCTGGCTAATTACTTTGTTAATTTTCCTTCCCATCCCTTCTTTAACAGGCTTTACCTATTAATGTGCCAAGACGGTGTTTTTAAAAAATTATTTCTTGAACTGCATGCTGGTGCCTGAAAGCTAAGCAAAGAAGGGTCTTCATACATATTCATTAATACCCTACAAACAAAAGACACATCTGCTAAGACAGAAGCAGGGGTTATGCATGGTGCAGGCAAAGCATAAAAGTCAAAATACACTTACAGGGGCAACATGGCGAGGCATTTATTATATATGGTACAAAAATAAAAGGTTCCGATTGCTTACAGTTAAGGATGCTAAAGCTATTGTGTTCTATTTCACAGAGCACCGGCACCAATTCTCTAAACATCCCTAAAACTACCCCAAAAGTTTAAGTGCATCAAATTTGCATTTGCCTGCTCAATGCTGGTAAATTGTGGCCTTCCAAATGGTGTTGGGCTGCAGCTCCTATCAGCTCTTGTCAACAAATCCAATGGCCACAGGGATAAGGGGAGTTATAACCCAGCAATATTTGGAGGACTACATATTCTCCACCAGCAGCAGAAGCTTTAGGGTGCTGCCAACATTTGTTTCCCCTTTTGGACTGAATGAGCTGCTTTCCCTGTTTTTCCATTAAGAAGCTGGATTGTAAACATGGCTTTGTGGGTGAAACTTGATGGTTCTGACTCCTGTATTTCTTAACTGTCCCATAGGGAACAAGAGATAGACAAATCAACCATTTTACTTTTTTCCACTTCAGGGTTGCTGTTTTTTGGGGGTGCGGGGTGGGTAGGGGAATTTTGAAATCTTTCCTCAAACTCATGAAGAAATTTACAGGAGGAGGAGGAGAAAGAGAGCTAAACACACAAATCTGCCTGTTTCATTAAACTGAATCTGTCAATTTCACTTTCTCCTACAAAGATTTTTTTGGGATGGGGCAGGAGAGGATTATCTTAAATACTTCCCCTCAGACATAATTTATGGACATAATGTGAATTTTGGAAAGTCCTTATAATAATGAAATTCTCATCCATCCCTACAGACAACTTAAACCAGGATCCTTTTGATGGTTTCATGTTTAGGAATACAAAACTTATTTACGTGAATGCATCCCTTTTCTCCATCCCTTTTCTCCAATAAACTGAAGTTGCAATCCTGTGCACAGTATCCTAGGAGTAAACCTCATTGAATATAAGACTGAAGGGGGGAAATTAGAGATGGGAGTATTCATATACAAATACCCCCACACAAGTGGGCATAACGAGGGTCCAGCCCCCTGGGGCCGGACCATCCACTCACCTTCCACTGTTGCCGTGAGCTCCGCACTGCCTTCCGATTGCTCTGGAGCTCGTGGTCTGCAAGCCACTCCTGGCAGGAGGTGGGAGGACGAGCCTTGCTGCAAGGTCGAAGAGTGGCTCACAGACAGCAAGCTCCGGAGCGATAGGAAGGGAGCGCGGAGCTTCGTGACAACAGTGGGAGGTGAATGGATGGTCCAGCCCCAGGGGGCTGAACCCTCATTATGTTCACCTGTGCGGGGGTATTCGTATTTGTATATGAATACCCCCATCTCTAGGGGAAATGCAAAGTACCACACTACACAAGTTGTACACAGTTGGGTTCCCAGGATTGGTCCACTTCAGAGATGCTGCTGCATCAGGTAGCTTCACACCATTCTCTGAAGTAGAGAAGAAACAAAATAGTGATTTGTTGGACCTACACTTCATTGTTAAGTGATTCAGGAAAGAGGTGAAAATCACTGACTCATTCTGTAGGACAGAACAGTAGGGCTCCTTTCCTTCACCAGAAACAATTGGTTGTTCGGATCATTTTTCAATGGTGAGATGTAGTGTAGTGAATGAGTGGTTAATACAGATGGCATTGAATCTCACTCTTTTTGATTAAGAGGAATTTCTGGCACTGTACAGTTTCTCTAGCTTATTCTCCATTAGGTAAGTCTTGACTCTCCTATGTATGAAGTGAGGGAGGAGGAGTATGGACTGGGGAAAGATGGGTTCTGAATTCTCAAAATCTGCAGGAGTCAGGGAGGTGCTCTGGGGGCTCTAGGACACAAGCGGCTCACAGGTCACAATTTCCCTATCCCTGCTGTATCTCCTCTTTTTCCTTGTATGTTTCTTTCTCTCCTGCTCTTCCTTCCTAATGTTGTAAAACTCCTTAAAAGCATCCCAGCTGTCAACGTCAGGAGGAAATCTTGGTTCACTCAAACTTCTGGAGCCAGGGACTTTGCCTTAACAACCTAGGAAAGACTGGATTAGGAGAGAGGCTGAGAGAGACCTAAAGAGTGAGTGTGACTGTTCACCATGAAGCCTCCATCACAACTAGGTAAGTGGTGGGGGAGAGGTAGAGTTCTTCTCTGGCTCAGATTAAAATCTTACCTGGAAAAGAGTTGTTTAGCTTGCTAGCAGGGGCAAGAAAGGGAGATGGTTTGATTCGGGATGCCAATATGCTTGAAAAAAGCCATCAAATTTATCATCTGAACTGGCTCATGGCAAAGTTCACTGAGTTCATTGTTTGATCAACAGTTTTTGCCTAGTTGTTACTAGAAAGCATTCTTAGTTTCTCAGATGTGGTAGTCAAGCTACTTGAAAGTTGAATCCTTGTTGTCAGAAACACTTTTAAGTTACAGAAACACTTGAGAGCATTGTGCAATGGAAGAACCACTCAGCCACCCACTTAAGAGCAGCAGCACCCTGCAACTAGCTAGCTAGCTAGCTTCCTTCCTCCCTCCCTCCCTCAACCCCATTCAGAGCCTGGAAATATTACTGTTCTGGACTATAAACTCAAGAATTCACTAGCCACTATAGTCAAGGGAAGTCTAGTAGTCCAAAAAAGTAATTTCCACCCTCCTATTTCGCTAACCTTTCCGTCCTTGAATGCAATGGCATAAAGTTTTGCTCAACCTTAGTTGACAGGAGCCTTCAGAGCAGAACCCAAGCTGAGTCAGGCATCACATGGGTGGAACAGCATGACAAGAAATCTATGGATTCTGTAATGACATCATGAAGCACTGAGTTAGGTTTAGAGACAGGTAAAGGGGGGGGAGGACCTAAGGTAAATGTGGTGGGTTCGTTTGAAATTCAGGTGATATATACTGTAAGATTTATTTCAGTGAAAGAACATGTTCAGCAGATAATGAATTGAGTTTGTGGTTGGGATTTTTTTTTACAAGTGTGTTAGGAGGGAGAAGAATGGGCAGTGAGAAAGAATCAAACACAAACCATCTGTTTTATTGGAACTGTAAGGGCCTCCAATTGTCTTATTAGCTTTATATAGGAAAGGTTAAAAACATTCACTTTTACTTATCCTTCACTACAGTTTTTGTGCAAGGCAGAAGCCCTATTCAGTCATTATTTTTTCCAGCATAGATGTAGCCAGCCTTGTAACTTCCTTCGTCACTTTCTCCCCATGAGCAGGGATGAGTTTGAAACATATAGGCTCCATATGCAGGCAAGAACTGTGGAGAATCAGGGTGCTTGCTTGCATGTAGAGCCTACATAAAGGCAGGAATCTCGCCTCTTCAGACCTGTCCTTGCTTGTGTGGAGAATCTGATGAGTGAGGGGACTGAACTAGCTCTGCTCTTTATCTATATTAAAAATGTACTGTATTATTATTTTTTACTGTATTTATTTATTTCATGCTTTTATATATTGCTTACTTAGTGCAAAGCACTACTCTAACTGGTTTACAGCAACACAATGTAACACTGACCCAACCACTCAACATTAAATATTTCAAATAAAACAAGCAGCATGAACACATATAACATAGCTTAAGAGAGGATGCTTTTGAATGTGTTTTGAAACAGGACAGTCTTTAGCAGCCTCTTGAAGTACGGGACGGAGGGAATCTGATGTACTTCTGCCAGGAGCCCAATCCATAAGGATGGGGCCACAACCAAGAAGGTTTGCCTTTCTCAGCATGACAACCCAGAGAAGCAGGCCTGAGAAGAGTAGGTGATGTGGCCTGAAGGAGAGATGCTCCAACGTATAACTGTGAAGGGCTTTGTGTACTATAACTAGGACCTTGAACCTGGCCTGGAAAACAACAGGAAGCTAATGCAGGCAAACCAGGTGATGTGATCAAATTTATTCACACCTGACACCAGTCCGGCCACCACATTCTGTACCTGTTGCAACCTCAATGCTAGATACAAATGCATATAGCTACAGATTTGAAATAAAATTATTGTGTCAGCACTAAGCAACATCAACACAGTACTCAGAGGTATTCTCCATGGGATTCACTTCCAGATATGTGTATTTTCAGAGAGGGTAATAGAGTAGTTAAGAGTGTTGGGATGAAACCTGACCGATTCAGATTCTGCTTGCCACTGAGCCATGACACTAGGAATGGAAACCTTTGCTTCTCCTGTCATGCATGAGGATGAGTAACTGAGAAACTGCAAAAATTTTCTCATCCCGAGTTAGAGTGTGTTTTGTGGAGCTCTGGACAAGAGAAGAGCAGGAGAACAACAACTTTTTGGGAGGTTACAAATTAAGAAAATAGTGCCAATCACACTTTAACAGAAATAAGACAATGTGCATACCATGCTAATAGCAGCTGCTTCGTCCCCATGGACTTTTCAGGATTAGAAGCATTCCAGGGTGTGTTTGCATCTTTTTAAAGAATCAGCCCATTGGTTGATGTTTGTGTCTGCTTTGTTTCTCCAATAGAATGGGCGCTATGTTCTGTGCAGAGATAGTCTGAGCACATTACGGAGACTCTGAAGAGTCAAAATAGCACGACTTATGTTGTCTTCATTGAAGGCAGGCAATCTCCAGATGGTAAGCAATCTCACAGATATTGAAACATCCTCTTCAAGGCCAGTTGATGAGACATCAACTGGCCTAAATCCATTAGAACAAAGAATTTAATGTGTGCTCTGCACATCCCCAATGCTGCCTTTGAGCTGCCATTTACTCTCTCTCACACACACACACCATTTGTAGATTCTGTATATATTTTTCTTCATTCACCCAGCATTTATCTTTTTGATAATTTCCTGAAAGTCAAACCCTGCACATTGCTAAAGAAAGTAATCCTTCCAGGGACTGTACAGGTTTTCCAAAAGCCTTTTTCCTTATGCCTGTCATATGGCCCATAATTGTGTGAATAGAGGTTGTCTTTAAGGCAATCTTTGTTTCTTGCTTCCCCATGGGTCATACAAATTCCTTCACTACACCCTGTAGAAAGATTCTTGGCAAATATGTGTCTAATGCTTTACTGATAACCTCTGCGAAAGAGAAAACTGGTACAATTTATTCTATTGTTGAACATTTCTTAGAAAAAAAGAAATAAGGAATCTAAAGCTGAACAGTACTGAAGTGGGCTGATGGCAGCAGGGGTACACCAACCAGCACAGATGTAAACATATATCTCCTAGCAGACCAGCTATTTTAGGATATGATTCTAAATGGCCAAAGGGCAGTGTAGCAATTCTAGGCCATCTGAAGCTCTGCTGAATCTAAACCTCTCCCCACCTATGGATCTGAATTTGAACCCCTGAATCTGATGTTGGAGGAGAGCTTTTCAAATACCATGGACTTCCAGAAAGACAATGTGGCTCCTAGATCAAATCAAGCTCAAACTCTTTCTAGAAGCAAAAATGATAAAACTGAAGTTGTTGTACTTTGGGAACATCATGAGAAGACAAGACCCACTGGAAAAGCTAATAATGCAGAGAAATATTAAAGGCAACTGGAGAAAAGGAAGAAAAAAAATTGAAATGGATTGTCTCAATGAAGGAAGTCACAGCATTAAGTTTGCAAGAGCTGAGCACAGCTGTTCATGACAGGATATTCTGGAGGTTGCTCACTCATAGGGTCACCATGAGTCAGAAGTGACTTAATAGCATGTAACACTACCACTCTTTCTGGACATAACTTTGTGCCAACATTGTGGGCTCTCTTCCTCTGCTGAAAGAGGTTTGGGACTGAAATACCTCTGGTTCCTCACTCATTCTGCCCCTTTCATAGCTTTGCTGCATGATTTTAGCCAGTGGAGCAGGGACGCCAGCAAATCTATTGGCAGATCTCTGAGAGATCTATCCTTTTCAAAAAGACATTTCTGCCAGAAGAAGAGGCATATACTTAATGCAACAGCTCAATTTATTTCCCTTTAATCAGCATCCTGGGGCCCATCCTCCTTCCTGCACAAGGGTACAATTCCTCAAAATCTTTATCTAGCTTCCCAGGTGAGAAGTATCACCGGAAGCCCACAGGACTGGAAGTCAATTTTAGGAGGGACTAAGGAACAATATGAAGGATGATCTGGGAAAGTCAAAGCTTTACCTTTCCATCAGACTGAAAAAGCAGAACAGAGAGATAACAACTGCTATAACAAGCAATATCAGCAAATAAGTGAAATAGAAAATGTTCTAGATTTTCTTTTCCCAGTTTAAACTTGTGACTATTCTTTGGGGCAAGAGATTGCATTGTATTCACCATCTCTCCTGGCCTACACTCAGTAGAAAGGAACAAAATGACAGTAACAATAAAGATACTCAAACATAATTAGGCATCACTTGATAAAGACCACTTCTAAATGCCTCAATAGACTGAAAGCTCATCAGGCATGCATCTTAAGGGATGAGTCAGCAGAGTTGGTGTAAATTAAGTACTTATTGCTGCCTGGCTGTCCCATCCCTGCAACAGCAAAGATAAAAAACAATTGCTTTCATACCTCTAAGCCTATCAAGAAGAGGTTCTCAAGGGTTTGGTATGGCACTAAATACATTTGTGAATGTCATGGGAGAAGAAACACCCTTAAGCTAACTCTTCTGGTAGTGATGTTAGATTAACAGGACTTCACACATTCCAAATCCATGAGCTCATATGGCAATACAAGTAATGGAAAAACAAGTTAGTAAAATTAAGTGCATACAAATGATTTTTAAGACCCCGTTCAGTTCACTTAGAAGCATGAACCAGGAGCTTATGGATATATATGGTAGCAACTTGTAGCTTCAGGTAATGGTGGGATGTCAGTTTTGTAAGATTTCTTCAAATCTTTTAAATATGTCCTAAAAAAAAAAAACTTTCTGTGTGCATCCAGACAGCTAGTAGACTCAGGAAGCCACTCACTACTAGGAATGGAAATGAAATTTCTTGGATACATATGTGACTACCACTGGAAAAACTAGACAGCAAATTTGTGGTTCTAAGAATGGCAGCAAATTGCTATTTAATTTATTATTATACTTTCCACGGGGAAAGTCTTTGCGTGATTCTCTGCCTCAGGTGCCAAAATTACTTGATTGGCCCAGTACATATCTTGACTTGTGTAGTTAGAGCACCATTTGCTCCTCTGCCTCAAACATCAAAATATTTGGGGGCTGGTGCTAGGACATAGCTGGGGTAGAGTGTCCACAGCATAGCACTACAGCCCAGATTTTGCAGACAGAAGTTGCCAGCTTCAGTCACTGGCATCTCCAGGTGGAAACCTCCAGTAACAAGCAATGGGGAAGGCCTTCATCTGACAACTCTCGCTAGTCAGAGAAAAACAATTAGGCACTGTAGTTTTATATTTCTTGGACTTCATCCCCCAGAATTCACCAGGAATTCTTCCAGCCAGAATTCTGGGGGCCTTAGCCAAGAAATGAACATTCTCACTGAATTTTCAATTACTCATTGATGGGCAATGAAGGCTCCATCAATCATTTTGTTTGTTTGAACATGAGAGAGGAAATGGGTGGAAGTGGCAAACCTCTGTGGGAGATGCAAGGAAATGGCTGCCACTTGTCCCAACAGTGATGGCAGAACCTACAAGGACATTTTCAGATATTTAAGACCCAGCCATCCCATGGCCCCCAAAGTCTTCTCCAGGAGCAAGAGCAAAGGGATCTTAAGGGAGCCTAGGAACTTTTGGGGAGGGGGGTGCTATAGGAAATGTTTAATTACTGAAATATGGTTGCAGCCAATTATGACATCAGATTTACACAGCATAACTTTACATTACTTAATTTCAGTCAATATTCTATAAACACACAAAGCTTATGCTGATTTAGCTCAATGACCCATTTAGCCCAACACTGATTTATTACAATAATTTATTCATTTATCAGTAGCAGTAGCTGTCCATAAACTACAAAAGAAAAGTAACTAAACATTTTTGCATATATCTTATAATGAGTGAAGTTCTCCACAACTATATGTGAAGATTCTCAGTCATCCAGGTGAGGTTATCTGGAAGTTGAGTCATGGCAACTGGACTTCTTTCTTGTTAGGTTGCAACATTTCACTACTTATCCAAGTAGCTTCTTCAGTCTGAGGAGGCCTGTTAGATGGACAAAGGACTAGACCAAAGTGAAACCAACGTGGAGGATATATCAGGGATCTCCTACCAACTCTTGTCAGACTGAAGAAGCTACTTGGATGAGTAGCAAAATGTTTCAACATAATAAGAAAGAAGTCCAGTTGTCATGACTTAACTTCCAGTTCTCCACAACCAATTTATAATTGAAATGTTACCTTGCTCTCTTAGTTTCAAAAAGCTATTAATTATATGTAACATTTATTTATTATTTATTTATTCAAAATATTTTTACCCTGCCTGTCTCCTTAAAAAGGACCCAAGGCGGCTTACATCTTTAAAGACAATATTTAAAGCTGCATCATAAAATATAATTAATTAAAGCATTTGGAAATTAATTACTTCAGGTGCAGGCTACACCAAAATAGAATTCATCTCAGAAGTTGAAAAGGTTGCTTTTTTAAATTACAACTCCCAGCTGCCATGGCAAGTGGTTATGCTGGCTGTTGCAGAAAAAGGAACTTCTCCAAGTTCTGAACTGTTTATGGAGCCATAGTTTTCCCAGGGATTCAGGTCTTTTTCAGCCTTTAATTCTTTCAACAGGAGGTGTCAGTAGCTAAAACTGGGATCTCAAGCATGAAAAGCTTGTGCTCTTCCACTTGATGGGGTCCCTCCCTTGCCAGAAACATTCCAGCTTAATTTATCACATTGTACCTGCCTTAACTCCTCTCTTTTGCAGAAATGATACCAATCAATCTCCCATGGCCCATCACATAATACTGCCATGTGTAACTGAGCAGCTGCTACACCTTTGGTAAGGAATGGGGTGATGCCTCTATTTTCACCCCACCACTCACAGGAGCACTGTGAGAATTAATCCATTTCACACAGAGAGCAATAAAAAGCATATAAATATTAGTATTTATTTATCCTTTGTATAGTCTCAGATTTTGCTGACAAGCTACCTGTGATAATGTGTACTCCCTACTGGGCTATTACATTTAGATCAACACTTATTTTGGGAATTCAGCACACAACCCCCACCCATCAATAACCCTCATTCAAATGTGCTAAAGGCACTATAGGTGACATTTATGGCCTGTGTCATTAGGAAGTCTCAAGGGGCAGTCAAACAGAGTGAAGTAATTGCATGCAAAGCCCATGGATTGCTGATGTGATCTATGGAATTAAGGGCTACACTCACTTCCTGGCTCAGGAACACAACTCCCCTTATAATTATTAGCTTTTAAATGTCATTTCTGTAGCTGATACAAAGTGTATCCCATTAACTTAGGAAGGCACTGAGTAAGACTCTCAACCAGTCCTCATGTAAGACGGCTGAGCCATCATGGTTTGTCTCTTTGTCATCTCCTTATGCCAGAACTTGGGAAAGTGAACTTCGGGGGCTAAAACTTTTAGAATCCCCTAGCCAGCACAGCCAGTAGTCAAACTGGTTGGGGAATTCTCGGAGTTGTAGTCCAAAAAGTCACTTTCTCAGGTTTTCCTTAAGTAACAGTTTTCCAGATCTTCTACCTTTCAGGAACACTCTCCACAACAGCGTGTCATCCAAACCCCCCCTATGTCTGTCAACGATATTGTGTAATGCAACATACACAATAAGTTGGTCCCAGAACACTGGCTAGATGTGTTACATCTGTCCACTTCTTTCTATAACTGAGAATGTAGGCTTGAATATATCCAACCCTCCCTTGTGTTGATACATATTGGTGTGGAAGACAGGGACTGGAAGGCAGAGTCTCTTGGGGTGCTTATTCAGTGCTAGGGTTCTCCAAAAAGACAAATGCCCAAGAAAAAAAACCTGAGTTCATCAGCACACAGCATAAAAATTATATTTCTAAGGACCATTTCTTATAGAATGTATTAAAAAGCTAACCAGAACGTATCCAAAGGGTTATAGCTTGGCGACACCAAAACAGCCCCATATACGGGCACTTGACTCCTGTGGATATGAGCTTTCCTAGAGGCTTCTGGGAGTATAATTCTTCTAAAGAACAAGGCATGGGGACCTGGCTAAGAGACCACTTGTCTCATTATGAGCCTGTCTGGTCTTTAGGCTTTTCAGGAGAAGCTCTGTTGAGGGTAGGCAGCTGTGGAGATGGGGAGGTGGCAAGGGGGCTCCTCCTGTGTTGTTGCAGAATGTAGTCCGCACAGAACTGAAGCTTCCTTTTTTTGGAAAAGGAGTGAATGCATGTCTTTTTCAAATGACTTATGTTTCATTCATGGTGACAGTTTTAACTGTCTTGCTTGTAAGACTAACCCAATTTTAAAGGTTTCGTGGTTGAATCTGGTTTTCTTCTGATTTAAAGGGTTTGCAACTGAATCTGTTTTTACTGGCTGCTGCCTAAACAATACAATAGAAACCATACATCTTTCTACAAGGACCGTGACACCTTTTTAAAAATGTGCACCTGACACTAAACTGTGATGTGTCTTAAGGGCCATGTTAATGACAATAATTTCCTGTCATTAATCTCCAAGAAATGTGTGCAGTTATTTCAAAAGAGAGAGGGGGAAAGAAACCTAAATAGCTATAGAGTTGAAACACTTAATTGCCATTTAACAAACAAATAACAGTAATGAATACATGTTGCGGGGTAATCAAATCTTGCTTTCATTTTTGAAAATAATACAGATGTGTTCAAACATACAGCAGTAGGAGAACACACTCAAAGAACAGCAGTAGACAATCTGGTGCTCTCCAGATGTTTGGGGCTATGACCAGCATAGTCAATGGGCAGGGATTATAGGCTTTCTAATCCCATTAGTGGGCTGGATAGCTCAGTGGTTTGGGTATCTGGCAGCAGAGCCAGAGGTTGGGAGTTTGATCCCCCACTGGGTCTCCTGTGAGTACAACCAGCCTGTGTGGCCTTGGACAAACTACACAGACCCAGGATAGCCTTAGAGGGGAATGATAAACCACTTCTGAGCATTCTCTACCTAGAAAACCCTGAAAAGGGTAATCATAAGTCCGAATTGACTTGATGGCACATGATTTTCATTATTATTATTAGTCCCAAACATGTGGAAGACACCTGGTTGCCTACCTCTGTTGTAGACGTACCTAAAGGATTCTGAACTTCACTGGTAGAGCTTAGCATCAAGGCCAAGTTGCTGTTCTGAAACTCAGGCCCTCTGACATTCATCAGATGAAAATCACACCCTTGTCTTATGCTGCTTGTTCAAAGCGTTATAAAGCTGTGTCTGTGCATGCGTGTGTGCGCGCACGTGCGCACGCATGCACGCACATGCTGATATATATCAGCATGCCATGCATAGTACCTACACTCACATAATATTCACATATTGGCTATGCTCATTTTATGCAAAAAAACAAAAACAAAAACCAGACTGTACATAACATATGTAAGACTGTACATAACCTAAGGCTCTGGCTAAAATCATTTCAAGTTGGCATAACGTAAAGTTATGCCTGTGGAAGTGTGCCGGGCTTTTTATGCCCAGCCAGTAAACACTGCGCGATTGACTGCATATTTCATATTGGGAGTGTTTCGTGACATACCCACAGAAGTACTATGTGATTATTATTTCCACCCTGCAAGTTTTTTCCTATTACTTCCACACCTTTGTGTTATGTACACTTAGCTACGCAACAGGATTTCAGTCAATATGTACAACACTCACACATGAGGCTGGCAGAGATATTTCAGCCAAACAAGATATTTTCTAATATTAGGTATCTAGTGTGAATTGCCTTATAAGTCATAGATATTTGGGAAGTGTACAATGAATGCAAAGAAAAAATCTTCACTTATGCCAAGTTAAGGTTATTGAATTTCAGTAGTTTCCCACTACTAAATGCTCCCTACTCAAGAATTTTCACCAGAAGGCTAAGGTGCTCCCAAATAATGTGGGATATGGCATGATATTATAGCTTCACTGGACAAATCATCCTCATAGCTCAGTGGTTCAGGCATCTGACTGTGAAGCCAGAGGTTGGGAGTTCGATTCCCCACTGTGCCTTCTTGACAAGGGCTGGACTCGATTATCCATAGGGTCCTTTCCAGCTCTGCAGTTCTAAGATAATGATGATGATTAGGTAGATCCTTCCTCTCCATCTGTCAGGGGAACAAAGTGCAAGTTCCTGTAAGTCCTGGCTGCTTGGGGAACCACAAGAGTGGGCAGCTATCCAAATCAAGATAAGGCTGCAGGATGAAGCCACAAGCCTAGTAATAAGCCTGTAAGCAAAGTACTTAGCTGCAGGTAAAGACTCCTTGGGGAAAAGGCCTCTTCAAGAGTGGGAGGTTCTCCTTCAAAGAGAACTCATAAGCTGGTTTTTTTCCCCAGCAGATGCAGGAGTCTTCCTTATGAGGATGATTTGTTTGTTTGTAGCTAACCATTGAGTGGGGTTCCGGCAGCTGAGCTACATATACATTGATATGGAACTTGGAGAGCTGGTGGACGCTTTCAATTAGATTTCATTAAATGTTTGTAGTGTGGCAAAACGTTCTGAATCTGAAACAATTTGGGCTCCAATTACATGGCAGATTAACATATTATTGAAGCAGGAATTCCTTAAGTGATGAAAGACATCTGGTTGTCATAATGTGAGCTTTCCCATCTCCAGTGTCTTGCATATTAGCCTGCTTAATATTGTGGGAAATGGGAGTGCCTGACCACCTTATCCATCTCCTGAGAAATCTATATGTGGGACAGGAAGCAACAGTTAGAACTGGATGTGGAACAACTGATTGGTTCAAAATTGGGAACGGAGTACAACAAGGCTGTATATTGTCCCCCTGCTAATTTAACTTATATGCAGAATACATCATGCGAAAGGCAGGACTGGATGAATCCCAAGCCGGAATTAAGATTGCCAGAAGAAATATCAACAACCTCAGATATGCAGATGATACCACTCTGATGGCAGAAAGTGAGGAGGAATTAAAGAACCTCTTAATGAGGGTGAAAGAGGAGAGCGCAAAAAATGGTCTGAAGCTCAACATCAAAAAAACTAAGATCATGGCCACGGGCCCCATCACCTCCTGGCAAATAGAAGGGGAAGATATGGAGGCAGTGACAGAGTTTACCTTCCTGGGCTCCACGATCACTGCAGATGGTGACAGCAGCCACAAAATTAAAAGACGCCTGCTTCTGGGGAGGAAAGCGATGACAAACCTAGACAGCATCTTAAAAAGCAGAGACATCACCTTGCCGACAAAGGTCCGCATAGTCAAAGCTATGGTTTTTCCAGTAGTGATGTATGGAAGTGAGAGCTGGACCATAAAGAAGGCTGACTGCCAAAGAATTGATGCTTTTGAATTGTGGTGCTGGAGGAGACTCTTGAGAGTCCCCTGGACTGCAAGGAGAACAAACCTATCCATTTTGAAGGAAATCAACCCTGAGTGTTCACTGGAAGGACAGATCCTGAAGCTGAGGCTCCAATACTTTGGCCATCTCATGAGAAGAGAAGACTCCCTGGAAAAGACCCTGATGTTGGGAAAGTGTGAAGGCAAGAGGAGAAGGGGACGACAGAGGATGAGATGGTTGGACAGTGTCATCGAAGCAACCAACATGAATTTGACCCAACTTCGGGAGGCAGTGGAAGACAGGAGGGCCTGGCGTGCTCTGGTCCATGGGGTCACGAAGAGTTGGACACGACTAAACGACTAAACAACAACAATATTGTGGGTGGCCACTGTTGGATATATTGCAACTTATATGTGATGCCTTTAAGAGGTTTGGGCTGGAAGGGACCTTTCTGGACTGAAGTGAATGTCGATCAACTCAGTAGCAACCAATAGTTCTCCCTCTGCCTCAGATTCTTTCCCCCCTCCTTTTCCCAGTCAGGGTTCCATCAGTGTTAGTTATGGAGTTTGTCAGAAGTTAACAGTTAGAATGATGTGTTCTGTCAGCAAGTCAGTAATGGAGCTAGTTAACCAGCTAAGCTCAGTGATGTAACAAGTTAACAATTTTACAAAATATAATATTTATTTTTATCTATGAAGAACTATAAGTAAACAGAAACATTTTTTTCTTTCTCATTATTACAGTCTCTGAGTGAATGTATTGAGACAGTAAGTACCAGTTGAGTTAACAAATACGGGGTGGTCTACTGAGGGAGACTTGTAGCTCAATCTGCTCTGTAAATTCCTGACTGAAATATTTTATCTGCTGCATGATTAGAGGAAGTTTATTTTATTTAATTAAGCCCACACTCAATTCTTCACATCTCTAGTATCTTGCAAATTCGCCTGCTTAATATAGTTGGGTACCAGGAGGACAGCGTGTGTTTCATTTGTTTATCTGGTTGTTCAGGAACTGATATCAGCTTCTGATTATGTGCTCTCTGTACTGTCTGATTTGACCTTTACTTTTCATTACAGCTCCAGAAGGGCTGTCTGAAGAAGTGGATGGTAGTGCAGAGAAAAACATACTGAAAGAAATTTTTAGTCTTAAAGGTGCCACAATACTTTTTTTACTGGCTGAAATCCTGTTGGTTAGCATGGCCAGTTGCACTAGAGTAGGCTGATTGAATCTGAGGGGATTTGGTCAGTCAACGCCTCTCCAAGTTCCAGTGATTCAAATGGGTGTACTCTAGTTGCAACTTACCATTGCTAAAGTAAGTCACAGCTAGAGTAGGCCCATTTGAATCAATGGGACTCACAGAGAAGTTGACTTACCAAATCCCCACTGATTCAATGGACCTACTCTAGTGTGATTTACTATGCTAAGCAACAGGATTTTAGCCATTTTGTTTTTATTGTACCTGTTGCAATAGACTAAGGCTGCAGTCACACCAGCAAAATGTTTTCAAGTTACATCTCGTGAATTTCAACCCTTTTCTTTTTATTCAGACAATGCAAGGCCATTATTGATTCTTTTGCATCAAATCCCACCAGCTAGGAGGCTACTACTATATTTGTTCCGTGTTTCATTGGACAGGACAACCGACATCCCATTGAGTGTGTCCTCCAAAACTGATTTATTTCCTATGCATCTGGTGTGCAGTCATACCTCCCTCACCTGCTGTCGTTTGACACCCTTAATTTTAAAAAATTAATTTTCAAACAGGAATGTCAGTGCATTGGTATACTTCTGTCAAAGATGCAGCATCAGTCCCCCTACTGTCTTTTGTCCGCCACTGCAGTGTGCTGTGGGTTCTCCTCCATAGAGGGTAACAAAGCATGGAAATAGGAAGAAATGGCCCAGATCAGTACATGGTCAGCAAAGGCATTTTGCTGACACGGTGATGTACCCGTACAATTTTTTAAACAAATGTACTGCGTCCAATTCACCCAAAATAAGCGGAACAGTTAAAAAATGTATGAACCACTGTCACAGGATATATGCCACACAACCACAGTGCACAACTATACAGGAAGCAGAAGACATGAGAAAAAAGGAGGGCATTCCTCTGCTCTGACCACAGCCTAACATGACTCCTTAGTTCCAAACTCTAGAAAGAAGTCCAAAATTTCCAGTTCTTGCATTCATAGCAGTGTTTGGGAGAAATGATATCCTTGACACTAAACAACTAGGACTGCAAATGAGAGACACATCCAGCGGAGAACAACAGTGATAACAATGCAGAGAAGTGAGAGAAGAAACTGTTTTGAAACACCCTTTACAATGACTTACACACTCTCTTAACAGAAAAGAGGACTTATTTGTAACTATAGTGATACTCTGCTGCCCTCTGGTGGTAAGCAGGAAATAATGCAAAGAAGACCTCATGATCTACATCCTTAATATTGTATATATCTAGATGCTTTTCAGAACAACTACAGCCCTCTATGGAATTTTCTATCTTTATTCTTTCTGTGAAATCCTGTCCATATTTCCTTAGATGCTGTGCAGGAACTGATGAAGTTTTCTGCAGCTCCAGCTTCCTGCGCAAGATTCCGTTTGACAATCCTGTCCTGCTTGTGTCTCTATCTTTGTTGCCTTTAGGCTCTTAAACTGGTCACTTTTAAATGGTTTTGTTAGTCAGTGCATGGGATTGTGCCCAGCCATTTGAAACTGACCCATTTAAGAGCCTGAAATTGATAAGAACAACAAAGAGATATATTCTGTGGAGGATGATACCCCAGCGACAAGCAGCATAGCACTGTCAAACCCAATTTTTCAAAGGAAATTTAGCAGGAAAAGTAGAACAAAACCAAACCAAACCAGTGCTCAGCACTTGTCTGTACTGCTGCTCTGCAATGTATCCTGGTGGGAGCCCTGGAGGGATTCCCTGCCGTAGTGAAAGGTCAAAAATCACTAGGATTGGGAAATGATAATGTATTCTTTATGTCCTGGTTCTTGAGGAGGATAAGTATAGAAGGACAACCGGCCAAAGAGAAAATACTTCAACATTTGTGGGGGAAAGGCTAGTATGGGAGGACATGAGATAGATACATACAATTATGCACGGTGAACAAAAATACGAATAAAGAGTTTATCCTGCTCTCTTAATACTAGGTCCTCAGCATCTTTTGATTTAGCCAAATAGAGGATTCAGAACAAAGGAAAGTACATCTACACATAAAGCGTACTGAAGCTGCAGAAAACATCACAAAGAATGGTGATGATCATTGAATTAAATGGATTCAAAAGGAAATTAGATATATTCATGGAGAATCAGACTGTCAAAGGCTAACCGTGTTGCTTATATGCCATAATTAGGATCAGAGACATAATACATCTATGAATATCTCCTGGTGTACTTCCAGCAAAAGAGAACTACTATCCTTCTGTCCTGTTTGTGAGCTTCCATAGGAATCAAGTGGACAACAACAGAAACTAAGATAGTGGACTAGATAGGCCTTTGGTCTGACACACAGTGCTCCTCTAATAATCCAATGTCAAAATTACAAACGAGGGGGATAACACAGACTCTTTACACCTTTAATGCACAAAGCAAGTCTCAGATAGGAATGGCTCATCTCCACAATGGCATTAACCCTGTTGTTGCAAACTCCATGCACACTGAATCTGCATGACTCATGATGGAGTAGAAACCTTCACGAGATGGTAATTTCTTTTTCCACTGGTTAATCTCACAAATCCAGCAGCCTGTTCACACAGTAGACAACTACAGGCTGGACACCTGTGTAACCACACTCTCCTATATTACTTGCAGGAAGTAAATTTGCTGTTGAAATCTGTCCCAGACACAACAACTGAAAATAACACAAGTTTATTCATTCAATAACGAGCTGAAATATCATTTGTAGCATAAACTCAAGTGTAACTTTCTGTCTATTCCTCAAACTAACCACCACTGACATAATTCTCAGGGCTGCGCATGCATGCACCAAGCCATTTTGTATGTCTGTGTGTGCATGCTTGCTTGCGTGCATGCATGTGTGCGCGCGCACACACACACACACACGTGTGCTCCTCAAGGAGCAGGGGTGGTTTGTTTACAAGGGAGGAACAGATGGAAGCTTACTTGCAGCCATTAAGCTATTTGAGTACATCTTGTAGAATCAGAACTAAAGAATCCACTTCAGGAAAATAACAGTGAACCTAGGAAAAGTATTTCTTCTCTTTTGGTTTCTCCTTACTTGGATAACTTCATTGTTACCTTCAAATCCCAAACTTATCAACTACATCTAACCCTGGATTTCTCTCTTTTAGATCTGACACTGCTAGATCTGGGTATAGTTTCCAGAATTGGGGGGGGGGGGAGAGGAGTGTTTTATTTTGGCTCCATTTTGTGATCTAAATGAGAAAGGGGACCCCAAGCTCACCGAGAGAGCAGGTGTCCTGGATTCAGTCCCAGACACCCACTTGCTTTAGGACAGATGGAAAGGTTACATTTAAAACGTTTATGTTCTACATTCTACTGCACTCAACCCACTGTGCTGACAGGTGCTGGTTCTGACCTCCTCCTCATGGCTGTGAAAAAAGGAAAACAGAGTAGAGAGGAAAAAAGGCTGAGGCTGGGACAAGCTCACTTATATACGAGCAGAAGCAGCAGCAATAAACCACAGGCTACTGTTATGTTTGAATCATTCTCTTTCATATAGAAACACAGACACATACATTATTTCTAGGCAAGAATGCTTTTAACAATACCATTCAGTATCAGAGGTGTATAGCATGTGCAACATATTTTATTTAAAATATTTTTACCACGCCTTTCTCCTAAAAAATACCCAATGCAGCTTACATCACCAAAAAGACAATATTAAAAGCTAAAAGCAGTATTCAATTATTTAAAATAATAATAACATGATATTAAAAATGTTAGGTAAAAACATTACTAAAACAGATTTAGAAGCAAAAAAATACAAACTATCCTATTTTAAAACCCCTCATAGGTTGTCACTAAGGTGGTGGGACTGGGAGAAAGGCCTCTCCTGACGATCTTAACACCTGGGCAGGTTCATAGGAGATAGATGGCTTTTGAGATAGCTTGGACCCAAGCCATTTAAGGTTTATAAATTAAAAACAGCACATTGAATTGTGCCCGGAAACAGATCGGCAGCCAGTGGAGCTTCTCATAACAGGGCGATGATGTGATCCTTTTAACCAGGCCCTTTTAACAATCTGGCTGCAATGATTTGGACCCACTGAAGTTTCTGAGCACTTTCCAAAGGCAGTTGCATGTCATGCATGTTACAGTAATCCAGCTGGGATTTAATTAAGGCATGTGTCACTGTGGCCAGTCAGATCTCTCCAGGAATGAGTGCAGCTGGCACACTAGTTTTAACTGTGCAAAGGCACTCCTGGCCACCGCCAAAACCTGAACATCCAGGCTCAGAGATGAATCCAGGGGCACCTCCACGCTGCACACCTGTGTTTTCAGAGTGAATGTAACCACATCCAGCACATGCTGAATCCTTATTTCTAGATCTGACTTTTGACAGACTAACAGCACCTCTGTATGGTCTGGACTACATTTCAGCTTATTCATCCTCATATAATCTAATACTGCCATCAGACACTGATCTAGGATTGAATTAGGATCCACGGATTTTGATGGAAATAAGTGGTAGACTTGTGTGTCATCCACATACTGGTGACAGCAAACCCCAAAACTCCGGACGGTATGTCCTGGTGGTTCCATGTAGATGTTAAATAGGTTAGGGGACAAAACAGAACTCTGAGGGACACCACATGCCAATGTCTAAGATGTCAAACAGGAATCCCCCTGATCCACCTTCTGAATTCTTCCCTTTAAGAAGAACCGGACTCACTGTAAAACAGTGCCTCCAAGTCCCATCCCAGAGAGACGGCCCAGAAGGATACCATGCTGAGTGGTATCAAAAGCCACTGAGAGGTCCAGCAGAACCAACAGGGGCACACTGCCCATGTCCAGTTCCCAGCGTAGGCTATCCACCAAGATGATCAAACTGGTCTTTGTCTCATAACCAGGCCTGAAGCCAGATTGAAATGGATCTTTCAATTCAATAACCTTTATTGGCATAGGAAAATTAAAAGCATACAAAAAAAAAAGTCACACAACTAGAAATGTAACGGAAAACACAACCAGAGATACTTAAGACAGTCAAGTCAATTTTTAGGGACCTGGGAGGAAAGAACCTTAGCAAGGAACTCGCCTACCAAGGCCGTTGTTTCCTGTGAGAAGTCATGAAGGAGAAAACCTGTGAGAAGCTGGGGAGGGCTGGAAAAACTTGAGATAATTGGACCTATGATACAAGCACGGGTATCTTTGAACTCAGGACAGTAACAGAGAATATGTGTGACTGAGTCAGGCTCTAAACCACAAAAGTTACAGATTCTTTGCTCAAAGGGTACCCGAGCATATCGTCCCTTAAGAACCTCAGAGGGGAAAATGTTCAGCCGGGCTAACATAAAGGCCCTCCTGGTAAAAGGGTTCACCAAGGACTGGAAATAAGAATGTCCAGAACCAAAGGAGGGAAAAATACCGAAATGGATTGGGGAACATGTCTGATTCACATTGGAGACTAACTGGAGATACTCAGATTCCCATAGTCTCTCCTTAATAAGGGAAAGTGCCTGATTAAAATGGATCTAAATAATCCGTCTCCACCAGGACCCCCTGGAGTTGAGGAACATGAATTCACATAGTAATATGAGGAATCAGAAATACAAATATAGAAACACACAGCATTCCCTCATAGTGAATGAGATCATTGTCCCATATGTTTCAATGGTATCAAAATTGCTGGCAGCAACTCACCAGAATTCAAAGCAAGATTCTTTCCTAGCACTAACCAGAGATCCAAGGCATCTCCTGGTGGTCTCTTATCAAAACCAGGTTCAATCCTGCTTAGCTTCTAAAATCATATGCAATCAAGGGTCTTGAAGATGGTAGAAATGCAACAATCAAATTTAAAAGCAAAGTGTTCCTGATTCAAGGCAGAATGTGAGATGTATTCCAGGGAGCCAACTGTGATGCATTTGAACATTTCTGAATGTAAAACTCTGATAAGAGGATGAGGAGACAATTTCAATGCTGTGAATGCAACACAAGATTTTTCTCCTCTGGATTTCTCCTTCCACTGGAATGTCTTTCAAACCACTTGTGGAAAAATCCCTCTGATGGGAAAAACTGTCAAGTACAAGGGATGTGGTGGCGCTGCAGGTTAAACCGCAGAAGCCTCTGTGCTGCAGGGTCAGAAGACCAGCAGTCGTAAGATCGAATCCACGTGACGGAGTGAGCTCCCGTCGCTTGTCCCAGCTCCTGCCAACCTAGCAGTTCGAAAGCATGTAAAAATGTGAGTAGATAGATAGGTACCACCTCGGTGGGAAGGTAACGGCGTTCCGTGTCTAGTCGCACTGGCCACGTGACCACGGAAACTGTCTTCGGACAAACGCTGGCTCTATGGCTTGGAAACGGGGATGAGCACCGCCCCCTAGAGTCGGGCACGACTGGACTAAATGTCAAGGGGAACCTTTACCTTTACCTTACTTATTGCTGGCAGAGAGCAAACTTCTTTGGAACTGCACTGAATCGACTCCTAGAAAAGGTGAAATTTGGGCACAGTGATCCATACCTTAGTCAACTACTTTAAGGAACATGAGGGGTGGGGGCTGCAGAAGAACAATGTTCAGGAGTTACTGTATAGCAAGTGCAATATGTGGCAGTCAGGCTGCTGTTTTGTGTTTAGTTTAGAGACCATGTATCACCAGTATTCAATCAGTTGCACTGGTTTCTAATTTTCTCCGAAGTTCAAATTAAGATGCTGGCTTTCATCTAAAAGCATGAATGGCTTGAGACCAGGATATCTAAAGGACCACCTATCCAAATATGCCTGTCCAAAATTTACAATCTCTAATAGAAAACCTGTTACCTATCCCACCACCCTGAGTAGCTAGGCTGGTATATACAGAGGACAGGACTTTCTTTGTAGGTGCACCTCATTTGTGGAACTCCATCCCAGAGAAAACCAGGCTGGCCACATCCCTGATGAGCATCTCACAGGCAACGTAGTTGTTTGCTTCTAATATATTGCCTAATCTCAAACTATGGCCTCTTGTCTGTTTCAAATATGGTATGCACGCTGTCTCCATAGGTGGTTTGCAGCCATATAACAATATGAAACCAATTTACATTTTAAAAAACTGCTATGAAAGTGAAAAATAAAAAAGCAAAGAAGATATGAGATTATGTTTCCTTACATGTCTCATGTGCTTTCTGACCCCTCACTGATCTCAGCACACACTTGTGCATGAAATAAATGCGGTTACACATGAATCATTTCCCACTGAATTCAGTAAGGTAAATGTGTATCTCGATTAAGCCCCTTAGGATTACATTCCTATTTCAGTTTATTTTCAAAAGATGTGTGTGATTCTCACATTTCTTTATGTGGAAACACGATGTTCAAAAACTTCAAAAGTGGGGAAGGCGAAGGGTTTTCCATCTTTTATTCCCTTCTCCTTCTCCCTCTTCTTTTGTTGTTGTTTAGTCGTGTCCGACTCTTCGTGACCCCATGGACCAGAGCATGCCAGGCCCTCCTGTCTTCCATTGCCTCCCAGAGTTGGGTCAAATTCATGTTGGTAGCTTCGATGACACTGTCCAACCATCTCATCCTCTGTCGTCCCCTTCTCCTCTTTCCTTCACACTTTCCTAACATCAGGGTCTTTTCCAGGGAGTCTTCTCTTCTCATGAGATGGCCAAAGTATTGGAGCCTCAGCTTCAGGATCTGTCCTTCCAGTGAGCACTCAGGGTTGATTTCCTTTAGAATGGATAGGTTTGTTCTCCTTGCAGTCCAGGGGACTCTCAAGAGCCTCCTCCAGCACCACAATTCAAAAGCATGAATTCTTCGGCGGTCAGCTTTCTTTCTCCCTCTTCTACTGCCCTCTAAATCCTGAGTGCTCCAAGAAAAAGCATCAAGTTCTACCCTCACAGGTTTAAAATCCAAGATCTAGAAATGGGGATGCGAGTGTAGGTGTTAGTCTTGTTGGAATTCGGCAGGCGGAGGGACCTGTAGGCTATGGGTAGGATGTTAGACTAGCTAGAATGCCAGTCTGAGATGGTGATGTAAATCCTCGCTCATCTTATGAACAGCATAAGTGAAGTGATAAACTTCTGGATAGCTCAGTGGTTTAGGTATCTGGCTGTGGAACCAAAGGTTTGGAAGTTCAGTTCCTCGCTGTGCTTCCTTGACAGGGGCTGCACTCAATCACCCATTAAAGCCCCTTCCAGCTCTGCAGGTCTAAGATGATGATGATGATAAGTTTCAGCCCATTCCTTGCTGGTAAACAGTTTCCCTGAGAATAACAGCGGGGGACTCTTTATGTATCAGCAAGGAATGGACTAAAACCAACAATTCTGCTTACATCATTCAACGGGATTTTGGCCAATATTTTTTCTCCTCACTTGCAAGATCGCAAGGGCATTGACAGATCTGTCACAAAAGAAAGAAAGCACAATATATCTTTAAATCAGCGTGTGGAAAAGACTCCCAGAAATATAGCTTGGTTTAAAAACAAGGCACATGCTTCCACATACCTTGTTTTAAAAGGAAAGTATTTTTTTTTCAATGGCATAACAGTAGGATTGGTAGTATATGGTGTCACTCCAGTGGGTTCAAAGTAGGCAGTCTTCTTTAATGGCTGCCCTCCTGTGACTTGCACTGAATCACAGGTGTTTCCTGGCAGAAATCTTTTTGCCCGAACTGTGGGCAATTCTGTCACTGCAGTAGGGCCCCTTGCTGTTATGAAGAACTCTGGCAGACAATAAGACACTTTTCCTTTTGTGTTTTAAAAGAGTTTCTCACAAAATCTTCTCCACTTCATTTATCATGGACATCATACCTAAGCGATCTCTATTACCTAAAATGTCACACCTGATGGTAAAGATAACAGAAAACCATTGTGGGATTTTAGAGACAGGGGCACATTCATGTAATGGTAAAGGATCATGGTCTGCCCTGATTCCAAATACACTATATTAGAAGTCCAAAATGTCAGACCAATTGCCTCTCCAAAAATCTGGCATTAGCTCCTAGGAAGTCGTACTCCATAAAGAAACTGTTTTGTCCACCCAACACCATCACCACCTCAACTTTGCCCCCAAAACCATTGCCACAGGCATATAATTCATGCCTGTGGCAAATGCCTTGCTACACAAGGACTTTTCTGGGTTGGGACCACAGATATCCTTCTCTATCACCCAACAAATATACCTCATGACAGCTTCAGCCTAAGATTTCCAGGACCAGAACTGTATTTTATAAACAGCGATCTTAAAGGGAGTTTAAGAAGGATCCAGAAGGATCTCTCCAAACTCTGAGAATGGGCGGCAAAATGGCAAATGCATTTCAATATAAGAAAATGTAAAGTCATGCACATGGGGTCAAAAAAATCAAAACTGTAGGAAGGCCAATTCCATGCTAGGTATCATTAAAAAGGGGATTGAAAATAAAACAGCCAACATTATAATGCCATTGTACAAAACACTGGTAAGGCTGCACCTGGAGTATTGCGTACGGTTCCGGTTGCCACACCTCAAAAAAGACATTGTGGAATTGGAAAAGGTGCAGAAAAGAGCGACTAAAATGATGACTGGGCTGGGGCACCTCCCTTATGAGGAAAGGCTACAGCGTTTGAGGCTCTGGGGCTCTTTAGTTTAGAGAAAAGGCGCCTGAGGGGGGACATGACTGAGACGTATAAAATTATGCAGGGGATGGATAAAGTGGATAGAGGGAAGCTCTTTTCCCTCTCACGCAACACTAGAACCAGGGGCCACCCACTCAAATTGAGTGTTGGGAGAGTGAGAAGAGACAAAAGAAAATATTTCTTTCCCCAGCGTGTTGTTAGTCTGTGGAACTCCTTGCCACAGGATGTGGGGATGGCATCTAGCCTAGATGCCTTTGAAAAGGGATTGGGCAGATTCCTGGAGGAAAAATCCACTGCAGGTTACAAGCTGTGATGGGGATGTATAATCTCCAGGCTTAGAAGGAAGGTACCTCAAAATGCCAGATGCAGGGGAGGGGTATCAGGAGACAAGTATCCAGTTGTCTCGTGTGCTCCCAGAGGCATCTGGTGGGGCCACTGTGAGATACTGGAAGCTGGACTAGATGGGCCCTTGGCCTGATCCAGCAAGGCTCTTCTTATATTCTTATGAGTATAGAGGAGCCTCGTTCATGTATGAATAAGCATCATACCACTGCAGGCTGTCATAAAGATGAGAGAAGCTGCTAGACATGTGAACCATAATGTGGTGAAACTCTCTCTCTCTCTCTCTCTCTCTCACGCGCGCACACACACACACACACACACAAAATTTAGTAGTCACACTTGAAATCTAAATCTGTTTAGACAGGCCAGTAGATCCTAAGAGAACGCATTTCTGTGTAAATATGCTTAGCTGCAGCTCCTGAAGGCAGGCATAGTTATCATGCAAATCATACTCTACAGCATCCTTGAAAGGATCTAATTCTGGAGACTTGTGTGTATGACAATACTGATAACTGAGTTGCTTTGTACACGTTGATTGTCTGCTGGCAGAAGACGTGCAGTACAAACAACAAGCTGCTAGAGCAGAGTGCTGACACGTATAAAGAAAAACAGCTTCTGTGCCCATGAGCAACCAGAGTGATGCAGTACTGAAACCACCCAAACTCTTTGCTTCTAATTCATTCAAACATTTTGGTCCTCATTGTGGGTGTGTCACCCACGATTAGATGGGTTTCAACTGATGAATATTTCAGTTTCTCCATCCACCACTAACAATTCCCTTTGTGTGTTTTGCTTCCCCCAAAATACGAAACTGGACAACAGGAGTTGAGAAATGGTATAGCAGAATCAACCAAGCAAATCAGCCAGAGCGCCGTTCTGTTGCTACTTCTGTGGCTACTATTGCAACTGCCGCTAAGAGAAAAACATGTCCTTAAGGTTGCAAAAACACAGGGAGGGTTTTGCCACTCCTGCAAAAGGCAAGGAGTGAGTTTTAATGTGCGGCTTTCGGAACACAGAAAAATGGCAGAGCTTTGCAAGTAGAGGGGAGGCATTTTATTGAACCCAAACCCTCAGTCTGCATGGTGAATGGGTGTGCTGACTGGGGCACTGTGGGAGCTTGTAGGTTTGTTTGTTTGTTTGGTTAAAAAAAACACCTCTTTCAAGCTCTGAGAAAGGCCCCCTAAATGCAAAGTGTCTGACTAGAGCCACATGATTTAGAAGGTACTTCAAGACAGTCCTAACAAATATAACTCTGTGCCATCGAATCCCTTCTGACTTATGGTGAGCCTTTTCAGGGTTTTCCAGGTAGAGAATATTCAGAAGTGGTTCACCGTCTGCTTCTTCTGAGGGCATCCTGGAACTAAGCAGTTTGCCCAAGGTCACACAGGCTGGCTCTAGTTCTAGGAGACACAGTGGGGAATTGAACTCCAAAGCTATGGTTCCGGCCACCTTAACAAATAGTAGTACAAATACTTATAATTGGGCACTACAGGCTATGTACTTTGTCCACTCTACAGATTTCTCTGTTTTTAGTTGATTTTTTGTTTGTTTGTTTGTTTGAGCTTCTCTGCAACTTTCACAGCTGCTTTTAGAACTGCATCCTTTATTAAGTTTTTTATTACCCTAGGGATGTAACAAACATCTGGTCAAGGTATCAGTCTGTCAGTATGCATGTTAATTTCTTCTACAGTACCTGCTATTTATACCATCTGTCAAATTCAACTTGACTGATTCCATATAGGTTCCTGTTTAAAGAAAATCAGCCACTTGTTCTTGGAGCTGCCTCAGTTTGGAAGGAGACCTGCTAAAAAGTTTGCCATTTGTTGTGAAGAGCATCAGAGAAATATAACAGGAAGAAAACATAGCTGTGATACATAGCTGTGTGCACCCCAAAATCCAGAAAGAAACTAAAATGTATTTGGACCTAAATTATACATATTATACTTGTTGGGGATGAAATGTGTATTGCAAAATTCCACAACAGCTACACTGTGACCTGTGTGTTAGTCTGTAAAGTATGAACCAGTTTAGTTTGCTTAAAAGTGTGGACTGAAGGAAATCCTAACCCATTTCTAAAGTTCTGTTTGTTATTTATATATTTTTATACATATATACATATGTGTGTGTGTGTGTATACACACATACATACATATATATATATATATATATATATATATATATATATATATATATATATACACATACATACACATATATACATATACATATATACATACATACATATATATATATATACATACACACACACACACATATATACACACACATATATTATCACATATATCAGAATTTTTGTATATTTTTTTGTCTTAGATATATGCAAACTGTATATCTAAATGGATATTGCAGCCAAGAAATCAAAAGAAAACTGAACCTAGGAAGCACAGCAATGAAGGAATTTTTAAAAATCATCAAGTGTAAGGACATGTCCCTGGAGACCAAAACCAAGGTCATCCATACTCTTGTATTTCTGATCATCATATATGCGTGTGAAACTTGGACAGCTAAGAAAGCTGACCGGGGGGGGGGGGGGGAGAATTTGTTTGAAATGTGGTCCTGGAGGAGAGCTTTGCAGATACCCTGGACCACCAGAAAGACGAACAAGTGGGCTCTAGAACAAATCAAGGTTGGAATATGTATCTCTGGAGGCAAAAATGTTGGAACCGAGGTTGTTCTACTTTGGGCACATCATGAGAAGATAGGATTCTCTGGAAAAGACACTAATACTAGGAAAAGTTGAAGGCAGCAGGAAAAGAGGTAGACCAAATATGAGAGGAGCAGACTCCCTAAAGGAACCACAGGATTGAGTTTGCAGGAGCTGAGCAGGGCTGTTGTAGACAGAAGATTTTGAAGATCGCTGCAGACTAACACTCATTAAAGTAAAAAATGTAGTTTGGCAAATATGAAGGAAGAGGAAGCATGAGAAACTTTCACCTCCTGGATCATTGCCACACCCCTCCTCTTATATCAGTGTAATATCCAAAGGTGCAAAGAAATTGCTGGGTCATCCCTGTATGACTGACACCCACAGTTTGGGACAGGAGTGCCTATAGGCTATGACAAAATTCTGAAGAAACCACTGTCTCAAATTTGTGCTTTGAGAGATTTTTGAGCTTTAAGGTAGTATTAATTTTAATTGCATCAACCTCACCAAACTGTTTTAAAAGTCTGTCTGCTGGGGCTACACTGTACGCATTTCGAAAACTTAGCTAACATCCATAGACCCCCAAATGCCCCAAACACAGCATGTGAAGCCTTTAAGGTGTCACAAGGCTCCCTGCAGGTCCCCCCCCCTGCAATAAACTAACATGTCTGTTCCCTGGAAATGTACCAAGTATTCTGCTTTTCAGAACACACTATGCAAAAGCTGCCCATGTGACATGCCACGGAACAGCCAATAAAGCAACAAGATTGGCATTCTTGTAAATGCAATAAAAAGGCTGATGCTTCCGGGCCCAATTCATTCTGAGCCCATAAATTGTGATTCTGTTTCTGTTATGCTAAATAAAAGACTCAGGGGATACATGTCAGTCCTTGACTGGCATGATAGCAATTTCTTGATACTTCCTACTGACTTAATTTGTTTAAAGTAAAAAATGCACGCTGATGATTGTCTGAAGTTGACAGAAAAAGAGTCCTATGTTTCTGTGCTAGCTCTGTAACTTTTCTCTGTCATCATGAAGAAATTAGTTCATGTACCTAGGAGTGGCAAACAGTGTATGTCACAGGAATGTTTGAATCATTCTATCTGTTGTATGTCAGTTTGACATGTATTCATTTCTGAGTCCTTGTTGTCCTATTTTTTTCTTGACCACAAACCTGCATTTCCATTTTTTAAAGCATTCTCAGTCTTTACTCACAACATTCACTAAGGCAGATATTTTGTCTCACATACGTAGACTTTCCATAATGCATTCATTTTATATACATCATTCCTTAATATGGATTTTTTTGTATGTTACTTTCCCTAATAAAATATTTTATACGTGATTTTTGAGCAGATGATTACATCTCACAAAAGTTTTGTCTAAAAGATTACTGTATTCTGGTCTGAATATTAGTCCAGGAAATGTGAATCAGATACATTTGAATAAAAATGAAGACCAAATAAATTATTTCCTATTCCCCATATGGGTGGGGGCTGAGCTCCCTACAAGCTAAAAGGTTTCATTGCCTTCTAATACATAAACTGAACTAGGAGAGGAAACAAATTTCCTACAACTGGGTAAGAGACACCAAACTTTCCTTGAAATGTGCATTGATAGGTCTCCCAAGAAAGAACTGTCAAGACTCCCGAGATTGCTAAACCTTAGGGATGACTGTGAGTTTTAGAGATGGGCATGAACCTCCATTTTGGCGGTTCATACCGGTTTGGTTTTTTTGGCTGAACAGGTGTTTGGCAGTTCCCAGCCCCACCTCCTCCAGTGGGCAACCATTCAGAGGCAGCACCCCGGCTTCCCTGCCCTGCCTCATCTGGGTACTGCCTCTGAGTGGGCACACACCAGAGGATGTGGGGCTGAGAACCGCCAAGGACCTGTTTGGCTAAAAAAAATGAACTGGCACAAACTACCGAACCAGCGGTTCGTGCCCACCACTAGTGATGTTCATAAGATGCCTCTCCTAAATGAGGTACATGTTGATCAGCCCATGACAGCATGAATCTGCTGCCATTTCCCAGTCACTATATATAAGGGAATGAAGGACTGAATGTCCAGCATTTTGGAGCAGCTACTCGCTCTCTCTCTCTTTCTCTTTTTTTGATCAATGCTCTGAAAATCTTCTACACCAGCCATTCTCAACCTTTGTTTGGCCATGGCCATAAATACACCATGAAAGAAATATAGGCCAAATTAGGATTGTATTAAGTCACATAACAAACCATATAAGGTGGTGTGTGGAGAACTGTTTCCAGCCTGTGGCCCCCTTCAAATGTGTTTGGGTCGCCTGGGGACCATATGGCCACTGTTGAGAATGGTTGCTCCAGACAGCATGAGTGATTCTCCAAGCTTGGGAGGCACCTTTTCACATTTTAGTAGTCATGGCTATTGGGGTTCCCTATGTCCATCATTCAGAGGCTACATACATTAGGCCTGTTCTTTCATTTTCCTTAGAGGGGCCTAGCCTCTAGTTTGAGAGAAAAACAGCTGAAAATAGATGATGGCTTGCTGATTTCCTTCAGTCAACACTGGGCCAGAAGACCTTGGGCAGGTTTTTGTTTGTTTGCATTTGTCCAGAGCTCACTATGAAAGCTCATTAAGCTTAAAAGAAGAAATCAGTTGCAACGTCCCTGCCATGCTTGATTGCATTGGTTGTCTAAAACCAATGTGAACATTTACTTCTCCATGAAAAGGCCAAAGAGCATAGTTTGTGGGTTTGTTATTTTTAAAGCAAACAAACAAATTCACCATGGCTAGACAGTAAACAGCTCGCCATAGCCCTTGGAGTTGTAGAAAGCATTAGAATTATTTTCCAACCTCCTATGTTGCCTTTAAGAGGTTTAGCTGGGAGGGACCTTCTGATGACTGTCAATCAATCCAGCAGTAACCAATCATTCCCCTGATGTCTCTGATTTTGAAGAAAGCCACACCTCTCTGCTTAAGAGTTGTTTTCTTGCTCCCCCCGCCCCAGTTAATATTCAGTTTGTATCAGGGAACAGTTACACCAAAAATAAGAACCGCTTTTGAATCAGGTTTAGCATGATTTGAATTAATTTTTTAAAATAATATTATACAACACACACGAAAGCATGTTTTCTTGCCCAGGAATCATGTTCCTTTGATTGAAAGCAAGGGACGGCTGAGTGTTGTTTATTTTAACACAGATATAAAATTGATTTACTTTTCATCAGTTTGGTATATGTGAATGCCTCTATCCATACAAAGTGTATCTGTTGCCTTGTGCTAGCTGCCTCCCACAGCCATTTGCTGCTACTGCTGTGGGGTTGTTTGATAGCAATAGTTTGACATGACAGTGGAAATTTACAAGCCAGCAGAGAGAGAAAGGGGAAAAACACCCCCTTCTCCTTTGCAAGCCTAGAAGCTTCCCATATTGTAAATTTCTCTGGTCAGTTTCACTTGGCAAATTTCTACTGTCATGTCAGACTATCACTATCGCACCTGGAAAAAAAACAAACAAAAAAACAACAACCCCACACCAGTAGCAGTGAGTGGCTGTGGGAGGCAGCCAGCACGAAGGCAGATGAACACAGGACAAAGCCTAAAATGCAACAATTCTAAATGGATTACAACATTGAAAACATGGTCTACAAGCATGCTGGTTAATGAAATGATTAAAAATCTCATGTATAGTTTCCCCAAACAATTTTAAGCCCATATTTTATATCAAAATAGTGATTTTCAAAGTGACCATGCACAGCAATACAAAACGCACATGACTATAAATTGATTTAAAATACATCAGAGCTAAAACCAATACAAATCTGCAGTGAAACTTTGCCCTCAGTCACCGTCAGTCAGTATGCAGTTATGAGTCAGTTAAGACCTGTTCATGTAACCAGCCATTTTTCTACAAAATGCTGTTTTTGATCTATTCAGAACTATGAGTAAATGGAACCTTTTATTCTTTTTCTTACCAATGTTTCAGAGTGAGTTATTGAGACTGTAAGTGCCAGTTGATGAAAATCAAAAGGGGTGGTCTACTCTGGGGAGACTTCAAGCTAATTCTGCTCTGTAGATCCCAGCGCTTCTGCTGCATAGCTAGAGGTTTTTAGCCAAGATTTCACAAGAGAAATGACACTGTACTTGTAATGATGGGAAGGACAGTGGTAGAGTCTTGCCACACAATTTAAAGCATGCTTTGCTGGATTTTAACCATATATTCAGTAACTCCTGTTTCTTCTTCATAGCTTCCAACAAAATCACTCATTTTACTCTTCATCACTTCCAGAGGTTCTAAGACACGAATAAACAGTCTATAAACCCCAGTGTTCCAAGAGACAAATGATCAAAGACAATCACAAATAGAGAACTGACCAGTGTGTGTTTACAAGCACATAGTAAGCCAGTTGCCTGCTTTTCTTCCCACTTACTAGTGAGCATGGGAGGAATTTACTAGGCTTTTCCTCCCAGCCAGAAATCTGGGGACATAGAATCATGAAGTTGGAAGTGGCCTATAAGGACATCAAGTCCAACCCCCTGCTCAGTGCAGGAATAAAAATCAAAGGATATCTGCCACGTAGTTGTCTAAATTTCTCTTGAATGCCTCCAGTGTTGGAGCTCCCACCACCTCTCAAGGTAACTGATTCAACTGCCATTCTGCTCTAACAGTTAGGAAGTTTTTCCTGATATTTAACCAAAATCTGACTTCCTGCAATTTGAGCCCATTGTTACATGTCCTGTACTCTGGGATGATCGAGAATAGATCCTGCCTCTCCTCTGAATGACAGCCTTCCAAGTATTTTAAAAGTGCTATCATATCTCGCTTCCGTTTTCTTTTCTCAAGGCTAAACATGCCATGTTCTTTCAGTCTTTCCTCATAGGGCTTGGTTGCAAGCCCCCTGATCATCCTTGTTCCCTCCTCTGAAATTGTTCCAACTTGTCAGCCCCCTTCTTGAAGTACATTGTCCAGAACTGGACACAATACTCAAGATGAAGCCTAACCAGTGCCAAATAGAGGGGAACTAGTATCTCGTGGGAATTGGAGACTATACTTCTGTTAATGCAGCCTAAAATAGCATTTGCCTTTTTTGTAGCCACATCGCACTATTGGCTCATATTCAGCTTGTGATCTATGATGATTCCAAGATCCTCCTCACTTGTAGTATTGCTGAGCCAAGTATCCCTCATGTCAGGACATGTCAGGGAAGATCAAGACTTGCTACAGACTTAAATGAACCCATAGCAGTCCAATACAGACAGACAATGAACACAGAGTAAGAGAAAGAAGATATTTGCAAATAGTACTAGAGAAATTAATCAGTTTTTTTCCTGCCAGCTCTCTTTACTCCAGCTTTCCAACCCATACATGGTGATTGCAAACACAAGAGTGTGGATGATCTTGTATCGGTCCCCAGTGACACATCTTTAGATTTGATTATCTTCATTGCTGCCTTTGGAGTCTTAAGTCTTTTTTTGATTTCTTGGCTCACTCTCCATTTGGAGTGGTAGTTGAACCAAGGTACATAAAACCTCTAACTATTTCAATTTCTTTTGATTTGTTTGAAATGTGGTGCTGGGGGAGAGCTTTGCAGATGCCCTGGACTGCCAGAAAGACAAACAAGTGAGTCTTAGATCAAATCAAGCCTGAATTATCTCTGGAGGCAAAAATGTTGAAGCTGAGGCCATCCTAATTTGGACACATAATGAGAAGACAGAATTCTCTGGAAAAGAAAATAATGCTGGGAAAGGTTGAAGGCAGCTGGAGAAGAGGAAGAACAAATACAAGAGGGACTGACTCACAACAGGAAGTCACAGGCTTGAGTTTGCAAGAGCTGAGCAGGACTGTTGAGGACAGGACAATTTAGAGGTTGCTCATTCGTAGGGTTGCCATGAGTTGGAGGTGACTTAAATAATACTTAAATAATACAGACATAAATACTACTGCTGCTGCTACTACTACTATTACTACTACTACAGAAAATGAGATTTAAAATTACCCTCTGCTTTTTCTCCCATGCAGTTGATTAAGTCACTTACAAAGTCAACTTTGTTCCTTAAAACAAATCAACAAAGCAAAACAATTTGCATATGAATCAAATTGCATATGAACTTGTCAACTGGGAGGTATTTGAAAATACTGTAATATTTTCTCTGTGGCTAGACGGGTTTCAAAGTTCATTTGGCTTTTTGGACTTCCAGAAAAAGACAACACTGAGAGTAAAGAAGAAGAGAAATCACAGAGACATATCATATTTGCACATGATGAAAGAATGAAACAAGCCAAGAGAAACTAAAAATGCTATGGCAATGCCCAGCTACTCTGATCTGCAGGAAAGAGAAGATAAGAGTCATTTACTGGTGACCATTCAGAATTAGAGAATACATAGCCCTCCCACAAACCTAATACTGTTTTTTCCCTGCCAGCCAGTTAGCTGTTGAACTGCAACTTCCTTCTGCTGCAGATTTCTATGAGCTATAGGAAGATTTCTGAGCCCTGATTCTAGGCATGTTCAAAAGTCTAATGCTTTCAGATTTTTTAAGTATATCTCACAGTTTGACCATGGCTTTGAAAAACAATGAAAGGTGTAGTCAAAATCACACCCTAGGCACTGTGATCATTTCAGTGCATATACGTAAATACAATAATTCTGTTTTACATGGCAATGTTATGATCAGACACCCTGCTGGGTTTGTTGTTTTTGTTTTGTTTTTCTTTCTGTTGTTGTTGCTGCTGATGCTGTTTTCGTCAGCCTCTGAGAGATTTTACACGTTTCAAGACTGTTTGGGGGCATTTATGTAAAATGCAGTGTTGGAAAAATGTGGTACTCTGCTGCAAGAACTTGTTTAATAAAGGGCCTTGGCATCAGACAGCCTGTTTGTTCTGTGCATGTGCATGCATACGCATGTGTGTTCATGTCCTTAGCTCCACTAAGACAAAAGCCATTAGCTTCCTACAGAGACATCTGGTGCAAATTGTTACTATCAAAAACCACACTGGAGCCAAGATGTTTTGTAGAGGTTGAAGAGTCCTTGACGGGCTGTCTCATTATGTTGAGATAGCTCGTCTTGACCAGTATTTTGGCAATGGCCAGGTTTTTCACATCCCTAAAGAGCCACTCCAGTCTGATGAGTTTAAAGCTGATGAGCTGATGTTGGATTTATGTCCACCATCTCATTTGCTCTACCAGTTTCAGGAAGAAGACAAGCAACTCTCCACTGGCCTCAGCTCTGCCCACTGGGAATATGTGTTATAAAGACTGTAATCACACAAGGCTAGCACGTAAAAGCGATGTAATAAGATAAGCCCAAGGGCACAAACATAGCAGGACAGAGAAATAGTCATAGCACCAGGGCCAGGGAATGCACATTAGAAGTGAAAAAGAAAAATGGAGGTGATGCGTGGGGTTGACAGAAGAAAATGAGTGGTGGGAAGCGATATTCCCTGTGCATCCGTGAAAAGAGGGAGGAAGGGCAGCTGGACCATTACCAAAAGGTAGCTGGATGTCCAAACAAGTAATTACAGTGTGACAGTTAAGCCAAGAAAGAACAGGGAGGGGAATGGTTTCTTTCCCCCTGTACAAAGCCAAGAAAGAACAGCAAACTGTAGGTCTTTGTGCTGAAATTGGTATTTGAGAGCGACCTCTTGCTTCCCTCCAGAACAGAATAATCCTTCAGAGCATCGAACAACAAAGGAAGCAATTGAGAGCACTATTCCTGGCGCCTGCAAATGGCCTCCCCAAAGCACGGCTGAATTTCAAAGCTGTTCTCAGATGCACTTGTCTCTCGCCCTGACAAATGTGCCATGAACACGAGTGCAGGGAGAAGATAAACTTTTGTCCAAAGTAGTAAAATAAAGTCGCACGCAAGGCAGTAGCCAGCAACAGCCAACAAATGGATGAGAACTGAACACAGGCTTCACATTGCACACAAACAGCCTGAGGACTCTTAATGGAGAAACAACACACACACAGACACACTGCTGTGATATTCTATTAACTTGGAACATTGCTGACTTGGGAAGGGTCTCTTGCAGGGACGTACATATAGATAAAGATACAGAACACCAAGAAAAGCAAATAAAAGCTGCAGGTGTTACTGTGGTGGGTTGCTTTTTCTCCCATTCTCTCTTATTTGCTATGAAAAAAAGAGCAAAACTTTCAATAACTTTGAAATAAATTTCAAAGGTTTATGCAGTGGAGGGGAAAAGTCGCATCTTCAATGTTCTGCCAAGAGACATTATTTCAGCTATCCTGGCTGGGATATCTTGAAGGAGGCACAAATTCCTATAACCCTTTTTTCTAATCATTCAACAATCAACAACCCACTACAGGAGACAGACAGGAAGGATGTAGCTCATTTTAGAAAGTCCTTGTAAAGTGTAGTGCATAACAGCATCCTTCTGGTTCAGAACCAGAACCAACTAGTCCCCTAGCAAAGGTGTCTTGCAACTTCATTGTGCAACTGTTGCCTGTGCAAATGATCCAGCAAACACAGCACATTGTTCACATTTCTTCCTTTGCAATGAAAAGGTTGCAGTCAATATAATACAGCTAGTAGAGTGTTGGACTAGGATTTAGGAGACCTCAGCTGAAATCCCCACTTGGCCATGGAAACTCGCTGGGGTAAAATCACTCCTTAAACATCTCATATACCTCAACAACCCAGTTAGGGTCAGCTTAAATTGGAAGCAACTTGATGGCACATTATAAAAACAGTGTGAAAGTAGAAGATCCAGGATAGACAGAAAAGGAAATACCTCCGCCAGTGTACAAAGGTGAACTGTGGAATTCTATACCACAAATTATGATGATAAGATAGTAAGACAGCTTTGAAAGATAGCTTTGAAACGGATAGCCACTTTGGGTTCCTTTTAAGGAGAAAGGCAGGATCCATCCATCCATCCATCAATCAATCAACCTATGGGAGGGAATGATGTTATCAATGAAACTGAATTTGGGAGGCTACTATGGACAAACATGGGCCTTCTATTGACTAAGAATGGGCTTTCCCACTTTAACAATACCTTGATCAGCAAGCTGAGTATAAAACAGTCTCTCAAATAAGAATCGCCTATTGATTTACTAGATCAGCCATTTGTCACAACAGAGAAAATAAAGAATTTAACTTATCTCTATCTCTTACATCTATAGCTTTCCTACATGGGACAGACAGTAATTTCTGCAGGTCATTTCAATTGGGAAATTAGAGGGGGAAAAGTGAATCCCTTCCTCCCTACCACAATTCTAACTCAATTGCCTCACCTATCCCAATTAATTTCAGAGGTGGAAGGTCCTGATTACGGACCTCTAGCATCTCATCCAGTTTGGCTCCAAGAATTTGGTATCCAAATTGCCAGAGCCTGCCAGGGCCTGAGTGTCATTAACACTTGCTCAATATGCAGAAATGTAGCAGGCAAAGCTCTCCCCATGATTTCATCCCCATGCCAGGACAAGGTTCCAGATTTCTATACATCAGTGATTGCTAAAGGTACAGGAGCAGAATGAGAAAAATGTTGGTAACCTAGTCTACAACATGAAGTTGAATTTCTGTTACTGTTTTGTCCTACTTGTACACCGCCCAGACTGGCCTTGGCAGCCAGATGGGCAGTATAAAAATCAAATAAATAAATAAATAAATAACGTAAATAAGTAAATGTCAGCAAATAGTCAAAGGCACTGGGTAGGTAAACAAATAACAAATGGTCCTGCTAGAACAGATTCAGACCAGGACATGTCACCTCCCAGGGTGCAGTGGAAGTCCCACAATCTATGCAATTCAAAGTGCACAGGACCTAAAACCAGCTAAATTAACACGAACGAGAATTACAGAGTTTAGGCATTATGTTTCAGATTATAAGCCCCAGAATCCCCAATCAGAATAGTCATGATGCGTGGGGAATTTGGAGAGATGTAATCCAAAAGATAGGTTTCTCAAGTTCTATCAAAGTCCCACAACTGTATGTTTAATAGTGTAAGTAAATATTCATTTTTTGCCCTTTCATGACATCCATAATCTACTGTCCGGATTGCTACCTCAGTCTGCCCAACAGTATGGCCTGCACTATCTGGTTGCTTGCCTGATGGTCTCAAGAAGGCAAAGCCATCTTTGTCTTAGACACCCAAAGCTATACCGGTCCTTAATACACAGACTGTCAATATGTACAGGTTCTTATATTCCCAAGGCCGGAATCCTGTTGCTTAGTGCAGTGAAGTGCACTAGAGTAACCCATTTCAATGAACCGAACTTACAGAGGCATTCATTCACTAAATCCTCATGAATTCAATGGGCCTATTCTACTGCAAATTACTACACTAAACAACAGGATTTTGGCCATTGTTCCCAATACCTTTTCCTTTGCTCCCCGAGAAAGTAACCAAAGAAGCTCATGAGAGTGATGGTCCACTGGCCACAAACTATAATCCTCTGTTTCATTTCTGTTGAATACTGAGCACCTCAACTTCACTCCATAACACTGTGACATTTCCAGGAAACAAGCAAGTAGTAATTGTACTACAATTAAACTCAGGGGGAATGGCTGACACATTAGCTACAAGCAGCTGAACATTTGCAAGATTCTGTACAGATTGGCATCACTTTATTTCAGAGAAATGTCAAACGTCTTGCAAAAACTGAGCTCATGGGCATGTGGTGCATAAGCAGCAATCACTTGTCAGCAAAATAAGTGATGAACATTTCCCTCGTTCTAGGTGATGAAAACACCTGAATTGGTTCCTCTTTCGTTAAAAGCTTCACAAACTTCTATTGCTTAGACATGCTTTGGAGCCTATGAGGGTCTAATTTTGTTCTGCCTTACATTCTCCAGCTTTCTTCAACAATGTTGGCCTTTTTCAATTGATGTTCTCTGTGCCTGTAATGCCATCCAAATTCTCCTGTGGTATCATCACCCTTTTTTCTTCAAATCTCTTCTAAAGCCAAGCTCTTATTGGATGTGAAACCTGGAAACCTGTGATTTAACCCAGGGTTGAGAGCCATTTTCCCCCTTTCAACAGCTGCATTCTCCCTGGAAATCTTTATTTGCAAGGCGGGGGGGGGGGGAGGGAAACCATATATTGATCATGGGCAGAGCCAAAGCTACTGGTAGGTACAGCTACCCTCCACCCCCACAACCCCTTCTCTCTCTCTCTCTCTCTCTCTCTTTCTCCTTCATTCTCCTTCTCAAGTGTTCTGCTAATGGAGAAGCAGGTCTCTCTCACCATGGCCATAAAATAAGTGTCTCCAGAGGGCTTTCGAAGTTATACAGGGGGAGGGGGGGTCACACATACTCTAGGGTTGCAAACTGCTTATTTCTGATGTAAACTGCCTTGGATATCAATGCTTTGCATTTAGGATTAATGTGCACAGCATGTAGAGATGAAAAGCATACTCATTAAATCCTTGGTTCTCGTGTATTTAGCCTCCCTTGACTTGACACACCACTTCAAACAGGAGTTTTCAATCTCCATGAGATTCCCCATCTCCAAGTAAGAGAAAAACCTCATGAGGAAGGTCAGAGATGGCCGTTTCAAGGAACATATTCTGAAAAGTGGTGCAGGCACATACACCCCAGCTGACAACCTGGTTCATTCTTTTCTAGCTGAGCTGATGTTCACTTGTACCAGAAAGCCTGCCTAGTAATGGTCTGGCCAGACTTACTTAGCATGTCCAGTGCATTTAACTTCTACTTTGACTTCTCTTTCTTCAAACCCCTCAACTGCTTATTTAAGTTTCTTATTTTGCTCCTACTGACCAGTCAGAATTGTTCTTCCATAAAACTTGGCTCTCACCAAGTATCCTCTGAACTCTTTTGTCTCACTTTTCTGCCAAAATTCATCATGCTGTTTGATCCTATTTATCAGTCCTTACCTGTCCAATTAGGGACGTGGTGGCGCTGTGGGTTAAACTGCAGAAGCTGCTGACCCTGCAGCCTCTGCTGCAGGGTCAGAAGACCAGCAGTCGTAAGATCGAATCCACGCGACGGAGTGAGCTCCCGTCGCTTGTCCCAGCTCCTGCCAACCTAGCAGTTCGAAAGCATGTAAATGCAAGTAGATAAATAGGTACCACCTCGGTGGGAAGGTAACGGCGTTCTGTGTCTAGTCGCGCTGGCCACGTGACCACGGAAACTGTCTTCGGACAAAACACTGGCTCTATGGCTTGGAAACGGGGATGAGCACCGCCCCCTAGAGTCGGACACGACTGGACTAAATGTCAAGGGGAACCTTTACCTTTACCTACCTGTCCAATTAACCTGGTGTTTTTCTCCTTAATTTTCCATTTGCTTTTCCCTCAGGTTCCTCTAACACTGTTTCTTGCTATCTCCGAACCCTTCATTTAGCCAGCCTGCTTCTGGATTCCTTGCCATTTAGCTTCATTACTTCCTGGAACCTTCACTAACTTTGCCCACCAGCAGTGCACATCAAGTACCTCCTGTCGCAGATCTGTGTGAGATTTTAGTCCTAGGCAAACTGGTTTCTAAGTTATGTCACAGACTGTGAATATTCCATGTTGTCAGTTTCATTATTCCAGCACTGAGAATGATTGTGAACTTTCCATGACATCACACCACTTCAGACGGTTGTGTAATATGGATACTGTACACAAAACCACTACATGGCTGCTTGATATGTGACTGTCATACAGTGTCCTTCAGTGACTGACAGCTTGAGTTAGGTGTCTAAGAACAACCACAAACATGTAACCTGAATTTGCAAAACAACACAACTGTTTTTTTGTTTGTTTTGAAGACTATAATTTTCCAGGGAGAAACACAACAGATCTCCCCAGTTCATCCTTCTAATTCTCAGGCAAGTCTGAATGTTGAGTACCATGACTACTTCTAAATGTACAAAAAGAACAAGGCAAAACTGTTTACTGAAAAGAATGAAGAGAAGATCTGCAAGTACACAACATCCTGAAAGGGCTATCACAAGGAAGACTGAAGGACCAGTTTTTGAAACAAAGATGTGGTCATTTGGGGGGTGGGGGAGAGAATGTTATAGGAAAGAGAGAGGAGGAGTCATTGCATTTGAACTGAAGGATTTCAATTAGGAGACAATGATGCTTAACGTCACAATCTTAAGTATTGGGCAACCTCTTCTGATGGATCAACTTGAGTCTAGCAGTGAAAGCAGTGGGCTACAGCAGAAATGCACACTTATACTTGAAAATTAGGCCAAAGTGAGCAACAGAAGCTTCAATCCTGCTCTAGACTAAACCCTATTGAAATCAAAGAGACATGTATAGATTGTCCTATAAATGGTCATAAAACTCTATATCAGCTTTCTACAACTGGTGACCTCCAAATGTTTTGGCTACAATTGCTACAATTTCTCCTTCCAGCTATAAGATGTGCACACAACATGCTAAAGGGCACCAGTAATGTAAAAATGTGCCCACTCTCCTCCTTAATTATAGTTAACAGTACTTATACACTGCAGTATAGTTCCTTAACATCTAGCTAATGGAACACATGGACCATGGTATCAGATAGTACAAACCAATAGGAAAGCAGGCCTCTACCTACCTCTAACAAGTGGATTTAAGAAGGAGGATTATGACAGCAGTAGATGAGGGGAAATGATGAAATGTGGTTGAATAGATGTTGGAGGCAGCTGTAGACTAGATAGCATGCCATCTCTAAAAGTGGGGGTGGGTGGGAGTATTTGCTAATTCAAACAAGACAAGGCAGGGAATGTGTGGACTGCCATCCAACAGATAAATTAGTGGCATTTATGATCATAGAATCTTGAAGTTGGAAGGGGCCTATAAGGCCATCAAGTCCAACTGCTTGTTCAATGCAGGAATACAAATCAAAGGTTATCTGCCAGGTGGTTGTCTAAATTTCTCTTGAATGCCTCCAGTGTTGGCGCACTCAACAACATTTGAGGTAACTGATTCTGTTGCCGTAGTGTTCTAACAGTTAGGAAGTTTTTCCTTAGCTCCACAAAGACAAAAGTCATTAGTTTCCTGCAGAGACATCTGGTGCAAATTCTTACTATCAAAAACCACAGAGTACAATTTCCATCATACCCAACCACTAACTAGGGCTGGTGGAAGATGCAGTGCAACAACATCTGGCAGGCCACACATTCCCTTTCTCTGGTGCAACAGGCATTGGATTGCAGGTCATAAAGATTAAGAGTGTTTCCACCTTTGAAAGAACAAACAAAAGACAGAGACAAAACACAGTTCAAGATTTTGCTAGGAACAGTTAACATGAAGCCAGTTCAGCTTCAGAGCAAAAGGGCGAAGATGATTATTTTAAAAGATATCTCCCAATACTGAAACACCATTACTGTAGAGCTTAATTGCTGTAGAGTGATTGCAAACTGGAACCTAGATGTTTAGAGAGGCAAGAGCATTTCTGAAAAAGCAGAGATGGATAAAGTAGAAAAATATCACAGGGACATCTGTGTATGGGGACTTTTTTTAAACAAAAACATTCTTCCCTGTTTGTTATTTTCAGGTAGCAGCAGACAGACAGGCTTGTGTGACAAAAACATTGATTGCTGAATGAGGCTCTGAAGTAGCAGCCACCAGTGCAGGAAGTGTGCAGAACGAGGCAAAGACTGTGCTAATTAGATCTGAAGAATTATTGTGCTTCATATTACATTGAAGAGCTCCTTTATTTCTGTCACCTGGAGATAAAATCTTGTACATAATAATCAGATTTCTAACATCATCATCAAGAAATAAATGGAAGAATCTGAACACATGATAGAGAGCTAGTGGACTAAATTCCAGATTTAATTGGCACCTGGTGAAGAACTGGTACATAATCACTATAAACATAATGGTCAAGTCATGCATCTCAAGGATGTGGATGCAATGCTTGAAGAAATCCTACTGATTACTTGCATACATGAGTGTAGCTTACAGTATGTGGCCAGTAAGCCAGACAAATTACATCCATGTAAACAAGAAACAATAAATAAATCTATTAGCTGGAGCAGCATTAACTCAATAAAGGAGTCTTCAGGTTGCAAGTCCTGAGCAGAGTGTTAATGACAGGACCTCACAGACATAATTAAGCCATAAATCAGAAGTCACAATAAATATATTTGACACATTCACTCCCCTCTCCTTATGTTTTTAAGGTTTTGTAAGATGTCAAGATTATGTTTCAAAATGAGAAGGAATGCATAAGACTCTATATTTTATTCAGACAAAGGAAGGGCTAGTAATACTATCACTATTTGCATTATAAAGACAGTGATTCCCGAACTAGAGATACTTTAAATTACCTTTATTATAACGTCTTGGAATCATGATCTATCTAAGTTAATACTGACAGCAAACCTTCAGAGTTTACACATAAAGTTTACACATAAAGAACAGTTTATTTGTGGTTTCTGCCAGAACATGGGCTAAACCATGAAGTTCAGAGGTGTGAAGAAAGTGTGAAGCCGGCTCTTTCTACACTGGTAGAGCACCTGTGCTGGAGATTAAACCTAAAAAGTACCTTTCTGACTCTGACTCTTTCCCCTTGAACTGGGAAAGTAATCTTGGATCACATGAGTTCTAGCTACTGAACATTATATAGCAAAAGAATCTGGAAGGAGAATTGTCCTTTACCAGGAGACCAAGTTGTATGGAGCAGCTGGGAAATCAACCCGGAGTGCTCACTGGAAGGACAGATCCTGAAGCTGAGGCTCCAATACTTTGGCCATCTCATGAGAAGAGAAGACTCCCTGGAAAAGCCCCTGATGTTGGGAAAGTGTGAAGGCAAGAGGAGAAGGGGACGGCAGAAGACGAGATGGTTGGACAGTGTCATCGAAGCTACCAACATGAATTTGACCCAACTCCGGGAGGCAGTGGAAGACAGGAGGGCCTGGCGTGCTCTGGTCCACGAAGAGTCGGACACAACTTAATGACTAAACAACAACAAGGAGACCAAGTGCACAGTGTTTGGTCAAAGTTTCTCTCTGCAATGTGGTTTGACATCACACCCATCTCTGTTGAGAATGCTTCCTAAGGGAAAAATAAAGCACTGTAAAATGAATCCTGGAAAATTTCTGTTTCTGTGAACCTAACCTAGGAATGGAAGCAAGGTTTGCTGACTCAGTAGTGTTGGCAAAGGTAACATTTGTGCACCTCCCAAAATTCTTAATGAGAGGAAATGCACTTTGCTTGAGACTTCATTTGGGAGATTTATGGGAGATTTTGGGGGAAATAAAGTATGTAAAAAGCAATGCACATATTTTAAAATTTGAATAGCTAAAATGCATACAATTGAAAAAATTAATTAATGCAATTTAGTTAAAAGGGGGAATGTACCATTAGGGGAACTGTATACATTGACATTGCATAGTGAAAAATAAAAATGTATCTTAGAGTGGAAGAAAACAGTCTCACCTGCCTGATAAAAACAAGGACAGGAAGAAAAGACAGGTGAGATTCAGAGATGGACAATGTAACTGAGAGATTTTTCACATCCCTAACATTATCCCTGCCTAAGAATGCTGGTGATGGTAACCGTTTTCTCTTACACTGTAAAACCACCTGTTATAAGGCTCTTGGGCATTGTTAGAAGGCACTGTCCCACCAGTTTGTTTCTCAGTCTAGCCCCCAACCCCCAGCTTTCCATGTCAGCCTTTGCAAGAATAATCAGAAAAATGCATGTTCAAGGAAGTTGTTCTTTTTCATGGCTGCCTGAGATTCTGTCCATACAGCTCTTCTGTATATCTTCCCCCTCTTTCTCTCTCTCAATCTGTCACTTTTCAACATTGCAGCTGGCATGGAAAGCTGTTTGCCCAAAATAAAGTTTATTCTTGAAAACAAAGGGTTTGTGTGCTTTGAACATCACGGGCATCATCCTGTGAATACTGCATCACTTCCCTGCCCTATAATCTCCCTCAGCCGGTGGAGTGTAAACCTAGTGTATAATTCCCCAGAGAATAATTCCACCACCTGAAACTGACAATTCTACAATGATTTCTTCCCTTCCATATTCTCATTATGTATTCTCCAGCCCCCCCCCAATTTGTTAGCAATAAAAGTGTTCTCGTACTTTAAGCAAACCCAGCTGCTCCATACAACAAAATTATATATTTCAAACTACACATTATATCCATTCTCCAGTTCTTCTCTATTTTACCACTATCTCAAAAGTATGCACACAAAGAAACCTAATTTGCGTTATCACATGTAGCATAAGCTAAAGGCACAACAGATGCTAATCCATCTCTCCTTGTCTCTTACACTTTCTGATCTCCCTTGCTTTTCACAAAAGTAGTTTAAGTCACAGAATAAACATAACTAAAGCTGCTTCCATTTGAACCTTCATATTCCATACCAGGAGACAACAGTTAGCAGAGCAAGGGCTGGGCCTACATTTTCTACCCAGATGCCAGAAAGCCAGATGAAAATAAAGGAACAGACAAGACCATAATTCTCTCTTTTTTTAAAATATAAAGGTGTGTGCATGTATATGATTGGAAAACAGGTTGGGACTATTTTCTAGTAACAACACTGCAAACAGTCACTTCTTCCAGGTTATCCAGAACCCTCATGGAACAAGTACCAGCCCTTCATATCCATGTCTCATTCCCCTTCCCAAAATAGAGAATCACAAGGTGGGATGAATATTCTGCTCTTTGCCGGGACCTCAGATGAAGGCCGTAGTAGAACTGAGCAGGCAGGAACATGAAGAGGAAGGAGATGCAACAGGAGGGAGAGATAGCAGAGAGTGATCAAAGTGATGTGAAATTGGACATGATTAAGGAGGAGGGGCATTCTAACAGTTCTGAGACCCAGACTTGTAAATGAGGTGGATGGGAAGTGCGTATGTTTTGCTCCACAGACCTGTAGTGCAATTGTGGAACTCACAGTAGCTAATTGGGGCTAATTAAGGTATCTGTTATATGACTAGAACCTTTTAATTAGACACAATTAGCTATCATGACACCTGCAACTATGCTACTATGCATTAAGGGGAATTAGGACTTGGTTCTAGGTAAAAGACTAGGGTTCTTGCTTGAATATACTGCTTATATATGAGCAGGAACTTTTCTGCAAGTATATTGCTTTTAACATGGAGAAAGTGGCAACAAAAAGAGGCTATGTGCTTCCTTGCTCACACTGTGGATTAAACCAGGGTAAGTAATGCCTCAGCAGGGCTAAAATCTCAACCAAGCTTTTTGCAGTATTTCAGATGAGACCAATTCAATAGGCTTACTCTTAAACAAATTGACAGAGGTCCACAGCTATCAGAGTACAACCAAGACACTGCTGTCTGACGTAGAGGCAGAAGGGCAGCCCCGCCCCAAACTAGGGTCAGCACTTGAGTACTCCAGATGTTAACTCCTAACTTCATCTATCCCCTTGTCCGTGGTGCCACCTGAACCACATCTCTTCACCCTGCTTCTTACATAGCCAGTGTGACAACTGATGGATAACGAAGTAACAAAGACAGAATGATACTCATCAGCTAAACTTGTAACACGTTGGTTCTGTACACCCACTCAAGCATAGCACAGGCTTTCTAAAGCTTACAGTCACTGAAGATTCAAGTAATACCAGCAACACACAGTGCCTTTATCACCTTCTCCTAGTTCACCATGAGTGAAAAAAATCAATAAAATCTTGTTCACACCATGCCAAGACTTCCTTTTGCACCAGCAAGACTTATTGACTTCCCTGGTCTTATTCCTCTGCAATCTTCCACATGCTACACCTGCTATTCTGTGAAGGCAACTGTCAAATTCTGCACACCTTAATGTCTCTTCCATTGACTCCTGCACAAGAATCATGCCATCTTGCACAGGAATTGTGATCCTTTTGCACAGCTGGGCATTTCTTCTCTTTCCAAGTGAATCCTACATAGGAAAGATGCCACTTTACGCAGGAACTGTAATAATACCGCAGAGATTGGCATTTCTTCCAGGTAAAAAGGACCATAAAATGCCTGAAAAATCCCATGAGATTATTTTGCATGATTTCTCTGGAGACAAAACATTTATGGAAAGAAATTTTGCTATGAGAAAAACAGAGGGATTTTTTTTATCCCCCAGTTTCTAACACAGAGTGAGATACTATGAAACTCATATCCTTAGTGCTCTCCTGAACAGAGATCATCTGTTTACAAGTTGTCCACAACATTCTAACCTCCTGACTTGCTTCATGTAATATGGTACAAAATATAGCTGCTGGCATTTTGAGTGGTGCAATCTATTCAGATTGTATCTTGCCAGTGTTCATAAGGTTTCATTAGCTGTAGGTCCATGCCAAGCAGGATTGTTAGCTCACAGTTGCTGGGAATTCTCAGAGAATAGCTATGCTTCTCTTGTGTCTCCAAGTGGGGAGACAAATTCAGGGTGAGCAGCAATGGAGTAAGACATTTTGATTTTTTTTGTATATTATTTCTCTTTGAAGCCAGGGATTCAATTAAAAAACAACAATCCTATTTCCCACCACCTAAGGTCTGATTTTCCATATTGCCTGGCTATCCACATTCTGACTAGATAATGGACCCATATAGCTGGATTCCCCTTATGACCTTTTCCCACAGCCAGCTGACTCAGAAGCTATTCTGGTTCCCTTCAAATTCTTGCCTGTCCCAGCGCTGTGATGTCACAGTCACCCATCCCTCTGGTGTTGTATGGGCCTGCCTTCTTGTCACACTTTCATCCCTGAATCTCAGGAAATGGGATGCTGCTGATCTAGCAATCCTAAATCCAATTTTAATCCCATCTAGAATAGGGTCCATTGAATCAACTGAACTTTAGAAAATAAACACCTATGCAACTTTAATTAATTCAGTGGGGCTGATCTAGTTAGAACTAAGAATTGGATTTGGGCCTACAGTCTTGAGAACTAGGTACCTGAAGAAATACATCCTACCCATGGTGTCACACTGACCAAGATCCTTCTCTACAACCCCTCTTCATATGAGGTGAAAGGTTTAATAACAACAGGAAGGGACTTTTGATGGAAGACTCCACAGGGAAATTCATCTAGTACCAGCACTGGTTTTTAAAGATGTCTAGCAAAACCCATTTTTATTCTTCTAGGCTTCAGAATATTTCAAACATTTTAAAAAATCTTGCCCACATTTTATTCATGTGGTTTTATTATGTATAATATTTTCCTTTTGTAAAGCTCCCCAATCAACTTCTGTTTGTTTCTTTTTTCCTGGGCACACAATGGCTTTGTGTTCTTATGTTCCTAGTGATGTGTTCACAAACAGTGGGGTGAATTCCCCTTGCTTAAACACATACAAACTTACTATATGAAGGAAGAGGCTAGTGTGCCCACTGGTATATAAACTGGATAACAATGCTGCTGTAACATGACCTACACACGATGGTCTTTACAGATGCACCTTTGGTAATGTTAGTGTTTGTTTTGTTTTTTAATTAAAGTATTTTGCTGATTCTTATGGTTTTACAGTAGGGCAAGTTTACATTGTTTTATTAAGGTTTTAGCTAAACATGAAGAGACTCCACATGCTTGCAAACAGAGTCTATCCAGAATCACAGTGTGGATTTCGAGCTAATGGATCCACCACTGACATGGTATTCTCCCTCAGACAATTGCAGGAGAAATGTAGGGAACAATGACAGCCACTCTTTGTGGCCTTCATAAATCTCACAAAGGCCTTTGATTTGGTTAGCAGGGACAGCCTTTTTAAAATACTTCCCAAGATTGGATGTCCACCTCGACTCCTTAACATCATCAGGTCCTTTCATGAGGAAATGAAGGGCACTGTAGTTTTTGATGGCTCAACGTCAGATCCCTTTGACATCTGAAGTGGAGTGAAACAGGGCTGTGTTCTCGCGCCGACCCTGTTTGGGATCTTTTTTGCTGTCATGCTGAAGCACGCCTTTGGAACTGCAACAGAAGGTGTCTATCTCCAGATTAGATCAGATGGAAAGCTCTTTAATTTCTCCAGATTGAGAGCGAAGACCAAAGTCCAGCTGAAATGCATGCGGGACTTCCTCTTCGCCGATGATGCAGCTGTTTTTGCCCACTCTGCTGAAGACCTCCAACAACTCATGAATCATTTTAGCAAGGCCTGCCAAGACTTTGGATTAACAATCAGCCTGAAGAAAACACAAGTCATGGGCCAGGGCGTGGACTCACCTCCCTCTATTACCATCTCCACACAAGAATTGGAGGTTGTTCATGACTTTGTGTACCTTGGCTCAACGATCTCTGACACTCTCTCCCTAGATGTCGAGCTGGATAAACGCATTGGCAAGCAGCTACCATGTTCTCTAGACTCACAAAGAGAGTTTGGCTTAATAAGCAGCTGATGGCATATACCAAGATCCAGGTCTACAGAGCCTGTGTCCTGAGCACACTCCTGTACTGCAGTGAGTCCTGGACCCTTTGTGCACGGCAGGAGAGGAAGCTGAACACCTGCCATATGCGTTGTCTCTGACACATTTTTGGTATCACCTGGCAGGACAAAGTTCCAAATAGAGTAGTCCTAGAACGAGCTGGAAGTTTTAGCATGTATACATTACTGAAACAGTGACGTCTACGTTGGCTTGGGCATGTCGTGAGAATGGCTGATGGTCGGATTCCAAAAGATCTCCTGTATGGAGAATTAGTGCAAGGAAATCGCCCCAGAGGGAGACCACAGCTGCGATACAAGGACATCTGCAAGCGGGATCTGAAGGCCTTAGGAATGGACCTCAACAGATGGGAAACCTTGACATCTGAGCGTTCAGCCTGGAGGCAGGCGGTGCATCATGGCCTCTCCCATTTTGAAGAGACCCTTGTCCAGCAGGCCGAGGCAAAGAGGCAGTCCCGAAACCAGCAAAATCAGGGAGCTGATTGTATTTGTCTTCAGTGTGGAAGGGATTGTCACTCTCGTATTGGCCTTCTCAGCCACACTAGACGCTGTTCCAAGTCCTCCATACAGAGCACGTTGCCATAGTCTCTCGAGAATGAAAGATGCCTAATCTAACCTAATCTAGCTAAACATTGGTTTTACCTGTTTTTATTTCTGTTAATAACTTTGTAAGTGGCCATCAGTGCTATCTTTTAGTGGAAAAGTGAGGTAAATATAAAATAACATAAAATAAACAATAAAGGATAGCAGCAATCAGACATCTAATGGGATCTTAATTTTCCTGATCATATAATACTACTTGTGGATAATTATCATTGATCTTGAAGAGGTTTTCAGGTTCCATTCAACCCAACCATTAAATCTGAACAGTTTGGGGCCTAAAATAATAATAATAATAATAATAATAATAATAATAATAATAATAATAATAATAATAATAATAATAATAATAATAATAATAAGAAGAAGAAGAAGAAGAAGAAGAAGAAGAAGAAGAAGAAGAAGAAGAAGAAGAAGAAGAAAATCAAAGACTGCTTAGGCTTTTAGAGGAGGTCCTAGTCAAGGTCTGACAACCTGTTGTCATGGGGCTGCGTGTGGCCCTTGATCTAATTTTATGGAGGTTGGGAAGCCCAGATGTATGAGACAAGAAAATGCTGGAAGAGGAAATGGGCAGGAAAGAATGGAAAGACAGAGTAGCCTTCTGCAAGCAACTAGTTCACACTTCTGACAAAAGTAATCTGTCCTTCCTTCACGGGAGAGAGGGAAAGAGACAGAGAGAGAAATTGAGATATGGGGGAGTCAGAAAAAGAAAGAGAGATAATAAAGAAATTAATTTTATGAGAACTAAATAAAATGAACGTGTAACTCTAAAATATTGGAAACGACAGATATAAAAACAAAGACTTGTGTCCAAGATATTTCAAGGACTGTATCTCCTTTTATGAGTCTGCTGAGTGGGGTCATGGGAGAGGTTCTTCTCTGTAGCTGCTCCCAGACTCTGGAACTCACTCTCACAGGAGGCCAGTCTGATGTCATCTTTGCTGTCCTTTCCCCTTCCTCTGTCCAGATTTTCTTCCTGCCTCCATAGGAGAGCATGCCTCCAGTTTGGGAAGTAGTCGACAGTCTTTTTGGTATACCCACAGACAAAGAAGTCTGTGAACTTCAATTAAATAGAGACAGTTCTGAGTTTGTATTGGGAGTTTTGTATTTTCAAAATGGAGATGGACTGTCTGTTGCTCTTCCCACTCCTGCCTCTTCCTAGTCTTTTTTTTTTTTTGGCAACATCTTGCCTTTTGCAAAAAATTTAAAAATCTCAAAAGTGTACAGACATTTTTTGTGTATCTATCTAGGTGGCCTACCAAAGATATTACCATAATATGAATTTTGGCATATTATGTCATTATTCTCACATACATAAAATTAATCCCCAGTAGATGGTAGTTTGTCTGAACAGTTTTTAGCCAGTCCCTTTATTCTGTTTGCCTTTTAAGTGTCAGATTTAAAGCAGGGGGCAGGTTGTAAAGAGAGTTGGGGTGCCAGAAAGAATGTAATTCCCAGGGAGGTCCTGGGGACAAAAGCATCTGTCAGGTCACTGATGAATTTGCTGCTGCTGCTGCTTTTGCCAGAGGAGAAAGCAAAGTGGCAAAGAGGGGAAACAAGAGTGTCTGCTTATTTTCCACTGAAAGCCCTACTGCTCCAGAAAGTGTTGCAATATGCAGAGGTCTTTTGGCTCAGCTAGCCTGGTACCACAGCAAAAGCTGGAGTGCTGCAAAAATGTAAAGAGCCTTGCCTAAAATTTCAAACAGAAAGAAAATGTGTTGGATTATAGGCCAACCTTCATGTTGTGAAAGTGATCTGTGATTGATCTCCTGACTTAATATTTTTCCCCTTCAAATACAGCTGCTGGGGCCTGTCAATAGGTGCACAACAATTGTGACAAGGTGATGTTTAACCTTTTTGGATTTGGAAGTCAGCATAGATGAAAAGATTAAATACTTTCCTACAAATTGACAGCTCCAAGGCTCCATTCCAGTTGTTGCTTTTTTTTTTTTTTTTTTTTAAAGGTAGATAATCAATCACAGATTTCCTGTGTAATGGCTGAAATTATGTTCTGGAAGTTACAAAGTGTAAGGTCGATGACATCATCTGCCATAGTGGGTTTTGGAAATTAGCATTTTCCAATTCTCTGCCCACCCCTAAAGGTCCTGAGGCTACCGTAGCATTTCTTTAGTCATGGGGAAGCTGATTAAATGACAGCTTAAATGATTAAGATGTCATTTAATCATCTCCAACTGCTTCCCCACAATGAAAAAGATCCACAGGATTCTCTGAACCTGGAGTGGGAGCATTATAATTTTTTTGTTTCCAAAAAATCACCACGGTCGATGACATTATCAGTTTTATGTGGTGTATCTCTGTGAACAGCATATCAGCCTATATGTACATTGGCTTCTCTAGTATAACCTGGAAGACAACTTCTCTCATTATCACTGCCACTGCTCCTGCTCCTCCTAGTTCTTTTGAAGCAACTCCATACTTGCCATTCTTCAGCGAGCTCAAGGCCCTGCACATGGCTTCCCTCCTCCCCAGTTCATCTCCAAAACAACAATCATGTGAGGGAGGAGGTTAGACTGAGAGAGAATGACTGCACCAAGCTCATTCAGGGAGTTTCATGGCTAACTGGTGGACTTGAATCTGCATTTCCCAATCCAATGTTCTGAATGCTGTACCATTCCTCAGCAAGAGGCCTGGATAAGATGTTCAAAGTATACATCATAATAATAGGATCTTCCTGAGACTATCTCAAAAAAACCACTAGACACATTACTATTAACTACCTACCAAGAGATGGTGAAATTAATGCTGATTGTGTGGGCATAGGCAGGTCATCCTTTTCTAGCCTACCATTTTTGGCAACATCAGGATCACTGTTCCCACATCTTCAGCAGAAGGTACCCCAGATAATTTGGGTGAAAAAATAAGGCAACAGGCATTGGCAATTGAGGGCAAAGTGTGGTCTACTCATGTGACTCCCAGTTTGTAGGAAAACCCATGATGCAACAATAATATCAATGCTACGATCATGTCAGGGACAGCAAGTTAGCTAGCAGTTAAAGTTAGCAAACTCATAGAAGGCAAAGACAGATGCACAAACACAGGAGAAATGCACAATGGCTTTTTATAATGACTAATGTCTAATCTACTCTTTGCATTAGGAATTATAGTTATGTTTCTCCTTCTATTTGGACAGCATAGGAACCATCACAAAAGGTAAGGAATTCTTTTGTGAAAAGATAATATGAAGATCAGGATACACCACCATTAGTGTACAAACTAATATAGGTTCTTCACACTGACTGAAAAAATTGCTCCATTATACTGTACTAGTACTGCCCACTGTGAGAGACACCAACTCTCCAGGGTCTCATAGGGACAAAGGAAACTGCATTGTATTGAGTCAGACCGTTGATCCATCTAGCCTGATACTGTCAACACTGACTGTCAGCAGCTCTATAGATTTTCAGAGCCCCATCTGGCAATCACTTGTGGTCTCTAATAGTCTCCCATCCAAGTATGAACCAGATCTGACCCTGCTAAGCTTTCAAAGTCAGGTAAGGTCAAGGTGTTCATGGTGGTATGACAATCAGAGATCTGTCACTCTCACTGCCCACAATTATTTGAGGGAGGGATTGTGCACACACTTATCTGTGCATACACTCTACCACTGAAGAACTGGCGCTCCTGCACGTTACTCAGTAGTAGGCATTGACTTACTGTGGCAGAGTAAATTGTATTCTGCATAAACTGATTGCCACGGTTTTTAACAGGCCATTCTTCCTCCAGCTCAGTCTCCATTTTTTTTGCCTTGTCTTCTCAAAGCAGTGCACAAATACCTATATCAGGCCTATTAGAAATGGGTTACAAGCACTGCTATTACACACAGAGTTGAAATACATTTGGAATACCAGGTTCTTGAGAAAACTGTCTTTTAAAAAGTGCAGTCTTAAATACAGGAAACAAAATAATCTGGAAGGAGCGTTACTGTACTGAGATGACTAATAACTTCACATCAACAATTAATTAGCGCTGACATTTTCCTCCTGAGAAATGTCACCTTGATGCCTACTTAGAGATGTATTTTGAAATAAGCAGCTGAATACCAGCCAACCACATTTGCCACATGTGGATCAGGCTGTCACTCTGCACAGATTAGGTAAGGTACTGCATCACTAGACGGAACACATTACCTGTCAGATTGATTCACTAAGCATTAGAAGGTTACTAAAACTTATATTACAGCAGCAATGTAAATCAACTAGATTTATATTCACAGCTATTTAGGTTGCTTTGTCTCCAGTTTTATTAAGGTGTGCCATATGTTTCTGAAATATAAATTTAGAAGAAAGTTTTGAAATAAAGTGTGAGAGAAAGATCGTTGTGTTGTCATGTGCTATCAAGTTGGAACCAATTATGGTGACCCTAGGAGAATTTTCAAGGTAAATGAGATATTTAAGGGATAGTTTTACTTGTTCTACCTCCCGTTGAATTTCCACAGCACAGCAGAACCAAGGTCTCCTGAATCCCAATCTGCCATGTTATCCACTATACCACACTGGGTCTACAGCAGCCATTCGGGGGTGGGGGGGTGGGGGCTAGGACATTTGAAGGGGACCACAGGCTAGAAACAATTATTCACACACCACCTAATAAGATTCTTTATGTAGCTTATACAATCCTGATTCAGCCTATATTTCTTTCATATTGTGTTTATGACTCTGGGGAAAAAAAGGTTGGGAAACCTGCTTGAAATCACTAGCATTAAGAAATAGTACCCTTCTCACACAATAGGAGAGCATTTGTAAAATTCTGGTCACCTTCTTTTCTTTTCTCTTGGTCTTTATCCTTAAAAAACTCATTCAATTACCTTATATTTTACTTCTACAATTTTTTTTTACACAGCTCTTCATATCTTCAAGGCTTTGCATGGAAAGGAAACAGTAAGCTCAAATGTCAGCATAAGAAGTGGAGAATAGGGGGCAGTAAGGGGTGGATGATAGGGGCAGTATTCAGATTAAAATGTAAAATTAGAGAAATAAATTATCCCAATGAAACAAAATTTAAGTTGGGCAAAGCTGATGTTGGACCTCAGCTCCAAGCATACTCCAGCCAAAACAGCCACTGGCCACACTGCCTGGCTGGCTATTTTGGGACTTGCGGTCTAAAGAAGTAACTTTTACCATTTCTAAGCAAAATATTCTGACAACTTTAGTGAGGTGAACCTTGTAGGAAACAAAGAATCCTTGATTCTGTGCTTCTGTTCTGCACAACAAATGTTATTATAGTAACACAGCATGGAAGATGGCAAAATATAAGGCAGAGAAAGAGAAGTAGAGATGAAACATAAACCATGCAATACAGTCAATATCTAAGAAGCTGTGCAAACTGCTGCAGTTCTTAGCATCTGCTGGAGTTCTTAGCATCTCCAGGTTTCATGAACTCGTAATCGGCTCAAGAAGAGACCGTGGGAAATTTAGGAATGTTAATATTTTTTAAAGAAATGGACAAAATTTAGGAACATATGTCCCTTAAATGTGGGGACAAAAAAAAATGAATCGCAATATTTGTAAGAAATCACTGATTTGTTTAATATTCATCACTTCATATTCATCAGTTCCAGAGACCCCAATGAATATGAAGGGATGAATATTTACAGTATATCACAGAGGTGAGTACACCCCCTCACATTTCATAAATATTTTAGTATATCTTTTCATGTGACAACACTGAAGAAATGACACTCGGCTACAATGTAAAGCAGTGAGTATACAGCTTGTGTAACAGTGTAAATGTGCTGTCCCCTCAAAATAACACAACACACGGCCATTAATGTCTAAACCGCTGGCAACAAAAGTGAGTACACCCCTAAGTGACAATGTCCAAATTGGGCCCAAGTAGCTGTTTTCCCTCCCTGGTGTCATGAGACCCGTTAGTGTCACAAGTCTCAGGTGTGAACAGGGAGCAGGTGTTATCGCTCTCACTCTCTCAGACTGGTCACGGGAAGTTCCACATGGCACCTCATGGTAATGAACTATCTGAGGATCTGAAAAAATGAATTGTTGCTCTACATAAAGATGGCCTAGGCTATAAGAAGATTGCCAAAACCCTGAAACTGAGCTGCAGCATGGTGGCCAAGACCATACAGCAGTTTAACAGGACAGGTTCCACTCAGAACAGGCCTCACCATGGTCGACCAAAGAAGTTGAGTGCCCGTGCTCAGCGTCATATCCAGAGGTTGGCTTTGGGAAATAGACGTATGAGTGCTGCCAGCATTGCTGCAGAGGTTGAAGGGGTGGGGTGGGGGTCAGCCTGTTAGTGCTCAGACCATACGCCACACACTGCATCAAATTGGCCTCCAGGGCTGTCATCCCAGAAGGAAGCCTCTTCTAAAGATGATGCACAAGAAAACCCGCATACAGTTTGCTGCAGACAAGCAGACTAAGGACATGGATTTCTAGAACCATGCCCTCTGGTCTGATGAGACCAAGATAAACTTATTTGGTTCAGATGGTGTCAAGCGTGTGTGGCGGCAACCAGGTGAGGAGTACAAAGACAAGTATTTTAGAGTATATATTTTAATTGTATTTTAATTGTTTTATCTTTTTTACTGTAGTTAAATTGCTGTAAGCCGCCCAGAGACCTTTGGGTAGTGTGGGCAGCATATAAGTTAAATAAATAAAGAAAATAAATAAAGTATGTCATGCCTACAGTCAAGCATGGTGGTGGGAGTGTCATGGTCTGGGGCTGCATGAGTGCTGCCAGCACTGGGGAGCTACAGTTCATTGACGGAACTATGAATGTCAACAGGTACTGCGACATACTGAAGCAGAGCATGATCCCCTCCCTTCGGAGACTGGGCCGCAGGGCAATATTCCAACATGATAACGACTCCAAACACACCTCCAAAATGACCAATGCCTTGCTAAAGAAGCTGAAGGTAAAGGTGATGGACTGGTCAAGCATGTCTCCAGACCTAAATCCTATTGAGCATCTGTGGGGCATCCTGAAATGGAAGGTGGAGGTGTGCAAGGTCTCTAACATCCACCAGCTCTGTGATGTCGTCATGGAGGAGTGGAAGAGGACTCTAGTGGCAACCTGTGAAGCTCTGGTGAACTCTATGCCCAAGAGGGTTAAGGCAGTGCTGGAAAATAATGGTGGCCACACAAAATATTGACACTTTGTGCCCAGTTTGGACATTGTCACTTAGGGGTGTACTCACTTTTGTTGCCAGCGGTTTAGACATTAATGGCTGTGTGTTGCGTTATTTTGAGGGAACAGCACATTTACACTGTTCTACAAGCTGTATACTCACTGCTTTACATTGTAGCTAAGTGTCATTTCTTCAATGTTGTCACATGAAAAGATATACTAAAATATTTATGAAATGTGAGGGGGTGTACTCTGTGATATACTGTACATGTTTTTTATTCCTCCCCATAGGCAGAGTGGGAAGGCTAGGCTGCTGGAATATCGGCTTCCATTCTGGCAGCCTAGCCTTCCCTCTCTGCCTATGCACCTGCCGAACAGCTGTTTGGTAGGCCCATAGGCAAAGAGAGAAGGGCCAGGCTGCCAAAATGGAAGCCACTGCCACCATCTGCAAATATGGCAGCAGCACCGAAGGCGGCAGCACAGAGGTGGGGACAGAGATGGCAGTGGTGGAGATGGAAGCGGCAGCGGTGAAGGAGGCAGCAGCAGCAGGACAAGAAAGGGAGGCGATGGGGGCAGTGGGAAGGGAGCGGGGTGGGCAGTGGGAGCAGGGGGTTCAGCTTTTTTTAAAAAGACATCCACAGGCCGTCTTAAAAAAAAAAGCACTGACAAACTGATTCATGGTTCGTCACTAAAACATTAGTAAATTTGTCGTTCACGGTTCATCAACCTTGATGAACCATGAACTAAGACGAACTGCAATTTTGGCAGTTCTTCTCCTCTATAATGTCCATCCAGACTGCTGAGAGCATTGGCAATGCATAGGGCACATTCCAAGTTGACTTCCTAACGGGTAATGGGCAAAGAAAGATGTGGAACATAGAAAGATTGAAATACATTCTCAGGCTTAATCTGAGCTGCTAATAAAGAAACAAAAATTCTGAGAGACAAATCCAAAGCAAATCCACAAGACAACACTCTTCCACAGAACTGAGCCACTCAATAAGCATCAGGATTTTTTTTTTATTGTTATCAAGCAACGTCTCTAAAGTTCAGGCACCTAGCTTCCAGCCTGAATGCACAAAAGACATGCACACATAAAAAGAATGACAAGAAACCCTGCTGGAAGAAACTACTGCTCTCTTTAATGCTTTCTAGTGGCTTTGAAAGCCTGGTGGTAAGGAACTCAAAGGTATCAATCACTTCCACTGTGCATGGGTGTCAAAGATCATGCTCAATAACTTACAAAACAGGTCATCTGGATTTTAATTTTTTTTATGTTTTTGCAGAGAGGAGCAAAGCTGACCTGCTAGCTCAGTCTGGTACATAGACAGTGTCCTGTTGCTAACAATAACAGAATACCACAATGTACAGTACCTCTTAAGGTTGACAAGTTGTGCTTTTCTCATCCTGTACAATAAACCTGAATGGATTCCAATGGCCAACTTTGGATAGATTTCAAAGGCCAGGAACCACACAGTTGCTCCATAAATACATCACATGGAAGAAAGAGATGCTTATTTTTAATCTCCAGATCACACAGACAGACCAAGTGTAGCCACCCATCTAAAGTTCAATAGGAATATCAACTTAATGTGTGGCTGCTGCAAGAACATAAAAGCCCATGTTGAGCATAATTTGGCTGGGGAAGTGACAATTAAAACTTGTGATATCGATATTATATTGGTTTTATACAGTTTCACAGTACAACCACAAGTGGAATCTTGTGTATAGCCCTGGTCACACCTGGAGAAGGATACTTAAGTCAAGGTGCAGAAAGGGGCCCTTAAAATCAGTTCTGGTAACTCCCCTTTGAAGAAGGCCCAAAACGTCTGGGATTGTCAAACCTGGAAAAAGGTAAGTAAGCAGAGACATGGTAGAGGTGTACAACATTAGGCAAGGTGTAGATGAGAAACAGCTTTTCCACCTCTCTTATAATACTAGAATCCAGGATCTTTTGCTGAAACAGGTGATGGCAGATTCAGGACAAATAAAGAATCAGGGTGAATTCTTCACTTAGCATAGAGCTTTATTGTGGAATTCATGACCACAAGAAGGAGAATATTTAGGGTTAACTAGATAAATTCATGGAAGATAGACTTACTAACAGGATGGCGATATTTTACTTTCAATATTGGAGGTGGTAGACCTCTGTACAGTGGTGCCTTGAGTTGCTAACTTAATTCATTCCGGGATGATGGTCATAACTCAAGTTGGTCGTAACTCAAAGCACCATTTCCCATAGGAATACATTGAAACACGATTAATCCATTCTGGCCGTTTTTTGGTTGTGTCTCAAGGTGCTGGTTGTATCTCAAAGCATTAGTTCCCATAGGAACTAATGCAAAAGCGGTTAATCTGTCCACTAGGGGGAGACTTTTTTTTTAACCTAAGATCTAAGGTTAAAAAATCTAAGGTTAAAAAAAAGGCAGGAAAGGAGGGAGGGAGGGAACAATGGGGAAAAGCAGCCTCTTTGCTGACCAACGGTTAATTGAAGGACAAAAGAAGGGAAAGCAGTTCAAATTCCCTGCCTTTTTTCCGGTCGTATCTCAAAGCACCGGTCACAAGTCAAAGCAAAATTTTGCGACCGGAGCTGGTCGTAACTCGAATTGATCACAAGTCAAGACGTTCGTAAGTCGAGGCACCACTGTATATCAGTTACTGGGGAAAGTGAAAGGAAGGATCACTCAGTCTTGCCTGTGGACATCTCATGGTAAAGTGGTTTGCCACTGTGTGGACATAGTGCTGGACTAAATAGCCTTTGGTATGGTCCAGCACAGCTCTTATGTCCTTACATTCTTAACGTAGAATTTAAAAAATATATGTTTATTTTAATAATAGCTACATATATCATCAAGGGCTACATCGGCCTTTATTCTCTGGGGTTTTTCAACTACAGCTCCCAGAAGTTTGTCTTTCAGGATCAGAGGTCATGGATGGAAATTATATTACAAATATCTGAAGAGCACCATAAAGAAGGCAGATATAGAAAGACCAAAGGTTACACATTCCACAGGTTTTAGTTTTAACATGGCTGTCACATAAACAACCGTTATCAGAACAAAAGATGGGAACAGCTACTTTTTTTGGCTATAACTCCAAAAATTATACAGTCACTCCTGATGCTGTTAAGTCAAGTTGTGGGACTGTGGGATGCTGGCTATTGGCTTCGGAATTCTATTTCAGATAAGAACCTATTCTTATTTCTCAAGGTGGCATAAAAGGTAAGCAAGATGGAATCACCTAAGATTGCTTGAAGTCAGAAAACAGAATTAAAATCAGAATAAGACCATGGGAGGAGTTTATAGTTGAAAGCCTGAAGCACATCTGTTTGTGGAGCTGCCACCATTTGTTACGAAAGAATTCTACTCTACTGCTTTAATTCTGAGCACTCAAGTAACACAGAAGAATGGAAATTCTAATTCTGAGAGGCAAAGAAATTGTTTTCATGCTGCTCTGACAAGAGAAAAGGAATCAAGCCTAGATTGCACTTATGTTACAAGTTTAAAATATCAATGTCTCCAATTTGTGATATTGGGATGCATCAGTTCCCCAAATACTATTTTATATGACTCTGAATTGAGACCAAGCTTCTAAGCAAGGAGACTCAGGACATGTATTGTTCTGGGAATATAAGTATTTAGCAACATCTAATATCTTGGGAGCTACATGACCTAGGAATCACGACTCCTTGTCTCAGGAATACTTAGGTTTTCATGCGGACTCTGCTGATTATGCACAGGATGTCCAGAACACATGCAGTTCTCAGACTCGCTAGGATGCTTTCATTTCGGCATTACAGATGCCTCAGATGAATAAGGACATCACGTGGTAGGAAGCTGCTGCCACTAAATAAGGATTGGGAGAAAGGAAAGAGCAAGGCAGAGCTCAGAGACTCGTGGATGAGAAATTGGGGAGCAGGATCATAGGAATGGAAGAATCTACATTTCAGAATTAGGCTAAAAAAACTGATTTTCTTTTCTTTTCCTTAAAAAAATTGGGTAATTAAACCATATTCTGAATTGAGCCATGCAGACTATGTTCAGCTCTCACATTCTCATGTGATAAACAGAGATGGGCACAGATCAGAAAACAGTTTGTGCCCGGTGGGAGGACTATTTGCTGCTGCTCTCCACCTACGCCTCTGTTCTCCTCTGCTGCTCATCCACCCCCTTCCCACTGCCCTGTTACTTCCCTACCTCCTGCTGCTCCTCTGCAGGCACATGCCCAGAGGCAGCGGCCAGCTCAGCTCCTGGAAGGGAAGCCAGCCCCACTGCCTCTGAGGATGACAGTAGCAGAGGCAGCAGAGGAGGAGGAGGAGCAATGGCAGTGGCAGAAGTAGGGAGGGAAGCTACAGGGGCAATAAGAAGGGGGTGGGCATCCCATTTTGCTAAAGCAAAACAAAGTGCCAAGATTTGTTCACCTTTTTTTCTGCTTTGGCAAAATGCGATCCCCAAACTGGATCATGAACTGAATTACGAAACAGCCAGGTTCATCGTTTTTTTTCTGGTTTACAGTTTGGTTCATGTCAGTCTCTAGTGATTTGATATGTGCTCTATAATTTAACCACATCAGTTTTACATGGCACTTTATTTGAACATGCCATAGCATGGCAAAACATGGTTTTCAAAACAAAGTGAATCATATCCTTCTCCCTCATGAGCTGCACTGGGCCTAAACTTCTAGCCTGTTGAAAGACTTTATCTTGGTGATTTTGCTTTTGTTCTGTTCTTTTATTGATTGTTGTTGTACTATGGGTGCGTGTGTGTGTGCTGGTCTGGAAAAAATTGCATTGCACTATCCTCTTTGGGTTTTACATGGAGTTGAAAGTGGATATAACTATTTGGCAAAATTCCCAGTCATATGACTGGTATGCAATTGGAATCTTGTTCAATAGCAATGCTCACTTCTGCAAATTCAGCTTTGTGTGCAGTAAAAACTCGAGAAATATTGGCTCATATTTAAAAAAAATGACGATGAAAATCAGAATTTCCCCTACAGCCTCTTTCCTATTAAATGTTAGGAATAAACAGCATGTACTATAATAGCTTCTGAATTGCTTCCAGACTTCATTCAAAATGCAAAATTTGACCTACAAAGGTCGTCACAATCTCAGAGATGATAGGTACGTCTTTCCCTATAGCAACCCCACCTCTCTATATTTGGCTAATCAAATTTTACACCATAAATTTATGTAATAAAAGCTGTCTCTGTTAAAAGTCTTACTGCAGATAAGCAGTTCTGGCAGTGGAATATTCTCTCAGCACGGACAAAGAACTCTTCTGATATTACATATGTGTTGTTGCAACTTTGAACAGAGAAAGGTGATGTTTTATATGATATATGGTTTTTAATCATGATTAGCTTTATGTATTTATTTAAAGTGTCTTGAGTCTTCTTCAGAAAAAGGTATCCAGTTACCACCAGCACCATTATCATGCTGATTATGATGATGACGGTAACTGAAGTGATGTTGTAGAGGGCAAATCATTCCTATAACTCTCATCCACTTCTGTAGGTCCTGAATAAGGCAATTACAATTAATTTTTGCCCAGGAGGTCTCCCGAGTCCCCAAAAGGAAGGATTTTTGTTGTTTTGTCCCTTCTTCCCACTATGAAGAAGAGGAAGAAAATTACACAGTGTGTGAATTAATTCTTCTATAGCTTTCTACTGAGAAAACAATCAAACAAATTGGCTTTGTTGTTAATAACAGGCAGAATATTAATCTATTAAATGCAGTCCATCTCCCATGCACTGCCAGACTGAACATCAAAGCTGGTACGATGAACATGCAAATTTATGCTCTTACAACTGGCTGAAGATGTGAAATGGATTTTCCTTTCCCCTCTTCCCTAGACGTCCTCGCCACCACCTCCCTTGTTTAAACTGAAACTGTAAATCTTTTCCAAAGAGCAATTTTGATTGTTCTGGCCTGTGAAGTGTTTTTTTCCCTCCCTCTGTTCTCTTATCCTCAAGAGGAAGAAAGGGCAGAGAATAAAGTAGCCCTTCGAGTCCTTTATGTTTCACCTAAAAAAATAATAATAAAAAAGGCCCTAAAGTGTTGCAAAATAAAATAATAAAAAAAGAAAGGTGTGGTAATGAAACACGCACACAGTCTTACTGAAAATCCTGCCAGGTTCAACACTTTCCAAGATGTGGAAATGCTCATCTTTAGAAGGTACAAGTCTGATTTATATGTTGCCTTCCCTCATTCTGTCCTTCCTGTCCAGGGTGCAAAAACTGAATATTGTAGACACATTATTTGAGTGGAAGCACATGCAACCTATTCTATGTTGAAAAAACAATAGGAAAGAAAGAAAGAAAGAAAGAAAGAAAGAAAGAAAGAAAGAAAGAAAGAAAGAAAGAAAGAAAGAAAGCCGGCAGGCAGGCAGGCAGGAAGGAAGGAAGGAAAAGAAAAAGGAAAGGAAAAACATAAGCTGTCAAGCCCTTTTATGTCAGTGCAACTAATTGCATGCATTAGCATTCAATTAATACATTTGAAACCTATTTTTAGACAAAGGAGTGGTTAGCACAAATATGAACATTCATGTCAGGAAAATGTGAGTGTTCTTAGGGGTATAAAAGACACACTGGATCAGACTCATCTAGTCCAGTGTTCTACGAGTCTCTACGAGACTCATCTAGTCCAGTGTTCTCGTATTCCAACAGCGCTGAACTAGATACCTCTGAGGAGCAGATGAGCAGCACAACATTGCTGCACAATATTGTACCTGTATTGCCAGCAGGAAAAAAAGATGCCAAGCTTTATATACCAAAGGGCAGCCTGAATGTTCACAACACCAATGGCAGCAGTCCAGATGGTCTACAGAATACCTTCTGCTCACTAAGACAGTGGTCCTCCAGATGTTCTTGGACTTAAACTCCCAGAAATCCTGGCCAGCAGAGGTGCTGGTGAAGGCTTCTGGGAGTTGTAGTCCAAGAACATCTGGAGGCCCAAGATTTGGGACCACTGCTAAGAGATACCAAACAAGGGAAAATTCAGAAGCTGTCTTTTTTTTCATCAGTTAACCACTTCTCATCCTAACCCAAAGCAATTGTCATGTTTATTATTCGATATGTTCTCTAGGTATCTATTGCTTCGAAAATATGGATGATTATCAACAGCTATGATGAAACCTCTGCTTGTAGGGGACCAATTGATAGGGGTTTGTTTATCCATGTAATCAATCATACACCGATAAATAATTGGCCCTTGAATTTATTGTCAGTGTGTACGAACAGGGGCGGATCTGACTTAACATTTCTGATCATAATATAAATGCATAAGCAGGCAATACTCTGTAAAAATGAAGTAGATTGCAAGCTTGTGATCGTAACATGTTCCATCTTCCTCAGGCTGTTTCAAAAGTTTCTTGCCATAGCTGTTGTAGTACATGCCAGGTAAGCATTCTTGAGAAGCATGCAAACATGGGTGGAAATTCCCTGTCAAGTAGCATCAAATACTGTCTCAGAATTTGTGTCCCATCTCTTCAAACAAAGAGTCGCCAAGTGGACGACATCCTCCTCACTGTAGCCTTCCTTTTGAAGCTGTAGGCTTCTATATGGCCAGTGGGGGTGGGGAGGGGCAACACAGTCACATTTATATTGTTTTCTTTGGAGACCATATGTCCTATCTTTGATAGAAGATCCTGTATTTTACAGATTCAGAAGATGGAGGTCTTACCCTTTTCTGCCCATCTGCATTAAGAATCTTCTTTCTTTTTGAAGAAGAATGTTACCAACCGAACTTGATCTTTGATGCTGCTCTCATTTTTGAAGCTAAGAAGCTGTCAGTGTTCTAAACAGAATGATTCTGAAAGCTATGTAAAACTTGACATTCTCTTTCCTGCTGGCAATGCAGAAACAATATTTGCAGCAATATCAGGCCAGTCCTGGCATTTTGAATTGTGGATACAGAAGCACAATATCCCACATTCATAAACTGAAGATATAAATATATCTATATCAGAGGATTCCAGAAGATACCCACATGATCTGTAATATGGTTGCTGGAAGAGGACAGAAGCAAAAACAGCTGGGATGTGGCTGTAGTCCCTTTGTGCCAAAATATTTTGAATGGCTGTTTTGAACTTAATGAAATAAAGGTGTGAGTAAGTGCAACACATAAAATGGAGAATAACACACATCCTTTAACCTCTCAGTTAAACTAATGTTGCCATGCCCACTCTGCCAAATGCAGACTGGAAAACAATGTTCCAGTTTCCAAGCTTTCTTTGAGTTGGGAAAGCTGATGAAGAAAAGTTATATTGGACCAAAAGCTCTACAAACACGTGTGCACGTTTTCCAAAACAGTCTTTTGACTCTGTTTCTGTGACCTTTAATTGCCATAAGCTCTTCCAAATATCTTCCTTCCCAGCCCACAAAGCTGCAACAATGCACCTACATTGCAAAGCTCTTGCTGGCAAGCCAGTTCCACACATGCTCAGTGTGATAAGAAATCACTGTTTCTCCCTTTTGAAAGTTCTCTTTTGAGGACCAAAGCCTGGATTCTTTCCAAATAAAAAAGTGGGTGGGGCCAACTATTCTCTTCCAAGATAAACAAGTTTGGTCTTTTAAATTTATACATGATATTTTAAATCTAGGAAAATTTAGGGTCTTCTACTTCTTCTGAATGGGGGGGGGGGATAAACAGTTTTAGTTCTTTAAAAAAAAAACTCACATAACTTGAAAACCCTTTGCCCAAACTCCCCAAATTTGGCATAGAGGAAGAGCAGATTGTCTGCTACAAATGTGCCATGTTTGGTCCTGATCTCATTTTTAGAGTTGCCTTATAGAATGCTAGTTTGCTCCGCCAGCACAAAATCATTGCTGCACTCCAAATATGTCATGTGTTATCAAATGGTGTCACATCTATTTCTGATCAGAGATATTTTCCATCACCAATTACCTAATTCTTTTAACTGCAGATGCCAGGAATTCAAACTGGGCCCTTCTATGTACACAGAATGAGTTCTACAACTATAATTATTGCTATCACTATAACTATAATCTCCTCCAGTACAATAAAAAATAACAAACAGCTCCCAGACAGCTTGGATTCGGGAAAAATGACTGCCATGACTGAAGAGCAAGATTTCAAAGCAAGCTTGAGATCCCGATACCATTTTAATTTAATAAAACTAATATTTGTTGCCATTACATATACTCTGATTTTGTCTATTTTCTATTAACATGTTAATAAATTCTCCACTTACATCAAAACAGCAAAAGGCAGGCAGGCATACAGCTGAAATTGTTAGAAATAATTCATTGCTGTGGGTTTATCTACTTCATTCACGTTTTTAAAAACACCTCCATTGTTACAAAGTTAGCATATGAGACAGAAAAGAAATACCTTTGTCAAACTCTAAATGAATTTAAAATTTAAAGGAGGGAAGACATTTGCTCTTGCAAGTCTGTACATTTCTTTTGACTGATCTCTCCATGCCAAAATGCAGCACAATACAAAGAATATAAGGGCAGAAATAGCACAGTGTTCTGGGAAAGACAGCAAAAGTGAAACTCAGGGTGCAGATACACAGTAAAAGAAATGTGAATTCACTTGCTGTGAAGTTGTACTAGGGAATTTAGATTTTCACAGGTCTGTTCATGTTAACTGGCCACACAGGAGGAAAGTGGAAATTGGCTAAACACCATTGTTTTCAATTTGTTAACAAAGCTCTCCTGTAGCACTGTAGGAGGTGCAGCTACATTGGAATTATTTAATAAGTTGTAAAGGAGGGTTGTGTGGCTATTTATTTATTTGTTTATTGAATTTATAATGTAATTATGTATAGAATTTACATTTATATACCACCCATCTAGTGGCAAGTCACTACTGTAGGTGGTTTACAGCAGATTAAAACACACATTAAACATTAAAATTGGAATTAAACATTAGGATTTCCTCATCTCACTGCTCTCACTGTGTAGTCACAGCTGCAGGGTTGAATTACTTCGGACACGGTCCAGTGGCCTGGCCTGTGTAAATGCTCTCCCAGCTCCCCTTACTTGGGAAAAAGCCCATTAAAGTCAGTACAACTTCCCTTTGAGTAAACAACTACAGAATAGAGCTGCAGGATTGGAACTGACATTTATTTAGTTGGACACAAGCTACAGTTCATTCATTAGAAAGTCCTAATCTTATTCTCCGGTTGGTTGGTTTTATGTGTGGGTGGGTGGGTGGCTGTTGTAATGCAACAGTGCTGGAACAACCTGTTGGTTTTTTTAAAGGAAAATGGCATCATTTGCAATGATCTTGCTCTCCATGGCTGAATCTTTGCCCCCAAACCCACCTGGCCTCAGTTTCCCAAACTACCATTTAATTCAATTAATTGTATGAGCCATGTGGTTTTGTATATAGGTGACTGTGTTATCCTTATATAAGATGTGGCACCATGATGTCACTTACAAAAATAATGCAAGCCATACAGGAAACAGAATTAAAATACAATATTGGGGGGGAAATTGCCAAGGACAGAAAAAGTGAAAGAACAATCACAAAGAGCAATAAAGCACCAAAGCAACTTTGATTTGTTTGAAGGTCTAATTGCTGTACAAGAAGTGGAGATCTTCAGCTCATAGAAATGCACTCAAAATAAGGTTTCGTTTGGCTCAGTCAGATTATTCAAATCAGAGAGTAGGAGAGATTAATTATAGGGACTAAATATAGGGACACCTATATTTTTTTAAAGACTCATAAAATCCCCTTATGTCCTCCTGAGAATGCAGAGAGTCAATTTTGCCATGTTTTGTTGTGATGGCAACACCCAATTATTAACAAATATCTTTTGCCTAAAGAAGATGCAAAGGGACTTTTTCAGGGTTTTAAAAAAGTTTTTAAAAGAAAAATAAGATATGGGAAGCAGATATGACTCTCTAAGTGTCTAGAGATAGGTGTTTATGGCTCCCATATCTCTAGATACTGCTCATCCTTAGTATAACGTTACAGTTGCTGATATGTTTTGGAAGAGAATATTTCTTAGTGGCCGAAACAAGATGTTAAACTTTAAATCTGCTTCATTTATGTAAATATTAGCTCACCTGGTAAAAGTAATAAAGAAATTCACTGTTTATGATAGCTATAATACTCTACTTTACCATTTTGCCATTAATGTATTCCCAAAATGACAGCAATCACCCATCCTTACCATTCTGAATACCAAGAGAAAATTTTACTAGCAATCACCTGCCAAATATAACTATTCATTACATATCCTACTCATTGTTGTTATGTGCTTTCAGGTTGCCTCCGACTCATGGTGATCCTACGAATGAGTGATCTCCAAAATGTCCTGTCCTCAATTGCCCTGCTCAGCTCTTGTAAACTTAAGCCTGTGGCTTCCTTTAGGGAGTCAGTCCACCTTGTACATGGTCTTCCTCTTTTCCTGCTGTCTTTCCACCTTTCCCAGCATTAGGATAAAATAATAAAACTGACCCAGTGCTATGGATTTGTCTGTTTTCCACAGCCAAATGTGATTCAGTCATTTGTTGGTAACATTGGTACTGGCAGTGAAGATAACCCCAAAGATTCTGGGCAGGAGGATTCTGGCAGGAAATGTTTGGAAGAACTGAGATACTGGTGTTTGGTACTTGCAATTACTTTACAAGGTGGCACTAAGCGGTGGCAAGGAAGTGTTCTTCCTCTAGCTCTTTGCTTTCCCTGCAAGTTTCCATCTGGTCCCACTTCCTAGAGTGCCTATCAAGCTATTGAGATGGGCATTCCTGGAAGTGCAGTAGGATAGAAGCACAAGAAGCAATTCTTGTCCTGCCACATGGTCAAGTTTAAAAACAACAACAACAAAAAGTTAGAGAAATTAAAAAAAAAAAACCTGAGCACAACCTGGTAAAGTAGGCACCAAGCACAAACACCTTGAAACATTCACCAAAAAAAAAAAAAAAAAAAACCTCCCAGAACTACACCAAAAGTGGCAGCAAAAATTTGATAAATAGGCACACACATTTGCACGGGAGCAGAATATATTTGTAGGATGGGGGAGGGACATTCACCCCAGTGTTAATTTACAAATCCATAGAGATTTAAGATACAGAAGGATTTTCTTCAATGTAAAAAAGTTTTTAAAGCTTATGATGGCACTACCATTGAGATTTCACTGTTTCATATGCCACCTGTCTCTGAAATATATGTGTCAATTAAAAAGTAGAGGTATCTGCTACATATTCCTTAAAAGTTTCAAAATACAATGGGGAAAAAAAGCAACTTTGGCTACAGCACAATGCTCTCACGGCTAGTGTAGTAGCATTGTAGTCACACAAGAATAATAAAGTAGAGACATTGCAAGCGGGAAAGGGAGACTGCCATCTGTGAAACTCTCTTCCCTCTTCTTTCTTCATTTTAAGAAAATAAAACATGCACAATTCCAATGCTGCTGGAGAAAGTGGGCACACTTTTTAAAAGGAAAGCTCTTAAAGGCCTTGCAGATTGCATAATACATATGGCCTGAAATGTCCTGTGATTTCTTCCACCAGATTCATCACAGAATGTCCGAATCACAGGAAAACCAGTGCCAGCACCAGACATTTTGCTGTTTGAGGTGGAGCAGCAAATGGCACCCTCCCCACCCAACTCAAAGTGCACTGCGCTCAAGCCAGCCAAATTATTTTGTCTCCTGAGTCAGAGAATTCCACAAGTCCTTCTCCTCATCAATGGTATTAAGATACAATAATAGAAAAAAATAATAATTAACAATCCAGTTCTTTCCGGCACCCAGTAGTGGTCACTAGTGGCAGTTGCTTCAGCCTGCCCAACAGATGGGCCAGTCCTGGCTGAAAGTATCTAGGAAAGCTGTTCTCAGGCTTACTAGAAGTTATTCCTGAGGCATAGCGTTTACATAATTAAGCAAAAGATAAAGCACGAGGACAATTCTGACCTGTTCACATCAGGCTTGCCCAAATGTAACATCCCACTCATGTGTTTTGGCACTGCAACCATCTTAATTTTTGCAGGTGTATCCAAGTACCAGAACTTGGGCTGGATGGCCTTCAAGATCAGCAGCTTCAATTCCTTAAAATCTCAAGGTCAAATTAGAGACTGGGGGGTGAGTTTTTCTGATACCACAGAAGGCAGGTCCTTGCTCAGGTAGCAGTTGGACAATTATAAAACACAACAATGTGGAACTGTTGTGCTACCTCCTTCACAAACACTATACATGAAACACCCATAAGAATACCTTCACCCTGAGAAATTGGGTCCTAATGCCAGTAGGGAATGGGAAGGAGACTCAACACAATAAAATATAACATTGCTCCTTCACAACATTGCTTGCTCTGTGGCACCTCTCATTGCTGGAGACTCAGGGAAGAACAGCAGTCCTCCTGAGACCTGGTTACCTAAAGAATGGGCCCCATTTGGCTCTGTGAGTCATGGGGCTATGCAGTCTAATTCAATGTAAATGGAACAGGGGAGAAATCCTTTTGTGATGCTGAAATAGCTTAAATGGGGGCAGTAATAATGTACAAAATAACCAGCAAAAATGAACATATTACTGTATAAGTCATGCACTTTGTGTTAATTCATTTGAGGTTCTTCCTTGGGCCTCTATAGCACGTCATCAGAACCTCTTGTATGCAACCAACTAAGATATGCAGAAAATTTATATTGGTTAATAATACAGCGCACAAAACAATTACTATAAAGTGCTCATTTCCCCTTTGTTGTGTTTTTTCCTCCTCCAGATCAAGAAGCTTAGGACTGCGGGCTACAGGGCTCAATGAAAATTTGGTGGTGCAAACCTACACATACAGAATTTGATTGTGATGTTGTCTGGACATGTGACTGGGTGCAGCATTCCTTAATATGAAACGAGTATGACATGATTATTACCCTGCTCTCCTCAGTCAGTTGAGACATACAGCTGTGTTATAAGTTAAGGTAGGGCAAAGTTTGACTAGTACTCCAAGGGGCCAAGTGTGATCCACACACATCCAAAACTACTGCTCCCCCACCTCCCTCCACATATTTGGAAAAAAAAAAAACTAAAAAAAATCCTGCCTCACTAGGAGGTGTAGGAGACAATTTCACCATGTTTTTGGCCCCATGAGCTGTCTTAAAACTAAAAGGTATTTTCTTCCCACACATACGCAGAGCTGAAAGTGATTTCTGAACTCTTATGGTTAGGTGAGGGGTTGGGGTGGGCTCCTTGGCCTTTTGCTGTTATGTGCCATCAAGGCACTAAAAGAACTGAGACCTTCTTCTTCTTTTTTAAGCCTGGGGAAATTGATTCATCTGCCCCTTAGAGGACATGAGGATGGTTTTTGTTTCTTTTTTAGTTAAACACACAAACACACATCTAATGATTTTGGTATTTATGTTGTTTTTAGTGTTTACTGCTCTGTGTAGTTTGTTTTAACTGCCAGCTACCCAGAATAGTGCTTCGGCACTAATGGGACAGTATATAAATTAAATTAGATTAGATTAAATTAAATTAATTAATAAATAGCAATGATATTATAATTATAATTATAGTTATTATTATTATTATTAGTAGTAGTAGTAGTAGTGTGTCATCAAGTCATTTCTAATTATGCAAACCTTTCAGTATTTTCTAGATAGAGAGTACTCAGAGGTGGCTTATAATTCCCTTCTTCTGGGGGCATCCTGGGATTTTGCAATTAGTCCAAGGCCACACAGGCTGGCTCTTCTTCCAAGAGGCACAGTGGGGAATCAAATCTCAACCTCTGGCTACACAGCCAGATACGTAACCACTGAACTATCCAGTCAGTTATTTATATAACATGCTAGTGTTCTATTTAACTTGGTTCAGCACGGTTGTCTTGTGATCAAGCTGTATGAAAAATTAAATATATTCTTCTCTAACACAATGATAAATACTGCCTTCCCCCTTGGTGCTTGGTGCCTCCTATGACCTCTTATTTAAAGACAAAATGTCATCTGAAAATTGTTGTGCCTTTCTAGAGTCTGTATACAGAAAGACCCTAGAAGTGCATTTTAGGTGCACCGCCAGAGAAAATGTCTCTTTTGTTGTAGAACATTTTCTTTTTAAGTAGCTGGTCTCATTTTCTGTAGATCTGAAAGTACCAATCTTTTACTCAATTATATATTTTGTGCCACAATTCCTAACAGAATGCCTGAAATGAGTTCTTCATAACTTACCCATGATGATAGTTCAACAGACAGAATGACATTCATCTGACAGTACTTTGCTGAAAATTAAACATCAAATCCTTGACCTATTATCATTATTAATAATAATACTGGTTATTGTTTAAGCATTATTGGCCAGAATCCTATTTGGTTTGCACAACATAAACCCACAATGGTTCAAATGGCATGCATCAGCTGTCTGTCATAAATCTGGAAACACCCAGATTATGTGGTGGCACACCCAGCTGTGTACTTGGATATATGCCAGACAGCCAGAAATTGGAAAAAACAACTTGCAGAGTTTCCTTTATGTATCAGCTTTTCACAGTAGGATTCTGGTGACTGAATTCTTTTTAAAGCAATCCACTTCTTCAGCAACAAATGCCCACTAATTTGTTCCAGCCAAAACAAAATGAAACTAAACAAAACAGAAAAGAGATTGCAGCATCTTACTACTAAATGCATTTCTACAACCTAATAGGCTTTAATCAGATGTCCTCTAATCTATGAAAGTTAAGAAGGAACAGGACTCTTTTGTGGTCTGAGCAATAAACTGGCTTCAGGAAATGTGAATTATCGCTAAAACAATCAGCGAGATTACTGGCAAAACAATTATCAAGTGTGATAGTCAACAGAGATTAAAAACACAGGTTGCATCATACTTCTTATTGCAAGCATTACCTGGTCCTTCTGGAACACTGGACAGAAGTAGTGGTAGCACTATGGCGAAAAGCCATCTTACCTGACTCAGGAGCATCTTTCCATTACAGAAAGATAGTTGTATTTCACACTGCTTAAATTCCAGCTATAAAATTAGTACCATTTGAACAAATGAGGATCCTGCTGCACAATCACCTATTGCTGATTCCCAAAATAAGAAACAGATTTAGAGAAAGAGATCTACAAGCAGCCAAAGAAATAACTTACCTGTCAAGTCCCTAACAAAGTTGTTTGAGGAAAACAGACAGAAAATACTCAAAGTATACTCAAAAGTGATCATCTTTAAAAACAACAACAAGCAAACAAAAAACAGCAGGGCATATTTGTTTTAGTCATATCATATGTTTTGCAAATCTTGCATTCCAACAGCTTTGGAACTACTGGGAACATCACTGTTTTCAATGTGCTAAATGTGCTAAAATTGAAACACTTACGCTATGCAACACAAGAGGGAAATTAATTTCAAAGCAATGCAGGCTGCACTGCATTGCTGAAGGAATAGTCTAACCACCTGTTTATGAGCAAAACCCGTCATAAAACCAGCTGTGAACAACAAAGAGCAGTGACAAACAACAATTTTCCACTCCTTTACGCAACACATAATGGCATCTAAATCACACAGAGTGCGGGAATATTCTATGAAGATGAGACTGTTGTAACTGACGCAGCTACCCATATGCCCTTCTCCACTACATGGTGTGCTGATGTTGGTCTATAAAACCTGGTTGTGTTTAAGAGCAACAGAGTTTTTTAATCCCAGTGTATGAAAGCAACTACAGCTAGATTCCTTACCTTTTTGTCTCCTTGAGCGTCTCTCAGAAGATTTAAAACCCCAGAAAAAACAATAGCCAGCATCGTATACTGAAAGAGCTTTGTCACAATATCACAGTATTTTAATTTGAAGTAACCAATTCACGCCTGGAGAAAAATGAAGCAAATGAATGTGGGAAAGGTGTTTGGGTGCTTAGACATACAAATGCAAATATACTGTATGATATAAGATGTGTCCCGTTACACACACACATTTTGAAAAACAGTAAAATTAAAGGAGCAGTTAAATCATACCACCCAGTAAAGCACAATGTAAAAACAATGCATGAGCCAAAAGCAGAGGGGGAGATGAGAGAAAGAAAGGAAAAGGGGAAAAAGCCTAGTTTTCAAGAAACTATTTCAAGCCCTAATATGAAACTTGTACTAGTATCATTAACAGTAGCAGACTCACTGTAATATGTTTTTGGATATTTACATTTTAATGGCTTATGTCTTTCATCTTGCATAGAAGAAAAGGCTAAACTTCAATATTTATATCACAGTTGGGGAATGACTGACCCTCTAGATGTTGCTGGATTCCATCATTACCTGGCAGTACTGCCAGGGCTCAGGAATAAAGATGCAATGAATACATGCAGCTTTCTCATGAAACAGGATGTCTTGACACAATGAGACATCCTGCTGGAAAAAAAAAAAGAGAAACCCTTGTGAGATTTAAAATGCAACCTTTTTGTGGTGCAGTAGTTAAACTTCAGTACTGCAGTCAAAACTCTGCCCACAACTTGAGTTAAATCCAAACAGGTTTAAGTAGCTGGCTCAATGCTGGCTCAGCCTTCCATCCTTCTAAGGTCGTTAAACTGAGTACCCAGCTTACTGGGGAGGGGGCAATGTGTAGCCTGCATACTTAAATTGTAAACCATCTAGAGAGTGCTTTAAGTGCTATCGGGTGGTATATAAGCAGCACACTTGGCTTGGCTGTGCAAAATGCACTTCGAAACATTTTTTTACAAAAACAAAAACAAAATCAGAAAAATATGCACAAACCTTTGGTAAATGTTGCTGGTGGGGGAGTAAACTCTTAAAATTTCTCATTCTTGTTTGTCAGAATGAAATGAGCAAATATTTACACATCTTTCCAGGAATTAAAAGATATATACTCCAGCAACATCTGGAGTGCCTCAGTTTCTCCAATCCTGATTCATGTCAAGGACCTTGTGTGGTCTCAGTCCATTGATGAGTACATATGTGGAAGGTCATGTTTTTGAGTGGCGGGGCTCAGAAATACATGGTGCTATTTCCCAATGTAAATTTGAACAATCTCAACTTATTCTAAGACAATGTGCCTCAACCCCATTGATTATTTTGAAAAATTGTGTGCTTTCAAAAATGTCATGGGGTGGGGTGAGGAATCTGTGGCCTGATGTTGAAGAACTACTTCTCCCATCATCCTTTGCTATTGTCCAGGCTAGCTGAGCAACATCTGGACACAGTTCCCCATAAGATGCTGCTGCTATGTTCTGTATACATTTATAGATATGTGCTCACACAATCATATTAAAAATTCTTGTCTGTGTGTATTATAGGAAATCCCTCTTTAAATATCACACCTCTTTCACTAAAAAGGATGTTTGAGGATGATAATGCTTAACTTATATCAACAGCCCAATCTTAAGCCTCTTTAATCAAAAGTCCAAGACAGATAGATTGAAAACCTTTTGGTGGCAAGAACTTCCATATCATTTTGTATATGGGATTCTGTAAAATTATGACTAGAGATGGGCATGAACCTCAGTTCAGACGTTCATGCTGGTTCATACACACAGCACCACAGATGGCATGCATTCCTTTCTCCCACCTCCCTGTCTGGACCCTGCCTGAAGAATAGCAGCAACTGGTACACCCACACCCAAGATCACGTTTTGCAGCACCATCATAAGTCCCTTTCTGGGAGAAAGTCTGTATTGAAATGAAATAAATAAATTAATCATCTTGCCAAATTATTTTGGCCCCTGAGGTAGTACACCCAATGCATGAATTTTTCCCTCAGTAGTGATAACATCACAATCACAGTAATAAGAGAACTGCTTGCCACCCTTTCATGACATGCTCCAAATCTGCTGCCTGAGGCAGGTACCTCACTTGATCTTGCCAACAACACTGTTCTCGACTCCTGTCCCAAGAAATCTACTTCTAGACCACCTTCAAAAACAATATGGATAAGTTGCCATCTTTTACAGTCAGTCAGAGAAGATAGTATTGACAGCCAGTCCCACTTTGCATTTCCCAGGGGGATCAAAATCTGTTTCCTAAAGAAAGTGAGAAATGCCAGTATATCAAAGCACTCTTGCTTCTACATGTCGAGCATTAAATAAACAAAACAAAAGCTGACACGCCAGAGTGATCTTTCCTCAGAAAGACTGGATGCTCCCTGACCTTGTTTGCCTTCCAGTGGATAAGTTATATAATATGACAAGGCATCAACTCATGTAAATGAGCAGCATCAGCAGCAGTATTTCTCATCCCCCATATCAACAACGCACTATTCAGAACACTTCTAGGAGGCAAGGTACAAAGGGAAACCACACCCTACTCAATACATGAGACTCCAGGCTACTATTTAATGCAAGGTCATTCACTTTAAAAACACAATCAAGCGTAGGAATAAACTGGACCCCTTTTATTTGTTTACCAAGTACTAGATACATCGAGAACACATCTATAGATTGTTCTAGCAAAGGATGTAAGCTCATAGTACAGGTTTCAGAGGAAAGAAAAATCAAGCAGAAAGGCATTCTACAAATTGATTTGGGTCCAGGGAACACTGTGACCACCACATGGGGGTGATTTTTAATTTGTTTAACAAAGTGGCTGCAGAGGCCAGCTTTGCTACATGTAACAGTTCAACATACAGATCCAATGACCTTCATAATGCCAAGAGTTTTATTATTTAACTCATTAATTACTGTCATAAAGTACTGCGGGCACATATGCACGGAAGGTGTAACTTTATGAATTTTACTATCCTTTTAAATGTTTAACAGAATTAGAAGTCTCTTGGTGCAGTGGTTAAACTGCTGTACTGCAGTCAAGACACTGCTCATGGCCTGAGTTCGATCCTGATGGGCTCAGGTAGCTGGTTCAAGGTTGACTCAGACTTCCATCCTTCTGAGGGCAGTAAAATGAGATCCCAGTTTGGGGGCGTGTGTGCATGTGCACTATATAATTAAATTTTCTACCTCCCAGAAAGTGCTTTAAGCCCTATGGGGTGGCATATAAGCATCACACTTTGCTTTTACTTTGCTTTATTTCCCTTGAGGACACATATGTATTCTGACCAATAAAGAGATTTCTTCACAAAATTTAAGGTAAAATAAAACTTGTTAATTTTCAACATGTCACATGTTTTATTTTTTGTTGGGGAAAAAAAGTTTAGTTACCTCTTCTTCCCTAGCACAATATGTATGGTAAAGCAGTTCTTAGGTGAAACAGCTTTCTTATGTGAAATTGGTCAGTTCTGTCAGAAGAGGAGAGGCCAGGAGAAAACTAATTTTGCAAAACAATTTATTGTGGTTCCCTTTGAGTAGAAAGACAGTAAGTAGTGCATACATGTAATAAAGGTTTAAAATGTAGTGATTGATCAAGGAGACAAATGTTACAATACACTGAGGATCAAACTACAGGAGCTTCTTATTTAAAGGTGATAAGATGCTTTCTCCACATTAATTTCTTCAAAGCTTCACGCCTGTGCTATCAGGCATGGAGCATTGGCCGTGTTTATTTCCTGATGACCAATCACAAAGCAAAAGCTAGTAAATTCGCAATATGCAGATATGAATAAAGCTTGGCAATATTTTTTGATGTCCCTCACTAAAAAAATCAAGTTCCATTTTATCTTCTACAGACATCTGTAACCTTAACAGGATGACAACCTGAGGAAAGGAGGAGTTAGGAAAAACAGAAAGAGAGGGAAGATAAAAATTTACTGAACTCATGCTTGCTGTGAATTGCAGCTCTCAGGAAAGAGGTTTCAGATAATGACAATGACATAGCAACATTATTTTGGAGTAGACTAGTTCTACTTTTGCTTGTCCTAGGAGCATGGTATTGTCCTTGGAACCACTTACCAGATATATCTGTGAAGATTCTCAGTCATCCTTATTAAGTTGAAACGTTTCGCTACTCATCCAAGTAGCTTCTTTAGTCTGAGGAGAGTTGGTAAGAGACTCCTGACATATCCTCCCCGTTGGTTTCACTTCCACCTGGTCTGAATAGGCTCGTTAGATGGACAATGGAGGGGGGGGGGTTTCCTCAGACTGAAGAAGCTGCTTGGATGAGCAGCTAAACATTTCAGCTTAATAAGAAAAAACTCCATGACTCAACTTCCAGATACACTTACCAGATATATGTCTTAAGCTAAATGGGTCTTAACACCCAAGTAAATGAGCATATGAGATTGATAAAATTGTATTTATTGGTAATCAAAATTGGGAAAGTGACTTTCTCAGACTACAATTCCCAGATATGTCACAGCCATGCTGGCTAGGAGATTCTGGATGCTGAATTCCTTCAAAAAGTAACCTTTTCCAGCACTCTTGGACATTTCATTTTATACTATAGTCTAGCCCACAACAGTGAAACAAAACAGCAGTTACTGGGTATTGGAGTGTACGAAGGATTTATACTGAGAAAAATCAAAAGCAAAATATTAGAGGGAATTTTCAAGTAGGGGGACACTCCTGCCACAATGGATTGACAAACATCTGAAAGGCAGTAGGCTGGAAAAAGGTGTCTGGATCAGCAGAAGAGCAGGTTTGGGGATTTAATACAAGTTTGCCTGCTCAGAGAGGTGAGCATCTTATGTGAAAACAATCAAAATAGGCACCCTTCTCTATGTCCATATTCATTACGGCTGTCTAGGTTCCCTATCCTTGTATCCAGAGCAAGGGCAAAAGATAGTAATGACCGTAATGAAAGGTCTGCCATTGCCTGTTTTCTCTCTGAGGGAGAGAAAACAGGCAACGGCAGACCTTTATCTAGATAAGAGAAAAAGCAACCACAGTTTCGCTAATTATTCTTTAGGGGCTAGGAAACAGGGAGCTGCCATACAATTAAAACTTCCGTTGTTAAAAGCTGGGAAAACAAACTAATAACATATTTCTTTCCTTTATTTCTGTATTCTTATCAGATGAGAAATGACATGCATCTCAAAAAAATACGAAGCAAGGCAGTATTTAAAATTTTCAGCTACTCAAAGAGAGAGGAGTAAACTAGGCCCAAAGGCGTAAACAAAGGAAGAGAAAAGGTGGCAAAACACACAGTATTTTGACCTTTATATTCAACATAACACCATTCCAATATTTTTTTTTAAGAAAGAGTGATCTCTTGTCCCTCATTTCTCCCCTTTATTTCAGCAACACACACGTGGCTGCTCACCTGAAGGCACTGATTCAAACAACTCAATGAGTGGTGAGAAGAAAAGAAAAAGAAAGGACTGAACAAGCCATATCGTACACAGAACTTGTCCCTTTCTGTAATTACCTGTAATTAAATTGTTTCCCAAGAGGAAAAGTAGAACTCTATTACATTAGGACTGTAATTTTATGATGGATAGTTTCACTATTTTTTTTTTTGCAATGTTCCTGTAATTTTTCAGTTACTATTATAGTTACATGGTGTGGCCTCACTGAACAGTGGCAGAGTGTTATCATGTGGCTAGTGCTCTGCTTCAGACTGCTTCCTCGGGCTCTGTTGAAGATAGAGAGGTGGCCACAAGATAAATAAAAAAGTGTGTGCTCTATACACTCTATACAAGTGGTCAGCCACTTGTAGTATTTAGGTAGTTTTCCCCAGAAAAGTAACTAACTAATAATAAAAGCAATAACTATTTTAGTACTTTTGAGAAATAAGTAAATAATTAGGTTTTTTAAAAAACTGTCACTCCATCCAGAAGTTAGAAAATTTATTTTTGGACTATAGGTCTTAGAATTCCCCAATCAGCATAGCAAAAAAATAAGATTCCCCCCAAACCCTAACTATGAAGCCAGCCAAGTATGCAGAGCTTGAAATTTTAAGTATAACTAATTACTTCTTAACATTAACCTTCCAAGCCCTATTGTGAGATACCTCATACACAACTCTAATGCCTACAAATACAAGCAAAATCGGCAGTGGGGGTGGGATCTATAAAAGTAATACAAGTATGTAAGCTGCCTTGGGTACTTTTAAAGGAGAAAGGTAGGGTAAAAATGTTATAAATTAATTAATATTTTAGTTAAATTAATAAATAAAAAATAATTAATCAAATGATAACCATTCTGAAACCAGCATTAAAGAATAGCCCACCTATCTATGTATGCAACGTACTAGGTTGCTTCATTCATTTCATTAGAAGATTCCAAACTCCAAAGGTAGTAAGATGAAACAAAAGAAAATAAACAGGAAATAAATCCTGAGTTTGAGTGTGGAGAGAAATCAATGTACACATTTGGACACCCACAGTGTTACATAACTGCGCCTTTAGCTAAGAACTGAGGCTTCACATCAATACAAATGCAACTTCACATGAGGATCCAAATGCTATCAACTCACTATTGGTGCAGTCAAAATTTATTTATCTACTGTGAATACATTTTGCATAAGAAGATATCTTTGCACATATGCATGCATAGATTTTCGGAGCTCCTAAAATGGGAAATTCTACCAACATTATTCCTGCAACAATCTAACTGCAAATTGATTGCTGAATGTATGAAAGGATAAGGGTTCCGAGCCCAATTAAGTCCATCAACTGACTCCAGTTCTGTATTAACCTCCCCTAACTGACTGCAATAGTTAGCTTTAGGTAACAAAAATAATCCAGACTAGTTGACATGTGCACACCACTTGTCTTTAACAACAACAATAACAACAGGTTCCTAGAGTATTGTCTGCCTGAAAAATATTAAGGAATTGTTCATTTTTTTGAAGCATTTAATGGGAAGAGCAGGAGAGATACTTGTAAATGCAATTCCCTTTATTGCACCAGCAATAACATCTTTATCTTGGCAAAGGCAGAACAAACAGCATGTGGGCTCACCGGCAGGTAACTATATGTAATTTTAAGCTGAAAATAATATTCCTAAACTTGTTCAGGAGCCACAATTTCTTGCTCAAATCTTTAGAGAAAATAATAAATCCTTTGACACTCTGGCAAGGAAAACAGCCCTGTAAATTAACTATTACCTCTTATAAGGAGAGTTTAGAAAAATCACTTCTTTGGGAGAAGAAAGACATAGTTTACAGCACAGCTTTCCAAGCTCTGTTTATAAACAAACAAACATTTACTGCTGAGGCCCTCTCTGGCACTTCTTCCTCATTCTTCATTAGCAAAATTGAAGTCTTTTTGTTGGAGGACTAGTACTAGAGGACTAGGAAAAGCAATGGAAACTGGGAAAAACAATTTTAGTTCCAGATGTAAAGGACTCTGGTTTCAGTGCAAAATTGGGAGAGATCTTCACTACAGAGGGATGGAGTTGAATGTATGAAAAACTCACTGAAAGATGTTTTGGTTTCATACTTAGTATCAAACAGATAACCTGCACTTAGAGCTGGAAAGGAATGTCTCCAGGTTAAGGAGACAGTCAAGCTTTGTTTAGACTATAGCATGTAGTACAGATGTCTTACTGCTAAGAGCACAAATCCTTTATCTGGTCTGTGAACTTGAGGACGAGAAACTACCCAATTACTCTACTTATCCTGCAACAAGGCAATTTATTTTGTGGGGTTGCTGACAAGACACGCAGAAGATATTTTATGCTAGTTAAGAAAAATGACAGAGATAAACCTTTACCACAGATAACACAACTTGTGCAAAATTATGAAGGCCAAAATCCTGTTGTGTAGTTATGCTGGTGGAAAGTAAAACGGCATAACTCACAGAAGCAATTTGTCACTAAGTAACAAATCCCTGCTTGGATTCAAGGTCACGTGTCAACTCACTGGACTGGCATACAACAAGGAATTCTAAGTGGGGACTCATTCATTACTGGCAATTTGCCACTGGGAACCATGTCATTTCCTTTCTGCTGACATAACTATGCAATAGGATTCTGACTAATGGCTGCTGTTCTCCTTTTGAGCGTTAGAAGCACTACAGAGATTGTGTCTTTTAAAATCATCAGCTAGATGTTCTGTGTTTGTTGTGTATGTGTTTGCTTCTCAAAGAAAAAGGAGACTAGTTGGGTGCAGAAACAGTTTGCACGAATTACAGTGACTTTGACAAGAAAGAGCAGTGTTCCTTCTGTTTCACTCTTACCTAGAGGTGAGGAATCTTGTGGAGTTTGAAAATTCTTTTGCAAGACATCTTTTTAAGCGAAGATAGCCAATTGACAAGAATGGAAAATGTAAGTGTTCTTTACTTCCCTACTCATCACTCTGAGCACCAACTGTGTTTTTAGGAAACTTACTGCTACAGTATATGGGGGGCCAAAGTTGTCTACTCTTTCAGCATTCTACAATCTGAATGCCTCAGATGAACCTCACGGTGAAAAAGGTGACGTGAAGAGGCTTCTCCCTATGCACATTACCTATTTTGCAAACTGGATATTGTTATTTTTTTCCAAGAGAACCCCATCCACACACCCAGTTCATGACTGACAAGCACTGTCAAAACAGATCAAACCATGGAGATTTGTTTGCATAGGAGCATGCACTATCTCAGTTTCTGTGCTTGAAGATCAGGCAGGGAGTCTAGCTAGTCCCATCACGTGATGTCCACCACTGAAACAGCCTTTTCAAATTTCATTTTCTGTGCACAAAAAATCTTACTTGTAAGATTCAAATCATGTTTCTGTCACACGAGAGGCTTGCATTTAATTTGTATATGCAAATGCAACTCTTTCTCAGTTAGATGAAACACTGATTTGTGTTCTGGATAATGTGCACAGATGCAAAGTAATTGCAGATATTATAAACTTCTGATACCAAGCTGCTCAAGTTTCCCACTCTCTCTACACTCACATTTCTTTCTGCATTATTCACTGCAATCCCAATGCATTTAAAATCGTCTGTGAAAAACTAGGCACTGTTATTTCCGCTGCCGGATATACAGAGAAACAATGGCCTTTTCCAGACATTCAGTTTATAGAGCTGTAATTGCATGACTGTAACTAATTCAATGAAGTATATCCAGACATCACCAGAAAAGGAAGCACTTCTGTTGGGAGCATATGGCATTTTCCAAAGACTCAAGCCACAATATTTGGGCCAGAAAAATTAGATTTCTCAGCCAGCTACTGTGTCCATTGATATTCTAAGTGTCTTGTTGAATGTGTTTGTACAAGTGTCAAGGGCACTTCTTGGAGATTTGCCTGTAATATCACCAGAGCCAGGCCTCATCCCACCACCGTGCCATTTGTCAGCTTTTATTTCTTAATTCTTTCAATATTCTTGGCAGCTGTGCTGTCTCCCACTGTGCTCCCTTCAGCACTGAAGCATGTATCCAGCAGTTACTGAAAATTTCAAAAAACAGAATGGCTACCCAGTCTTTAAAATGCTGCTCTCACGTTTCAGAACTTTTATAAAAACATATTGAATGTTTTAAAACAGCAGCATGCATGCACACCACCTCCAAAAATACAGCTAGATATTGTTTCGGTTCAAGAAGGGATCTGAAGACAGAGAGATCTGGATTGAAGGAAAACTGAAAACAAGTGCAACTTAGCTATTGTTGCTGGTTTACTACTGGAAAGTTGCTGGAAAGTGTCAGGAAACTTCAGTGGGTCTTAAACACAGCAGCCAGATTGCTGACTGGAGGTGGTTACAGGCATCACGTAACCCCCTTGCTACAACAGCTTCATTGGCTGCCGATCCATTTCTGGACACAATTGAAAGTGCTGGTTTTAACCTATAAAGCCCTAAACCAAACTATCTCAAGGACCGCATCTCCCATCATGAGCCTGCGTGGGTGTTAAGATCGTAAGGAGAGGTCTTTCTTTCAGTCCCACCACCCTCACAGGTACATTTGGTGAGAACACAAGAGACAGTCTTCTCTGTTGCTGCTCCCAGACTTTGGAACTCCTTCTCACTGGAAGCCAAGCTGGCCCCATCTTTGCTGTTCTTCTGTAAGCAGGCAAAGACCATTATCTTCAAGCAAGCTTTCCCTCAGTGACTGGCTGTCTGAGTGGGTTTTTTAAATGGATTGTTGTGCCTTACTGCTTTCAATGCATTTTAGTATTGCTTTTGTTTACCATTTCTTAAAGTGGTATTTGTTCCTTTTTAACATTTGTATACTTTTTTTTAGCTTTAATATTGTCTTTTAATTATGTAAGTCGCCTTTGTATACTCATTTTTATCTTTGAATATTGTCTTTTAATGATGTAAGCTGCCTTGGGTCCTTCTTAAGGAGAAAGGCAGGGGAAAATATTTTAAATCAATCAATCAATCAATCAATGAACACATGGGGCTTTTTTCACTGCCTCTAAACAAATTATGCATCCCCATTCATCCATACAGGCATCTGCTGAAAAAATGAAGCTATTTCTTCCAGCTTGCTCACATGATTGACCTGCTGGGATTGGATCCCCAGCTTGCTGTAAGGCTTTCACTCCCTCAAAAGCTTTGGAGGAGGGCCGTTTGTATGGTTTATTAGTGAGCTATACAATGTTACTTTCATCCAAGTGTTCATAAATTGTTGTTTTTATGCCCTTGAAATATCTTATTTTCTGTGTGTTTCAGATGCTGCAGCAGCAATATCCAATTTCTATTTACTTATTATTTTCCTTCCTTTCATTCTTTAAAGCCTACATGCTGTTGCACTTGCAAGTTACGATTAAAAACTGAGGTGTGCAGATTGGTGCGTTTGAACCACACCCCTAAGAGAATCCAAACATTACTAGAGATGTGATGAAGCATGGAGACAGAAGAAACAATCTCCAGGCGGAGGCTGTGTTGCTACAAAATGCCTTCAGGACAGCTTTCCTTACTATGGAGAATCAAAGAGGGGAGACAGTCACAAGAGAAAGGCATGGAAGAAGTGTGGATGCTGCTACCACTCTTATGAGATCCTGTTACTACAACGGTCCACCCAGTCAACCAATCAGATAGTTTATGAGAAGCAAATTATGTACATATTATGCTGCAGCCGTGTGTAATGAAGCACCAGTGACTCATTTTTTCCTTTCAAAGTGCCATCAGGAAAGGCCAGGTTCATTCCGAGAACAGACAGAAGAGAAGGGAGTCCTTAACAGAGACATAGGGAGCCTTTGGGTCTCTGGATGTTTTAGACTTCAGCACCCCAAAGTCCTGGGCAGTGTGGCTTACAATAAAGGACTATGTGAGGACCAAAAGTTCCCCATCCCCAATTTGATCATTTTCCTGTCAGTTGCATTCCTCAAAAACCTCTCCTTGCTAGCTGCTTTCACCTCCACTAGTTTTTAAAATCCATGTTTATCACATAAACACAGGACTAGAATTCTACAGGAGTAAAATTTTACAACGAAGAGGAGGAGGATGTGCTGTCAAGTCACTTATTATGACTTACAGTGACTCTATGAATGAGTGACTTTACAAACTCAAAGCCATTGGCTTTCTTTAGTGAGACAAGCCATCTAATACTTGGTCTCTCTCTTTTTTTTTCCAGTATTATTTATTTTTCCAGTGATTTTTGTTTCTCCTTATTTTCCTCCTATCTGCTTTCTTCATTGTCCTGCTTTCACTTCAGTACATAGTAGTTGGGAATACCATAGTAAGGTAGTCCAGCAGATGTGCAAAGCTGTCCTTCACTGTCTAGCTTTCACATATGTGCATAGTAAATAGGAATACAAGAGTGTGGATGATCTTGGCCTTGATCTCCAGGGATACATCCCCACACTTGAGGATCCTTTCTAGTTCCTTCATAGCCACCCTTCCAATCTTAGTCTTCTGATTTGCTTCATTTCGACTGATGTTTGAATCAAGATAGAGAAATTTTTTGACAATTTCAGTTTCTTCATTGTCAATGTAAAGTTACACAATTCTTTTATAGACTCCCCCCCCCCCCTTTTTGATATTCAACTGCAAAACGTCTGCTAGGGAAGGGGGTATTTAAAAGGAAAGCAGAGGAGGGTAAGGACAGATTAATGGTTCCCTTCCCCAAGGCTGCTTTTCAAGGGCAAAGTGAGCACCAGGACTTTCTTCCACACAACGGTGGTTTAGCATTTCGTCTGTCCCACAGAGGATGCTTCATATCAAAGTGAAATATGCATAGCCCATATATGGTCTGCCACTCTTTGGGACCATCCCAGATCTCAACTAAAGAGACTGCCAAAGCCAATACTCCTTTCAGTTAAAGAGGACCCCTCACTTCCCACCTGTACCATCTCTGAGCTATGAACTGATGCTTTGGCAGCAGTCAGGCAACAGATTCTCAACAGCCCCATGTTAATGCTTTTCTCTTGGCTCTTGGCCCAACCAGATGTGCTATGCCATTTCCATCTCATAATTAAGATAGCACTTCAAGATAAATATTTGGCAAAACACCTAAATATATTCCCAAAAAGGCTGGTTTTATTTCTAATCTCCATTAGCATGAATGTAACTTATTTTCCAAACCAAGACCCTGGAGAGAGGGAAGTCTTTGACTCCCAATAAAAATGTCAACGTACAACTCTTTGGGGCAATGTTCAGGGCTTTAAAAATACAGTGTTCTTAGAATCACTATAATCCCAGTCTGGTTTACCCAGTTACCAGTCCCTTGGATTTCTTCCATCTTGCTGTTTTAAGAAGCTCCCTGTAACCCCCATGAATGAAAGAATGGCACTGTCACTACTTATTGTAAGCAGGGGGCATGAATAATACTCATCAAAGTCCTCATTGTCATCAGTTTAGGCTCACAAGGAGGGCTTTCCACCATCAAGGGTTATGCAATAAATACAAATGTCTCTGTGGCAGGCTGTGCAATACTAGTCTCCTCTTCTCTTTGAGAAGCAAGGCACACATACACAGCAAGCACAGAAGTACTGGGTAATTGTTTACAAAGATGCAGCAACTCAACCAAAGCTTCTAATTTTAAAAGTCCTTGCAACCAAGCAGTAACTGTCATAGTGTTATACAATTTATGCAAATTACTTAAATTACACAACTTCTGTAATCTACAATTTGCACAAATTACATTCTTGTCACTGCAAGAACTCAGACTGACAACACCAGGAATGTTCTTGCAAGCAAGAAGATTTATGTGTGCAAGAGTGAAGCAAACAGGAATCCCTAATCCTAAACCACAGGTATAATATATTTTCAAGTGACATTTAGCCACCTCTTTGTTAAAAGATCTTTCACATCCAACATTCCTAACAAGACTGCCTAAATGCAAAATCACTTTTGGTAAAGGGACCTGTGTAGGGATGAGGACTTCTTACATCAACAGCTTCTGCAGGTGCAGGCTCTTAATGTCTCCAGTTCAGTCTAATTGCTCCTTCAGATTGAATAGGGTGTGCATGTTATAGAAATGACTGAAGATGTTCCCAAAAGATGTGGGGGAGGTGTAGGAAAGCCCCTCCTCTGAAAAGGGCACTGCCAGCAAGAAGCGGTTTGGAGGTTTGGGCTCTACTGCTCACAAAAGTGGCTTTCCCAAATGCAACCTAGGATGTTGGGAGTCCTGGAAGCAACCTCAGTCGCTGGTTGCTTTGGACAGCTTCACACAGCCGAAAAAGGTACAAGTGAGGCTGCATCAGCCAAGAGGAAATTATTTCTGAGAGTTTATGTCAGCACAGGCGAGAGGGAAACAAGTCTGGTAACCTTTTTCTGGCTCATATTTTAATCCAAGGTCAGAAGAATCTGGAGACATTTCCCATGGTAGAGTAGCATACTTCAGGTGACCACTTGAAGCCCTGAAGTCCAGATTCGTTACCATAGTCAGGAAGGTATGGACATAAAAGCTACTTCCCCTTTGAGAAAATATGCTTCTTGATTTCAATAGGCAATTGTGCATAGGTTCTGTACTTCATTTTGTGGGCAACTCTAGTATAGGCAATACCCTTCTCTAACACTTTTCTGACCATGACAGCAGCTTAAGACTTTGTAAAATTCCTGCTGGAACATACTAGTCAAAATTCCTTGCTGTCAGAGACTGGCAGTGGGTGTAGGATTCATACTTTAGAGGCTACTAAACATTTCTGCTTTTAAACTACATGTCTGTGCTCTCAACAGTCACTCACATCTAGAGACACATGCAAATCTTTACATGGGTTTATGCACAACCAGAAATTATACAGAAGCCGACCTTACAGAAATCTTCTCTCTTTAATAGGTTTGTGCGTTATGTTTCTTATGTTACTTTATTCTTTTCTTTTCCTCTTTTTATTAACAATTAAACTACATGCAAACAAAACACAAAAAGAAAAAATAAAACATACACATATCTTACAACAACTCAAAATTAATACACCCATAACCGGGACCAATAGAGATATATTTCCTTAAATCTATTGGTTAATGATGACCTATAACCTTTCCAAAATAAGATTAACTCTTGTTTGTGTAAACAGCCTTTGCCTTTCAATAATACAAAGTTCAAAAAATCTTGCCAAAAATATCACCAAACCAATTCTCCTTTAATAACCTATTTTTAAATCTTATGTTCCTTTTTTTTTTCTGGTCCCATTTTTAATGTGGATTGCCAAAATCAGTGCATCCCAGTCCTTCACCCAATCATGTCATTTTTGTTTCAATTAATGTGAAGTTGACCCTAGTCTTTTTATTTAATGGGACACCAGTTACTATAGAGATAGAATGGAGGTGAGGAATGACCTAAAACCTACAAGTGATTATTATGGATTTTAGTTGCTACACAAATAATAAATTTCAAGAACAACAGATCTCTTTGGGAAAACAGTGTATATAGCGCTGTGGCACTGTAACATTTTACCTGGCACAAGCTTTTGGGGACTGTAGCTCTCTTACTACTCTGGCTTCTTTTCAAGAATCATAGCCCATTTGCTTTAGATCAGTGGTTCCCAACCTTGGGTAACCCAGGTGCTCTTGGACTGCAACTCCCAGAAACAATGGTCAGCACAGCTGGTGGTGAAGGCTTCTGGGAACAGCAGTCGAAGAAGATCTGGGTTACCCAAGGCTGGGAACCACTGCTTTAGACCATTCCAGCATTCCCTCAGCATCTCCGCAGTAGCCCGCTATAGCCCACATTAGTCCACAAATACTTCTACCAAACATAACCTGTTAGACTTTACCGTACCACACAGGTTTTGTTGCTCTTGCTGCAAAAGACTAGCATCATTCTCCTTTTAGAGATCTCTTTGGAGTGTTTGACTAATACCAGTATTCTAAAAACTGAGCAGTAGATGGCAGTATTGGTTAACAGAAAGCTTTAGTTTTAAATAAAGCCTGTATAAAACATCATGGTTACCTAGCCTGCCTATTAAGTGGAAAGTACAAAGAGCAAAAAAGGGACAAATTTTTATAGATTTAGCCCAGTAACTTCTGAATGCATAGGCCAACCATAAACTATCACATCGGTTGGGATGACAGCTGGCAGCTTCTGTGCCAGGAAATTAGTTGAAGAGTCTGTTGTTTCAAACAGCAAACCCACAGCAGTAATTTCTGTGCCCTTCTGTTTTCCTCAGACAAAGGGCAGCACTAAGGAATAGCAGAAGGGTGCTGATATAAGCATTGGTTCCCAACCTTGGGTCCCCAAATGTTCTTGCAGTACAGCTCTCAGAAAACCTGACCAGCACAGCTAGCAGTGAAGGCTTCTGGGAGTTTTAGTCCAAGAACATCTGGAGACCCAAGGCTGGGAACCACTGAAGCAAGGGAGAAGAAAAAAGCCTTACTGAATCAGGTCTGTCTGATCCAGCACTTTGACTGCAGTCAGTGCCTGGGATGCTTGCCAGAGAAGTATAATAAGGAAAGATATCGTACACTGTTCCTCATCAAACTCTTGCAGTTAAAAATAGGCTGAATATAGAATTATCAATCAAGGCTAATAGCTACTGAAAACTCTTTCAAAAGACACATTAAATACTAGCTAAACCAAAGTGATCCCTGCACTCACTGGCCATTCCCAATTTGATGATTTCATACACCCCTTTTTCTTTTCTAGTTTGAAGGCTGGGTGCACTCGTGTGTGAAAGTGTGTGCGTGTGAGAGAGAGCTGTCAAACAGAAATACAGCAAGGCTACTTATTCTGCAGAAGTTCTAGCAACTAAGTCATAGCCAGATCTTCACTGGCATCCTGACAGGTGTTTCACAGGGCCAGTTTTCTGCTGTGAAAATTTTCAAGAGAGGGTGGGTGGATAGGCTTACTATTAGTGTGGCCACATGAAAAAGCAGACAGGGTTCCTATACCTTTAATGGTTGTGTTGAACAGGAAATTTCAGTTGCTGAAATTTCTTCCTTTAAACTACTATTTAAAGGAAGAAATTAAACTACTGCCCTTCTTCATTTCATGTGACCACTCTGCTTACCCTAAAAATAAGCTACTAGAGTGTTTAAGCCTCTGTTGAAAAGATTTGCCATCACTTCCAGTCCACCACTTTCCTCAGATTTATAAATACCCCCTATGATCTTCTCCCAATACAAACAGCACCTTAAAAGGAACTTTTAAAAAAGAGAAAAACTGCAGCAAGAGAGCAAAGGAACTTCCAGCTAGCAAAAGATTAAACTCCGAGCCAGCACCTCCTGTGATACAATTATTGCCCCCTTCAGTCTTCATATATCCACACCAGTTATTATTAATTTGCATGCTAAAAGACTTCCACATTAAGTGAAAGACCCAAAGCATGTGTATGTATATAGCAAGAATTTCTTTGTATACCCTGGGATGGCCCAGTTTCCTGGTACAAGTCAGGTCTTGATACAGGCTATTCCTGAAGACTGCCAAGTTTTGATAGCAGGTTTGGAGAACTATGATTGGAAGAGAGACGCCTAAACATCCAGAGTTAGTTTTTTGGCTTATGATTCCCAGAACTCCCAGCACTGATAATCAGTGCCCATGCTACCTAGGAGTTTTAGGAGTCATAGTAGTCCCAAAAAATAACATGTGCAACCTTACGAAGATTAGAGATGTGAATCTTCATCTGAGCACAAAGGGACGTATCACAACATCTTCCTCTTAGCCTTTCTGGTGCACTTGACAAGAATGATTACATTTGCAAGAATGATTTTTGTGCAAACTACATGAAATGTATAATTTGTACAAAATCATTAAAGTTGTGCAAAACAATGGTCACTACTTCCATGTTCCAAAGGAAGAAGCAACAAATAGGCTATTTGTATCTTTTTGATCAATCAGCCTAATATTCTGCACTTGTGTGTGCACAAAAGGAAAGGATATTTGTTTGGGCAGAGATATTTTGCAGAAAATGTGGTAAACCCAAGTATTAAATAAAAAGCATTTTTTGTCTCTTTCTTATGCTGGAGAGAAGAAACCTTGAAGGGATTAACAAACTCTCAACAAACTGTCTCATAATTTACTGAGAACAAAGATTTAATGAAAATTAATTGCTTCTCTAGTCAAGATGCTCTTTGTACTTGAAAGCTCCATGTGCTTTGCTTGTGATATGGTCAGTTTTATTTTATTTCATTCATTTTTACTTCTCAACGTGCCTCATCCATCCTGAAATGTAAGCATCTTGTTTTTTATATATAGGTAGAAAGAATATAGAACTAAAGTGGCTTGACATTAATCAGATTCCCTCAGGGAAGAGGAACGGTGCCTGTAATGGATGTAATGGATGTAAGAGGGGACAATAAAGTGTTTAATGAATAGCTTTAGTTCATTTTCCTCCTTGGGTTACCAAAATATCTGTGGCCCAATCCTATCCAGTTAATCACTTGTTCATGTTATCGTAACAGTGGGAATTACTGTCAGACATGCTATAATATTGTCCCATCCTTATAGAAGAACACCAGTTTGTTTTCCTATACTGACTGATCATTTGAGGAACTGTTTTGATGTGAAGTGACTGCTGCTGCCATCCATAGATCCTCTTTTTTAAAAAAAAAAAAAAGAGAGAGAGAGAAGACTGTGGTCTTCAAATAGCTGGAAAATAATTAAATCTGCAAAAAGGTTTTCCAGTGGAGAAACCCCAACAAGTCGGTAGCCTCAGATGCCAGGACAGATGAACATAGTGAACGTCCAAGGGAAGAGTATGTCCTAAATGCAGCCTACAGCTATATGGAAACATACTTAGGAATCAACCCTATAAAACTCAGTAAGATGCTTCTGAGTTACCATGCACAGGGATGGGCTCTAAGCAACTTGCAGGGAAGAAATGAGGATATACCTTCAAAGTTACTAATTATTCTACACAGAAAAGAAAGGCACAAGGCTTAAAGGACACAGTTCATAGCTTAAAAAAAGCAACGAGTGGGTGAGCAATTACCAACGTACTCTTTGGAAAGAGCAGCACAGCAAGCAGAAGAGAATGCAATTAGTGCCTCTTTCATTTTAGAGCTCCTTCATAAACAAATGTCACCTGATCAACATGTCAGGGGCAAGAGAAGCATGGAGAGGGAGAAATTAGAAAGCCTGGGTAGTAATTGTGGCATATAGAAAAAAAATGATAGAAGCCAGAAATAAGGCCTGATTGATGGGTTTACTGGCAGAAAGCCAGAGTCCAACAACAATGAAAAGCAGAACCCCTTCCCTGAAATCTCTTTCCCAAAACACAAATGTTTCTTAATGGTGGGCACAGAGTCAATGATGGGAATTCTATTTAAGTGTGTTTGAGGAATGTGAAAAAGGGGGTCATGGAAGTGACCTTTTAAACATGGGTATCTAACTATCACTTACTTTAATAAGTACAGCTAAAGGACAAAGGACTGAGAAGCCTAATTTTTAAAGCCAATTGGAATAATATAATTACACTGAAACACATTTTGAAGTTTGAGAACGCTCAAACTACTCCACAACTTGACAATAGGTGTGTGATATGGTGATGTCGTAGAATATTTATGTCTGTCAGAAATGGCTGCCAATTTGCATTTGTATTCCTTTTAATGCAATCATCCCATTAAAATGGACAATGTTCTGTACATAATATCTGGAGTCACATGTCTGTTTATGACTTTAGTGTTGAGTCTGAAATCGTAGACTTCTGTTTATTAGGGATACGTAGAACTATGGTCACTAAATACCAGAAACAGGGACACAAGTTGTACAACTCTGCCATCATGAAAAAGAATTCTGCATGCAAGAAAGAGAGAGGTGAAGATTTGAGGTTTTCAGTGAACATCATCGGATCCTAATTGTTCCATACGGGCAGATTTGACATGTTTTACACACATCATTCTGCCTTCACCAAAATGTATTTGACTATTTTCTTAATTATGGTTTGCACCATCCAAATTCATAAGACTGGAAATTGCTTTCCAAGGTCAGACACAGATTTCTGACTGTGGAGGGAAAAATCTAAATCCGATCATCATCCCTGATCCCATACCCACCCACCCCAACAACCATTCCCTTCCTGAGGTGGAGAGGAGGGAAGACATGTGGATGAGAGTAGAACATGAGTAAAATAGACAAAAATCTGGATATGAAATATTAAAGTATTCCCAGGCTTCTGCCATGTGCCTAACACAGAGACAGATTTAGACCAGCCTGCAAGCTGAATCTAAATGCTTTTCTCCTTCTGTTTGCATTTTTTTTTCAAAATTAAACACTCCTCATCTTTCTCTTCCATCTCACTAGCTGGAATCCATCAAGGTTTAGGAAATGCTCTGACTTAACAAGGGATAATCTTGTTACATAAGCCATATTAACTCATGATAAAGAGAAAACCTTAGCTCCACCCACCATCATCACCTCTACCACCCTCCTATGAGTGAATCAGGGCAATCGATCAGAGGCCTAAGAGCATTCATCATCCATGATTGTTTTTTACGAGACAGAACAGTGAAAAATCAGTGATTCGACTCTTGTGAAGAACATACATTGACAGCAGGGATCTCCACTTCAGATTCATTAGCCTTCACATGCAGGAAGGTGATGGAAGGAGGGATAGAGGAGTACAAGGCTACTTACAGTCCCCTCCCTGCCTAGTGATACAACACAATAAAAGAATGAATGGATGCAGTTATAGTTATGCTATACCTGTTTGCTGATAAGGAGTTTATCTGGAGTTCGGTGAGATACACTGCCAGGAAGGCAGATATAGCATCAAAATCTTAGGCTTCACTTACTCAAGAGTAACTTCCTCTGAGATCAATGAGACTTATCTCTGCATAAATATTACAGGATTGCACTTTTAGGTGTGCATGTAGATAAGATAGATAAATGGCAAGGTTATCAGTAGAGTTGCACAAGTTTTTTTTTCTAACCACGACTCCCAGTATCTCACAGCCAGTACAGCCAAACTTAAACACTGTAGAGAAGTGACAGAAAGGGAAGCATGAGAAAATGGTCAAAATTGTCAATCAGCAATCTCAGCCAATAAACATTAGCACTGTCACAAGCACCCGGCTGAATGCAGACAGGATGCCATTCTAACCAGGTCAATTGGAGAGCAAATACTCCATTTTGAAATCCTAGTACAAAAATAGAATCATACAAATGAAAGAAGAACAATTATTCCTGTTTTGCTTCTTTTTTTTTTTAGAAAAACTAGCTTAAATTATAACCTTCCAATCTTTCAATAATAACCCTAAACATCTGATATATAAGTTTAAAATATAGTGCTGAGCTGGTTTGTGCTGCAGCCAAAAAAAGTAATCGACATTTTGTATAATTCAGATGTGACTTTTGAATTTAAAGAGCACAGCAGGCAAATGCATACCCTTTCTCAACACGAAGTTGAGAGAGTTTGACCTCTAAAGAGGAGGCAATTCCAACCAGAAATATGAGTCAGTTAGTCATGTAAATCCTCACTTTCTTCATCTTTAGATGTGAGGATGAGGAATGCCAGTGTTCTTCTCAATGGTGAGGATAGCAAGAAATGTCCTGGTGTTCTCTTCAGAATTTTTACATTGGTGAGAATGGTTTTTATGAAAAAGCTTTATTTTTACACAAGATTGCACCACTGCACAAATTTCCCAGAATTAGGATGATTGCTCCTTTTGTTTACAAATGTGACATACAGGGCATATTATCTGGCCCTTTCTTAATAGTCGATCCATTCCTCTGTATTTGTTGTATGTGTTTGTGCTTTGCTTTCCACAAAGGGAAAGAATGTGATAGACATTTTGTGCAAATTGCAGAGATCTTGAGGAAAAAATATTTTGTCTCCCTCCTGGCTTAAAGAATTCTTGAAGTGCTGTCTCGTTACACCAAGATGTCCAGTCTCAGCCAGAACATCAGTGGAGCAAAATTTCTTCCCTTCCCTATGGCAATGTTTTTGCAAAGCACTTATCTGTGGATCATATTGAGTCATAGCTGTAGCAACACTGAACATCACAAGAATTTCCAGGGTAGTGCCTAGTAAAAGTGTTGTAACCACATGATCTAAACTGGAGGGAATTCATCCATGTTCCCAAGGCTATGGTCACTCAAACACACTGCCATTGCTACCAACTCCTTACCTAGACCAAGTCTGCCCATGAACTTATTTTGGGCCAAAGGAAAGGTACTGGCAATGAGAATGGCTTTGAGCATCCTTGCTTTTCATTCAACCAGCGAATCTCCAGGGATTTCACATCCAGTTCCCATGGGAGCAAAATGATGCTCTCCATGTAGAGATACTGAATTCTGTTTAAAAATATAAGGGTAAAAACTTGAGATATTAGTCTATTTGGTGCTTAGGTCTTTCGTCTGAGAAGGAATCTCTGTATATTCAACCATGTAAGTGTCAGATTGTGTTTTTGCATCCCTCTTACTCCATGAGAGTTTTTTTTTTTTTCATTTTTAATCATAGGCAAACAGTATAACATGATCCCCTCAATGCTTTGGAACAGCTACATCTATTGAATGTGGACAGTGGAAATCAAAAAGAATTGTCTTTCGGTTCCTTTTCCCGCTAAAACCTGTAAGTGTCTTTATATTCATGATGGGGGGAAAGACCTTGGGGTTGAAAAAATTCAAATAGGGCAGAAAAGTGAAACTGGCTGATATTCCCATCCTTATCTTCATGTGAGAAGAAGATGTGCCTTCTGGGAACCTTCTCTCGAGAAGGAAATATGTTTTGCTGAGAACTGGGCACATCCCAAGAAACAGCTATCTATGGTTTCCCTCTGCGCCATAGTTATTAATAGCCACCTTGAGTCTCCTTTCCAGGAGAAAAGTGGCCTATAAATAAAACAAATAAACATATAAATAAATAAATAATATTCTGGAGCTTTGGACAGGGTTAGGGAAAAACTGACAGAGGTGTCTCCTTTGAGAGCATTTGCTGAGAACACTCACCAAGATTCTATGTCCTTTCAGCATCCGTACACGTAGAGGGATATTTGCATTTTCTATGTATCTAATAAGAGTTTATAAATGTTAATTGTTTAGACAACAACTCCCTGAAGCCACTTGGAAGTGTGGCCCATTTATAGTCTAATTAGAATTTTACTGCATACAGAGCTTGGGAAAGTTACCTTTTTACAATCTAAAAAGATAACTTTTCCAAGTTCTGTACCCAGTAAGATTTTCGAAAGCACAATCATTTAGAACAGAGCCAGAAGCAATGACAGGATTAGAAATTACTGGAGAGGATTGGAAATTAATATTTATGTGAGGAATGGGAGAAATGGTAAACTCATTGGAACTCATGGTTCATTTAAAACAGAATTATAATAAGCTGATTTATGGTTGACATTTGAACCAATAAGAATGGATGAAATTTATAGAAACAATTGTGCATTCACAAACATCGGTAGCAATCAGCTGATTCTGTGCATACATGATGATCAGACCCAAATGATGTTATCTTGCATTTAGAGTACTTTGTTTTGTTTGGAAGGTAAACATGGATTTATCTTGCAAGACTGACTGGCATGTATCTCTGGAGGAAAACCTATTATGGGAGGGAAAATTAGAGTCATAGGGAATACAGATCCTCTTAATGTTTAGTTTCACTCAGAGATAGCAATGCAGCAAGACCAATGCATGGTCATCCTCTATTCTGCTCCATCCCTTCACTCATGACCTGCAGGAATTACCTCATCTCTGGTCACAGTTTATCATGCTATATTTTAACAATAGTTTAAAACCATATGTGAACAGAGATGAAATTCCCTCATGTCTTACTTGAAAGTAAGGGAAAAGAGTAACGGATGTGAAGGTGAAGGTGATTTCAATTACACTTTCAGGCTTGTCAATTAAGTAATTAACAGCACTAAGCTTTTGCTTCAAAACAAAAGAGCCATCCCACACAATCTGACAGGATTCAGGACTACCATCCATTTCCCCACATTAAAATCACAGTGCTTTGCTTCTGCATGTTCCCTCACCTGTATCATAACTAATTGCATAGGGAAAATTCTGTTTGAATTGTTCCAGGTTAAAAAAGTAGAAGCCCCTCAGCAGCTGCTTCGGGGGCAAAAAGTGTTGGGCTGGTTCAAATCAGCCTATATATCATGAGGTCAGTAAAAAAAAATACTTTGAATTCATCTGTTTTATAAGCAGAGCAAATCCTGCAGTATTTGACAATGTAGTCACACTCTAACTCAGGAACAAGTGCTCAATTGTGTAACCTGAAAAGCAAATAACATCAAAGAGGCGAGGAGTACCCACTGAAAAGAAGAAATGCTGTACCTAAGACTAACAACACATATTTGCTTGGATAAAGCAACATGAGGTAATCGGAGCCAGATTATGAAGCTATTTATAGAGCAATTTCAACTGTCCATCTCTTTCTTGGCTGTGGGATATGCGGCGATCAATAAAACGATAAAAAGATTAGACAGCTGTGGAACCCAAGTGAGTGACTGACACACTAGATAGATAGATTCAGAAAAGATACACAACTATATAGCACCATTACTGTTGATGAATCTATTGATAGACATACTTTATCTTCTATATACATGCAGTACACACAGGGAGTAAGTGTCCCATGAAGCCACAGCAGGGGAATTCTAAAGAGTGAGGTCTCAAAGCAGCCAAGTGTTTTAAAAAGCAGTCTCATCCAAAAGCACATCGCTGCTGCATTTATCATGGACAATGTCCCATTTTATATTCCAAAGCTCCCTTCCTTTAACAGTATTTGGTCTGCTCAGATCAAAGCAAGACTTGCCACTGCTTGGCATTATTTACAGAACAACAGAGAACAATTATTCTTAAGTTACTGGAGGTCTCCAAGGCACAAAAGCTTAGTGGCTCCTGCAGAGCAAACTGCTAAGCCAGCTTTCTCCATTTCATCATGATCAGTAGAAACAGATCCAAACTATTTAGTCCACTTTCTTCTTTCTTAAAAGACAATTCTTTTTCATACTACTTTACAGAAATCTATAGGCTCAGGTTTGCAAAAGTTACTCTTTTTTTTACAAAGAAATAACTTGAAGTTATGCTCAGAAGACATATCCCCCTCTCAAAAACACATACATCATTTCCAATGGATTGCCGTCCTATTATACTTAGCATTCAACTGTCATGAACGTCACATCAGGAAGCTGGCAACTGGCAAAGGAAGTGTGAGTCCACCTGTTTCCATGACTTTTCCCACTAGTAAATTCATTCCCTGTTTGATTCCACACAGATTTTTCTAACAGAAAAAAGGTTTCAGGAAAGGAATCTTTTCAAATTGCACACCTTGTTTGCAAGCACCCACTAATTAACCGTAGCCTGTCTGCAGACATTTTTTGAAAGGTATGCTTTTTTTTCTATGCACCTTCAAACATTCAAAATTTATTGGACAAGCCAGATGTGCCTTGCATCCCAGCCCTCTATGCTGATCACACAGCAACATATACAGTGTTGCCACATCAGATCTGGTCCTCTTCCTGGAGGGTGGCAAAGTGGGGAATCCATAAATAATTATTTATCAGTTTGGATATTTACAATAGAATATACAATAGAATAATAACTGTGCTGTCAAGTTGATTCCAACTTACAGTGACCCTTGTCAGGATTTACTAGGAATAATGACCTCAGAAGTGGTTTACCATTCCCTTCTTTGCTTTGGGACTATGTAACATGCCCAGGACCACACAGTCTGACTCTTCTCCCTGGACCCACATTGAGGAATCAAGCTCCCAAGGTTAGTCTCTGCAGGCAAATACCCGACTCACTACCACACAAAGCTTACCTAATTTTGTGCGCAGCTTCCTGGACTGCAAACTAGATCTCAGATTCCTGCAACTGCTTGCAGTGACAATCATCACCCAAGCAATGTGAGACTGGATTACAGTAAAGCAGCTCCAAATATGTTAATATGACTATTTATGAATCTGAGACCACGTCAAACTGCTTCTTCAATGTTTGTAGTGATATCCTAAAAGCAGTGTATGATGACAGATACACACAACAAACAGTTCATATCTCAGTTGGAAGCCAATACACAATGAATAGGTAGTGATCTTCCCACAAGTACCATACACCCATTAATGTTATGAACATGTCCGCAATGGCTTTTCCACCAGCCTTACTTCTGTTTCTGCTACTATGAGGTTTAGAGGGACATTTATCATCACTTGAATTAATTAAGGAGTCTTGAACAGGCTCTCAGTTACACTCACGTCTAGAAATTCTGTAAAGGTGTTTGGTGGCAAGGTTTCACTAATGAATCTATGTACGGTTAAATTAGGTGCTTGCTCAGTGGCCTTACTGAATTCATTTCTAAGAAGGAACAACAAAAGACACTGAACATTTTTTAAGGGCAGAAAGGTCCATGCTAGTTTTATGAAGCAAAAGTAGAGTCAGCATAAGCAAAGAATATAACTAATCAGGTAGGGGTGGCAAAGTGCAGTCTGCCAGTTTTGTTGGACTGCCAATAGTGAGAAATGCTGGGAGCTACAGTTTGGAAAGCCACACTTTCCTAACATCTGATTTAAAGAGACACTAATGAAGAAATCATGAAGGGCCAAACCATATGTTACAGATAGCCCATCATTAGATGCTACAATTTGTTATTGTTCCAAACATGTGATTTATGTAGAGCTACATGATCAAGTTACCATAGTTGTAAACACAAGCTGAATTTAGGTGTAGTAGACCAATCACAAAACAACCAACTTTGCAAACTATAAGAAGCATGGTAAGCTCAGCTATGACAATGATACTTATTTCCCCTCTTTTACTTGTGAGTTCTCTGTAATATCTACTTTGGCCCCAACTCACATCATTTTCCTGCTGCTCCCATGAAATGCTAAGAAAAAAATATCATAGGGCATAAATTGTAGGGACTTCATTCCCTGTTAATGAAAATTCATACTGCAATGCTTAATGATGTGCTAGCATCATTACTTGTGGTGCCCTGTTCTCTAGGGAAGACAAATCAATAGATCTTCTTGGAAATTTCTCTCATCAGACTTCTATCCAATGATGTCTACCTACCAATCCAAAATGCAAAGCCTAGTGAACTGTATTAGGAAGAGCCTTATATTGGTTCATCTTACCCAGTACTGTCAACACTGACTAACAGCAGCTCTGCAGGATTTCAAGCAAGCTTCTTTCCTAGCCTTCCTCTGAGATCCATGATATTTCCTGATGGTCTCCCAACCATGTAGAAACCATGACTAACACCACTTAACTTCACAAATCAGGTGTGTTCAGGATGGCACAGTGTTTTTAATTTTCATGCTTGGACTCCATTTTCCTTCTGAAATCTGTCCCAGAAAACCAAGGAGTCAAAATTGGGGTGCATGATGTGGGTTTATGGAGAGGGTAGCAAGGGAAAGTTATGTAAACAGAAATCCACCTGAGTGATACGGGATGGTCATCAGAGATAAGTAGCTGTTATATCTGCCATGTGCATAATTTATAGATATTGCATTCCAGTTGTTTCAGGATAATTTCATTTTGACTTTTCAGAGCCACTTAGTGAAAGGGTTAGCTCCTAACATTATCTATGTGTTTCATTTGCAAAAGAGCACCCCTCAAAAATGGTCCTAAAGAACAACAGTAGCATTCAAGCTTTTAAAGTAACATTTCAATTAGCAGTTACCGTATTTTTCCATGTACACGACCCCCCAATGTATAAAACGACCCCCTAATTTTGACCCTTGATGGAGGCGGAGGAGCAATTAATGGGCAACTGCTCCTCCACCTCCGTCTCCTGCTGCTGCTGCTATCTCCGCTGCCCGCCCGATCACCTCCTCCAGTGCGACTGCCGGGGCTCACCTCCAGCTCACCTCGCGGCCTTGTCCCCTGCCCTAAGCAGACGATCGCTGGAGGAGGTGATCCGGCGGCAGCAGCAGGAAGAGGCGCCCGAGCACGCGCGAGTGCTTGTTTGCCTCCGCCTCTGCCTCCTGCTGCCTCTGCCACCGGAGGGGACAAGGCGGCGACGTGAGCTGAGCCCGTCAGTCCCACTGGAGGTGGTGATCGGGCGGGCGGGGGAGGTAGCAGCAAGAGGCGCTTGAGCACATGTGAATGCTCCTTTGCCTCCGTCTCCGCCTCCTGCTGCTGCCTCAGCCACTGGAGGGGACAAGCTGTGAGGCGGAGGCAGCAGCAAGGGGCGCCCGAGCATGCGTGCAACTGCCTCCTTCCGTGTATAAAACAACCCTCAAATTTTCCTCTAATTATTTTAGGAAAAAGTGTCATTTTATACACGGAAAAATACGGTATACACTACTGCGTAAGGTTCAGTCTCTGTTGGACTGCTCTCACAAAGAAATATGTATCAAACCAGTTTCATGTAGGTGCCTCCTGTTTTTCATTTTGGGGTGAGTAAGAGAAATGTTTGGAAAATTATTCCCTGGCTGTTGGAAGACAGACACAAAATGCCAGGGGTAACAGAGATAAATAGTGATAAGTCAGCTATCCTGCAAATTATTTCAACACTTCCAAACCAATATTATCAATACTGTTCCTTTTCCACCATCAGCTAATATATCAGCTCTGGGATTTAGGTGTATAAGACAAATCTACATGAATTTCGCTTTACAGTTCTCACTGCTACATATGATTGGACAAGGCAAGTAAATAAATTTAATTATATAAAATCCTATCTGAACAACCTGCTTCATTTTAAAACTCAATGGAACAGAATATGATGTAAACTTTCAAATCTACCCCACCCCACCCCATGTTTGATTAGAAGTGATAGGAATTGTATTACACTTTGGGATGGCATCAATTTGAGTGGTGATATAGTCAACTCCTCACTAACCCAGCCACAGTATTTCAGTGGAATAAATTTAAAAAGAGAGAATATAATCAAGATCTGAACTAAAGAAAGGAAAATATAATAAGATCACTTTCATGACAGTAGGTATCAGATCTACAGTCAAAAAATGTTGAGAAGATCTGTCAAAAAGACTTGTCTTTGTGTTGTGAGACGAACTGTCTCACTATCTACTTTTACACATGCAACAAACAGCCAAATAATTTTAGGTAAAGGTAAAGGTTCCCCTTGACAATTAAGTCCAGTTATGTCTGACTCTAGAAGCTGGTGCTCATCCCGGTTTGTAAGCCGAAGAGCTGGCGTTTGTCCGTAGACATTTTCCAGGGTCACGTGGCCAGCATGACTAGACATGGAACACCATTACCTTCCCACCAAGGTGATGCATATTCATCTACTTGAATTTGTGAACTGCTAGGTTGGCAGGAGCTGGGACAAGCAACGACAGCTCATATTGTCGCATGGATTCGAACTGCTGACCTTTTGATCGACAGCCCATAGGCTCAGTGGTTTAATCCACAGCGCCACCTCCAACCCCAAATAATTTTAAAGTGCCATAAAATAAGCTATTATTCATTTGTCGGTAATGACTGTGTCAGAACAGCAATAAAAGATTATCAGGCATCACATCATCTGCCTTTTGAAAATACAAGTAATGGCTGTATAAGAGGCCAACTAAATCAAATCAGAGCTGCATTAACAAAGCCTCAAACTTCGGGGTGTACAGGGTAAGAATTTAACAAATATAAACAGATTTTCTTATCCCTGCCAAAAATTGTGTCTTGATACATCAAAATTATCAATTGTTGTAAGATATTTTTTCTTTTTTTGCTCCTGCCTAGGACTGAAAAGGCCAGCATTCTTTTTTGTCAGCAGTATCATGCTGCTCACATCAAAAATATTTTATGCTGCACCAAAAACATTTTTTGCACAAAATACAAGGGTAGTATGTGCAATGGGGAAGGTGTTTTTCACAAAATACATTTTTTCAGGAAAAAATTCTACAAATTGTCCCTTAAAAAGTCAAAAATTGTGAAAAATGCACATAAATTCTAGTAATATTACTCAGGGAGAAGATGTTTGAAATTTTTCAATCGCATCTGCAGGAATAAAATAAATTTATACCCCCAAGACACTGATCCCAAAACCTTTTTAACAGTTATATATATATATTTTTAAATATACTCAGTAACTGCAATGTTTGCAGGCATTCCTGCAAAGTCTCATTTCCCACACATCTTTATCTATAGTACGGATGTCACATGGGGAGTTCTTCAAGCACTACAGTGATGCTAGGGCTTAAGGTAGGCTTATCAACACTCTGTGGGATGCTTTTGCCCCCAGGCCCTGTCCAGCTGCTTCCAGGGTGTGTGCAACAGGAAGGTTGAAGCCATGACATGCCCTTCCCTCCTCTACTCCAAATGGTAAGTGCATGCACACTCCAGCTCTCTCGCTAATGCCCTTCCCTCATACCTGTCATTTTGGGACGGTGACACTGCAAAACACATTGTGCAACATGCATATAAACAAATTCATGTGGAGTCAGAGATCCCTGGTACCAAGCTGGAACACCTGAGCTTCAAGGCCACTTAATACACAAAAATCAAATCTCCTTTTCCCTTCCTGTTCAGTTTCAGATCTGCCTCCTCACTTGGAGGGAAATCACAGCAACTTTCTGAAACTTCAGCCAAGGCCATGAGACCTGGAAACCCTAACTGCAGTGAGCATAAGCTTACTGTATCTCAGATGCTGTTGCAGAGTTTGGAGTTTTGGTTAAATTCTTCTAGCTGCATAGCAAAAGTGCAAGTCCATGAAAAAATTAGGTCCAAAGATCCTGATGATTCTAGGAGGACTTAGAATCCCTGGGAAGCAACACTCTCTGTAGATCTTCACCCTTTAAGTACTGTCACAGCAGCATCAAAAGTCAAATGGAGCTCCATAGACAGAATTATTCCTTCCACTAATTTTGTGTGTTTGAGTGGGGTGAAAAATGGAAGGAGATGGTTAATGCCTATTAAACTCATTATAAACTTGGAGAAAACTAGGGTGTAGATGATACCCAGTTTGATGTAGCAGACAGAGTTAAGGACTAGAACTCAGGAGATCTGGGTTCAAATCTCTGCTGGGCCATGGAAACTCAGCAGGGGGAGGGAGAGACTGAACTGTTACTTACCTTGAAAACCCAATTAGGGTCACTATGTCAGTTCTGATATGACAGCACACACAAAGAGGGTGAAGATCCTAATGGGCTTCAGTTTTCAAAAGTAAGACCACTTATTTTTTACCACCATTGGCCAATTTTAAAATTTGTTTCAGGTTAAAAAAAATGCAGTGTATTGCTTATATACGAGGCTCCTAGAAATCAACCAACTGTAACTAACACTAAACTAACTATAATTATACATAGCAGAATAAGCAACAGAAAATTAACAAACAGGTGTTCTCATGTTGAATATTCTTCTTCTTTCCTCCTCTGTCCCATTAACTGAGGAGGGTCTCCCCAAAGGATTCCCTAAAAACCTCCAGTTTCAGGAGCTTCTGAAAGGTATGGAGGGAGGGTGTCTGGTGTATTTCCTGCGGGAGGGCATTCCACATAGAGGGCGCCACCGCGGAGAAGGCTTGATTACTTGTTAATATTTTATGGGCTTCTCTAGGTATCAATACTCACAGGCGTGAGGGCTGTGAGGACCAGGTAAGACAGGCAGCAGAACATGGAAGGAGATGTTCAGACAAGTAAGAAAGTCCCCAGTTTAACCACTGTGCCACAAGGTAGGATAGTGCACAACATAGGGACTACCGTAATCAACCATGCATGCAGCCAAATAAAGGCAAACAATCTTCTATTTTGCTACCTGGTTAGGGCTGCATCATGGAATGTGTGAATTGCCAGAAAAACTACAAATGTCATGTGCAAGATAGGCTGGATTCAGCTAACTGGGTCAGAAATTGTCTAACCATGCCTTAGTTGTTGCACATCCAGATTAATGATGACTTAGTGATGAAGAGTCTTGTAGCGCAATGATTAAACTGTAGTATTGCAGCCATAACTTTGCTCACGGTCAGCATTCGATACCAATGGATCTGATAGCCAGCTCAAGGTTGACTAAGCCTTCCATCCTTCCGTGGTCAGTAAAATGAGTACCCAGCTTGCTGGGAGGGACAATGTGTAGCCTGTATAATTAAAAAATTGTAAACCATCCCAAAAGTACTTTTAAGCACTATTGGGCGTATATATAAGCAGCATACTTTTTTAGTTGAGTCTACTACATTTTACACCGTAACATCTCTAATGCTTGTAACAGGTAAACAAACCAATTAGTTTTGTAAGAGGTAGACATGTTCGTCTGTGCAAGCATATCAGGCAAGATCCAAAGAGACAAAACAAAAAGACAAAACATTTTACGGCTGTAATCTGGCTAGAGATATTGAGATGTATCTTCTCCAGGGCAGAAGGGATAAATGTACCAAAGTGATGGCCATACAAATCGGCTAATTCCAACCAGTAAGGTTAACCGATACAAATCTTTGAATATTCTAATACCATATGAAGTATAGGTATGCAAACTTGTGTTTTTGGGCTATAACTCCCAGAATTCTCCAGCAAGCATAGCTAATATGAAGGGATCAAAGTGTGTAGCATGGCTAATGTAGCCATGTCATGAGCCACTTAGTCTAATAGCCATCTTATGCTGGACATATTAGGTACATTTTCCATTTTGAAATTAAACTGTGAATGCTGGACAGGTCTGTGGTTTGGGTGTCTGGCTGCAGAGCCAGAGGTCAAGAGTTCGATTCTCCTCTGTGTCTCCTTGACAAGGGCTGAACTTGATGACCCATAGGGTCCCTTCCAGCTCTGCAGTTTTAAGGTACTGATGGTGACAAAATATTTCCTTTGATTATAATTTGCTGCCAGTGCTGATGACCTACATTTTTCTAATGGTCTTTAGCAGGCAGCCAAGGGCCTCTGCACCATCCAAACTCCCTTGTGTCCTGTGCAGGTGTGTTATGCAAGACATCAAAATGTGAAATGATGCACCATGTGCCACACTCTGGAGTTGGGCCTGAAGTGCAAAAAAAGGGGATAAGTAACTTATCAGCACTCAGGTTCTCGTCTTGGATTGGAGCCCATGCAGTGCTCAGTACAGAAGACAGTGAAAGAAAAGAACAGAGGAGAATATTCTTCTCTTGACATACATCTGCCTCACTTAACAAGATCAAACTTCTGTTCTTTTAAACAAAAACTGCTGTCATAGCAGTCATAAAAAAAAATCACAAAAATTACTTCATCTACCAAACAAAACTTTCTGTTTCTTAAAACAGTAGCTCTCCCGCTACAACACTGCATGGAAAAACACTTTTGACTTGAAAACTGCAGAAGGTGCTATTGATATATGCTTGCTCATATTTTTAAGACTTAAATGTTTTAGAAATAGATAATAAATTGCTTTGGCTTTGATTTTCTACTGTACTTATTCTAGAGTTTTGTTAGCTACCTTTAAGAAGAATGAATATAACAACATAGCAATGCCATACATGTTGTAATGTAACATTTCTAATATGGATGAATTCAGCATGTTCTTCTGAAAAGAACCTTTTCAAGATCGGCAGCTCACAGTTGTGTATTTTTTAAAGCAATAACAAGGTACAATATTTAGTCTGTCTGTACAGTAAAACACTGAACAGACATGACTGACAATGAACTATCCCAAATAATGTACCAATATATATCTAGAGAAACTTCTGCCATATAAAATAGATGTTTACAAATAGAGACAGCTGTAAGAAAGCAACTCTTTCTACTGAAATTTCAAGAGCATCTGTCGCTTTAAATAATGAAAGAACTCATTCATTTAAGGCCATTACTCAAAATACAAGGAAGAAGCAAAAAGCTGGGGATGAAGGAAAGAGAAGGGGAGGCAAAATCTTCCAAGTCATTCCAAGAATGTAGCCATAACACAAAACCTGGAAACATCTGTATCAGGAGGGGGGGAAAGTCTTCAAAAATCATATGGATCTTCTCATGGAAGTATGATGTGTGCAAAGTGATCAGTGTACCTGCAACAACGGGTATGTTAATCATTCACTGCAGATTAAAACAACTCCCAACCACCAACCAATTAATCAATAAGATTGGGACTGACCGAAAGGCATACTACTATTTGGTCTAACACTGAAGTGTATCAACGCAGCTGAGATTGTTGGGGAAGGAAGCCCTTCAGCCTAGCTCCTGTTCATTGGCTAGGGGTTGCAAAATAAACACAGTTAATCTCAGTAATAAAACAGTTAAACTGTGTTGCCTTCAAAAGGGGAGAGTCACCAGTACACTCCAAGGGCAATACTAGAAAAGAAACAAGTATCTTTCTCTGATAGATGGTTTAGACTGTGTGATCAGGAAAGTTATTTATTTATTTATCTGAAATATTTTTATCCCGCCTTTCTACTTAAAAAGGACCCAAGATGGCTTACAACAATTAAAAGTCAGTATTTAAGCTAACAACAGTGAGTATACAATACTGAAAAGATCAAATGAATACTATACTAAAAAACATAAGCAACACCAAAACACATACAAAGCAGTAAGGTACAACAATCCACTTAAAAAAACCCATTTGGCAGCCAGCCACTCAGGGAAAGCTTGCCTGAAGAGACAGCTCTTTGTCTGTTTGTGGAAGGACAGCAAAGAGGGAGGGAGTTTCAGAGTCTGGGAGCAGCAACAAGGCAGGTCCTCTCCCGTGTACTCACCAAATGCACTTATGAAGGTGGTGGGACAAAGAGTTAGGTCTTTTCAGAGTATCTTAACACTTGAGCTGGCTCATAAAGGTCCTTGAGATAGCTTGGGCCCAAATCATTTAGGGCTTTATAGGTTAGAACTAGAGATGGGCACGAACTGCTGGTTCGTTTATCGGCTGGATAGGTATTTGGCTCTACAAAGCCCCGCCTCCTCTGGCAGGCACCCACTTGCAGGCAGTGGCTTCCTTGTCCCACCTCCTCTGGACGCTGCCTCTGAGTGGGTGTGCCCATCTCTAGTTTGAACCACCACTATGCTCGTATATTAGAATACCTCTGCTTGACCTGACCCAGTGAATTTAAATATAATAATCTGTGTCTACTCCTATGCCTATGGACACTTGCTTGTAATTTACACATTCTCTCTCTGCTCCTTCAAGATATGTTTCATGAGCTAGTATTTGTTTATACAATGACAGTGTTTCACTCAAGTAAAGAGTAGTGTGAAGTGCTTTGTCTTGCATTTCCCATAGTTTAGTACGCAGCTATCTTAGATTTTCTTTCTTAGAATTTGCACTCTCTTCTCCACATGGTTTCTCTTCCGGATCATTATTTAGGCAATAATGCAGCCATGGGATTAATCCCTCTCTTGTATCAAAAAGCCATTTATTTCTCGCTTCTGAAAGTAATACCTGTGACTCTTTCTCCACTTCATATTACTGGTCAGTGAGCTTTATGGTTTCCTACGTCGAGACATAAAAGCCTTCTCTGAGCATAATCTTCAAAATTATTCTATCAGATAACACACAATATTATTTTATTTTACCCCTTAAAGAGATGAGGACTACAGATTTATAGCAACTTATGTGAGAAAAAGCACTACTGAGCTTAATGGGACTTACTTCTGAGTACACATTCCTAGGATTGTGCTCTGAATAATCTAAAATTAACCTCACTCTAACATAGTTTTGAAGGAACTATCACAGATTGGCCAAAATCCTATTACATAAATTACACCTATATAAGGATGATGATGTCAGAGGCAAGAGGAGACTTTTGGTAGTTAAATAGTTCCTACTTTTGTTTCATGGCTTGTCTAACTCATGTGTAATCAGTCTCTTTGTGGAAAGCCCAGTGAGGAAAGACTGAAATAACTCGGCATGTTTAGTCTTGAGAAAATAAGATTGAGGGGAGATACGAGAGTACTTTTTAAATACTTGCAAGGCTGTCATTCAGAGAAGGGGAAGGATCTGTTCTTGATCATCCCAGAGTGCAGGACATGTAACAATGGGCTCAAGTTACAGGAAATCTGATTTTGGCTGAATATCAGAAAAAACTTCCTAACTGTTAGAACAGTACAGCAATGGAATCAATTACCTCAACAGCTGTTGAGTGCTCCAAAACTGGAGACATTCAAGAGAAATTTAGACAACCACCTGGTAAGTATCCTTTGATTTTTATTTCTGCGCTGAGCAGAGAGTTAGACTCGATGGCTTTATAGGCCCCTTCCAACTTCATGATTCTACGAATCTATGATTCTATGATTGCATGTGGGCCCTAGAATGGAAGGAGTAAAACTTTGAGTACTGAAAGTCTCCTGTACCATCCAGCAAGACTGATTAAACACAAGTTGGACAAGGCATGGGATAGAAGTAAGAACACTTTAATTACCAAAAATCTCCCTCTACTACAGAAGTCATCAACCTTATGCAGGTGAACTAATGAACCAGAATTTTGACCACTGTATGACCTATATAAGGGGTACAAATATCTTTTGAAATTAAAGCTATGAAATAATATTTTATGTTAAATAATTATCTGTATTTGATTCAACATATTGTATTTTCTTGATATTCTTGATGTTCTTAAAAATAAAATAAAGCCTTAATATTGTTACTGCATGTTACAATGATTTATTATTAGGTCATAACATCTATCCTATTTTATATGCATTTATGTTATATTCCTTTAATGTTGATGCAGAGATATATTTGAATACCACAACCCTATGCGTGTTTTTTGGGGGGAGAAAGTCCCACTGCTTATAGCGAGGTTTGCTCCCAGATGAAGCCTTTCTCCAGCACAGGATGGCAGAACAAGATATCAGTGTTTCTATAATTGTCTTGACATTGATGGACAGTATATTTTATTTAGTTTATAACTGTCCTTGAAGAAGTCTTATGACTTGAATCAGGTTAACTCTTCATATATTTGTTCTTGGTGCGCCTTTCAGGTCATTTCCTCTTTCATCCCTGGAACATTTATTTATTTATTTATTTAAAGTATTGTTACTCCTCCTTTCTCCTTAAAAAGGACTCAAGGTGGCTTAAAACATTTAAAGACAACATTTAATAACCAAAAGTGGGAGCTTACTTCTGAGTAGACAGGGATAGAATTGTAGTGTCCAAGGACAAAAAGAAAAGACAACCAACAGGGCAAATGTCATTTTAACCTCTCAGTTTTGGACACATAAAAATTACAGAAATTACAGGATTCCTCCCTTCTTCTAGAAACTAGAAAAAGAAAGTGAAAGAACTAAATGAGTTGACCACTGGTTTGTCAACTGTGACATAAACAGCCAAACAAGGAAAAAATGTAAATAAAAGAAAGGGGCTTTGGCCATAGAGAGGCAAATCTATTGGCACGTAACAATAATGATATACAGGTCAACCACTGACAGAAGCCACGGATTTGAGCACAGTAAACTCACCCAGCTATTGGGCTTAACCACCAAATATAAAATGTGTCACTTAACATTTAGCCATATTATGAAGGTAGTTGTGAGGTAGTTCACAAGGGTCACCATCACTCACAAACGTATGACAGAATTAGACATACAACTTTAAGTAAAAACAAAACAAAATGAATTGCTAGCGAAACAGAATTTGCACCTGAGGAATTCAGAATGTAAAATGCTTTGTCTCGATGCCCCATGCCATAATATGAGTTGAGGCAGATCAGAAATGCGATGAGTGATGCCATGCCCTACCTGTTCCACTTTCCAACACAAATACCCTTGAGAAGAACCTGGAGGAATTGGCTGTAGGCTGGGGTTGCTCAGCACTCTTGAACATTTTCAGGAGCACCACTGGTATCAGGTTGCCTGGGTGTTGCTGTATTCTGTGTATTTCAATTGAGCTAATTAGACTGGGAGGGAGAAGAAACTCCAACTTCAAACATATGATGCTCTTGAGCATATTTAGGAATTCACAGACTCCTTCTCAAATATCTGTTTTACTTAATTCAGTAAGCTCTTCCTGTTCCTAATTCCCTCTGGGGTCAAACTAAACATTACAGAGAACACATCATTGGAAAAGAAAATCCTTTAAATGCTGAAAATATCTGTCATAGCTGGAGATTTTCATACCTCTTATAGTTCACACTTTCACCTTTGGGATATAAACAGGCTTTATTTACAACTTTTTCTCAGACACAACGGTCTGGCAGGGTCATGTCTATAGAACACTAACATAATTTTAGTGACACGTTATCTTTACTTTGGCTTTGGAAGTGGAGAGGTGTCACATAAAGGTTTCTCTGGTGTCAGGTATGGTTGGAAGGGCATGTTTCAGGGCTTATGGTTGTTATGGGAAGGTTTCTTAAGAGGAAGAAGTCACTTAGTCAAAGAGAATTAAGAGAAGACATAATCAATGGGGGTGCTGGAAAAGCAGAAAGGTCTTAATTTCAGAACTGGACTCAGAACAAAAACAAGCTGTGTTCTGATTTCTATTTGGAAGGATATCTCTCTTCACACACCTCACTTCTCTCTAAGAATAGATAGATTTTTCCCAACACTAGTAATGAACTAAAAGGATATGCAGATAGGATGCTTATACAGACCAAGGAATATATCAGCTTGTGCCAATCTGTTACACTCCAGATGTATTGGATTACAGTTCCCACAATTCAAAGCAGATGTAGCTAGAATTATAGGAATTGTAGTCCAGTATATCTGGAGGGCACCATGTTGGCAAAGGCTGACCAAGATAGCGTATAACATCCAACTGGCAGTACTAACTAAAACAAGTCAACTGCTGAACGCTAAGTCAACACATAAGTAAATTCCACTGATTCAACATGCCTACTCTAGGTGAGACATTCAGTTGAATTCAGCCCACAGTGTCTGCAATCCAGTTTACATAAGCACATTTACAAAAGACTGATGAATGATGTCATCAGTAGCAGGCAATTTTTGGAAATTGAACAATTCCTACTTTTGCTTCACATAAGTACTCCCTTTCATTGTCTGGAAACCATGGGAGCTACAGGGTGGTGGGGAAGGTATTTAAAAACCCAAAATTGCCATTAGTTATAATGTCATCTCAGTGGTGCTAGGTTTGGGTAATTAAAGGGCTTGATCCTACTGACAATAAGAACCATGGTTGTATCATACTCTGCTTTTTAGAAAATGTTTCAAAATAAGGTGTCTCCATGATGTAAAGAAAATAATCTATTATTTTGCCAAGCAAGTGTGTTTTCTGATTGGAAAGCGATGTAAAATACTCTTCCGCCAGAAGGCTGTTTATTTCAGCACACAAGTGAAACCTGATTTGTTTCAATCATTTCCGCATATGTAACCCCCTCTGTCACTGCAAACTGTACCTTTGGGTAACCAATGGATGTGGTGGGAGAGGTGGTGGCAGCAACAAGAGCCACAACCAGGGAAGGAAAGAGGGACAGACAGGAGCAGGGAGAACACAGCCAGCCCTTCTCTCACAGCCACTCTCCACTCCGGCTGTAGGGTGTCTCTTTGAGAATGATCCTGCTCTTTCCTGGGAAGATGAGAAAAGCAGCATTTAGGAAAAGAGAGACAGAGAGACAGAGCTGCTAGGTACTAGAAGGAGCTCTTTGCTCCTCCTACCCTGCAGCTCAGGCTTTCCCATTTGCCTCCCTCAAGATTGGACAGGCTCACACATGCTGCTTCTCTTAAAGGGAAAGGCAAGGCTACAGAGGGGTGGAATGTGCTAAGCACTCCAAGCATTAGCAGGATGTTAAGAATGTTTTAGTTGTGGATTCTCAGTATTGATGGGAAATTGGACTAGATGACCCTTGGAACCATCTCCAACATTACAGCGCTATTATTTTATGAAAGGAGACTTTTGGAAAGAGATCTGAAAAAAACGCTCCATTTCTGTTTCACATGATTAATAATTCAGAAAATGCTTTCTTCTCCTAGAAGGAGGTGCAGCTAACATACCAGTCAGAAAGATGTCGCCATGCTAACATGTTCTTAATAGGCAATTAAAGGCAAGCCTATGCTTATTCTAAGTGTCTCTTGTGGTAACAGTTAATTAGCATGATAAAATCCTCATTTTGTTTCCTGCTTACTGATGGTTCTCCTGTTCCTATTCATGAGAGAAAAGAAATGGTAATTTACCCTTGTGAATACTAAAGATAATTAAAAATGTAGAAACTGTTTTGACCCTTATTCACAATAAGACCCAGGTGCAATAAAATCGGGGGGGGGGGGGGGAGGTATTGTGCCCTAATGAAGTGGAAACTGTTTAACATCACAGTCAACAACTGCAAAGTGATTGCTAATATGGAGCGGAGGGGGGCGATAACTTGGAAATTTTGATTAGGCCTTCTATGACTTTCTGTAATATGAGGGACAACAAAGATATGGGTACCACTACATTGATAATTGCAGCAACATTCCATGATTATTGATTTTCATATATATATTTCACACTGAAATCACAAAGTCAGATTACATGCAAATATGTGTAACCAAATCCTAATGCTCTTTCTTTTCTTTTGTATGCCAAAAAACAAGAGATGGGAGGAAACTCAGAAAGGGGTACATGGCATGTGCATGTCTCCCTGTGCTTAATCACAGATGAGGAAAGTTACTCTTTTTTTGTTACAGCCTCCAGAATCCAATGACCAGTGGCCATTTGTGCTGTGGGGCTCTGGAAGTTGTAGTCCAAAAAAGTAATTTTTCCCATCTTTGGGCTAATGTTTTCTCTCTCCAAAATTGTCCCAAACTTGCTTTTTCTAAACATTCTAAACATTTATTACTCCACTTGTGATGTACGAATGAGGTTAAAAAAATGACACATTAAGCAAATGCCTCAAAAGTTTGTCCCTTCTTCATGATATAACAGCTCAATTACAACTATCAGGCAGTACAACATGCTTCATTGCATATATTCATTCCTTTTAAAGAATCCTATGCAGGACTACTCCAAGGTAAGTCTTGCTGAGCTTGATGAGACTTAGTCCCAGGTAAATATTCATAGAACTACAGCATTAAACTTATGTAGGATGCAGCTATTGATGCTGTTGACCTCCTTTTGTCAGTTGCCATGCAACCATTAAAGCTGCAAAACGTGAAGTTGTTTCAGTGTTATATAATCTTTCTTTATAATGTTGTGGGATTCAAGTACCTGTTATGTTACCGGTTTCGTTGGACTATATTTTCTCCTAAACACTTGTGCGGCACTACCTTTTATTGTCTTAACATTTATAGGTTGATAGTTTTCAATGTTTGCAAAAAGAACCCAATATTTCTTCCAATCCTAGTTCCTGCTTAACATCTTGCAGCGAGGGAATAAAAATGAAGGAAAGCAAAACATGTGGGGGAGGAGAAAGCAAGAATGGCAATTTCAAGGAACATGAACAAATAACCAATTACCAAAATGGCACACTCATTTTTCTCAATTTCTTCAACACATAAACAGAGTAACAAAAATCAAAGCTAGAGCCTTACCTGTTGTCATGTCTTGGAGCTCTCTTGATGGCCACAGTGGGAGAATATCAAACTTCACCATGAGTGCTATCTTTTGACTCTGTTTGCTCTTAACATCACAGACCAAGTGCTTCATTCTTAGTTAACAGAAGTGGCCGCATCATCTGATACTTTAGGTAGTATTCATCCCAAAGCTCCTTGACTGAAACCCCCCCCCCCCAGCACATACCATTGTTGTCTAAAGGCTAACTCTAACTTTGCTTTTTCCTAATTTAGGGAAGTAGGAAGAAAACAGGGAGACATCATACTAGTCCCTGTTCCATGGAATAAATTAAATGAACAAAGCTCTTTGCAGCTGGCCGGTCCAGTATTTGCATCTGTCAAATAATTTTGCAAAAATATTGCTTTTTTGGCTCTTTTGTCCCCCATTTATACATATGTTCTTTAAATGTGAGTAAAAGAAAGGAAAAAGTTGAACAAATATACTGAGAATATGCTAAAATAGTTTTGGGGGGTCTTGGCTAAATGGGCGGGATAAAAATCTAATAAATAAATAAATAAATAAATAAATTGCCTAGCCTGGAGTATTCAAATAATAACATAAAATTAACCTTCCCTTTGACCTCCCTCATTTAATTATAGTACTGTTTAATAAGGGGCAGAACGCTACTGGATTAGGTAATTAAAAGAGGAAGGAACTCATGTATTCAGGGCTCTAAATAATGATGTTTTTAAAAAGTAAAGTCCAAACTGTTTAAAAGAAGTATGAGCTTGAAGGAATCTTTGCAGAGAAATATATTTAAATAAACATATAAAAGTCCATATACTTTAATATGGATGAAAGCAAAATGATTTAAGCAGATGCTACTGCTTGTGAGGAAACCTGAACAAAAATTCAGAATATTTTTTCTATCAGAAAAAAATCTGAAACTTTTTTCTCTCCCTGAATTTCCTTTTTGTGTCCTTAAGCTTTTGTTATGAAGGGGCAGCAATTTGCATGGGAATGAGGGTGTGTTGCTTATTTTTAGTTGCAATTGCTGCTTCGTGATAACAGAATATTGGCAAGAGATGCTCTAATAGGAACAATCTTGGCTGAGATAACATCAACAGCACACTCTCTCAGCTGAGATATTTTTAAAAAATCTAGCTAAAGTATCAGCAACTTAGGACACATGGACTTCTTCCATGCACAGGTGACAAAAGTGCACACCAACTTGAAACAAACAGGGATTCTCAGACCAAAGGCTCTGATGAAACTTCTATTTAAATATAACAAAAATATGAAACTATCACACCTATTATCTCCTCCAGTTTCCTTTTAATGTCTTCCTGAATGGCAAGACACATCATTGTGCTGTACAGCTCTTCCTCTTTGTTACACCACATACTGTTGGAATTAGATAGAATTCTCCCATTCATTTCAGCAGAACCAAGTGTGTAGAAATGAGCAAAGCATTAAACCTTAAGTTTCTACATTCCTGCAAACATCTCCCATAACATTATCTTCAGTCTTACTTAAGACGCAGCATGGTGGTAAGAAATTCTCATTGTCCAACTGTCCACCAAAGAATCAATTAGCAGTATGGAGGGAACTAAAGTAGCATTTTTAAATACAGTTACCCTGCCTGTAGTTACGTTTATTTTTTTGTTACCATTTGCAACAGGATCATAACTAGGGTAGGGTAACTGGCACTTTGCCCTCTTTTTTAAAGCATAAACTTTCTCTGTCTTTTGAGGAGGGATCACATTCTTTTCCTTTATTTTCTTAGGTGTGTTTCCATGCCTCAGAGTGGGTGGGGGACAATGTCAGTTGCCCTGGGTGCCAAAATTGCTGGTTACAGCTCTAGTCTACAGGCACTAAAATATAAATCTGGCATAACAGAACAGTAGATCTGCAAAACTACCATTTTGTGCAGCTTTAACTCAATTTTTTTTTAAAAAAAGAAGTAGTAGTAGTTCTACGTAGAGGAACTCCATGGTTAGTGATACTGTTTCATGGAACTGATGCTGCTTTGGGTCTAGCATTGCTTACCAAGCAGATCATTTGGTAATAACTTACTCAGACTGTATGTTTGTAAGCAAACAGATAACAAAAAAAAAAAAGTCAACCTAAGCCAATAGTTAAACACTAATAACCACGGATGATGAAGAACAGTGTGTAGGAAAGTGAGCCTGTCTAGCATGGAAACAATCTGGGCTGCTAGAGGATTGAACCACCCTCTTCTTTAGAAATGCAGTGGGGGACTGGAGGAGGGATAGAGTTCAAGACACGACTACACATGTATATATGCAGGTTATTAACCACTGTGGGCATATTTATAAGGCTGACATAAGAACCCCAGAAGTCCCTTCTCTTGGTGGAAAATGACCATTTGAAAAGCTTCCCTAGAATATTTCACTACTCAGAATAAACCTTAGATGATCTTTCTGAGAATTTATGAATGTATATCCTCCAACACACCCAATAATATGTTTTATTTTTAAAACTACATGCCTAATCCCTTAGAAGCATGAATACTGAAGAAATACCAGACAAAGCGGTCACTTCTGTGGGCCAAACTCTCTTGACATTTCTGTCACAATAATAATAATAATAATAATAATAATAATAATAATAATAATAATAATAATAATAATAATAATAATAATAATAATAATAATAATAATAAACAACTGTTGTAGTGGAGAAGGGCATACAGTACCTGTTATTTTTATGCAGTACTAAACTGCCTCTAAGGATATTTTCCCCAATACAGCAGAATGCTATTGAAATACATTTTTCAGTTCTTCCTGTTCCCTGGACACTTGTCTGTGAAGCCAGGAAATATAATATTTCATTTGCCCCTTGAGAAATCTCTCTCACACACATTACATTCATATATGCCCATTGCCAATCCTCCCCAGTCTCAATAACTACCAAAACCATATATTCAAACACATTTTAAAAACCAAAAATGAATCAAGTGGAACAAGAAACATATTGTAAAATAGCAAAGAAAACAATGTTAATTTCTTTTTAATATATATATATATTTGCAGAGAGAGAGAGAGAGAGAGACAGAAAGAAAGAACAAAATGAAACTTGAGGAAAAACTTACTGGTGTTACAGTTTATCCTGATACAGTCTAGATGGGGAAAAATAAATGAAAGATGAAATTGCATCCTTCAAGGTAACAGCTGCAGACATCCAAAAACAATCAGTCCACCCTTCCGGGGACAGACACACGCAAAGAGATGTGGCCATTTTATATTAATATACGTTCTGTATAAGCTCAGGAATAGTTGTATCTGTATTGTATATTCTAAAGAAATGTAGGATCCATATATCTACTCCAGAATTCTGTGTATGTGTGTCGGCAATGTGAGCATATACATATTATATACCTCCATGTGTGATATACTAGATTGTTGTATGTGGAATTCAGATTATTTTCTTTCAAAGAAAAATGGTGCATTGATTATTACACAGTAATTCTAATCAAGAACTAATAAACAAAAATAGCTAGGATGTTGATAAGGTACAGATATTCTTCCTCAAAATGCAAGCCTTTCCCCAGTGATTAAAAAAAACAAAACACTTTTATGATTCTTTTAAAGCAGTTTGATGTCTAAAGCTAACCTTTGTACTACCTCTTTTGAATGATAGGTGTCTTTGCATTAATGCACCATCTATCCAACATAATATGCCTGCAGGTCTGGCTAGGAAAGATTTTCAGGCACAATACTTAACCCTTTCTTTCCACTTCACTTGACAATAGAATCATTCCCTTTGTGATAGCCAAAAACATTTGTTGGGGAGAGTGTGTTGCCACTAATCTCCACAATGAGAAAACAGTTAACATACTGCCTCTAGTTCCCTGTCATAAAATGGCCACTTGCAAACAGCTAACTGCACGAACGCCCAACCCAGATTTCAGTGTATTTCAGAGGGTTGGGGCATATTTGATTGGTTGGAGAGGGTTGATACAAAGGCAGCCAGCCAGCCAGCCCTTCAGAGCAATGTCTCACCTTGCTGCCTGAATGTTAGGATTGAATTATGCACCTACAGCATTCAGGTAGAAGATGAAATAGGCTGTGCAGTGGCAGATTTGGACATCTTTGACAACCCTATGTGCTTCACTCAGATGTTCCAGGGAAAATGAGGGAGGGGAGGGAAAGGTCCCAAGATATCATTTGCACTGTGCAAAAAATAAACAGTAGAATAGGAATTTCAGCTGGGGAGTTCTGATCATTCACTGTTAAATACAAGATAAATTTCAGGTACTTGTTCATAATCTCTTTAGCACAAGAGTTCCTAAGCAGGACCTTGCTTCTTTCACATTGTAGGTTGTAAACATATTTTCTGTTAAAATGTTAGTAAGTGTGTTCAATTTAACACCTCACAATGCCAAATTTCAAATATGATGGAGTTCTCTTTACTCTTAAAGCCAAGGACAAAAGTCAGAGTTTCATATTTAGCAATCTAGTTTAAAGTTATTTACATATATGTATTTATTTAATATATAAATGTAATTTATAACAAAACTATGTAGTCATATTTATATTTATAGCAACCTATTGCTCATAGCCAAAAGCATGGACAGTTGAAGATGGCCTTTGTTTCAAGTAGAGTGGATTACATTAGCTATGTGATCCTCAGGCACACAACTTCATTCTTATATTCTATTCATTTGAAAAGATGGTCCTTACAGATTTACTGAAATAAAAGGCATGGGGAAGAGGGAGGGAAGAAGAAGAAGACTGACAATCTGAGTGACAAGAGATGAACCAATTATGAGAATTAGAAGCCACAGAGAGTCTGACGTTTAGCAGAACCTCTCTTAAGAAAATATGGGTTTGGTTTCGTGCGATTAGGTTTGTCATGTGTCGTCAACCGCAACAGAAAAGTGGGAGCAAACAGTCCTTGAGCATGTGGTACAATCACCATACAGGAGTGGCTATATCCCTTTTACAGATGTATGTTGGTGGAGTGAGACACATTAGATAGACAAAAGGGCTTTTCCCCCCTCAAAAAAAAAAAAAAAGAAAGAAAACAAAAAAACCCACACAACAAAAACATTCCCCAAAGTTCAGGGACAGCAGAGTGGGGAGAGGGAGAGAGAGAGAGAGAGAATGGGGGGAAAGTTACACTTAGCAGATGGATATTATGCCTGACACAAAAAATTACATTTGTTCAATAATAGGCTGGCTCTATCTATCTATCTATCTATCTATCTATCTATCTATCTATCTATCTATCTATCTATCTATCTATCTATCTATCTATCTATCTATCTATCTATCTATCTATCTATCTATCTATCTATCTATCTATCTAGACTATGCTAAACTCACAAGAGATTAATTCAATTTGAGTAACTGACTCAGAGTTTCACTATTTAGGACTAAACCCTGCAGGATTCCCTCAACCATTGTTCTAATATGTTAAAACTCTTCCCACCTCTTTTTAATGATTAACAGATTTGCTTCATTTCAGATTAGCCTCCTGTTCCCAATTGTCATTGCTTAGGTGGACAGACACCCATCATTTCAATTTCCATTGTTTCCTGTGACTTATACAAGGCACATCTTTCATTTTTATGCAACAGAATAACACAATACCCATTGGGCATATATAGTCATTGAACTGCAAACCAATAGGTTTGCTATTAAAGTGATGGTAATTACTTTTGTGACCTTGAAATGAGAACTATAACTAATTATTTTTATGAAAGTAACTTCTCAAGCTCTGAAGGAGTGAGCAAAAAGTCACTAATCCTTCACAAAAGGATTATGCTTGTATGGCAGGAGAATTATTGTTGAAGGATAAATGTAAGCTAGCTGGATATGTCTGCCTCCCAAGGCAGGAGCTTCATTGCACACCAGCTGGAAGGCAGCTATGGGAGGAGGGATAGGTAAGCTGAATGGCCATAAAACATAAGCCTGAGGGTGTTCTGTGATGCTCATCTACCAGACAAGGAGGCTGGGGATTGAGGATGGCTGTTTCAATATAACTGGCCATTGCTCTCACTCTCAGGGCAAGCTTTAAGCAAGAGGGTTAATTTTTGGACATGTGTGAAACCATGACTCACTGAATTCTCTCTCTTTTTCTCTCTGTCTCTCTCTCTCTTCTTCCTCCCTATTTCCTCCAAAGAAATGTGAGATCTGTCACATTCAGGCTTCTGGTGTTTACAGAGCCAAGGTTCAATATGTTGTGAAATGTGTCACTAAGAGAGAGAATAGGTTTCCCCAAGTTCCCTCCTAACAACTCCATAAAGAGCAATATCCACACAGAAGAGTCTTCTTCCCCCACCCTCATCCCCACCAAAGGATTCCCTTTCCCCCTGATTCAGTTTTGTCTCAACAGTGTTGTGCAGGTGAGAAGGATATGCCAGCTCCTGCAGGCTGCTCTGTACGCTCTGTTCGAAGAGCTGTTTGCTATGCGGGCCGCAGGCTTCAGGCCTTTGAAGGGTTGAATACCATCTTTTGATATACCATGACTGATGTGGGGAGGATATAAGGAAGCTTTTACAACTTGGATACACAGCGTAAAAAGATCACAGAAAAGACCTTAATAAACAGACAACCTTTAAGAGAAACCAAATGGAATTAAAACTAAAAGGGTGGAGGGAGAGGAGGCAAGCGTAGGAGTCTTTAATACTGTTCAAAACAGTTTTTGCCAGTATGTGTTTCTGACACATTAGATTATACAGATTCCAGCTCATTAACCTCTTGTCTTTAATTCTGGACTTGTAATTTTTTTTACTGCAGGTTATCAAAATCTGGGCTTTTGTTTATGACCAAGGTTTAGATGTTGTTTCCTCTTGACTCAGGCTCATCTCAGAGGTTGCTATATCATAAAGATCTGAATAAATGTCCCTAAACTGATCATGACTGGTAAAGAGTTTTTCTTAAGGCCTTCTATTTGACTTTTGTCTTCAATAGTTTGACAACTCTGGCCATCACAGGAAAGTTTTAGACACCAAGGGACATCTGAAACCTCTGCAGACCTTGACTACTGCATAATTGAGCTGCCATTCTAGAAGTCACCTTCAGATCTCTGCAGGACTGAAGCTCCATTTCTGCAGCCAACCTGGAGAGATGCTGCAGTCACTGCAGACAAGGTATAGCAGACAAGAAGCTTTTGTTTTATTAGGGCTTATTTGTCTTGATATAAAATATTTACATCACTTTGTGGGGAGAAATGCACAAGACATTTGCCGTATCAGGACCATCTCTCTCCACTACCAATGCAATTGCTGAAACAGGAAGTATGCATGTTCTTGTTTCTGCCTCCAAATCTCTACTCTATCCATGTTTCTCTAAATGTGAAAAAAAAATACAATGTTATCCCCAAGCAATTTCATAAGAGCCTCGTGGCACAGTGGTTAAGTTGCAGTACAGTGGTACCTCGACTTACGAACGTCTCCACTTGCGAACATTTCGAGTTACGAACGGCTCCGTTCGCAAAAAGTTGTTTCGACTTGTGAACGGAGCCTCGACTTACGAACGGAAAAAAACGAAAAAAAACCTTTCCTGCCCTTTTTTTGACCTAAGTTCATCTTAGGTCAAAAGAAGAAAAAATTAAAAAAAAATTCTCCCCCTAGTGGTAGAGTACGGATTAACCGGCTTTGCATTAGTTCCTACGGGAACTAATGCCTCTACCTACGAACAGCGCCTCGACATACAAACGAAAAACAGCCTGAATGGATTAAATGGTTTTCAATGCATTCCTATGGGAAATCTTGCCTCGACTTACAAACTTTTCAACGTACGAACGCTGTTCCAATACGGATTAAGTTCGTAAATTGAGGTACCACTGTACTGCAGTCAAGCCTCTACTCACGACCTGAGTTCGATCCCAATGGGCTCAAGTAGCTGGCTCAAGGTTGTCTGAGCCTTCCATCCTTCCAAGGTCAGTAAGTTAAGCACCCAGGTCACTGGGGAGGGGGCAATGTGTAACCTGGATAATTAAATTATAAACTGCCCAGATAATGTTTTAAATGCTATGGGGTGGTATATGAGCAACACACTTTATATGTTTATTTGACCTTAAAGCCAGGAAATCTGATGACTTGGTGAGAAGTTCTGAGAATACCAAACTCTTATTTCACTGAAAACTCAAGCACTGTGGTCTTTATATGTCATAAGATGGACTTTTCCATCATAAGCAATCACTGACCGAGGTTAAAAACATTACAACATCTGGAGTTCTCACTGCCTTTTGAGTGAGGACCTCAGAATGTGTGCTGTCACTCACGGTGAACACACAGTTTTTCTAAGAGCAAGAACAAGAGATATTTTCACTTTCGATAAGTGGTAAAAAGTGGTTGGCTCTCCATTTCCTAAAAATGGCTAGCTTCTGCTAACAGCAGAAAACACAGCTATTTGTCTTCTGCAAAACAAATGATATGCATTTTTTCCAGTGAAAGCACTAAGGAAGGAGAACACATTTTATTTAGTGGAAGAAACAGCATAGCCTCGAATCAGAAAGATGCAGGTCTCCATGCCAATGGTTGTTGTGGGTTTTCCGGGTTGTTTGGCCGTGTTCTTAAGGTTTTTCTTCCTAATGTTTCGCCAGTCTCTGTGGCTGGCATCTTCAGAGGGCAGGAGTCAGAACTGACCAGAGTACAGACAGAGTTCTGACTCCTGTCCTCTGAAGATGCCAGCCACAGAGACTGGCGAAACGTTAGGAAGAAAAACCTTAAGAACATGGCCAAACAACCCGGAAAACCCACAAAAACCATCGGATCCAGGCCGTGAAAGCCTTCGAGAATACATTCTCCATGCCAAGTTTTCTCATCACTTTGGGCAGAAGACAGTAAAGGAAAAGGTAACACTCCAGCCTAGAGATATAAGCAGAGATGGATTTCTCTTGTTCTCTTTCTTTTCTTTGGAGGCTGAAAATAATAGTGTACAAATTAAAGTGTTCTTTGAGTTGGGTACAAAAAGGTGCTTTATACGACAGCAACACAGCTAAAGGCAGGTCGTAAATACTAGTTAAAACAATCATGATTTCCCTTTTCAGCAGTATAAAACCTATAAGTCTTCCATATAGAGCTTTGTTTGCATCTAAGGTAGGCAATCTGGTGAGCTTCAGATGTTTTGAATGTGGTAGTGAGATTCCTGGGAGTTGTCATCCAAAACAACTGGATGTCGCCAGGTTGCCTATCCTAAGTTCGCTTACACTTTTCCAAACATTTTTACTCAGCTGGTTTGTGCCTAAACGTTCTGCCCTACTTGTCTTTTCAGAAAGCCCTGAAAATCAGTGACTCCACTTTCCAGAAGGAACCAGGTAGTAAACCGGAAAGTCTGCAGTGCAGAACATTGGCCTTTTATAAAGGCAAAGCCTCATTTCTATGGTTTTGTTAGAGCCACCACACTTTTCTTTTACTGTTTTGAACAATAGCAGAGAGATGGAGCAATGAGGATGTAATTGATCAAAAGATGGACCGAAAGGCATGTAATATACAAAGCTAACCAGTTCAAGAACAAGAAAGGAAACTTAACAACAACAACTACAACAACAACAATAGAAAGAGACTTAAAACCACATTGTCCATAACCAGGAGTTAAAAATCTTCATGCAGTGATGGCTGGAGAGGTTGTTTCTCCATGATTAATATAGTTACAAATAATACATCAGCAGCTACTTATAAGTCAATCCATCCAAACCAAGGGGGGGGGGAGGCGGGGGAGGGGAGACAAACAAGAAAACAAGCTCCAGCTAAAAGCCAAGGGGGAAGTCTCTGTACAATACCTAGATTGACCATGAGCTTGACACGGCCTCCATCCAGCTCTAGGCGCAGGGTATCAGCTGAATCGCGTGATGTTGTGGCCATGAGCAGCCCATAAGCACGCTGAGACATGAAGCGGAAGGACACATCCTCTGCCTCTGTGTGCATGACCATAGGCATAATGATCTTCATATACATACTGCCATCGTAACTCAGGATGGAAGCCTCTGAAGAAAGGAAGAAAATTAATACAATAAATGATGAGCAATATTGAATCCTTTAGTTCTTGAAGTATGCTCCAGTACATGAAGATGCTGTAGAGAAACTGTTTTACTACACCTTACTATGCACAAATGATCTCTGGCCAAGAAATCTTTAACAGACTGCATGATTGCAGATGGTTTCTCCTCACATCATACAGTAAAAACTGCCATGGAGGTTAATGATTAGTATCAACAATGGAACTTCTGTACATGTCAATTGGCCATTTAGAGCCAGTGTCCACCCTTTATCACGATACCCAGAATCTCAACTTTTAAGGCTTTGTTCTTTCCTACAAGTCAAGATATGAATGTCAGTTGACAGCTGACTCTTAAGTCTATGGAACAAATCAACAGTGTTTACAAAGTTGGTGAGAAACTAGTTTAAGTCAAAGAGTAGATACATGTGCTACCATATTGGTGTCTTCTATATTCAGAATAAAGAGGAGAGGACTGAGTTATTGGGGGAGTAGAGAATTGGACTAACAAATCCTCAAAATTCCTTAGTCACTCTGGCCCAGTGGCCATGCTGGTTAGTTTATTCTGGGAGTTGCAGCCCAAGAAAAGTATATTTCCCAAGCTCTGGGAGAGACACACATGTTCCATAAGCTTTAAGAGATACAGAATGCAATCAATTGCGCAGGAAGTGACTGAGACAACACCTACCCTGCAACTGTTTCCTAACCTGGGTAGTTAAAGAGGTCCACCTATTCCAGACCTGAGCTGAAGATAAAAATGCTTCTTTTGAGTCAGGGCTGAGCAGTGATGGCCTTCCACTTGTTCCCAGATTTCAATTCCTATAATCCCTCACCATTGGCTAGGAATGATGGGAGTTGTGGCCTAAAACCTCTGGAAGGCCCCTATTTAAGTAAACATGAATGGGACCGTTCTATCAATATTTTCACAAAGTATTTCTACAACTTTCTATTGTTTGCTGTCTCTCTCTTTAATTTTATACAGAAAAAAAGATGGCAGACTCTTTTTTTTCTGTGCAGTGTTCCTTAATCCCAAAAAAGATGGCTGCCAGCGTGGTCTGTGAAGACAGACATATTTTCGCTATACAGAGTTCCAAGCAAGCTGCATCCTATCCTCTACAGGGATTTTGCCAACTCATTTGCAGATGCTGCACCTGTCGTCGTTCCAGGTGCCTAGAAGCAACCTAAAATGAGAAAATGTGGTTAAAAGGAGCCTTCCAGCCACTTTATATAAGAACATCTTAACACTGGAGGCATTCATGAGAAAATTAGACAATCATCTGTCAAATATACTTTGATTTGGATTCCTGCATTAAGCAGGAGGTTGGGTTCGATGGTCCGATAGACCCCTCCCAACTCCCAATGATTCTGGTTTTTGTGTGTTTTTTAAATAGACTTTCATGAAGATCCCACCATACTTGCACACAAATGGGATAATCTCTGCACTGATAAGCGTGTAACTGAAATGGTCTAAACTGAAACTAATTTATCCATGTCTAAATCAGATATACATTGTCTGTCACAGAATAACTCCATAGAGGGCAGGGCTGTATAAATCATGTGAGATATTCCTGAAAATCAGACTACGGAACAACTACATAAATGGTCGCACATATGATCCAAGCAAGACATCATTTTTATGGAAGAGTATACAAACAGATGTTTCCAAAACCTCAGACATATATGACATTTTGCCTACAGAAGTGTCCCAGGCTGTAGTGTCCCGGGCGTCAGCTGCCAGAGAACATGTCTTTTCTTAAAATGTAAATCCCAAAGTCCTTTCCTTCATGCACTGTGGCTGGAACCCAACTGAATTGCCACAAATGAAGAAGCCATTATAGGCATCTGGTGCCATACACTGAGTCATGGGTCTGTGTGACAACAAAAGCCTACACCAATTTCTTAATATGCAGCAATCAGTTCCAAGCCCTCGCCCCCCCCACACACTGCAGATGATGAAAAACATGGATTATAGCGAACACTATTTTAATAGGGGGCACTATACATTGCATGGTCTCTGGCTCCCTTTAGTGGCCAGTTCTGGTAACTTCACCTTTAGAAAAATATATTCCTATGATTTTTCTTTTAATATTTTAAATCTTTTCAGTGAATCATCAGATACACATCCTGTGGCTAAGGGGCTCCTACTGTACTGCTGTGCTGGCAGAGCTCTACAAGAGGATAGTGGCTATCGTATTAAATATTGCAAATATGGGAGATGGGGGGTTGCTATTAACTAATAAAGAGGAAAATATTTTAATCAATTTAATTTACATTAATGGCTGAACTCCTTAAGTTATGCTCCCTAAGGCTGATAATGACATCACCTGCACTCATTTTTTGGAAACAAAAACATTTTAATCCCTTCCCCACCCACTGTCAAGGTCCCAAGTTTCCCATGGAACCCCTTTCAACCCAGTAGCAGTGATTTTTTTTTATTAGATGAAAGACATTGCCCCATCTTGCTGCTCCCAATGGCTTCCCCACCACAAAAAGGATTCTATGGGGGCTATTAATGGGGGGGGGGAAATCAAATATTTTGTATTTCTGAAAAGTTGTCATGGCTGATATTAATGTTACTGTTAAAAGGTAATGTTAATTTTAATGCTCCCACAGCTACACTCCTCATATAGAGTAGGTGCATGAACAAGATTTCACCCATAAATCCATTAATTAGATAATGATTTTTTTTTTTTAAGGTGGTATATACTGAGAATGGAATGTATACTTAATTGTCGTGTCATGGATACAGTGATGCACTAAGACTTGGGAAACATGGGTTCAAATCCCTCTTGGCCATGGAAGCTCACCATGGAGTGTCAATGGCAAAATTACTCCTTAGACATCTAACATACCTTGAAAGCCTATTAAGAATGCCATAAGTCCAATGTGACTTGATGGCACATAACAACAGCAGGACATCTATTACTGGCTCTTCTAAAAGTGGCCTTGTTGTCACTTTGCCACCTTAACAACAACAATAACAATTTTAGAACTGCAGAGTTGGACAGAACCCTATGGATCAAGCCCAGCTCCTATCAAGAAGGTACAATGGGAAATTGAACTCCCAACCCTTGGCTCCGCAGCCAAGTACCTAAACCACTGAGTCAGCAGTTCTATCCTCAATGTGTCACTTTTTCCATTTGAACTACAAATCTCATAATACACCTGCTAGGTAGGGATGACAGTTCTACCATAATGCAACTTTGTAGCTGTTTTAGTTACACTGGTTATGATCCAGAAAACAGCCAGTTACAGGCAACGTCCAAGCTACTTACTTCCAAGCTTTGCGTATGTGCTATTGTTCCCCCCTCCAACTTTCTTCTCCCTGCTTTCTCATGAAGTAACTACTTCTGAACACTGGAGGGAAGCATTTATTCATGTTGAGTGAAAATGAAAAGCATATTTTGCAACAAAACAAATGGAAATTATTTATCATCTCCGTGTCCCTAGGGCTTGGCTGCATTTATGCAGCCAAGTAGGAGAGAATTAAATATCATTCACAAGCATTTCACACAGTATCAAAGAACTATTATTACTATTCTTACTGAAGCTCCAAGTACGTTATTTGCAAAGCCAAGACAGAATTGCTTTAAAAACGTATGATTAAGATGTTAAAACTCAGAGAACTGCTTGGAGAAAAGGAGAGAAAGAATCTGGAATAGGAGAGAAACAGCAGCTTTCAAACAGCTTCATTTTCATAAGAATTATCATTCCTTCAAAACTGGAAATGATCCCAATTTTTCCAATATCCACAATGTACTTGAGTTGCTTCGTACTTTAAAGCAGATAAACTAGACAAGGTGGCTTGGACATTAACATGTTTATTCTTACTTTATTAGTGAGCTCACATGGAATGTGTAAAAGGAAGAAAGAAGTTACAAGCAGATTTTGGAAGAGCATCAGTTTAAAAAATAACTTCAGTTACAAAAAATAGTTCCAGAACTATGCCAATGTCTATGGAAAATTGTCACTATTATCTCCTGTTTGTTGAAGATAGACTGCCTTGCCACAGTGAGACAGCCTGTTGAGGATTAGGAACACAGAAAAGCTGCTTTATACTGAGTCAAACCATAGTGACTATCTTGTCCAGTATTGCTACTCTGACTGGCAGCAACAACTCTCCAGGGGTTTCACGCATGATTTTCCCCCAGCCCTACTTGGGAGATCCCTGTACTCTCTGCTGCTTTCCTACCCAACCAAGTACTAACCAAGCCTGGCTCTACTTTGCTTTCTGAATCAGATGAAGTCAATTTGCTTGGGATGGAGCGGTGGTGTTATTCTCCAAACTTATACATGCAAGAATGGCACTAGAAGCACTTTTATGAAAATGTTTTGGTGCACATGTAGTGCTTTTGTCTTTTGTGAAGCTAAGTGCACAAATATGGCAAGCACAAAAGAATAGGCTGATTGACTTCCCGTCTGCAAGAATGCACAACTGTGTATAACTATGAGAAAATCCATGAATTGGAGCATGAAAGTCTGGTGGAGAGCATCTGCGTAAAAATCAAAGGAAAGAGAAACAAAAGCGATATTGCTGTGGAGGTCTGCTACTGACTCCTAAACCAGATCTGGTCAATACCCTCTTAGATCTGATTACCAAACACTCAAAAAGGAAAGACATTGTAGTAATGGGAGGCTGCAATTCCTTTGGTATCTACTGCAAGTCCACTTCTGCCAGGAATGTAAAATCCAGCCAGTTCCTGATTGGCCTGGCTGACAATATCATCTTCCAGAAGATGGAAGATGCAACAAGAGTCTCAGCTATCTTGGGTATTGTCTAATTAACAGGTAAGTACTGTTCAACAAAATGGAAAAGTGAGGACCTTAGGTGCAAGTGATCATACTCTCTTTAACTTTGTTACAACGAGAAAAGGGAAATCTGGGAGTAGGATATCAAGAACTGTGGACTTTAAGAAAGCTGATTTTAACAAATGAAGAGTATACTGTGTCATATCCCATCGTCAGAAATATTCAGAGCAAAGGGAGTCCATGACGGATTGGTGTTTCTTAAAATACTAAAGGCACAATCACAAACTCCTATGGGAAAAAAAAGTGGGGAACCTCTAAAGAAACTGGGTCAGCTGCTTTAGGATCTTTCAGATAAACTGACATTTTAAATGCGTATTATAAAGAAAACAGGCGGAAGAACAAATCACCAGGCAAGAGTACAAACTAGTAGCCAATAATTTCAGAAAAGATTATGAAGGTGAAAGCTCAAAATGACCTCAGGCTTACAAGAGAAGTTAAGAACAACAAAAAGAGTCTTATTTTTTTTTCTATTTACAGTATGCCTGAAGCAAGAAGAACAAAGAAATGGTAAGTCTGCTCCAAGGGTGGGGATGGAGGAATAATAATGTGGGCCACTGAGAAGGCAGCATAGCTGAACACATACTTCATCTTCTTCAAAAAATAAAACAGTGCTTCAACAGGAGAAACCAGATGTAAAATATTGATGTTATATTTTATATTTTTTATATATATTTTATATTTTGTCATGTATGTTATGCGTGTTGGAAGCCGCCTAGAGTGGTCATCTGACCAGATAGGCGGGGTAAAAATACAATAAATAAATAAATAATAAATAATAGGTATAAGACAACTGACAGGTAGCTTGGTAATAGTACATGTAAAATAGATCTAAGAGTCTTAATGCATTAAAAACTTAATAAGAGTCAACAGTATGATGCAGTGGCAAACAAAGAACAGTAAAATTAAGTTTGCATGAAAAGAAGTACAGTATCCAAATCAAGAGAAGTAATAGTTCCACTTTGTTCTGCTTTGTTCAGACCCCTTGAAGAATACTTGTGTCCAGTTTTGGGTACCACAACTTAAGAAGGATATCAAGAAGTTGGAACATGTCCAGAGGAGGATGACCAGGATGGTAAAAGGTATGGAGAACAAACCCTGTGAGGACTGGCTGAGAGAGTTGGGTATGTTGAGCCTGGAGAAGAGAAGATTGAGAAGTAATATGACAGCTATCTTCAAATATTTAAAGGGCTGTTATATGAAAGATAGAGGAAGCTTGTTCTCTTTAACTGCAGAGGGTTATAAGTCATTACCATTCACAAAGCGACACCAAGGAAGGGAAAATCCCAGAAGCTGTCTCCTTTTTTTTCATCAGTGAACCACTTCTCACCCAAACACAAAGCAACTGTCAGCAATATTGGACCAAAAGCTCTATGAACATGTTGTGTGCATGTTTTCCAAAATATGTATCCGTGCCTTTTGATAATTTTTTTTAAAGTGGGGGCGGGGAGAACAGGGAGTTAGCAAAGGTTATCACTGGAAGCCAAGGCGATAATCACCATACTAAAGGAAAGAAAGTCAACAAAGAAAGACAGGGACAAAAATCAACTCATTTGAAATGTGGTGTTGAATGTTGTTGTTGTTTAGTCGTTAAGTCGTGTCCGACTCTTCGTGACCCCATGGACCAGAGCACGCCAGGCCCTACTGTCTTCCACTGCCTGGTGTTGAATGAGAGCCTTACAAATACCACAGACAGCCAGAAAGGCAGAAAAGTGGGTGCTCGATCAAGTAAAGCCTAAACTCTAACTAAAGCAAAAATGAGTAAACTGAGGTGATCCTACCATGCACATATAACGAAAATACAGAACTGAACAGAAAAGACAACATTGCTGCAAAAAGTGGGGCAGTAGGAAGAGAGGAAGACCTAACATGAGTTGCTCTTGGTTTGCACAGAGCTGTTAATGATAGGACTTTGGAGAGATCATTAACCCATGAAGTCACCACCACACATCAGAATTGACTTGATGGTACATAACATCATTGGGGTTGTTTTCTTAATTACCAAACAATGCTATAATGACAAGATGGGTGGAATGGTTGAGACTGTCATAGGATATCGGCACCAAAATCAACATCCTATGGCATGGAGTGATATGTCATGTGTTGTTCATCTGATGTTGTATTTATATAATTTTTGGACCTGCTAAAGACCAGATGATTTTTATTGTGACCTGATATGTAAAACCATAGACTTCAAAGAGGGTGTACTTTCTTTTTCACATCACACACACACACACACACACACACACACACACACACACACACACACACACACACACACACACACACACACTTACTTTAGTGTGTTATGGTATTCCAGAAATAAGCCAGAATGTACTTACAAAGTAACACATGCAAAATTAGCATAGACCAAAATAAACCAATCCATCAATTCATAGTTATGGATGGAGCAGAGTTCAACAAAGTTAGCCAGACACTGAGGAGAACCATAGTAATCACAACTGTGCTGAATGGGTGGTAGAAATGGCAGCTGCAGTTACCTGAAGACTCTTTGTCAGCCACTGAGGTTAAATAAGGTGAGATTAAATCTTACATAGCCCTACATAAGTGAGTAAATGTGTTAAATGTATTATTGTTTAAGGCACTGGTGGTTATAATGTGTGGTCCACAGGCCACATGTGCCTCCTCACTACCAAGGAACTACCCTTGTAGTTCTCTCCTTGTAGTCTTTCCCTGGTATTTGATGGGCTGCAGCCCCCTCTGACCCTCCCCAACCATCCTCTAAAATAACCTGCAAGATGATTCAACCATCCTCTAAAATAACCTGCAAGTGGCAAAATGTGCCCTAGAAGCCTTTCTTTAGCCCTCAGACTTATTTTTGTACAGAAGATGATGTCTTCAGAAATTGGAAATAACTGTTCTGTCATTTCAGTGGGAACTTTTATTACGAGGGTTTGGGGGCTGAGAGTCTTGCATGTTATTTTAGAGGATGGTTGGGGAGGGTCAGAGGGGGCTGCAGCCCATCAAATACCAGGGAAAGACTACAAGGACTTCATGATTCTCAGCCATTTCCCACTTGCTGATTTAAGGAGAGGGATGGCCTTACCAGGAAGCATTGGGGCAGCTGCTTCAGGCCTCAGATGCCGAGAGGTGGACAGAGCTGTGTGTGTCAGGCAGTTCCCCCTGAGCCTTCAACACAACGCTTATATCATCAAGTGTATTAAGGATGCTATACTAGTTGCCAGTTTTAGAGTAAAATCAAACAGTCCAATAGAGTTGGCTTCTACAGATGACACAGGAGAGGCTATCTTGTCTTAAGTACTTAAGTCAACAGCCTATATTGGACTGAGTTATATGGGTGATAATCTACATTTATAAATAGCAGATAAGAGAACAGAAGACAACAGAGCAGGAGAGTGGATATGTAGGAGGTATGTGGCATATATTCCAGGTCCACCATTGTCCTCATAAGACCCACATTAAGAAGTTTATATGGTTCAGCAGTTGTAATTAGTCATAGAAGAAGCTTCTGCACTAATAATCATGCCTGGAAACAAAATATTGGGTTCTGGTATCAACATATAAATCCGAAACAGTTTTGCACCTTATTACTTGTCTGAATGTCTTCTTCCAAGTTCTGCTGCCTGTCTTACCTGGACAAATAAAACAGCCTGGGAGTATTGACACCTAGAGAGGCCCATAAAACATCAACAAGAAATCAAGCCTTCTCAGCAGTGGCGCCCTCTATGTGGAATGCCCTCCTGAAGGAAATATACCAGGTGCCCTCCCTCATACCTTTCAGAAGCTCCTGAAACTGGAGCTTTTTAGGGAATCCTTTGGGGAGACCCTCCTCAATTAATGGGATAGAGGAGGAAAGAAGAAGAAGAATATTCAATGTGAGAATGCCTATTTGTTAATTTTCTGCTGCTTATCCTGCTATGTGTAATTATAGTTAGTTTAGGGTTAGTTATAGTTGTTAGGGTTAGTTATACGTAGTTGTAGGGTTAGTTATAGTTGGTTGATTTATAGGAGCCTCATGACACAGTGGTTAAATTACAGTACTGCAGCCAAAACTCTGCTCATGACCTGGGTTCTATCCCAGGCAACCCGCTCAAGGTTCACTCAGCCTTCCCGCTTTCCAAGGTTGGTAAAATGAGTACCCAGCTTGCGGGGCAGAGGGCAATGTGTAGCCTCCATAATTAAAACTGTGAAGTGCCTAGAGAATGCTTTAAGCACTATGGAGCAGTATACAATCAACACTCTTTGCTTTGCTTTATAATATATGTCTGCTTTTTGCATTTTGATGTACTACCCAGAATAGCGAGTGTGCTTGATGGGGTATATAAAAATCAAATATATAAATAAATAAATATGGGAGCCCTCCTTTAAACATTGAAGTAATAGTGTTTTTCTAAAACCCATTAAAAATGGAATCATATTAAATTGTTGGAACTCAGCATATCTTCTCTCATGGCTGATTTCAAGCGGGCAAATGAGGGGCAGGGAAGCAGACTAGCAAAAAGGTTCAAAAACATTATAAAAGGCAATGGCAACATTTGCAGACAGAGCAAACAACTGCTGGTAAATGTTATTACTAGCCCAGAGATGTGAGGAGCAGAAGGCTGCAGTCTTGCTGAATCATGGCAGGCATATGAGAGAGTAAAAGGGGAAAAATCAACCTCCTGAAGCCTGCTTCAAATGTCAATCTAACATTTGCAGATCTGCGTGGAACTGTTTTGAGAAGAAATCCCAGATGAGATGGTCAAGACTGGAAAAGTTGCTCAAACTCAGCAAATTTAATGAGAAGAAAACTATGAGCACTAAAGCTAAAATTGTGGTTTGGGAATCTATTCCTCCTTCCAAAGATGAAAGGTATATTTACAACTGGGTGTTTCACTGCACTATGAAAGTTGTGGTTAAGATACAAGAAACACATCTCTTCAAATTATGATGCACACTGTTACTGGGAAATCCAGTGATGCTGGCACTCGTGTTGCGAACCACCCACAGTGAATGAATGAACGAATGAACAAATACTTTCTTTCTTTCTTTCTTTCTTTCTTTCTTTCTTTCTTTCTTTCTTTCTTTCTTTCTTTCTTTCTTTCCAGACCTTTCTCCTTAAAAGGAGAAGCTGGCTTATATCATCAAAAGACAATACTTGAAAGCTGGCTTATAAATTGGCTGATATCATTAAAAGACAATATTTGAAATATTTGAATATTTGAAATCTAAAATCAGGAAATACACAAATATTTTAAAAGATTCAAACAAATGCCGTACTAATAATGGTAAACAACATCAATACCAAAAACACATTCAAAGCAACAAGGCACAACATTCCATTTAATAACCCCTTTCAGACAGCTAGTCACTAAGAGAAAACCTGTTTTATATTTGCAAGCATCACCATCAGGTGTAATATGTATGGTTATGGTAACAGATAATAGATACTAATCGTATCTTCTCAACACTATGACTCTGAGCTAAGATTCTGGAATAATGAGCCTAGATCTGAGGCTGACGTTCTTGATTGATAGCTATAATCTTATAAACCTGGACTAGGTTTCTATGGTGAAATAGGGCTGTATAATAGTTGGACTACAATGAACATGGTATGAGGATGCATTCCTTGAAGACCACATTGCACACTAACAAATCCTGTAGAGGAGAAGAACTAAGGAATCTCAGAAGATGCATATCTTCAGGCCAGGCTCAAGGTGTCAGTAAACAGTTATGGCATTGCATGACTGCACAAATAAAACAATAAACAGCATAAAATCTTGACACCCATGAGTGAAATGCTAGATTTGGATCTGCCAGAAGGAACACAAAGTGAAGAAGAGAGATTTAGATGCAGAATAATTATTACATTTAATTTAAGGCGAACAAACTTACTTGCACACTAGAAAACTTTTTTTTTTGTCTGACAAATAAATCAGTGTTATTGGAAAGTGTTACAGAGCAGAGCAGGCAGCAATTAGGCACATAATGACAGCATACAAGCTGGAGGAAATTACAGTATGCCATTTAATTCAACGTTCCAAGCTGCACCTTCCAAATTTAAAATACAAGTTCAACTGTGTAGTGTTTATAACACCAGCATGCAGAAGAAGATTCTTCATGTCCCTTTCTTACCCTATTCAAGTACCACCACTATGTCATACACAACTGTGCAATTGCTGGTGCAGAGATTACCGTGTAGAAAAAGGCACAGAAATGACAGTAATCATCTACAAAGAAACATTATCAATATGTTGGCAGATTGTGCCTAACACATCTTCTAATCAATTTATCAATAGTGATAGGAGCATGTAAGGAGGATGACAGTGGCACAGATGCCTCTGTGGGCAGATCATCTCACCTTCTCCCCAGTTCCAGGGAATTCCAAACAGCATATTCCCCAGTGGATGTGGAAGACTCCCTCTGGGCAGAATGGGTGCTAGGAGAACCTGTGGCCAAAGAACCCGTCATGCTAGAATAGGGAACCCAGATGGGGGCTCCAGAAGAAGAGGTGCCAGCTGAGAACCAGGTGAGGAGGGGCAACCTCTGGAGGAAAAAGAGAAGGGAGGGACTATGGGAGGTGCAGGATACAGGGAGGTGTTGGAGGCACAGATGCAGAAGGTATCAGAAGGAGAGAAAAAGGGAGAGGAACACTGAGTCCAGACAGGGGACCTGCTGCTACCCTGTTTCCCCAAAAATAAGACCTAACCTGAAAATAAGCCCTAGTATGATTTTTCAGGATGCTCGTAATATAAACCCTACTCCAAAAATAAGCCCCAGTTAAGTGAAACCCCGCCCTCCACCATTGTGCAGCAACCAGAAAAAGATGACATGACTGTATTTGAATAAATGTAGATTGCTGTACATGAAAAAAATAAAACATCCCTTAAAATAAGCCCTAATGTGCTTTTTGGAGCAGAAATTAATATAAGACCCTTTCTTATTTTTGGGGAAACACGGTAAATGTGGTGGTAGAGGAGACAGAGGAAGAGGGAGCTTGCGGGAGAGGGGACACCCTAGAACCCCAGTCTCTCTGAAGGAAGATCCCTTGGAAGAACTGGAAGCTCTCCAGTGACTTGGAATACATATCTAAAGAGGACTCCTGGACCTGGATCCTGGTACAACTGAGGGTGCCAAAAGACGAGGTGGAGGAGCACTTTAACCCTCAAGCCCCTTCTTGGCCCAATTACTGAGGGCAACAGAAATGCTGGATGGAAAAGCACCATCCCTGGGAACCTGGGCCAGGAGAGCCAACTGCCACCCAGCTACAATGCTAGAGGGGACAAGAGGCAACAGGAATGCCAGTGCCACACCTCGGAGAGACAAGACCACAGAAGCTGAGAGAGTCACCGCTGCCCTCAGTGCAGGCATATAAAGCCTCCTTGCTGTAGGCCTTGAGGTGCTGGTCAACAGTGAGAACCCCACATAGGATAAAAGGACTTAAGACCCTCCCAGTGATGCTATCCAGAGGGGTCGTTGGACTTGAACTTAGACTTGAGGGAAGTGAAGGGAACTGTCCCAAAGGCTGTTCAGAGTGGTTTGTTTGTCTTCTCCAGTGGTCCCCAAACTTTTTTCAATTCATGGCTCCCTTGACTCCATCCCAGAGCCTTCTGCCTCTTCTCCTGTACAGGAGGACATCCGGGGACGGGGGAGGGCAGCTTATGCCGGAATATGAGCCTGGGCACAGGCAGGGTGTTGAGCACAAGACGGAGAGGAAGGTAGCGGCGAAGGATGAGAGGATTCCGCAGCACTCCTGGCTGGGTTTGACAGTGCCTCAGAGCACTAAGGCACACACTTTGGGAACCACTGGTCTTCTCCATCCCAGTTACAATAAACCCAGTTTGTGTTGAACTACCTTTGGTATGACCGCCGAAGAATTGATGCTTTTGAATTGTGGTGCTGGAGGAGACTCTTGAGAGTTCCCTGGACTGCAAGGAGATCAAACCTATCCATTCTGAAGAAAATCAACCCTGAGTGCTCACTGGAAGGACAGATCCTGAAGCTGAGGCTCCAATACTATGCACATCTCATGAGAGGAGAAATCTCCCTGGAAAAGACCTTGATGTTGGGAAACAGTGAAGGGGACGACAGAGGACGAGACGGTTGGACAGTGTCACCGAAGCTACCAACATGAATTTGACCAAACTCCGGGAGGCAGTGGAGACAGGAGGGCCCGGCGTGCTCTGGTCCATGGGGCCCGGCGTGCTCTGGTCCATGGGGTCACGAAGAGTTGGACACGACTTAACGACTAAACACCAACAACACCTTTGGTATTGGCTGTGGATTTGGGGATGGAAGAAGGAACCACCTCAGACACACCTAGAACCTATGGGGTGTACAGTGTCCTTTCCCCTTTTGCAATGGGCAGTATCCTATTTCTTTCATAGTATCATTATGAACTGAATTAACTAGAGAAGGAGAAGGGAAGAAAGAGAGTGATTTTCCAAAGGGCAGAGGGTGGCAGCATCACAAGGGTGAAAAGACAGTGCTAGACTACCAGCACACATCTGGCTTCCACTTCTAAAACAGGTGCACTTTCCCCTCCCTGCAATATAAAGTCCTTCTTCTAAATCTTGCACTGCTAAACCATTCCTGTTCTGCAAGTGGTTTTCTGTTGCACTGAGGAAACTAACAAAAATGTTGTACCAGCAGGTAGATCAATTTAACAGAGCTCTAGATTTTATGCCCCAATTTTTAAGAGCAATTTAGAAGGCGGCATAATTATAGAAGTCAGTCCACTGCCAGTCTAGTAGTTGGAAACAATAGAACAACACATTTCATAAGGAGCTGCAGGAGCAGAACTAACTTATCCGGGAGACACACACAGTATGTAGTCCATTATTCAAACCTGCAACCAAATTACTGACATTATATATTTTTCAAAAGGACGTTTTCTATCCAATCCTAAATGTTGGTTTTCTGGTCTGAGCAGTTAAACCTTCTGTGACTTCTTGAACTCCTGAAAAACACGGCTTCTAAACAGAAATCAGCTGCTCTATAACTGCAAATGAACATAACAGGACTGAACAGTTCTCATGTGTTTATGCTCATGAAAGTGGTCAGACACCTGTAACTTCCCACATACCTCTATATCACAAACACACATAAATACCCTATAACTTTTCAGTAAGCTTCAGTGAAAAAAAAATTAGTACTTTTTTTTTCTGCCAAGGACCACATTCTAATCTGCTCAGGGTAAGTTGCCCACATGTCCTCTTTTACAGAGGACAGCCCTCTTTTTGAAAGCATGTACAGTAGGGCCCCTGTATCCCTGGGGGATCAGTTCCCAGTCCCCCGCCCCCCACAAACGGTCTCTGGCTCCATCTAATGGCCAGTTCTGGTAATGACGTTATGGAAATCTATTTCTCTAGTGAACACTATACATGGCAAGGTTTCTGGCTCCCTCTAGTGGCCAGTGCTGGTAATTATATATTACCAGCACTGGCCACACATGAATTTTTCTTTTAATATTTTTAATATTTTCAGACCGTGGATAACTGAATCAGTGGATACTGACCCCGTGGATAAGGGGGTCCTGCTGTATGTTTGAAGGGCTGTTTGGTCCAATTATGATTAATAAAAGAACCATAAAAAAAAGAGAGTGCAGGGCCATTGATGTTGTCTATCCAATTGGACAGCAGATTCATCAGGCACACCAATCACTTACATAGTCACAGTTCTCTCCACTGGGGAGAAAAAAATAATGAAAACCATTTATAAGTTTGCATCTGTGCATTTGAATTAATATATTCAATGTCATGAAACTCTTCTTTTATCCTTTTTTGTCCATTTGTGTCTGTTTTTTTAGTGATGTGCAAGTGGTCACCCTAGCTGTCAGCCACAGGCTGGTAATGGGAAAGACTATAGTCAAAACTGGACAGTATTAACTCTTTTGCTTTTTCTCTTCTTGGCTTCTCCCCCTCCCCCTTTCTCTTTTCTCCCTTTCCAGTCTGCCTCTTCTTCCTACTCTCTTCATGATGCCTCTCCCTCAGGCTCACCCATTTCTCCCCCTGTCTCTTTCTCTTCAACTACTGCTAGACTGCTCTCATTAGATGTCTTTCTTCATCATTTCCAGAAAGCTCTTGAAACTAGAAAGTCATCTGAAATTTGGCTGAGGGCAACATATGGCCCAAGGGCTGAAGACATTGGTGCTCCAGGACTGCTGCTATGATCAAATACCCCAATCTCTCCCAGGGCCTCTCTTGCTATCAAATCCTCAGTCTTTCTCCCTCCAGCACTAAAGTAGTAATTCCCACACACCCCGATGGTTTAGCTAAATTTTAATCCCAGCCTTCTGATAGAGGGCAACCATGTAGCTTTGTTGCCTTTCCCCTCCAAGCCAAATAGAAGCCTCAAGCTTCAAAGCAAGGCAAAAGTGGGGAAGGAGGAAAATGCGAACTGCTTGTTGATTCTTTGTTTGAAGAGATGAGACGTACTACTTGAGGAGGAGTTTCCCACACACACACCACCAAAACTGTTTGCATGCTACTCAAGAATGCTTTCCTGGCAACCATGCCAAGAATCTTTGTGAAACAGCCTGAAGAAGATGGATATTGTCATAAAAAGTGAGCTATCTGCTTAATTTTTCCAGTCGTCGAAGAATAAAGATGTCACCTGCTTCTGCATTTGTTTTGGTGTTTTTTTAAAAAGAAGATTAATCATCACTATTTCCCAGCATGTTGAGCAGTTTGTCTCATACATTTGTGTCCTGCAGGGTAGGCTCCTTTCCACACCTAACATAGAAATATGCTTCAACAATGGATCTTGCTCCAAAGAAAAATTGCACAGCATTGTTGCCTCAATCTTGCAGGAATAGATCTAGTTCAATTTATTTCTGTGTACTCAGGAAGTTAGCAAAAGCCAAAAATCCATGAGATTCAAGATTTGTTGTCTCCATCTCTCAACAGAGAAGCATTGTCACTTGACATTAACACAACAGAACTCTCCAGTTCAGCCCTATTCCACATGGAGCCACAAGCGTTCCTGGAAAACAAGCTTGTTTCTTTAAGCAAGTGTCTTCATTCACAAAGACCTGCTGTGGGTCCATTAATTTACTGGAGAACTGTTGGCTTTTGTGAGTTATGTAAGGAAGGCAACATGACAAAACAGTTCATGTTATATAAGTTCCCCATGAGAAAACACTTCAATACATTTTTAAAAAAAAACACAGTGAGTCCTGTTTTAAGACATACTAATCTCTAAGACAGCATTTATCAGAGCTAGGAAGTAGCTAGTTATAAGTAGTGTCTGTGATTATTTATTTTTTGAGTAATCAGAGTTAACTAAGTTACTAAGTTAAGTGGCATAAGAAGTAATATTTTCTAGTCATGTTTAAATTTCATTTCTCAACCAGAAGAGAAGAATCTTTTTTTTTGGGGGGGGGGGGTACTACAAACTTATTTTCAAGGTATCTCATCAATAAAAATGAAGAATTTACAAAGTATTATTTACTTGCCTATATAGCACCTGTTAGGAAAAACGGACCCATCGGTTGACAAAACATGATACATAGCACATAGGTCTAAATTTCCTTTTCTTCTGTAACAGTCTCAGTCTTTTAATTGGGGGGAACAAATTAATTATTTAGCAAACAACTCAGAATCATGTATTTTTATCAAGAAGCTGAGTTTAAAACAAAAAATAAATTATGGCCAACCCAATAGATTTAGAATGTATCTGCAGGAATAACTCAGTAGCATTTGCTGATTAATTTCATGCTTGCACAGAGTGATTAATTGAATCTAGACAACAGCAACACTTCCCAAATGCAGGCAGAACACTCAACACAAAAGGACAAAAGGGCAAATTAATGTCTAGGCCACAAATTCTGATGAGATGTTGTATATACTTCATTACTTTTTCATCAGCCCCCTTTCTATTTAATTTATACCTAAATGATATAGTATCCGTCCTATCTAACCCCAAGTTTTTTTCCACTCCATCTAAAGGACAGGAATATATCAACACTTTTGTATGCAGATGATGCTATTCTCCTGTCCTATACCCAGGTGGGGATGCGAAGACTATTAAGGGCCTTAGGTGCTTGTTGTGCCAACAAAGATCTCCAGGTAAATGAAACCAAAACCCAAAATTGTAGTTTCTGGGAAAAGAAAAAAGAAATGGCAGGTGAACAGGAAACTGCTTGAGTGGGCATATTCATATAAATACCTTGGAGTAACATTTAAAAGCTCAGGAACATGGGCAGGTCATTTAGAATCTGTAGCTCTGTTAGCAGAGGCATCCGCCAATGCTATTTATTGTTTCTCTTCTGGACCAGGCAGAAAAATGGTGGCATAAAAATGTATAAAGACAAACTGCTCTCCCAGATGCTTTATGGAGCCCCAGTGTGGGCTTTTTCAAATATTACAAAATTGGAATCTGTCCAACATGAATTTTTAACCAGAGCACTATGGGTACCAAGATCTACTTCCATGGCTACAGTCCGCTCTGAGACTTCATGCTACTCTGTGGGTATTCTTGCTAAGAAAGCAGCTGTGCTGCTCTGGCTTAAGATAGTGTTTCATATGGCCTCACCATTGGTCTCATTGGTCTATGAAGAAATGGGAAGGGACCCCTGGGCAGCTAAGATATCCACAACTATATCAAAGCTGGGTTATTCCCCAGCCTTCCTCCACAGGAAGGGATATAAGGCAGCCCGAAAAGATATCATTAAAAGATTATATGATACTGATATCCAGACTACCATGGCATCTGTAGCTAGCTGCAGTTCCAATAGGATATACAAAGGCTTTTCTTGGCCTTTTGGAAAACTGTTCCCACATTTGTCCCTGATTAACATACATGAGCTGAGACATCTGCTAACTAAATGCATACTAAACTCATTGCAGTTAAAAGAGATTCAGGGATGTTACATGGACCAACATGGTACAGGCAGACACTGTCCAGCAGGATGCTCTAAAACAGAGGACATGGTACATTTTCTAACAGAATGTCCTCCTGTATGCTGATATGAGGGACCAATACCTTAAACCCTTAACAACTGGGATCAAGAAGACTTTCCCTTTATGTATAGCTTCATTCCTACTAGCAGGCACAGACTACTATATATCCTATAGGACCACTAAATTTATTAAACTAGTCATGGAAAGACGGAACCTATTGCCTGCTTCACAACTTTTTCAAGTTAATTTCCCATCTTGTTAATTTTTTTTAGAATGCTTGTTTTATTATTTTATTACTATTACTGTATTATATTGTGTTTTTATGCTTGTTTACATTACATTTCAAATACTATTTTAAAGATTGATTTTATTTCTCTTGTGTACAGCCCAATCGGCTATAGAGTATATATGTATGTATGTTGCTTTTAGTGCTGTTTGTTAATTGTCCTGAGCATCATTTTTAATTGAAAAAAGTTAAGATGTGAAGAGTTACTAATAATAGTTATTTAACAACTGTGATTATATCTATAACGTTTAGCAGTTGTTGTTCACCTGTTTCTTGAAAACAGCTAAAATAGCTATCTGTGAAGATTCCCAGTCATCCAGGTGTGGTTATCTGGAAGCTGAGTCATGGCAACTGGACTTCTTCCTTGTTAGGTTCAAACATTTCACTACGCATCCAAGTAGCTTCTTCAGTCTGGGAAGAGTTGGTAGGAGATCCCAGATATATCCTCCATGTTGGTTGGGACCAGGGGAAAGTGAAACCAACATGTAGGATATATTAGGGATCTCCTACCAACTCTCCTCAGACTGAAGAAGCTACTTGTATGAGTAGCGAAACGTTTCAACCTAACAAGAAAGAAGTCCAGTTGCCATGACACAACTTCTAGATAATTGAAATAGCTGCTTTTTAGTTGATCAGAAAATGTGAATGTTACAAGCCATTAGCCTGTGATACAAAATACACTCTCCTCCTGTCAACCGTGGTATCACCTAAACCCCCAAAACAGAGCACAAGGCCACAGAACAACCTGCTGTACAATTAATATTCTTCTCCTGTCATTTAGTGAGACCACATCCCAGAAAGAGTAAACATTAACGAAACATTTGTATATAAAAAAAGGGGGGGGGACACATCTGTAGTTACACAGTAATAAAGAGTAAAATCCTCCACAAATTGCAGTTATAGTGTGATTACTGTATATCTTTGTTATTAATTATAGGTAATTAATTAACTGAAATAAGATCTATCCAAGCTGTGGTCTGAGGGTGCATCATGACCTTGCTGAAGTGAACACTGGTAAAGTGCTTTCAGTTGTCTTCTGGTTCTTTTATTTATGGTTATCATATACAGTGGTGCCTTGCTAGACGATGTTAATCCGTTCCGCGAAGATCGCTGTCTAGCGAAAACATCGTCTAGCGAAGCACGTTTTCCCATTGGAATGCATTGAAATCTCTTCAATGCGTTCCAAGGGAAAACGCAGTCGTCTAGCGAAAATCTCCCATAGGGAAACATCGTCTAGCGAGTGCGGGTCCCCATCGGAATGCACTGACAGCTGCACTGACAGCTTTTCACCACTAGTCGGCGCATTCCTATGGGGAAACCTCATCGTCTAGTGAAAATTCCCCATAGAAGACATCGTTTTGCGAAGCGCAGTAGCGATCGCAAAAAGGCATCGTCTAGCGATTTCATCGTCCTGCGAGGCAATCATCTAGCGAGGCACCACTGTATGTGCAGATAAATTAGCTGGTTGCAATATGGGATAAATGGGATGATTGACAGGCAAATGCTGAATGACATTTAGGATCTTTATCATGGTTGAGGAGTGGGGAAAGAATCTGCCTCTTTGACACTTGGTTGACTCACTGTTTTCTCCAGTCAGGGGTGGAGGAAAGAGTATAAAAGAGTGAGTATTTATTTTAGTTAGACAGGATTGTGAATGTCAGATAGGCAATAGGGTTAAGATTTGTTAGGATTGTAAACTTATATAGGTTAAGACTTAGGTTAAAACTGAGTATGATATAAACAAAATGTAAGTTATAAAAATATATGGCTTAACTTATATAGGAAGGCTGCATGATATATCTGTGCCCTTACTGTATTGTTTTTATTTTAATTCTTAGTATATGTTCTTTTATAAACTGAAAACTCATTTTGTTGCGTATAACAAATGTCTTGTTTCCTAGTGGCTGTTATCAAATAATAAAAACACTGGCTGCTTGGCCATAGTTCAGCAAAGGGGAAATGGACAGAAAGAAAAGTACCACTTTCTTTCCAAAGGCATCCGTATTGGCAACTGAGTGGTAGCAATGTTACTGAGCACTCATTGTCCTAAAATATGGCTGAAGTAAAATTTTGAAAAAAAGAGTGAAGAAGAGGCCAAGGAGTCCAGAGCATTTAGACAGCAATGTAAAGGATTGTGTTAGATGTCTGTCTGACTAGTAGCAGGCGCAAATCCACAGGCAGGAATCCCCGTGGGCTACTGAAATGTGGCAACCTGGCTGAGAGAGGCTTGAGAATGTCACAGGAGGTCAAACCATTTATGCAAATAACCAAATCGATTTGGCGGTGTGGGAACATCTTTCACACACACTGTATTAAAAGAGTGCAGGGCACATGTCGAGTCTGTGTGGCCCTCAGCAAAACTGGCAGCACATACCCCTGCTCCAGGGAGAAATGAAAGTACTGTTTCTCACTGGAATGGAGGAGATGCTGTCACAGGGAGTTGTGGGGACAACCTCCCCCCCTGCAAAAAAAAACCTTGAAGTTTGTCCTGTACCTTTCATTTATCACTGTATCTTGAAAACACCCCATCAGTGGTTCTTAATAACATTGCAGCATCTTTTTCTTTATCATTTCACTCCAGAGCCATGTACGTACTTCATGACTTAAAGGCAAGAACCATGCTCCAATGGAGCCCTTCGGTGCCCTCAGTGTATCACCTCTCTGGGTCTTTGTGGGACTTTAAATGGTGGTTTCTTTAATAGCAGGTCACCCTGTCCTCAGACTGGCATACTTGTTAAGGGGGTCCAGGACAGACGTCAGTGGTGGGTCCTGCAGAGCACAGGTCCCTGCTTCTTGTGTTGACATTCAGGCTGTAGGACGAGGTGGGTTACATAGTAGAAAACCATGCAACTTACAGGTCATACATTGCCCATGTTTGACCACAAGGCAGTATGATGCTCTGTACGTGTTTGATTGGATTTCAGATGTCAATAGCTCTTGTTCTGACAATTTTGGCTCCTTCTGGGTGGAACCTTGTGCATCAGGTTTAGACCTAAACCATTTGATCTGGATGCCTTAGTGCTTTTGTGTAACTAGCCTAGGGAACTCGTTCTGTCAGGCACACTATATATTACCTTGCTTTTATCTTGATAATGTACATTCTGCTAAACTGATTGTGAAGGCTGCACAGCGCAGCTTCATTGCAAGTCCCAGATGTCACTTTTGCCAGGGCAGATTTTAAGCAGGGGACAGAATCCAGGCTTATTATCTTGACAAAGGTCAGCTGGTAAAACTGTTCTGGGCTACATTCCTCTTTAGCATCACACAATTCCGGCATTGTTGTCAAGCTGATAAATAAATTCAATCAAACTTCTATACAAAAGAAGTCCCGACATCCAAAGAAAGGAAAGGTCCAAGCATGCCATTTCAATAAGTGTAATCAACAATTTTATCTTTCTACTGCTAAAGCAGCGAACAAGCATTTTACCCTGGAGTGCCTTAAGCTCAGAAGAATTCATTCGACCAGATAGGCCTCTATAACCTGATAGTGACATGACCCCAGTGAAATGACAGCATTTGGAACATCAGCCAAGAGAAAGGATAAACAAAAGAATGTTGCAATACTAGTGAGAGTCACTGATAGGGGTGCTTTCAAATATACAAGATAAAAACCAGTAGATATAAGGCGCCCTTTTCATAAACCAGCAAGCAGGCTATCATGATGTCTGAAAAAATTTTCTCCTGAACAAAACACAGCAGCCTTACTTAATGGAACTAGGCAGCCTCAAGAAAGCAATTGCTTTCAGATGGTAACAGAACAACTTGGAGAGAAGCAGTACTACGTTATTATAACTGCACTGTATTATCATAGCAAGACAAACTCCATGTTTCATAGTACAGATGGATGACTCTGTCCATTGTTTCCATTGTTGTCTTCATTCTTATATGCAAATTTCCTAAATCTACTTGAATCATAGAATCACAGAAAAGTAAAGTTGGAAGGAGCCTACAAGGCCATCAAGTCCAACCCCCTGCTCAATGCAGGAATACAATCAAAGCATATCTGCCAGGCGATTGTCTAAGTTTTTCTTCAGTGTCTCCAGTGTTGGAGCACTCACCAGCTCCCAAAGTAACTGGTTCCACTTTTGTACTGATTTAACAGTTAGGAAGTTTTTCCTGATATTCAACCAAAATCTGGCTCCCTTTAACTTGAGCCCATTGTTGCATGTCCTGCGCTCTGGGATGATCGAGAACAGATCCTGCCCCTCCTCTGTATTGTCATACATGCCTTTCAAATATTTGAAAAGTGCTATCATATCACCCCTCAGTCTTCTTTTCTCAAGGCTAAACATAGCCAATTCTTTCAGCCTTTCCTCATAAGGCTTGGTTTCCAGCCCCCTGATCATCCTTGTTACCCTCCTCTGAACTTGTTCCAATTTGTTAGCATTCTTCTTGAAGTGTGGTGTCCAGAACTGGACACAATACTCAAGGTGAGGCCTAATCAGTGCTGAATAGAGGGGAACTAGCACCTTGCCCCTTCATGGATTGCTGCCTTGTCGTGGTGAAGGGGCTTGAGTAATTCAGAGAAGCTATGGGCTATGCCGTGCAGGGACACCCAAGACGGACAGGTCATAGTGGAGAGTTCTGACTAAACGCGATCCACCTGGAGCAGGAACTGGCAAGCCACTCCAGTATCTTTGCCAAGAAAACTCCATGGACAGAAACAAAAGGCTAAAAGATATGACGCTGGAAGATGAGCCCCTCAGGTCGGACCTGCTACTGAGGAAGAGCGGAGGACAAGTACAAGTAGCCGGCTTTGGCCCAACCACTTCATTAACTCTGGAGCTACTTGTATTTGCCCTCCACTCTTGAAGTTAATTAAGTGGTTGGGCCAAAGCCGAAAGGACGCTCAGCTGCGGACGCGCCTGGAAGTGAAAGGAAAGTCCGATACTGCAAAGAAAAATACTGCATAGGAACCTGGAATGTAAGATCTATGAACCTTGGTAAGCTGGATATGACGCTGGATGGGCGTCAGTGAACTAAAATGGACGGGAATGGGCGAATTCAATTCAGACGATTATCGTATCTACTATTGTGGGCAAGAATCCCGTAGAAGAAATGGAGTAGCCCTCATAGTCAACAAAAGAGTGGGAAAAGCTGTACTGGAATACAATCTCAAAAATGATAGAATGATTTCAATACGAATCCAAGGCAGACCTTTCAACATTATAGTAATCCAGGTTTATGCACCAACCACCCATGCTGAAGAGGCTGAAATTGACCAACTCTATGAAGACTTACAACACTTTCTAGAACTGACACCAAAGAAAGATGTTCTTGTCATTATAGGGGACTGGAATGCTAAAGTAGGGAGTCAAGAGATAAAAGGTAAGTTTGGCCTTGGAGTTCAAAACGAAGCAGGGCAAAGGCTAATAGAGTTTTGTCAAGAGAACAAGCTGGTCATCACAAACACTCTTTTCCAACAACACAAGAGGTGACTCTACACATGGACATCACCAGATGGGCAATACCGAAATCAGATTGATTATGTTCTCTGCAGCCAAAGATGGAGAAGCTCTATACAATCAGCAAAAACAAGACCTGGAGCTGATTGTGGCTCTGATCATCAGCTTCTTATAGCAAAACTCAAGCTTAAACTGAAGAAAGTAGGAAAAACCACCGGGCTAGTCAGATATAATCTAAACCAAATCCCTTCTGAATACACAGTGGAAGTGAAGAACAGATTTAAGGAACTAGATTTGGTGGAAGGAGTACCTGAAGAACTATGGATGGAGGCTCGTAACATTGTACAGGAGGCAGCAACAAAACCATCCCAAAGAAAAGGAAATGCAAGAAAGCAAAGTGGCTGTCCAATGAGGCCTTACAAATAGCAGAGAAGAGAAAGGAAAAACATCTACTTCTGCTTCATTGACTACACAAAAGCCTTTGACTGTGTGGACCACAACAAACTATGGCAAGTTCTTAAAGAAATGTGAGTGCCTGACCACCTTATCTATCTCCTGAGAAATCTATATGTGGGACAGGAAGCAACAGTTAGAACTGGATATGGAACAACTGATTGGTTCAAAATTGGGAAAGGAGTTCAACAAGGCTGTATATTGTCTCCCTGCTTATTTAACTTATATGCAGAATACATCATGCGAAAGGCTGGACTGGATGAATCCCAAGCCGGAATTAAGATTGCCAGAAGAAATATCAACAACCTCAGATATGCAGATGATACCACTCTGATGGCAGAAAGTGAGGAGGAATTAAAGAACCTCTTAATGAGGGTGAAAGAGGAGAGCGCCAAAAATGGTCTGAAGCTCAACATCAAAAAAACTAAGATCATGGCCACTGGTCCCATCACCTCCTGGCAAATCGAAGGGGAAGATATGGAGGCAGTGACAGATTTTACTTTCTTGGGCTCCATGATCACTGCAGATGGTGACAGCAGCCACGAAATTAAAAGACACCTGCTTCTTGGGAGGAAAGCGATGAGAAACCTAGACAGCATCTTAAAAAGCGGAGACATCACCTTGCCGACAAAGGTCCGCATAGTCAAAGCTATGGTTTTTCCAGTAGCGATGTATGGAAGTCAGAGCTGGACTATAAAGAAGGCTGACCGCTGAGGAATTGATGCTTTTGAATTGTGGTGCTGGAGGAGACTCTTGAGAGTCCCCTGGACTGCAAGGAGAACAAACCTATCCATTTTGAAGGAAATCAACCCTGAGTGCTCACTGGAAGGACAGATCCTGAAGCAAAGGCTCCAATACTTTGGCCATCTCATGAGAAGAGAAGACTCCCTGGAAAAGACCCTGATGTTGGGAAAGTGTGAGGGGAAGAGGAGAAGGGGACGACAGAGGACGAGATGGTTGGACAGTGTCATTGAAGCTACCAACATGAATTTGACCCGACTCCGGGAGGCAGTGGAAGACAGGAGGGCCTGGCGTGCTCTGGTCCATGGGGTCACGAAGAGTCGGACACGACTTAACAACTAAACAACAACAAGCACCTCGTGGGATTTGGAAACTATACTTCTATTAATGCAGCCTAAAATAGCATTAGCCTTTTTTGTAGCCACATCACTGTTGGCTCATATTTAGCTTGTGATCTACCACAATTCCAAGATCCTTCTCACTCGTAGTTTTGCTGATCCAGGTATCCCCCATCTTGTAACTGTGCAATTGGTTTCTTTTTCCGAGATGCAGTACTTTGCACTTACTTCGTGTGCAATCCTAACTCGTCAGGTTGGCTGAGGGCTGCCTGGCTGACAGTAAGCCAGCAGCGGTTGTACTGAAACAGAACCCCTCCCATCCTAGGGGGTTGTCAAAAATTACTTACGGTTACCTTCAACATGGCATATCTTTGTACTGGTTTTAACCATCATGAAAAGTAGCTATTGATGGTTTCTTGATGAGTAGCTATTGATGAGTTGATGGTTTCTTACTGAATGCTTAGTACTTAGATTTCCAGAACACCTGACAAGAGAGGGGTAGATGCTTTGGCTATCACCCTGTTCAATATCTGCATGTGTGGAATTCCAACTGCAGAAGCTGTTGTTGTGCCACAACTGGGTCATGTGACCAGACATGCAACCAGAGGCAACCAGCACCTTGTCAGATGACTGTGGCATCTTCCACAGCTGTAATTCAATGCAATCCACTGAACAAGACACCAGCCTGTGTATTTATATAAAACCTCTAGCACTATGGTACTGTTTTTATATGTGTACACAATCAACAGAAATGTACTTTTATGACAACAATATTCTTTGGTCTTCTCATGACTCATGAACACTGACATCACACATGATAGGTAAAGGTAAAGGTTCCCCTTGACATTTAGTCCAGTCGTGTCCGACTCTAGGGCGCGGTGCTCATCCCCGTCTCCAAGCCGTAGAGCCAGCGTTTGTCCGTAGACAGTTTCCGTGGTCACGTGGCCAGCGCGACTAGACACGGAACGCCGTTACCTTCCCACCGTGGTGGTACCTATTTATCTACTCGCATTTACATGCTTTCGAACTGCTAGGTTGGCAGGAGCTGGGACAAGCGACGGGAGCTCACTCCGTCGCGTGGATTCGATCTTACGACTGCTGGTCTTCTGACCTTGCAGCATAGAGGCTTCTGCAGTTTAACCCACACACATGATAGGCGTAGTCAATATTGATTCACCTAAGCACTTTCCTACTTTTAAGACAATATAAAAACATACAGTACATGGCATTGTGTCAGCTGACGCTACTATTTTTCTGATAAGGCACTTGATGGTTATATCATCATCATCATCATCATCATCTAGGAACTGCAGAGCTGGAAGGGACCTATAGATCATCAAGTTCAGGCCCTTGTCAAGGAGGCACAGTGGGGAATTGAACTCCCAACCTCTGGTTCCACAACCAGATACCTGAATCACTGAGCTATCCAGCAGTTGTATGAGTTTTTATTGTTATTTTTAGGAACCTAGTGCCTCTAGCTTTAAACAGTAAGGGAAAGAAAATAGAATTTTAAAATAGAAAACAAATGGAGATTGAATAATAAAATGTCTTCTCTTAACGCCTCTTATTTCTCTTCAGTCTAGTTCTTTTTGTTTTGCACAATTGCTTCACTTGAGACAGTGACTGACTATCAAATGACATAATGCTCCAATGTTCAGCATTGATATTCCCATCCTGAATTGCCTTATTCTGTCACTTTTCCTCACATGCTGCAAAGCTCATCCATTACAGAATATTCAGAAACTTTGGTCTTCATTTGCAAAATAAAGGGAACCCGTGACAACAATGGGAAATTCATGATGATGACATGCACAATTTCTGTTCAGGGATGTAAATTCTGATTTGATATTATGTTTGCATGATAAACAAAGCAGCTTTAAAAAATTATCTTTGACACAAATTGCTAAGGGATAATGAGTGTTTATTGTTTTTTGGGGAAGCATTTTGCACATTTTCTCCAGTGAGTTTTAGTGCATTTAGATAAAATGCACAGTACTGAGAAATCGTTCATTTTTGTATTGTAGTAAAAGCAGCAGTGCTGGTATCTTTGTACCAATCAGACTGTAGTGTAGTGTTTGCCTTGTCTGTGTACCCACCTTCACAAAGGGTAAAAATATACTTTTTATAGCTACTCATCCCACTTCCAACTTGCTGAATCAATTGCTGAACAGTAAGTCAGTGCTCATGTAAATCTAATTCGTTCAATGGTCTACTCTAACAGGGATAGCAACTGGGTTAAGCACTGGTTTTGTACAAAGACAGGACTTTCATGCAAATTATATTTTGCAAAAATTGCACAAGCAATAGAGAAAATAAAGGTGTGTTTGAACTGTCCATCTCATGTTGCAGGTGAGCTTTGCTGAAGGGGTTAAACATCATTGATGTGCCATCTCACCATGTTTAAACAGCTAGGTCACCTAAAATCTTGGCTATCATGAGATTTCTTCATAGTTCTAATTTTCATACTCCCAATTCTTTCTTAGAAAAATTTTATGGGGAACAGGAATCCCCAGGTTCAAAGGCACTATATAGCAGTGCATGACAGTTGCACATGATAGTCTTATAACTTTCATGTCTCAGTTTTGAGCTTCTCAGAAGCATCCTGGGGGGAAATACTGGAGTAGATGGACCTTTGATCTGGTCCCACAAAGCAGGAATATACATACTCTACTTTTGGCATGAACTCAGTCTCACACTGAAAATACTCCCTGAGCAGGGTTTGTTAGGTATTCCTCTATTGTGGGACTTCCAGTGGAATAGTTGTATAGGTGTCAGCTAGGGTGAGGGGTTGTATGTCCTCCTTTACAAAGAAAAATCCTGAGTTTAAAAGCATCCTCTGGATGAGGTGCGCAAGCAAGGTTCAGTTTAAAGAGACAAAATAAAAGGTGAGCAGAGGCCTTGACATGACCCATGAGCACCTGACACTTCACAGGCAGAATCAAGAGCTACATCGGTCCCTTGGTCACAGTCTTCCTCCTCACTGTGGTGAGATATATTGCATCTCTATTGGAGTTACTAACAGCATTTCTGTATTTCCATCTCTGTGTATAAATTAGCACAGAGATCTTAATGGAAATCAAAATATCCCCTTTGTCTCTTTTTGGTGGTATGTTCACTTATTTTGGCAGTGCAAAAGTCACCACTGTAACATGAGCAGCGGAGATTTATTTATTTATTTATTTGTTAGATTTATACCCCGCCCATCTAGACCGAAGTCTACTCTGGGCGGCTAACAATAAAAAATGGAATAAAAACAATATAATAAAGTAAAAAACAACAATAGTAATGTGGCACAAGATGGGGAAAAGAAAAAAAATTCAAGTGATGACATGAGGGAAAGCCTGCCTAAAGAGCCAGGTCTTATGTTTGTTCTTAAAAACACCCAGCGAGGGAGCCAGACAGATCTCTGGGGGCAGACTGTTCCAAAGTCAAGGGGCCACTGCTGAGAAGGCCCGGTTTCTTGTTCTTTCTCTCCGGGCCTCCCTCGGCATTAGGCCCCTCAGCCGCCCTTCGTGGCTAGAACGAGTAGTTTGGGTAGATCTAGGTGGGAGGAGGCGTTCCGCTAGATATCGAGGTCCTAAACCGTTTAGGGCTTTATAAGTAAGCATTAAAACTTTGAAGTCAATGCGGAACCGAATGGGCAGCCAATGCAATGCGGCCAGAATAGGAGAGATATGCTGGTATTTTCTCACTCCACTAAGGAGTCTGGCCGCCGCATTCTGCACCACCTGAAGTTTCCGCATCAACCTCAAAGGCAGTCCCACGTAGAGCGCGTTACAGTGGTCTAATCTTGAGATTACGAGCGCATGCACCAAGGTAGTGAGCGCCCCCATATCAAGGTAGGGCCGCAGCCGGGCAATCCGCCAAAGATGGAAAAAGGCGGAGCGGACTACCGACGCCACCTGCATTTCCATGGTGAGCGCCGGGTCCAGATGGATCCCCAAGCTGCGAACCCCACTCTTAGCGGCCAAGGCCACCCCCCCAAACGAGAGAGAGTCATCCAAGCCGCCAACCACAGGGGCACCCACCCTCAGAACCTCCGTCTTGTCTGGGTTCAGCCTCAGCCCATTTTCCTGCATCCATTGCAATACAGTCCCCAGGCAGCGCTGAAGGGACAGGACGGCATCCACTGCGGTTGGAGAAAAGGAGATGTAGAGTTGGGTGTCATCAGCATATTGATGACACGATGCTCCACACCCCCTGATGACCCCACCCAGAGGTCTCATGTAGATATTAAACAGCATTGGGGAGATAATCAAGCCCTGTGGAACCCCACAATTGAGGCTCCACGGGGCCGAAACACTCTCCCCAAGCTGTACTCTCTGAGGACGGTCCTCCAAGAAGGATCAGAGCCAGGCAAGCGCCAGACCACCGATTCCCAGCTCGGAGAGCCTCCCCAGGAGGATACCGTGGTCGACGGTATTGAAGGCGGCTGAGATATCGAGGAGGACCAACAAAGACACTTTGCCCCGTCGGCCTCCCTCAGCAGGTCATCAAACAGGGCGACCAATGCCGTTTCCGTACCGTGGCGCGGCCTGAAGCCCGACTGGAAATGGATCCAGGGCATTGGTTTCATCCAAAAGAGCCTGGAGCTGGTCAGCCACCACCCTCTCTACCACTTTGCTAAGGAAAGAAACATTGGCGATGGGCCTATAATTGCCAATGTTCTCCGCCGCCAAACTTGGTTTCTTCCTTATGGGCCTAATGAGTGTCTCCTTGAGGGCAAGGGGAACCTTGCCCTCCTGGAGAGACCCATTAATTATTGCCGTGGCCCATTCGGTTGTTGTAGGCCTGGCTGCTTTGATTAGCCAGGCCGGGCAAGGGTCAAGGGAGGAGGTGGTGGCACGACAGCGGTCAAGCGCTTTGTCCACCATATCTGGCGTCACAGGCTGAAAGAGATCGAGTCTCATCAGGCAAGGCAGAGCGCTGGACGTCTCTGCTCAATCTACTGTGTTCAAAAAAGGAGAGAGCTCCCGGCGGATGGCCTCCACTTTAGATTTTTAAAATGCTGCAAATTGGTCAGGTGAAATACTAATAGGAGGCCCATCATTTAGACCAATTCCAGATAGATCGCGAACTATACGGAAAAGTTCCGCCTGCTGATTTGAAGCTTCACTTATCCGGACAGCGAAGTGAGCTCGACTAGCAGCCCTCACCTTAGTAAGGTAGTGGTTAGTCGCGATCCTGACAGCTCTTCGATTATAATCCATCGGGTTCCGTCTCCAAATGCACTCTAGCCTTCTCCTGTTTTGCTTCATAGCTCGCAGCTCCTCGTTAAACCAGGGTGCTGGCCGAACTCTGCAATGGAGAGGACGTTTAGGAGCGATCGTGTCAACAGCCCTGGTGGTGGCAGCAAGCCAGCCATCAACCAGAGTCTCGACAGGAGCGCCAGTCAGATCAGCCGGAATCCCTCTCATGGAATCCTGGAATCCTATAGGATCCAGTAGCCTTCGAGGGCGGACCATTAAAATAGGTCTTTGCTCCCTGCGGGGAGGGAGAGCCACTGAGAGGTTACATTTTATTAGGTGGTGATCCGACCATGACAAGGGAACTGACACAAGGTCAGTTACCATCAGACCACACTCACTCCGCTCAGTGGAGAATACCAGGTCTAGCGTGTGACCACCCACATGGGTGGGGCCGTTAACATGTTGGGACATGTCCAAGGAAGCCATGGTTTCCAAGAACTCAAGAGCCAGACCAGAAATCTCCGCCTCCGCATGGATGTTGAAATCACCCAAGACCAGAAGCCTTGGGGATTCCAAAAGTGCCGCGGAGACAAAGTCCGCCAGCTCCGGTAAGGAAATGGCTGGGTTGCGGGGAGCGCAGTAACCCAGCAAGATCCCAATACCATCCCTGGCCCCAATAGACACGTGGAGGGCCTCCAGACCTGGCTTCACCACCATAGAGGGCCTAACAACCTCCAGAGTGTTTCTATAAACAATGGCTACTCCCCCCCCCGCCCCTCCAGTCTACCCTGGTGCTGGACTGCATAACCGGGAGGACAGGCAAGAGTCAAGGGAACACCCCCTTCCCCGCCCATCCAAGTTTCAGTTATGCATGCCAGGTCTGCATCCTCCTCCAGAATAAGGTCTTGGATAATCTGGGATTTGTTGGATACAGACCTGGCATTCAACAGCACCAGATTTAGAGTGGAGGGACGGCTGATCTGACTACCTCGAGACTGCCAGAACAGTGAACAGCCTTCAAACATCTGTTCACCGTTCTTCTGAAATGAGTAGGAACTGTGCCATCGCCATACCTCCCTCTACCCGTAATCACTCGGATGTTCAAAGGACCCCCGCTGGGGGGGGCAAGCCTTCCACTCCATGTCAAACAAGAGAAAGGAAGAGAAAACAGAGAGATCATGGCAGGAATAAAATCTAAACTCAATATAGCCAGGTTTCCACTCAGTATTTCATCTTTTGCAAATCCTCCAGCTCATTGTTAGGTTCTCACCTCTTGTCACAAGATTCTGCTGTACACCTTAGCAGATACATTTCTCAGTTTTTCAGGTACCTTGCACTCCAAGATGTTACACTTTCCTCTCCTTCCCTGAACACACTGAATACAATTGTTACTGAGTAAATTATTCTAACTAAGGTCACAGCTTGGTCAATCAGGACTCAGGAGGTCTCACATTTAAAGGTCAGGGTTTCAGAAAATTAAGATTCATGTTAACATAAGGCACAGCAGTGCCATGGATCTGACAACAAGCTCTAATAATCTTTCTTCTTTATTTTTGACATTGTACTCCCAAGCTCGTTGCCTCATTTCATCATGGTGACCTTTGCATTAATGGAAAGATTTTCGTAAGTAAAATGAAGTAGCCCTGACTCTTCTTTCAGTGGAAATGCAACATAGGAAAAGATCCAGGAGAACCTCATGCCTTTTTAAAGAACTGCTGGAGTGCCTCCTTCCGAAGACTTCTGAATTGCAAGTTTAAAATAACAACTTGGTGGCCTTGTATCCTGCCTTTAACACAACAGCTTTAGACTCAAATTCAGATTAGGGCAAACGTTGTCAGTAAGTACATCACAAAAAGTAATAAAAATGAAACAGATAGTGAAACAAAGCCTGCAGTACATTCAGTATATTCTGCCATGTGTGACCTTTCTGGAGAAGCAGGGAGTGCTGGGCTACTACATCCATGATCCATATTGGACAAGAGCTCCAGCTCATCCATCAAACTGTCAAAAGGGCAACTGCATACATGTAGTGACAGGGGAAAGAGTTGATTAAAGGCAAATCAAGAATGTGCAATCCTCCCACTTTTCCTGCGGTGAACAGAAAAGAAAGGGCACTGGGCCGGGCCAGCAGTGCTGACTTTCCACTTGGATGGGACTGGATTGGGGTGAAGCATAGAGACAGCTTGAACTCATTTCCTAGATAACATCTCCAAGGCCTATATGGTAATTTCAAATATTGGAAAGAATTTCTTGTGACAAATGAATCCACTTCTTCCCAGCCACTTTCCCATCAAGACATTTCACTTCATCAATGCCAATGGTAACTGCTTGGCTTGGCAAAAATAGAAGGGGGGAGGAGAAGAAGGAGGAGAGCATTATGAACCAGAATTGGGCTGAAACAAGACTCCTGACATACTGATGTAGAGTACAAGGTGGGAAGTCTTTGTACAGTTGAGGGTCACCTTACCTATGGAGATGATATGGCCAAGAAGCAAACAAGTGCAAATGGACAGGGGCTAAGTCAAAAGTGGACGGAAACACCTCTTTTCACTTTCTCCTCTCATCCCTTTCCTTCTCACTGTTCCTTAAATTCATTTTGTCCCACTCTTTGTTGCAGAAGAAATATTCAGTATCTAAGGCTGGTTCATGCATTACACAAGAGTCCAATTTAGATTTATATCCAAATGTGTATTCAGCAAGAGCTGAGGCCAATCATAGCTCACTGTTCATCAAAACAAATATTTTCACTTATGTCTGAGCCTCAGACTTCATCCAAGCTTAAAATGTTCTATTCCTTCCATGCATATGTGGTAGATGTATAAATCCTTGCTTGCAAACAAAGAAGAAGAAATACCAAATTATTCATTTTACCCCGGTGAGGTATTATATGGCACTCTCAACAAGAGAAGAGAAGGGGATCTCATACAACAAAAATGGAGACTTTAACACAAATTGCACAAAATGGTTATAGCTGCTGTTTTGTGGCATGGGCGTTTAAGCATAAGAAGCACTGGGTGGATATTTTGAAACAAGCAACTAGTTCTGTGCTCATTGTGAACACAGGCTTTGCTTCTTAGTGGAAAAGGACAGTAGGTTTCACAGAACGAGTTTCCACAAATTAGGAAGACCTTAATTAGAAGGGTTGAGAAAATTCCTCATCACAGTGTTTCTTGTTGAATGCACATGACAGCTTAAAGTGATGAGAACTAAGAATTTAGTGAGTATTGTTTGCATCTCTACTGTACACACAACATACATGCATTTCCTATCCATCTAGCACAGAAACACTGCTCTTTCAGAATGTGTAAACTTTTAATATACAACATTCAATTTTTATATACAAGAATAATGGGAGGAATATTTTCTGGACATTGATCTGGAGAAAGAATTAGTGTGACAATGATTAAAAAAAACCCCACCACTATTGTTAACACTGAAATTTTATTAGTTACGACAACTGAAGCATGTGACACTCTGTTGTGTGGGAGTCTTTCAAGCTCTCCCTTCCAAAGCAGGAAGCTGCCAGAGTGACATAGGTGACTAACAAACAGTAAGAATGCAAGTGACATACAGAGAAATTATCTAGCTCATATCCACAACTTAGAAACATTACTTTTTGAGAGTAAGAATTATTTTGAGAATTCCTCAGCCAACACTCTGCCGGTGTTTGTGGAGCCATTGAACCCATTGAAATCCACAAACACCAGCAGAGCTTCAACAAAAAAGAAGAAAGTTTAAAACTCAACAAAGCCTGGTTCCCAGCACTGAAAAATACAGCCTGCAAAAGGTCAATGAATTCTACCCAGCTACAAGGACCGGTGATCACTGCACACAAAAGACCAGCTAATGACACTCATCAATCACAGTGACAGATAATCTCTCCGTCTTATCACAACAATACACCCACAACAAAAAACACGATGATCACCACAATCACCCATCTCCTGAAAAGGACAAAAGCTGATCCCACAGCTATAAATACTCAACTATCCAAACAAACTGCACCAGAGCACAGACATAGTTTTGACTCCTGTCCTCTGAAGATGCCGGCCACAGAGACTGGTGAAACGTTAGGAAGAACAACCTTCAGAACACGGCCAAAGAACCCGAAAAACCCACAACAACCAACAAGGATGATTGGGCTTTTAAATTATTTTTTATTATCTATTCATCCTCTCTAAATGTGAATTAATTACTTGGCTTATTTACAGTACATTAAGAAATCCGAAGGAGCAGTCAAGCATTCAGGGTCATTTTATAGATTTGGTTTATTGTTTGTAAAACATGGAAATCTATTCATGTTTTATAATTTGTAATAATGCTTGTACAGATGCTGTTTCCTAAAAAATAAAATAAAATAAGCTGCTGAGACCCTCTGAAGTTATATTTATCTATATACACCTTCTGCACAGCATCATTAGACATTTTTACAGACGTTTTAATAGTGTAACTAGAATCCTGTTGGGATTTACTCTGGAACAAGTGAAATCACATAAATTACAGTGGCCAGGTGCCAAAGACACTACTGGCATGTGATCTGTCATTTGACTGGCACCTTATTAATTGGTTGCAATGTGCTACCATGACTTTGGCAATTTCGCTTACGTACTCTGAAGCAAAGTCCCAGTAGGATTTTGGCCACTGTCTCTTAACACTAATTAATTGGGAGCAGGCAATGTGCACCCCCAAAGCACCCTATAGTCCCTCCAAAATCCAGGGTGAGCAGGTGCAGCCCCTTAAGATTGCCCATCCTACCTCCTATCATCTTCACAGATCTCTCCTCAGTCTTTAATTTGCAGTTATGAGGAATGTGTACAAGCAAATGTTATTGATCAGCACCAAAAATGGGCTGGTGACACTGTAGAGAGCTGCAGCATGATCACTATTTAGAAAGCAGTAATAAAAGGATCTGACTTTGGAAACTGTATACACCTTTATACAACACCACCTTCATTCTTTCTTGTATTCCCTAAGTAAGGAAAAAAGTGACTGGACTTATCATTACATCGTGTGTTCCCTAAGATGAAAAGCATAGTGGCAGCCAGAGCTGTGGCAGAGCTAGGGGTTGCAGGTCAACATGCCAGCACTTTTTGATTAGCAGGTACAATTGCAGCACATGACTCCCTCATGGCTTCCCCTTTCTTAACTTACTTGCTGTCCTCATAAATAGATGAGAATGGGGGGCATGGATTTTTTCAATAGCAGCAACATAGGGGCAGGAGATATCTCTGGGGTAACACAAAGTATTTTAGGGTTGCCTGGTTGTGAATGGGCAATTAAGACCCATTAACTTTACATAAGATCTGCTTGTGGCAAAAATGAAAACTGACGGACTGATGCACTGATATCAAGCAACACAGCTCCCTCTGTGTTTTTGAACTTGTTGGGAGCCTGGCTATGGGAAAGGCCATTATGAGTGCCTACATGTCAGAATTCACTGCTACACAGCTGGTGGCAGTAAGGTACATGTGAATTATCTATCATGTACATAAAGAAAACTTAGTTTTGAATAACTGGATCTTGCAAGAGGAATACTGTATTAGAATGGCCTGCTGTCCTTCCTAAGCAGGCAAAAGCCTTTTTATTTACATCTACATCTCCAGGGGTGAAAAATTATAGTTTGAGCCCCAGGACATGGGATTTTCTTTCACCCATTTCAAGTGTCTCCATAACAAATCACGCGTTTCCATCAGATCTTGAAGGCACAGGCTGGGAGGAGGTGGTTGTTAAGACAGAAGCAGCCTAAGACATTTTGCTTCCCAAACCAACAACAATGTTGTCACACAACGTTTCACAGAATCCAAAGCCAATCAAATTAGTTTGGCACATAAGATGAAAGTCTTGCAAGTACCTATCCCCATATTTGGCAGTAAAAATCCCATAAGAGGAAAGTAAATAAGCTACAATTTGCTGTCTTTCTTGACATCCAAAATCTCTTCCCTGTAGAAGCTGCCTCACTATAACTGATGCTCCCTATTCTGGAGTACCCTTGACCCAAGTACTTTAGAGATTTAACAACAAACATCAACCGTTTTAACTGTGACGGGAACAATTTGGGAGGCTGGTCAGATTATGAATCTTTTGAGCAAATACATTACTCGATGATCTTCCAAAATGACTTCGAATACTTTTAAAGGAGGGTCCAAATTATTAGGAGACATCATTTTAACTAAGTCCTTAATTTATAGATGAGGTAGCTAGACATGAAAAGACTTTTTCCTTTCAACCAAAGAAAAGAGTAAAGCAAGGGGCTGCACTACTCACTCCACATAGTAAATAATTTCGCAGCATTTCTTATTACGGTGTAATTTTATAGCTCCTATGTTTATTGGATACATAATGGACAGATGTGTGTTGTCATTAAAGAGCTTTTAGGAAATGCTGCAATAAAGGTACTCAGTAGATAATAAAATGAACACTACAGCCCTGTGTTTACCATCACATAGCCAACAGCAAATACATTGCCCTTCATAAGCAGCACCCAGCAAAGCAGATAATGAAGAACAGTTGGTGCCAAGGTTAAGCAGGGAGATGAGAGTGATTCAAGCAAGAAAGAATCCTGGATAATTTGGCAAATAATCCAGGCGGTACTTTTTCTCATGCCCCAGGGATTCAGCACCCAGTAGTCTGGAATCTGTTGCACAATTTCTCACAGTCTCAGTTTTCTTTTCCTCAACATGCTGAAGAATGGCATTGCAAGTTGCCACATTCTGTATTAATTCATAAATATATGTCCTCTTATGCAGCCCCCACCCTAGACTTACAACATCATCAGGCAATTAAGCAGAACTATGATCAGCTGACCTACAAAAGCCTTAACACCAGCAACTTTTTATTTAACCCATGCTCCTTTTGGATAAACATAAAAATCTCATGCGATACTTCAAACCTGTCTCATTTAGTAATAGCATTTGAAATTTGAAACACCACACCAAAGAACATAAAATACTGGGGTGGGGTGTCTTCTCGGATAGAGACAAGCAACAGGGGAAGTGGATTTGTATCGCCCATGCTAAATCTAGCACTGGGTGAGTGGAAGAGAGGAAGATTAACGTTTCCTGCTGGCATAGTGGCAGACTCGGTGAAGGAAACTTTAAGGGCACCACCCATAATAAGAAATGCTACAGTTTTTGCAACTCAGAGATAAGGAAGGATAACAGGTGCAGTACTGCACATCATAGAGTGATGATGCCTACTAGAGAGCAATATGTGTAACTGTTTTCCCCCTTTTCCAAAGAAACAATTATAGTATATTAGAGAATACATTTTTTTAAAATCCCATAACCTTCCCTGAAATCCTGATATGTTTGTGCATCCACTCACCCAACCCATCTGCAGAAGGGCATGCTCCACTGTTTGCAAATCGGTGTGTTACAGAAACCTGTTAACTAAACTACAATGGCATTACACACACTGGCTTTGAATAGGGGTCAAGGTTATGGCTAGGCAAGGGCCACTACAAGGAACAATTCGCACATGAGAATTGTTTCTAGCCAGGGAGGACTCTTCAACCATAGGTATAAAGATCAAACTGCCAGTTTGGCTAGAATACCACCACAAATATGCCTCCAGTTTGAGGCCCTACTATAATGCTGGTGCTACCTGGCAAGCACATTAAGTTTGAAAGGAAAGTAAGGTTTGCATATACATGTCTGCAACATCTTGACAAAAGTCTTTTCTGGACAATCCTGTGAATAAAGATGGTAGGCCTATTTTAAACTACCTGCAAATTACTGGTGTGCAAATAGCTAGAAAAAGAGGTGCTAGATAGGGTTTCATTTCCTTCCTCCAGCCTCTCTGATACTGGGAGGTAGTAAAGGTGAATGTTCCAATTATTCTCTGTCTTCCATCCCTTTTTAGCAGTTTATAGATATGCACATACCTATCAAGAAACTACGTAGCTCAACTAAAAACAAATTCCATTTTTCAGGCAGTTTTGCAAGTCATCCTTCCCACTGTCCTTGGCTTTGAGGGCCCCAGTAGCCTGACATTAAATTAATTTTAGAAAGAGCCAGCTCAGTCAAGCAGAGCTGGCCTCTGAAGACTCCATGGGGACAGTTATGGGGGTGGCTATGATGGATTCCCTTGCTGCTGCTTCATTCTTCTTTTTGGGAGGCTGAGGTATGTTAACAGCAGCAGCACCCATCAGACAGTAAGGAAACTCTCTTCTCTGGACCACAACAATGACTATGCCTGGACAAGGCACAGTGTGACCTGGGGCCTCTGCCTCATCAAGGCTAATGATAAGTCCTTAACTTCTCGGAAGGAAGGGCTTCCTTCTAACACAGCTTGAGTAAAGTTTCCAGCTGTTCTCACACAGCTCCAAAAGGTGTCAATGGCCAGGTGAAAAAGTTTTGCAGGGAAGGAAATACTCTGCAGAGAAGAGATGTCTAACTTAAAAAGTCAGACAAAGGAAGGAGACTTAACAGCCACTTTTTCAAGTGCTTCACAAACTTTGCGAAAGAAAAGAATGTGTCAAAAATCAAAAAAGAGAATGGTCATATCAGTCCTGCATTCTTCAGTTAATTACTCCAATTAATCAAGTACAGCTTACAGGCTTTCCTCAAAGGTCTGGGTATATATGGCTGGTAAAAGTTCTGACAGGAATACAACTTCCATGTCCCATCTGCTAGCTCTTCTTAATTATCAGCCCTCTTACAGTGTTCTGCTTTTCTTTTCACAGGGTTAGAATCATGGAGGGGACAGTAAGGAAGTACTAAGTAGCTTCACCCTCTTCCCCATGCCCACATCCCCTAACTCTGCACCCTACAAATATTGAAAGGTAACACATGCAATAGAGAAACTACAGCAAGAAGTAGCCATGTTAGTCCTGCACAGACTAATACAGCTACCTCTTCTACATCTACAACTATGAAAGGCACAGAAACTACAGCAAGTTATTCTTGTACTTGTTTACCCTGGACAAAATCCTGTGGGATTAATCTGGAATAAAGGTGTGCAGATTTGTGTTTTTGGAATGCAAGTCCCAGAACAGCTGCCTGGGGAATTCTGGGAATTGTAGTCCATAATCATAAATCTGTGCACCTCTAAACAGCCCTGGATACTATGCAACCCACTGAGAAGCAGCATCTACTATTCTTCTTCAGGTAACAAGATGTCTTAGGCTAGCCACGGGAGAGACTCCATGAATACAGTAGGGCCTCCAATTAAGATGTTCAGCATCCAATGCTTAGTGCAGCCATGGAAAACCTTTAACTGTTCAGATTCTTAACCTTCCTAGGAGCCCCAAGCTGAATGGCCTGTAATAAAGGACTCGGGAAGTTGTGGTTCCAAAGAGCTTGTGAGCCAAATATTCCCTACTCTTAGTTTTGAGGGAAATGGAGCTAGTGGTGGGAATTACTGGATGGTGTAGTACAAGCTTGTTCTTCACATAAGTATTAGGGGAAAATGTTGGAATTGCTGCAACCTTTCTATATTGCCTTTAAGAGATTTTGCCTGAGAGGGCCCTTTCTGGACTGGGGTTGTTGTCAATCAATGCAGTAGCAGCCAATTGTTCCCTCTCTGCATCAAATTTTGAACAGATCCACACTCTCTACCTAAAAGTCTTTTCCTGCTCTTTTCAGTCTGACATTCTGTGTTCAGTTAGACTGAGCAACGTAGTCTGTCGGTAGTCAGTGTTCAGTCAGTCATGTAGTGAGTCAGTCATGTAGCTATGAATCAATGTTTTTCTACAATACACTATTTTTGATCTATCAGAACTGTGAGTAAAACAGAACTTTTTACTATTTCTCTTACCAGTGTCTCTGACTGAGTTATTGAAACAGTAAGTGCTAGTTGAGGATAAACGAAGAAAAAAGGGATGATCTATAAGGGAAAACTTGAAGTTAATTCTGCTCTGTAGGTCACTGAACTTTTTCTGTTACATAGTTAGAAAATTTTAACTACAAAATTTCCACACTCGGCCAATAGAAAATCATCAGCCTTGTCCTTCCATGCAATGATGAGGAAATGTATTCTCTTTTCCCCATAACTAGGAAGGGTATTTTGTGGTGTTGTCAACAAGAGAACTATTTTTTTGCACAAAATTTGGAAAACTGCACAAAACCAATTTCAACATAAATTGCACAAACTGTGTGTAATGTTTTACTGCCTGGAGTTTGAAAAATCAGATGCATAGAAAAGCTGGCCTGAATCTTTTCTTGACAATCCAATCATTCTGTACTTTCTCTCTCTGTGTGCGTGCGTGTGTGCGTGCGTATGCACGCGCCGCACGCGCGCACACGCACGCGCGTGGGGGGGTGAGAGGGGTCAGCTGAGATCACAGAGAGTATGTGTAGCTTGTGGGGTTACATATCCTGCCATCTGTATGGCTCTGGACAACAGAAGGAAGGAGTAGTAAACTTTTCCTTTTTTCATAGCAGAGCATTGCACAATTCAAAACTATGGACATATATGGAATATAGATAAAGTTCAAACAATTTAAAATGTTACAATGATTAAACTATTTTTGGTCAGAAGCTGGCTCCTTCAATGATGTTATCTTAGCCATTTGCTAGATCTTCTTCTGTGCATGTGGTGGGGCATAAATTGCATGCACGTAAGTGCTGCATTGACTGAATTTCTCCATAGTCACAGAAAATTTGTCATGTATCCAAGTAGCCCCATTTTAATGGATTATCTTTGATTTCCCTACTTCACTTTGAAGTCTATTAAGTGATTTCCATATAGTCCAGCCATAGTCTTGTCCTGGTGGGAGACACTCTTCAGCATTCATCAATTTGGCATGCCATATGACACTCGTATATTCTGCTGTGGAATAGCACAGGGACAAAGCTGTTGTTTTTATTGTTTGTAGGTGTGCACCCCAATCTGATCCAGCCAGTTTCCTAAGTATATTTCTGGCAGCAACTTTCTATTTGGTGTTTAGACAATGTTTTTTGTAAGTCAGGATAAGATCCAGAATGACGACCAAACACTTTGGAGGTAGGGCATTGTTTCAAAATGTTGCCTTCCCAGTTAGCTCAGAGAACTCAAAGGAACTAGTAAAGTACCTCTTTGTACTTTATACCTAGAAAAACCTGAGAAGATAATTATAAATGAAAGTTAACTTAATGAATCATAACTATTACTATTTAGTATGATTTGGCTGAAATTAATTATGCAAAATACATTATTTTTAGATGTAAATTGTCTCAAGACATTTCTGTAGACATTATCTGTTGTATACAGAGTTGCAACTTGCTATGCAACAGATAATGTCTATGGAAATTTCTTAGCTTGAGCCAATTCACCTCCAAAAGTTACACCTTTTGGAGGTAAGTAAGAGGATTTCATCTGTTCTAATTATAAATTTTGGCATCTCCTACTACAAGATATTAAACATATATAGTTGAATATCAGAGCCATGGAAGAGGTATATGAATCAGACTAACGCATCTATGTGAATTTTACTTATGCAACTCCAAAGAACTGGAAACTGGCTAAGATTGAAAGCTGTTTTTGACACTTATGGCAACAAACATACAATGAGACCAGTTGGTACAACTCAGCTGTACTTGAACTGTATTTTTTGTGAAACACTGGAATGAGCTGTAACTAGGTCATGAATTCTCATAATGTGATATAAAATAATAAAAATCTAACACTACAATTCAGTTCATAAGAAACTCACTGCTCCCTTCAACTTAAACTTCTAAGACCGTTATACTAGTCTGTCATAAACACAAATTTCCTTCAAAGACTGCAGACATTAAATGGAATGTCTGTATTTGCCTACAGAGAGGTGGGAGGCTCTAAATTCAGTTCATATGAAGCATGGATTCCCATGACTTCATAATACATCAGAAATCATTTGTCCATAGTCTCTTATTTGCAGGATTTCTTCTTGTTAGAAAGTGCTCAAGGAGTCCAGGGCCAGGCTGCCTTCTATGCCTTCCACCCCAGTTGTCCCCTGGGTTTTTCCCCCTGGACCACCCTAAGTAGCCATGCCACCCCCTATGATGTTGCCAACCCTGCTGGATTCTCCAATGGGGGTAGCAAAGGATGCCCAGAATGCCCCGAGGGCAAGGAACCTTCTAGAAAAGGCAAGTTGCAGAGAGGAGAACTAGGGTCTGAAGAATCTAGAAGGGAGAAGGACTGGAGATGTCAGGTGAAGGAAGAGGAGGACAGGAGGGAAAAAGAAGAGGGAGTGACCTGAATGGACACACAAGAGTGGCCCCAAGTGGAGCTGCCTAAGGAAGTACTGCAAGCTTCAAGTTTTAGTTGGCCATGGAGTGCTATTGCATTATCCCACCTAGCTACAGCACTGCAGGAGGCAGCAACAATTCAATTGCTTTTGGTTGTTGGAGATTAAGATATGAGCTATCGAATACATAGCCCCTCCTACCACGGCACAGGGACAGAGACAGGGACAATTCTGAACCTCTAAAGATGTGCATGAGTTGGCTGGACAGCTCAGTGGTGTCAGTATCTGGCTGCAGAACCAGAGCTTGGGAGTTTGGTTCCTCACTGTACCTCCTGCAAGTAAAGCCAGCCTGTGTGGCTTTGAGCAAGCTGCACAATCCCAGGGCATTCCTAGAAGAAAGGAATGGTCGACCTTGAGTACTCTCTCCCTGGACCCTAAAAAGGATGGCTATAAGTCAGAATTGACTTAACAGCACATTACTATTATTAAATATATGCATGGGGAGGGTGAAGTAATTATTCTCTGTCTCTGGACTTGAGGACTGCCCAATAGTGGACTGGAAGATTCATATTGTAGTTGCAAAAGAAACCTTGATTCTGACCAGTGGACACTTTTGTGGAGGCCCTCCTCATGCAGAACTTGGGGGGCACATATGGCTCTGTACAGTGAGCGTCTTTTAAGATCAGGCTGGAGGAGAAGAATAAAAAGAAGGATCTGATGCCAATCAAAATTGATGCCTTTCTCCAGCAAGTGGCATTTCCATACCCATAAGATAACATTGCTGATGTGAATGCTATGCATGCTCCATTCTGTGCATTGCTCCAGGTTTGTTTCAAGAAATGCCTGCAAACTCTGCGAAGGTGGTTTTGTGGCAGAGCAGACAAGCACATCAACTCCATAAGGCAGGCCTTGCCATCTGCAGAGCTCTCTCATTAGCTCAGCCAGCACAGCTACTGTGTTTACTAAATGCAGCAGCTGCTGTCAAACTCTTCAGCAAATGAGAAGCCAAAACACACAGAAAATGCTAATTACTCCCCAAAACTATGTAGAACTTTTAATGCTTCTGTAAACCCATCTGTCCTCATACCCCTTCTTCTTTTCTCTCACCTCATCACCCTGTAGAGCATCTCATCCACTCTCAATTCGCCTTCACTAAATTGGTACAACTTTGTATGCCAATAAAGACTTACTGCTTGCGCGTTAGGGCCCCTTTGATGTTTAGGTCTGTTTTTCCCCTTTCAAGTGGCACAGCAGTTTTCAAGCACAGCAGACATGAATGCACACAACAAGTCCAAACATTCAGCCGTGTTGCTAAGCATAACATTTCCTTTAATTGTGCATGTGTTTTTGCTGTAACCCACTTCTCTGCTTAGAGAAACATGGGACCTTTCAGTATATGTAAATGTATCACCAGATGCTTCATAGGACCAAATTTCCCATAGACCTAGTTCTCAGTGAAGATTAGACAAATTAGGAAAGAATAGGTACAGGCCCAGCCCTACTATTAGGCAGAGTCAGACCACTACTTCAGGCAATAGGGATGGGAGACAGGTGTGATGAAGGATACTATTCTATCACCAGTTGTCTGCCAGTCCAATTAATTTCTACATGTGGACAGGAAAAGGGGTGCTGTAGTCTCTTTTGCCTCAGGCAGCAAGGTATCTTGGGCCATCCCTACACAGTTTCATAGCTAATATAAGTAGCTGAATAATTATTGTACCCAAATGGAATTTTATGTACAGAACAGAGGTTGGAAAAGTCACAATTTTGGACAGTACCTCTCAGAACTGCATACTGGTCCTGAACTCCCTAACTAACTAAAAGATTCTGGTTGCTGTAGTCTAAAAGTAAAAATTTTCCAGGCTCTGATACACAGGAGGAACATATTTCTTAATTTCTCCTAGTCATATCCTGTTTGTGCCAGATGGTTGATACATGTTACCCTGCTATTTCCTTATAACAAGGCTAGGGAACCTATGGTCCTTCAGAGAGACTACAACTCTCATCAACTTCTGCCTATAAGCACAGGGATGATAGAATTAGAAGTCCTAAAACATTTAGAGAGTATCAGGTTCCTTATTGTCTGTCTTATGGAAAAAGAATGCTGGGCTCATGGATCTTGGTCTGATCCAGAAAGGAACTTCTGAAGCCACATTCCTATACCCATTAACACAGGAATAAGTCCCACTGAAGTCAGGGACACTTATGTCTGTGTAGACACTTGTAGGACTGCATTGTTATATTCTTAAGTAAATTGCATTATATAACTGCTTTTCACAACTCAGTTCATGTTGCAAAATCAGCACAAAGCTCATGTTTGTCCATGTGTATATTCTGTAGGTTTTTCCTGATGAGGAAGCTGAGGCACGAGGTGAGCTGTGCTTGGGAGGACATTTCATTTGGTGAGGGTTTTTTTTTCTAGGCTGATCTTTGCTCTCCCTGACCGCATGGTCTGAGGGGGCGGGGGTTTAGCTTTAAATGAGTGCAAGCAGGAGCTCTAAGCCATTTTCCTGAAGAGGAAGCTGAGGCAGGAGGTGAGCTGTGCGCTAACGGCTATTTGGCTTTCCTATTTACCAGATTGGAGTCTGAAGTGGAATCAGAGAATGTCGCACGCCGTTAGCGCGCAAAGTTCTCTGATTCTATTTTTGACTCTGGTCTGGTAAATGGGAAAGCCAAATAGCATTGCATACACCTGGGGGGCAGGAAAGTTTTAGGGGTTGGATCATACTTCCGCACTATTAGGGAGCAGGCCGGGTAGGTGGGGCTCGTCAGCCTTGGAAGGCTGCCCATCTAGGAGAAGGAAAACTCCAATTTCAAACCTCCACTGCCTTGTGGCTATATCCACTGATGGAAAAGGCTTCAGGAGTTAACCTCGAGGCAAAATCCGGAGCCGGAGTCCTGGAGGCAGTTCGTGTCGTTCTGGCAACTCCTGCGATGTTGCTGGAACCAGTTGTATTGGCTCTTGCCTTTCCATTGGACTATTTCAGCGACGAGAAGAGGGAGGATTTGCTGCTTGGGTAACAGCCTATCCTCCATATTATTTTACCCAGGCTTCGTGCTCTGGAGAGGCTGTTCCAAGTCCTCGATGGAGAGCACGTTACCATAGTCTCTCGAGACTGAAGGATGCCTAAACTGATATTCTGTAGGAGAATATATTCCAATAAGCATAACCAGCTAACTGACCTATTTTGGGGCTGAAGAGGTGATGGTTGCTAACTTGGTCATAGTGAGTAGCTCTGTGACCAATTTAGCAACTATCTTTATCTTTATCTTTATTAGATTTTTACCCCGCCCCCCTAGACAAAGTCTACTCGGGGCGGCTTACATACATAATAGAAACATCATAATACATAAAAGATTTAAAACATCATAATTTTAACACTTATATTAAATAAAATCAGTACCAAGATGAAAGAGTAAAGATCAGTTATTGACTGGAGGGAAGGCCTGCCTGAAAAGCCAAGTTTTCAAATGGGTTTTAAAAACACCCAGCGAGGGTGCCAGATGAATTTCAGTTGGGAGGCTGTTCCATAGCCGAGGGGCCACTGCCAAGAAGGCCCGGTTTCTTGTTCTTTCTTTCCAGGCCTCTCTCGGCGTTAGGCCCCTCAGCCGTCCCTGCTGGCTATTCCGGGTGATTCGGGTAGATCTAGGTGGGAGAAGACGATCTGCCAAGTATCGAGGTCCCAAACCGTTTAGGGCTTTATACGTCATCATTAACACTTTGAAATCAATGCGGAAACGAATGGGCAGCCAATGCAAGGCAGCCAGAGTGGGAGAGATATGCTGAAATTTCCTCACCCCACTAAGAAGCCTGGCTGCCGCATTCTGCACCATTTGAAGTTTCCGCATCAATCTCAAAGGCAGCCCCACGTAGAGCGCATTACAATGGTCTAATCTCGAGATTACGAACGCATGGACAAGAGTAGTGAGGGCCTCCCCATCAAGATATGGTCGCAGCTGGGCAATCCGCCATAGATGGAAATAGGCAGAGCGGGCCACGGACGCCACCTGGGTTTCCATGGTAAGCGCCGGGTCCAGATGTATCCCCAAGCTGCGAACCTCACTCTTTGCGGTAAGGGTCGTCCCCCCCAAAGAAAGGGAGTCGCCCAAACCGCCGATGGAGGGACTTCCCACCCTCAAGACCTCTGTCTTGTCTGGGTTCAGCCTCAACCCATTCAACTGCATCCATTGCAGTACAGCCTCCAGGCAGCGCTGAAGGGACAGAACGGCATCCACTGAAGTAGATGAAAAGGAGATGTAGAGCTGCGTGTCATCAGCGTACTGATGGCACGAAGCACCACATCCCCTGATGACCCCACCCAGCGGCCTCATATAGATATTAAACAGCATTGGGGAGATGATCGACCCCTGCGGAACCCCACAACTGAGACTCCATGGGGCCGAAGCATTCTCCCCAAGCTGTACTCTCTGGGGACGGTCCTCCAAGAAGGATCGGAGCCAGGCAAGCGCCAGACCACCGATTCCCAACTCAGAGAGCCTCCCCAGGAAGATACCGTGGTCGACGGTATCAAAGGCGGCTGAGATATCGAGGAGGACCAACAAGGACATATTGCCCCTGTCGGCCTCCCTCAACAGGTCATCCAACAGTGTGACCAGTGCCGTTTCTGTGCCATAACGCGGCCTGAAGCCCGACTGAAATGGGTCCAGGGCGTTGGTTTCGTCCAAAAGTGTCTGAAGCTGGTCTGCCACCACCCTCTCCACCACTTTGCTAAGGAAAGAAACATTGGCGACGGGCCTATAATTTCCAATATCACCCACCGTCAAATTTGGTTTCTTCCTTATGGGCCTAATGAGTGTCTCCTTGAGGGCAAGAGGAACCTTGCCCTCTTGGAGAGACCCATTAATTATTGCTGTGGCCCATTCCGTTGTTACAGGCCTGGCTGCTTTGATTAGCCAGGCCGGGCAAGGGTCAAGGGAGGAGGTGGTGGCCCGACAGCGATCAAGCACTTTGTCCACCAGGTCTGGCGTCACAGGCTGAAAGAATTCAAGAGTCACCGGGCAGGGCGGAGCGCTGGACATCTCTGCTCAATCCACTGTATTTAAAAAAGGAGAGAGGTCCCGGCGGATGGCCTCCACTTTTGATTTTAAAAATGCTGCAAATTGGTCAGGTGAGATATTAATGGGAGGCCCATCACCCAGACCAATTTCCGGATAGATCGCAAACTATACGGAAAAGTTCCGCCTGCTGATTAGAAGCATCGCTTATCCGGTCAGCAATGTGTGATCATCTGGCAGCCCTTACCTTAGCCAGGTAATGGTTAGTTGCGATCCTGACAGCTTTCTTATTATAATCCGTCGGTTCCTCTTTCCAAATGCACTCTAGCCGTCTCCTATTTCGCTTCATTGCTCGTAGGTCCCGGTTATACCAGGCACCTGGCCGAGCTCTGCTCCTGAGAGGGCGTTTAGGAGCGATCGTGTCTACAGCCCTAGTGGTGGCGGCAAGCCATCCGTCAACCAGAGCTTCAACAGGAGTGCCAGACAGCTCAGCTGGAATCCCTCTCATGGTATCCTGGAATCTCAATAGATCCAGTAACCTTCGAGGGCGGACCATCAAAATAGGTCCATGCTCCCTGCGGGGAGGGAGTGCCACTGAGAGGTTACATTTTATTAGGTGGTGATCTGACCATGACAAGGGGACTGACACCAGGTCGGTCACCATCAGACCACACTCGCTCCGTTCAGTGGAGAATACCAGGTCTAGCATATGGTCGCCCGTATGTGTGGGACCGTTAACGTGTTGGGACATGTCCGAGGAAGCCATGGTTTCCAAGAACTCAAGAGCTGGACTGGAAACCTCTGCCTCCGCATGGATGTTGAAGTCACCCAAGACCAAGAGCCTCGGGGACTCCAACAGTGCCGCGGAGACAAAGTCCGCCAGCTCCGGTAGGGAGGTGGCTGGGTCGCGGGGAGCGCGGTAACCCAGCAAGATCCCAATACCATCCCTGGCCCCAACAAACACGTGGAGGGCCTCCAGACCTGGCTTTACCACCTTGGAGCGCCTAGTAACCTCAAGAGTATTTCTATAAACAATGGCTACTTCCCCCCCCCCGCCCCTCCAATCTACCCTGGTGCTGGACTGCATAACCAGACGGACAGGCAAGGGTCAGGGGAACCCCCCCTTCCCCGCCCATCCAGGTCTCGGTTATGCACACCAGGTCTGCGTCCTCCTCCAGAATGAGATCTTGAATAAGCTGGGATTTGTTGGACACAGACCTGGCATTCAACAGCACCAGTTTTAGAGTGGAGGGCCGGCTGAGCTGGCTACCTCGAGACTGGTAGTTGGTCACAGTGCCAGAACAGTGAACAGCCTTCAAACATCTGTTCACTGTTCTTCTAAAACGAGTAGGCACTGAGCCAACGTCATATCTCCCTCTACCCGTAATCACCCTGATGTTAGACCCCTCGCTGGGGGGGCAGGCCCTCCTCTCCATGTCAAGAAAGAAGAAAAAGAAGAAAAAACAAGATGCACTAACGTAATACAATAAACAATAATAAGAGAATTAACGAAATAGTAATCAATAATAAACCATAATACAGGGTCACATAATTATCAATATTTGAATTAATCAAACTATCAAATTAAACAATTTACCAAAATATCAATTTAACAGAATTTAAATTAGGCAACTAAAACATAAAACAATTAACAATCAAGTGGTCAAGAAATAAATTAAATTATCATAAAATAAACCTAAAATAACATAAACAATAAAGAATAAACAATTATAAAACCAAAATTTTCCCCCCAAAATTACCCCTAGCACAAATACTGTAAATTAAATTAATAAAATAGAATTTTTAACCCAATGTCTCCTCCCTCCACTCACTGTCCTGCTCGTGAGGTTGGTTTTAATGTTGGTTTTGATATTGAGGTGAGTTTGTTTTGCATACGGTGAGAGCAACAGTAGCAAGAAAGCTGGAAAGTAAAATGACGCTACTGTTGCCGTTCTCCAGTCCAGATGAATATCGAACGAGTCCTCGCTGGTCCACTTAAGAAGAGAGGCAGGGGGGGTGGTTGCCGATGGAAATTGGGACATGACAGCATACAGGGGAGCAACCAGCAGGACCCCACAACACATGGGACCCCACCGCCCGCCCCCCTGCTCCAGACGCCCCGTAAAAGCCACCACTCCCCTACCAAAGTCGGAAAACGCTCGGCACCTCCAACTATACACTCATCAGCCCAAAAAATGAATTTATCAGGCATGTTCATTTCCAACATCCTAACATTGAGAGAGTGGGTGTGTTTATTTTGCTGTCTGTTGAGTGAACCCTTTGGTAAAACAAGAAAGCAGAAAGCTACAAAGTCCTTCATTGTATCTAGTCTGACATACGTAGAATACATGATTCATTTCAAACATGTCCAGAGATTTTAAAATGTAAGGCAACAGCCCATGGGACAAAAGCAAACTAATCTGCAACATGTACATTGCTGTAGCTGTAGTAAATTGAATGTCATTCTCAGAAAATGTCCATACTCGTGAAAGCAAAAGCAATCAAAAGAAAAAGATTCATCACTTTAATGTGTTTGTCAAGCTATCCCTTATAAGTCTAAAAAAGTAGAATCCTTTTTTGACTAACGTTTCTACAATATCCACGTCCATGCTATTTCAATAGCACCATTACAAAGTCATCTTCTAGCAGTTATTCACTGAAAAAAAAATCATAGTCATTATCACAATAATGAGTCCAGCTAGGATGAACAGATCTTTTCTTTTACTTGCACATTTGTCTACCTATAACCTATTTCAATCTGTTTCTGTATGTACAGTTCTCGGGGGGGGGGGGAGTACACCCTCTTTGAATTCTATGGTTTAATGTGTCAGGACTAGAGATGGGTATGAATATAAAAATGAATCGCTATTTTTGACAAATATAGCCGATTCGTCATATATTCGTTAATCCATATTCATCAAATTTTAAGTCCTGACAAATACGACTTGACGAATATTTTCCCGGTTTTATTCATTGATTCGTCAATATTCGTTACCCTTTTGGGGGCCTCTCTATGCCATCTCTGAGCTTGCTGGTGCCAATCAGAAGCTCTGGTCCATCAGGAGATCCTGGATTGGCATGTTAGGCAGCCAATAGCCCTGCTGAAAGGGCTGTGGGGGTGTGTAACTTTTACAGAAGCTTTATAAGCTTTTCCCCTACAGCCATTTCCCACTTCTGTTCTGATTCTCTCCAGAGTGAGAACAGTTGCTGTTGGCTGGTACTTGTGTGATACTTGCTTGCTAGTGTGGCTGTGCTTTTTTCACTTCTGTGGCCGCAAAGCGGCGACTTCTTTTTTGTTCATTTTATTTCATTTATTTCATTAGTAGAACTTTACTGGGAATTTGGGGAGGGATTTCTTTAGCGGATTTCAGTTAGCTTAGGCTACTTCTTTTTTGGAGGCTTGTGTTCACAGTGGGTGGGTGGGTAATTTGGTGTGTGACTGTAGAATCCCTTTCCCAACAACATTTAATTCCTGTGGTTGTGTGTGTGTCTCACTCTGAGACTTAGTTGGCAGGGCTTTAAGTTTAAAAAACTTCGTTACTTTTGGAGGCTTGTGTTAACTTGTGTCTCTTCAAGCACAGTGGGTGGGTGGAATTTGGTGTGTGACTGTGTGGGCCAAATACCTCAGTGCCCGATGGGGCCACAGTCTACTTTGCTGTCATGTGCCTCAGTGCCCGATGGGGCCAAACTCTACCTCAATGACAAATACCTCATTGCCTCCTGGGGGCAAACTCTACGTCACTGCCAAATGTGATGGTGCTGAAGACAAACTCTACCTCAATGCCTCATTCCTCTGTGTGCCTGCCAGAGACAAATCAAGCTCCCTCAATGCCACCTGCTTCAGTGCCACGTAGTAAACTATCCTGGGGGGGACCCAATTTGTGGGTGAATAACTCAGATGTCCGATATCCAATCTTCACCAAACTTAGCAGACATGTTGGGGAAAGACCTAGGAAGCTTCAGTGCGATTTAGGATTCTCTAAGTACCTGGGGGGACATTTACTGGGGGTGTCCTCCTTGTGACTATATAACTCAGGGGTCCGTTACCCAATGTTCACCACACTTGCTGGACTTGTAGAAAACCGTCTTAGGAATTTTCCCTGCATATTTGGTGTCTCTAGCTGCTTGGGGGCCAGTTTTATAGTATTTTAAAGTGAAAATGAATTGACAAATTGATTCATCAATTCGTCGATGAATAGATTTGTCAATTTGTAAATTTGTATTCATTGATTCATTAACCTTGACAAATCATGAATCACAACAAATTGCCCTTTTTTTTGTATTCGTCCCCATCTCTAGTCAGGACATAACAAAAATCATCTGGTCATTAGTAGGTCTGAAAATTACGTAAATACAACCTCAGATGAACAACAACGCATATTACACCGTGTCATGATTTATTTTACAAAAATCAAGCCAAAACAGAGAAGCCATGTGTGAAAAACTAAGTACACCTTATGATTCAATAGCTTGTAGAACCACCTTAAGCAGCAACAACTTGAAGTAATCATTTTCTGTATGACTTTATCAGTCTCTCATATTGTTGTGGAGGAATTTTGGCCCACTCTTCCTCACAACATTGCTTCAGTTTATTGAAGTTTGCAGGCATTTGTTTATGCACAGCTCTTTTAAGGTCCCACCACAGCATTTCAATCGGATTGAGGTCTGGACTTTAACTGGGCCATTGCAACACCTTGATTCTTTTCTTTCTCAGCCTTTCTGTTATAGACTTGCCAGTGTGCTTGGGATCATTGTCCTGTTTCATGACCCCGTTTCGGCCAAGCATTAGCTGTCAGACGGATGGCCTCATATCTGAAACTAGAATACTTTCATATATAGAAGAGTTAATGGTCAACTCAAAGACTGCAAGGTGCCCAGGTCCTGTGGCTGTAGAACAAGCACAAATCATCACCCCTCCACCTCCATGCTTGACAGTTGGTATGAGGTGTTTGTGCTGATATGCTGTGTTTGGTTTTTGCTAAATGTGGCACTGTGCATTATGGCCAAACAGCTCCACTTTGGTCTCATCCACCCAAAGGAAATTGTTCCAGAAGTCTTCTGGTTTGTCTACATGCAACTCTGCAAACCTAAGCTGTCCTGCCATGTTCTTTTTAGAGATAAGAGGCTTTCTCCTGGAAACCCTTCCAAACCAACCCTACTTGTTCAGTCTTTTTCTAACTGTACTGTAATAGACTTTAACATTCAACATGCTAACTGAGGCCTGCAGAGTCTGAGATATAACTCTCCGGTTTTTTTCTGAGCATTGCACAGTCTGACCTTGGAATGAATTTGCTTGGACGTTCATTCTTGGGAAGACTGGCAACTGTCTTGAATGTTTTCCACTTGTGAATAATCTTCCTCACTGTAGAATGATGGACTTTAAATTGTTTGGACATGGCCTTATAACACTTTCCAGATTGATGGGAAACAACAATTGTTTCTCTATTATCATGGCTGATGTGTTTCTTCCTTGGCATTGTGTTAACACACACCTAAATGCTCCAGACCTAAACTGCTAAAAAGTCAGCTTTTATAGAGGTGGTCACACTTGCCGATGATCAATTACTCAAGGGCATTTAGTTAGCAGCACTTAGCTGCTGTTTTGCTTCTTAATTCCTATGGAAGCAGTAAGAGTGTACTTAGTTTTTCTCATATAGCTTCTCCATTTTGTGTTTATTTTTGTAAATAAGGGCCATCGTGCAGCACTTTCCACCCTCTGCAGCACCAATCATGTGACTAATTTCAAATCCAGTGTTAGATCTGGTGCACAAAGAAGATCCTGTTGGGAGGGTGACACTGAAAAGATCACTCTTATGCAATCACACAACTCTGTTTCCAGCCTGAGTGTTCGGTTCTTAATAACATAAGCCAAGGGAAAATTTGGAATGTTTTAAAATTAATTCACAAATGTTGGCCGTGGAAACGGGGAGATTGATTTGTTAACCGTGGCAGAAGAAATAATTTGGTTCATTGAACTGTCAATTAATTTATTTACTTACTTAAATAAATTGTTATTTTTAAATGCATTACGGGATTTAGAGAGAATGACATGGGGTTGTCACTATTGATACTCTAGTGCTACCTTATTTTTTTTCTTTTGGGATTATTAGACAGTACTGTACTCTTTTTGTAGCTTAATAATCAAATTATGAATTATCATACTTGAGTTACACAAATTTGTCACCTTTGAGTTAAATTTGACTAATCTTTTTGTCATTTTAAAGTTGCCCTTTCCAACCTCTCACTTATTTTTCTGGAGTGGCTACAAGTCTCATAATACAATATTTGGCTGAAGATGGTGGTGTTCAATATGTGTAGAAACCTTTGGATTGGAGAAGGTTGTCTTAAAATATGATGAGATTTCTCATCTGAAAACTTGTTCACTTATGTTCTGTCATTGATCTTCATTAGTCTTCTTCTCTTTCCACTCATGTATACTGTTTGCTACCCTTTCAAACACCATGGATTGCTAAAGGTTAATAAAGAATTATGTTTTTATCCAGTTAGAGGACCCTGATGCAATGCACCAATAAGTGGCTGGCTACAAAGACCTGTCAGTGAATCAGAGATGAATTTGTAATCAGCAATGCTTTAAGTGTTTACAGCATTTTTCTGCACAGCTGAACAATTATATTCTCTCTATCTCCCTACTTATTTAGAAGCAAAAAGGTTAATGTTAGCAGTGGTGGGCCAGGCTTATCCTACCTGCTCTGAGCAAAGGAATTTCTGCTACAAAAGAGAAAGTTGTTTGATTTTGTAAGATACTGGATTAAATGACTTTGAGATCCTTTCCAACTCTGTAATTCTACAATTCTGTGTTGTGTATTTCCTGCATCGGCAGAGGATTGGTCTAGATGACACTTTGGTTCCTTCCAACTTTAAATTTCTTCTATGAATTCACTGCCCATCCCTCTGCACTGCTGATCTTTAAGGAACCCAATGAATTCACTGATTGTCAGGGTCACCCATGAGTCCTTGCTGATGTTAAGAAGAGAGGATGCCATTCTGAGTATGCTGGGCACATCTGTGGATGTACAGGTGTAGAATCTGCAGGCATATCTTGCGCATATATGCATGTAGCCTCTTAGGCAAGGGGCACAATTTAGGATTAGCATTAGCATTAAAAACTTCATTAAGGTAATATGGAGACTGTAAACTAAACTTAAATTGTTAAATTACTGTCTGAAATGCAGTTAGCACAACTATGTTATAACCTGGCAATGTCAATTTTAATTTGAGTTTATTTTAAATCTTTCTGTTCCCTCTCGTTAAGATTCTGAGGCTCCCAAGAGATCCTTTTGCTCTGAGAGCCTTGGGGTGGGGGAGATTTTAATATTGAATAAGCACCGACAGTGAGTGACAAGGTGACTCTGTGATAATTCATAATTTGATCACTGAGTTATAAATCCATATTGTAACCTGGTCAAAAGTTCTTTGACCAGGATTTTAATATATCTTGGCACATCTATGCAACTTGGGAATATGGTTCTCTATTATTAGAATATTTTAATGAATCTTGGTTTTCTGCATATTGGGAATATGTCATGAACAACATGCAGTGTTCCTCTACATCCTGTTTATCATGACATTCTGTAATTCAATGTATCTTTCCTGGATTCGCTGTTATCAAACGTGCTTTGTCTGCTAGTTGACTAGCTACCAATATATAATCACTGCAGTCAGTGGCATATCAAAATTTTTATACTCATTGGTTCCTTAGGTAAAGAGTATTTAAACAACACCTACTACTACTACCTCCTCTTCTTCCTCTTCTTCTTTAATTTTTTCCTCCTCTGGTCCTATTGGAGGCAGAAATCATCATGGCTACCATTAATTTAGCTATACAGTTAAAGTAAAATCAGTCCTTGTACATACATTGCAACTTGGCCATATTCCTTTCAGCTGGAATCTAGGAGGTTACAGGAATAAACTACTGCATACTGTACATACAAATTTGGATGCTTCATAATACCGACCATGTATACTGCACAGAAACTAGAAATTAGTTTGTAATTAATCCTGGGATGAATTACAGAAATATGAAAGTTTACTAGATCAAAGTCAAAGCCTGGTATATAATTGAGAATTACAAACATTCTGCTACGAGTCAAATTAACTTTGAGTTTCAGCAGCATCTGTAATCCACTTCAGAATATTCAAATAGCAATGCTCAGAGACTGAGTTGCTCCAGTCCTCGTAAAGACCCACTTTATTTAAAAGGAAAATCACAAGATAAATTGTTGGTAGGGAGCCAAATGCAGCCACACTAGAACCAGGAGGAAAATAAGACCCAGAGGAAGCTACTCTACTTCCTGACTTCATTTGGGGTGGGGAATGCAACTGAAGAACAGAGCTTGAAACTTAATTTTTTTTTAAAGAAAATGGTTGCATTGCTTCTCAGCAGCCATGTCATCATTATAATTATCCCTGTTCCAATCTCTGAAGTAATCTATTGTGTTGCATGTTATTAACATGTTGCATTACCAGAATGCCAGAAAAATTCAAAGAAATACACTGTGGTTCGAGCTAGAGGCAAATTCTAATACTGCATTTTGCAAATAATTGCAAAGAAGAAGAAAGAAAAATAAAAAAATACAGACAAAACAAAAGCAGACTTCTCTTGCTACTGATGTCTGAGGACTGATACGGCAATGGCATAAAACCTAAAAAAATCCTGTCAAAATGGCTTTAAAAATGCTTTTAAATGCCCTTCAAACTCTAATGACTTGTTGCATTACTTCTATTGCTACTTTGTAACTACTCTATAACTCATTACCCCAAATGTAACTGGCGTATTAACTTACAATTGTGTTATTTATTTATTTACTTAAAATACTGATACCTAATCTTCCTCCTGAAGAAGCACCAAGGTGGCATACAATATTAAATGTAAACAATATTAAAAATGGAAAGGGAGAAGAAAACAAAAATATTTTAAAAAGAGAGAAAATATAAAAAAAGAAACAGCAGCCCGTCTCTTAGGCATCCAGTTACTGAGAAAAAGCATGCCTGAAGATTAAAATCCAAGCTCTGCTGAAGAGAAATAAACATTCTGGAGCCTGCTAATAAAATAAAACTGTTTGTTGCTGAGGAAACCTATTTAAGGATAGTGCAGATGGAAAAAGAACTCTACACTTTGTCACAAAAGACTCTACAGCTGGCTTCCATGCTTGATAGTCTGCTGCTCTGTCTAGCCAAGACGGCGGAGCAAGAAGAAGCAGAAAGTGATCTGAGAGATGCAGAAAAAGGAAAAGCCTGAGAGTAGAAAAGCAAAACAGATCTAGAAACACACCGATCTGTCTGCTTTTTGCTCCACCCCACTGGTGGAGATAATTTTCTATATGTGTTGTTGCTCTGTGTGACAACAAAAATTGTTACAGCATCTGGCTAAAAAGAAAGAAAAATCTCTAGAATGAAATCCACGTGGGAGCTGGTAGGTTCAAAAGAACAGGATGGAACAGCAAACTCCTTGATAATATCATTCCACCTTGTACTTGCAGGATAGAGTTGTCTGAAAAGTACAGTAGTTCCATAGATGGACGAGCAGAGAAACTGTAAAAATGTTTTGGCAAAAGGAGGTCTGAGGTGATCTGTCACTTGTCAGCACTGGGTTTACCATCAATTAGGTGGCTGCTGAAGGAAGTTGATTCTGGCATCAGAAAAGGACAGTAAATTAATCCTTATTTAATCTATTATTATTATTGTATTTCTAATGGCTAGAAAGGAGAGATGTGCCTGTGTATTTTCCCATCTCTGGTGCTAAAATAACTTGAATAACTCTGAAAACTTCCTGCAATGCAACAAGTACAATAGAGAAACATACACACCCTTTAACCTCTCAGCTAAACTAATGTTGCCATGTTGGCTCCACAGAATGCAAACTAGAAAACCATATTCCTGTTTCTAAACCATTTCCTTTGGATAGGCAACCTGAGGAAGATGTTATATAGGACCAAAAGCTCTACAAACAGCCTTTTGAAATTAAAAAAAAAAGGAGAGCTGGAAGTTAGCTAATTGGGTCTTGACTGGTAGGGTCAAATTTTCAGATTTCCCCTGATCAGAAGCTGATTTCCCCTTGGAAGACCTGTGTCAAGACCCTGGCCTCATAAGTCCTAAGAGAATGTTTACTGAAAGCACTCGGGATGGGAAGAAAAAACTACTCCATGCTTCTGTAATGCAGAAATACTTCAAATATGCTTAAGAAAATTGTATGTTAATTCCCTGGAGATACATGGCGAAATGTCCCCCTTTCTGGAGGACTGTCATTCCATTACCTACTTTAATACAAGCCTGTTTTGTTGTGGTTGTTGATTTTTTTTAAAATGAAAACCTTGTCTTTTGACTCTACCTCAGTGACCTTTCATTGGCCTGCAACCTTCCAGGCATTAAGCGACAACAATGTTTCTACTTTGGAATACTCTTGCAGGTAAGCATTTCCATGCATGCTCAGTTCATAACGCACTCGTTATTTTTCTTTTTCTTCAAAAGCAGAAATAGTTTGAATATGCCTTATAAAACTGTATTGTAATTTCCTGGAGATACAGGGCAAAATGTCCCCCTTTCTGGAGGACTGCCACTCTATTTCTTCTTTTAAAGCATGCCTGTTTTTTTTTTTCTCTTCGAAGTAAACATGTCTTTTGACAATTTCTGTGACCTTTCATTGTCCTCCAAAGATCTCCCTTCTTGGCCTACGAAACTGAAACAATGTATCTGCTTCAGAATGTACGAAGCCTGTTCCATGCATGCTCAGTTTATACCAAGGTAGTTGTTTTTCCGTTTTGAACGCTCTTTTTGAAGATCAATATTTCAGCCACTGCAATCTGGATTCCTTCAAAATAAAATAAGTGGGTGGGCCAACCATTATTTTTCAAGATAAACAAGACTGGTCTTTTCAATGTATTTATTCTGTTTTAACTCTGAGGATGTTTAAAGGTAGTTTGTTTCTGCATCGGGGGGAAACAGTTTTGCTATTTAAAAAATCATAACTTGAAAACTCTTTGCCTAGACTTTACCAAATGTGGCACCCAGCAAGAGGAGGCTGTCTGCTATAACTGTGCCAAATATGGTGCTGTTCTGAAGTCAAATTTCACAGATATATTTTTTTTGTTTGGACTGCCCCTATTTTTCGAATTGCCTTGTAGAATGTTGATTTGCTCTGCCAGCACAATAGTATCATCTTCAAATATTTGAAGTGTTAACACATGGCAGATAGAGCAAGCTGGGTTTTTCTATCTCCAGAGACTAGGACTGAAACTGCAATGTTGCAGTAAACCAGGGAAAATATATTTGCTACAGGTCAGCTGCAGGCAGGCATGACCCCACTTGTAATAAACAACATATTGTAGTGCTTTTTTCTACATTTCAAAGCAAAGTGTGCTGCTTACATACCACCCCGTAGCGCTTAAAGCACTCTCTGGGCAGTTTACAAATTACATAATGTAATTATGTAGGCACATTGGGTACTCAATTTACCAACTTCAGAAGGACAGAAGGTTGAATGAACTTTGAACCTGCTATCTGGAATTGAACCTGGGTTATGAGCAGAGTTTTGGCTGCAGTACTGCAGTTTAACCACTGTGCCATGAAGCTTCTGTTTTAATTGATATACTGTGGTGTGGGTGGGTGTGCTGGAGTCATGTCAGGGCCTTAACATAAGACCACATTATGGGAACATCATTCTCTCTTTTTATTTTAAAAAAGGGGGTTATGCACATCTTCAGATGGAGAATATTAAGTACAGGTTTTAAAAAGGTATTAGTCCTGCAAATGGCGGCACAGAGGAAAATATTTGAAGACATTGGCTGTTAAAGATAGAGCAAGGGAGGTGATGTACAAGAAAGGTGGGGAAAGGGAAGGCAGGCAACTGGCAGAGGTGGTCCTATACTGCCCCAAAATGTGGAGTATCTGTAGAAATCAGAGCAGAAAAGAACCAGACGGGGGCATCATTTTGAACTGAAGTGTAGCTTGGCATCACGTACTATGACAGGAGTTGCTGCGAATGCATCCTGTTTTTTCTAGAGAACATAGTGTTGGCCTAGGGCCCTACACAATGGGTGCAAATGGCAAAAAAGAAGAAAAAAGAAGAGGAGGAGATTTCAACTGTATTTCAGGAGGAATTTCCCAATGGTGAGAGTTGTTGCATATTGCAATGGACTGCCTCAGAAGGCGGTGGACACTCCTTCATTTGAGGTTTTTAAACAGGTTGGATGGGCCATCTGTCAGGGATACCCTTAGCTAGAGATTTCCTGTGTGGGTGGCAGTTGGATAGATGGTCCTTGGGATCCCTTCTGACTCAATAATCATATTAATTCTAATAATACTGAGAAATTCACCTCAAAAAGGGTGCAGAAATTAAAACATTCTATTTTCTTTACTGAAAGGAACTTCCACTATCAGTCTGGGTTCTGCTTTTATTTCTTTAAATTTTTGTCTCAGTTCATTCTAAGCACACCATAAGGCACCACACAGAGATGGCAATTAATGGGTTCGTCTGGACAGTGAACAGTGGATATAGATCAAGTGTCTTCCATTTGCTATGCTCTTTCTCGTTTGACCAAGAATTGATGTGTCTCTTGCTTTCCTGCACTGGCAATAATTGCTCCACAAATATCTTCAACATATTCAAATGACTGGTCAGAGAAGACACTGAGGAAATTGTAGTGTGTCATCTACTGTAGCCAAAAAAGCTCTATCTTCTTTTATGGATTTGCCCTTGGCACAAGACAACTTAAGTATGCCTGTATTACTTTGATCCAGACACCCAAAGCGACAGAACAATACAAATGATGTTTTCCTTCATACCAAAACAAGACCAGCATATTCTTGCAAAAGCCATTTAAAAAATGTCTACCATATTTCTCAAAATATGTGGTGTAAAAGGTTTCTACAATCCTTTCTGCTCAAAAAATGTGGGACACATCATGGGAACCAAACAAACATAGGCATACCCTGGATCAAACACGTGGGCCAAAATCCTGTTGCATAGTGCAAGCCAAATCATAGCTTATGAACTGTTCTTCCATAGCCTGCATGTGTGAATCACAGTGGGGATGCTTTCTTTACCAGGAAGGAATGAGCTGAAAGTTATGGTTTGGCTAACATTAACCAACAGGATTTTTGCTGTTATGTCACACATGTGGTGGATGGTGAGATCCCTGCATAGCTCTAATGATTGCCACACACACACTTAACAGCTTATAACTTTGGCTATTGATAGAGGCTACCATGGATAAATTGATCTACAAATTAATAGGCCTGTGGCAGCCAATGGATTGAAACAGAGGGCCACTTTCCCAGCTCCAGTCACAAGCTGTCTCTGAACAGGACTGTAGGCTATGTTAGTATGTTGAGCATTTAAAGTTCAGTCAACATTCAGCTCAGAAAAGATCTCTTTGGATTCTGGACTTACCCCGCTCACATGTTCTTCCCCAGTAACCTGTCCCAGTACAGTCACAGATAAAGCGGTTCCAGCCATCCTTACAGACAGCATTGTTCTTGCAGGGGTAGCTGTCACATTGCTTGGAGTTGACCCGGATACAGGAAGACTTGACGCCAGCAGCATTTTGCTGCTCTGCCAGCTGCCGGATGTTCTTACTCCGCCCATCAATAAAGAGGTCTCGGATGCAGCCCACGTAGCCATAGTTCAGCATGGCTGTCCACAGCTCAGTAGGGAGAACGAGACCTGCCCGATTTTCTGGCAGTCCTCCAAGGTACATATCCCCTTCTAGGTCCAGGATCTCACTCTCCCCACTAGCAGTGAAAGGGGTCCGTCTGCTGTTCACAGATATGGTACCTGAAATAAAGAAATCATATTAAGCAATGGCCCTAATGGGAAGCTAAGTCTTTGTATGGGTTGAGTCTTAGTGAAAGAGGATGGAAGGCTTCAGTTGAGGATCAAACTAGACAACACACTTAGCATCTTTTTAGAAGAGGTGGTTTCTCAGGTGTCAAAAGATTTCTGAGAGCAAGGATTTCCCTCACCTGTCCATCTCACACAGAGCACTTTGTTTTGTGACTGATAATTGGAAAGTAAACAAAGGATTCATTTGCAGGTCTGAGATCCCACTGAAAGAAGGCAAAGAGGTTAAGTGCATTGAATACACAAACACCCCCCACTTACCATCTAGTTGAAGGGTAGGGAAAATGTGGGCCTCCAGACGTTGTACTGCAGTTCTGAAGGTTAGGCACTATTGTTCATGCAGGCTAGAACTGAAATAAGTTGAAGACCAACATCTGGAAGGCTGCGCTTCATATACCATAAGATAGCACCTTGATACAAGAACAGTGTGTCCTGAAGGGCTCTGCTGTCCTCTACCAAAGCTATTAGACAGTATAGACCCACAATAATAATATTAATAAATTGTAGGACACATGAGGACATTTACCCAGTCTATTGTGATGATGCAGGAACTTCAGAAGGCTATTTTTACCCATGACCTTGGAAGCTCCTGCATCAAATATCACAATTTGGTACAAGAAGGTTTGGGAAGAGAAGCAGGTGATTTTTCTTCCATTAAAAAAGGTATTGCAAGAGATGGCCTGGTTTTGTTGGAATTCTTGGGAGTTCACATACTGGTATTCTGATTACACCAGTTTGTAGTGCCATTCCATAGATTCATCAAATGCCGACATACTGCAACATATTGGAATCTCAGAGCTTTGGTGTATGTTTTGTCCTACATTTTGGCACAGTTTGAGCACAGCTTAATAATGCACCTCTCTTTGAGAGGAATACAGGAGCCTGCAATTATTCAAATTATAGTGAGGCACCAAGAATAACAAAGGAGGTGGAGTCTACTGCCTAGTGGCAGAGCACATCCTTTCCATGCAGGAAGTTTCAGCAGGGCTGCCAAGAGGAAAACACAGCTTAGCCTTCAGTATTGGTCCCAATCCAGCAGGGTTACACTTCTGCTCCTACAGCTGAATTACTGGAGGGCAATGAGGCCCAAACTAGAGCCCTCTTTGGGATTTCTCAAGCTCCCATATGGCTCTTCCTTCCCCATCTTCTTCCAGTTGGTCTGTGAAAGAAGGGAAAGGAAGTGCACTGCTTATTAGCGGTGTCAGAGCAAAGAAGGGAACCGAATTACACGACACACTTGTGTGACTGTCTGCTTGTCATGTTGAAGACCAGTGATGGACCATGTGCAGCCCCCTCCCAGATGTTTATTCAGGTAGGGGCCTAAGCCAGCAGCAGTAGATAAGGGGGAGAGGAGGAGGAGGGGTGGAAAAGTATGTGGTGTGTGGGCACATCCTTTAAGTCATGGATGAACAGAGTGTTAGAAACTTCATCTTCAATAGTAACACCATCTTCTAGTTTATTGTTGGAATTATACTCCCTCCGTAATCATGGCATGTTTCACATTTTCCTTCTGTGTGTCATGTAACTTAATTATTCTCTATCAATCATTTACATTTATTCTCTTTTGATATTTCCATTGCAGCTTATTATCATCTTTCAAAAGCTGAAGAGTATTCAGTGCTTTTCCTGCTCCAAATTCTAAATAAATCCTTCTAATTTATTGTAGCTGTGAATAGCTTCGGGTCATCTCCGATTGCTCTCTCTTCCAGTGGGGAGAAAAACAGAATTGTATTTGCATACCCCAGATCTAAAAGTTCCCCATACGTTTAGATTCAGTCTAGAATCTAAAATTACTTGACTCATCCAAACCGTGACACAAGTTTTCTAGGGCCAGGAGTGTGCAGCTTTCCCAACTACGTAAACAGATACTACTATTTTGAGGCTTCCCATTGCTTTGAAAAGGTCCAACCAAACCCTCTCATCATTCCCTTCTCATCCTGCTTTAAAACTGATGAGATATTAATGATGTATATTGTATTTTTGATCCCTGTAAAAAGAGTCAGACTTTACCAAATCTTTTAAAACAAACAACAAAAAAAACCCTTTGCAGCAGCATAGGGCCAGACTAGCAATGGGCAAATTACAACTGTGATGAAATTAGAATAGACATGGATAAAATGATTTCTGCCTGCCCTGGAGGAAAATAGATCGCTTTATTCTCAGGCCATACCAAAATCCAGCTCCTCTGGCTGCCGTAGGACATAATGAAAAACATGACTGGACTTTGAGTCCCTGCACTTATTCTTCAGGAATCCTCCACCTCTCAGCACACCCATTCTTCTAGAACCAACATGGTTGTTCCTGCAATACTGACAGCACTAAGGACTTGGAACATAGCTTCCTCACGCTTAAGAACTCTCTTCTCATGTTATCAAGTAAGCCCAAATAGAGTTTATGTTGTCACCAAAAATCACGTACAGCAAAATCCAGAAAGAAGGCTGAGGTTTGTTCTATGACATTTCCTCAGAATTTTGTAAAAAACCAAAACAAAACAAAAACTAGTAGCAAAAGACCCAGAAACACTAGAAAAAGTTACATGCTTTGCAAATCTCTCTGCAGGCATCCCATTCTTACTTGAATAAGGTGCCTTTAAATCCAGTTCTTACTTTCAGAACAATCATACTTCCTAGACAAAATATTTTTACCACTTGCTTGTCATGCCAGTTTCTGAATCAACCCAATGCCCACTGTAATTTAAAGTCACATGCAGTGTTTGTTGCTTGCTGCATTAAAAAATAACTTAATCCTATTCTTCAGGAATTTAAAAATGTTTGTGCTAATATGCCTTCCTTTCCCACTCCATACCTGATCTGCCATCTCTCTGAATATCAACGTGATACCATTCTCCATCATTAGCTTTTCTCTGAGTGGCCTTCACTTTGACTGTTCCAGAGCCCATGTCGAGAAGAAGGTAAAGGTTCCCATCTAAGAGTTCCACTGCAAAGAAATCTACTTTGGTATTCTTCTGGCTTCTGGAATCCTTCCTTTCTTGAGGTTTACCATGGGTGAAGAGTATAAGGCCATTGGGTTCTGTGGTGCGGAAGTCAAAGGAGATAGACCCCATCCTCTTGGTGTTCCACTTAGGCAGACTAATATAGGCCTCAGGTGTCTCGAAGTTGATGGGGTCCAGCGTGGCTACATTCTCGCATGTGAACTTTACTTCTCCATAGATTTTCATTTTTGTATCACCAATCCTTGCCAAGCGAGACAGCTCCAGACGGATGTCATTATTCTTATAAACAACCTGTCAGGGACAAAGTAAAATACCATATATCAATCCAGAAAATAATGCATGCTTCAGAAAGATGCACCCAAAGAACCTCTTAGAAGTATGGTAAGACTGCGAGACTCCAGACTAGGACTATCTCAATCATGGGTATTCTGTACCAACCTGAGACCACTGCAAAAACAGAAGAGAACATCCAAGAAATCCAAGTACCCAGTGCCAACTCCCTGTGGGGGTGGGGCATCACGGTGGCTAAGACAACCTCTGAGTGGGCGCACCTCCTTGCTAGTGCTGAGTCTCATAATTTTTTAGCTGGAAATAATCCATAGAAATCATTCAGGGGTGAAGAACTGAGATGCTCCTGGTCCTTGTCCTGCTCCCGTTGCTCACCCAGAAAAGACAGGTGAACAAGCAGTAACAACAAAGAGCTCCAAAGGTCAGCAGTGGGATGCCTGCTAAGGCACTGCCCAGGGTGGGCATCAGACACAGCTGATAATCTACATCAGCCCTGCAAATATCACAAAGATGCTCAGTGAAGATTCTGCTATTTGATATAGCATGGCACATTCCCTGTGTTAGAGATATGAAAATATCTGTTTCAGTTTCTTACAATTCTCTGATTGTATTTTATTTTATTTTTGGATTTTAAATAAAGGGAACTCCAGGGTGACCTTGGGGACTACAAAAATGCCCCACAGCCTTCACGTTGCCTGCTTCTGGGGGTAGATGTTTTGTTTTATGCATGGAAATCTGGGGCATTTGCTATATTTTTCCCCTAATGTAAGAAATTATTTACATGTTTGGCCCAACTAGGCTTTCTCTGCATTGATTAAAACATGTTTGTGCATATGTTTTGTCAGTTTCAAACCAGCCATTCTCAATGGGGGCCATGGCACATTTGAAAGGAGCCACAGCCTGGAAACAATTCTTCACACACCTTATACGTTTGTTAAGCGGCTTATAAAATCTTAATTCAGACTCTATTTCTTTCATATTGTGCTTATGGTCATGCCTAAAAAAAAAAAAATTAAGAATGCTTGTTTTAAACTGTGTGCATGTTATAGAGGGAGCCTCAAGGCACAGTGGTTAAACTGCAGTGCTGCAGTGAAGGCTCTGCTCATGACCTGAGTTTGATCCTGGGCTCAGGTAGCTGGCTCAAGGTTGACTCAACCTTCCATCCTTCCGAGGTCAGTAAATCGAGTACCCAGCTCACTTGCAGGGCAATGTGTAGCATGCATAATTAAATTGTAAACCGCTCAGAGAGTGCTACCGTATGCAGCAGTATATAATCAGCACATTTTGCTTTGCTTTAAAGTGTTCACTGTTTTGTGAGTGTTTTCTTCCTCTAAAATGCCCTGTCAAGTGCAGCAAATGTGTGAATTCTCAAAACAAGAAGAGTTTCTCCACACAACGACTCCAGGAAAATGGGGAAACACCTGCTTTTATCAAAACTGCCAAATCAGATTAAACACTTTTTCATTCTTACATCTTGTGTTTAGAATTATGGTATGCGTTTTCAGATAAACTGGCGTGCTGGTACATCAGCCATCCCCTAGCTGGCTGTCCACCTGTTTGTAACTACAATTTCCATCTTCCTTTGCCAGCACGATCAGTGGTGAAAAATTATGGAAGCTGTATTCTAAAACATCTGGGGAGGGGGATCACATTGGCTAAGATTTGTGTGCTCATCCATCCCACTCAGAAAGTCCATGTCCTTACTAGCACTGAAGGTGCTGAATCCTCTGCACTGAAATGGCAAGCTAGGAAGAATATGCACTGACTTCATCTCTTGTTTTATTATGTAATATAGCAAAGTGTGATTCACTTGCTTTGCTTAAGGCGGTAAACTAAACAGCCATCTCCTGATGCACCAAGTGGCAACTCATGTTTGTGGTTGAAAATCAAGATCCCCAAAGTGTTTTGATCTCAAAAAAGGTCTCTGAACTTGTTATTTCTGGTTGTTGGGAGTGGGGCACATACGGCATAGAAGCAGCAAGTTCTCTGCAATGCATTGCTTTCTCCTTGAAAATAACTGATTTGAATTTCAAGCACATTAGGAATCTATGGTGCTTTGTCACCATAGGTTTATTGTCATCCGTGGCATTCAAGCACCACTTGACCAATAAGGAATATAGTAATAGATCTTAAATAACCTACTGCAGTGTATTGGAGAAAATGCTGGATTATACTCAAGATACTTGGTGCAGTGTCCTGCTCAACCCTAAAGCTCAGTGGGTAGCTTTGACCAGATTGCTAATTCCAAGTTTAATCTACTTCCTACAGCAGTGGTGGTGATAATATAGGATAGTTCTATATTCACATTCTGGCTTTGCTGTCTCGCCACCCAGGCCAAGCCTGAAATGTAATACTCTGAATCACTCTTAAGTGCCTCACCTCTCAGATTCAAATTATACAATATGCTTAAAATGTTTTTAGGTGCTTCCTCATGTGGTGAACAGCATCTGTTTGTCTTAGCACATTATCCTCTATCTATCTTGCATTTAGTATGCTTTGTTTTCGGATTGGTTGTTCAAAGGTAAAGGCAAAATTGGACTTAATTTGCAAATCTAATTCTCAGTAACTCCTTCCACTGTAAGAAAGAAAATGGGTTACTCATATAGAATACATGTTCCCCTTAATTTCTAGTTTGAACCTTGCATGTAAAATTCATATATTCTGCTTCTTCTCAATTGAGTGTTTAAGCAACATATGATAGTAAACGTGTGTGTGAATATGAAAGTTTTTTGTTTGCTTGCTTTCAAGTAAGTATGTGAGAGCATGATCTGGACTTCAGTAAGGCTCCCAAGGTGTTTTTAAAACCTAAATTTATCTCCTAATTATATGGGAGCCTAAAAAAATTAGAAACAATTGTGTTGGCTCTTGAGCACCTAAGAAAGCAAAACTATCTAACTCCTGTTGGGCACGTTATCATCATTTTGTATTTCTCCCTTAGCTAGAAACAAGGCCATTACAATTTTATGATAAGGAAGTGGCCGTATTGTACGGCATGGATGATAAGGCAGGAAGAGTCATCCTACAGAAGTACTTGTAGGAATTTCTCCACATTGGTAAGCCCCCAGTATATAGTATAATTAGCATAATGGCAAATAGAACCCTTCCTTCCAGGAGCTAGGAAATCTGGCTAACTGGAATAACCTGTCTTTAAACACATAGCAAATTTTATGCCCTACTTTTTGATTAAAGGTATAAAAATACTTCACACTACACGTGTAAACTGGCCTTTTCTCTTCAGGCATGATCCCAAATCAATTACTTCTTCTAAACAGGAAACACAGCTGTTAGAAATACCAAGATTTGAACCAAAATGAACCACTGAGAAAAATTAGAGGTGTTTCTCAGGGAAGCCCCGGGCTTGGCAGAAATCTGCCCCCACCCCCAAAACGCAATCATGGGGTCTGGAGGAGAAGTCCCTGATAGGTTGCACACAAACACATATAAGTCAACGAGGAGAATTCCACCATGTAATATTTTGTTTCAGGGCCACTGTGTAATGTTATGGCCAGAATCCTGTTGCACAGCTCCACCTGTACAGTGAGAATGACATAATAATCAGTTACCATTTCCACTGATTAAAAAACCCTTTTTTCAATTTTGGCCTGCATACAGCTTGCACGCTATGAGATGAAATTGAAATTGAAAAAGGAAGTATTTAATCAATGACAATCTGCCACTAATTGTGATGTTATTCACATTGTGCAGCTGTAACCTGCCCAACAGTATTTTGGCCTGTATTTCCTTGACCAGGTTATTACAGGGACCAATATGATCAAATCTGAATTTGATCTCATGTTCTCTAATGGTTGCAGGGGATTAGACCAATCTCTTTCACTTTCTATAGGATTTGGATTTTTTCTAGCACACATTCTATATCAATGGCCCATAATCCTTGTTATTATGTGCCATCAACTTTCAAGGTTAGTAAGATAATTTAAAGAGTGGTTTTACCAGTTCTGCACCCCCAGTGAGTTTCCATTGCCAAGCGAGGAATCAGACCCAAGCCTCCAGAGTCCTAGTCCATCAGCCTATCCACTACATCTCAATGAGCCACACACACACAATCCTATGCAAATTTATTACATTTCCATCCCACTTTCCCTCCAATAAACCCAAAATAGCATACTTTGCCCTGTGAAGTAGGTCAGGTTGAAATGGAAAGAGAAACTGCTTCAAGGTCATCCAAATACTTGTCAGGGCTCAACAAGGACCAGAATCTGAATCTTCAAAAGCCCAGTCCAACATTCTAATCACTCTACTACAGTCACTCTATTTCCATTTTACACATAAACGAGTCGGTCTGCTAATTGTTAAATAAAGTGCAAAGTTTTCCAGCCTGTTCTTATGGTTGCTTACAGAGGGTTTGTCCGCTTATGTGGGCATTGAGCTTGCTAAATTCAACAGGAATTACACCCCGCATAGTGAGTATAGGCTTGATGTTTTAATTCACTTGGTCACAGCAGCATAGGCACTTCCAAGGAGCTCCATTGAACAAAACAACTTACATCTGAGTAGACATGTAAATATTGTTAAGCCTGCAATTCCACACCTGCTCGAGAGTAACTCATTGGAATAAATGGGACTAGGGATGGGCATATCCATCAGTTTCACTTTTTGCCACATTCACATTTTGATAATCTTGGTTAATTCTCATCCACAACTAAACAAACAGAACCGAAATCTTACCAATCCTGAGTAAGCATCTGCTCTCTGGTGCACATATTTACATGCCAATAAGCCCTCTGTGAGCACAGGGGAACTTATTAATAGAGTATGGCTTTTATAGTTCAATCCCAACTGGCCAAAATGGTCAGAGGCAAGCTGAACCAACCCTAAAACAACTGAAAGTGTGTTGATTCCAAATCCTTCCTGGTCCCCCTTGGAAATTACGTAGGGATACCCTTGTCTAACTTTGTGCCAACATTGTGTCTATGTCCCTTGACTAGAGGAGGTTTAGATCTGGAGTAAACCATCTCTTTCCACATACTTGCTCTTCTTTTTCAGTTCTGCCACAAGATTTTAAATCAGCTGAACAGTTATGCCCACAGATCTCTGAGATCAGCTGGCAAAATGCATTCATGCTGGCAGAAGAGGCTTGTGCCTAATCAAAGATTGTTTGGTTGATTGATTGCTTTTTATATCTCCCCACTTAGGGAGAGTCCACTTCTATGGGTGGTTATACAATAAAGAGTAAACCATACCCAACTCATCTCAACCGCCAAGGTAAGGTAAAGGTTCCCCTTGACAATTTTTGTCCAGTCGTGTTCGACTCTAGGGGGCGGTGCTCATCCCCGTTTCCAAGCCATAGAGCCAGCGTTTGTCTGAAGACAATCTTCCATGGTCACATGGCCAGTGCGACTTAGACACGGAACGCTGTTACCTTCCCACCGAGGTGGTCCCTATTTATCTACTCACATTTGCATGCTTTCAAACCGCTAGGTTGGTGGGAGCTGGGACAAGCGACGGGCGCTCACTCCGTCACGTGGATTCGATCTTACAGCTGAAGATCTACAGACCTTACAGCACAGAGGCTTCTGCGGTTTAACCCGCAGCGCCACCACGTCCCACACTCAACCCCCAAACCCAATAACAAATGCAAACCAACACAAAAAAGAAAAATTCAACAAACCAAAACTAACAACTAAGAGACAATGACTTAGAACAAAGACTGAGGGGAGGAAAGCCTTGAAGACTTCTCTAGCCAATTCTCTTAATTTAGTTTTTAGCAACTTCTTAAAAGTCTGTAGGGAGGGAGGCTGCTAGGTCTCTATTTGGCGACCATTCCAAAGTGATGCGGCCACCACCAACAAGGCCTAGTTCCATGTAAAAACCTTCTTCACGTCTCTCAGCATGGTAACCCATAACAGCAAGGATTGAGTGGGACAAGCAGCAGTTCTTTGGGAGGATGTGAAGAATACTCTCACAATTCTTTGTTCTCATTAATTTTGGCTGTCCTGACTTGCTCTGACACCTTGACAATATATTTTTGAGCCCTGCAAGATTCTTCACTGCCAGGCAAGACAAGGAGCACTGCATTTTTTCTTGTCAAAGTCTCTGTAATTTGTAACTTAAGACCTGGCTCTTTAGGCAGGCCTCCCATCCTGTCATCACCTAATATATTCTTTGCCATCTTGGCAATCCAGAGACTACTGAGACTGAGGAAGAGAGGACTTGGCGTAGCACCATGGAATAACCAGAGCCAATTGTGTATGCAGAGGTAATATTTGATTATGCCTACATGGAGGACCCCTGGATGGGTGTCCTCATACTGATTTACCTGCCCCAGGGAAAGAGCCATTGCAGGGATTTTGATACCCTGTCAACTTCTACCACACCTTGCACCCCACAGGAGACATGTGTGGCCAGTAGGGCAACTGGCCGCCACCCCAACACTGAGGAGGCACTAGGGCACAAGTGACAAAGGGAACATCTGTGGTGCCTTCAGGAGGGGCCAGGGACCCTGGTTCATGGCAGGGGCCTGTTTATATAACCCATCCTTGTGGAACACTGCCTGGCCAAGACAGGTGGTGAAATCACACCAGCCCTGAACACTGAACATACCAGCCCCAGTGGAGATAACTGGAGGACCAGAAGTTCCAGGACTAATGGGGGGGGGGGGGGGGGCGGAGCTAGTGCCAGGAACTCAGCTCCCTGACAGCCAGATAGGAAGGCGGTTGTTCTCGCTTTACCTTTTTCTTTACCCAGCTCCCGAGATTCAATAAAATCTAGTTTGGACAGTTCTGCCAGTCTGGGACTCATGGAGACCCTATCCAAGGAGCTTTTTCCTGCTGCCCCAACACTTGGTGGGAGGTGACCATGCTCACAAGCACAGAAGCAAGAGTTGCCACAGGACTTAGGATGGCATTGTGAATCTCCTGTGGCTGTAGTACATTTACTTGGGTGTAAATCATGTGGCTTACTTATAAGTAGACATATCTAGAATCCAGCTTTTCTGAGCAGAAGCCTAGATTATGTTGCCTTTCTATACCAAGGACAAAAAAGAAGCTGATGAAGAAGAACACCCTCAACCCCAAGAAATTACACTAACACTCTTCCTCTGCCTCGTACATCAAGGGTATTGAGAAATGCTAGAGAAATCCAGTCAAGAGGACAATACAGTATTAAACTTATTTCCAAATGCCTTGCTAGTTTGCATCAGTTAAAAAAATCTCACCTGTGCTAGACAGGTTTGATCTTTGTCTCAATAAAAAGAAAATCCTTTCTAATCAAGGTTCTTTTTTCCTATCTGTCAAAAGAGTCTCTTTGCAATCAGCTGAAGATGTCAAGGCAGAAAATGAGACTACACCATGCTTGGCAGGTAGCCAGCTTTTTACTTCACATTCCGCAGATTTAAGAAGGAAAGCATTTTCGCCCTGAGCAAGCTGGTGGACTTATTCCCCTGGGTTACACCCTTTTGTCATCAGAACACTTGCCACTAGAGGTCCCCATTGCCTTGCAATGAGCCTCCAAAAGCTTTCGGCTGCCAGTCTTTTCATGACGGACTATGACTAAGGGATACTTTTTAAAGCAGTTATTTTTTTCATCTGCCATGCTTGTTTAGTGTTCTGACTCCCACCTGAGTTGATCTACCTCCCTACCACATTCCTCCGTATCCATTCTCTTGCTGGGCCAGAAGACAGTGGAAGACAAGTGATGGTATGGTCCTCCATCTCCTTGCTCTCAATTCAACAAGACACCTTGATTTTCAAACCCCTTTGGATTCCCCACATCCAACATGAGAGTGAGACAAGTAGTACTATTTTTTCCTCACTGTTCATGCAACCACTGTTATGTGCAATTTATGTTATCTGAATAATTTTGTATTATTTGCCCAAAATATTACTCACATTCTCTTGTTAAAAATATCACAATATAGCTTCTGCAGAGTGTGGAAAGTAAGGATGAGATAAGTGAGGACTTACATTTCCACTTGTGTCATTGTTCTCACATGCTTAGAAAGGAGAGGGGAACAGCGGTGTCAAGTCCAGAAGCTAGATCTGCCCATAGCTCTCATGGAGAACCAGTTCATGCAGGAAAAGGGAAATCTATCAACAATTTCAAGAAAGCACTAATTTACAGTACAGCCTGATGATCCAAAAGGCAGCATCCTTTTGGGACTAGCAGAGAGAGAGAAGAAAACCTCCTCTGATAGGGGAGACAAAGCTCTGATCTCACAGAAGGGACTGGATCTCGGAGTTTACACTCCTCCTCTCAGAAGTCAGCTGGGAAAGTCAAAAGGATGGAAGGGTGGGAGAGGCTCCGGATTAGCTAGCTTTCCGGTGCTTAACTATGCCTTCTACGTAGGGAAATATTGAGACCAACACTGGGTGCCATTCAGAAGATGAAGAATATTTTTCCTCCTGGCACAAAGTGAAATTGTTGATGGGGTTGCCATGTCTCAGGACATCCTCTGTAATCTCAAGGAATGGCCCACTTTCCCGGATTTCCAGCAAAGAGAAAAATTTGATGACCAGTAGTGCTGGAAGAACAAATGTTGTGTTTGTACATGGAGTGGCTTTAACACCTAGGCATCCATCTGCACTCATCACCAGTTAGCAACAAGGGCCAGAGACTCAGCACAAGGAAGTCTGTAAGTGTGTTGTGCTTGCTTCCTTACCAGCCTTCTCTGGCCCACCTCTGTGACATCACAAGAGCATGCCCTTGGTCACGTATTTTGGCCCTGAAACTTCAATGAAAGGAATGCAGCAAATTTGGCAACTCTTCCTTCTAAAGCTGCAAAGTTAGATTCATAGCAAGCACCTTCCTGGGATTTCATTATCCTGATGTCAGCTGATTAAAAGAGCAGTTTTTAAAAGATTGACCATATATTGTTCTGGGGCTCTTATCTTTTATTTTAATGCCCATGGCTACTTGTACATTTCCTGGAGCCTTGATGGTAACTGAAACTGATGGACAACTAGAAGGAAGATCAATTATCCATATCTCACTTATCTAAATGTGCTAGTTATCCAAATTTACTATATAATCTGAATATTTATATGCAAGCCAGTGTAATCTTTGGCAAATTATCACTCCCATTTACCAGAATGTCTGAATAAATGCTTTTAAAAATAATTTCCCTGATGCTCCCATTCAAACAAATTAGATTCTAGTGAGGTGAGAGAAATCAGTTTCCATGATTGAATTATTCACAGTGTGGGAGCGGGTGGTTGGGAATATCCCTAATTTAAATCTAGAAAAGAAGGGTAAGAAAATTACACTTCATCCTCTACAGTTAAAGTTTTTATGGAAAGTGGTTTAGCAGAGTGTTCAGAAGAAGTATAAATATTCAGATGTTTTGTCTTTCTTGTGAAGATGAAGAATCACAAAGTGATCATGCTCATGATGCAAAAGAGTGAGTTATTTTGTAGTGCTCTGGATAAAAGAATGATAGGACAGCATGGACTGTATTCTGTGCAAGTTAAGAATAATTGTGCAAATAATGCTTTATATTTAGAATTGCTAGATAGTTCAGTGGTTTAGGCATCTAACTGCAGAGCCGGAGGTTGGGAGTTCGATTCCCCACTGTGCCTCCGTTACAAAGGGCTGGACTCAATGGTTATGACTTTTCTACATTAGGAGCATCAGAAGTGGTGACTGAGACTTTTTGAATAATCAAGTAATCATTGTGTGTTTGCTGTATGTGAGCACTTTGCTTCTCAAAGGTACAGGACACAAATTTTGCACGGAAACAGATGGCACAAGTCACAGAGACCTTAATGGGGGGGGGGGGGAACGACCCAGTGCTGTTTCTATAGTTCTTGCTCTGAGAGGAATCCCACAAGGCCTGAAAACTTGCCCTTGAGATCTCACCTAATTGAGGCATCTAACATCAGTGAGAATGAAGAATTTAGCAACCATTCTTTTCATCTGCAGAGTTCTATAAGTAGAGATGGGCACAAACTGAACAGAGAACCAGAAAAACTGACAAATCAGGCTGGTTTGTAATTTGGTTTGTGATTCAGTTTGGGGATCCTGTTTTGTCAAAATGAAACACTGAACTTTTTTGCCCTCAGTGCTTCATTTTGCTTTGGCAAAACGAGATGCCAACCTGCCCCCTTCCAACTTGCTCCCACCACCACCCCACTCAGTCCTGCTGCCGCCGCCACCACCATTGTCAGAGACAGTGGGCTGGCTTCCCTTCCAGGCCCCAGGCCCACTGTCTCTGTGCATGCGCCCTCCACCCAGCTGATGGCAATGGCAGCAGAGGTGGCGAAGAAGGAGGAACCAGCGACAGGACCAGGTAGGGAGGCGATGGGGGCAGCAGGAAGGGGCAGGTGAACTGGTTCATTTTGGAAAGGTTGTGATGGTTCGTGGTTCATGGTCTGTGGGTAGCTACAAACAATGAACCATCATGAACCACTGGTTTTCTGGTTCATGCCCATCTCTAACTGTAAGCTAAAATCCTGTTACACAACAGCAATAATAGCAGTGGCAGAAGTAAATTGCTGGTGATTAAAGGCAATTTGGGGTGCATCAACCCATACACAGCACAAGAAATTAGTGTGCACCCAAAAATTAACAAAGGAAGCCTTTAATTAATGGCTATTTGTCACTACTGCAGATACCATCACTGTTGCACACATGGAGCTGTGCAACTGGACTTCAGCCATAACCTTACAAATAGCATCTTTTAATAGATCTGTCACCAATATATGCCAATCTAAGAGAGAACAACTTTTTTTAGATGAAATGGTACTTGGGAGTGGTGCTGCTTATTCTCATTTACCATTTTGAACATGGCCACAGTGAACAGTAATACCAGTTTGATACCACTTTAATGGTCATAACAATGCCAATCCTCACTTGTCTCATCTTCACACACAAGGATGAGATATCATGATATTTTCTCTCTTTGTATATGAGATAGTGCAGTATTATTTAGTGGTAGTATAGTATATTCTTGAATTGATGAAAACAATTTTTGCACAAACTGCTTAACCTGTGCCAATTGCATAGACAAACTGCACAAAATTACAAGAGCCGCTGCCTTATTGCATGGACTAGTAAAACTTATATTCAGTGGCTGGTTCACACAACTAGGATGAATGTTTTGTGCTTGGAAGCTTTTGTTGAGGCCTAGGCCTTCAACTTGGCATGGTGTTCTCACGGACTGGGAGGTAGTCCAGCCTCCTCTGACTCACTCCCAGAGTTGCCTTCATCTGGAGATTCAGGTCCCTGCCTCTCACCTTTGGTCCAGGATCATTCGGAGGTTTAGCCTCTTAAATTTCTGATGATCCAGCATCTGCAAGATTTGGCAGTTTTTCACTCATGCCAGGTTTTGAGCTGCTCTGTCTAGGTTGTACTCACTAGAAAACTCACCTGACAAAGCCACTCCCTACCTCTGACCTTCAGCTTTTCCTGTTATGGATTATGACACTTTGTTAAAAGAACACTGGACAGCTACACTCATATTGTAAAATGCTGACTTTCTGCTAAATGAAGATTCTGGTGGACACATTCTTGAAGTGTTATTGATTTGGTGTCTCTTAGATTAAGAAAAATCCTTTCATTTTCTTGATTAGTCAGCATCTCTTCTCGTTGCTTATTCCAACAGTTGCTTGGGCTATTCTGTTTGCTTGTGATGTAAACAGGAGAATCCAAGAAAAGAAAGGGAGGAAAAATAAATTTCTTCATTTATGTGTAAATGAACTTCCGAGTAATTTAGTTCAGCACCTTCACTGGATGTAAAATGAGACAGACGTCCCAGGATGAAAATGAGTACAGCACATTCACCTAGCTGCTGTAGAACTCCCTGGATCATTAGTACCATCAGGCTGTACTCTAACGTGAAGAATTAGCTCTACTGAGTACACCTGCTGCTGGGCAATGAAGTCTCAGCTGGATTCCTCTTTCATTGGATTTCACTTAACCAAAGCAAGTCATGAGGGCCCAAGCTAATCCCAGAGAAGATGTTTTATTTAAACACAGACAGTTCCTAACCAAGATTCACAGCTAAGTGCCGAGAACTGAATGGATTCTTTTTTTAATCTATCTTCATTGACAAAACATTAGAGAAAAAGCCACTGCTGTGATATTTTGCTTCTAAAAAATACAACAACCAAGGAATGATGTGAAGCCAGGGCTTTGGGAGAGCTATTGTCAGGGGTTACAACTCCCAGACAGCATGGTTGATGAGGATATTGGGAGTTGTAGTCCAAAAATAACTCCCCCAAGCTCAACACATTTGGATAACAAACCACAGATGAGATGCCTGACAAAACAAAACCTGGAAGATGACCAGTATAAAACCCATGTTTCCTATTATATTTTATTTAATTGTATTTCATTTTTATTTTATAAACTTAAAATGTGCATCTTAACAGCTAACCAGCCATTGTGGATAAGGTGACAGGGTAAGGAGGTGAGTTCCTTAAAAACTCGCACAATGTCTCAAATGCCACAATATCAGTGGCTATGCTGGCTGGGGAGTTCTGATTGTTGTTGTTGTTTAGTCGTTAAGTCGTGTCCGACTCTTCATGACCCCATGGACCAGAGCACGCCAGGCCCTCCTGTCTTCCACTGCCTCCCGGAGTCGGGTCAAATTCATGTTGGTAGCTTCAATGACACTGTCCAACCATCTTGTCCTCTGTCGTCCCCTTCTCCTCTTGCCTTCACACTTCCCCAACATCAGGGTCTTTTCCAGGGAGTCTTCTCTTCTCATGAGATGGCCAAAGTATTGGAGCCTCAGCTTCAGGATCTGTCCTTCCAGTGAGCACTCAGGGTTGATTTCCTTCAGAATGGATAGGTTTGTTCTCCTTGCAGTCCAGGGGACTCTCAAGAGTCTCCTCCAGCACCACAATTCAAAAGCATCAATTCTTCGGCGGTCAGCCTTCTTTATGGTCCAGCTCTCACTTCCATACATCACTACTGGAAAAACCATAGCTTTGACTATGCCGACTTTTGTCGGCAAGGTGATATCTCTGCTTTTTAAGATGCTGTCTAGCTTTGTCATCGCTTTCCTCCCAAGAAGCAGGCGTCTTTTAATTTCGTGGCTGCTGTGACCATCTGCAGTGATCATGGAGCCCAAGAAAGTAAAATCTGTCACTGCCTCCATATCTTCCCCTTCAATTTGCCAGGAGGTGATGGGACCAGTGGCCATGATCTTAGTTTTTTTGATGTTGAGCTTCAGACCATTTTTTGCGCTCTCCTCTTTCACCCTCATTAAGAGGTTCTTTAATTCCTCCTCACTTTCTGCCATCAGAGTGGTATCATCTGCATATCTGAGGTTGTTGATATTTCTTCTGGCAATCTTAATTTCGGCTTGGGATTCATCCAGTCCTGCCTTTCGCATGATGTATTCTGCATATAAGTTAAATTAGCAGGGAGACAATATACAGCCTTGTTGTACTCCTTTCCCAATTTTGAACCAATCAGTTGTTCCACATCCAGTTCTAACTGTTGCTTCCTGTCCCACATATAGATTTCTCAGGAGATAGATAAGGTGGTCAGGCACTCCCATTTCTTTAAGGACTTGCCATAGTTTGCTGTGGTCCACACAGTCAAAGGCTTTTGCGTAGTCAATGAAGCAGAAGTAGATGTTTTTCTGGAACTCTCTGGCTTTCTCCATAATCCAGCGCATGTTAGCAATTTGGTCTCTAGTTCCTCTGCCCCTTCGAAATCCAGCTTGTACTTCTGGGAGTTCTCGGTCCACATACTGCTGAAGCCTACCTTGGAGGATTTTGAGCATAACCTTGCTAGCGTGTGAAATGAGTGCAATTGTACGGTAGTTGGAGCATTCTTTGGCACTGAACGTCTTTGGGATTGGGATGTAGACTGATCTTTTCCAATCCTCTGGCAACTGCTGAGTTTTCCAAACTTGCTGGCATATTGAGTGTAGCACCTTAACAGCGTCATCTTTTAAGATTTTAAATAGTTCAACTGGAATGCCATCACCTCCACTGGCCTTGTTGTTAGCCATGCTTTCTAAGGCCCACTTGACTTCACTCTCCAGGATGTCCGGCTCAAGGTCAGCAACCACACTATCTGGGTTGTCCGGGACGTCCAGATCTTTCTGGTATAATTCCTCTGTGTATTCTTGCCACCTCTTCTTGATGTCTTCTGCTTCTGTGAGGTCCCTACCATTTTTGTCCTTTATCATGTCCATCTTTGCACAAAATGTTCCTTTAATATCTCCAGTTTTCTTGAACAGATCTCTGGTTTTTCCCTTTCTATTATTTTCCTCTATATCTTTGCACTGTTAATTTAAGAAGGCCCTCTTGTCTCTCCTTGTTATTCTTTGGAAGTCAGCATTCCATTTTCTGTAACTTTTCCTATCTCCCTTGCATTTTGTTTCCCTTCTCTTCTCTGCTATTTGTAAGGCCTCATTGGACAGCCACTTTGCTTTCTTGCATTTCCTTTTCTTTGGGATAGTTTTTTTGCTGCCTCCTGTACAATGTTACGAGCCTCCATCCATAGTTCTTCAGGCACTCTGTCCACCAAATCTAGTTCCTTAAATCTGTTCTTCACTTCCACTGTGTATTCATAAGGGATTTGGTTTAGATTATACCTGACTAACCCAGTGGTTTTTCCTACTTTCTTCAGTTGAAGCTTGAGTTTTGCTATAAGAAGCTGATGATCAGAGCCACAGTCAGCTCCAGGTCTTGTTTTTGCTGACTGTACTGAGCTTCTCCATCTTTGGCTGCAGAGAACATAATCAATCTGATTTCGGTATTGCCCATCTGGTGATGTCCATGTGTAGAGGCGCCTCTTGTGTTGTTGGAAAAGAGTGTTTGTGATGACCAGCTTGTTCTCTTGACAATACTCTATTAGCCTTTGCCCTGCTTCGTTTTGAACTCCAAGGCCAAACTTACCTGTTGTTCCTTTTACCTCTTGACTCCCTACTTTAGCATTCCAGTCCCCTATAATGACAAGAACATCTTTCTTTGGTGTCAGTTCTAGAAGGTGTTGTAAGTCTTCATAGAAATGGTCAATTTCAGCTTCTTCAGCATGGGTGGTTGGTGCATAAACTTGGATTACTGTGATGTTGAAAGGTCTGCCTTGGATTCGTATTGAAATCATTCTATCATTTTTGAGATTGTATCCCAGTACAGCTTTTCCCACTCTTTTGTTGACTATGAGGGCTACTCCAGTTCTTCTACGGGATTCTTGCCCACAATAGTAGATATGATAATCGTCTGAATTGAATTCGCCCATTCCCGTCCATTTTAGTTCACTGACTCCCGGGATGTCAATGTTTATTCTTGCCATCTCCTGTTTGACCACATCCAGCTTACCAAGGTTCATAGATCTTACATTCCAGGTTCCTATGCAGTATTTTTCTTTGCAGCATCGGACTTTCCTTTCACTTCCAGGCGCGTGCGCAGCTGAGCGTCCTTTCGGCTTTGGCCCAACCACTTCATTAGCTCTGGAGCTACTTGTCCTTGTCCTCCGCTCTTCCTCAGTAGCATGTTGGACGCCTTCCGACCTGAGGGGCTCATCTTCCAGCATCATATCTTTTAGCCTTTTGTTTCTATCCATGGAGTTTTCTTGGCAAATATACTGGAGTGGCTTGCCAGTTCCTGCTCCAGGTGGATCGCGTTTAGTCAGAACTCTCCACTATGACCTGTCCGTCTTGGGTGTCCCTGCACGGCATAGCCCATAGCTTCTCTGAATTACTCAAGCCCCTTCGCCACGACAAGGCAGCAATCCGTGAAGGGGGGTAAAATTCTGATGGTTATAGTTTAATGAAAATCCCTGTGCTTTCCATCTCCGCTTCAACCATATTGTTTAACAAAGCTCACACATGGGTAGTTTCAATCAATTAGCCTGTTTCTTCATGGCTGCTCCATGAGCACATTTTACATCCCAAATTCTGCTGGATGAAACTGGCTACCAAAATGTATGCTTAACATGCCCATTTAGTGTTAAATATCACTTGGAACGTCTGCCTGAATGTTAATTTGCCCAGTCCTCCTCATGCTGGGTATTGCTGCTCTACAATAGAAAAGGCATGATTCTCCAAAACCTACCAGGAAGGGATATTCACAGAACGCACCTTTATCTCTCAGGGCAGCATTAGTGGTGGTCAGGAGAAAGCGATGCCTCAGGCACCAGGAGAGCCTGTACTTTTTTTAACTATGAGTTGCTCATGGATTATGCAAAGTGAGACATCCCCCCACCCCGAGATATGGGTGGGGTGAGGTACCTCCCCTACTCTTGTCACAAGCTGCCGATGCTGCTAGCTACTGCATCTCCATGTCCTCAGGCTGTCCTATGCTCTGGTTCAGCTTCAGAAGCTGCACTGTATCCACTGTGTTGTAAAAGGCTCAAGTAATAGATTCAATTACAAAGCACCAAGCCAAGCAAGACACCTCTCAGACCTGCAGCAAATAGCCCATGAACTGCCCTTTAACCCATCTAAAGGCTGGAAAGGAGTAGTGGTGGAAAGCTTACAATGGCTTCCACCTGACTTGACTGGCAGACTTGGCACAGCCTCGCCTGCAGAGCAATCCTTAATAAAATAAAAAGTAAAATAAGAACCATTCGCCAAGTTTGGTTTTCCAGTGCCTCTCAGTGCATAATACCTAATCAGCATGAGTAAGGAGTCTGATGGCCCCGCCAGAGCATGTCTAGGCAGTGAGTGACACATCCCATTAATCATTCAGTCTGCTCTGGAATCTGTGTGCATGGAGCATGAGCTCAGATTCCTTATGGGGAATAAGCTGCCGCCGCTGCCTTTTAGAGTGCAGAGGAGAGGGAGGCTGTCCAAGATGCTGTTATGTGACTATGAGAATACTTAAGCAAAATCAGTATCTTTCAAGAATCCAGATTGTGACACTCAAGAGTTGCAGGGGCCAGCAGGGCGGGTATTTGCTGATAAATGTGGACCAGACACAACATCTTATCCTTTTCAGTTTCAGGTTCATGTTGTAGTCACCATTACCACAAGCGCAGCCTTCCAGACAGGATGAAAAAGAAGGGTCAGGAGTATTTGCTTAGTAGCATTGCCTTATGTCCCCTTCCTGAGAGGCAACAGGAAGCTTCAGCCTGAAACTGGTGCAACTGGCTAGCAGCCATTGCTGCCAGTTGGCGAAAACCGACAAAGAAAGGCAGATGATTAGCCGCTTTTGCAAATGTCTCTCTGCAAATCTGATTCTGCAGAAAAGCCATTCTATGCTGATTTCCTTTCTACAGGACTCACGTTCCAAAGCATCTGTTTCAAGAGCCATTGCAGAATTATTATCCAAGCTGTTGGTCTCTCTCTCTCTCTCTCTCTCTCTCTCTCTCTCTCTCTCTCTCTCTCTCTCTCTCAATCTCTCTCGCTTGCTCAGTCCAACATATATTGCAAAAACTGGTGGATTGTGGACATCTGTCATTTGGGGAGGAGATGCTCCACCCTCCTTTCAGTCTTTGGACAACTTTTGTTGTAAATAAAGCTTCACTATGATCTAGTATGGTGTGCCTTGTACCATAGGTCAGTACACATAGCATTCAAACTTTTAAAAAACTGTAAAGGGTAATTATTTTAGTTACTTTTGACAAACATGAAAGTAGTTACTTGAATTGTAAGAGTAATTAACCATTTTGTTGCTTAGTCGTTAAGTCGGGTCCGACTCTTCGTGACCCCATGGACCACAGCACGCCAGGCCCTCCTGTCTTCCACTGCCTCCCGGAGTTTGGTCAAATTCATGTTGGTAGCTTTGATGACACTGTCCAACCATCTCGTCCTCTGTCGTCCCCTTCTCCTCTTGCCTTCACACTTTCCCAACATCAGGGTCTTTTCCAGGGAGTCTTCTCTTCTCATGAGATGGCCAAAGTATTAGAGCCTCAGCTTCAGGATCTGTCCTTGCAGTGAGCACTCAGGGTTGATTTCCTTCAGAATGGATAGGTTTGTTCTCCTTGCAGTCCAGGGGACTCTCAAAAGTCTCCTCCAGCCCCACAATTCAAAAGCATCAATTCTTCGGCGGTCAGCCTTCTTTATGGTCCAGCTCTCACTTCCATACATCGCTACTGGAAAAACCATAGCTTTCACTATGCGGACCTTTGTCGGCAAGGTGATGTCTCTGCTTTTTAAGATGCTGTCTAGCTTTGTCATCGCTTTCCTCCCAAGAAGCAGGAGTCTTTTAATTTCGTGGCTGCTGTCACCATCTGCAGTGATCATGGAGCCCAAGAAAGTAAAATCTGTCACTGCCTCCATACCTTCCCCTTCGATTTGCCAGGAGGTGATGGGACCAGTGGCCATGATCTTAGGTTTTTTTTTTATGTTGAGCTTCAGGCCATTTTTTGCGCTCTCCTCTTTCACCCTCATTAAGAGGTTCTTTAATTCCTCCTCACTTTCTGCCATCAGAGTGGTATCATCTGCATATCTGAGGTTGTTGATATTTCTTCTGGCAATCTTAATTCCGGTTTGGGATTCATCCAGTCCTGCCTTTCGCATGATGTATTCTGCATATAAGTTAAATAAGCAGGGGGACAATATACAGCCTTGTGGTACTCCTTTCCCAATTTTGAACCAATCAGTTGTTCCAGATCCAGTTCTAACTGTTGCTTCCTGTCCCACATATAGATTTCTCAGGAGATAGATAAGGTGGTCAGGCACTCCCATTTCTTTAAGGACTTGCCATAGTTTGCTGTGGTCCACACAGTCAAAGGCTTTTGCGTAGTCAATGAAGCAGAAGTAGAGGTTTTTCTGGAACTCTCTGGCTTTCTCCATAATCCAGCTCATGTTAGCAATTTGGTCTCTAGTTCCTCTGCCCCTTCGAAATCCAGCTTGTACTTCTGGGAGTTCTCGGTCCACATACTGCTAAAGCCTACCTTGTAGGATTTTGAGCATAACCTTGCTAGCGTGTGAAATGAGTGCAATTGTACGGTAGTTGGAGCATTCTTTGGCACTGCCCTTCTTTGGGATTGGGATGTAGACTGATCTTTTCCAATCCTCTGGCAACTGCTGAGTTTTCCAAACTTGCTGGCATATTGAGTGTAGCACCTTAACAGCGTCATCTTTTAAGATTTTAAATAGTTCAACTGGAATGCCATCACCTCCACTGGTCTTGTTGTTAGCCATGCTTTCTAAGGCCCACTTGACTTCACTCTCCAGGATATCCGGCTCAAGGTCAGCAGCCACACTATCTGGGTTGTCCGGGACGTCCAGATCTTTCTGGTATAATTCCTCTGTGTATTCTTGCCACCTCTTCTTGATGTCTTCTGCTTCTGTGAGGTCCCTGCCATTTTTGTCCTTTATCATGTCCATCTTTGCACAAAATGTTCCTTTAATATCTCCAGTTTACTTGAACAGATCTCTGGTTTTTCCCTTTCTATTATTTTCCTCTATATCTTTGCACTGTTCGTTTAGGAAGGCCCTCTTGTCTCTCCTTGCTATTCTTTGGAAATTTGCATTCCATTTTCTGTAACTTTCCCCATCTCCCTTGCATTTGGTTTCCCTTTTCTTCTCTGCTATTTGTAAGGCCTCGTTGGACAGCCACTTTGCTTTCTTGCATTTCCTTTTCTTTGGGATGGTTTTTCTTGCTGCCTCCTGTACAATGTTACGAGTCTCCATCCATAGTTCTTCAGGCACTCTGTCCACCAAATCTAGTTCCTTAAATCTGTTCTTCACTTCCACTGTGTATTCATAAGGGATTTGGTTTAGATTATACCTGACTAACCCAGTGTTTTTTCCTACTTTCTTCAGTTTAAGCTTGAGTTTTGCTATAAGAAGCTGACGATCAGAGCCACAATCAGCTCCAGGTCTTGTTTTTGCTGACTGTATAGAGATTCTCCATCTTTGGCTGCAGAGAATATAATCAATCTGATTTCGGTATTGCCCATCTGGTGATGTCCATGTGTAGAGTCGCCTCTTGTGTTGTTGGAAAAGAGTGTTTGTGATGACCAGCTTGTTCTCTTGACAAAACTCTATTAGCCTTTGCCCTGCTTCGTTTTGAACTCCAAGGCCAAACTTACCTGTTGTTCCTTTTATCTCTTGACTCCCTACTTTAGCATTCCAGTCCCCTATAATGACAAGAACATCTTTCTTTGGTGTCAGTTCTAGAAGGTGTTGTAAGTCTTCATAGAAATGGTCAATTTCAGCCTCTTCAGCATGGGTGGTTGGTGCATAAACGTGGATTACTGTGATGTTGAAAGGTCTGCCTTGGATTCGTATTGAAATCATTCTATCATTTTTGAGATTGTATCCCAGTACAGCTTTTCCCACTCTTTTGTTGACTATGAGGGCTACTCCATTTCTTCTATGGGATTCTTGCCCATAATAGTAGATATGATAATCGTCTGAATTGAATTTGCCCATTCCCGTCCATTTTAGTTCACCGACGCCCAGGATGTCAATGTTTATTCTTGCCATCTCCTGTTTGACCACATCCAGCTTACCAAGGTTCATAGATCTTACATTCCAGGTTCCTATGCAGTATTTTTCTTTGCAGCTTCGGACTTTCCTTTTACTTCCAGGCGCGTCCGCAGCTGAGCGTCCTTTCGGCTTTGGCCCAACCACTTCATTAGCTCTGGAGCTACTTGTCCTTGTCCTCCGCTCTTCCTCAGTAGCATGTTGGACGCCTTCCGACCTGAGGGGCTCATCTTCCAGCGTCATATCTTTTAGCCTTTTATTTCTGTTCATGGAGTTTTCTTGGCAAGGATACTGGAGTGGCTTGCCAGTTCCTGCTCCAGGTGCATCGCGTTTAGTCAGAACTCTCCACTATGACCTGTCCATCTTGGGTGTCCCGGCACGGCATAGCCCATAGCTTCTCTGAATTACTCAAGCCCCTTCGCCACGACAAGGCAGCAATCCGTGAAGGGGAATTAACCATAACTATTTACTTTTTAACAGTAACTTTCCCCTCTCTGTAAGCAACTTTGTTCCACAGACTATACTCAACTTATATCTTGTTTCTTTATGCAATAGGCTCAGTACTGACATAACATGTATATTCACAGAGTATTCTCATGGTGAATTCTCTTGAACAACTAGATGATCATACTCTGAGGGACTGGGTATTCAGATGGAATTGTGCTTTTATGTTTCTCAGCTGTATTCACAGCCTCTACTTAAGTCACTCCTACTCATCAAGTGATTCCACACACTAGGAAAAGTTTGGGATTTTGCTGAAACACACAAACTCAGAGAATGTGCTTCAAACTTGCACTTGTATTTCAGGATGCAGTTAACCATGTGGACCCCAGCCCAGCTCTGTGACAAAGCAGAAGTTTCCAGGTTCAGATCCTGGTACCCTTATTGAAAACAATGCTGAATTAATAATATTTCATGAACTTCATAGTCCCATTCTCTGGCATAAATCCAAAGAGGGCCTTTTGATAACTTCCAAGGAATGGATGGGATTAAAAAAAAATTAATAGCCACCAGCTCCCCCTTCTTTTCCTTTGCCTGACCTTTTAAAGCACATTTCAGCTCTGTGACAAATTACAATGGCTCTTCTATTGTTCTCTGAAGCCATATCTCCCCCTAGCACCTCTGTGGAAGAGTGCTTCCTATTGTCCTTCCATGAGAATTTGTGTGTTTTGGGGGGGGGGGGGAGAATGGCCTCTGTTGTTCACTCTGGTAAAATAAAATGCACACAGAAATGCATTTTTTAGCAGGCATTACACAAGCTTGGGTCCTGACTTCAGAACTTTTAAAGGATTCACTGGCTTACTAAAAGCTTTAACTTTCTTTGCTTCATGTGCATGTGTGCATGCCTGCCTGCCCCAGAGCATCTTCAAATGCATGCAAAATCAGTTTCATTTAAAACTTGAAACCCAGTCTTAACTTAAAAGGACTGTTGTTACCTAATCTCAGAAAGGACCCTCCTTCAACACACCAAAGAGCTACAGAGAGGCAGAACAGACACCACCTGGATATTTATGGAGTAATGTTTCCACTTGGAATGAGGCAGGCCTTCAGTCCAGTTCAATGTTCAAAATAACTTACCAAATTCTCCAATATCTTCATACATAGATTGGAAAGAACTTCTATTAAAGAAATGCAAATACGTATAGGAGAAACTGATTCGTCCTTCTGGGCTCAGAGTGTTGAAGGCTTAACCTTTGGAAGTCTAGCTTTCATTCTCGGTGTATTCAATCGTATCTGTGCTGAGTTAAGATTTCCAACTCTAACTCTCTCTTTCTCTCTCTCTCTCACCTGAAAAGCAGGAAATTACAACAGGATCCTCTCTCTGCTAAGAAGGAGTGTATCCTACTGAGCATGGCTATGGCAAAAAAGCAAGAAATTCATTTCAGTTTGTTTATTTTTAAATTACAACATGAATATATTTCTTCATATTTTGCATAGAAAGGACTAGGTGTTTGGACAAAAAAATTAAATGAAAGAGAAAGAGGAACTGACACGCTCTCACAGCTCTCAGTCTGAACCCATATAAAGGCAATTTTATAGGCTCTTACATGTACTCTTATGTGCCACCACAAATATTCTGTGAGCACATACCATCATGCTTAGAAGGATGAATAAATGTTGTGTGTATTGGTGCACATAGATAGTGACACTTGTGGCTGTGAATACTACACATTTGCATCTTAATACTGAAACTATGCATGCTTATATGTATAGAAAATTACACATCTACTATATGTCCTAGAAATATGCCTATGTGTATATATTCTCATGCTTACATGCATGCTGACAACAGCCTGTGAGTACATTTATAACCACAATTCTTCATGAATCTATTTCCATTCAGCACATGCCTGCCTATCTTATGAATTGTGATTTAACTGATTTGTGACTACAGTGGGTGATATTAGTGCCATTCTCTCCCTGAAAAGTATTCATCTGGAATTTTAACCCACCTCATCTTGAAGATTCAGGACAGCTATTGATATTTCAAAACAAAACAGAGGAAACAGTGAATCGAGTATTACTTCAAATACCAAATATGTGCTACTCAAACTCTAAAGAATTAGAGCCCATTCACACCCATAAAGGTTATGTGTTTGTGTACACTGAAGGTGGGTACCCTGGTGGGATGGGGGACATCACCCCTTCCAACTAAAATGGGAAATGGTCCTAAATGCAATAAGATATACCAAAACCCGCCCCCCCCCAAACCCCAACCTTTAAACAAAAAATTAAAACAAAATGAATTGTATTATCTGGAGGCTTCCAAGAAGGAAAAATTGTGATGGCTAGGAGGTGCATGTAATCTGCCTGCCTAGTATTGCTTTTCCCTGTGTGTGTTCTGTGCCATCAAGTCAAAACCAACTTATAGCAACCCTAATAGGGCTTTGAAGGTAAGTGAGATATTTAAGGAATAGTTTTACCAGTTCTTCTCCCTCAGTGAGTTTCCATGGCTGAGTGGGGATTCGAACCCTGTTCTCTAGAGTTCTAGTCTGACACTCTATCCACTACACCACACTGTGAATTACCTTCCCCTACTTCAGTAGATAATAGTATTTTCTACATGCTGTTTCTCTGCAATGTGGTACATTGCACATGCCAGTGCTTATGGTATATTTCGTCACTTTTTGGGTTTACTCAACAATCTCAAGTAGAATGTAAAAACATAAGAAGTGTCATGCTTGATCAGACCAAATTATTTTCTAATTTAGCATTCTATCATATGGAGGCTACCCAGATGCCTATGTAAAGCCAAAATTGGGATGTGAATATATTGACTTCCCTACAACTAGTAATCAGAGTCATGCTGCCTTTGATACTGGAGGTAACATACAACTGTCATGGCTGCCAGCCATTCATAGCTTCATTCTCCATGAATGCATACAATCACCTTTGAAAACCATCAAGGTGGGTTACCACTAGAGATGGGGACGAATATAAAAACGGATCGGATTTTTCGACGAAAATAGCCGATTTGTTAAATATTCGTCCCTTCATATTTGTGCGTTCCAGAGACCCCCACAAATACAAAGGGATGAATATTTACCCGTTTGTATTCGTCCTTCGTATTAAAAAAACACAACCCCCCCATTCTGCCTATCGGCCGCCGATCACCTGATGTTTCTTTCCTTAGTAAAGTGGTCGAGAGGGTGGTGGCTGATCAGCTTCAGGCTCTTTTGGATGAAACCAATGCCCTGGATCCAGTCCAGTCAGGCTTCAGACCGCGCCACAGCACAGAAGCGGCACTGGTCGCATTGTTGGATGACCTGTTGAGGGAGGCTGACAGGGGCAAAATGTCCTTGTTGGTCCTCATCGATATCTCAGCCGCCTTCGATACCGTCGACCACGGTATCCTCCTGGGGAGGCTCTCTGAGTTGGGAATTGGTGGCCTGGCGCTTGCCTGGCTCCGATCCTACTTGGAGGACCATCCTCAGAGAGTTCAGCTTGGGGAGAGTGTCTTGGCCCCGTGGAGTCTCAATTGTGGGGTTCCGCAGGGCTCAATCATCTCCCCAATGCTGTTTAACATCTATATGAGGCCGCTGGGTGGGGTCATCAGGGGGTGTGGAGTCTCATGCCATCAGTATGCTGATGACACGCAACTCTACATCTCCTTTTCACCTACTTCAGTGGATGCCATTCTGTCCCTTCAGCGTTGCCTGGAGGCTGTACTGCAATGGATGCAGGAGAATGGGTTGAGGCTGAACCCGGACAAGACGGAGGTCCTGAGGGTGGGTGGCCCCCCCATTGGCGGCTTGGGAAACTCCCTCTCTTTTGGGGGGGTGACTCTCACCGCGAAGAGTGAGGTTCGCAGCTTGGGAGTACATCTGGACCCGGCGCTCACCATGGAAACCCAGGTGGCATCGGTGGTCCGCTCCGCCAATTACCATCTGTGGCGGATTGCCCAGCTGCGTCCCTATCTTGATGGTGGGGCCCTCACCACTCTGGTCCATGCGCTTGTAATCTCGAGATTAGACCACTGTAATGCGCTCTACGTGGGGCTACCTTTGAGGCTGATGCGGAAGCTTCAAATGGTGCAGAATGCGGCAGCCAGATTACTTAGTGGAACGAGTAGACTCCTGTCTAGAAGGACGGGATAAAAATCCAATAATAAATAAAATAAATAAATAAGATAGGCAGCCATCCCCCCACAGCCACCCAACCCCACAGCCTACCCTCTCACCCCCTTCCTCTCCCTACCTTAGCCCTCCCCCACCCCCACCGACACCCCCTTCCTATTAAAAAACAACAACAAAAAATGCCATTCTGCTTACCGGCCGCCGATCAGCTGATCAGCGGCAGATAGGTAGCCATCCCTATGCCTTAAGAGAATCCAGGCTGCCCTTTGCAAAGATGGCAGCTGCAGGTTCCCTACCCTAAATGAAGCCGCAGCCGCCATCTTTGTGTAGGGCAGCCAGTCTCCCTTTTTACATGCATGGCTGGGAGGCCAGAAGGAGACCTCAGCAGTAGCAATTAAGGTAAGGGGGTGTGGGTGGGTAGGCTCCGTTGTGATTCCGGATTCTCTAAGTACCTGGGGGGAGCTTTTCTATTGGTGTCCTCTTTGTGACTATATAACTCAGGGGTCTGTTATCCAATGTTCACCAAACTTTCAGGAGTTGTAGAAATCCGTCTGAGGAAGCTTCCCTGCAACTCTGGTGTCTCTAGGTGCTTAAGGGTCAGTTTTATAGCCATTTAAAGTGAAAATGAATTGACAAATCAATTCATCAATTCGTCAAAGAATATTCATATATTTGTATTCGTTGGGTCATTAACCTTGATGAATCACAAATCAAAATGAATCACCATTTTTTATTTGTCCCCATCTCTAGTTACCACAGCTACCGTATTCTTCCGTTTATAAGACGACCCAATGTATAAGATGACCCCCCCTTTTCTAATCCCAAATTAGAAAATTTGATCCCTGCTTTTCCCTTCCTTTTGCGAAGCCATAGAGCTTAGCAAAAGGAAGGGAAAAGCAGGGATCAAAGGGCTCCCTTTGACCGCCACTTTTCCTTGCCTTTTGCGAAGCCAGGTGGCTTAGCAAAAAGGAAGGGAGCCTTCCCTTCCTTTTTGCTAAGCCCCGTGGCTTCGCAAAAGGCAGGGAAAGCGGCTGCCTTCCATGTATAAACAACCCTCAATTTTTTGTCTAATTATTTAAGGAAAAAGTGTCGCTTTATACACGGACAAATACGGTATGTCTTGTGGTAGGAGATGTCAAAATTTAGCTGTATGCTACTGAATGTTCTGTTCTGAAATTCTCACTATTTTGCTTCTTTAAGTGACCCCAAGTTCATGTGTTATGATAAAGACAGAAAAACTCAATATCCACTTCCTCAATAATGTGCATACACTCCTATAATGTCCTCCCTTACTATTATTCTAAGCTTTAAGTATTGATTGAATGTTGTTAACTTTTCCCAAAAGAGATCTGTGCAAACATCTTGATCATTTTTGTTGCTCTCTTGCTTATTTTTTCCAGCTTTACAATATTCATTTTGAGGTGTGGTGACCTACACTGTACACAATACTCCAGTTCTGTTCATATGATAGATTTTCACAAGGCTAGGAAGAAAATGGATGGATAGTTCAGTGGTTTAGGTACCTGGTTGCGGAGCCAGAGGTCAGGATTTTGATTCTCCACTGTGCCTCCTTGACAAAGGTTGGATTTGATGATCCATAGGGTCCCTTCCAGCCCTGCAGTTCTAAGATGATGATGATTACTATTATAGTATCCCTTTTAGGTCTAATCCCATTCGTAATACTTCCCTGGAGTTTGGGATAAGATATCCATCAAGTTATTTATCATCTTCTTGGTGAGTTAAGACTTGGTTGGTCAAGGATGTTTTCTTCCTGCCTCCTAAAGTTCCCCCACCCATCTATTTGACAGAAAATGTAGGAAACACGAGGTTCTCAATATGTTCAGCAATGCTGGCTGATGGGAGTTGAAGCTCAAGAACATCTGGAAGGCCACATATTGTTCCTCAGTTTTGCTAATTATGTGGCTAAAGGTATGACAGAGAAGGCAGAGTATGACACACTTCATCTGACCAACACCAAATAGGACTTGAGATTTTAAAAAAAAGGGGACGATTCTTTTTGTATTTCCCACATTTCAGTTTCTCAGATTTCGTTTCCATCATGACTTTGCACACTGGCTTTAGCACTCAGTCTTAATCCATAGTTGCAATATGGGAATAATGCTACTAGCACTGCTCTGAAAGAATTAGGTCCACTTTTTCTGCACTTTCCTCCCAAAAGATAAATGGGATCTTTCCTCAGAAAGATAAATGGGAACTGAACTTGTAAACGATTTTCTGAGGATTTTTAGGCACCTTTTACTTCCCCTAGAAATGCCCCAGGGGATATGCAGTATTGTCAAGGAGGGTCATTTCCATGGTGCATTTGGGGCAGATTTGTCAAATACATAGCGGCTGATCTCTGCAAAGTCACATTCATTCATACTCATGCTCACATGCAGATGCTTCTCAGTTCACTTTTTCTCATGTAATTTTTACTGGTGAAGATTTTGACTGCTCTTGGGTCTTTACGCCTTAGCTTGCCTTGATTCTGAGAAGCCTCAGATTTTACAATGGGGTAGACTATTCCTTCTGGGAGATTCTAAACCTCCATTACTGTATTCTTTTAAAGAATCTCTCTCTTCTCTCTTTTCACTACTTTATTTTAAATTTTTCCTTCTGATTTTCCCACTTGCTTTCTCCTGGATCAATTCTCCTGCACAGTCCCCTGAATCTTCAGGAACAGGTAGCTGCATGTCTTTCTTTCACAGTCTTTAGGCTAAACAGCTAGAACATATTGAGTTTCAACCAGAGGGTTGGTTAGGGGCAATTATAGTGTTTCATAAAGGGTTAAGTGTGGCTAATTTTACGTAACTGTAATTTCATCTGATACTTAAATGCAGGTTGCTCAGCTTTGCACTTTTTGTTTCATCATTGCATTGCATTGTTCTAGGAATTTATTGATCTTCCTTTGATTTCTTTTATACTGTGCCTTCACTTTGTGAATCTCATTCCCTGTTTATCTGCTGTGATTTAAATAAATATTTAACTGCACCTGTGAACAGCCTCAGATCACGTCTGGGGTCTTTCATCCACTGGGGCAAATAAAGGACTTCATTTTCATGCACCATAGATCAGTGGGTTGTAGTGGCTGTTTTTTTTTTAAGTAACTAAAAGTAACTATTCTTGTTTATTTAAAGAAATAGAAAAATAAAGAGGTGGTAAAATGGTAACCAATTATTTGAGTGGGGAGTCTTGGCTATATCAAAATACTTTTTAATTAGAAGTTTTCCAAATTCTGGATATGTTCATAAACACCCTGAAAGTCACTGGCATTCTCTCACTCAACTCTACTTGGGACAAACGGTCCAAAGAAGTGAAGGGGGGGGGATGTTCTGTCCTGGTGTATATGCAAAATAGGACAACCAAAATGATCACGAAAATGGAGCAAATTCTCTATGAGGAATAGCTATCATGCCTGGGAATAGCTATCATGGCTAGGAAAAAACTAAGAGAAGAAATGACAGAGGTATGTAAGATGACTCTTACTCTTTTCTCTTGCTGCCTGATAGAAGAGTCAGAACAGATTAAAGGAACACAAGTATTTCTTCACACCATGCATGGTTAAACTGTGGAATCCACTGCCACAAGACCTAGTGATGGCTGCTAACCTGGACAGCTTGAGACGTGAATCAGATAAATTGGTGGCAAATGGGGCCATCATTGGCTACCACTCAGATGGTCTATATTGCACCTTCAGTGCCAGAGATAGGATGCCTGTGAATAGTTGCTGCTGGGGAGCACAAGTGGGATGGTGCTGTTGTATTCATACCCTGCTTGTGACTTTCCCATATGAATCTGTCTTCTCCAGCAGTTCCCAACCTTAGGTCCCCAGATGTTCTTGGACTACAAGTCCCAGAAATCCCGGCCAGCACAGCTAGTGGTGAAGGCTTCTGGGTGTTTTAGTTCAAGTACATCTGGGAATCAAAGGTTGGGAACCACTGTTCTGCTCTATGCAAAGAATGCTAGAGGAAATAAGTTTTTGGTCTGATCTCTCATGATTCTGCTTATTATTACTAATTTGCCTTACCGGATTACCAGGAAAATTTATATTTAGTACTATTAAAAGTAGGAAGGCAATCCTTTTCCTACATTCCTGGGTGTAACCCTCATTTTAACACATTGGGGTTGACTTCTGAGTAGTTAGGATAGACTCAATAAGAGTCTACAAAGCACTTTTTAAAGGTATTGTTTTGATTTTATTTGGGACAGCAGCAGTTTAGCCAAACCAGCAGGTGTTTCATGAAAGTATGGCTAACTGCAGTCATGAATAGTGTTTTCATCATCCCAATATTTAAATGCCAAAAATTACCATCTAAAAGAAGCAGATGGGCAGAATTATGAAGAACTGTCTTGTGGATGTAAAGTGCTGCCTTAATTTGGCCTCTGGTTCTTATTTCGCACTGGGATGGTATGGAGATATATGCCAAGATTAATGCCCTATGAAATCACAGACTCGCTAAAGAATATGTATGTTTGATTGCAAGAGAATATATGAATTGCTATTGACTTACAATATTAAATAAGCCCATCTTTGATCAATACATTCCCATCTAGAAACTGCTTGGTTCATGTTCCTAGTGCAGAGACAAACTAGAATCCAGATTTTAATGCCTAAATGCAGACATAATGCATCAAAACCTTTCAAGAGTTTGGAACATTATTTTTTAAAAGGAACTAGTTCAAGTTATAATTCAATGCCATTGTTAGTTGCCGTTCTAGCTATAATTTTAAAAGTAACTGATTACTTTCCTATTTCTCAAGAACAACTAAAACAGGTGATTTCTTTACTTTTTTAAAAAATCAGTGTTGCAAGCCACTGGCCTGTGGTATAAACACACCACACCCACTCATTTCATCATCTCTTATGTATTCACAAAAGATCAAGTGGCAGAATCACAAGTCACTGCACCAACACAGCACTTGAATCATGTGATATTCCTCTTCTACTATTTAGTAAGGTCATGCAAACTGAATTTTCCTCCTGTATTTAAGGATTTGAAGCACCAAATGTACTGTAAGCATCTTCTTGAACAATCACTAACCTTTTGTGCTTTGCTTCTCAAAGGAAAAGGACATGAGTGACATTTTATGGAAACTACAGACATGCAGAGAAAAAGAAGAAAAACAGAAGAGCTTCTTGTCTTGCTCTGAACTGGAAACGAGGAATCTCCTGGAGCTGCAATATTGCTTGCTGTCATGCTGAGACAGCCTAAATACACAAGAATGAGGAATTCAATTAGTATTCTGTCCTTCCCTGGTAAGGATACTTGTTCCTATCATGCTTTTACGCCTTTTCTATACAGGCTAAACGCCTGTGCTGGACATACTTATATTCTGATAATCTTTTAAAAAACCAACAACAATGGAAGTATAAGTATGAGGTAGAGAACTTCAAAGTGCTGTTCTGTTATTCTGTGCCATCAAGTCACTTTTTCTGGCCACCTTATGAATTAGTGGTGCTGGCTGGGTAGTGCAGTGACTTAGGTATCTGGCGGTGGAGTCAGAGGTTGGGAGTTCAGTTCCTCACTGTATATCCCAGAAGAGCCAGTCTGTGTGGCCTTGGGCAAACTGTATAGCCATGGATACTCCCAGTAGAAGGGAATGGTAAACCACTTCTGAGTACTTTCTACCTAGAAAAAAACCTCAAAAAGGGTTGCCATAGGTCAGAAGTGACTTCACAGCATACCATTATTATTATTATTATTATGAATTAGTGACCTCCAAAAAAAGTCTTATCATTTAAAGCTCAGATCAGGCCTTGAAAGCTAAAGCTTGTGGCTTAGCTTATTGACCCAATCCACCTCATATTACATCTTCCTCTTCTCCTTCCTTCAACTCTTTCCAGCATTACTGCAATTTCGAGTGAATTTTCAAGATAAATAAGGGCATATCTGTTTTACTTACTATAATTTCTTAATTTCCATTTTTCCAACTTTGTTTTATTCCATATGTGCATTAGTTTGAGATTTTTAAAGAGCCTGCTTGAAAATTCATGTGTATTTTTCATGTGGACTTTTGAATACACCAACATTTGTCTACTTTTAAGTATGCATTTCCCGACACAATATTTCTGCAATTACCTTCCATTTATATATGCTTTTTCTATGATATTTTTTCCTAATGTATGCATTTTTGTAAGTAGTTTTCAGAAAAGAATGCAGTTTTCTACACATTTTTTGATCAGAAAACTGTACTGCAACTTTTGAAGAAGGATCATTGCATTCCGATTTGTGCTGTTAGTGTGAACCAAGTCAGCTGAAATTAAAATATGAATGAAAGCCATTACATTCCCATCCTTACCTCAGACTTGAAAAGGTACTCCTTCCATGAATGGTAAAAATGCATCATACTTTCAAAAGCTACATCCCTGAGCTATATGGAGAAACTCACAAACTGAGAAAAAAACTTTCCTAATGCAGTGTATGGAGCTACCGAAAGTAAAAAAACACAGAGCAGAGCGCTTAGAATCAAATTAAGGATCACTAGAGATAGTTGATTGTGATACCCAGTGTGGTGTAAAGAATTAGAGTGATGGACTAGGACTCAGGAGGCCTGGGTTCAAATCCCCAGTCAGCCATGGAAATTACTGGGGTGTTTGCAGAACTGGTAAAATCACTCCTTGAATATCTCACTTATCATGAAAGCCGCATTATGGTCCCTATAAGTTGGTTCCAACTTGACAGTGTAGAACAACAGACATATCTGAGGGGAATCAGTTATTCTATTTTTCTCTCTCTGATTTTCCACTAAACAGTGTCCATGAGAAAGGATTCCATATTTATAGAGTGTAGCCGGTTTGATTCTCAAAACATGCTAAACTATGGTCCAATACAGCCACCACCATCTCCAAGGGCAAAATCCTGTTGTATAACTGTGCACATGGCACAACTTGGATGTTTAACTTACATTTGTTATAAGCTCTCTATTTCCCCCTGTCGCCATATAAAGTTCTGAGGCTCCCTCAGGGTCCTTTCTGCCTCAGAGAAGCCTTTAGGAGCCTTGGGAAGGGGAAAGCTTTTAAAAGTCAAAAATCACGGCCAGATTAGCAACGACAGTCTCAATCCCAGCAACTCTGGACAGCAATATCCTGGTCAGCACTGCAATTAAGCTGCTATTACACTTCTCCAGAGCGCATTTAATGTCCAGTTTTGGACAGCCAGTCCATCTGTTTCTCACTTTGCAACAGCTGAAGAGTAACCATTGGAAAGGACCTTTCCAGTCAGGGGAGTATGGCATTATTCATTGCCTCTCATTAAAGTCTGGAACAAATGTGTTACAGTTAACAAGTTAATGTTCAATTCATTATTTTTGCGATGAAATGGGACAAAAAAACCCCCACTGATTTATTTAACATCTTTAAAATACTGCTTTAAAACAATATTTCTATTCATTAAAATCATTACCATACTTGTTTTTGTGTCCACATTCTTCTTCCTCAGTGAAACACATATATAATCCACACAAGAAAAAGCTCTCTACTCATGAATCCTAAACTTGGCATTTAACACATTTCTGGACTGTAACAGTCTGGCCAGCACAGCTATCAGGAAACATTTCTGGGAGGTATAACCCAAAACCCTCAAGGATCCCACAGACAGAAGCCACTGGCAGACAACTGACCAACAATTTTTTAATCACCTTCAAATGCCGTCTTTAGTTGTTGTTATGTGCCATCAAGTCAGAACTGATTTATAGTGACCCTAATAGGGCTTTCAAGGCAAATGAGATACTTAAGGAGTGGTTTTACCAGTTCTGCAAACACCCCAGTGAGTTTCCATGGCGAAGTGGAGATTTGAACCTTGGTCTCCAGAGTTTACCATTTCCACACCCCTAGTGAGTTTCCATGACCAACTGCAGATGTGAACCCTGATCTCTAGTCATTATACCACATTGGGTATCTATGCCTCCTTTAGTACAATGTTATAAAAGCTCTCTCTAAAGATATATTCTTTACAACCAACTTCTCAATTCCCATCAGGAATACTGTCCCATAGGCTACAAAGGTCATTGTAATTAATTCCTACCATACTCATCACATCCACAAGGCATTCACACAAATGAAAACCCACAGCCCTCTGTGGATAAATTGGTTTAAAAATGTTATTGAAGTTTGCATTTATAGCAAAAGCAACAGGCAGAAGAATAAATAAGCTGAATTTATCTGTATGGTCTTTCTCCTAAATGTTTCTGTTCTTCTAGAGGTAGTTCTTAAAGTTATGAGCTGTTTGGCAGAGATGAGAAGGTGGGTATCATAGAAAAGCTGTGATCTCAGGAGGAAGAAATATAATTTCTCTTCTTCCAATCATTCTCCTTCTCTTTATCCAGTACTGTGCTAAGGAAGTGTATTTGAAAGTGGTCAGATAAATTATTGGCTCTCTACAAGGAGAACATTTGGAAATGTAAGCATGCCTCTTTCTCCAGGATGGAGAGAGAAAATCCTGAGTTTCTAAACACACATTGTTCTCAAGCTACATAATTTTTACATCTGTTGGAACCACCACCTTCAGTTAGAAACTGTATTATGGGACTTGTAGTTCATCAGAAAACTAAAAACCAGAGTGGGGAAGCAATTCCACAGTGATGAAAAGAGCACTTTTGAAGAAACCAGTAAGAAATTTATTTTTATGCGTCAATGGGGTAAACCCTGCTTTTTTTTATTTTGAAACAAATGATTTAATTAACAAATAAATAATGCTAATCCAACAAATTAAACATGCTCCAGTTTAAACGCTAACACCAACAAATTAATTTCCCAATTTCTTATAGTGAATACAAACATTTGAGATCTAATTTCCAAGTTCTATCCCTCACGCTTTGCCACCTGAGTCAGGTACATGACTCTCCCTCACGTTGGGGACAGCTCTCTTGGCCTGGACTTTTTTCTATCCCAGGCAGAGTGTGGTACGAATCCCATGAATAAACTGTGGTGAATATAGCATTTACTTGGTCCCAATCCTTGAAGACCTATCATGTTTGTATCTTGAATTTTTTTTTTCTGTACCCTTTAATGAAAATTCAGCTAAAGGTTGTAAACAAGAAGAGAAAAATCCATTGTGAAAACGTTCACTGCCACACACTTCCAGGGTGATAAAAAAAACTTCAGATACAAAACAAAGCATTTAAGAACATTATTGTAGTTCATGGTGGCACTGTGTAGGAAAAATGAATGGGAGGGGGGAAACAATGAACACTTATTTATCCTTAGAAACATCTTGCAGAAGTGGAGGGAATAGAAAAATTGACAAGCCAAATGCTGGGCTAAATGATTTTTTGCAGCAATGTTTCAGGTTAATCTGGTAAAGGGAACAGTGGTGTGGATGCAAGAGGAGATGGACAAGGGGACCTAGCAGGTGTCACTGCCATAAATGTTTATGATTTTTTTAAGGTAGGTCTCAGAGGGCTAATCACTCATCAGCCACCTTTTTATTGCTCAGCAGGAGTGCACTGATTTGAGGTTGTTAAGAAGTACTCCCTGCTTTTGGAAATTTCCAGTAAGGGATGACCCCACACAGATTGAGAATTCTGAACAGAGAGTGCTTTGGATCATAATGATGAGGTTTTACAGACATTTCTGTGGTTGCAAGCCACAGGGAAACAAGCACCAAAATCACATCTCTTAGAGTTGCTTCAGCATCCGAGAATCTCAAAGCTGAAATTTAAGGTTGAGAGTTGACTGGTTTCCCCCAGCAATTTAGCATCCTTCTGAAATGTTTTGCTCCTAGGAATAGTGGAAATCTATTTTGCTTTCACTCTCTTTTAAATTTTCAAAATCTCAAGTTGTTTTCAGCATTTATATGAAGAAATGTGTACATTCCATTTTTAAAAATTACCCAAATAAGATTCTCAGACATATGCACTGGCTAAATCCAATAGGCACAGCTATTCCTACTATGGAAAGGAGCATGTTGTATCTGACTAATGGGTAGTTGATAAAAAGGAGTAATCTGACAGAAAAAAAACCAATTTGGAAGGTACTGGCTGAAACACTGTTGCACAATTTAGGCCATGCAACGTGGATAACATTATCAGCCACAGAAGAATGGAAATTACTTCTGAGTACCCTCTACCTAGGAAACCCTGAAAATGGTTGCCATAAGTCAGACAGCACATGATTATGATTATTAATGTGAACATGGTGGGATGTGGAGTGGAGAATTCACCCATCATTAGTTAGAAGGTCCCAGTGGATCTAAAACCTAGTAAGCTAGTGTTCTATCTAAGGAAATATTGAGCAACACCAACCACAAATAACCAGAAAACAAAATAATTCTAATTTTACTCTGACCACAGAAAGATGTTCAATTTAGCAATGGATTCAGCCATTTTCCTAGCTCACAGGTTTCCAATTTCAGGCATACTAAATTAAGCAAATTTGTTTTGTAGTAAATGACTGAAGGCAGTGGAGATTCAGAAATTAGCAAAATGCTTCTGTACACGCGCGCACTCTCTGTGTGTGTGTGTGTGTGTGCGTGTGCGTGTGTGTACGCGTGCCTTGAATATGACCAGACTCTTGGCACAGGGGAAATGGAGTGGTGGCAGCTGACTGAGAAGCATCACATCTGGAGATATAGCTAACCAGTTTTTCGTATATATTTGGCTCCATTCCTTAATACTGTGGCCATCACCTTCTCAAGATGCAAATGGATGCAAAGCAAGCTGGCTTCTACCCTAGCCATGCCAATATCCACTCACTTTCAATAGCAAATCATTGCTTTCAGCTGTGGTGGAAGAGGAAATCTTGAGGACAAACATTTTAGCCTGGATCTTCTGCCAAGGTTATCCATTCTAGCTGAGGGTAACAGCCCTGTTCATTTTTCCCAGCAAGGTGCAGGGAGACCATAAACCCCAAATGTTATTCCAGAGCCCGCAGGTGCCAGCAATCCACATAAACATAGAGCAATTAACAGAATTAACACAGCCTTAAATAGCTTGGCTTACCAGATGCACAGTCCTAGCAGGGTTCCATAAAATGTAAAGTTATTAGAGATTAAACCATTAATCATCTGTTCATAGACTGACTGCAAAAACCATTCTGTTTGAAATGGCTAATAATTTAATGGGCACAATTATGCCATGGATTTAATGGGCACAATTATGCCATCCTGGTTCTCTTTCTCTTCCATGCTGTACAGCTACTATCTCAGCTATTCTACCCTTCATTAGCTTTACTGTAGTTGGTGATAGAAGGAGATGGTAGCCAGGTTTCGTACGTAAAAGATGCCAAATCTTAGGCTTGCCTTCAGCACCTGTGATGGTGGGGGCATATCTTGAGACCAACAGTCCCTGGAAGCCTGTAGGGCTGCTAAAAAACTGATCCAGATGTTCCTTTTAAAAGCATTTTATACTGCATCATGATAAAGAAGAGTGTAGGGCCAGATGTACCCTACATCAGGAATGGTACCCAGTGGCACTGGGAGCAATAAAAACAGCAGCAGTGGCTGCAACTGCCTCTTTTCGCTTCTCTCTAACATGTCAGAAATAGGGTTGTGAAGAATATTTTCAAATAATATGCATCTATTACTCATTCTTGGCAATTTTATACTTCTTGTCATGGCAAGAAGCTGCAATGAATATCTTTTCACACTAGCAAGATGACCCATTACTGCCACGGAAGCAAGACATGGAGTACTATTAGCCTTTACTGCGATTTTTGTGTTAAAACAGGTTCTGTGCTAAACCTGGGGACTTTTCAACAGCAGAAGCAAAGTGTCTGCCCTTGGCAAGCACAGAAAGAAGCAAAGAAGTCATCCTGTGCATCAAAAAGAAGCAAGGCCTGCCAGCTTGTTCTTGTGAATGGATAAAAGGGCTCTTCTGAAATTAACCTTCAGAGGTCCATCTGAGTGGAAATTCCAGATTCCTACCACCCAGCTAGCTCCTTTCTCAGTACCCATTTGCATAGGTTTTGACATGCATCCAGAGAAGTAACAGGGTTGCCAAACTGGAGACTAGATTGGCAATCAGGAACTGATGAGAGAGAAACAGAACTAGGTGGCAGTAGCCCTTGTAGCAGCTGCCACTGCCACCTACTTTCTTCTTCTCCTCAACCTTGTCCCCCCCCCCTGCAAACTAAGAGGAATTGCTTAAATCCTTTATATATATCTTTGGCCAGAATGTTTAAAAATAAAACAAAACTACACCATTAGGGCTTGCAAAAGGAGAGCTGGCTTCCTTTCCAATACATGCCCCTGCCAACTCTCCTCCCCTTCAATCCTCTTTTGCTTCTCTCTTTTTTAATCCAAATATACTACAAGAGGAAGAAACAATTGCACTGAAAAAATAATATGACAAATGGGGTTTGGGAGAATCACTTCAAATATTGCCCTCCTCCCCTTCTTTTCTCATTGCCTCAAACAATTGTGTAATTGGCTAGTAATCCCCTTCCACACTTTCTTTGTCCAATTATTTTTTTCTCCTCTTTTGCTTAATGCAATATTTGGTACCATTAGAGTTTAATGGGGGGGGGATTAGCATCCCCAAATGGACCTCTGTAACTCCAATATCAGCCTAGATTTAAAAGAAATGATGGCTTGTGGGGTTTTGCTAATTCTGCTGGCTCTCCCTGTTTCTCTCTCTTCACTCTGGCTCTCAATCCCTCCCACTGACTCTTTTTCTTCAGATTTGTCTCCCCTTTCTAAAATGTCATCTAGGTGCTGGCAGTTAGTAATGTTGCTGAATAAAAAGTGTGTTTTGTTGCTCTGTCACTTTGTACAAATAATTAATTTTTTTGGTCCAGAAATGGGATATAATTTTGCAAATCTGTAGAATCCTCTTGAGGACTGAGGAAAACTTGTCATCCTTGCAAATGAGAAAAGGAAGCTTGTTATTTCTCTTCCCTTCCCTGCAAGGACAGGATAAGCAACAAGTTCCTACATTCATAGCTAGAGGTAGGGAGTAATGAGTGTCTAGAGCTGCACTGCTTTCTACCTCAGCTCACCGCTCCTCCCTCTCCTGAAAAGCTGGAGAGGTCACCAGACAGCAGTGGAGTAGTCCGGCTAAGATCAAAGTACAGTGATGTTTTAACTAGCAGCAGGGAGGATGACGTAGCAATGTGAAGTAATTTCACCTGTGTTTTGTTCATGGTCAAGATCAGCTGTTCCAATATGCCAACACAACCTGTTGAGAATTCTCAAGCCCTCCTGAGAAATTTTGCCTCAAAATGTGCCCCATTGTGCTTTTCTTTGGACAAAGGTGCAAAAACAGGTTGAATCAGTGGTACTTGTACAGTTCCAAGGTGACTAAATGGCCGAACAAGGAGCCAGAGTGGAGAAACACTGAAACAGACTCTTCATATCCTATGTGACACTTACAGGGTTAAAATACTGACTTGAACAAAAGAGAAACCGAAGGCAATACAGAAGACCAAGACTTTTTGTTGGTGTCAAAAAGAATGGGCAAGTGGCAGCTGAACCCCCAAATAAAGCCCAACGGCTCCCTAATCATTGAACCACTAGGAAGGGTTCAGAGCAAGGTTGCTGCATTGCACATATCATTACTTAGTGCCAGATCAGCAATGAGACTTACAAGATTTCACTGGTAAAAATTCTCTGTAGGGTCTGGCTTCAGTGTATAAGGTCTACCACATCCCCAAAGTTGATAGTGCTACATAGCACTCCCAGTAATAGCCATTTTTGTTCCCCCCATTTACAGGATTAATAATAATAATAATTACAGAGATCTAGAAAAACAGAGATAATTTTATAGACTACAGTGAAGAGCAGGTTGAAAAGTCTCCTAAAGAGTATAGGGTGAGTAACCACAAATCTGTATACCCTTTATCTAGAGCAGGTTGGTTGCTTCTGAACATCCCTCATGTCTAGCATCTTGTAGACTTGAATTAACCAAGAAAGGAAAGAAAGTTCTCTAAATTCTTTCTTCTCTGTGTAAGCTGTGTTGACATGACAATATTATCTCAATGAAGCATTTTAAAGTTATGCTAAATATCGTACTTCTAGCTGAAAGTCAATGATATTTTTCCTTTCCTTTCTGTAATTTGCATAACATGTCTCTTGTGTCCTTTGACTTTGAGAAAAAAAAACATGCATGCACATGTGCATGCATACACACACACACACACACACACACACACACGTACACATAGAACAAGCAAAGAAAGACTGTCATTGTTAAGAAAGACAGAAACAACCCATCCAGTACTTTAAAACAGTTTAAACAAAGTATCAGTCCTCCAGTTTGGGTCAATTCATGTAATTCTTCCCATATGTGCAATTATGCAAATAGAGCAATTCCATGGAAAAAATGACAATTTTGGACAAAACAATAACCCTATCATCCTTGTGAGCAAGACTGAGACATGTGAGGATCTACATCACTAGGATCAACACAGCTGCCTGCAATTTTTTTTTTCTGCTTGAGATCTGGCTATGGGACTGTTATGATGAGTGTTTACAATTCAAAATATTGCAGTACATCAACACATTACTGCCAAGAGGACATGGCTGGAGTATTTTACAGTAGAAGGTAAAGGTAAAGGTTCCCCTTGACAAATGTCCAGTCGTGTTCGACTCTAGGGCGTGGTGCTCATCCCAGTTTCCAAGCCGTAGAGCCAATGTTTGTCTGTAGACAGTTTCCGTGGTCACGTGGCCAGTGTGACTAGACACAGAATGCTATTACCTTCCCACCGTGGTGGTACCTATTTATCTACTTGCATTTGCATGCTTTCGAACTGCTAGGTTGGCAGGAGCTGGGACAAGTGACGGGACCTCACTCCGTCGCGTGGATTTGATCTTGCAACTGCTGGTCTTCCGACCTTGCAGCACAGAGGCTTCTGCAGTTTAACCTGCAGCACCACCATGTCCCTCTTATAGTAGAAGGGCACCTCCCAAAAGGAGTGCTGATCCTTCTAGATTTTCATCAGCAGCATCAGAGGAAGATATTCCCTCCCTCCACTGCCAAGTAGGCACAACTATTCCAACAAGTTGCCTCAGCCATTCCATCCACCTGAATCTGACCACTGAACTTCACAAGTGCTATAAAATTCATTACACTCAGAACATTAAAAGCACTGGTTTTACTTTACTTTCAATTCATAACTCTTTCTACTTGTGTGTCATGTCTTAAATTTTAGATTGTAGAGCAGGGTAATCATTTCATTACCTATAGACCCTACATTGTAAGCCACTTGACACCCTTCTTGCCTAAAGGGTGGAATAGAAATGAAATCAATAAATCAATAAGGCATGAGATCTACTAGCATAATCCAAGGTGATTTGCAGGAGACTTGGAAAAGTTCCTGACTTCCAATTGTTTAATAATAACCACACCCCTGCCCTCTTAATTCATTCTTTATATTTCTATTCCACACAGTACCCCTTATTCTGTATCTGGCTCTTGCTGATCATGATTCTGGTAGACCTCATGGATCTGGTAAAAAACTGCAGAGTAAATACTTTCATAACATTCTGCTCCACAGAAACAACAAAACAGCAACAGCATCTTATAGCCTGCCTGTGGAATAAACAAATATTTTTCAGATTCTGGATTTTTCTGAAAAGTCAGTCATACCCCAAGTCTACCATAAAACTTAACATTTACATAATGCATTTTAAGAGTTCAAGGCTCTTCAGATTTATTATGTAAGTAATCCTTACTATAACTCCATAAAAGTAGGACAATAAAACTCTCATCTGCATATTACAAATTAGAAGGGACAGAGACTGAAGGAGTAATAGTTCACCTAACACTATTCAATGTAAAGACAGGCAAGCTGGTGCCCTCCAGATGTTTTCAACTCCAGTTCCCATGGTCAAAGCTCAAGGATTCAGAACAGGGATGGGAAAATCTGTCAGTTTTAATTTCTTCTACATTCACATTTTAAAAAACTCAAATAATCTCTAATATTAAGTATTCCATCCTGAATAAGAAGAAACTTTTGGATTTCAGTAAATTATTCAAAAACCAAGAGATATCAAAATCTTTTCCAAACAAAATTCTGGTTTGGATTGAATCCAGTGGGATTCCATCCAAATCTCAGCATGGAGAGTACCACACCATGGTGCAGATGCACACCATAAAACTATGGAGGCAAAAATCATTATGAATTATCAATACACTGCCTGGACATTAATTACAATGAGATAATGGCACCTTTTTTCCCATTTAGGTGTCCACATTTTGTGCAAAATGTTTCTGCTCAAACCTATTGTCTTTTTCTTTTGTAAAATTAAGCATGTTCATTACACTCTCGATCTGATGGTCTGAACCCAGCTCTGAAATATTTTGATAGAGTGAGATAGAAATATCTGGATCAATAGATCAATCCATAGTTCAAATGAAGCTCACAGTCCAACCCATTTCTTTTAAGAGAGAAACCGGCATCTTATGAGCTATGCATCATTATTTAATTTTATATTTCAAAAAACAACCTATGGGCTATTAAATAATTTTGATACAGTGGTAACAACAGAATTTCAAATATATCAATTAAAAAAAAAATCTACATGAAGATGACATCAGCAGCAGATTACCACTAACTGAAGAGTCCCTATTTTGGTTTCAGATTGCATGTGACTCACATACAATTAAATGAATTCACTCAAAACTGAAGCAGGAACCCTTTAATTAGCAGCAATTTGCTGCTGTGGTTATGTCATTCCCATTACACCAGCATAGCTATACAATTGGATTTTCCCAGATAATTTCTACATAATTTACCATGTTATTAAGTGACTTCAGAGAACATTAAAAACATGTGAAATTATGTAGTAATTCTTTGGAAATTCCAAAAAGTCTTTGTCTTTCCCTACCCCTTACTGAATTCTCAAAATGTGTATATAAGAATTAACACTATCTTACTTGAGAGCAGATTGCTGCTTAATCTGTCACCAGTTCAAGTGACGAAGGCAGGTCTTTGGAACTTCCTTCGATACCTGCATATTATTTCACTTTCACTGCCGCCTACTGATGTAGGGATGTGCACATCGTTAAATTCACATCTGCAGACTTCTGCACAATGGAATTTGGTGTCCATTTCATTCAGGCACTGCCTCACCTATTCCCATTCACTCCACAATTCAGCAAAGGGGCAGAAAAATTCCCCTTATCCCAAATTAGAAATATCTGTATTTGCTGTTCCTCCTCTCTGTGTTTGCTTTCAAAGCTAGGCAGCTGATTTACTGTATTTTTTCATGTATAAGACACTAAAGGTAAAGGTAAAGGTTCCCCTTGACATTTTTAGTCCAGTCGTGTCCGACTCTAAGGGGCAGTGCTCATCCCCGTCTCCAAGCCGTAGAGCCAGCGTTTGTCCGAAGACAGTTTCCGTGGTCACGTGGCCAGCGCGGCTTTCATGGAACGCCGTTTTACCTTCCCACCAAGGTGGTACCTATTTAGCTACTTGCATGCTTTCGAACTGCTAGGTTGGCGAGGAGCTGGGACAAAGTGACGGGAGCTCACTCCGTCGCGTGGATTCGATCTTACGACTGCTGGTCTTCTGACCCTGCAGCACAGAGGCTTCTGTGGTTTAACCCGCAGCGCCACCACGTCCCTATGGGTATAAGACACTACTTTTTCCTAAAATAATTGCACTAAAAATTGAGGGGCGTCTTTTACACGGAAGTAAGCTGTGAACATGGAGAGAACAAAACGCCTGTACCTTGCCTCTGTAAACAGGCTTCCTTCAGTCAGGAGACTTAGCTTCCTCCAATCACGAGCCTTATAGAACTGACGTCATCTGATGCTGAACAAACCAATTGGAACACAACTCGTTGGAGGTGGAGCCTGTAGGCTCAGATCCAACAGGGACTCCTAATTTCCACACGTTCTGAGCCCAGAGGCTGAATACTCAAAGCTAAGTTTTCTTAATTTTTGGGGGGGTTAGAAAAGTGAGGAGGCGTCTTACAAATGGGGGCATCTTATAAACAGAAAAATAAGGTATACACTCTCATGTATTCTCTCATTTTGTTTCCCTGCTCTCTCAGTCTCACATGCAATCACACAGACTGCAATGAAGCTGGGAGTTCAGCAGACAGTGGACACAGGTCAGGCCCTGGTCCTCTGCCTCAAGTGGGGAGGCAGGCAAAAGTGGGCTAGATGGGGAAATTCTGGGTGCCCCATTTGTTTTAATGGATCAGCCTTCAGTCTTCATTTTCTCCTTCCACATTTAGTCCATATCTGTATCTGCCCCATTCCTTTGCTCATTTCCCCCTATACGTATGCATTCCTTTCATATTATGCACACTTTTTTCTATACATGTGCACAAGTATTCACAGTAGCCCACTAACATGAGCACTCTGGAGCAAAAACTTCATCTCACCCTCTGACAGTTCAGGGACTGTGGATTATAACAAGTTTATTGAACATCCAGCTGAAATCAGCTTCCTCACACATCTCTATGACAGATCATTTGAAGTACAAGCATGATTTCTAAGAGGTGTAAATTACAAGTGGGATCTGCAAACAGAGCTTAGATATAGTATTGCAAAAGCTAATACATGAGAGTTGATGTCACTTTAAAAATAATTTGTTACTCATTCATAGGTATTGCATAACATGACTCATCATTAACATATTGCTAGCACGTTACTTGTGATTGGCCTGTCAGTAAATTATGTGGGCATAAATACAGTAAAGTAATCACAGTGGCAAATTGCTACTTGTTGATGAGCTGCCAATTGTCTCTCTTGTTGCTCGCCAGCTCATACAACTGGTCCATGCCAAGGAAGACAAGCAGCGTGAGAAAGAGGACAATTCACTACAGTTTATGCCACTGCATGTGTGCTAATGCAACTAACTAATAGGATACAGGCCCCTATGTCTTTTAAAAGTATACCTCAAAATACAAAAAAAAAACCCAAACCAAAACAAAAAAAGCCCCCAAATCTACAAAATGATCCAATCATAACATTTTAAAGCAATGAGATTTTTGTTACACCAAAAATCTAACAGCATTGGTAGAAGTTACATTCCTTTGCAGAATAACACCACAGGCCCCTTTCCCCCACCCTGAAGTAACACTAGTTGAAAGCCTGTTCCTTGATGCCACTAGAGTAGGGCCACTGAATCACTGGAGATTTGGTGAGTTAACAGATGTTGTTCCACTGTAAATTCCACTGATTCAAATGAACCAACTCTATTTGTTACTTCCTTTAGCTCAGTATTAGTTTAACATAGTAAACTGCAATCAGAGTAGCCCCATTTGAATTCAGGAAGGAAATGACTCATCAAATCCCCACTCATTCAATGGACCTACTCTGGTGTGACTTACTAAGTCAAGCAACAGGAGGTCATCTATTGCGTCTTGTTACCATGTTCTCTCCAAGCTTTGCCAGCAACAAAATGTTGCAGGATAGAATGTTCCTGGCTTTAGGAATCAGGCGGCTAGCTATGCCCCTCTTGAGGATACCTCACTGTATTTCTCTTTCCTTTCCTTTTTCATTCCTCACCCCTGCAGCAATATGTGAATATTTTGCCCAATTCACATGCCCAGTGATCACTGCTCTCTTTTGAGTTGCCATTGTCTTCATAGGGTTTTTTCCCCCTCCCACATACTTGTCCTTTGGTTTTTTATTTGTTTGTTTCTGCTTCTGTTTTTTTGGTGGGGGGGAGCGGTTGGACTTGTATAAACTTTGGGATTCCTCTACATCCAGTGATGCCTCTTTCTTGTGCAGACAATTCTGTTTTGGTGACAGAAGAATATGAACTCATGGAAAGAGTATGCTGTTGGTATGTATGACATTTAGTATGGAAAACCCAGGAAAATGTGTTTCGAAAAATGAGAGCATATCTATCTATCTATCTATCTATCTATCTATCTATCTATCTATCTATCTATCTATCTATCTATCTATCTATCTATCTATCTATCTATCTATCTATCTATCTATCTATCTATCTATAAGGCACTACCATGGTTTTGAAGTATTTACCTCTTTGAGGCAGCCCATAAAGTTGTTGCTGATAGGAGAGCCAGGCAAATCAGCTGTACTCGGGCTCCCGCCCACGTAGAAGAAGTCATCCGAGCCTAACATGGTATAGTCCTCTTGAGTGTAGCCTGTGGTGGTGAGGATTCCATCCACAGAAATTGTCACCTGTTTGAAGGGTGCAATGGACAAACAAAACAAAAAAGGAAAAGAAAAACAAAATTCCCAGCAATGACCTTACAGTTCTTAAAAGAGCACATCAACTCCCCTACTTCTTAGTCCAACTTTTAGTACAGGTTTGGCTGAGCTTTGCGCATTTCCATTTTCTGGTCTGCCTTTACTTATTTCAAAGTTTCTGCCCCTTCACTTTAGTTCTTAAGTTAATTCAGCCCTGCTACAGCCAAGGAGAGCTATTCTACCTGCCACAAAGGATTCTGCTTAATCAGGCCAGAAAATGGAGCGTTCTTGGAAGAGAAAGCTTATCTAAGCTGATTTTATGATTCATTAGTTGTTATTGGTAGTGATTATTGTTAGTTACAATTGTTAGTATAGGCACTAATGAAGACAAAGTTGATATATTTGATTTTGCTTTTTTTTTTTTTTGCTTACAGCACACTGACGGTCATGCATTCAGGGAAGGGGGGGAGGGGAGGGGGATCTCACTTCCAATACATTATGGATGAGCATGCTATGTACCTACAGAAAGACACTCCCACCACCCGGCACTGCAACTTAAAGAGAAAGAAATAGAAAGTAAAATAATTTTAAAAAGAAAAGAAACACACACACACACACACACACACAGACATATATATACACACTCATATATATATGCATTCAATAATACAAAAATGAGCAAATGTGAGGAACAGAAGGTGAGAGAAGCTGAGAGAAAGAGAAAAATGGCAATTGCACGCACACACCCACACCCCACTTTGACACACCCATGCCAGTGATATTTTGGGCTCAGAAGAAAAGAATGGAAGTATGTGAGGAAGAGAGAAAGAGAGAAGGACCCACTTTTCACACTTGCATGCAGCCATTAAAAAAAAAAAACTAAACTAAAGCAGAAGCCGCAAAAAAAAAAAAAATCCAAAACATAACAGAAAACAAAAACAAAAATAAAATATCCAAACCCCAAAACAAATGAAGGGTGAAGGGAGACGGAAGGGGAGCAAGGAGAGGAAGGTAGTGAAAATGACGTTCATCTGGTTTAAAGGTTATATTAGTAGCTTGAAGAAGAGAAGGTGAGGGGAGAGACTGAGACTTATAGTATGGGAGGTTGGGAGAAGAGGTGGGATTTAACCAGATGGGGACATGCCATGCAGGGTGTGTATGTACTGAAACAAACAACCGGCTGAGCTCCTTTCGGCCATGGCAGGAGGATGGTGTAAGAGAGAGAGAAAGAGAGAGAGAGAGAAAGAGAGGGGAGGGGGAGAGAAGCATATGCAGGAGGCTGGCAGGGAAGTCAGAATGAAATGAGGAAGAGGAGAGCTCTGACCAGTTTTGCCTACAACAGCTGTTGCCACAACGAAAGGATGAGGGGAAAAAGACTGGCCTCACCACAACAAACTATAAGCCCTGACATGGTTGTTGAGCTAAAAACCTTCGGAGAGTCCAAATAAACAAGAGGCAAAAAGAGAGAGGATGAAAGAAAACAAACCAGAAGAAGAGAGAAGATTTAGCAAGACACTGAAAAAAAGTTTTTAAATAATGCTTTAGAAAAAAAAATTGATAAATTGGAGAAGCCAATGAAGGAGATGATCAAACCCCATTTCCAGAACTGTTGTATTTGTTTGTTTGCTTCTTGGGTTTTTTTTCTTGAAAAAAATTTAAAAGTACAAAAGAAACAGGAAGAAAAGGTACAGCAAAATCAAAGATAAATCAAAACAGGGAGACAAAATTTAAAAGGAGAGGAAAATAGGGTGGAGGGGATGGAGAGGTAAAGGGAGGTAACACACGGCAAACCCAAAGAAAGAGACAATAAGAATGATATCTACCAGACAATGTAGTTTGTTTACCATAGCGTGTCCAATGCCTGAGTGCTTTGCGGAAAAGGGGGAAGAAAGGAAATTAAAAACTTGTGAACAGAACGATTGTTAATTAAAATAACTAAAAGCAAAGATGAGTCGTTAGGGTGTTAGTACATTAGTTGGTTAGTAAAAATGACACATTGCATGAATGGTCTAGTGTTAGTCTTTCAAAAAAGGCGTGGGGCGCCCGACACACACAGAGTGAGAAAGAGGACAATATGAGCAGGACTGTCTGGGAAAACCATGCCATATAGATTGTTAGGAGGAAGGGAGCTGCCTACCCTTCCCATTCTCCTTAAGCTGTCTCCTGCCCCTCCCACCCTAAGCAACGTTATTTACATTCCCACCCCAAGACTGGACTAAAATGAAAGATAAGCAATACTTACTTTCCAAAAGCCATTCAAAAGCGTAAAACCCATCCATACCTCTCCACCCCATATAATAAATGTATACCATCATGAAATACTTCAACCATATTCCATCCCATGGCCCAACCCATTTCTGTGTCCTTTTAGATATACCCATCATTGCTTCCCTCAGGTGCGCCTCAGTTATTCTAACCAACCAAATGTATATCTTGGGTGTAGACTATTGCTTGATGATTCCCCAAGGGCTTGTCCTTCCCCAATTTCGAGATTTCTCTTTCAAGCAGTTGGACTGGTGTCTCTCCGAAAAGACATACAGAATATGAACAATTGGACTAATGGAGACAATGTGTAGCTCACCTGTGATGCTCAGGAAGGTGGGGAGAAAGTTGCCTAACTGCGGAAGGCATGATGGCTGCTTGCGTCAGGTATTTGGGGATGAAGGAGGATGATTGACAAAATTTAAAATCACTTTTGAGGTGGGGAAAGTCTGTCTCTATTGTTCATTGGAAGAATTAAAGAACTAGACTGTAGAGACCAAGCCTCTACCAAGTGTGCTATTAATTAACTATGAATGACACATATCAACTTACAATTTAAAAATTGTGGCCCTTTAATTGCTTCTAGCCTGCAATTTTTGTTTGCAAACTTTTTCAGTTTTGTTTGAAGGTGTTTGCAAGTTTTTATGTTTTTGTTTAAGAGAGAAAACCCTTAGGTCTAGTAAAATCTCCTCTGTTTTGAACAAAGATACTGAAAAATTAAAAATGGGTACAAAGCCCACATATATTTTATATTCCAGTATTCAGCACTGGATCAAATTACTTGAACTGGCTCACTCTGTTTTTTTTTTCTCCCTCCTATTTCTCATTCTATGGAAGGGTTTCAAAAAACGGTTTAAATAGCATTGTTAAGAAGTGTTACTCAACATGCGAAATCCTACAGTAGTTTGTAGATTCAAGATAGGTCTATTCTCTAATGCTAAGCGTATACAGGAGTTTTACTGAAAGCACTGAAGTATGGAAGACGTGTTACTGAACGTGTTGTCTATCCTCATCTTACCATTCGCTCTGGCAAAGAGATTTTGCAAGGATTTGAAGGCCCACCAAATCTGTTTGCCCAGAGCCAAATGTGTCTCCAGTCTGAAATTCAGTGAAAACATCAGACTAGGTCCATTAATTGCAAATGGACTCAAACATGTTTTCAAATTAGAGGGAAGGGAACTGTTTTTGTTCCAGGAGGCCGCCTCCCTTTGAGACCATGTCAAGCAGACCAAATGATTTAATAGGGAAAACCCTAAGCCCCACCTTGTTTGTGATGTCACCTGCCCCTCCCAAAACACAATTTCTCTTCTCTGTCTAGAGAGAAGCATAGCATTCCATGTTCTTCTTTCCATGAAGAACATTCTTGTTACTTGTAGGCTTCAACTGGAAGCAACAAAGCCATTGTCACTCACACCATTTCTGTTACAAAAAAGGAATTAAAGCAGGGCACATGGAAGTCCTATTGTTTTTTCTAATCTGACGTCAGAGACAGAAGTAGAATTTTTCTTCAATTTGCTTCCATTCCTTGCTTTAGAACATGGAAAGTGTGAGGTGGCGAATGAATGCTACTTCCTCACAATCAATGAATCTTACTTGATTACAGGTAAAATTGGGATCCCCTCTCCACTTTTCCCATTGGGAATGTATATGGGATGCAGTAGAGGGAGAATTCTGCTATTAGCTCACCTCTGATCAGAAAAAAAAACCAGTGGGATTCCACTTGCTTTTTTAGTGCTTTTCAGCTAGAAGGCAAACAGTGTAGCTAACTTCATGGATGAGTAGCTTCTGGACCTTTCTTGAGTTGGATCTACAGTATATCCATAATGCCCATGGGATCAACCATTATTTCCAGTTTATTGCTTTTATTAATTTTATTGTTATTTCTATTACTGCTGTTAACCACCTTGAGCACCATGTGGTGGAAAAGCAGAATATAAATCCCATCCATACTTGTTTAGAACAGCAACAGTATTACTGGAATATGATAATACCATGTGTTTTCCTTTTCTCTCTCTTTCTGATTGTGAAAAGTAATACTTCAGAAATCCTCTGGCCACATCTTGAAATGCATTCAGAAACATTCCCTAATTTATCATGTGATAAATGGAGAGGAAAGGTGCAGTGGGGCAAACAAGTTGCCAAAGATTATGAAGTTAGTGGAACACATCCCAGTTCTGTGCTTTCCTGTTCTGCCTATTTAGATATTATCTTGGGGCATGAAGACAGAACAGTCCTTTCTCCAACCCTTTTTCTGAAAGTGCTGGTGAAATATATCAGTAAGTCCACTATTACCTCCAAAAATGCCTTGTAATTTTCTAAGACAAAATATTTTTATTTAAATGACAAAGGTCAACTTTGATATGAGCAGTAACGACTTAAGTAAAATCAAACATTGAATGGGTTAGCTGAACACCATTGTATGCACAGTAGAAACACATTGTGGGATTCTTACCGGCTATAACATTTCAGGCCTCAGATGCAAGAATAACAGGCTTGTGTGTTTCCACACTCACATCTCCCTGCACAGAAAGGACAGTTCAACAGAGAAAAGCTCATGGCTAGCAAAATTCCTGATGTATTGATTTTCATTATGTCAGGCTGGCTAAATAGCTCAGTGAATTAGGTATCTGGCTGTGGAACCAGAGGTTGGGAGTTCAATTCCCTACTGTGCCTCCTGAGAGAAGAGCCAGCCTATGCGGCTTTGGGCAAGCTGCACAGCCCCAGGATGCCCCCAGAAGTATTCTGAGAATTCTCTACCTGGAAAGCCATGAGTCAGAACTGACTTCACAACACAGTTATTACTATTATGTCAGGTAGGAGTGTCTGCCCATGGATAAAGATTATGGGGGACTTGTTCCAAAATGTATGGGGTTGGGGTGCCTCTCTGTCCAGTTCACAAGCCATCTATGGTGTCAGAGTACTTCTTTCATGCAGCAGTAGTGATTTTCCACCTGAGCACCTGAGGTCTGAAGTGGTACAGTCTAGCAAAACCTGTGCCATATAGTTGTGTGTGTAATATTAGGTATATGCCTTTGTCTAACAAGAAAAGGAGAAAGAAAAACAAAAGAAAACTGTTGACCTCCATTTATAATACTAATCATTTTTGTCCTCTGTCCCTCAATTTTAAACAGGCAGTTCTGGCATGCCCGGAAAACTAAATTTCCTATGGACATTTCCTGTCATTAAGGACTGGTTCTCAGCCCTTCCCAGAAAAATAACATACTCCATTAACCAAAATCGTCGATGAAGCAGAGAGAAAATTTCAGAGAGTAACTCCTCTGAAAATGTTTTTTTTTTTTTAATGAATAAATAAAGTTGTATTTTAAAATTCTATTTTGAGGCTGACAGTCATTTACTGGACTGATGAGAATATCTGAATGAAATGGGGTCATTAGGACCGTCCACTGCATGAAGAATGAAATTGACATCTGTCCATGACCTAATGGAAATAAATAAACCATCACAACTTTATAATCTGTTGTCACTGTGAGCAGAATTTAGCTGGATGCTATGCCATCATTCAGCTTATGCACAGTTACAATATGTTAAGAAACTGGGGAATCTGGAATCTGGAATCCCTCTTGACAGCTCAGGCTTCTCTGTGTGTGCCTGAGAAAATGGCTGGGAGTTGAAACAGTCATGTCTGCTTGGTAACAAGGAGAAGGTATCACCTGCAGTTTATCTCTTGGGAAGGAAGCCTTAAAAGCCAGATTGCCTGGTTCCCTGCTACCATCCTAATTAGGAGATGACTTCATCTGTGTGAAAGAAGAGGGATGCAGAAAGTACTTTTGTCTTCTTGAACATTCAAGAGAACTCAATGTCTGATTGGTGGTTCATCTGGAAGGGTTTAGAGCAGGACATATAAGATATAAAAAGGAGTTCAGAAGTCACTTTTGTTGACTCAACTCGTAGGAGATGTGATGTTCAGTTGCTGTCCTTCTGTGTGTTGTTGATGGGGATGCACTCTGTGTATGCCTCAGAACCATGGTATTGTCTGTACTAATCTGTGAGTATTAGGTAGAATACCTTAGCTTTGGTATTTTCTGGTATGTTCTCTTGATTACCTTAGCTTTGTGTCTGTTGTATTTATTCCAAATACGTTTCTTAAACCTTTTGAGTCTTTTTACTGTGTTGAATAACGTATAAAACCTCTCCAGCCAATAGTTTGGATTTTTAGGCTAGAGAGTTTGTAAAAAAACAAAAAAATTGTGCTGCCCTACCACCCTGAACATGCTAAAGCTAAACACAATCAGGTCTAGTTAGTACCTGGAGGGGGGACCACCCAGGAATACTGGGAGCATTTTTAGGGCCAGAAAATAATGCTTGAAACCCTGGTCTGCCGGTGACACGCAGAGTTGACAAATACTGGGCTAAATGGACCAATGGAGTAACTTATACAGCAGCCTCCTTGGCTCTGTGAGATGTTAAATGTAAGAATATCATAAGGAAAAACTGAGAAGAGCTTGAGGTACCTGTCTAAGTCTATGAATCATAAGCAGGAGGTCTAAAAGATCAGGGTGGCCAGCAATCCCCTAAGATAAAAATTGTATTGCTGTGGATGGCAGGTATATTGCAGAATTTCTTGCTATCTGCCTCTGTAAAATAATATATCAGATGTATGTCTCAACTGTTGTTTGGGGGCAAGAAATCTAAGAAATCATTGCATGCTAAAAATTGCAGTATGCATTATCTGTCTGTCTGTCTGTCTATCTATTGTGGGGGTGAAATTGGTATGGGGGATAAATCTGCATTAGCAAGACAGGATCCTAGATTAGTAGTATTACTTATATGCAGTGAAAAAATCAGGAGGTCCTTCTCATAAATCTTCAGCACTAGAGAACTAACAGGAGACTAGTATAAACAAATCTAATGAAAAGGCTGCAAAGGTTATTAAGAATATCAATGAGTCAAATATTGGTGCTGGGGGAACTGGGAGAGGATATAGTTAAAAGAAGTAAAACAAAAACTTACTGACAAATTGTACCTATTAGACAGAAGGCATCAGTGAAGCTACAAAATGAAATGTCATCTGAAAATTAAACTTAATGTTTTGGATGGCTCTTCAGTGATTTGAAACATTTCTCTTTTGTCCTGTGATGGTTTTATGAATGCACCAACTGGGGATATCACCCTGGTACAGCAAAGTAGGTTTGCACTATCATGCTAGCAGCATTACAAAATGAGCTATAGAGGCATTGCACAATATAGCTTTATGGCGATGCAGAATGAAATCCAGTCATGGTCAAATCGCAGAGATAGCCAACATTTCTGCCACCACAAGAGTCCAGTATAACTAGCGCAGCAATCTCATCTATAGCTATTAGCCAATTCTGAATATGCCAATGGTGGCCAAGAAAAAAAAAAGGGGGGGGTTCTACATGTAGGAGTAGGCTTGATTCTCAGATCTGTATCATCAGAAATCAGACTCAGTTTAGCTGTTAGTGTACCCAAAAGGAAAGAATGCCAGTCATCCACAGATATGGGAGAAAATAAGTGGTTGGACTTCATAATGGCACAGATGTGTTTTCATCTTCTCACTAATCTTGGTGTTGTAAGTAGCACAGTTTTTATGTAAGAAATCTAAAAAGAAAGATAACTATTTCTCCCAAAAGTACATAGGGTTGTTTCTGTAATTTCCTGCCATCAAGTACAGTGAAAAAAAGGAAACCGACTGGCCTGAAGAACAGAAGACTGGGAGTTGAAATGACAGCCATCTTTAAATACTTCAAGGACATGGGGGACAGGGTAATTAACAGAGCAATTTTGTTTTCTGCTGCTCCAGCTGGGCGGGGTCCAAAACATATGATTTCAAAGTAAAAGAAAGGAGAGCCAAGCTACACAATGTGAAGAACTTCCTGATGGAAAGAGCAGATCATCAGTGGAACAGACTGTCTCAGGAGGTGGTGGGCTCTTTGACAGTCATTTGATTGCCATCTCTTGGGGCTGTTTTACTTGTGGATTTCCTGCATTATCAGGGTTTGGACCAGATGTGTCTTCAGAATCCTTCTGGCTCTGTAATTCTATGATTTGTGTAACAAAAGGCAGGGTTGTTTAAACTTCTAGTTTACATGCTCAATGAATTAATCTTAAATCTCAGCATCTCTCAAATTCTTAGCAATATGGGGAATGGATGAAAAAGAGATGTGGAAGCTCTTTCTTTTCCTGTGTTTATGTTAAAGCTGCTTTTGTGAGTGCTGCATCAAACATTTCTGACAGAAGAATTTCAACCATTCTGATTCAGTTTGAGAGAATAGACTTTTCCTTGGAAAATATTTTTTTTTTAAAAAAGGAAAAACTTCAGAGAAATTTCCATTGGTGAAGTTCAGGATTATTTTGCTCACCTGACTTATGAGGTGGCTGCGGAGCACACATGTGTGTAGTTTGTCTTCCATTGTACCATTGTCTGTGTGACAGTGTTATAAGGCAACTCCTTCCACTGGGCTTTTTCTTATCTGAAAATGTGGGCAGCTAAAGAGTAACAAAGACATGGGTGATCGGTGTCACGCCGCCCACAAGCCACTTTGCCCATCTTTGTTCTAATGGATCTGGCACAGCTATTGGGCAAGTCACATTTTCCATCCACTATTAACATTCCTTGAAGTCTTGATATTCTGTTTCCAATTGCTTATGTTCAAGAAAAAAGGTAGTTAAAAAAAAGGGAGGTTTCATAGACATTTATGTTTTTTTGGTTATGTTATGCATTTGGAGGTTTTTTTTCTTTTAGAAAAAGAATACTGCTCTTTATGCATTGCAGTAAGAAAAGTAAATGAGCATTATTGACTGCTTATCCAGAAACATACGTCATATGCAATATATTTAGATCATTCTAAGTATATATCAAGAACTATAAATAGATTTTACAGTTATGATTTTAAAAAGTGAACCATCCTAGAACCTGCAGGTGTAATGTTTCAGAGGAAACTCAATTGCTGATTTTGTTTAAAGACCACTGATACTGGGAAGCTCTTGAAGTTGAACGTAATTATACAAGGAAATGCCCATAGGGAAAAAAGATTTTCCTGGCCCTCAACTGTGATTAGTTAACATCCTTAGGCATGAGGATTATTATTTTCTATTAGTACAACATTCCCCAAAGGCAGGTTTTTCCAGCTTGCAAAGTTGCATACAGTGATTGGTGTTAACATTCATATGAGCAAACAAAATAAATAGCTATATTTTGCTTACATCCACAGGAATGGGTTGGAAAGCCTGTAATTTTTTAAAAAAAACAACACAGAACTTTGAAGTATTAATTTAAAAGAATCTCAGCTTACAGGCTATTTACACAGCATTTACCAATCAATAAGACTCCCAAACAGTTTACACACACAATATAAAGCTCATTAGTCATGCTGCAGATGGACCCAAGTGACTTGATATATTTCACCAGCTTTCAGAAGCAAGGTTATTTAAATTTATCTTACCTATTAAAAGTTCATATTTATATTTTATGAGGGGAGGGAGAGAGAGATTGGCTTCAATATTTTAAGTCTGGTGCGTAAATGAGTGTTATCACCTTATGAAAGTGTGCCTAAAGAAGTTGGAACTACAAAATGGCAAAATTAAAATTAAAATATTAGGAGTGGAGGGGAGCTCTTCTAAGGTAACCTTGCTTAGTGGGTTGTTTCTTTTCTGGAGTCCTCACAGGGCAAAGTGGACAGAGACAAAAGCAGCAGCAGTGTAGATTCATAACGAAAACCAAAGCAAAGAAATAAGGAGATCTGGAAAAAGTACGGCCAGTTAAATGTCAGGAGCATAAGATCAAAGTAACTCACACACAAAAGAAAAAAAGAGGAAAAAAGGCAGGAGTAAAGACTACTATTGGCCTGATCCAATAAAATATCTCCCACACAAACCTTGTTCGAAATGCTCTTGCTCAGGAGAAATTCATTGCTAATGATTTGCGGGAGAGAACATCCAAGTGGATGGGGCCCCTTACAGAATTAGAGTAATGACATCATGGAAATGGTTAAATCAATTAACAGGACATAAAGGAGAAAAAAGGGAGCGGATAAAGCAGCGGCAGAAAATAGTCTCCATTCCTACTGTAATTAAATGCAACAAGAATATTACTGATAAGATTGAAATGTAATTAAAGAAATAATAAAAAGAAAGAAAGGGAGGGGAAAGAGCAAAGGAAAAGGAGATGAAAGTAAAGTTAAGATACAAAATTGTATTGTTAAATCAAATCAGGGAAGGGGGAAAATACAGAAAATTATTAAGTAGAAATGAAGATATTGCAATGAAGCTACATCGTAGTAAATTAATGTGCACTTGTTTTCCTTCCAGTTATTGTGCAAGGTTAGGGTAAATTGTTTCAGCACTGCCACCCCAGGTTCCTCTGTGTCTGACAGCTGCCTTGTAACTTCCCTTCTACCCCAACTTTGATTGACTAGAAAGGAGCCATCCCAGCATTCTTGCTCTTTCCCCATTACCTGCCGCAGGTTGCGTGTCACTTTAACGTCGTGCCACTGGTTGTCATTAAATTTGCCACTGACTGGCTCCACAATGGCCTCAAAGGCTCCGGACCCCAGGTTAATGATCAACGAGACTGCGCCATCTTTCAGAGCCAGGTTGACATAATCAGCCGACTTGCCCGTGTGCAGGATAAGCCCGTTGCGTTGCCACGTCTTGAAGGAGAGGGTGATCTCATCGCTGCTGCTTTGAATGGGATTCTGGGAGAGGTCATAGCAAAGGTATTCAGAACCACGGAAGGTGGCCACGTTCTCGTCTCTTGCTGCAGAAAGACAAAGAGAAAGGTGCAGAGATCTGATCAATCTTGCCCCATTCAGTTCTTGAACTCTTTCATAACTCTTGCAGTATAACTCTTGGTTGCCTTAACCAACATTTCTGTTGCCTGTCCAACACTGTAAAGACAAAGGTCTGCATGAAATGCCCATTTCAGATATGCAGGAAGGTGCCTTTAGCCAAGTCAGACCCCTTACCCATCAGTGAGAGAGATGGGTAGCCTTGGCAGGCCTTGGGAAGGGGTATGTTTTTGCCCCCAGTCCTCCCTGCAGACCGCACAAAGTCCAGAAATGCCTACACAGACACTTCTCTTTGTGTTTTTTTATAGGGATTGAGAAGGGCCTTAGAATCCCCCAAGGTCCAGTCCAAAAACCAGGAGCATAAACAGGGCATTTTGGACTTCTTCTTTTTAAATGAGTTTGTTGGGCCTCAAAAATGCCCCAGTGGAATGCATGCTATCCAGTCCAATCCATAAACTGAAGAGGGGTTTCCATTGGTTAAGGCAGATAAGGGCCAAAGGCAATTAGGCCAAGGACAAAAACATAAAGCATGTATACGATCACTACCTAAAGCTTTTTCCAAGTGTATGATTCATCTTCCCACCAGTGTCAAGTCCTAGCCTAAGAAGTAAATCTTGGACTTCTTACAAACACAAGGAATGTGACATTAGACCAGGGGTGGATTGCTGTAGTCCTCAATATATTCTTGAACTGCAAGTATCAACCCATCAGCATTGGTAGGGTTAGGGCTGATGGAGATTGTAGGCTAAGACATCTGGAAGACCACAGTTGCCCATTAGACCAAGGGAGGGGATTTTTTTGTGCCCACTAGAGCAAGGTGAGGAAACTTTCTGAGTTTGTTGATAAGCACTCTGTGTTGGATTTTGCTTGTGAATGTGGCAGAAGTGGCAATAGCAAAGAGTTAAAAACATTCATAATAGAGATGAGCATGAATTAAAATATGAATCACCAAATTTGTTCAAAACTCACTGATTTGTCAATTTGTATTTGTACAAATCAATGCCTCCGACAAATACGAGTCAATGATTTTTTTTTCAATTTTTGATTTTTCAATTTGTTTTGGCTATAAAATGGCCCCCCAGGCACCCAAAGACACCAAAAAAAGAAGGGTGGGAAGCTTCCTCTGACTTTCCTCTACAATCCCTCCATGTTTGGTGAAGATTGGATTTCCCCCAGTTAGCTGCTAAAGGGCACTTTCCTGGGAGACCCACTTTGTGGGTGTAAACTTGAATGTATGAAACCCAATCTTCACCAAATGTGGCAAGATTGTAAAGGAGAGTTAGTGGAAGCTTCTCTGCGATTTTAGTGTCTCTAGGTGCTGGGGGGGGGCTGTTTTATAGGGTTTTAAAGTAAAAAATGTATTGATGAATAAATATGTTGATTCGTCAGAAAAAAATCCATGAATTCATAATTTGTTGACCTTGCTGAACCACGAATCAAAATTAATCACTATTTTTCTGATTCATGACCACGTCTAATTCATACCTACACCAGGATTCTCTCTCTCTCTCTCTCTCTCTCTCTCTCTCTCTCTCTCTCTCTCTCTCTCTCTGTGTGTCTTTCTCTAACACAAAAATCCCTGAAAATCTCTGATTTTTACACTGTACAGCCAGATTCCCAAACTGACTGTGTTTTGAAGGCCTCCAAAAGGCTTTCAAGAAATACAAGCATCATGGAAGACTTCAAGAAGGAGTTTCAAAGCAAGTGCAGATGAGTATTTCAGGAATGGACCAGACCTTAAAACATTTTGTTTGAAAAATAGCTCCTTACACATTATTAGCTATTAATTTTTAAACAGTAAGACTTAACATTATTTAAATATGCTGCTTTAGTATCATGTTACTAACAGTTTCAAAGAGGTAGCTGCATTAACCAGTTTCAGCATGTATAACAACAAGAATGAAGTACTGTAGAATCTTAGACTAACACATGTCAGGGTGAGTTTTTGTGGGTTACAATCCCCTTCCACAATCACACGGATATGTCTGAAGAACTGAACTGCAAGTTCACACTGAAGTAAATCTGTTAGTCTTTAGGGTAGCACAGTACTTTCTGTTTTTATTTTAGTTATACATATTATTTACACTTTATTTTTCAGATACTTTAGCACTGCTGTTAATGTTTTTAGAACACTTTAAAAAAAAATTGACAAAACTCCTCCTAAAAGAGTTCCCCAGCAATATTTCAGGCATATTGAGTAAGCATCTGTCACACTAAAAAGGAATTCATTCCCTTACCAGTTATTACACTATTTTATTTTACTTTCATTTTTTAAAAAACTTCATTATGCCTTGTTACTCCTCAAATGATATGTTACAAGGTACATCACCAGTTGTAATACAAACTTTGGGAAGGAGAAATTATGGGGTAGGCACAATCAGACTTGCAACTAGGCTGGGGCAAGTGGGACTTTGACCCAAGATGCTGAAATGTAGCGAGAATAAAAATTGGCTGCAAGATGGTGTCTGAACTGGCCCATTGATCTTTATTGCCGGATGGATGCAAACCTACCCATCCCAAACACGAATATCGCCACCAGACTCTTCTTTCCAGGTAGAAGAAAACACAAAACAGCTGACTCAGTGCAGGACCCGTATGGTCACTGTGTACTCACACCCAGGTATTCCTTCCCATTTGTCCATCTTTTTTCCATATACGTCACTCTCATGTGGCCTAAGCTTAACCAACAGAGCAGTAAACCTCTAGGCATCAAAACTTAGTTACAGCTCTGGCTATCTTAAATGATTTCCAATCTTCCACCTATGTGATAAAACATGCAGACACACCACAATGAGCCCCCAGTCACAATGCTCACAATAAGAGAATGAATGACCAGTGAACAAATGGACAAGGGAGGAACATTCAACTAAACTACTTTGGCAAACTTATGAGAAAGTTAACATACAAACGAACCCAGACCTCCAAAAATCAACAGATGAAACTAGCATATACTGTATCTTAGCTCCTTTCCCATGCACAGTCTCCTTCGGGGATATTAGTTCTTCACTTAACCATCAAACACTGTATGGTAAGGGAGGAAGATTTATCAGGGCTAGTTTTACTGTGAAGTTGGCATTGTCTACGGAATCGTCTAACAGATAACTTAATGTGACTAATTAACTGCTTTTGACAAATTGCTCTTTAGCCACTAGGGTTTTTTTAGTTTGACTAATAACTAAAAATCAATTATCTTGACGGATTTCTCTGTGGTTTTCACTCATTAGTAAAGCAGCATAAAGCTAAAGATGTCCATGTTACATTATAGAGTAAGATTGCATGGAGGAGGGACGCCAATTCAAATGATGGGAAACACACTTTCTGCCAGTAGCCCAGGACCATGTTTGGGACTAGACATATAGGGCAAGAGATACATCCACTTGTAATAAATCTTGCACAGCAGTACCCATTCAGCTCAATGCCATGGGCTTGATCTAGGCTAGTTAGTTACAACGTAAGTCCATCTGAGTTCAGTGAGAACTAAGTAACTAAGTTGACCCCCCCCCCCCATTTTTTCCTATCCTGAAGCCTGCAAATGACTTAGTAAGCAGTTCAAAGCAGTTGAACTTGGGCACACACTGCTCTCTGAAAGACTTTTAACAGTTTGTCTATGCTGTCTTTGATTTTGCTTGATAATTATTTGTAAAACCACATAGCCCAATCCTATCATAGATCAGTAATCCATTAAACACAACATTCTCTGAACTGGTCTCATCATTGTTAGAAGTGATTAGTGCTTACATACGCATCACTCAGTAAAACAATCCATCTTCCATAACTTGCAGGTGGACACTCTGACTTTCAAAAAAATCTTGTTTACTGTTAACAATTTTTTAACAAGGAATCTTAGATCTAAATTGAATTATTTTTCAGACCCATTGAACAAATGGCAATTTGGTCAGACCTCTAAAGTAAATGGATCTACTTTAGTTAGAACTAACAATTTAGCTCCCAGAATTGCCATGATCATAAAAGAAAGAAGAATATTCACTTAAAGCATCCCTGTTCAACTGTTTTCTCAGAAAGGCTTTTGTGTACACTTCTTTGTAATTCAACACTTTGTCCATTTGGACACTGGCACATATTAGCTTATAGCTCTCTGGCCTAGAAGAACCACTGACAAAATCACTTTTCTGAAGAGGTGAGACACAAGAGTTTAACGGCTCTCTCTCTGTCTACTCTGTTAAGGCAATTTTTCTGGTCTAGTTGCTTCTGGTGCAAAAGAAGGAAATGTGTTACAATTAACTCAAACACACGCTCTATATATCTGCAGGTACTTCTGATAAAATAGCTAAACTCTGAGGTCATATGCCAAATAGTCATTATGACTGAACCATTTCCCCACAACCAGAGGCTTGTGAAGCATTTAATATATATTTAAAGAGCTGCAATGAGGGTAAAGTGAGTGTGAGCTTAGTATAAGTTATGTTAATAGGACTCATAACTTCAGCCATGTTAAGGAATTTAAGTGAGTTATTCTCTGCAGCTGATTAAATGAAAGCTAGGTTATGAATTTAAATATCAGAGGATTATTATAACTCGGTATAACTCGGTAAACATCGGATAAAATGCATCTGCCATAAAAGCAGTCATAGTTCTCTATATATCTGTAAGGTAGCCAGCCCTGCTGAAAGCAATATGACTTGCTTTCTGGTGAATACTTAAAGGACTGTACTCTAACAGCTGCTAGTCTATTATCCATTTATTAGTTTTTTCACAGAATTTGGACCCAAGGCAACTCAAACCAAAATTAAAACAGATACAGATAAGTCAGTTTACATTTAAAACAGGCATAATAGCATATAACAAGGCTATTAATAAGACACAAGCAAGCTATAATACTGAAACAAACAAATTGAAAAGCAATTTGAAAGCATCACTCCCCCATCCACCCAAAAAAATACATCACAAATCCTCTTCCTGAGTAGCCGATTGATTGCTAAAAGTCCACCAGAAAATAAGGGGTTTTGCCAGCCTCTAGAAGAATGTCAGGGAATGGACCAGTGTCATCTTCAATGGGAGGGAGTTTCATAGCCTGGGAAAAGCCTACAATGTGCCTGTGAGAGTGATGGCAGCCAGGTGTGTAAAGGAGAATATATCACATGGTAGCCAATTGGTTGTCTGTGGGGTACCTCCTGCAGGATATTAATGTACAAAGCTATCATCATGTTATCATAATGTGCTAAGAAGGAAAGAGTGGTTCAAAGACAGAGTATGCAGGCTCAACACTTGGGAAGAACTTGACTTAACCAGCCTACTAGATATGCACATCTGAAATGGAATTAAAGTGCATTGGCAGAATAATAATTTTTAAATGAATTTTAAAAGAATGGCTCAGGCACAGGAATGGCCAGGGAGCAGTAAGTGGTCACTTAAGGTGAGTGATCACTGGAGATGGCAAATATGCCATTCCGTCACCTCTCATCATCACCATGTGGTGCTCACATGTTATGCTGCTGCTAGAGAAGAAAAGGGCAAGTAGCACAGCAGCTAGCTGCCTGGTTCCCAAAAAGTTCCCTCCGAGCCAAGGAACAGTGGGAATAATGTTCTATACTTAAAGGATGGCATCACAACTGATTTTCATACGTCACACTGATAATCTGGCTCTAATGCTCAATTTATCTTCTGTGGTGATTCTAAAGAGTTATCAACAGTCACTTAGTAAACTTGTTCTTGAGCTAATTTCAGATTTAACAAGCTATCAAAGTGCACATTGTGGAAGCAAGAGCTCATAGAAACAGGAGATTTATTTGTCAGTGCTGTTTCTTTATTGTTGAATATAAAGGAAAACAGAACCCATAGATCTTCCAAACAAGGATCAGAAAAGAAAAGTGATCAAGCTAATGCAGAAATGGCATTTTCTTTTTCTTCATGATAGAAAACATATTTCCATACAATTCTGAATTTGGAAGGAATTATGTCATCTAATCTCTTCCATTGCTATAATCTGATCTAGTTCAAGGTAGAACATTTTATATGTTGCTCCTGTATCCAAAGATTAATATATACAATCCAGAGGGTTGTATCTTGGACAGTATATTCCAAGTAATGAACAGAACTGAACACACCAGAGAAGCTTTCTCCATCTGTTATCCTCCATAGGTTTTAGATTACAACTTCCATCGTTCCAGCCAGCACAGCTAGCCATGGTAGCAAGGGGTTATGGGAACTGTGATCCAAAAGAGCTGGAGAGCACTGATTGGAGGAAGGCTTAGAGGTAAGGTTTGTATGCAAAATTATTATGTTTGTGATGTATGCACACATGTGTGTGTTTAAACATATCTGAGAGATACTTAGAGCCCTTGATGAAACTTGAAATGGGATTGTACTTATAGACACGATCGCTCCTAAACGCCCTCTCCTCTGCAGAGCTCGGCCTGCGTCCTGGTTTAATCAGGACCTGAGAGCGATGAAGCAAAATAGGAGAAGGCTAGAGTGCAAATGGAGAGTAGACCCGACGGAACAGAATCGAGTAGCTGTCAGGGTCGCGACTAACCTTTATCTAGCCAAGATAAAGGCTGCTAGGCGAACACACATCGCTGACCGGATAAGTGAAGCTTCAAATCAGCAGGCGGAGTTATTCCGTATAGTTCACGACCTATCCGGAATTGGTCTAGGTGATGGGCCTCCCCCTAGTATTTCACCAGACCAATTTGCAGCATTTTTTAAATCTAAAGTGGAGGCCATCCGCCGGGAACTCTCTCCTTTTTTGGATACAGTGAGTCGAGCAGAGATGTCCAGCGCTCCGTCTTGCCCAGTGGGTCTTGATCATTTTCAGCCAGTGACACCAGAGACTGTGGACAAGGTGCTTGATCGTTGTCGTGCCACCACCTCATCCCTTGACCCTTGCCCGGCCTGCCTAATCAAAGCAGCCAGGCCTGTAACAACCGAATGGGCAACAGAAATAATTAATGGGTCTTTTCTTGAGGGCAGGGTTCCTCCTGCCCTCAAGGAGACACTCATTAGGCCCATAAGAAAGAAACTAAATTTGGCGGCGGACGATATTGGCAATTACAGGCCCGTCGCCAATGTTTCTTTCATGAGCAAAGTGGTGGAGAGGGTGGTGGCCGACCAGCTTCAGGCTCACTTGGATGAAACAAATGCCCTGGATCCATTCCAGTCGGGTTTCAGGCCGCGCCATGGTACAGAAACGGCATTGGTCGCCCTGTATGATGACCTATTGAGAGAGGCCGACAGGGGAAAAACGTCCCTGCTGGTACTCCTCGATATCTCAGCCGCCTTTGATACCGTCGACCACGGTATCCTCCTGAGGAGGCTCTCCGAGCTGGGAATTGGTGGCCTGGCGTTTGCTTGGCTCCAGTCCTTCTTGGAGGACCGTCCTCAGAGAGTTCAGCTTGGGGAGAGGGTTTCGTCCCCGTGGAGCCTCAATTGTGGGGTTCCGCAGGGTTCGATAATCTCCCCAATGCTGTTTAATATCTATATGAGGCCGCTGGGTGGTGTCATCAGGGGATGTGGAGCATCGTGCCATCAGTACGCTGATGACACACAGCTCTACATCTCCTTTTCTCCAACTACAGTGGATGCCGTTCTGCCCCTTCAGCGCTGCCTGGAGACTGTACTGCAGTGGATGCAGGAGAATGGGTTGAGGCTGAACCCGGACAAGACGGAGGTACTGAGGGTGGGTAGCCCTGCCATCAGCGGTCTGGGAAATTCCCTCTCATTTGGGGGGGGTGACTCTTACCGCGAAGAGTGAGGTTCGTAGCTTGGGGATACATCTGGACCCGGCGCTCACCATGGAAACCCAGGTGGCGTCAGTGGTCCGATCCGCCTATTATCACCTTAGGCGGGTTGCCCAGCTGCGTCCCTATCTTGATGTCGGGGCGCTCACCACATTAGTGCATGCGCTCGTAATCTCGAGATTAGACCATTGTAATGCACTCTACGTGGGGCTACCTTTGAGACTGACGCGGAAACTCCAAATGGTGCAGAATGCGGCGGCCAGACTTATTAGTGGTGTGAGGAAATACCATCATATCTCTCCCACTCTGGCCGCATTGCATTGGCTGCCCATTCGTTTCCGCGTCGATTTCAAAGTTTTGATGATAACATATAAAGCCTTAAACGGCTTAGGACCTCGATATCTGGCGGAACGCCTTCTCCCACCAAAGTCTACCCGTTTCACTCGATCTAGTCTGGAGGTGAGACTGGGGAGCCTGACGCCGAGAGAGGCCCGGAGGGAAAGGACAAGAAACCGGGCCTTTTCGGCGGTGGCTCCTCGGCTATGGAACAACCTACCTCCAGAGATCCGTATGGCCCCCTCGCTGGGCGTTTTCAAAAGCCAATTAAAAACATGGCTGTTCAGGCAAGCCTTCCCCCCGGGCATTATTTGATTTGATTGTTGATTTAATTTGATTTAGTTCCATCTTGAATGATTATTTTTATTTCGAATATTGCTGATATTTTTTAATTGTTTATCAGTACACTGATGTACGCCGCCCAGAGTAGTCAAAACGACTAGATGGGCGGGATAAAAATGTAAGAAATAATAAATAAATAAATCGTACTTCTCTCTTTGTACGGCAAGCATCTCCTAAATACAGATATCAGATACATTATTTATTGTATAGCCATGCGTCATATATATATGTACTGTATAGTGGTAGAGGTAGAGGTAGAGAAATTCCTTTAGGCTCATTTATATACATTCCTCAAATACAGTATCCACTGTGAATTACTTCTACCATGTGAGCTAGAAACCTGTCATTTTTTATCTATCTTGATTATGGGAGGAGGAGGGTAGACCTAAGGGTTTTATGTGTCTCTTCTATGAAATGGGGAAGGTGCATTATGCTCCCAGATCTTTTTAAAATTATAAACCAGCTAGCAGAGTGAAATGTCATAAATAGAATTGATATATGAATTATTCCTTTATGTTACTAGCCTAGCATTTTTAATACTTCTCCAAAGGTCATCAGCCTGCAAATAAATTTTACAGACTTGCTTTTTACTCATAAGAGGGAATAAAAAACTTAATATAATAAAAATATTTTCTAGTAGCAGTCAAAAAAAGCAACTCTTCTATTTGTAGAAGCTAAGCTCCAGTTGCCAGTAATATATTGTTTACTATATTGCAAGGGGAGAACCAGTGTGGTTTAGCAGACAATGTGTTGGACTAGCAGACAGGAGACTTGGATTCAAATCTTTTCTCAGCCATGGAAACTCGGGAGGGGGGAGCGTGCATTCATAAGCCACTCCTTTAAAATCTCAAATAACTCAAAAATCATGTAAGACTTGGCATAAATCAGAAGTGGCTTGATTGCACATAACAGTATCACAAGAGAAAGCAGAAAGATTTTATCTGAATGTATCAGTGGCTCAATATGTGGATGACACCCAACTCTCCTTTCCATTTGTATCTGAGGAAGCTGTTTCGGTTCTAGATCAGTGTCTAGTGTCAGTGATGAACTAGATGAGGCTGAATATAATCCAAACAAGACAAGGTGCTCCTGGTCTGTCAAAAGGCAGATCAGGGACTAGAGATCCAGTCTGTGCAGGTTGGTGGTCTGCCCCTGAAAACACAGGTGCACAGCTTGGGGACGCTCCTGAATTCATCTCTGAGCCTGGGTCCCCAGGTTTTGGCAGTGCCCCGCAGCGAATTTGCACAGTTAAAAATTGTGCACCAGCTGCACCCATTCCTGAAGATGTCTGATCTGGCCATGGTGACACATGCTTTAGTTACATCCCATTTGGACTACTGTTATGCGCTCTGTGTGGGCCTGCCTTTGGAAAGCATTCAGGAATTCCAATGAGTACAAAATGCTGCAGCCAGATTGCTAACTGGGGCTGGTTACAGGGATCACATAACCTGCCTGTTACAGCAACTTCATTGAGTGTTGGTCCATTTCTGGGCACGATTCAAAGTGCTGTTTTTAACCTATAAAGCCCTAAATGGCCTCAGTCCAAGCTATCTCAAAGACTGCATCTTCCTTTACGAGCCTGACTAGATTTTAAGATCAGAAGAAGAAGCATTTCTCTCAGCCCCACCACTCTCCTAGCTGTGTTCGGTGGGTACATGGGAGAGGGCCTTCTCTGTTGCTGCTCCCAGAACTCTGGAACGCCCTCCTATGGGAAGCCAGGAAGGCCCCATCTTTGCTATCCTTCTGCAAGCAGGCAAATACCTTTTTCTTCAGGCAGGCTTTCCCCCTAGTGACTGGCTGTGTAAGAGGAGTTTTTGAAAATGGGACTATTGTATTTTTGTTGCTTTTAATGCATTTTTGGTGCTGCTTTCATCTACTAGTTTTAATATTATATTTGTTTGGTTCTTTTTAAATATTGTAATAATTTATTGTTTTAGCTTTTAATATTATTTCTTTTTTAATAATGTAAGCTGCCATGGGTCCTTTTTTAGGAGAAAGGTGGGAGATAGATAGATAGATAGATAGATAGATAGATAGATAGATAGATAGATAGATAGATAGATAGATAGATAGATAGATAGATAGATAGATAGATAGATAGATAGATAGATAGATAGATAGATAGATAGATAGATATGAACAGATATAGAAAAGAGTAAGCTCCACAGGACTTATGAATGCTGAACAGCGGTGCTGCCTTCTTCTGAATTTACTCTCACTTCATCACAAGAAAATGGTGTTCTGAATTTGCCTACATATACATTCGTGCATCTGTTAATTACATTTTCGTACGTTCAGCTTCTCATATCGAAAGTTCTTCATTTTGTGGATTTATTTCAGATAATTTCTATACCACTTTTTATTTTAAATTTTCGAATTGTTCACATATAGCAATCATGAGACTACTGCCTTTTGGAACAGGTAATAAGCACCCCCAACATTAAGACCGAATGAATCCCACAGCATCACAGAACTGTTTGTGACCTCAAAGACAACCTAGCACAACCCACTGCTGACAGCTGCTATGTGTTATGTCCTTCAGGAGCAAAGCAAATTGGTTGTGCATCTTTGGTCTAGAACTCTTCCTTCTCCCTATCTTAACTGATATAACCTATAGTTACTGAATCACTGTAATATCACAACTACCAGTGAATTATGTAATTATATGGGAAATGTGGCAAAGAGACAATATATAACTCTGAGACTCACATACTGCATTGTGAAAAAAAATTTGGTCCTAAGGAATATTTCATTTTTAGTAACTCAGATATAAGGTTGGTCATCTATGGGAGAGGTAAAGAAAGCTATTTACATGTTTTCAATTAACGCTTTGGATTTCTGAAGTGAAATAACCATTCTTGGCATTTCTGTTGAAGTTCATTTCTAATGAAAATAAATATATATAGCCTATAGACAGAGGGTATAGTAGACAATGGTCAGCAAGATGAATTCAAATGTAATTCATTTTGTGTGTGGATTTTCTTCTGCATTTACCGTCATCAAAATTTGAAGGAATCATGGGTCACTGGAGTTCTTTGGTTATCACTGTTCAGAACCTCAAAAGCAACTATTACTACTACTCTTTTAACTGTGTGATTATGAACATTTTGTTCTATTTCAAGTGTCACATTGTCACTTCTTAACCTAAGTATATTATGGCTGAAATCCAGCTGGTGTAACTATTCATGTAAATGGTGATTACACCATCACCTATGGTATTGTTCAATTCAATTGAATTGAAAACTTCATACTCACCCACACTCAATTTATGAGACTCCCTAGGGATCTCTTTTGCTCTGGGGAAACCTTTGGTTCCCTCAGGACATTGGGCTGAGAGCTTTTGAAATCACTGCCACTGTTCCAGCCACCAGACCATGACTGCTGGCCAGCAGTGGGTCAGCAGTGATTCAGCAGCAATTCTTCAATTTTAAATACCAGCTAACGCCCCATCCCAAGGCTCCCAAAGGCTTCTGCAAGGCAAAAGGGATCTCTAGAAAGCCTTAGAACCTGAAGGGGAAGGATAGGAAGTTTTAAATTAATTTAAAATAATGCTTCAGTTAATGACTTCATCACCATTTACATGGTGTAGTAACATCAACTCGATTTCAGCCAATAGATCCTTACTTAAAAGTCTCAGGAATATATATGTATATTTTATGGTCACATTAGAACTTCACTGGGGTTCTCTAGGAAATAAGAACAGGCACAAGCTCTTAGGAAGTAACATAAAATGCTTATTTTACTACAAAACCCAATGGAAGCCTAGAGCTTCTAACTACAGCTAGCCACCTTAGCAGTAACAAAACAGAACAGGCTTCTTTCCTGGAAGGCGTATCAAAGCCTTAATTTATTATTCATCACAGCATCATTATATGCTGCAACATTCATGTTCATATTTAGATATTAAATGGTCACATATAATTATTATATGCACCTCCAGTTATGATAATAATTACATGCTATCAAGTTAATTCTAACATGGCAATTCCTCTATGGTTTTCTATGAATAAAGTATAAGAAAGTGACTTATCAGTCCCTCCTTTCGGGAGCATCCTGGGATAATACATTTTGCCCAAGGACAAACCATGGAAGGGAATGTAATCCCATCAGCCACACATGCTCTAGGGGATCTCAGCTGGCCCCATCCCAGGAAGCACAGTAGAGATATGATCTCCTGGCCCCCAGCTCTGCAGCAAGGTGCTTCAACTCACTGAACTATAGGTACCAGGTGTATCTCTATATACAAAAACACATACACAGCTAGAAGCCAGGTATGTGTGCTCTCACAGACATCTACTATCACTGTTTTGATGAGGAAATGAACTGGTTAAAATACTACAAGATCCTGACCCACTGCAACAAAGGATTTAATCCTTGCCTAATTAGAAACATGTGAGTAATCCATTTTAAATGAGCATAGCTAACTGTGTGGTTAAAATTAGGCACTGCTTTGCAAGCTTTACAATGAAGTCAGTATTCTCATTGCTAAATACAGCCATTTTGAAATAATAAATTTCCCCATTGAAAGTATGCCAGTTGTAGGGATTTTGTAAACCTGTTCATCACACTTTTAGCTTGCCTCTGGTTTAAGAGGGCCACACACTTGATTTCCTGCTGGAAAACTGAGTATAACACAGTATTCCAAAATAAGGCTTTTGAGTAGTGCCCATGATTAGATTTACCTATGGCAGCCCGACCTTGTGACACTATAAACTGGCCTCCACAGGGTTTATGAGGTCAGCAATCTGAACGATGCTAGTTTATAGTGATGGAAATAGATTTTATGTTTTTTTATATTAACTGTCTTACACCAATAACTATACAGGATTGGTAGTATAAATTCTTGTGAGTCATCTTATTTAAAAAGCTGTTGGCAACACAAACTATCTGCTTTTGCTAGATCAAGACAACTTGGTGGGGCAACAGATCCATAGTATGATAGTGTTTTCAATCCCCCCTGTTGCCATGTATCAAAATCACCCTGAGACAATTATAGTTCATGTCTCCAGCCTTTCTGTTCTGCAGTCCATCCTCTCTTTTAGGTAGCACTCCCCTGCTGTTGTTCACTCATGCTTGACTTATGTGAGTGAATGGTGAGGTTGAAGTAGACAGACAAAAAGAGAGATGTGGTCATGCCCCTGAAGACACTTGTGTATCAGGTTTTAGAACTTAATACTTTGGTTTCAGAAAATTAATATGAGAGTGTCTTGAGAAAACATCCCCAATTGTATGAGAATACAGTAGGTCAGGCACAGTGGCCGCGTAATGCTGATGATTGCTGGGAAAGAATGTTCATGTTATAGTCTTGCCTACAGGATCATGAAATATGTCTAGCCTCATGTATGTACTACTGCTGTCATGATTCATGATGCTGTTTTAAAGTCTGTACCCATTAGTTTCATGTGTCTAATCCTTTATGGGAAAAAGTCCTATGGCTCCTCTTGCATAGTTTACTTCTCACTAGTTCGTGAACATTTGTAATTGAAACAAAAGATAATGCTATCTGAAGAAACACTTCTCTCCAATATTAGCCTCTTCGGGTTCTGAGATCTTCAGAGGAAACCTTCCTCTTGCTCCTGCCAACTCCAATGGCAGATCTGATGAGAATGTAAGGGAGACCATATTCTGTAGCCACTCCCAGGTTGCTTGCCCTCTCTGAGCCCCTTCTGTCTGCAGGCCAAGATCTATTTGTGTAGAAAGCCTTGTTTTCATCAACTTTCTGTTGAGGAAGGATTTATTAATTGATTTATTTGATTTATTTATATACTGCCCCATTAATGTAGGTGTTATACACTTTTATCTTTTTTGTGTTTTTAAATGGTTGTTATAAGTATTTTTAACTGATAACTTTTAAAATCATATTTTCATCTCATAACCTATGTCTTTTTAACCATTTCTGTTGTAATTCGTTATGAGGGAGATGCTCCAGGCATGCCTAGGGGGCTGTGCACCCTCACCCTGTGCCCCTTGGCAGGCCTAATAGACATTCTGGCAGTTGTGTACCAGGAGGGTGCAGAGAAGGAAATGGAGGGTCCAAGTGGGGGCCTGAGACAGATGAGCCTCACCTCAGCCAGGGGGTAAAGACCGGGTGAAGTTGGAGGGAGTATGATTTAAGGGAAGAAGAGGAAGAAGGAGGGGAGGACTCATCTCCCACCATGGAATCATAGGCAGAGAAGTAGGGGAGAGGTGAAAGAAAAACTGGACCAAGTATTTTGCACCCTGGGGGAGGAGGAGGATGTGCTGACCATTGAGTCTAGAACTCTGGATAGGGGTTGTCATGGTTAAGATATGAAGGCATGGAGTGGACACACCAATCTTCAACCTGCTGTTGATAACAGCGCCTTCACTGAGCCTCTGGTGACCATGAAGGCCAGCTGGGCACCTGGGCTCCACCCTGACCCAACAGAGGTGCCGAAGGAAAAACTGCCAGAAGAAGCACCTTCTGAAGACTTGGGGGCTCTGTGAACCCGTAAGTGTTCAGCAGTAGCTTTTCCTGAAGAGAGTCAGCAAGCTACAGGCTGTTTGGAAAGCCCAGCACCAACCACAGACTGGAGACAGCCCAAGACAGTGAGCAGAAATCAGGCTTGGGTTAAGACTGAACTTGGGAAGGGGCTAGTGAAGTCAACTCACCTCACCTAAAAACTGGTGGGATGGAGTACCTCCAGTGCCCAACTATTCCTTGTACCCCATTCCCCTACTCAAATTCAATTTCAGCAACTCTGGGAGTCTCGACTTGATGGAATCAATGGCTGAAGAGGGTCTCCCTGCCATCCCTACCCTAGGCGGGGGCTGCAGCATTCACATTCATGTTGTGAGCTGTCTCAAGCCCTGCAATGGCAAAGAGGTTTGACAGAAATGAGTTAAGCAAAATGAAACATCATAATAGCTGTGCTGAAACAGATGAAAGATCTATAAAGTATATTTGAGTGCCAACCATGTACCTATGGGAACCCACAAACTGAACATGAGTGTGATACACCCTCTTGCTTCTATTTCCTGGCTGCTGTGTTCAGAGACATCCTGCTTCTAACACTGCATTTAATATAGGCTAGCCTTATTTTATAGGGACGAGGTGGCGCTGCAGGTTAAACCGCAGAAGCCTCTGTGCTGCAAGGTCAGAAGACCAGCAGTCGTAAGATCGAATCCACGCGACGGAGTGAGCTCCCGTCGCTTGTCCCAGCTCCTGCCAACCTAGCAGTTCGAAAGCATGTAAAAATGTGAGTAGATAGATAGGTACCACCTCGGTGGGAAGGTAACGGCATTCCGTGTCTAGTCGCACTGGCCACGTGACCACAGAAACTGTCTTCGGACAAACGCTGGCTCTATGGCTTGGAAACAGGGATGAGCACCGTGCCCTACAGTCGGAACGACTGGACTAAATGTCAAGGGGAACCTTTTAGCCTTATTTTATCTAACCACTTTCATGGCCTTCAAAGTTAGTGGCCTCTTTTGATAAATGTACAGTTCTGAAGGTTTCTATATGAGCACCAGATACATGAACAAAGCACACAGATGTGTATTTATTTAGGAGGGATGGAAGTCACCTTTATAATACCTTTACAGGGATTAATTAGAATGCATGGGGCCAATGACCTCTTCAAGAATATTGAACTGAGTAAAACAATCCACCTCAGAGAGAGATGGATCTCTTTGTGTTTGTGTGTGTTCCAAATGCTGTTAGGAAACTAACATCCATGCATTTCTGTCAGCAGTTTGGTTGATTATTGGAACAATCATTCATGTCAAGACTTGACACACTTGACTCTTAGGTGTCTTCTCTACAGATGGCAGAACTACAGTACATTTTGATAGACTGATGGGCCAAGAGCAATGAAGTTCCTGGGGAAGTGATTAAAGTGTAAGAAAAAAAACTCCCACTGAAGCTGCTTGAATACTGAATGTAGCTTAGAGCTGCCTACAGAAGCTTTGCTATGACACTGAACGCCACAGAGAAACTTCTATCTTCATATTTATACAATATAATTCAGTAGAAATTCTCTGAATAGTATAGGGATTATTGCAGCCTTTGCCTCTGATCTGCAAAGAACCACCAAAGGCCCTCTGCAGGGTTTCTATAGAACACTTTACAGGTAAAATTGTTTGTGTTGAGGATGACATGGAGTCACTACTGTGACAAATTAGCAAGGGTGTTGGCAAGTCTTTGGTTCTGACTCCAAGTCCAAGTTCGAGTCTTTGGTACCAAGTCCCAAATCTGAGTTCGTGTTTTTGGTACCAAGTTCTGAGTGCCAAGTGCCAAGTTTGAGTCCCTATTAATAAACAAACTTTTCTCCCCAGAAAAAAAGGGAGGGGTAAGTGGGTTCTCAGTCATGAGTCAAGGCCTAGTCGAGTCACCGATGCAACTTAAGTCCTACTTGACAGTGAATCTCACAACTCAAATCCCCATCCCTACAAATCAGTTATCAGGGATGTACATGAATTTGTTTGATAGCTCAATATTAATCATTGCTGTCTGATAAACTGGACAGAATCCTTTGAGAACTGCTGCCCACTACTTGCTCCTTTTATCCATGCCTTATTGATTGCTCATACCTTGCCAAACCAAACAACATTCCTAGCTTGTCTATACAGTGGTGCCTCGATTCACGAATTTAATCCGTCCCAGAAGATGTTCGTAAGTGGAAATGCTCGTAAGTCGAAGCACCATTTCCCATTGAAATGCATGGGAACGGGATTAATCCGTTCCAGCATTTAAAAAACAACAACAAATAAATAAATAAATAAATAAATAAATAAATAAATAAATAAATAAATAAATAAATAAATAAAACACTGCAAGCCCCTGGGGCTGCAAAAAACAACACAAATCCAAAAATAAACATAACCCCACCAGCCCAATCCCACCCTGCAAAAGCCACCCAAAAGCCACCTCCTTCCCTCCTCGCCGCCGCCCCCATCCCACGGCGGCAAGAGGCCTTCCCCGGGGTCGCCGGGCACTCTTGCGTGCCGGGCGCCGGGAGCCTAAGCACCCCGGAGCCAAGAGAAGCGGAGCGCATCCGGGGGGCCCGGCCAGCCCCAGCACGTTCCTTCCGCAGCACCCGCTTTCCCCGGAGGGCCGGCGAAAGTTGGCCAGGCTGCGGTCCGCGTCCACGTCCGGCAGACCGCCCCCCGGCCAGCCTTCCCCCCCCCGCAGCAGGGCAAAGTTTGGCAGCGGCGCCCGTCCTCCTCCCTGCGTGCGGGGCTGGCGGGCGCGGGGGACTCACCCGGGAGGCTGAGCATGGCCGGGATGGTCCGGTGGCTCGCCTCCTGCTGGCAGTGGCAGTGGAAGCCTGGGAGGCTGAGCCTCCCTTTTCCTAACCGTTGGGGCGAAAGAGCTACAAAGAAGCAGCCTTTTCACCACCAATGGTTTGAATTTCCTGCCTTTCCCCCCTGCCTTTTTCTGTTCTTACGTCGAAGCTCCGCTCGCAAGTCGAAGCAAAATTTTGCAAGCGGAGCTGCTCGTAAGTCGAAATGTTTGTAGGTAGGGGCGTTCGTAAGTCGAGGCACCACTGTATTGGGATTAATTCTTTGAGACCAAAATTGTTAAAGGAGGCTATGATTTTTGCATTCTTGAATGGGGACATACAAATGTATCTATTTCAAGTTTGTGTCTTATGTGTTCAGGCATGTGTTCTAGTTCTTTTCTCTGTTTTTCTCCTGTCTCTGAATGATAATTTAAAAAAAATCACAAGTGTAACTTTGGAAAAAAAAATCAGTACCAACATCCACATTGAGTTAGTATGAATATTTTTTCCCTGTCAAATGTACATTTCTAGAAATATTTGCTCTAAAAACATGCATTTCTTTATTTTGATTTGATATTATTTTAACCTATACAAACTGTGCAATTTGGGGAAAAACATTTCTTGAAAATGAGAAGAAAATATCTGTTCCTTGTTCACAAATGTAGATCTCCAATCCAAGTGTCACCCTTACATTAGCACAAGTTTGTTGATCTGTGTGGCACACTGAATTTACCCTGCTGAGAACCAGATTGGCACAGAGATTGGCGTTAATTTATTACAGACAACGAAGTTATAATGTTTAGCTTAACTTGGGGGTTTTGCATCAGTGTTTTTCCAGAGATAAGTTCTTCAGATATGGGAGAATTAAGGGAAAAGAAACCTCTTGTTAGAGGAGAGGATCACTATGAGCAACATTTGAAAGAAAAACTACTTAAAAGAAAAACTATTTCTCCTTCCTTTCCAATATTTGCATCATTCATCCTAAGGAAGAGTCTTAAAGTAAGCTAAAGAAAGGTAAGGCTAAAGAGATGATATTATTAAGGGAGGGAGAAAGGGAAACAAGGGAATGCTTCTTTATTGTGTAGTTTAGAGGCATTTTTAAAAATTCTTGGAGTTGTTTCATTTTCATCAAACTAAAAACAGCGGCAAAGTGGCAGAGAAGAAATAAAGTAAGATTTTTAAAATCTTCGTTCTGGTAAGGCTTTTAGTGTAGCAATATTATATACATGTAACATCAATTTAAAAGCTATCTGTTTAATTTAAACATAATTTAATTAGATATTTTAGCTTATTAATGTTAAAGTTAATGGGTGACCATTTTCACTAACTAGCCTCTCTCTAGACCTGTAGAGAGGTATACACAAAAGACAGCCTCCATGTACAATTTAAACTGCTGTGTAATATCTTAAAAAGAAGTTGTTTTTCATGATACCATTTGTCCTATTCAAATAAAATAGGCATGAAATGGGTGTGGAATAATGTCTGTCCTCTCTACACAACCACACACACAAAAGAGTTTTAGAGGAGGAAACATGAAACACATACATTGGCAGATGGATGCTTCCTTCTCTATTTTGGCCCGCCTTCCCTGCAAATAAGGCATTTCTCTTTCTGCTTGTCTATGCTTTTCCTTTGCAGCAGAGCACAAGCCATGTCTACAGGGGAAGAGCTTAATGACTCAAATGCAATCTCCAAACACCTTATCAGCCATGGACAGACCCATTTCTGAAAGCTGACCTTTACCATGGCATACCATCAGGGATAAAAAGAAAAAGCAAGACAACAAAAATAATTAACACAGTGGCTGGATGAAATAAACCTTAGGCTATGAAGGAGGACTTCAGCCTGTCAGAAGAGACTATTATTGAACCGAGGGTGAGATCAAGAGAAGAGATTCAACACAGAGATGCAGGACAGTTAACTGGCATCCATTTCATCTCCAGCTTTCACTTGTCTACAATATGGAGGCAAGCTGCTAAACAAGGCTACAGCTGACATTGTGTTTAATTTGATGCCAGTGCTCACACTTGAACTAATGGCTTTGTATTTCAACTTAAGTGCCATTTTGGTAAAGAAAGGAATGGGAAGATAGCCAGGGAAGGGCTCAGTTTCCTGAAAGTTAAATCCTCTCTATGCATGGACTTGATTATATATAGGGTCTATTCCAGCTCTGCAGTTCTAAGATTATTATTTAGGAACTGCTGGATAGCTCAGTGGTTTAAGTATCTGGTTGCACTGCCAGAGGTTGGGAGTTCAATTCCTCACTGTGCCTTCTTCACAGAGGCTGTACTGGATGATCCTGTCAGGTATTTTTCAGCTCTGCAGTTCTAAGATGATGATGATGGTTACACGTACACAGGCATTCCTGCATTTCATTCTTTGGAGCCTTCCTTTGTAGCACAAGGATGTTTTCAGTTCACTTCAGAGATACCATCTGATCCAGTTTCTGAGATTCTCTGCAGTGGTGGAATCAACTCCCTGTGGCACTGCCTAGACTACTCCTCTTGATCAGATGCCTCCAGTTTAATGGGATCAAAAATGGGGAGTGGAAAGAAATCCCATGCCAGAGGAAAGGTGCCACTTCACCTGCCATTAAGTCAATTCAATTCAATTCAATTCAATTTATTTGTTACGGTCGGGTGACCAGCTCATAAAACATATTATATGTCTAAAATATACAAAATGCAATTTAAAAAGTGTACAACAGATAATTAATTGTGTACTAGTAATAATATATGGGGAGAATCAGTTACAGCATTTTTATAGCTATCCTTTGAACCATTGGATCACCTAGGACACACTGGTTTGGACAGGGCCTTTGGGGTATAGGGAGTCCTTCCTACATATTTGTAAACATTTGTAAACATGCCATTAAGTGAGACAGCAAATTAAATTTTGTGGCAGTGGCCAAGTGGACTCACCCATTAATTTATCAATATTCACACACACCCTTTCTTTTGTGACTTCAGGAATTCCAAGGTTAAAAGAGAGAATTCTGAATGAATTCATTATCATTGCACAGCACTAAGAGTTCTACTTGGGATAAGGTTTCCTATATACCTCCAACATCAACACCAGGTGAAAAATCAGAGAAATATTTGAATATTGAAGCACTGTGCTTTGTGCCAGCAGATTTTAACCATTACATGTCATAATCAATTGTTCCTAATCAGACTGTATGGCGAACTTCGCCCAATGAGCCTCCAAGACCCAAATTCAGTCTTTATCATAACATCAGCTCAAGCAAAAAGTAAAGCAAATAGGGGAAAAAGGAGAAATGTCAGATCACAAAACCAAAGTCTATACTTTTGGTAATATCAGTCATTGTGTTTTACTGCAGCGAATTCTTTCCAGAGTAATGGTTGCACTGGTAAAAGGTGTAGAACTGAAGGTGCCAATTATTAAAGTCCTGTATTGATTTCCAATCAGCTGTTGAAAAGAGAGCAAGGGGAGAGACATTCTATTACTGTCACTCACATAACATTCATTCCTCAGTCCTGGAGATGGGTTCTGCAAAGATGCCAGATTACTGCCATAGCACAAGCTATTTAGCATGAGAAACAAGCCTGAAACCAAAGGCAGACATTTTGAAAGGAGAGTTGCTGTGGCTCATGACACTTTACAGCAGGGGTGGGCAAGATGTGTGAGCCAGGTTGGACATCCCTGAACTCTTTGGGGGCTGCATCTCTTCCCAGACTATGTGTTTATGTGTGTGTGCACGTGCACATACACACATTTCCAAGAGTTAAACTGGAAATTCATTTCCCTTTTAAAAAAAAATAAAGCCAAAGTCCACACCCCAGCCTCAGGTAAGGTGTTCCTCCTTGTTCAAGAGAAGAATAACCACTCCTGGAGGGTGACACCCCCTCCTCCAAGCCAAAATGTCACATAAATATGCTGGCAGGGCTTTTTGCTTTTTGAATATGAACCAATATGTTCCCAAGTTTAGTGAGATATTAAGCAAACTTAAATTATAGAAATAGTTTCCAGCTTACATTTCTACATCAGCATATGCAAATATTACACAAGCCTCTACCTTCTCTTGCTCTCTAGTTGGTTGGTTTGTTTTGTTGTTGTTTTTTAATGCATAACTGGCCATCATACTGCTTTGGCAAAAGCTCAGCAAGAGTTGTCGAGGATTACCGAAACACATTTGCTCAAGGAAGGAGAAAAGATTCTGAGAGCTCTCTAAAGAGGAAAAATCTATAATACATGTAATAATCACCATTCAATTTATCACCCTAGAGGAGGAGTCCAACTACCTGTATTGATTTATGCAAGGCAAAAAATCCACTCCTTTAAACATTCATCAAAACTGAAATGTACAACTGCAGGAACCTTCTGGGACTCAGAAGTCATCCTCTCAATGTGGCAAATGGCAGAAAGCTCTGAAACACAACTATGTTCCTTGGCAGCAACAAACCCATGAGAATTTTTTTTTCAGGGGTGGGAGGGACTGCACAGCAGCATGTTGACATAATCCATGTCGACAGTTTACACCACAACAATGCAGCCTATCTGTCTACATTAAAATAACAAATAAATTCAAGATCCATGCCCCTTTCCCCACAGATTTCCATGCTTGGCACTGAAGGCCCTATTCTGTAGTGGCACAAAGAAATGGATTTACCCACAGACAGACTAAGCGTTTGCTGAGGCAGCCTGATGGTGGGTGGTGGTAAACAAAGTACAGACCTCCAGATGTTGCAGGACTGCAACACTATACATTTCTTTTCCCTGGTTATGTTGGATAGGGCTAATGCAAGTTGCAATGCACTCTAGTAACATTTGAACAGCCACAGTTTGCCTGCTTCTGGGCTAAACCAATTTCCAGTACATGCTAGAACAGTGCTTCCCAACCTTGGGTCCCCAGATGTTCTTGGACAACTCCCAGAAATCCTGGGCAGCACAGCTAGTACTGAAGGCTTCTGAGAGTTTTAGTCCAAGAACATCTGGAGACCCAAGGTTGGGAACCACTGTGCTAGAGGAAAAGTTACAATGTTTGGGGCATTAGTTTAGGAAAAGAGAGTGTATGGGGAGAAGTCGTAGAGATGTATAAAATTATGATGTGGAAGAGGTAGAGCTTTTCTCCCTTGAAGTACTTATATCTGAATTATCACTGAAACTGAATAGTGTGAGATTAGGAACAGATATACTAAAAGGAACACATTAAACTGGAATTCACTGTCGCAAGTTGCAGTGATGACTGCCATCTTGAGATAGTTTGAAAGAGCAAGGTGAGAGCTGTCAAAGTTTACAAATCAGTGTGGCTCACCTATACATCACCTCCAGTATCAAGACAATAGTTACTGGGGAATACGAGATGGGAGGATGCAGTTGCATTCATGTTCTGCTGGCAAACATGTAATAGACAGTTGCTTGGTCACTGTATTTACAGAATGGTAGATCAGAAAGAACTTTGATGTGATTCAGCATGGTTGTTCCTAAGTTCTTAAATGTCTCCAGATCATGGCCTATAATTTGGCATTCTGAGATGTGACTGCTTTTCACCCTTGCATCAGTCCATACCTGTGTCATGCAACACAGTAGGCCCTGTATAGGAACCTGTTTCCATATGCAGCCCACCCCTCACTTGATTATGGCCAAACTCTATAATCATACGACTCATGTATTTTATCTATGTGCTTACCTTCTCAGTAGCTAATCCTTCTTACTATCACACAAGCTTTGTCACTTTATCCATTTGCCAACACAAGAAAATGACAAAATGACAACATTTTTATTTGTGGCTATGAAGTTCAAATATACTGTTTGCATATATAGCATAACAGTGTTATTTATCTTATCCTGCAGGGCCTGTGAATGGCATACTCCAATGCTTGTCTCCTTTCTCTTAGCCATGATATACCATGGTTGATGTAAAGTGATAGATCACCGGAATCCTGCTGGCTCTAGCAAAGTGAAGCACTCCATAACAAAAATAAAATTATTTTCACATCTTGGTATGATTTATCACAGTAAGCCTGCTAGTTCTATTGATTCAATAGGCACTTTGCAGGATTGAGAGAATATTATTAAAACCTTGCTCAGCTGATACTACTAGGTGTCAAGCAGAAAAACAAAGAGAGTCACTCTCTTGGGCCCAACAAAGACTATTCTGATATTCTAAAGAGCTGTTTTCTGTACTTCAGCAGAGTTAAACCAGAGGTGGGGGAGAATACGAGAGCTGCACCGCCCTTTGCGCATGCACACGAGCGCACCCGTATGAGCGCCCCCACTCCTTTGCACATGCGCACCAGCCGGTCCGCGGGGCTAAAAAGGTTGGGGACCGCTGCATTAGAGCTTTTATTTTGGATGGGACTCTCCAGTATTTCTGCCCCCCAAAAATTGTCCAGACCTCATTATTATAAGGACAACTAAGAAAGCGATTTAAAAATGGGCAGATACAAGGAACATCAAATTAAAAGGAAAATGCTATTTAAAGAGGATTGCATTCTACTGACCTATCATTATTCATTCCAAGCTCTAACATGGTATTAACTGTCTGATCCTTAATTTATATAGACCACTCAGTATACCTGAAACATTTTAAGACCTGAAAAATCTCTTTGGACCCTGGATAAGCTTTCTCTAACCCTTGCTTAGTGCATAGTCTGAATAACAATCATTCCTCAAAGGTAGAAAGCATTTTCCTGCATACTATGTTCTAGTTTTTATAAAGAATAAATCCCAGAACAGCATTCAAATATCAGTTGCTATTATATACTCTATTGAGTCAAAATCCTAACAGGAATATGCCAACAAATATGGAAAATAAAACAATGGCCCACATTGTTTGGAAATGTTCAGTACATTCCCGTTCCCATGAAAGGAGAAGCCAAGGAATACAACAACTAGGGACATTGCTCTAATTCCCCATGCAGACGAAGTGATGCTCAAGGTGTTGCAACAAAGGTTTTTACCTAATGATGATGATGATGATATGTGCAGTCAATTTTGACTTATGGTGACCCTTTTCAGGATCTTCCAGGTATAGAGCACTCAGAAGTAGTTTACCATTCCCTTCTTCTAGGGGCATCCTGCAACTGTGGAGCTTGCCCAAGGCCACACAGTCTGGCTCTTCTGGGATATACAGTAGGGAATTGAACTTCCGACCTCTGGCCTTCTGAGCTATCCAGCCAGCAATAATAATTGTGTTCTGTCAAGTCAATTATGACTTATGGCAACCCTTCACAGGGTTAGATAGCTGGCAGAACTGACTTATACCCACCTTAATCGGGGCTTATAAGTAAGTGAAATATTTAAAGAGTGGTTTTACCACTTCCGTCCCAACCCCATGAGTTTCCATGGCCAAGCAGGGATTCAAGCCCAGCTCTCCTGAGTCGTAGTCTGTCACTCTGCCCACTACACCACACTGGGGTACCTTAGCATGTGTATCTCCAATTTATATTTCAGGTCATGTACACATTAATAGTTAGTAATGGATTAGGAAAATCCTAAAAAATGGTTGTCCATTCATCTGCCTATGCAGTCTGCATTTTAAAAACAAAGTGGAATGAGAAATGTGGACTTCCTTTTATTTGGAATGATTTTTGCATGCAAGACAAAACTCACTGCCAAAAGAGACAAGAATCTATCTTGTCTTTTTCTTTGCCTGTTCCCCTCCCCTTGTTTTTCCTGCATCTTGCCTTTGTCCAAGGTCTTATGACTTGACCCTCATGTTCCCACATGCTGAGGAATTGGAGCCAAACACTCTTTTCTACAAGCTCACACCTTGTTTGTTATCACTAGCATATTTTTGCACCTCAAATCTCAGTTGCTGCAGCTTGCTTCTACTCTCTGTTCTCCATCCTTGGAACAATAAGCAGCTGTCGCTACAAAATTAATCCACATAACTAAATGTGTGGGTTTTAACAGTTATTTTCCTTGCTGTCAGATCTACTTTCCTGAGCTGTTTAGCATCCATTGCGATCTAGACATACCCCGATAAAGGACTGTTTGTTTACTGACTGCTCCATATTGATGTGTTTACCATGAAAAACAAGCATAGATGGAGGGGGAATAGGAAATGAGAGTTGGCACAAACAGCTATTTTTCCTAACACGTATGATATGAGCAATTTCAAACCACCCAAAAGCTAGATAAAAGGGAGCAATTGCCATTTAATTTGTGTTCCTTTCTTATTCTTTCTCCCGGCAATAAATATGTTTCTAATATTGACAATTAGACAGTCAGACAGAAAGAGCTGGCATTTCTTAGACACCAACCTGAAACGGACAGAACACAGCTGCCTTGTTTTCCAAACCTACACTTCTTTAACATTTGGTAGATGCTTGGTTACTATGGTTTCAGAAAAGGGACAGCCACACACAGGGGCTATTCTAGGATAAACAGCCTCCTGAGATGAGTGTTTTTGTCCCCACTCCATGTTCAGCTTTGCAAGCTCACCCAGAGAGTTTATGGGGCCTGGGGCAGGCATGACATTGAGGGCCATCTGCTGCCTACTGCAAGGCCCTAATCATGTGTATACAAAGCTGGGGGACACACCCAAGAATTTCTGCTTGTACAGACTACATGTGAGATGTTTTGCTTGTGATTTCTTTTTTCCCTGGGAGCAAGTACACCAATTATAGGTTTGCATTGTAATTTTTTTCCTTACATGAGACTAAGGAATACTTCCTCCAATTTTCCAACCCCCTTCTCAAAAAAGACATCTATGCTCCTTGGGGCTCAGTCTCATAGGTCTTCTGGTTGTAGCCTTTTGCTGGTTGTTTCTATACGTTCAGGAGGGATTTCTTCCACATCACTGTTACACCTTTCCTAGTCGTAAAAGCCACTAGGCTTTATTTCCAGTGCCTCCTTCCCTAGAAATCTGAGATATCATTCATTGCTCAGTACATTGATCACTTCCCCTAACATTGCTGATCATCTTTGTATCACACACTCTGCCACAGAATCCCTCTTTAAAGTTTTTGCTATTCCATCTCTCCTTAATTAATAGCACTCATTTCATGCCATCAAGTCAATTGGGACTTCTGGTGACTCCTTCCAGGGTTTTCCAGGTATAGGATACTCAGAAATGGTTTACCATTCCCTTTTTCTAAGGGTGTCCTGGGATTGTGCAGCTTGCCCGAGGCCACACAGGCTGACTCTACTCCCTGAAAGCACAGTGGGGAATCAAACTGTCAACCTCTGGCTCCACAGCAAGATACCTAAACCGTTGAGCTATCCAGCTTCTCTCCCTGCTACAGATTATAACCAAGACTACTTGACCCGGGCCAATCATAACATTGCCTGCCCAATCTTTTCTCTGTTGATGCCTTGACATAAGGAAGCATTTTGCCCATAGCAAGTTTAAATTCCTTTACCTGTGGGCTGTATGTCTAGCTAATAAGCACCCCCTCCATTTCAGTCTCCCTCCCCCATTCCCTCCTTCTAGCCTACATTTTATAGCCAGCTTAAGATAGATCAATTGGCTAGACAACTCAGTGGTCTGGGTACCTCACTGTGCCTCCCAGGTGAAAAGCCAGCCTGTGTAGCCTTGGACAAGCTTCACAGTCCCAAAGTATTCCCAGAAGAAAGAAAACGCAAACGTCTTCCAAGTATCTTGTACCAAGGAACTTCTGGAGAGGGTCACCTTAACTTAGCATTGACCTGATGACATGTTATTGTTGTTATGTTTGACAAAAGGAATGGGGGGGGGGAAACTGCCCCCCCAAATTGTTCTTTAACAGACGGAATGAATACCTGTACTTTAAGCAATCACTTAAGCCTCAAATTAGCATCAATTCTGTTTCACACATTTCCAAAATATATACAGTACTTCATCATGGCCAAGGAAAGTTTCCATTATGCCACAATTGGAGATTCCGGATCATTTTACACAAAGCTACACTTTGAATATGAAGGGACTAAAGAGAGAGGAGTATAGCCAAAGAGACTGATTTGTATGTGTTATTATTGTTGTTATTTGCTAATGTTGTAAAAGTTGCTAAAATCAGTTTTTTAAAAAAAGAATTTGGGTGGTAATGGGTTCAGCTGTGCTGTGGAACCATCAATACATTGTAAATTTGTCTACCATCCCAGTTCCCGGTCTAAAGGTCTGAGGGAGACATTTTTGTGCACTTTTCATATTTTGGCAATTTTTTTTGAACAAATAAAAAAAATTGGGAGGTGTTGCAAAAACCACCTTGTAGTGGCAACCAAAACCTTGTATTGTGCACAAAAATACTTGTATTTTGCAGAAAGTACAAGATTTTTCTGGAAAAGCATGTTTTGCTAATGATGCTAATTGCTGGTCTTTCTTGCACTTGTCCAGAAATGAAAAAAATCAAAGTGAATCTTTTGACTGGACTTCTTGTTGTGCCAAAATCAAGATAAAATCTGCAAGTATTAGTCAGCACTAGACATGGAGGCAAACTGAAAAATGAAGGGGGAAAAAAGGGCTAAGAAAAACCCAACAAACCAACCAACAGATTCGTAGTCTGTTGGAAATCCCAGAGGAAATTTGTGGGTCATCAACCTTGGCAACTCACGAGCCACGACGAACTGACATTTTGGTGGTTCGTCCCCAACTCTAGTCAGCACTTAACAAATATTAAATTGTAACAGCGTGCATGTTTGTTTTGTGGCATATATTCACAATAATAATAGTGTCATTTTTTCTGGATCCATATGCACGTACAGTAGACATGGATATTTGTGTTGGGGAAGAGGCTCCTTCCTTTCATTCCCAATTTCCTCTCAATGCAAAGAGTCTATTCAGCAACTTTCCTTCTGTCAACAGCTAGGAGATGATTTTCTGTAGCTAGTGCATTTTATTTCAATTATGTGTAGTAATCATAATGTACAGGCCTTTCCTTTCCTTTCCTTTTAGTAGAATAATGCATTTCCTCTCTCACACAGTAAGGAAAACACACTACCACCTCAACCTGCCTTGTCCCAGCATAGAGTTCTAGGTCATGAAGCAGAAGAAACTGGTGGCTTATAGGCATGGGTTGTCCGCAAGATGAGCCCAGTGGGTGTTCCCCTCAATCCTAAATTACAAAAGAGGGGATTGCGACTAAATATTGGCAAGCCTTTCCTGATGGTATGAGTTGTCGGACAGTGGAACAGACTGTCTTGGATCTCCTACTTTGGCAGGAGTTTGGATTAGATTACCAGTACAGTCCCATCCAGTTCTATGATTCTGCAAGGCGGGTAACATCTAAAGAGTGCCAGTCACGAATGACTATTTCAAGGAAACATGATCGACAGACTTTCAGCCTGACATGAAAGTAGATTGTCAAACATCACAGGGAAAAGAAAGTTTTGATTATTTCACCAAAGCGTTTTGAAACAGGAGGCCAACAGAGAACAGAAAGGAACTGAGGGGGGAAATGAGGGAAGGAGAGAAAGAAAGCAAAAGTGAAGGGGGGGGGGGAGGGGGAAACAGCTTGGAAACTTGGATATAAAAATCAAGAGGCATACAGAATTGAAGAAAAATGGAGAGCAGTAAACAAAGGGGTGTATGAGAGAGAAAAAAATCTGTGATGGTACAGTAACAAATCCTCACAGCATGACAGGTATCTACTGAAGCATTTCATTTCCCTGCAGCATAATGGTGTGTTATTGCCCATTATCTGTTCCGTCAGTGCTGGAGTCGATATTAAATGAGGGGCAGCTGCATTTAGCTGCCATTCTTCCGCCATTTCCCTGTTGCCATGGAGACCCAGATGCCCTTTAAACATTTTCCCAGTTGCTTGAGAGCCACTTATCCAGAAACAGATCCTGCATAGCAGGGAGCCCATTCTAAATGATCTAGGTTGGTGGGCCCATGCAATGGACTTTCCCCAGACAGTCTGCAAACCCTATTGGGGTGACAGTTCCCTTGTTAGATAATTTGCAAATGACCTCCATATATGTTGGTTCTGCTCATGGAAAGACAACAACTACAAAACTTTAAAAGGCTTTCATAAACCTCTTTGAAATTTGGAATTCTGGGGATGCTCAAATAATAAGGCATGAAAGCAGAATAAATTATGAAAAATGGAAAATACAGAATAAATTGTGTAAACTATGCATTTGTATACAATTTTTGTCTGCAACACTATGCAAAATAATATTTTTTTTAACTTTAAATAAATTCATCATGCCTTAGCTATATTGGAAATTAAGGGGTGGCCAGTAGGAAACTGGACATCCTCAGAACTCAAGTAGAAGCAACAAAATCTTGTTGTTTAGTCGTTAAGTCGTGTCTGACTCTTTGTGACCCCATGGACCAGAGCACGCCAGGCCCTCCTGTCTTCCACTGCCTCCCGGAGTTTAGTCAAATTCATGTTGGTAGCTTCGATGACACTGTCCAACCATCTCGTCCTCTGTCGTCGCCTTCTTTATTTATTTATTTATTTTATTTATTTATTAAATTTATACCCCGCCCATCTAGACCGAAGTCTACTCTGGGCGGCTAACAATAAAAAATGGAATAAAAACAATATAATAAAATAAAAAACAACAATAGTAATATAGTTCAAGATGGGGGAAAAATATTCAAGTGATGACAGGAGGGAAAGCCTGCCTAAAGAGCCAGGTCTTAAGTTTGCTCTTTAAAACACCCAGCGAGGGAGCCAGACAGATCTCTGGGGGCAGACTGTTCCAAAGGCGAGGGGCCACTGCCAAGAAGGCCCAGTTTCTTGTTCTTTTTCTCTGGGCCTCCCTCGGCGTTAGGCCCCTCAGCTGCCCTTCCTGGCTAGAACAAGTGATTCGGGTAGATCTAGGTGGGAGGAGGCATTCCGCTAGATATCGAGGTCCTAAACCGTTTAGGGCTTTATATGTCATCATTAACGTTTTGAAATCAATGCGGAAACGAACGGGCAGCCAATGCAAGGCAGCCAGAGTGGGGGGAAATATGCTGATATTTTCTCGTCCCACTGACTTCTCCTCTTGCCTTCACACTTTCCCAACATCAGGGTCTTTTCCATCTCATGAGATGGCCAAAGTATTGGAGCCTCAGCTTCAGGATCTGTCCTTCCAATGAGCACTCAGGCTTGATTTCCTTCAGAATTGAAAATCTACCTCATCCTAAATCTGTTGGTCCATCTCTCAGTACTCTCTAAAGTGTCTCAGACAAGAGTATTTTGTAGCTCTACCTTTAGAAAAGACACATTAAAGATGAGACATTCATCATTACATGCCCTACTACAGTGGTTTCCAACCACAGATGTTCTTGGACTAAAACTCCCAGAAATCCTAGCCAGCACAGCAAGTCGTGAAGGCTTGTGGGAGTTTTAGTCCAAGAACACCTGGGGACCCAATGTTGGGAACCACAGCTCTACCATTTGACCACACACAGGCTTCTCTAACTTTAACAGTTACTGCTGGTTTACTTGATATCATTTTCTTGCCCTTAATTGTGGCCAACATGTAAACTGCTGACAGATTATTTTCCAGTATTATGGCAGAACTGATTCTCATTTACCTCCCTTATTTTTGTCCCTTGTAAATTAAATTCTGTGAGTAGAAACAGAGCTCCATGAGGTCCAGAATAGTACTGTGACAGCAAAGGTAAGTCAGAGCATTATTTTAGCTGCCTAAATATTCAGAAAACCTTCCTGAAGACCAAACATAACTCTTCCTTCCTTCTTTGGTACACCTGATTCTTACCAGGATTTCTAAGTGTTCTTTAAAAAACACATATCTGCTGGAATTGTTTTTAACACATTTGAGGAGTGTGTGATTTTCCAGATGGTGCTGGGCTCCTAGCCAGCATGACCAGAGATCAGAGATGATGGAAGTTGTAACTCACCAACAAATGGGGGAAATGAAGTCCGCCATCGTTGGTTTACTTGATGATGTGATCTCAAAATCCACTGCACAAACATGACCACTTGCTTTTAAATGTGTTACTTCAAATTGGATCCTCAGCAACACACTGTCCACTTTTATCTTATTTTGTAATTTTCAGAGAGCTTCTAAGGCCAGTATTACCAGTCAGAAATGAGACTTCAGAAAGATCTGCAGAAATAGAGGAGAATCACAGACCTGTCTGATACATAAAAAATATTATTGGGTTTTCATCTAAGGATTGCTATGTCAGGCATCTTAAAATAGACAAACCTATTCTTTTATTGCACAATGAGGCAGGTCTATGTGTATAGCAATACCTTTACCAAGAAATTCATGTATTTATTTATTTAAGCAGAGAATTCAGAAGTCACCTTTGGGAATGTATTTTAATCAGATGTAGTTTGGTAAAAAAGCACTCAAGAGACTGTCAGAAAAGAAGAAAATGATGGACTCTGTGCATGCATATGTATGTGGGTGGCGGGGCGGCTGGGCCTGCCCCCATATATACATGGGGTATGACGTCTAGGGAGGGGAAGGAAACATTTGTCACAAAGCAATTAGCTCAGTAGACACTCCAGGGAGTTCTGTGCCTACATCATTTTGTGGGCAGATTCAGGTAGGCCAGCAACTGCAGAAAAGATAGGTCTACCCTTGAAACTGCTGAGCCGTCCAGAGAACATCATCCAGGATGAAAGCATGAATTAAAGCTATACCCCAAATATTCCCCAACTAAGGAACAAGGCCAGACAGCGGAGCTGCAGAGCAAAATCTAATGGATGGATGGCATTGTCAGCTGGTATTTATTCTGAAACAGTTTATAAACAAAGTGATAATTTGTAACACTCCAGGAAAGCTGTCTGGTGAGCACTCCAGCGGAGAAAACAATTACTTCCACTTTTTGTGAGAAAGAAATGAATGATCCACCTTTTGTCTTCTCTTCAGCTCTTCTTGCATGCTCTGCAACCTCTTTTCTTGATGCACAAATTATACAACTCTTTTCCTTTTATTTCCTATCTATGTGTAAGGCATATGCAAACTATATGGTATTAGAGAAACTGAATGAATGATCTGACCTTCTCTCTGTGTGTGCCTCACTCACTCACTCACTCACTCTCTCTCACACACATATGTACATTTACTTTCCAAAATGAGACATTACAAGAAAATCCTCTGATGGTCTCCCTGCAAAAAGAATTTTGGTAAAGCTTCATCTGCGCAATTTAGTGCCTAATCACATGGGCCATTTGAATCATTTCAATTTCTGACTTAATTTACACTGGTATATATTTATGTAAAGTCACATGGTATATAAATCACTAGGCGCATTCACACAGCAGTCTTTTCTTTCAATACATTTCTTGAACGTTGAACAGGTTTTGTAGGCTACACATGCCTACCCAATGAAATTGACTCATTTTCTATTGTGTTTCAGGAGCATGCTGTTCGATAATTGCTTTATTTTTTTGTTAAAAATACCTAAATGATATATTGCTAAAGCTGCATCTAAATTTGTGTGAATAACTTTAGAAGGCAATATTGGAAGATGCTTCATAACACAAGGTTTCCTTTGTCAATTCTTCTGTTTTAGGGTGCTTTGTTTCTCAAAGGACACTAGGTGGGGTGTTTTTCCACGTTGACAAGGGAAGGTACAAGTGGGGATGAATGTTACAATAAGGAAGTGATGTCAGGATCTGGAGCATCTGGCGCTGGCGGGGGTTGGGCACGATTGGAGGTGGATCCGGAGTGGGGTCTGGAGGCATCTCCATGCCCAGGATTCCCCCTTCCGCCGCCGCCACCTCCGCCGCCCACTGGTGTGTTTTTTCCCCTAGTTTGGACACTCGGGCTCAAAAAGGTTCGCTGTCACTGATCTAGACCATAGAGGACTCAGTGGGGACAGGTATCATTCAGCTCCTCAATGAAAAAATGTCTTCCATCCCATACAATTAAAACACTGCATGGATTTCAGGGATCAGAGAATCATAACCAACCCCTTAAAAATACTTTGTACAAGTATAACTTCCTACATATAGGCAACATATGCAAAGTAGTTTTGGCCCAAGCCTGTCCTTCTTTCTTTTGTGAAGAGTGTGCATGCACATACACATGCACACACACACACACACACTCAGAGAGAGAGAGGGAGAGGGAAAGGGAAAGGCAGAGCAAAAGGACTGAGTATTGTTCAAAAAGCAATAAACAGCCTTTTCAACATTTGTAATTTTCCAAAGTCCATGCAAACAGGCAGCAGCTATCATAGCTTTAACATTTAATTTGTCAAAGTTATGCAATTTGCACCAGAAGTGTTCTTGCAAATGTAAAAACTTTCAGCAAGATCAACAGAAAATATCTTGACGTTTTGCAGAAAAGGGAGGGGGAACCCTACAATTTCTCATTCTTGCACAGATGAATAGGACAAGCAAGAATGTACACCCGTACCTGAAGGCTCAGGGGAATGGCTAATCACTACTACCTTTTGAAAGTGGTCCTGACTTCAGAATCCTTCAAAGTGGTCAGCTGGGCCAGCTCAAGAATCAGAGGAGTGAAAAAACATGTGTCAGTGAAGTTCCTGCCACTGTTGATTACCTAACCTCCTGAGCCATATAGCTAGTTGCTTATTTTAGAGGCCAGGCATGCATACTTCTTTCCCTCCTTTGACTTCCTACCAGTATCGTTGATCAAAGCTCCAAGTGAAATCCCATTTCCCCAACACACTTAAAAGACCTGGAAAACATCCAGATGCTGCTGAGGTTTCCCTTGTCCCTTGGCACCTGCTATCCTTGCCCTTTTCATTCCTTAGATTGAAAGAGCCCAAATGGCTCATTTCAGGGGAGTTTATATTTTTTCTTTCCCTATATCCATTTTTTTTTCTTTCTGTCACAAAGTTTGCATTCAATAAGGCTTCCAAGAGGAGCCTGGGCAGTCTGCCTGGCACAGTTGTGGGACCTCCTGGTACCACTAGAACCCAGCCCTTTCCTTTGGGACATAAATTTTCTCCATCACCCTGAGGCTTGCAGAACCACAGAGAAAATGTGAAAAGATCTTGCCACAAACTGGCAAGAGAAGGCGGGGAATTTATTTAATCTTTTCTCTTTATCACACGGCCTGTCTGACATAATTATTCTTTCCCCTTGCTGGGCTCCTAGACAGTCATAATTAGGAATTATGATAATGAGTGTTGCTCACATAGCTGCCTGCATTTGTGATCAAGTGTATAATCCATAGAAACAGGATAGTACACCACCCCTGCATGGGGCTGATTTCAAATATTTCTTTCTCAAGCTGAGATTTAAAATAAGGTATCTTTCTCCTTGGACAATGACAAGAGTTGTCAGAGGATGATGGTATCACACAGTGCTTGTAGTGCCACTTCCTTCATGACAAAAAGTCCAAACGCTTACATCCAAACAAGTGCTTCCCAGTCTAAAGGAAAGAAAAAAGCACAGTTTAAATCCTGACTGGCCCCCTTGCAGATTCACTGATACCTCATTATTTCAGTTAAGAAGCCATCATAGAGGAGTATCCTAGATTAGGTGACTAAAGAAACTTTGTAGCTGGTTGTTCATGTTATGTACCATCTCCACATAACAACAACACTCCACGGCAACATTATGAATGAATAACTTCCAAAATGTCCTATCATTAACAGCCCTGCTCAGCTCTTGCAAACTCAAGCCCGTGGGTTCTATTATGGAGTCAATTCATTTTGTATTTGATTGTCCTATTTTCCTGCTGCCTTTAACCTTTTCCAGCATTACTGTCCTTTCCAGAGAACCTTGCCTTCTCATGATGTGCCCAAAGTAGGACAACCTCAATCACACCAACATGCACTCTAGCAATCCTTTTAAAATAAATAAATCTACCTGACATATATGGCAGCTCACTAGGTCAGGGATGGGCAAAGTATGGCACTGAGGCTGCATCTGCCTCCTCCCAAGGCTTATATGGGGCTCCCAGGCATTCTTTACCCATTTTTGTGGCTAAAAGATAAAGAAGGTAAATTGCAGCTCTTAAAAGCCTGTGGAAGTGCAATTCACTGTTAAAATCAGTAAGAGAGTCCCCAGTATAATTTCAGGGCATAAACTAACAATTTGTCAAAACTAGAAGTGGGCACCTGGCCACTTCTGGTTTCATTTATTTAGAACGTTTCTTTTCTTTTCTCCTTGTGTTGTGTGTGTGTGTGTGTTGTAGGGGAAGAAAATTGGTCCATGAATCTGCCAAAGTTGTCCACCCCTAGACATCCAGTCTATTTTTTTTTTAAAAATTCTGCCATTGCTTATGCCTCTGTTGTGAAAGCAGGCAGAGTGCACAGGATTAGAAGGCAAAGTTCATGTTACACATTGTATGGGAATCAATTTGGCCAGACTTTTATTGATTCCAGTTGCCTTGGAACAGTGTATGGCTCTGGATTCAGGCATCAGGTGACCTGCCTGGCATCTGAGAGCTGGTGACCCTGGCCTTCCTAACGGAAACACTCCAAGATAGCAGAACATGGGATCCTATATAGGTCATCAACACAGAGTAGTTCCCCCTGCCCCCTGTGAATAAAGGAGGATCAACGGGAGGACCCTGAAAATACTGTTCCTGGGAGAAACACTTTCCAAGTTAATAATGGACCAGAGAGAGAACTTCCCTTTTCCAGTCCACCATTTAAGCTCTGGACCCAAGCCAGCCCATTCATGCCTAGTATGTGGTGTGACTTCTGAGAACCAGCACAAGAAACGCTGGCCTCCAACGAAGAGGCAACATGTTCAAGAAGTGAGGGGCAGCCTCTCTGCTCAACTCTGTGCCACTGTATGAGGTTCCATCAGGGACCAGGTCAGCTGGATTTACATTTGGTACTCTTAAAAACAGAAGCGATCCTAAGCTCTGGCAAGCTTCAACATATGGTTGCTGGACTGCTTTTCGTGTAACTGAATGCCAGTTATGCAGACCTTGCATAAAAACAATTGAGGAGGAGAGAGGGTTGGGAAGACTAATGTAAATCAGAGAAATGCCTTCTAGTACTAATAATTATAGGCTCAAATCTGCCAGCTGCTTAGCAGCAGCACAAAGCAGCAAATCAAGCAGGAAGTAGTGTGTAGGAGGGCCCCCCCCCAACATCTGGTACCAGAAAAGAAAGTATGTGCAACATTACTGAAGAATGGATCCAAATTCTTTCTATTCTACATATACCCATCCATGTATCTCAGACTTGGAACTGATTTTTCTCTCTTCCTGACCTGCCTATATGAGCCATGGTGGATCAGGCCAACAGCTTATCTAACCCAGGATTCAGTTCTCACAGTGGCTCACCAGGTGCCTGTGGGAAGCCCATAAGCAGCACACATGTGCAATTGCAACATGTTGCTCATAATCCCCAGCAAATGGCCTAGATAGGCATAATGTGTCTGTTGCTGGACCTAATATGCTGAAAAACAGCCAGTGACAATTGTATCTTCCATGATTGTGCCTAAGTTAGTGGTGTGGACATTACTACAACTCTTGTGACAGAAAATCCCCCAGTCTGATTTATGCACTGTGCCTCCTTTTACACTTTGCAGAAGCTGTGTCTGTGTGTTTAAGTAGGAAAGGCAATATGAGTCTTGATTTGCTCAGTAGGATCCAAACTGTGTACTCATTTGTTTGACACCAGTCTATAAAAGGTGACGGTCAGTCCTTATATCTGAGTTATATTTGACCCATGTTAGGTATGGTCATTTCATGCAACATGCACAAATAGGCACCACTAATCAGTTTGCTGCCTATGTTCTTAGGAATTGATTCTGCAGATAATTCATCTGCTGCGGATAAGATCACAGTAGACCACAATGGGGCTTCAGAAAGCTTTAGCATACTTTCCCTTCTATTCCTAATATTATCAATCAATAGACTGAAACACAATAACCAAACTGTGCAGGCCTATCAACAATACTACTCCGCCAACTCTGTTTGTTGGCATAAAATATAACATCCATTAACAGGGGTGAGGCAATTCTTATCAGCCATTGCACTGCAGCCAGGAAAAGCAGTACATCTGCTAACCCTAACTCTTCCAACCCTAAAGCTTGGAAAAGTTAATTTCTGGCACTACAACTCCCATAATCCCCAGCCATCATGGTCATCTACAAAGATGGAAACTGTTGGCCATGTTGGCTGCAGATTCTGGGGACAATACTTCAAAATATATAACTTTTCCAAGCTCTGTTCCACCCTGAACTGATGTTAACAGGCAAGCCATGGATTTCTGTGTCCGATGGAATGTAGAGTCCTGTTGTCCCTTTAATGCTGATTCTTTTTCTTTGATTCCCCAAGGGAAAGGCCACAGCTTTTTCTCTCTGTGAGCAAGGGTTTTGTGAATTTTCATGGAATCACTGCAAAATGTGACAGTTGTACTTGCTAATACTCTTGGTGTTTACGCTAAGCCAGACCCTCCCTATGAAGAATTACATTACTTTGAGATCACAGCTGCATCTGCATCTTCTGCTACCAGTATTTTTCCACAGCTTCCCTATTCTTCTATACTCGGACTGCATCTTGCCTTAGACTGCAACTGTTTTGTTGCCTAGCAGTAGAAAGGAGGCTGAGAAAAAATGTTCTTCTAATATGAGAAAATATACTGAGTAGTTGTATATACCTCCTAGCCTGTCTGGCAGGAGGAGTCTGTGCTCAGGAGTTTTTTCAGCCTATATCTAATTTGTCCCAGACATCTTGGCAGACATTTTTCATAGGCCAGTGCTTCCCTTTACATGGAGAAAGGACTTGGGCAGGCTGACAAGCTGCATCCTTGACACTGCATCTCTATTTATACTGCATAACATTACCTCATCATTAGCCAATCAGGACTTGCCATGCCTCAACACACTCTCCCCTTGCCTCGTGCTGCACCTGCCACCGCCACTGGAATAGCCCATTGTCAAAGAGAGCACGGGGGAGTGCAGGAAACAAACGTGCCACTTCACAACTGTGGGAGGCAAAGAGAATGAACACACACACACATGCTGAAATAATCAGGTGGGTTCCTGGCCCACATTGTTCTTGCTTTATCAGTTCAAAGGAAGCCGAATAAAAATCTCAAGTTGAATCACAAACGAAAGAGTTCTCCTCTACGTTCTGAGCTGCTCCTGCTTCACAGCTCCATCAAAACGTCTGGGAACAAGGTGACCTTTCTGTCACGAGACAGGTGTCTCAGGGTGGCGTTTGTGAGCCGTGACATGACTGGGAAATTTTCTGACAGGTTTGAAAGGGAGAAGAGTCTAGGCCTCTTACACAGAGGTGAAATCAAACAGACTTCCTCCCCACCACCCCAGTGTGGAAATCAAGGCTGAAAATGCAAACGTCTCATCAAATACTCTGTCTTGCACCCTCACCCCCCACTACAGACAACAGAGCACTGTGTATGATTCATAATGTGTAGCATTCCATTTCATACATCACTGTTTACAATGTTTACATCTGAAGCATGCAAAAAGGTGCTCCTGCCATCTATGATCAACAACAGAGAATGGAAATTATAAACCTGCTAGGAGGCATGAACAACTTTCACACCACTTAATTAATTAATTACGTGACACCAGGTGAATTCCAACAAACGCTGATGTTCCCAGCTACTCAGAAGTAGTTTACCAGTCATTCCTTCTGGTGGCTTTCTGGGACCATGCAGTTTTCCCAAGGCTGCCTCAACTTCTAAGAGACACAATTGGGAATCAAATTGTTGACCCCTGGCTCCACAAGGAACTGTCCCAACACATTGAGCTATCCAGCCATCTCCCCAAACCCCCACACAAGTAGTCACTCAAGATAAAATTAAAAAAGAGGACCCATCCTGTCACTAATTTGGGATCTTATTCCTCTTCTTGTCTCTCCATGCAAAAAAAAAGGATCCATCTAGAACAGTAGTAAATGCTCCATCTTACTGGGTTCATAGCATTCTGCCCATATCCCCTTCTACAGGAAAATGCAGGTGCAGGAAAGAAGAAAGCACAATGATGCTAAAGCCATGCTTCGTATTTTGAGTATCTTATGAGTGAGAATCACAATAAAGCTCACTTTACATTTCTCAGATGCAGCATGATAATGATTAACATGCACATCACAGAAACTCCTGCGGTTATTCTGGTTTGAATAAAGCAACCATGCATATCCCACAAGCTAAATTTACATAATTAAAGAGCATTATATTTACACAATGCAAACCGATAGACTCTCAAATGTAAACTTATTATTGACTTGTAGGCCCAGGGATGCTTGCAAAGGGGTTTCTTCAGCTCATGGTTTAGTGCTGATGGATCTAAGCTGAAACCCCAAGTGAAGAAGCAATTACAAAGCGATGCAGGGGCAGGGGTGTGCCAGAACAGCATCAGAGATGATGCCGATGATGGCACAATTGATCCATTGCATTTACATCTCAGCCTTCCTGATACAACTTCAGAACAGCTTATGTTGTGGTTATTGTATTTTTGTCCTCACAACAGCTCAAGGATGTAGCTTAAGATGAAGAGAAAGACGTAAGGTCTCCCAGAGAGCTTCCTGACTGAGGAGTTTCTAGTCCACGTACCTTCAATCCAGTGCCCCTACATTCTTTCCTCCTTTCCCCCCACCCCCGTGGTTCCCAACCTTGCACTTCCAGGTGCTCTTGGACTAAATCTCCCAGAAGCCTTCACCACTAGCTGTGCTGTCCAGGATTTCTGTGAGTTGTGGACCAAGAACATCTGGGTACCCGAAGCTGGGAACCACCACCCTACCCTAAATCAGTTCTCTGCAACGCAGATGAGCAAGAGATCCATTTAAAAACAACCCTCAGTATTGCTCCAGCATTTTAGACCATTCGAAGGGTTTTATATACATCACATGGTTGCAATCCATGCAATTTCTGTTTAAGGAAGATAGGTATGATTAAACTCAGATTTTAAAGTAGAGTATTTGTGAAGCCAGCCTAAGGCCAAATCCTAAATTCATGGCAGAGGCAAAATTCCAGTTCCTTTGCTCCCTCCCGTAGCCACCACACCACAATAGTGTTCTAAGGTTAAACTTACACACCATGTGGATTTAAAAGGGTCTGGGAGGGCTGTCTTAACATTCTCAGGAATCCTCAAGAGCAAGACCGGCCCTACTGTTAGGCCATGTGAGATAACTAAGTCAGGCATCAGATTTTCGAGGTCATGAAAAACAAACAGGAAACTGCTAGTTACTTAGTTGACTGTTGTATTTATTTTTACTGCCTAGGGTAGAGAGAGGTACCTCTGTGACTGTCTGTCTCATATATTAAAATAACTGGGCTGTTTTTGCATACAACATACCTCATGGAGGGGTGGGAGAGCACAATTCTCTGTTCCTTCTCTGACAGCAGAATATCATGGAGTGGTCCTGCTGAGAAAACCCCATTGTGATGTAACCTCAAGCTGAACTTTTCTCCCAAGCCAGGTGGCTAATGAAGCCCTTGGGAATCACATCCATCTTCTGGTACCCAGTGAACACTGGAAGCATTTGTACATAGGCTGGTAGAGGAGACATCTGTTGTTCAAGATGGCCTGAATGCATTTTGTCTTCATAATGTCTCAATTGAAAACAATTTCCACTCCAGGTAAACCTGAGGATGCTACTAAATTATTTTTTCAAAATCCCCCCCCCCCAAAATAAGGCAAGGTATTCTGTAGCATTCATGCACATATGTACATGCACACACACACATATACTGGGTAGGTGGTAATAATGCCTGTACATGCAATGCTAATAGCATCTCATCCATCTAGGAAAAGGGAGGATTGGCTTTTTGTTTTTCATTTTAAATGTGGCTAGACCAAATGCAAGAAAAATACTAATGAAGCAGGGAAAACATTCAGGAGACTGCTTTTCTGTCACTCAAAAAAACAAAGCAAAACAAAAAAAAAAACTGGTCCAACAATAACCTAAGAACGAACTCAGGAAGAAACAGCAAGTCTTTAAGGACTCTCCAGCCCCATAAAAGCCAATGTGATGTAATGAATAGAAGATTGAGGAGATTTGGGTTCAAACCCTGCTTTCACTATGGAATCTCATGGTGGGGGTGGGATTTATGGTAAAATCACTCCTGTAGGGGGTGGGTATTTAGGATAAAATACTGTAACTCCATCTCACATACTACCAAAAAAACAAAACAAACCTGATTAGGGTCACCATAAGTCCAAAGTAACTTGATGGCACCTAAAAACAAATCCCATAATACACTTTGACACAGCAGTTTAATTCTATATGTAAATACTAATTTTGTAGAAGGCCCCTCTATGCCCACATTTCAGTTAGTCCTGGGACACTTAGACAACAGGAGTACAAATTCTCCTGCCACTCTAGCTAGGAGAAGTGCTGTCAGAGCTACTCTTGGTGGCACCCCTGTATCATTCCAATCTTCACGCTGTTGCTTACAGCCCCCTGCTGTGGGTGCCTATTTGCAAATGTTCTTCTCCTTGATGAAAAAAAGGGGTATCAAGACAGTGAAACACACCATCAAAAAAACCTATCAATCACTGCAAAATGTTTCACTCCCACAGAAGACCAAAAAGATTAGTTTTTTCCCCATTTTCAGCAGTATTAGCCAAATAAACTGGAAGTCTGCACCAATCAACTTTCTTGTATTTTGCACACACATACACCCCAACCTCCTAAAAAAAAAACCACCCCACAAAAAGCATGCATTCTGTGTAAAAAAAAAAAAAAGAGAGAGAGAAAAGAACCCCTTGTATTTTGCACAAAAATCATGTAGTTTGTGTTTCAAAACCTGGGTGAAAATGCTACCTATTAAACCCTGGAGGCCCCGTGAGTCTGCAGCACTCTTGTTAGGCAGAGAGGGATGGCTAACTAACTGATGTGGCAGATGTTGGGCATCATGGAAGGCCATGTTATTGTTTTGTACTTTTACTGCAAGGAATGGGCAGAAGTGTTTGTTGCTTTTTTGGGTTCATTTCAAAATTACTTTGCTAATTTTAGGTTCTATGCACCTGGACGCAGATAAATCGAGATGGCCACCATTTGCTGCCCTGCCTTAGGCAGCAAAATGTATTGGGCTGGTCCTGATAACAGCTAAGAATTCTTCTCATTTTTGTTTCCTGTGAATTTTCACACACCCTCCAACATCTCATCTGTCCCCAGGGACTAAAAAAATTACAAATCCAGGCTGGCTTGTTTAAAGTTAAACTGCAGTTGTACACTCTTTTTCAAGCCTGTCTCTCATCATTCACACCTTCTCCAATGTGTGCAGACATCAACCGTTTGCCATGTTTTGGCAACCTGAGGCAAAATTGCTGAGAACTCGTTATGTAAGAGGAATGAAATATCTTGTTTTTAAGGGGCTGAATATTGGATGCCAGACTCAGGAAGGATATGAGCACTTTTCCTAATTTTGTCATACAGTTCAAGGGGATGAACTGCAAAAATTTGTATATCTGGGAATGTGCACAAAATATGCACAATAGAGAACATAACCCATGCCTTGTAATACCTTTTGGAGAATCGCTTGTAAAAATGTGTATATTAAGGAAAAGTGTACAAAAATGTATGCATTAAGAAAAATGCCAACACATGTAATTGTGAATATTTCTTTTAAAATCACAAACTGATTTGGAAATGGGAGGGGGAAAATTAAGGCTGGAAAAATGAGAAAATGAGATAAACTGAAATTGGTGTATTTATCCCTCCGTATTGCTGGAGACTGAACTCAAGGCCGGACCTGTCAAGAGTTGGCAAAATTTGCATCATCATATCTTGAGTTTCAGAAGCATTCAGACTGCGCTTACATTGCTTTCTTTACTGCTGCTTCTGTTAACCTCCACTCTTCCATCAACATATTTGAAGGAAAATTCTGAAAACTCTCCCCCTGTACACCGCGGAATTTTTATTGGAAAGTTGTTGCCATTATCTTCTAACAAGCTGAATTACAAAAACTGCAACCAAAAGTCCTGTAACATCTTATAAGCTAATGCATTTTTACAGCATAAGCTTTCCAAGGCCATAACAACAACAGCAGCAGCAGCAGCATAATATAAGAAGCAACATTTTGAGAAGAAAAAAAATAAACAGTTGGAAAAATAATCAACTACGTGAGCAATACCTGAGAAATATTGATGGAAAGCATGATCATAATTCAACATGGGCATGGCTAAAACTGTGGACTATTAAGAAAGAAACCAAAGGCTTGATTTTTGCTGCACAAGAATAAGCACTCCAACCTAATGTGATGAAAACTTAGATCCAAGGATTTGGTGCTAACAGCCAGTGTTGACTTGACCAAGAAAAAAGATGAAAGTGTGTTGAACTTCATCTGCGAATATCCAAAGATTGCACAAACAGATTCCAAAATTAGACATGATAGAGTGGCAAGGTTAGTGTACTGGTCATTATGCAAAAAACATAACTTGCCAGCCTCCAAAAACACATGGGACCACCAGGTAGAGAAGATGTCAGAAAATGAGGAAGTCAAGATCTTGTGGGATTTCCGGATCCAAACTGATAAGACACCTTGAACATAACACACCAGACATAGTAGTAATAGAACAAAGAAATGTCTGGACCATTGACATTGCAATTCCACGAGATGCCTGAGTTGAAAATAAAGAATTGGAAAAACTAACAAAGTACAGAGACCTGGCAATCGAAACATCTTGTTTGTGGATGAAACGCACTTCAGTGGTCCCTGTAGTCATTGAGGCATCGGGAACAATATCAAGACATTTCACACAGTATTATAAGCAGTTGCAGATCTCAGAAATCACACCATCGAAGCTACAAAAACGGTGATATTAGGAACAGCATACATACTGTGCTGATATTCAACAGATACTTCAGTTTTTGGTTAAAACTTTTATCTGTTATATAATACCAGTCAATGTTTTTTATAATTTTGATTGTGCCTGGTGTTTTTGAAGAAGAAGAAGAATGTCCTGTCAAGTCAATTCTGACTTATGGAGACCCTTTTCAGGGTTTTTCCAGGTAGTGAATACTCACAAATGGTTTACCATTCTCTTCTTCCGCAGACGTTCTTGGACTGTGCAGCTTGCCCAAGGCCATACAGACTGCCTCCTCTGGGATGCTCCACAGAGGATTTAACGTCCAACCTCTGGCTCCACAGCCATATGCCTAACTCTTAGAGTTATCCATTTTATTCAGATCCACAAAGGGTTACTTTGGGCCACAAGAGTTCAGCCTAATTATAGACTACAATCATTAAGTACACAGAGCAATAAAAACAAGCATATGTCAAATCATGGGTGCAAATAGCCATAGGCTGCTACATTCCAGAAAAAAAAGAGCAAATATGAAAACTTACAGGAGCATTTCCTCCCTAAATTTTAATACAAAGAGACAAATTGCATGATTCACATGGCCTAACAGCTCTCCCTTTTAAAGTATAAAGCCCCTTTGGGAGATAGTGATTGAGCACAGTGAAGCAGGAAGAGGAATGCTTAACCCTTTCTCCACAAATAGTTTTTCTACTTCAACTTGCTGCCAGCTGCTATTTAGCCCCTGCAGGGTTTCAAACAGAGCTTGAGATATGGATAATGATTCCCAGAACTCTCCAGCCACCATAACCATTGGTTGTGCCAATTGGAGGATTTTAAGAGCTGTTGTCCAAATATATTGGAGAGGTTACTGAAAAAGACAATACAACTTAGAAAGGTTGAAGGCAGTAGGAAAAGAGGAAGACCAAACATGAGATGGGTTGGCTCAATAAAAGAAGACATACCTTTTAATTTGCAAGCCCTGAACAGAGTTGCTAATGGCAGGATTTTCTGGAAGCCATTAGTTCACAGGTCACTCATAAGTTAGAAGTTACTTGAAGAAACATAAGAAATCTGCAAATTTAACCTTCAGGCTCTGATTCCAAACACCTTTGAGTGTCATACCTTACCTGGATGAGTAGGAACATGTCTAGAGGACAGTCAAAAAACAGTAAAAAGTCTAGAAACCAAGTCCTATAGAGCCTAACTGAGGAATCCAATGTGTTTAATTTGGAAAAAAGAATAATATGGTAGCTGTTTTTAATATCTGAAGAGCTGTGGTACCTGGAGACAGCTTGTTTTCCGTGGTTGCAAAAGGCAGGAATTGAAGCAGTGGATTTGGATGGCAAGGAAGGAGAACTTCACCAAACATTGGGAAGAACCTCCTAACAGAAAAAGCTGTTCAACAGTGGAACTGACTTCCTCAGAAGGTGTCTGTCTCTCCTTCGCTGGAGTTTTTAAAACAGAGCATGGGTGGTCATTTGTCCAAGATGCTCTACTTATAGATTTCCTGCTTTAACAGCGGCGGGACTCATTCATGCCTGGGGGGCCTTCCAGCTCTGTAGTTCTGTAATTCGATGTTTCCAATAAAAACTGGTGTGTGTGCGCGTGCGTGCGCATGCACACACACATGTTATGTAGATAAAGACATGGTGGAAAGGGAAATTTAAAATACTTTCTTCTCTACCTACCGTATTCCGTGTATACGACTCCCCAATGTATAAGACGACCCCCTAATTTTGACCCTTGCTGGAGGTGGAGAAGCAGTCAATGGGCAGCCGCGAGGGGTGGCCGAGCGCAGCTGCTCCTCCACCTCTGTCTCCTGCTGCTGCTGCCTCTGCTGCCCGATCGCCTCGTCTAGTGTGACTGCTGGGGCTCACCTCATGTCGCTGCCTTGTCCCCTGCCCAAAGGGAGCCCGCGAGTGGCGCTAGAGGAGGTGATCCAGCGGCAGCAGTCAATGGGCAGCCGCAAGAGGCGGCCGAGCACGGCTGCTCCTTTGCCCCCACCTCCTTCCGTGTATAAAACGACCCTCAATTTTTCCTCTAATTATTTTAGGAAAAAGTGTTGTTTTATACACTGAAAAATACGGTACTTTTTCAATTTCAGTGGCCTCCTCCTTTTTGATTTTCCAAAATCGTGAAATGGCTTAATAAGTGAGCCACTTTGGGATACTGGCAAATTGAACAATTTCCTTTGCTCCTTGGCAGGGGGCAGGGGCAGGGGAAGTGAATTAAAAAAAAACCTTTGCCTTATCTGAAGGGCTGGGCAAGAAACTGCCCAGAGCGGAATCTGTGTCCTTTAAGACACAGCAAAGAAGTTTTTTAAACTTTATAAGTGGTGCAGCGCATCCGTGATGGTATGCCAGAGTTTGGGGGAAAAATATATTTCACTTCCCCTGCTCTTCACTGAGGAAGTGTCCAATTTGCTGATATTCTGAAGTGCCTCACTTATTATGCCATTTCCCGATACTTGAAATTCAAAACAGAAGGAGCCTTGACAGCTGGAAGGCTCACTTTTGGTCCATTCCCAGTGATCACACACACTAGAAATGGACCAAACCAGAGCAATCTTACTTGTGCCAAAAAAGTAGAAGCCCCAGGGTCTCTGAAAGGAAGAGACATTCTGCAGACTTTTTAGTTCATTCCAGCAATTGCATTGTTTGATTGCCGGAAAAAAGAGCAAACCAACCCATCCCCACAGTGGACCAAACAGTGGGACAAATACCTGCCTGATCGTACTCTTATTATTACATATTTGCAAGCAGTTTTTAAGATTGTAAAGGACCGTACTTGTCTCACAGTTTTTCAGGACAGCTGTTCATAAACCCCAAGGACTGAATATATCTACACCTCTGCAGTAATTATGGCTTATGCTTATATTGTCCTTAATCAATAGCTAGAAACTGCCCACTTGATGAGTTCAGGCAATAGTAAAATCACACTGCTGACGTTATCCTCACCTAACAATTATACTTGGTCATTTTTCAAGGCTCCAATAACCAGTTTGGACAATTCAAGTGGATCCCAGGGCACCCTCAAAACAGCCTTCAAAGTGACATCTGAATGGGTGGCTGTTTTTCCCTCTCTCCTCAACCACTGCCTCATTTAGGCCCTATTCAGTTGCCACCTTTCTGGTTGTTATCAACACACTTAGGAGCAAGTAGGACACACACACACCGTTCCATTGCTGCTTTTTCCATTTGGAGAGCAATGTAATTGAAGATGAAAAACTCCTGTTCATCGGTAGACTTATACAGAAGGAAAAACCCTGATTTTCCTGCTCACACATATTCAAGAATTTATCCTTTTCAGACACATTGTTCCTTGAATGGAAAAAGCAATGATGGAATGGAACGGGGAGGGGGCTAATCATGACAATCAAAGCAAGATGAGAGCAACCGGATAAAATGAATAAGAGTATCCACTTTTCCCCTACTTCTATATGCTTATCAGGCTTCAAGGGAAGCACCTAGCCCTCCTTTTTCCATTGTGATCTTTTGCACATGAACAGCAGAAAGTCTGCAGAGGGTTCTCATTTGCATGTAGAGATTAGATTTGAGCAGGAAGTCTGCAGACCTGTTGCTTCCTATGGAGAGGGAGGAGGATAATCTCTCTCCTCTTAGTGTGTTGAGCATATCCAAGTAGGCAATGACTGAATATTTCTGAACAGGGTTCCTGCTCATTTGTGGAACGTACCTGCAAGTAGGAATGTCTCCTCTGAATACTTTTTGCTTTCCACGTGTAGAAAGCAACAACAGAGAGGGGAAGGGATGGCAGTTCACTTCTAAGTGTGGCAAGGGAGGCAGGTAGGGAATGACTGAATACTTCTAATATCTCTCTCTGCAGGAATGTAGGCGTACAAGAAGCATTGCTATAATGCTCATCCAATTGCTTCTTTAAGTATTATTTCTAACAGCCTCATTTTAAAGGAAACAACAACAACACTGCACAAGACATGGGAAAGAAATATATTTTGTTTCAGGCACCGCTTTTTGTTGAACATCTCTTGGCTTTATTTTAAAAATTTTCAAACTTTTTTTGTGGCTCCATAGCAAAAGTGACCACCCTAAGTTTGACATTATATAATCAGAGAGCTAAAGACACAATGTATGCAACAGATTGCTCATACGGTAGTTAGGCTGTATATACTTGCTGAGAGTAAGTTCCAGTGAGCTTGAGATGGCTTATATCTGAATATGGCTGTGTAAGACTGCACTTTTAATCTGTTTTGTTTAAGTTTTTGCTCATTTATAGAATGATTCATGCTCTGGTACTCTCTGTAGTGAGCAATTTAAAGCTGCCTAACTGCAGGGTTCCTAGAACAAGATTTATACTGCAAGGTTCTTGGCCAGGAGGTGTGGCAGTCTCTCCTGAACAGGGAGGTCTATAAAATGAACCAGGAATGTATGAATCTGTCTTATACTAGACCAGACTCTTTGTCCACCTAGTTCAGCACTGTCCACTCTGGCAACAGCTCTTAAAGAGATTTAGGTAGAATCTAAGGGCTATTCCAAATCTGGACTTCTGGTTCCCCGAAAAACTTCATTTGTGGGCAGAGATATTGGGGGATTGAGATGGGAAAATATATCTATTTTGCTTTCCCCTTTTTTTCCCCCCCTAAACCAAAAATTATTTCCTTCCTGAAGATATGGTCTGAAAATTTTGGTAAACTCTTAAAAAGAAGAAGAAGAAGAAGAAGAAGAAGAAGAAGAAGAAGAAGAAGAAGAAGAAGAAGAAGAAGAAGAAGCAAAACAACATTTTCACAAGTTTGCATTTGTCAAATTCATCATGACAGAAAGAGCTGTTCCCGGCATAGAGAGAATTAGGGTGGTGGTGGCTGAGGAAGTAGCAGCAGCTATTAGGTTCCATTACAGCTGTCAGCACAATCCATTAATTTAACACAGATTCCTCACCAGAATCACTTTCTGGGCACTTTAAACCTCCTAAACCCACACTACCTTCAGAAGTAAACAAGACAGCAGAACTCTGAGCAACTATTTCCAAACAAGACCCCCACCTGACCACGTTCAGAAACACCGTGGATGTCTCCTGGCATAAGATTTTAATGCAATAATGCCAACCTCTTGATATGAAGCGTCTCTATGCACAGCAAAATGACCCTGCGTTTAAAACTTTAGGTAGCAGTAAATGATAAATAATGAATCTAATTGCATACCATAATATAAAGCAAGTAATAAATTATGTACGGCAGCCTCGCACCGCATCTGTCAGGGCTTCATAATGTGATTTAACAGATAACACACACTGTTTACTACTTAAAAGGTTTATCAAATTTTGAAGCAACGTTCAGTTATGCATTATGCATTTGAAAGAACACATGCTTTCTCTCAGATAGTTTCCACATTTGAATCAATCAGTCATATCTGCTTTAACAAAACCTCTCTAAGTCTGTTTTCCAAGCCACCGCCAGACCGTTCTGGGAGGAACTGAATGCATCTCTTAAAAAAAAAAAAAAGCTGGTTTCAACAGACATACTTGATGAGTAAAAGCAGCAGTTCCAAAAATTCACCCAGAATGAAGTGAGCTGCCAACTACAGGGAAATGTGTACATAACATTCAAGAGACATGCTATTTGGCACAGTCAGAAACACTCCCCGAACAATGAGGAAACAAGAGGGACCAGCAGCGAAGACAGGTGAATGGATAAGGTGATAAGGCAGAGAAACAGAGCAATTTGAGCGTTCAAGTCATGGAGTCCAATTAATTTTTAAGGAGAAGGAACATTCATTTTAAGCCAAGATGGGAGATGATAGCATAAGACATTTGGCACACTCTGCACACACAGCCTACTGAGAAGAGCCACTACCAGTCAATGTTATAATACTGGACCCCAATTCTATACAAGCTCCACTGGAATGAAATAAATTTTGATTTAAAATACTTTCTATGTTTATGCAAATTTAAACATGCTGGAAACTTAACAACTGTTACAGGCAACACCCTTAATAGATCTGTTATTTAGACAATACAGACATGAGATGGTGTTCTGTGCTGTCACAGGGAGCAGGGCAGATCCAATGCCACTACAGTGACCACATGAAAGTCACCCAGTTGAAGCTATCATGTGACTTTTACAAACACCCAGTTGGCAATAGATAGCATCTGCAGAGAATGAAAAGGTCTGAGGAGACGTTGAAAGCCATTTTAGTCATAGCTCAATAGTTGAACTCAGGCTCTGCATGAAGGCCCAAGGCTGAATCTTCAGCTATAGCTGGAAAGGTTCCTGCCCCAAACTCTACAAAGCCACTATCCATCAGTGTTACAGTCAGTGTTCGCCTAGTGGTCTGATTCAGAATAAAGCAGCTTCTTGTATTCCAATCCATGGTTCCTAGTTCAACTCAAACAGCTGCAGGAAAAGTCTTCCTCCATATCCCTTGCTTACAAGTTTGGGGAATTCTGGGAATTATAGTCCAGGAGGTGACAGAAATAAAACTTTTCTTAGCTCTGGCCAGAAAAAATAGGGCACCCTAACAGGAACTAGCAGAGGCAAGGCTTTGAGCCTACAGCATCATTTGTCTGTGTTATAAGAACTTATGAATCGTTTCAGCAAGGCCTGTCAATATTTTGGATTAACAATCAGCCTGAAGAAAACACAAGTTATGGGCCAGGGCGTGGACTCACCTCCCTCTATTACCATCTCTATACAAGAATTGGAGGTTGTTCATGATTTCATGTACCTTGGCTCAACATTCTCTGACACTCTCTAGATGTCAAGCTGGATAAACACATTGGCAAAGCAGCTACCATGTTCTCTAGACTCACAAAGAGAGTATGGTTTAACACAAAGCTGACAGAATGTACCAAGATCCAGGTCTATAGAGCCTGTGTCCTGAGTACACTCCTGTACTGCAGTGAGTCCTGGACCCTCTGTGCACAGCAGGACAGGAAGTTGAACACGTTCCATATGCGTTGACGCATCTTTGGCATCACCTGGCAGGACAAAGTTCCAAGTAGAGTAGTCCTGGAACAAGCTGGAATTGTTAGCATGTATACATTACTGCAGATGGTGAAAGCAGCCATGAAATTAAAAGATGCCTGCTTCTTGGGAGGAAAGCTATGACAAACCTAGACAGCATCTTAAAAAGCAGAGACATCACCTTGCCGACAAAGGTCCGCATAGTCAAAGCTATGGTTTTTCCAGTAGTGATGTATGGAAGTGAGAGCTGGACCATATAGAAGGCTGACCGCCGAAGAATTGATGCTTCTGAATTGTGGTGCTGGAGGAGACTCTTGAGAGTCCCCTGGACTGCAAGGAGATCAAACCTATCCATTCTGAAGGAAATCAACCCTGAGTGCTCACTGGAAGGACAGATCCTGAAGCTGAGGCTCCAATACTTTGGCCATCTCATGAGAAGAGAAGACTCCCTGGAAAAGACCCTGATGTTGGGAAAGAGTGAAGGCAAGAGGAGAAGGGGACGACAGAGACGAGATGGTTGGACAGCGTCATCGAAGCTACCAACATGAATTTGACCAAACTCCGGGAGGCAGTGGAAAACAGGAGGGCCTGGCGTGCTCTGGTCCATGGGGTCACGAAGAGTTGGACACGACTTAACAACTAAACAACAACAACATACATTACTGAAACAGCGACGTCTACGTTGGCTTGGGCATGTCGTGAGAATGGCTGACGGTCGGATTCTAAAAGATCTCCTGTATGGAGAATTAGTGGAGGGAAAGCGCCCCAGAGAGAGACCACAGTTGCAATACAAGGATATCTGCAAGTGGGATCTGAAGGCCTTAGGAATGAACCTCAACAGATGGGAAACTTTGACATCTGAGCATTCAGCCTGGAGGCAGGCGGTGCAGCATGGCCTCTCCCAATTTGAAGAGACACTTGTTCAGCAGGCCGAGGCAAAGAGGCAGTCCCGAAACCAGCAAAACCAGGGAGCTGGACAGGGGACAGATTGTATTTGTCTTCAGTGTGGAAGGGATTGTCACTCTCAAATTGGCCTTCTCAGCCACACTAGACGCTGTTCTAAGACCTCTATTCAGAGCACGTTACCATAGTCTCTCGAGACTGAAGGATACCTACGACGACAAGACCTGGGGTTCTGTGTCTAATCTCTTGAGATTTGAGAATGACATGATGAAGCAGGCCTCTATACCCACCTTTTCCAGATACCAGTAGAGGCAAGCTAGAAAATGCAATAAGAGGAGAGAACTCTGTTCATGATCCTATCCTGTTTCACCCTAAGAGTAGAGTGCAACCAGGGGTTCACATTTCCCCAATCCTCCCTCCCCACCTCTATTTCCATGGAAAGGACAATGATATTATTTAACATATTAATTATGATAATAGTCTGCACAAGCCTAACATATGTCAAAATCTCCTCATCCTAAAGTGAAAACTGACATTTTTACTTCATGAATATTGCTTTGCCAGTGACATTTATTGCAAGTTCCCCTCAGTCCCCCCAATCATGAATGTCAGGTCAACAGAGGTATATTTGCTTTGGTTTCCCATTTACTTACAGCTTTGAAGGAGTATCTGTCTGTGTTAATTGCTATGCAAAAAGCAATCGCACCACGATAACTACAGGCAATGCAGGATTTGATTAAAAATTCACCCTCTTAAATGGAGTTCTGTTTTAGCTTTTTCATCTCCAGTTCTCCCTTTCCATTGCAAAATTTGCATATATATTCTACTGACAGGGGTTACACATTCTCTCGGACACTTCTCCATCTACATGCAGTCTGAAGCTACAGAGTGTGCGAAGAAAATTCAACATATTCTCCCCCTCCCGCCTTCGTCCATTCCATTCTGTACACAGCAGAGGTCTTTCTGGCTTTCTGCAGCTCACAAGAAGGCTGTGTTCCCATGAGCACATTTCACCTAATGATACCACTATCAAAACTTTACTGGATAAACAGTACCTAATTAGGAGATGGACGCTCTTCAGCATAATAACCGTATTTAGACAAGTCAATAGTCCTTCTGGCCCAGTTCAGCACCCCACCCTCTCTGATAGGCGCCATATGTTCTTGCAGCCCTTGGGCCCCTCCTGGACCCCCAGCATGCCCAAATTTTTAAAGGTAAAAACTGAGGATTTCTTCAGAAATCTGATTCTTTCTTAGAAGAAATTTTGCCCCTATATCCTGCTCTAGCAGAAAACCCAGCACCCCCCTCCATTTAAAAAGTCTCTTTTTTTAAGTGGAAGGGGTGGTGAGGGTTATGCTAAACAGGACTGAACTCCCACCATTCCCAGACCAACACAACTGGAGGGACCCAGACTGGAAAAGGTCTATCTAGAGTACCCACAGTTCCTTACTGGAACAATGGAGTGAGTCCTGGCTCAGGAAACAGGGATCCCCACCTTCTATCTTAACCAGACAAATCATGAACTCCAACACCTGTAGTTTGATGAAATATCCCAATAATCCTCTTATTAAGGCACTCAAAAGCCCTGTCTACTCCTAGACTGTGAAATGCAACATTATCACTAGTATGGCTATATTAGGAAAAATGACCAGAAAGTTCATCTGGCAGCCAACAGAGGAGTCCAAGACGAGGGAGCTGAACGAACGGATTCATGATGGTTTTGCCCAAATATTCTCTCAAGTTGAAGACGAAAGAAAATCAGCATCACTGGAATTTAACAAGTGTAGCTCCATGTCGGGAGAAACACCAGATGTGAAGTGTAATTACTTTTTTTTTTCAAAGTCTCTTCATGTTTTACAAACCAGGACTGACACTTGAACAAAGAGCCTAAAAAAAGCAAGCAGGAGCTATGCAAGCAAGGAGCGGTTTTGTTTTATTGCTGTTGCCTGTTCAGATACCCAGTTTATAAAGCAAAATGAAGCAGAGGGTTGGGGGAAGAAATCAGATGTGATCTTGGAGAAGGGAAAGGAATAGATGCTGGCTTCCCGCTTTTCAGAGTTACGCATACTAGAGAATAAATAATGGCACCCTGAAAGTAACAGTTGACTTTTCCTACACAGATTTCAAGCATTTTATGCAGAAAGCCACGTATGTGAATATGGTTAGCTTGTACCACTGGTGATCAACCCACAGAATGGGTCCTAGAAGAAGTGTAGGGAATTGGAAACTGCAAGAAGCCTGCTAGATCCGGCATGCCCATGTGGCATCCTTGGGCAGCTGCTGGGGCCCCAGCCCATCCTTTAAGGTTTTTCAGTGTCACTGATTTTAGGACCCCATTAAACCTATTTGTGCTCCAAGTAGCTGGGACTGAGAGTGGCCATTTTGATTTCCCACAGTGTTCCAGAGCAACAATACATCAGTAGCATTGTGGGAAATCAGATTGGCAGCTCCAGTGAAATGCTGCTACCAACTAAGTTAATGAGGGATATCCACCAGCAGACAAGGTGGTCTACCAGTGCACACTCTGCCAAGGGACTCTCAACCTACAGCTCTTCCTGACACTTACAAGGGAACTGGAGTATGTGTGGAACTGGAAATAGCACAGAGTCAGGCCTTTAATATAGCCTCCCTCTGCAATACCTCTGATGTTTGCTCTTCTCCAGCCCAGAAAACTAGAATCAAAACCATTACAAGACATACAGGTGTTCATCCAGGCATATGCTCTACAGTGAATTCTAGAATGGGTGATTCCCATAATCTGGGTTTAATTTATAACACAGATTATCAATATGTCATGTGTGCTATTTTCACTTCATTTATGTAAGAATTTTCCAAAAATTGTACCTGTCTCCAGATCTGAAATGGAAAGAACTTGAGAGTAAAACACATCAGACTGGGAGAAATTGAAGCTTCATTTTTCAAGAGTCAAGGCTTTGAGTGTTCAGGTCTTAAACTGGGTTTGAATCACTGTGCTATTCAACCATGTAAGTGCTGGAATATGTTTGGGAGTTTTCCTCTCCCCACTAAACAGCTTGGTGGATGACCTATGCCAGGAACTAGAGAGGGGGAGTGTGTCCCTGTTGATTTTGCTAGACCTCTCAGCAGTTTTCAATACCATCAACCACTGTATCCTTCCAGGGTACCTTTTCAGGATGTGTCTTGGAGGTACTGCCTTACAATGGTTCTGATCCTTCCTAGATGGCCAAACTCCAAAGGTGATGTCAAAAGGTGATGTTCAACACCCTGACCACTGACCTGTGGCGTCCCCCAGGGTTCAGTTATGTTCCCCATGTTATTCAATATCTACATGAAAACATTGGGAGAGGTTATCCTGAGCTCTGTCTCTCCTCCCCATCTGATTCCAAGGAAGCAGTTGTGGGCTTAGACCAGGGCCTGTCACCAATAATGAACTGAATGAGGCTAACGAACTGAAATTTAACCCATACAAGACAGAGGTGCTCCTCCTCCTTATCTCCTCTGTTTAGCAAGCAGGTACTCTATGCTGCAAATAGCAGTAACTATCAAATTTGGCTACCAGCTTCCAGAGGTGCTCCTGGTCAGTCACAAGGAAAATCAGTGGATAAGGATCCCGCCTGTACTGGATGGGATTACACTCCTCCTTAAAAGTCAGGTTCGCACCTTGGGTGTACTCCTGGACTCAACCCTGAGCTTGGAGGCATAAATTTCAGTAGTGGCCAAGAATGCCTTTACATAGTTAAAGCTGGTATGCCAGCTGCACCCATTCCTGGAGATGTCTGATCTAGCTGTGATGATACATGCTTCAGTTACATCTCATCTGGATTAATGCAGCATGCTACAGTATATGTGGGCTGCCTCTGAACAGTGTTCAGAAACTTCAACTAATTCAGAATACTGCAACCATACTGCTGACTGGCACTGGTTACAGGGAGCATATAATTCCTTTATTACAACAGCTTCGCTGGCTGACCGGTTTGTTTCCATGCTCAATTCAAAGTGCTGGTTATTACTTATAAAGCTCTACATGGCTTGGATCCAACCTGTTTGAAGGATTGTAACATGCCATATGAGCCAAATAGGCTTTTAAGGTCTGGGGAGGCCCTTCTCTTGATTCCACCACCTTCCCAAAGACACAAGAGAAAGCCTTCTCAGTGACTGCTCCCAGGCTTTAGAATGTGCTGTCCCAAAAAGCCACATTGGCCCCCTCCCTCTTGTCCTTCCATTGTCAGGCAACCTTACTTTTCAGGCAGGCTTTTAAGCAATAAATGTCTATGGATTGTTTTAATCCTGACCAATATTTAATGTTTTAAAAAGATTTTGTTTTATATGGCATTTAAAACTTATTATTGTATGATTTTAATTGTTGCAACACGCCTTGGGTCCCCTACGGGAAGAAAGACAGCACATAAATAAAACAAATAATAATAAATGAATAGCTCCTCCTTATCTTCTCTGTTTGGCAAGCAGGTACTCTATGCTGCAAATAGCAGTAACTATCAAATTTGGCTACCAGCTTCCAGATAGGTTAAAAGACTGGGGTTGTTTTTTTTTGTTTGTTTTTTTTTTTTTTTTGGAGAATTTATCAAAATTAACAGATCATATCTTTGGGATATATGGGGATATATATATATATGGTTGTTGTTGTTGTTTTAATTAAATGTATGTGAAAGCAAAATGCAAAAGGTTTTCTTATCCTTAGTGGCCAACTCTTGTTCTCCAAAGCCACATATAGTCCTATCTAGCAGGTTGGGGGGACTATACACACACACATGCACTAGCATGGATATGCACACTCTTCCCCCAACCCCATCTTTGAACATTATGAAATAAGACCAGCTTGGATTATGAGTGGCTCTGGGACTACATTAAGTGCCCCCAAACAGTTTTTGTAGCATCTGTTGCCGCAACACTCTTGGAAATGTCCAGAAGCAGCAATTTGCCTCCTCAATGTAACTTTTCCAGTAAGTCAATCCCAAGGCTTTTGTCTCTCTTAAGCTAAAAGCAGAAGAGGAGCAGTGACCTTCGTATGGCCAGGATTTCCAGAGAGAAGTGAAAGCTTCTCCCTTCTCCACGATCCTAACTGTCAGTGCTGTCCTAGATTCAGCAATCTTTGCCTTGCCACTTGATAACCTGGTGGGCAGGGCAAAGGATGTGGGGGGCCCTTGCTGCACTGGCTCCACCAGGCTCCACATGCCATTTGTAGACTTCCCAGCTCTGATTTATCACCCACTTGCCATCAGTATATACTTTTCAGCACAAGGCAGCCAACCTGGTGAACCAGCATTCACAAAACCATTCATCACACATTTGTCCCTTGAATGATTTTAGGATCATTTTCTTCCTGAGAACACAAGTTGGGTTTTTGTAATGCAGTTCTATGTCAACACTTTGTTTTCACCTGCTGTGTCACTATTTGTAGAGAAGCTGCTTGATATAATGCTGTATATCAAGCTAAGTCTCTCCAGAGTTAAAAGCATGAGTCATTACCAAAGCTTGGAGTAAAAGAGCAGGTGTGCCCAGCAGAAAAAGGTAAGTAACTGATCCTTATTCTCTAAGGCCTGGACACAAAAGCTGTTTGACTTTACCTCCCATCAGACCTAATTAGCATTGCTAACAGTGAAGAATGCTGGGCATTTGAGACCAATGACATCTGAAGGGCTACATGCTGCCACACCTGCTGTAGAAGAAAGGGCAGGTTCTATTACTTGGTGTTGAGCTCACTCCACTGAAGTGGGAAGTCAGCTGGAGCAACGGCAGCAGAGAGGGGAACAAAAAGGGGACCTGTGTGAGTCTTTCAGGGGAAAGGAGCTGCCTTGGGTTCCTTTTTGGAGATAGGCAGGATGGAAAAGAAAGAAAGAAAGAAAGAATTAGCACCCCTCCATCATTCTGGAGAAATGGGAATAAAGACAGAGATACAGGAAGGGACTGGGTGGAAGGCACTGATAGCAGCATGCCAGTCCTGGAATATAAGGTGGCCAACTGTCATACTTTACAAAGGAGAACCCTCCATTTCAAACACTGTGAAAGGAAAGTCCTCCTTTTGAAGATGCTTTCTACTGAAAGCACTGTCAAGTCTGAGTCCATTTCTAAAAGCGGAATGTTTTATATCACCACTTAGAACCTGGACAGCAGACTCAACAAGTACACAGGGCCCTTGTTTACAATCTTCTTTACTATACTGTTTCTCTTAAATTACAGTAATTTTCTTTATATTATTAAATAATAAGACAATTGCCATTAAATTATAGTAATTACTTCTACATTTGCATCTGCACATATAAATTAGCACACACACGATTTTGCACAAATCTGTGTCTTCTTTTGTCTTTTTTCTTTGATGATGCATTTCCATTTTTTTAGCCAGGACTAATTGGCCACCTTATTACAGGCACTTTGCTTCAACAAGACATAAATTCAGGATGTTCCTATGTCATACCTTGGAAGAACATCTAAATTGCATATCAGCTTCTCTTAATCAAGAATGCACTTTTTTGTATTTGAATTCCATTTTACACAGAAAAGTATTATTACCCGTTGATCTTAAACACGGAGCAGCAATGTCTGAAAAACTCAAAAATTCTTTTTTCTATGCTGTTACGGGTTTTGGCTGGACATTTTGATAGTAAATAAACACTATAATATTTATTAGAAGTCCCGTGCCAACATTTGTATTATTTTTAAACCTTCTATGTAAGTTCAAATGAATCCATCTTATTTTACGTGGATAGAAGAGCCATAGAAAACACAGAAGTTTTTATCTCAGAACATTTGAACCTCTTGGTCTGTGGGAAGAAGCATGAGAAAGGGCTCTTTCTTTAATCAAGATTTTAAACATATGGAATATCTGTAGCATTCTCAATTCAAGTTTGATATATTCAATCCAGTAGATGGCAGGAGTGTCCTTTAGAGAGCTTCAATCTCAAACTGAAAAGAAAGGAAAGATCTAGATAGTGTTGGCTTTCCTTTTCCCAATTCTTTTCTAATTTCTTAATATGGCCACTGTGCCAATCAAAAACACACATGTGACTAGGACTGCTTTTTCACTGATCAGAAAGACCCAGTAACACAAATAACCTAATACTAACACTTCAAATGAAATCATATGTCAGAAGGCTAATTCATATGTACCTTTATTAAAACAACCATAAACACTGAGCCAAATTGGATTATATTCTTTTCCCCGCCCCTCCTGTCTGGCTCAACCTATATGGAAAATTTTTGCAGTTTGTTCCTATTTCATCCCATGCAGTTTGAACGTGTTTGTGTGTTCTGTACTGTCAAGTCGGAACCAATTTATAATGATCCTAATAAGGATTTCATTAGCAGCAATCTGTTACTAGTGGTGATAGTTATTCCTACTACGCTGGTGGAGCTCTGCAAGAGGATACCAGCCAAAGTCTGTGTTCAGCAGCAGATGTGAACATTCAACAGTAATTTAAACAACTTTTCAAGCCCATGACACATTGATGGACAATTTGGTGCCTGTGTTTACTCATCATATGCTACCTTTACTTCAACTAGTCTGCTATTCAGACAATTAAGGTGTGGCTAAAGAACTGAAATGAAGTAGGCTAAACAGGGTCACTTAAGGTTTCAAAGAGGTCTAGTATGGTCCAATCCTTCCATCCACATGGCATCAAATGACCCTATTTGGCCCACCTCTTTTTAAACGAAAGAAAGAAACTAAACAAAATCCTCCTGTCTCCTCCTCCTTACAGGAAGAAGCTTTCATTTTTTCTGCCTAAAAGTACAATGCATCCATGCTGTCCTAATAGGCTTACAAAAAAATGTTGCTTCTTCCACTGTCCCTCAACGGAGGAGCAGAATAAGTTTTTATTTTCCCAATATCATTAAGTAGCTAAGCTGTCTGTTTAAGCCTCTTAATAAAACTGAGAAATTAAAATAGAATGAGAAATTAAAAGCAGCACACTCTTCTTGGGTTCAATCCCAGTGATCACACATGCTAAAAATGATCCTACGCACACCTAAAAAAGAGTAGCCCCTGGCAGGGAGCCAGAAAAGTGAAAGTAGGAATGCTCTGGGTATGGGCTGGTTCATGCTAAAACATCAGGTGGTCACCAGCAAAAAGAAGAAACCTACCCATTCCCCAAGTGGATCAAACAGCAGGACAAATGCCTGTATGGCCACTAGTTTCATTTATCTCAAATTTATTTTTTATTTTATTTTATTGGATTTCTACCCCACCCATCTACACCAAAGGTCTACTCTGGGCGGCATGCCCAGAGTATGCCTTAAGTAGCATGCCCAGCATGCTACTTAAGGATAGCAATGATGGGGCCAACCTAGCTTCCCATGGGAGGGCATTCCAGAGACTGGGAGAAGCAACAGAGAAGGCCTTCTCTCATGTCTCCACCAAGCATGCTTGTGAGGATGGTGGGAGAGAAAGGCCTCCCCTGATTATCTTAATGCCTGGGCAAGCTCATAGAGGGAGATGCGATCTTTTAGACAGCTGGGGCCCAAGCCATTTAGGACTTTATAAGTTGGAACCAGCACTTGAATTGTGGCTAGAAACAGATGAGCAGCCAGTGGAGCTGTTGTTACAGGGGAATTATATGTTCCCTGTAACTAGCACCAATTAACAATCTGGCTGCAGCATTTTGGACCCTCTGAAGTTTCCAAATACTTTCCAGAGGAAGCCCCACGCACAGCGTGGTACAGTAATCCAGCAGAGATGTAACTAGGGCATGTGTCACCCTGGCCAAATTGACCTCTACATCATAGCAACAATATCCATTTGAAGCATCTGGTATCTATTTCTATGAAAATGGCTCCATTTCTTACAATATGGATGTAATAGGAAGTAAACAGTGGTAGGCTAGGTAGCAGCCCTAAACACCCTATACCAGCGCTGGCGAACCTATGGCACACGTGCCAAAGCTAGCACACAGAGCCTTCTCTGTGGGCACATGAGCCATGCCAACACCACCGCCCATGTTGGCCCGGTGCGGGGTCGCTCACTGCTGGGGCTCAGTTCGAGCTCATGCCGCCGCCTCATCCCCCGCACGAAGGGAGCCCACAAGTGGCAGTGGAGGTGGCGATCGGGCAGTGGCAGGAGGAGGTGGTGAAGGAGGAGCTGCCCATTGACTGTGGCTCTGGAGCCGCAGGAGAGCAAGTGAGCGGGGCAGAGCACAGCACAGGAAGCCTGGGTGAGGGCCCTGCCTATATTTGGGGAGGGGGAAAAGGTGCCCCCTGGCCACCCTCTGGAGGATGTACTGGCCTGGAGGGTGCTCGCTGATTGGGTAGCTCGGGGGTTGAGGCGTCTGCTTGCGGAGCCAAAGGTTGGGGGGTAGATTCCCCCCTGGGCCTCCTGGACAGGAGCTGGACTCAATGATCTATGTAGTTTTGGCACTCAGGCTCAAAAAGGTTCGCCATCACTGCCCTATACTAAGAAGTCTTATTCATATCTATGCAGAGATAAGGGGAGAAATACTTTTTTGGACTACAACTCAAAGAATACCCTAGTCAGTATGGCCATTGGTCAATGGGACTCTCTTCTGAACGAAGATAAGATTAAGCTGCCAGTCAGAATCATGTAGATTTCAATATCCATGTAATCCTAAAATCACAACAGCAACCAAGGTCCTTAGTTCAAATTAGAAAAACTGCCATTCTGGCATATCTGTCTCGTTGTTTCATTTGTTTACAAAGTTGATGTTCACCTCATAACTGCCCGAGCCAATACAGATGTTCTATGGCCAGAGGTAGTCACGGGAAGATCTGAGAGCTCTTTTCTGAGCAAGATCGTCCTTCCAACTAAGCTGGAAGAAAAGTGGTTCATTAAAATAATTCCATTTTCCCAGTGCAGGACCTCGAATGCTTCTCTCCCTTGGGCATTAATTTATTAATTTTTTCTTCTATAGAGAAATTACTACCCACTGTGTGCTTATTTTGTTTATTTTTTAAAAAATGCTACAGTATTTAAAATGCTGCTGCAAGAGTAAATATCACCTCTGGCATATTTGTCCTAGAAGAAAAGAGTGTGATTTGGAATACCTAATTGAAATGTGCTATAGGAGATAAGACTGGCTGCAGAGACTGACATTTAAAAGAAAGAGACACCAAACAAGACATGAAATATCGCTGTTCCTGCCTCAAAGCAGAACGCCGTTTTCACAAGACTGAAGCATCCTCACCCATCTCCCTCTCTGTCTTGGTGAGCCAACAAGCAGGTCCAGCAATTAACCCCTTCCCAGTGCCAATGGGAATGCTTTCCCTGCAAATAATTTTTCAAAAACAGGACAGATTCCTTCTATGCTAAAGTGGCATAGATCCAGTGCTGGCTGCTCATTCATCAATAGGAGCCTGGCAAATTCTTCGGTTTTTAGGATCATTATGTTGCTGCATCCATAAACTGCCTGCGTGCAACCACATGCAACTTCAAATACCATTGCAGAGAGACACCCTCAAGTCAGCTCAGGGCAGAGCTTCAAATGCAAAATGGCCCCCACCTGATATTCACTGCTTGCACTGAATTTGAAACAGCACTGAAAGCATCAATTATGAACACAATTGCATGGTATGTACTGATGAACTGCTGGAAAGCATTGCAAGTTAAGTACAGTATCTGGTTATAGAGCCGGAGGCTGGGAGTTCAATTCCCCACTGTGCCTCCTTGACGGGGGCTCGGCTTGATGATCCATAGGATCCCTTCCAGCTCTGCAGTTCTAAGATGATTAGGAGGATTGACAGATAGGAAAGGTTAATAATAGAAGTTATCCTTAATTTAAAGCAGTTTGTGGGAAAGCAAAATATAACAACAGGAGCAATGCTTAGCACTTATAAAAAGCTTGAGCTTTATATACATTATATCACTAATTGTTACAACAATTTGTATAATCTGTCAAAATGGGTATTATAAATGTATGTAACTTTTTTCTCTTTATTTTTATTTTTTTGAGTCATAAACAAAGACATTTAAGAAGTAGCGGAAATGGTGATAAATAACATTCCACTCCTCCTATTAGTCTGAGAGGTATAGATCAGATAAGCTAATACCAGGATTTGCAAAAAAATAAAAATAAAAATAAATTAAATGCATCAATGCCTAGGTTCTTTTTCCATTTGAATTGTGACAAATTGATTCGAGGTCAGTGATGTGACAAACATCACGCAGCCAGCTTTCCTGACCCTTCTAGCACAATTACAAATCCATAGGACTTTTCAACCCATCTAACTGACCAAAGGATCAATAAGCAAATTCAAAATCAGGAGGGGGAGAGTCCTGTGCATAATCTTGGAACTAATGCAATCCCTCACTAGATAGATAGATAGATAGATAGATAGATAGATAGATAGATAGATAGATAGATAGATAGATAGATAGATAGATAGATAGATAGATAGATAGATAGATAGATAGATAGAATTTACAAGAGAAGAGTAATATAACTTTTTTTTGCATTCATCAAAATTGCAAGAATAACACTTTAATTAAATTGCAAAAAAAATTAATAATAATACAAGGATGGACATTGAATGTGATGAGAATTGTTTTCCCCCTGGAGTTATGAAATTCCTAAACTGCTGTGAACAAAGAATTTTAACATGTTTTATTTACATGTTTTATTTCCCCTTACTGTGCTGCAGTGTATGTGGACAGACTGGATTTGATCATTGTGGGACTCCGCTGTACGTCCAACTATAAGTGGAGAGAAACTATACCGGCAGAGTTATCGGTCTTGAAATGCTACTGGGATAGAAGTTGTTCTCAGGCAGTTTTCTAATATGTCTCCCCAGTGGATAACCAGTGACCAATGTACAGTACTTGTTCCGAGTTCAGGGGTCAGTTTGGTCTAACTGGCCATTTTATGGGTGAGGGAGGAAGGTCCTGTAGGTCGTCCTTTGTCCTTTGTTAGTAGGGCAAAGGGGGAAGAAACAACAAAAAAGGATTCATTTCAAGTCCCAGCAACAAACCTAACTGATATAAAAACAATGTGTTACAGTTCATGACAAAAGAAGCTATGGCTGATACAGATGGACTTTGTCACATGAGAAACTTTTACCGACTGGCAAACAGGCACAGCCTCACTGCACAGCCAAATAATTCCACTCTAGCATATAATTAGCAGCATTACACAGCTGTGCTGGCAAGGGAAATTAATGCAAAAGAAGCCATTTGTGGCCCTTGCTCATCCTCCCATGAAGCAGACTGAATGGCTGCGATGTACAAAACCAGATCCTTCCCCCCCATTATAGAACAATAAAGCAACATGTGTACTGCCATAGATGAGAGATGTTAATGCTGGAGAAAGTGCTAAATCTCCCTCTCAATGCCAAACAGTTTTATAGATTTCAAAGATACCAGAAGCATTGCAGCCTCAAACCTGGAAATGACAAATCCAAATCAAAAGGGTATCACATGGTTTTCTAATCACCAGCAATGTGGTTTCCACTTTGTCCTTTTATAACCCCTCTCAATCTTTGCCACCAGGAACTGAAGGAGGAATGCTGAAATTCCCCTGTCCTGCAATAATTCCATTATCTTCCAGGAAAAATGCACTAGAAAACACAATAACTAATTAATAATAAATAAACTATTGCCTTGTTGCTGCATGGAATAGATCATATTGGATTGCTCTTCTAGAGGACCATCTTTTAGAAAAATCCTTAGACTAATTCTTAAGAAATCAGCCTGCTCTTACTTCCTGCAATCAGGAATGTTGCAGAAATTGCATTCATTGTTCATGAATATTGCAAACAACACAAGGAAGAAAACCACTTTGGCAACTTGGTTTCACACCACAGCCCTGATCTAATGAGCAGGTTTACAAATATTTGCAACATGATTCCATCCTACCAAGATAGGCAGATTCATGAAAATACTGGCAGCACTGAGATTCATCCCTAAATTTTCTTGGACATCCCTGGAGATTCTTTTATTTCCCTTTCAGAAATAAAATTCATGCACAGAACTTCCTGTGCAGAATTCACCAGAAAGGGCACTAAGCTATGCAGAATTCAGCAGCTTCTTGGTCAGAAGATCAGATGAAAGGATGGGGAAAAAGACCAGAGTCTAATTTTTATGGGAAGCTGAGTCAGGAATCAAAGGGAAGTCTTAATGGGGAATCTTGGTGTGGCAAAACTCAGAAAATTGCTAAGGATGAGAAATTTTGCAAGTACTCATCACACCCCTACTCATTACTGCATCCTTCACTGGGTTCAGGACCACTGCCTGATATAAATGAGCATTTATTATCCCCTGGACCTAGGGACTCAACCTATTCCTACTTGATGCTTGAGATATAAAAAAAATACTAAATGAATTCTTCATTCCTGTTGATTTAGGCTCTTTCAACCAAAGGAAAGAACTTGAAGGGGAAAAATGTCAAGCCTCACTGATTCATTGCCACTAGACAAGGCCAAGACAATGTTATTTCTTCTCATCAAAGCCCCCCTAATTTGTGCAAACCAAATATACATTCCCTTTAAGAAGCAAAACTCACACATTCAGCAAGCACAGAAAAACTCAGTGACAGTTTTGGGAGATGCAAACAACTTTCCCCATGCTCATAATTGTTAAAAGCCAACAGATTTGCATAATTTAGCTTGATTTGTGCAAAAGGATCATTTTCCTTCTTATTTTTGTCTCTTGTTGAGTTTATGGAAAAATACCTCAGCCTCTCACTGCACTTGTTCCTTGTCCTCACATGCAGTTTACATCACGCTTGATGCTGCATTCCAGGACAGGCAAAGCTTGTGCAAGGAGATGGTAGGTTACACTTGAAGCATCTTGTCCACATCCTCAGATTCAGATATGACCTCAGTAACTGAAAGTCATGCAGCAACCCATGTGTGCACTGTGCTGTGGATTCATTCGGTGGCAGCACTATATGCAACATGACTTGCAAATGGAGAGTCTTTGAAGTTTTATTGTTGAAATACTTAGCAAACAGTGAGGTTCTGGGGGCCCACTAACTAGCCATACCAGAGAAGGTCCTGCACATGACATGTAGCCTTGAAAAAATGGTCATCCCTCTATTCTTCTCACACCTACCCATTTAGATGCAAATTTCCCTTACTAATGATTCCATATTCATTTTTTGGCTCATCATGCTCTAAAGTGCTGCCAAACCATAGTAAGCCTCTCTAAAATAAAACAAGAGCTTCCCCCTATTCTGTTAACAGTTATGGCATCTTGAAATCTTCTGGATGGAAATTGTCTCTTTAATGGGCATGTTAAAACATGAGCCTTGATTCTCCAGATTATCATTTGCCAGATAAGTATTTCCCCAAAAAGACATGATACAGAGAACCATATAGGCCAACTATATTTCTCATGTATTGTTAGAAATCCTATAGGGCCCAGGATGCTGTCCAAATTAAAAAATAGCTGTATTAGGCTGCAGTAAGTATTACTTTCCTGTACATTCCTGTGGCTAGTGGTTGTAATCTAGGTAGGCACTTTTCTCAAGGGTGATGGAGGCCACAGGCAGTTCCAAACTAAAATCCATGGGGTTATATACTTCAAGAATCCTGTAAATGACTGTAGCAGCTATTTTAACATATGAACAGACATATGAAGCTACTTACGCTTATACCAATTGTGACAATGGTTTTTCAAATTCAGTATGGTGCACAGTAACCCTCAGTGTCTAAGTTTTCAGATGGGACTTTTTCTAGGTTTTATCTGCAAATGCAAGGGACAAAACTGGAAACCTTCTGGACATCAAGTATGTGTCCTGTCATTGAGCTAGATACACCTACTTCTCCCTGAGGGATGGTCTTCTTCCACCACCACCACGCCAGATCCACTGATAGCATATTCTTATTTCATCCTTATTTCAGCATCACCTGACCTCTTCTTGAGTTTCACAGCAGGGATAAAAGGGGAGCTATTGTGACTTTCTTGTGCCTCTCTCCTTCTCTAATTCCAAAAAAAGATATGAGAACAGAAGCAAACAAACAGTTGGCACTGAAAGAAGCCTGATGACAGGAGCCCCCTCTAGACACATGGCTCTAGCATCTCTAGTATCACTAGTATCTCAGAAAAACTTTCAGTCACATGGAATCTCATTCATGGGATTCTTTGTGAAGCATGACTGGTTGAAAAAATGGAAAAAGCACATGGTTCTCATGATAAATTTCCTGATTCAATGTCTGACAATTCATTACAAAGCAGGGGAAGACTCTTATCAGAGATTTTGGAGATCCACCAAGAAGAAAAATCTGTTTCATAAAACTGCAGGGCCAGTATGGCTCCTAAATGCCAGTCCTACAATTCATTCGATTAAAGCAACCACTTCAACAGCAGATTTTGGATGTCATGAAAGGGCAGCAAATTATTAACAAATGATTTTATTACGCATTTAAAAGAAGTACTGACAGGCAGAGGCCCTTGAAGCTTTCCCACTGCATGAAGTAAGCGCTGAAGTACCCCTCACATCCTGCTGTGATAAGAGGCAAACACACATGCATTAAAGGATGAGGATGTGGTAGTGTGCGCACACACACCCCAGAAGAAGAGGGAAGCAGCAGCCTCATGCCCATGATACCTCCAGAGCAGGCTGTTGTTCCTTAAATGTCTAGGTATGGTGGTCCTCAGTGCCACGCCATATGAGAGGAGCCACCAAGGAAGAGAAAATGCTTCATGCCATTCAACAATCTTGACAAACATAGCATTTTCCCATCTCCCAAGAGCTGTTGTGAAGGGGGGGGGGGGGAAACCACATACACACCTACCTCATAAGAATCCCATTAAAACACAGGTGCACAGCTTGTAGGATGTTCCTAGATTCACCTCTGAGCCTGGATGCCCAGGTTTGGGCAGTGGCCAGGAGTGCATTTGCACAATTAAAACTAGTGCACTAGCTGTGCCAGTTCCTGATGAGGTCTGATCTGGCCACAGTAACACATGCATTAGTTAAATCCCAGTTGGATTACTATAACATGCTCTCCCTGGGGCTACCTCTTGAAAATGGGTCCAAAACATGGCAGCCAGATTGCTAACCGGGTCTGATAACAGAGATCACATAACCCCCCCTGTTACAGCAGCTCCATTGGCTACTGATCCTCTTCTAGGCACAATTCAAAGTGCTGGTTCTAACCTATAAAGTCGTAAATGGCTTGGGTTCAAGCTATCTCAAGGATTGCATTTCCCTTTAGGAGCCTGCCTGGTTGTTAAGATAATCAGGAAAAGCCTTTCATTCCCATCACCCTCACAGCTGTCTTTGATGGGGACACAGGAGAAGGCTTTCTCTGTTGCTTCTCACAGACTTTGGAAAGCCTTCCCACAAGAGGCCAGGCTGGTCCCACCTTTGCTGTCCTTCTGTAAGCAGCTGGCAGCCTTTGTCTTTAAGCAAGCTTTCCATCGGTGACTGGCTGCCTGAGTGGGGTGTTAAATGGATTGTTGTGCCTTATTGGTTTTGAAAGTGTTTCTGTTCTTTTTCTTGTTTACAGTACTGCAGTGTGGTATTTGATCCTTTCCATTATTTATTTATTTATTTGTTTGCTTGCTTCTTTTCTCCCCATAAAGGACCCAAGGCAGCTCACAACAGGTACAATAAGAAATTTTAAAACACTATATAAATTTATATATCACATTTAAAAAACAATTAAACATGCATTTGGATTAAAACAATCAAATATAAAAACACTTTAAAAACATTTAAATCTATCAGTTAAAAACCAGCATTCCTGAGATAACTAATTGTTTATAATATTTGTATACTTACTGTTTTTAATTTTTAAATATTGTCTTTAAATGACGTAAGAAGCCTTGAGTCCTTTTTAAGGAGAAAGGCAGGGTAAAAATGTTTTAAATAAATAAATCTGCAAAAAAATTTAGCTTACAGGGGATTTCTAAGAAATAAAAGTACACAAAGAACAATATGCATATTTTGAAACACAAGTGGCTAAATGTGCACAATTGGAAAAAAAATGCAGTTTTGTTGTTGTTTAGTCGTTAAGTTGTGTCCGACTCTTCGTGACCCCATGGACCAGAGCACGCCAGGCCCTCCTGTCTTCCACTGCCTCCCGGAGTTTGGTCAAATTCATGTTGGTAATAATGCAGTTAGGGTTCTATAAAGTTGGCAAAATCAAAATAAGTGTGTGCATTGGAAAAATGTGTTACCATGTGCTTGAACTTCACTGCAGAAAGAAAATGCAGTCTTGCAACCTTGGGGCACAAGAATTATGGGAAGAAAATGCTGGTCAGATTCACAGAAACTCTGCAAAATCACAAGTGATCTCCCTGATCGCTCTTCCACATGGCTTGGCTTTGAAGATCTCTTAGAACCAGGCATTCAAGAAGCCACCTGCCCTTGTACTGTGCTTCTGATAGTCTGCTGCTTGAGACAACTGCCTCACTTAGGTTTGTGTTATTGTCTAGCCTTGGTGACAGGGACAAAATGAAGGGTTTGTAGAACATTTCTGCCTTGTGTGTGAAAATAAATGGATCCAATTTGGATATGTTGTACCTTGACTTGGATGGTAAGAAGTGCCATTTGCCAGTCTGCCTCAGGCAGAAAAATGTCTAGCAGCAGCCACATACAGTACGTGGTGTTTTGCACCAGGCATCTTAAAGTGTATGAAAAGCACATTTCATAAGTAGCCTGTACTTAGTTCATACATAAAACAACCTCAAAAATATACACAGCCCTTGCCCAAAACCTACATCAGCCAAAGTTCTGACTCATATGAAGCAGCTCTTTTTCTTACATGTGCACACACTGATTGCTCTCTCTCTCCCCCTCACTCCTTCCTCAGCAGCTTCCAGCTCATCATTCCTATTTTTGGAACTGCTGATGGATGGTGACAGGAGGAGGGGGTGGCATAGGGGAATTCACTACAAATCCGCCCCCTCCCTACACTGTTGCCGTATTCTTTCTGATAATTTGATTGAAGCTTTTTCATTGTGGATGATGAGTCAGAGGCATGACAGTTTGCAAAGCTGTCTCAGAGAGGCGCTCCCAGACTACATTCTTAATTTGATTATGACATAAAGTGTTAGGCAGGGTGAACCACATGCTTTAGCTAAGTTCAGACTGTTCCATCCACTACACCCTGCCCAGTTATCCCTTTCTCTCCCACAAAGTCAGTGGCCCTGAACCAAAGTGAGGGTTAGTACACGGGCCTCACAAGAGTCACTTTGTCCCACTCCTTGGTTCTCAATTGTAAATAACTGTGACTACATTTGTGTCTGCTTTCTCAAATTGTATCTTGGATTCAGTAGGCTGAAAACATTATTGGAGGGCTACTTCTCCTATCCATGAGATCATCAGAAATTTTAGATTACAAACCCCATCCAACACAGCCAAGCACAGTCAATGGTCTTGGTGATGGGAGTCTAAAATATTTGCAGACCATGGGACAGCATAGACTGCACTCACATTACGGAGGCCCATTGTTTGCATGTAACTTTATTTAGTGTGTGGTTGATCAACTGGGAACTCCCAGATGCTTTTAGCCTACAATTCCCAGTAGCCTTGACTAGCATCATTACTGATGAAAGATTAGGGCAATTCAGGTCCACCAACTGAGAAACAATTTGCTCACACCTAATGTATTCATTCTATTTTAATAGAAACTCCATGTTCATAACAGTGCTTGAGGCAAAGATTGCAAGTCCATGACGGCTGTTGGATTTTCTTATTGTCAGCTTTCTTTTATGTGCCCATTTTTGCTCTTTACACAAATGAAAAAGGCAACCAACTTACGGATATGTAACTGGAACAGTGACATAATGGTTGAAATCCAGTAGTACGTTGACACTACAGTAGGGCCCTTGAATCAATGGAACATACAAGGATGTTCACTCAGCAAATCCCCACTGATTGAATGGGCCTACTTTAATTGCAATTTACTACTGGACTACAGCGCTAACATGCGCTGGATTATGGAGAAAGCCAGAGAGTTCCAGAAAAACATCTACTTCTGCTTCATTGACTATGCAAAAGCCTTTGACTGTGTGGACCACAACAAACTATGGCAAGTTCTTAAAGAAATGGGAGTGCCTGACCACCTTATCTATCTCCTGAGAAATCTATATGCGGGACAGGAAGCAACAGTTAGAACTGGATATGGAACAACTGATGGGTTCAAAATTGGGAAAGGAGTACGACAAGGCTGTATATTGTCCCCCTGCTTATTTAACTTATATGCAGAATACATCATGCGAAAGGCTGGACTGGAGGAATCCCAAGCCGGAATTAAGATTGCCGGAAGAAATATCAACAACCTCAGATATGCAGATGATACCACTCTGATGGCAGAAAGTGATGAGGAATTAAAGAACCTCTTAATGAGGGTGAAAGAGGAGAGCTCAAAAAATGGTCTGAAGCTCAACATCAAAAAAACTAAGATCATGGCCACTGGTCCCATCACCTCCTGGCAAAGAGAAGGGGAAGATACGGAGGCAGTGACAGATTTTACCTTCTTGGGCTCCATGATCACTGCAGATGGTGACAGCAGCCACGAAATTAAAAGACACCTGCTTCTTGGGAGGAAAGCGATGAGAAACCTAGACAGCATCTTAAAAAGCAGAGACATCACCTTGCCGACAAAGGTCCGCATAGTGAAAGCTATGGTTTTTCCAGTAGCGATGTATGGAAGTGAGAGCTGGACCATAAAGAAGGCTGGCCGCCGAAGAATTGGTGCTTTTGAATTGTGGTGCTGGAGGAGACTCTTGAGAGTCCCCTGGACTGCAAAGAGAACAAACGTATCCATTTTGAAGGAAATCAACCCCGAGTGCTCACTGGAAGGACAGATCCTGAAGCTGAGGCTCCAATAGTTTGGCCATCTCATGAGAAGAGAAGACTCCCTGGAAAAGACCCTGATGTTGGGAAAGTGTGAAGGCAAGAGGAGAAGGGGATGACAGAGGACGAGATGGTTGGACAGTGTCACCGAAGCTACCAACATGAATTTGACCAAACTCCGCGAGCAAGTGGAAGACAGGAGGGCCTGGCGTGCTCTGGTCCATGGGGTCACGAAGAGTCGGACACGACTTAACGACTAAACAACAACAACAAACTGGACTTCAGCCATTCCACCCTTGTACATCGTTCTTTGCATTTGTATTTTATCGTCTTTGCTTCTGCAGCAACAAATTTTGAAATGTAAACTCTTGGAAGGAGGAACCTGTTCTTCACTATTCTGAAAAACGCATTGGAAATGAGTAGTGATGAACACATGGTGGTGATGATAGCAGTGAAAACCAACAACAACAATAATGCAAACATTTCCGCGAGGTTAATTGTCTTTCTTCTACCCTGTTTCCCTGAAAATAAGACCTAACCTGAAAATAAGCCCTAATATGATTTTTCAGGATGCTCGTAATATAAGCCCTATCCCCAAAATAAGCCCTAGTTAAGTGAAACCCCGCCCTCCACCATTGTGCAGCAACCAGAAGAAGATGACATGACTGTATTTGAATAAATGTAGATTGTTGTACATGAAAAAATTAAAACATCCCCTGAAAATAAGCCCTAATGTGTTTTTTGGAGCAAAAATTAATATAAGACCCTGTCTTATTTTTGGGGAAACATGGTAGCAAAAGACCTGAAGAGTCTTGTGGTATTTTACATACCAACCACTTTTATTTGGCATACATTTTTCTGGAATGTTTATCAGATGCATCATTATAATAATCCAGGGGCTATGCATAGTTCCAGTTTGGTGCAGTGGATAGAGAGATGGACTCAGTAGACATGCGTTTGATTCTCCACTGAGCCATGGAAACTCACTGGGGAGTGGAACTGGTAAAACCACTATTTAAATACCTCACTTACCTGGAAAGCCCTATTAGTGTTGCTATAAATCAGTTCGACTTGACGGCACATAACAACAGTGTATAACAACAGTGTATAGTCCCCATGTACAAATACTGTTTTGTATAATTAGCTCTGCCAAGCAATGTCAACAAAGCTATACACACATGCCAACCTCTGGGGTGAACAGGGGCACTGTGTGACTGTCAGTCCTTTGAACCAGGCCTAAAAGTATGCAAAAATGCTCTTCTTTTTTTTGCACCAATTTCTTCTTACTCCTTACACTTTCCTCAGTGTGATATCTTCTACATACAGATACCAATTCTACATGTAGATTTAAATGTTTCAGGTGGGAGATGTATTTTTGCTTATGTTACTGTTTATGAAGGACTGTATAGAAAGAGAGAGTTACAAATGAAGCCACAAATAGACAGATGGTGGTCATAAAGGCATAGCATTGAAAGGTAATTTTTCCCAGTTGTTGGTTTTGTAGAATCTTCCACAATAGTTATTTCCTGCTTCCACTGGTGGAAACAATGGCAGTGAAGTTATAATAATAAATGACACTACTTGATGTACTAAACCATAGCAATTAAGTTTTCTCAGTTGTGGAAACACTTATCACTGGTAATTTTCTTGCACTCTCTTAGTATTTAACATGTATAGCAGCCTCTAACTACCAAAGTTATTATCACCACAGTTAAAACCTGCTGTGATGTTTTGTCATGTAAATGTTCCTGACAGGAGTTTAAAACAATTGTGGTAGCTGGTGTTGGATCCACTCTCTAAGCAACTCATTGCATACATAGGACCCAAGTTGGAAGAAGACGGAATATTGTTGTTCCCAGCCTTGGGTTCCCAGATGTTCTTGGAGTACAATTCCCAGAAATCCTGGCTAGCACAGCTAGTGGTAAAGACTTACGGGAGTTTTAATCCAAGAACATCTGGGGACCCAACATTGAGAACTAACCCCTCAGCATACAACTATGGAAGAAGATAGAAACAGACATTTGAAAAACATTCTCATATACTGCAGTAACAGGCCAGGCCCAATAAATGCAATAGACGACAGGTCTTCTTTAATCTACAAAAAGTTGCATAAAATAGGCCAGCCTTTCCCAAGCTGGTATCCACAATGCTTCGTCAAACTTCAATATCCATCAATATGATAGGAATTGTAATCTGACATCACTGATGGGATACAGTTAGAAGGTACTAGGATTGGAGAAGGTTGTCCTCTCTAGTTTGGAGGAGGTATTGTGTTTGCAGGAGTGGTCAGCTACTTGCAACATCGCATTTTTGTAAAAAAATGAGAAAGGACTTTTCTACCTTCTTTTGAAATGTGCACTATTAAAATGTTTCATTTGCTAATGGTAAAGATGCTGAGACCTCCACCCTCCATTTAAGGCCATGCTGTTGAGCAGGAACTCAGCACATGCTGGTGCAACCTGCAGATACACAATGAAGAAGATATCAAGTGAAACAGGTATGGTCAGAAGGTATGCCAAAGATCCTCAAAGCAGGGTGGAAAGAAATATGAAGGAAAGGGAAATGATAAGGAGCTAAATCCTATATCCTGTTGAAAGGCATCAAGTGTAAACAGACGAGCCTGAGCTGGCTGTGGGGCTGGGCTCTTCTGGCATGGAATGACCTTTCAAGAGTGCTCAGGAGACACTGATACTCAATGAACACAGAATGCAATTATATGGTGCTGCCACTCAGAATAAATAAATGACTACAGTGTGTTCCAGCCACTGCTGTAGCAGGTGAAGCGGAGCGGGCCTTAACAGAGGGGTATTAGGCTGGAAACGCAGCCAGATGGAAAGGGTTTATTCAACTCAAAAGAAGAAGGAATGCATTAGCTACCAAAGGAGTCCTGGCAGAATGCACATGGGGGTGCTTCTAACACATGAATAGACCCCAGGTAGCGATTGCTGTGTGACTGATGGGAGCAACTTGCTAGAGTTTGCAAACAGGAGAAAATTACAGTGTGATGATAGATAGCTGACACTGGGGACTTCTATCAGAACAGTCAATGTTGGACTGCATATACAGACGGATGTTATTTATAGCATGGTAATGGACACAGGTAGAAAAAGTTACTTCTAGGGAGCACAGCTCCCAAAATCCACACAGAAAATATGGTCACTGATGTGGGGAATGCTGGAAAATGGAGTCCAGAAAATAAACTTTTCCAAACTCTAAGAGGCACTTGGCTGCTTGAGGTGGAGCAGCAAGTGGTATGTATTTCACGCCATCAAAGTGCATGATAGTCAAAGCCACCAAATCATAGCGGCACCTATGGCAGAAAATTCTGTAAATACCTCTTCCCATCCCCAGGAGTTAAAACACAGCAATAATAAATTAAAGAATTTTACATAATTTAAATAATTTAATAAATTAAATAATTTTTCATTGCATTCATAGCCATCTGCCTCAGGTGGTTTTCTCACATTATCTTATGGGGTACAACGATTTAATTCATCCCTTTCCTCCCCATCTTTTGTGTCTTTGTTTTCAGTCCTACCATCCTGTGAAAGCTTTAGTAATGTTCTCTAAATCGTAAACACAAAGCAATGCTTACAGGGAACTGCGCCAGAAGGTTCCCAAAGGCTGCATTTTTAAGACTCCAGAACTATGCAGTCCCTGGGTTAGCCCATGTGGAACAACCTCCAAGCCTCAAAGACAAGAGGACTGTGCACCACTGTTCCACAAGGACCAACCTCAATAAAATCTCCTGGAACAGCTGAAGAAAAGCTTAAAGAAACATATCACATTTTCTTTTTTGAACAAACAGCAAGAAATTGTTCCCAGATATATCTATAAAGTACTTTGCCAATGTGCTCGTGATTAAACTATGTCTCCAGCCAAATCCTAATACTGTACTTCTTTGCCCTTCAGCACCCAATGGAAGTGCAACTTTCTTCCTCTTTCCTTCCCACTGCAACCCTCCATCATACCAAACACCTGCTCCAGAGGGTTTCCCAGTCTCCAGCGCTTGTTTTTAAGGTGGGGCAAGGCTGCAGGAGAAAAGGGGGATTACCAGTTCTGATGGAAGCAGCAGAATCCAGCAATATTCTCAATATTGATAGGCAGCAGATATCCAGAGTTTCATGAAGGAATTTTTCCAGATGAACTTGGAGCAGCCAAGAACTGAACCTAAGAATTCTACCACTAAGTTACAGCAAGGACTATTTATCTGGTGTTCCTTGCTATCTGGCATTTTTGTACTTGGAGCAAAAAGAATATGGCTATTGTACAGCCTTCCAAAATGCACTATCAAACTGTCTCTCTGTCTGTCTGTCATTATATGTCCTGCCTTTCTCCCTGTGTCTACTCTCTGTAACCCTGTTTTCAACCTGGGGCATTTGCTAGCACTGCTGACTCATCCAACTGTCATCTAACCTACATATTGCAGCTGACCTAGTGCCCTCTGTGCAGGTATCATCTGAGATCTCACAGAAACAGAATTATAGAGTTGGAAGGGATCCCAAGGACAATTTAGTCCAACCCCTGCTAAGGCAGCAAGTGCATCTCAAGCACCCAATATGCTGAGGAACATAGAAAAGAATTAAGGAGAGAGTTGTTGTTGTTGTTGGTCACCAGAAGAGTTGTTTTATTAATAAGGATGTAACAAATACTCCCAAATCCTCTCACCCTCAACAAAATGGGTATTGTGACACATTAAGACACCCCATTAAAAGCTATGAACTGCTGTCAGATTTTTCACTCCTACGTAAGAACAGACAGCAAAATGATCAGTGTTTTTTTTTTTCCATCCTCAGCCTTGGCATTAGCCACCCATTCCCCCTTCCCCAAAAAAGATGTTTTTGATGCAAGAAACATTTGTTGCACTAATAAACTGGCATTTTGCATTTAAAAACTTTTATTTGCACAACAAAAACACAAGGTCTTGGGCAAAACACAGGGTTTTCTGTACCTTCCCCAAATTGCTAAAATATGAAAAATGCCCCCAAAGCCTTGCAGTTTTGCCCAATGGGAACTCTTTTTTAAAAAAACATTTTTCATCTTCACTTACAAGAACAAAATAAGGAAAATTTGCATCCTTATTTCATAATCGGGGTTTGTTTATTTTACTCACAATTGCATCATGTCCTTCCTTCATGGAATCCCTGCTTTATAACCCTGTTATGTCTTGACAACTAAGGAATCTCAGAAAGTTACTGTTTAAAACACAGCAGGTTACTTTTACTGTTTCATGGCCCCCAAATCATTTTGTTATGGTTATAGCTTCAATTTTAAAGAGTAACCTTGCTATAAAACACTTATTTTTTAAATTGCTTTTAAATGGAAAGAAGGCTGCAAGATGCTGGTCTAAGCTACAAAACACAACTAAGTTGTAAACAACTGCACAACCCCCTGTAACAATAAAGATAACTAGAAGATACAGTCAAGCTTTAAAAGGAGTGATGGCGACCCTTTTTATGTTAAAATCATAATGTAACTTAGTGACTTCTTAGTTATTACAAGAATTGAGTTGACTGCATGTAACTTTTTATTTAAAGATAGTTACTTCCAAACTCTGAGGAGTGTTGAGAAATTCTGGAACATTTCAATATGAACTAAGGCCTTGATCTCACAGGCAATATGAAACACTGTTGTACTGCATTCTGTTTTTTTTTTTTTAATGCATTTTTAAAGTGTCTCCATGATGTAAACGCAAGCCCGGATTACTCTGCCAGGGAAGTGTGTTTTATGATTGGAAAGCGACCTAAAATACCGTTCTGCTAGAGGGTCATTTAAAATAGCACACATATGAAACTCAATTTATTTCATTCATTTCTGCATATGTACACCCCTCTGTTGCTGCAAATTGTGCCTTTGGGTAACCGGCAGAAGTGGTGGGAAAGGTGGCAGGAAGGAAGGAGGGAGGGAGGGACAAGTGCAGGAGAGGGAAGGTCTGCTGGCAAAGCTGTTTGTAGAAAGCTTGGCTGCTTCTGTCCTTTTAAGAATGTTTTTGCTGATCTCTGGGAGACAGAGAGAAGAGACTGAACCTCATACCTTTTGCAAGCTCCAGCTGCCAAGAATCCTTCACCCCTCAGATCAAAGGAGGGGGGAAAGGGAAGCCAAGAGCTTTCCCCAGGCTTCTCAGGCAAGAGGAGTGTGTGCATGCATGAGAGAGATACTGAAAGGGAATAAAGAGAAGGGCTAGAGGGAGAAAAAGATGGGGGAAGAAGCACATCTCAACCAGAATGTACCCTAGGATGAACCCCATTCCTACCGTAAAGGCAGGCAGTAGGGACATGAAGGGCAAGGAAGCTGACATGAGATGCAAGGATTTATTACTGACCCATCTCTCTCATGCTTTTTGTGGGGGGAGAGGAGACCCAAATAAACAACCTCACACAGGGACTGCTCTTGCAGCCGCCTCCCAGGTGGGAATTCAAATGGCATTTCAAATAGTGATGTGATTTTAAATCAAATCTATTTAGAACAGAGCGTATTGTGAGGCAAATGTAAATGTGGATAAGCCCTGAGCTGTTCCCCAGTTCCAGGTTAATGTGTGGACTGGAACTTATCTCTCTTTCTGATTTTGATTTTCTCAAAGTCCTGGTGCAATTCTTCAATTAGAAATGTCTAAAACTATGCTTTCAGAGTAAGACAAGATATATGTAAAATGAGCATTTAAAGACATATTTAAATGCATTTTTGAGGCGGTTAAAAAAAAAGGTTTACGTCAACTTAAGGGTGACCAGGCACACAACTCTCACAAACCAGAAACAATAGGATTACTCTATCCCTGTTTACAATCCTGTGAAATGAGTTAAGCCAAGAGACACCAAGTGTATAAAGATCAATGACTATCATGGATGAATACTGATTTGGATCCAGTCTCCCCAGTCCTACTTATAAGCTCCAGGGGAATCACTCCATACCATAGTGGAAATAATAATGAGCATTTTGTTACGAGTATCCAATGCTTTGTTACAGCCAAGCAGCCTCAGAGATGCAATCCAGGGAGGAAGGTTCAAGACTGATGATGTGAAGAAGAAAACTAGTGAGTATTCAGTTGCATTATACACTGGTAATGGGAGCTAAGAGCCTGCTTAACATGCACCTAGCTAGAAACATGCATGTTGTTCCATCCCTCAGGGAAAGTAGAGCAGCATGTCATTGTTTTGTCCATGTTGTTTCTGCTGCATTGACTGCCCAGAATGATTAAATAGATGGATGTCCTGATTTTATAGGTCAAAAGCAGTATGAGAAAGCAAACAATGGTGCTGAACAAAGCATAGAAGAGGGGGGGAGGGAATAAGAGAGAGAGGGAAGCTTAAAATACCCAGAATCGGGCTTTGAAGAGGTTGCTGCTTTCAATGGCAAATTGGAATTTAGGACACGCGCGGGCCACACAGCTGATTATCATAATAACAAAATATGATTGGATTTCAGGTTTGGCTTCTAAGTCTTGAATCTGGTGATTGTACGGGCAATAGAGTTCAAAGGCCAAACTATCACTTGGCAAATGAAATCATCATTTTGAAAATGGACTGGCAAATTGAATGAAAAAGCCAGGGTGTCCCATGAATATGCAGCAGCTTCGGCAGCACTAGATGCTTCTAGAAGGTAGTTTTATCATGCTCTTGGAATGTTCAATGGGAGTGATCTAGACAAAGTTGTCTCAGATTTACAGCCCTCCACGTTTTCCCTTGCTTTTTAAATTGCACTTCCCACTTTTTGCACAGAACACAGCGGTAAAGAATCAGTACTTTTCTCTGAAGCGTTCACACATCAGAAGCGCAAAAAGATCTGCTGATTACTGGAAAGGATACAAATAACCCATTTAATGTTACTGCTTTTAAAAGTCCACAGAATTGCAATGCAAGAGGTATGGTTGTTTCACATTTTGTACCAAAAAAAAAAAAAAAAAAAGTAATTCTTGCATGTCTGTACATTTTATCCAGGATTTGACAACTAAAGTTCTCACTGCCTTCTGGCAAGAGGAAAATATTTACAGTTTGTCCTTTACCATGTGAAGTTAAGACAAGTCAGGATTTATATCCATAACAACCTTCAGGTGTCTCAAGAAGTACAACTTCTGTTCCACTAAGAAAGACTTTTTTAGAAACCAGATAAATCAAACAGTACAAAAGACAAAGGGAGACTCACACTTTAAAACATATTTTCTAATATCTCTGGATCGCAGACTTTGTGCTTTCATAACAAAGGGAGATGGAATGGTTAAGAGTCTTCTAAAGTTATGCTTGGTAAACCTACCTCATCTAGCAAGAGAAATGTATCTTGGGGCAAGGAGCAAAAGATTAATTTTCTACAGTATTGAAAAGCACCATGAAAACAAAGAAAGAAGATGAAATAGCCCACATTTTTTTAAAAAAAGTCCATTCAGAGTACAATCCTATAGTCCTTGGAAGACATCACAGAGGCCATAAAAACTAGCAACATTTCCTTTGCACAGGCAGTTCTTTACGCATGTCTCTGCTACCTGGGATGTCAATTTCCCTGTAGGTCTCTGCAGCCTTTGTACACAATTCTCTCATCTTTGCAGTATTATCTCCCTTCAAAGCCTGGAAATGGCATCAGTATGACAGTACATGTACAACAATGTTCACACGTACAATGATGTGTGTACATAGTACAGAACACCTACAAGAATGTGTATGCACTGTATATACCAAGAGAATCCCCTTCACTGTAACCTGAAAGGTCTGACTGAAACCACCATAAGTTCCACCTAGATTGATCTAGGTATGTGTGAAAGGGGAAATCTGTTGATTTCACTGTATGTGCTATACATAAATCTATTTTTCTCCCTCTGCCTGAGCAGCAGCTCATATGATTCCATATAATTTAGTCAAAAGCAAGAGAGGCGGTCTAGAATACTTGGCCATACCAGCGCGACCATGATATCTGCATTGGAAATCAAACCTGGTGGATTACTGCAATATCCTTGTTTCTCAGAACAATCCATGGTTTATGTTCATCAACTGACTAGAATGAAAAATACACACACACCCAGTTGTCTGAGCTGCTGACTACAAGCCAACTATTCAAATAGAAAAAAAAACCTCACAAGTTGTTTTTCTGTATTTTAAGAGATTAGAGAATGTCACAGTTACTTGATTAATCCTTAGAACATCCTCATGAAATTCCTGTAACCAGTGGAAAACAGCTCTTCTGCAATTCAGTACCTAGTTTTAGGCTCCTCAGCCTGCAGGCTTTCTGAAATACCACCCAGAGCAACTATTCAGAGAGAGAGAGAGACTTGCTTACTTTATCTTACCACCTTCCTTATGGACACATAAAGCCTGATACAGACAAAACATTTCAATTGCCTAATCACAGTTTCCAGTTATGCTTAATCAGAAGGTAAAGACTGGGATGCTTCAAGCATAGAACCTTCAAGCACAGAACTCTTACCTATTTATGTTTATTTTATTTTATGGTGTATGTTATTTTTAAAAAAATTATTTTGGATTTGTGTTTGATTTTGCTTCATTTTGAGTTTATATCCACCACTGATGGTTTATTTATTTATTTTGTGTCTTTTTTTTTTAATTGTAAACTGCCCAGAGTGGCCTTGTAGCCAGATGGGCAGTACAGAAGAACAAACAGATAGATAGATAGATAGATAGATAGATAGATAGATAGATAGATAGATAGATAGATAGATAGATAGATAGATAGATAGATAGATAGATAGATAGATAGATAGATAGATAGATAAGGTAACACTTGTTCCTGAACTGGTCCACCTCAGACATACAAGCATCCATATGCACACATATACATACAGACACCCTATTCTTGCCCTCTCCCAGATGTGCAGTAACACTTCTCCTTCATTTTCTGAATATAGTCTTCAAAAGAATTACATTTAAATTCTATAGTTAAATTCTTCTATTTCAGTTATTTAAAGTACAGGTAAGAAAAATGGCATTGATCTTGCCTGATCTTTATCAACACACAGCATGATAGTGAATATATGGTCACAGGATCTTAGACATACGCTCAAGAAGATTCATTTATATAGCCAGAATCCTCTTGTTATTTTCTACATGCAGAGGTACAATTGTGGTCAGAGAGGCAGCTATTTGGTGAGGTACTGGGTTCATGCCTGGTTGTACAACTGGAAATGTGCCAACAAGACACTTCCACTTCTGTATGAAGTAAACAGCAACAGAATTCTGACTTTATCCATCTATTTTAGAACCTTCATGCACAGTTTTTCATTTTAAAAAATCCCAAAGCAGTTGACAGTAAAGCTGATATGATAGCTAAAAATAATTTAAAAATAAAATCCATGTAAAACAATTGACTAAAAGCTGTGGTAATTGACACATTAATGATCAAAGAGATAATGAGAAAGCTGCTTGAGTAAGCAGGTTTTAAACTAATGCCAGAAATTCCGTGAGGCAGTGGAAGACAGGAGGGCCCGGTGTGCTCTGGTCCATGGGGTCACGAAGAGTCGGACATGACTTAACAACTAAACAACAACAAAAGAAATATCTATCCGAACTAGGAACCAGCTTCATATCAATTGGAAGACTATTTCACACAGCAGGAAAGGATCACAAGAGAGAAGACCCTCTTCCTCATGACAATCAACAAGCCTCACTAGGCTCTGGTATGGTAAGAAGAGCCCTCACCATCAGAAGGTAAAGACTAGGATGCTTCAAGCATAGAACCTTACAACCTACTCTTTCAGTATGACAAATATTTCCAGAAAGACATGACTCATTTAGATATATCTACCAGAGAACAAGCCTTAGCCACTGTTCTCTTTTGACTGCACATTGTGGGCTCCCGTCGCTTGTCCCAGCTCCTGCCAACCTAGCAGTTCGAAAGCATGCAAATGCGAGTAGATAAATAGGTACCACCATGGTGGGAAGGTAACGGCGTTCCGTGTCTAGTCGCGCTGGCCACGTGACCACGGAAACTGTCTTCGGACAAAAACGCTGGCTCTATGGCTTGGAAACGGGGATGAGCACCGCCCCCTAGAGTCGGACACGACTGGACTAAATGTCAAGGGGAACCTTTACCTTTTTAGGATCAGACTGTTACCACATTCTCAAGTGAGGAATAGGTAAGCTAGGCCTAGACAGAGTGCAAATCATAATCAAGCTGAACTGTTCTGTCTCCATGTCTGAACCACATTAAATCATGAACAGTGGTTTGTTTGGGGCTGACAAGTTTGGATAACAAAACACAGTATGGTTTGCATCAAGGAAGCCACAGACTTGAGTTTGCAGGAGCTAAGCAGGACAGGACATTTTGGAGGTCACTCATTTACAGTGGTGCCTCGCTAGACGATTGCCTCGCAGGACGAGGAAATCGCTAGACGATGCCTTTTTGCGAGCGCTACTGCGCTTCGCAAAACGATGTCTCTCTATGGCGATTTTCGCTAGACGATGAGGTTTCCCCATAGGAGTGCGCCAACTAGTGGTGAAAAGCTGTCAGTGCAGCTGTCAGTGCATTCCTATGGGGACCCGCACTCGCTAGACGATGTTTCCCTATGGGAAATTTTCGCTAGACGACTGCGTTTTCCCTTGGAACGCATTGAAGCGATTTCAATGCATTCCAATGGGAAAACGTGCTTCGCTAGACGATGTTTTCGCTAGACAGCGATCCTCGTGGAACGGATTAACATCGTCTAGCGAGGCACCACTGTATATGGTTACCAACTATTAAATGAATAGTTGTTTATCTCCTTATATGTAGGGTTTATTTCTTAGGATATTGTATGTGTTATGTGCCATCAAGCTGGAACCGACTTATAGCAACCCTAAAAGGGTTTTCAAGGAAAGTAAAGAGTAGTTTTACCAGTTCCATTCCCCCAGCGAGTTTCCATGACTAAGGGAGGGATTTGAACCCTGTTCTCCAGAGTCCTAACCCATCACTCTATCCACTATACCCCACTGGGAATTGATCTTAGGATATTAGTTGAGATTTATTTTATGTCTATATTATTTTGGATATAAATCACCCAGAATAGTGCACAGCACTAATCAGTGCGGTACACAAGTGTAATAAATAAATAAATAAATAAATAAATAAATAAATAAATAAATAAATAAATAAATAAATAAATAAATAAATAGGAGATGACTTAATGACACATAACAACAACAAAGAAGTTTGCAAAGCAGCCTTTATGTGAAAAGTAATTTGCTCTTATTTCTGAATTGAGGAAGCATTGAAAAACTAGAGTTCGGGCCATTGCTCTGTTCAAGAGGTTGTTGCTATACAGAGCACGAATACATGAAGCTGAATCCTGACAAGATGGAGAACAAAATCAAGCATCTCAAACCCTTTGTCTGTGCCATATCTAGAAGCACATCCTGACATGCTTATGATCTGCTAGACTACAAACTCCATTAACCTAGCAAACATGATCAATTATTATGCTGACCAGATTATGATGGTAGTTGTAACACAGCCACCTTGGGTCCTTTTTAGGATCAAGATGGGGTAAAATATTTTTAATTAATTAAAATCTGCAGGGTGTCAGGTGGGGGAAGACTTCCTCAAATAATGGTATGGATTCTTAATTGAGGTCAACTACTAACATAATCTGTATATTTATACCCCAAGCTTGTCAGAAATTTGTTTATGAGGAAATAAGCACTCCATTTCACTGCCACAGCACACTGTTCTCTAGTGCTACATCTCTCTCCACATAGAACTACAGTAAAAGCTCCTTTATTCAAACAGGCTAAGATGGGGGAGATACTGCCTGCACTTCTTCACAACTCTAATTCAATCTTCCTTTTAGACACAAAGAAATCTATACATGCTGTATAAAAGCAGACAGGCAAATGACAGCACCTTAGGCTCATTTAGTCTATTTGGGTATTGTGGTAAAAGTTTCTTTCCAATTAAATGATAAGACAAACATTTGGAAAAATTGATTCTCATTTCCTTAAATTATAGCTCCAATTTCACTCATTACACATGATTATTAATTTTGCTCACAATGATTAGATGGTATTTAGTTATAACGGATAAAAGATGGATTGCTGGTGTGTGTGAAATATCTTTCACTGGCTGAAATCCTGTTTCTTATAGTAAGTCACAGCTAGAGTAGGCCCATTGAATCAGTGGTGATTTGGTGAGTCCACTCCTCTGCAAGTTCCACTGATTCAACTTATTATGCTAAAGTAAGTTGCAACTAGAGGAAACCCATTTGAATCAAAGGAACCTAAGGAGGAGTTGACTTACCAAATCACAACTAATACAATTGCTTACTCTAGTGGTTGTTGTGGGTTTTTTGGGCTCTTTGGCCGTGTTCTGAAGGTTGTTCTTCCTAATGTTTCGCCAGCCTCTGTGGCCGGCATCTTCAGAGGACAGGAGTCAGAAATCCACAAACACCAGCAGAGCTTCAACAAAAAAGAAGAACGTTTAAAACTCAACAAAGCCTGGCTCCCAGCACTGAAAAATACAGCCTGCAAAAGGTCAACGAACTCTACCCAGCCACAAGGACCGGTGATGACTGCACACAAAAGACCAGCTAACGACACCCATCAATCACAGTGACAGATAATCTCTCCCCCTTATCACACTAATACACCCACAACAAAAAACACGATGATCACCACAATCACCCATCTCCTGAAAAGGACAAAAGCTGATCCCACAGCTATAAACACTCAACTATCCAAACAAACTGCACCAGAGCACAGACAGAGTTCTGACTCCTGTCCTCTGAAGATGCCGGCCACAGAGACTGGCGAAACGTTAGGAAGAACAACCTTCAGAACACGGCCAAAGAGCCCGAAAAACCCACAACAACCATCAGATCCCGGCCGTGAAAGCCTTCGAGAATACATTGCTTACTCTAGTGTTACACAAAGCAACAGCATTTCAAGCTTTGTAAGCTGGGCTGATTTCAGCCAACAGTGTGCTCTTTCCACAACATATCTGATGGGGTCTTCTCCGATTCACAAAAGCACAGGTTTCAGTTCCATCTTAACTTGAGCTCCATCCTAAGCAATATGGCAGAGAAGCAACTGAGCTGACACTAAGCCAGCTGAAGCTGTGCTGACTCCAAAACCCTCTTAGTTTAAGGAAGTTGGAAAATATTTAGGACCACCCTGACCTTAGCCGAAGGGACGTGGTGGCGCTGCGGGTTAAACCACAGAAGCCTCTGTGCTGCAAGGTCAGAAGACCAGCAATCGTAAGATCGAATCCACGCAACGGAGTGAGCTCCCGTCGCTTGTCCCAGCTCCTGCCAACCTACCACTTCGAAAGCATGTAAAAATGCAGGTAGATAAATAGGTACCACCTCGCTGTGAAGGTAACGGCGCTCCATGTCTAGTCGCGTTGGCCACGTGACCACGGAAACTGTCTTCGGACAAACGCTAGCTCTATGGCTTGGAAACGGGATGAGCACCGCTCCCTAGAGTCAGACACGACTGGACTAAATGTCAAGGGGAACCTTTACCTTACCTTACCTTACCTTAGCCTACAATGTCCCTCAACTGGAAAGTTGAACCATCACTCATTTTCTCCCTCACTCTCTGTCCCTTTTTGACTCTTCTGCTAGAAGATCTGTTGGCCAACGCCTCTGGCAGCAAATCTCCAAGATCAGCCAGTAGAAGAGGGCTCCCACAATACATTTCTGCTGGCATAAGGAGATGTCTACCAGGAGAAGAGGCATCTGCCTATTCCCAACTCCCTATAGCCTGCACATCTTTGAGCTAGGACTGCACTGCCAGTCTTTAATATGTCAGAAATGTTGTAATCACAACCAAGTTCTCTTACTCTTTTTTATGCCAGTAGTTCAGTAGAAACAGGAGAAGCCTACAGATACTGGCTAAAAATCAGTATCAGAAAGAATGACATTTCTATTCTACATGGATGAGAAAGTTCCCATAAATATTCTGCATTTCTCCCAATTTACCATCTCCTGTCTCCAGCCTCTTCTTGGATACCTTCTTTATATTAATGTGCATAATTCGCTGGCTTGTTCTAGCAGGCTCATTCTGTCAATGTCTGAATGGATTTCTAGATCTCCAACATGCTATGGTATTTGAGACAAAGATATTTGGCAGTAATGACAGTGTTTTTCCTGTAGCAGAGTAGCTTTAAAAATGCTACAGGAAAAATGAACACATAACAAATAACCAGTTATCTTACTCCTACCTCTCTATTGTAGTCTGATACATTTTCTATTGAATATGAGATACCACAGCATGTATCACACACTGAGTTGTGTAAACAAAGAAAGTAAGAAAAATCTTCTATTACATTGCCATATCTGCCAACAGACAAAGGTTTTATAAAAAGGCAATGACAGACACCTGAATTGTCATGCTTAAAGATTTGGAAGCTATTAAAATCTTCGTGTTCAGTATTAGGAAATATAACTCTATGGACTTTACCTATGCTTCCTTTCCTCATTTTTTTTCCAAGATGCTTTCATGTATTGTGTATTCAACTGTCCATTCATTCAAATCTCACATTAGTTTACAATAAAAACAGATATAATAAAAACAATTGCTTTGCCTTGAATGTGGTGTGATAACTAATTGTCATAGATATAGATACACTTCAACCTTGAATTGCACGAATCTGAGCAGCATGGTTTGGGGTTGTTTTTTCCCAATAAATAAATATACAAACATTTCAAAAAATACATAAATAAATATTCAGTAAATAATGTGCTGCTATTTGTCTCCAGGAAGTAGCCTGAGAAAGGTGGGTCTCAGGCTTACATTTTTGTTGGCAGGGTGGCAGCCCCCAGTTTGATGGCAGTGGCCCAAACAGCCCCTTCTCCTGTTATGGCGGCTTCACAGGGAAGGGTGCTGGGGCATGCTGGGAGGCTGACACAGGTCAGGGAGCAGTGTGTGTGTGTGTGTGTGTGTGTGTGTGTGTGTGTGTATCAATCAACTATTTATGCTTTGTAGCTATGTTTTGGGAGGCATAAGTGTTATACACAGATTTTGAACTACATGGGGGTTCTGGTGTCCCTAACCCCTGTGTTGTGTAGCTTCAGACTAGGTGTGAATCCTTCAACCCTTCTGATATCATAGGGACAGGGCATAGAAGAATCAAAAGACAGTCTGGAACTATTCCATGGCCATATGTTTGGGGAAACTGGAATGAAGAGGATCTCGGTAAGTGGATCTAGATTTCAGTGAAACCTTGCTAGGGAATACATCATCCCAGAGCCAGATGGAAAAAAACACTAATGACTGGTAACAGACAGGCACCTGGCTATACTCAGAAGCTGCACTGGTTACTGAGATATCTGCTATGGCTTGTATCTTACTTGCAGCACTCAAGACACACAAGTGGTTTTTCCAGGCCTCATTCTGCTGTGAAAGGCTTACTATCAGCCCAATGCGAGGTTTCTCCCCCCCCCCCCATAGGTCTGCACCACCATTGCCAGAGCTTGTGTGACATGATGACTCAAGACTACCATGCAGGAGTGCTCCTTCTCCTTTCTCCAAATGCTATGACAGGCTCTACTGCATGCAATTGCTTTCAGTCAGCAACTCTCCTGGGCTAACAGGCAGAATCGGTGTGCTGTTCCTAGTGCCTGGTTCAGCTGTATGGTACATGGTATCAGGTCAAAGGTGAATCTGATTTGGTAGCCTACTAGAAATGGATCACACTGGATGGGTGTAAGGGAGCAGTGGTTTGTAGCTGACGAGACTGGCTTGATTTCTGCACTTTCCACTTCTACTACCCAATAACTAACCTTGATTAGATGACAACAGAACATTTTTTGAGACCTTTAATCACATCTTATTGTTTTTCTATTCAGTGTAGCCCTTGTATGATTAATCACCGGTACTGGCAAGGCCCAGGAAATCCTGGGAGCATTGAGACTATTCTGCTTTTCCTGTGCAAGACCTCACTGAAAGACCTCACTGAATCTGGTCAAAGTTCTTTGTTTATTTGAGATGTTTTAAAATTTCACCGTCTCTATTTGGATCCTAGGATAAACCAAAATGGAAGCAATGCAGCATTCAGCAGCTGAGGGAGAATATTAAACAATCCATGCTTAATCGAGCATATTTTCAAATTAGCCTGACAGCCTTATTTACTCTATTCAGACAGAACACAGAGATGAAATGTTATAAATGAAATGCTCAGACCCAACACAGCCCCCCTCAGTTAGCTCTCCTACATAAAACCCTTTATCATCTCACAGAAATACAGAAGCAAAAGGAAAATAACTAGAGTTGCCCATCACCTTTCTGACATCAGTGACAAGGGCTGATATCACAACAGCATACTATCCCACAGAGGCTTTGCCCAAAGTTAGGGTGACTAGCAAATCTAGTTCTCTCTCTTTCTGGTTAAGGAGAGGCAAATTCTATGCCAGTTCTGACTAGAGACAGGTGAGTGAGCAATTTATTACCCATTGATCCCCATAATTTAACTGTGGGAGAAAGTGAAACTGACAGATTTACTCCTCCTCAATTAATAGGTAATTTCATTTCTGTTTTCCTTTTATTAGAATTTAGCACATTCCCAAAATTTTAATATGCAAGAAAAGAAAAGTGACAAATTTGCCCATCCCTAGTTCTGTGACTACTTAAGAGGAGAGAAGCAATGTATGGGACTTAATGCAGTACTTCAGCACTCCTATACAGGCATCTGATGTTTTGATAGCCACACTAGCAAGGTAGAAAATAATAATTGTGTCCCATTAAGCTGATTCTAACTTAGGGTGACCCATTCTAGGGTTTTCTAGATACAGAGTACTCAGAAATGGTTTACTCATTCCTTCTTCTGGGGAGACACGCTGAGACTGAGCAGCTTGCCCAAGGCCACGCAGGTTGACTGTCTTCTGGGGAAGCACGGTGTAAAAATGGAACTCCCCACCTCTGGCTCCACAGACACACACCCAACTCACTATCTAGCAAAGCAGAAAATAGTGTAGAAGAAATAGTTAACGGGTTAATTAGTTGCACTCATTCTGTACACTTTCTTTATTCCTATTCATTTTAATAAAAGAGCTTGAAAAACTGCAGGTGCCATCTTTCTGCAGGCATTCTCCAGGCATTCACTGGTCTCTTCCACAGAGTAAGACTGCTCCTTTTAATGATAAATCATCTTAGAAACACAGAACTGGAAGAAACCCTATGGATCATCAAGTCCAGCCCCTATCAAGGAGGCACAATGAGGACTTGAACTCCCACCTTCTGGCTCCTAGGCCAGATACCTAAACCATTGAGCTATCCAGCAGACAGTACCTGGTACAACAGAAGCATGAAGCATCTAAAACAAATGGGGATAAGTATGGCTCTTCAGGTATTTTTTGAACTGCAATTCCCACTAAACCTTGTCAGCATAGATAACAGTGAAAGATGATAGCAGTTGCAGTTTGACAACACTGGAAGGGTCTTAGGTGCTATTGTAATTAGAGTGTTGGATGAGGACTTGGGAAAGCTGGGTTCAAATCCCCACTCACCCATGAAACACAGTGAGTGATCTTGGGCACATCACACACTTGACCTGCTCACAGGACAGTTGTTAGAGTAAAATGGGGAGGAGGAGGAGAGCCATATATCAGGCCATTAGAGGAATGGTGGAGTAAACATGTAAAAAACAAACAAATAGACAAATATGTTCCCCTCTCCTGATATAAAACAGACACTATGTAGAATTAAAAAGGTAAAACCATTTGGTTAATCAGTAAAAATATTTTTCATTGCACTGCCACCCTAAACCTTGGAACTGTTACGTTGAGATAAATCTTACTTCACCAAATTTGTAACAACTATGCATTTGTCAGGGGAGGAAAGAGTCAAGAAATGAAAAAAATACTATCAACATATATTAAGTCCCAAAGCTTTACATTGACTCAAACCTTCTGCATCGCAATGTGTATCTAACTTGGTTCTAAAATCCAAATGTTATTATATCAAACAAATATTAGCTATCTAGCCAATGTTACGTATGTGCAGGTCCCATTAATATCAATCCTGCTTAAACCACACTTAATTTTCTCAGGACTTTGCCCTTTATATGAATGATAATTGCTTTTAATAAATCAAGTCATGTAAGACACATGCTAAGACGTTCAGGCCTCAGGACATCAGGACAGCATACCTAATGAAGTATTAGGCACTAGTGACTGTTGATGCAATTGTTTTGCATTGCAGAACAATTCTCCCCTTCACTGCCTTGACTGGTATTTGCAAATCAGTAAATCTAACATAGGATTCAGCTCCCAATAACATGTGCAGGGAGAAGCAGCAAAGAAAGCTGGGGGTGGGGGTGGGGGAGACACACGAATGGATTGACCAGAGCAAGGAATCCTGAGGTGTTATACCATATCTGTGTATATTTTGGTAATGCAGAAGTGGATCAATATATTAATCTGGAAAGCCGAAAGAGTCTAGTGAAAGTGTTCTAGTGAAAGAAATTTTAAAAAGTTATGGGTTGCAGAGTAAATTCACATATACCAAGCATGTTCAAGCGTGAAAGAATTATATTGGAATATTATATTATTGCCTTTTGCTTGTTTGTTTCTGGCTTGCTAACATGGCTGCAGACAAGGGGTAACATAAGCCCTGCTCTGTATAGCATGGGTCTCTCCTAGCCATGTGGTCTAAGAGATCCATCTCTTTCTACTTTTCTTCTTCTTCTTCTTTAACCTTTGAATGTATGAAGACTGTAAAACTGTGAATGTTCTTTTACCTGAAAGTGGTCTCAGAGTGATCCTTTGTACATAGGAAAAATAAAAAATCAAGAAGACAAAAACATTGCAGTATCTTAAAAGACTAACTGCTATATTTTAATATGAACTTGCATGGATCAAATCTACTTCCTCAGACATACTAGCACAGACAAACACAGTTCTGTCCTTTATACATAGTGCTGGTTATAGTGAAAGGGGTGGGTTTTGGGGAAACATGTAGCTAATTGTAACTCTGGCTTTCTACACTTCTGTCATGTGACTAAAGAAAATTAACCGAATTCCTAATAAGTCCCAACAGAAGCAAGATGCTGTGATAGGCAAATCTTATTTGGGAATTTCTAGGGATTTAGATAAGAAATAACTGAAGGAGACATCCATGCCATGTTTTAAAAAGCCAGCATAGGGTAAGCCTTCAGAACAGTCAGCCCGTTTTCCTGTGGTGCACACAAATTCGTGCTTTTAAGCTTGCAGTGGTTAAAAGACTTATGGATCACAAGCCTCAGATGTCATCTCTGATGGAAACACACTTCATGGCTTTTAGCTTGCCATTCTCTCTCAGTGTCACTAGCCACCACTACCACCAACCCACAACAAATGCAAGGGCAATAACACTGAGATGGCTCACAGGGTTTTTCAATAAATTTTATATCCAGATCACATGCGTGAAGCAATTTGAGTGTCATTTCAGTTGTACAATGGATTTCATTAAATCCAGAAAAGAAAGAACAATACAAAATTATGAAAACTTGGTAATAGTTTTGTGTGTCTAATGGGATGTGGTTGGACTGGTATTTATTTATTTATTTATTTATTTGCTTGCTTGCTTGCTTACTTGCTTAAAAACACCAGGCATCGTCAATCAAAATTATAAAAACATTTACTGGTATTATGATACAAGTTTTAACTAAAAACCTAAGTATCTGTTAAATATCATCGCAGTGTGTATGCTGTTCCTAATATTGCTGTTTTTTGTACCTCTGATGGTGTTATTTCTGAGATCTGCAACTGCTTATAGGACTGTGTAAATTTTCTTGATATTGTTCCAAAAGCCCCAATGACTACGGGGACCACTGAAGTGTGTTTCATCCACAAGCAAGATGTTTCGATTGTCAGGTCTCTGTATTTTGTTAGTTTTTCCAATTCTTTATTTTCAATTCTGTTAACCCTGAGAATTTCAATGTTGTTGTTATTCTTTGAATCTCACTGCCCATAATGCCTTGCAAATTCTGGAAGTGGTAGTCAAAAATGTAACATTTCTGACCACACCAATTACTGAAAAATACTATTTCAAAAAACAGTTGTTAATCTCTCTCTCTCTCTCTGCTGTTTCCACACAAGAATAATCATTATGACTTTAGTTAATTTTCTGTTTCTTTTTAAATAATGAAAATGACATGGAGACAGAGTTATATCAGTATAATTGGTGCTCACATGAAAGAGGAAAGGGTTGAAGGGGAGCGAGAGAGATGGGCTACTTGTGTTTCTCCTGCAGATCTATGTGCTTGTTAATTTAATTAGACTAGAGCTGTATAAATATTGAACTGGTTTTAATATCTTATGCTGCTCTTCTGCCGGTTAGGTTTTTCTTTCTTTCTTTCTTTCTTTCTTTCTTTCTTTCTTTCTTTCTTTCTTTCTTTCTTTCTTTCTTTCTTTCTTTCTTTCTCCTCTCTAGACTGTACCTCTTCCTCACTTGCTTACATAACAGAAGGATAATTTTTTTAAAAGTGTTGCGGGGGTAGGGGGTAAACAAACCTCGAGTCCTGTGTTATTCCAAATATACAGAAGCAGAGATTCTCAAGCCCTCTCTGGAAATAATACAAAGGGACAAATGAAATGCAACAAGCAAGACAAAATGTTTTTAAAATGCAACAAGGGAGAAATGTATATGCAAAGAAACTGCTTCTCTCCTCAGTAGATGTACAGTGCATCTTTGCCTCAAACCTACGTAAACTTGTCTTTCATTCTTCCTTTTCATCTACATCTCTTGCTCACAGGCTATTACAGTGCAGAGTCTTCACTATCAAATCTTGTACAAAATGAACTACCTCTGGGGGTTTCCTTGATTTCCCTTTTAAAATCTGTGTTTTGTTTTATTGTATTTGACATTGCTTCTGATATCTGGATTTTTGTTCTGTTTGATACTTAAATTGTTTTAAATGTTTCTTTCTTGCATACTGCCTAGAGAATTTTTATATCATAGGATGCTGAATGTACAACACAAATGCTGAATGTACAACACAACATAATACAGCAATTTGTTGAGCATCCCTTGTTAAAGTGGAATTAGTAATCTGAAAGGGCTGAGGGCCACTGTTCTACATTGCAAGAATTCACTGAGGCTTGAGTGATATTCTTGAAAACAGGGCATGTGACTTCATTTGCATTGTTATAAGAGTGGTGTGTGGCCTCATTGCATCTCTTAAAAATTACCATCCCATACCAAGCAACCACTTGTGCTGTTAAAATCAATCCTGTGTGTGTGGGAAAAACTCAACAACTGGATGGAGAGGTGAATGGAAAGGAACAGCCACTTTAAAGATAATTTAAAAGGCTACCACTTGAGAAAAGCCTTGGTCCCACACAATTTTGAGCCCCATATTTTCCTGGCATTCTGTCTGTTTTTACAACTACTACTTTCCAGCATGAGGGATCCACTTTTTGGGATCTTCCTGATTATTTAGAGCGGCCAGAATTCTTATTTTACAGAGGTCTTCACATTGGTTATATACTCAGATAACTATACGCACATATCCTGTTCTTCTGTTTCCATAAGCAAACAATCTGCTTAAAAACTCGAGCATAAAACATGAACATCCAAAATAAGCAAGCAAACAAACCTCCAATAAAATCTAACAATTAAGTTTATGGTGCATGACTGCAATCCTATACTTCATATACTTAAGAGTAAGCTCCATTGAACTCAGTGATGTTACTTCTGATTACACAGGTTCAATTTGTGAAACACACTCACTATCAATAAAAACAAGCTGAAATGCATCCCTTAGTTTTTAATTAAAGATACAAAAAACAAACAAACCTTCCTCCCCAAACACTAGAAACAATTTGGCAGATAAGGGTTATCTTTTAAACTGTTGACGTCAAGTAGGAACTCCATGAAAGAGATCAAGGAAAGTATTCAGGTTTTGCTTGATTATTTTCCACCTTCTCCTACTTTCTCTATGTAAATCTGTCATTAACAATAGAAAATTTGAAAGCCTCATTATTGCCCCATTCATACATCAGAGCAAGAAGGCAATTACTTTGACATTCTGGGATATGATGTTCATCATCAGTCCTATTCTGAAAAATGTCCAGGAGGTGTTGAAGGAGTGCAGGAGGGAGAAAAAGAAAGAATGAAGCCTATAATAACTGTAAAAATGTATATATTTTCCATGGAGTCATATGCTCATGAGAGAATCTTATCTCTCTCTCTCTCTTAGCCTAACCTACCCTCATAAAGTTATTGTGATGATAAAAAATAAATAGCCATCAATAACCTAAACCATTTACAGAAAGACCTGTGAGGAAATAATAAAGCAGAACTTCTAAGACAACTGTTCTGTTATAATGCTGAACCTAAATAAATAAAAAAAACACATTTAAATTTTGTCTCCACTGAATTAAAAAAACAACAGCTTAACAGTGTCAGTTTTGATGGATACAATTTCTGTTCAGAAAATGATGCTATGGGCAAAGCTTGTGTGGCAGAGAGTGCATTTCTCCCATGACTACATAACTGGGCATAAGTGCCATTAAACTCTTAGTATGCAATGTGTAGGGGATTTGATCATGAAAATTCTCAGTTAGGTGGGGCAAAGGGAGAAGGAGGGAATATCAACAGATTTCAGCCAATGGGAAGGGAAAAGCAAGGAAGCCTCTTCCTCCCCCCTTTTCCCCCCTTTTCCTTCTTTTTTCTCAACTTACGATTTTTTTTTTGCCTTTATGATCCTTTCTTTTTCCCAAGACCCTCTCTGCTTTCATTTCACTCTTTCTTCCTCCCTTCCTTTCTAGTCCCCCTTTGTGAAAAATATGAGTGTTTAACATTAAAATATTTTGTAAATTTTTCACAAATATGTTTGGAAACACAAAAAACCCACAAAAAGTCATGTAATCTTCCCAACAGGAAGAACCCTTTCAAAAATTTTGTTAGTCAGCAAGGTAAAAAAAGTTTATTTTTATTTTTTTGCTTTGCTTTGTGACATTTTGGAGAGGGAGAAGAGCTGACCTCTTCGCATTCCTTGCTACAATACACACTGTTCTTTGCTTTTGGCAAAGAAACTGTTCAAGAGCCCTTTGCATTGTGAGATCACATGGAGTCGAATGAGCAAGAGATCACATCCCAGAATTACTGAGAGTGCATACAGGGTGGGGCAAGGGAATGAGGCAACATGTGGGGTGGATGCAGCCCTCCAAGGACCAAGTGAGACTCTGAGGCACAACTTCATTGTCTATGAAAAAAGACACCACATGGGAGAATTGCACCTGCAAAATGGCTCCATTTTAAGACTCTTAGGGGCACACCTTTTGGGGCCCAATAACTGTCCTTTATCAAAATCGGAAAGAGTAGGTTTCATTTCTCCAAGACCTTGCAAGGGACGTAAAATAGAGCAATGGAGACCCTAAACTCTCTGCAGCTGCCCATCAGACTGTATTTACTTGTTGTTGCAAAGTCAACTGATCCTGGAGCCACAGTAGTTCCATGTCTTGTGAGAGTGCCATGTGGAGCAACCCTGTGCTTCCAGCAGAAATATGCATTCCTTATCTACATTCAGATCTGATGGTATTGCACAAAATACAATAACATGTGATTTGTGGTATCCTCTGAATATTGAGACAGAAGTAATGACTGTGGAAGAATTACACAACTGTAACTCTGACAACGAAGAAACTGAAATTGTTAGAAGGTTATCAGTATGCTGGTTCAATCATCTCTTGTCTAAAGTGAGAAGTCCATTAAAGAAAAGAAAAGAAAAGGAGTCAAGGAAAGAACTGTCCAGCCTCGAATAGATTATTAAAACGGAAAGATGGAACATCTCATTGAATGGCTCGACTATAAATAACAGCCTCCCCACAGTACTCCAGCAGATGATGTCATGACTCCAGCTCTCCCTGACTTCCTGGAACGTTTGTATCTTCCTCTTTCAGTACACTACTGAGAAGCATACACACCACAAACACACATACACACACAAATTGAAACCCAGCAGAAATCCCCGAGGTGTTAAGGTCTCCAAAGGGCCTAGGTGTGAGAATATGCTACTTCACTCGAAAAATATTCAGTGAATCTTTGACACAGATCATATCTGTTTTCTGCTATTTCCAAGAAAACTTGGCATTAAGATCATCAGGAGAGGCCTTTATCTTGGTCCCACCACCCTCACAAGACTGTTTGGTGAGGACACGTGTTTGGAGAGGGACATATAATTATTTTAAATAAGTAAATAAAGTTATTTTGCAGCTTTTCAGATATACTGTACAGCAGTCCCCATCTGATCAGGTTTCTTCAGCTCTCATGAAGAAGAATGGATTCTGAATCCCCTACCCAAGGATGACAATAATTCAGCAGTGACAAGGTATACATGGCAAATGACAGGGGTGAAATCAGAGAACCCAAAGAGTCCTACTTTGTGTGAAAAGGAAAGATGCAAAGATAGCCCTTTTGTAAAGGGCCAAATGTAACTCAGATGTGAGGAGCCCAGACAGCTCTTTGGAAGACAGAGATCAGATAAAAGTCCGATAGAGCAGATGCTCTAAGAGGATTAGGGCGAGCAGATTAGAGGCCTTGAATGCAGAAAAAAGGAAAATAATAATAACGAGACATCGTTTCTGCTTCTAAAATAATCAGACACAAGCACTGCAGTTCGTCCACCCCTTCGCCACCACTGCCCTAGTCCCTACAAGTTCTTTATTCATCTCCTTATTTCTACTCTTGTTTTTTTCAGTTTCTCACCCACTGGGATGATCTGCAGTGATAGAGTAGGATATTTTAAATCTGACAAACAAAGTGGATGCTCATACATTTTAACAGAATTTTTTGATCACAAGGTTCAACATCTCTTTATGCCTTTTGTGACTGGTGCCTGTACAAACATGTCCCTTGGTGATGAAGACAGATATAGCTATGGATTTTTTTACACCTGGTTTCTTCAATAGCTAAAATCCGTGCTCACAGTTTACCACCTTTTCTCACTATGGAAAGACACATGTATACAAATGTTAACCACAGAAGAATTAAAGATTTGTAACCCCATGGACCAACAATTTTAAAAAGCTAGGAATACAAGCAAAAAGGTTTCACGGTAGAATTAAAAATACTATAGATCTAGTTTCAAAATAAATTAAAATTTATCTCCTCACATTCTTACAACATTGGGAGCTTTTGTAATTTACCATAATCTCATACAAACTTCTATTGCAAGTAATGGGAGAAATTTCATTTAGAACATTTCCAAGGCTGGTCATGTGAGAGAATACAAAAAATAATAATAATATTCCAATAAATGTTATACATTAGGTTATATTCTGCATGATAAAGAAATAAAAAAAGTGATTTAGATGGGATTTGTAGTATTTGCAAATGTAGTTTTAAACTGAGCTTGTCTGTCTGTAGCACTGAAGATTGCTAAATCTGGCAGAAAGGGAAACTATTAATGTTTTGAACAGGAAATCATTTGAAGTCACAGTAAGTCACTAAAGAAAAATCAAAGGTTTCCTTATAAGGCAACCTATTTCCTCTTTGAAACCATATAAATAGAGTGGGCCAGTGAAGGAAAATGCCGCCTTTGCACAGGTGTGTTAGAGAGATTCTCAATAAATCTGTTTGAAATGCAAATTGCCATTTTGTTTAATTAATTTCCATTACAGTCTAAAGATACCCTAATGTTAGTCACATGATGGGGTCATGGATGGCTCTGAATCCAGTGGATCCACATTCTCTCTCTTCCACCATACTCATAAATAGAGATGGGCATGAGACGCCAGTTCAGCAATTCATGCCAGTTTGTTTTATTGCTGAACAGATGCTTGGTGCTTCCCAGTCCCGCCCCCTCCGGCACCCGCTCAGAGGCTTGGCTTCCATGCCCTGCCTACTCTGGGTGCTGCCTCTGAATGGGCACCTGCCAGAGGAGGCAGGGCTGGAAGTGCAAAACACCTGTTTGGCCAAAAAAACAAACCAGCGGTTCGTGCCCATCTCTAATCACATCTCTTAATATGTCTCTTATTACCTCCTTGCTGAAGTTGGAATTCTAACTTTCAGGAGGAAAACATCATGGAAACCACTAAAGAGGTTCGGAGAGGCCAGGAAGGGGAATCTATATAATCTGCTCTTCTTAGGTCCTAACTTTGTCCCAGCATATTCATTTATGCATTTCATTTAATTTCTGTGCTCCTTTTCTTCTGATAAAGTGTCTTAAAGTTGCTCATAAGTGGTTTAAAAAATGTGCAACCAAAAGCACAAAAGTTACAACATTACAAAACGATTGAACATAATATCAAAACACAAGCAATTTAAAAATACTTCAAAGAAACTAAAAACACAAAACACAAAAATCCCACAAAATTGTACAACATGCCACAATAAGCCTCCTTTTTTTTCTTGTACAACTTAATGGCTAACAGCCTGTCTCAAAAGGAAAGTCTTTACTTGCTACTGGAAGGGCAGGAGGAAGGGGGCCTTAATTAGCTTCAGATAAGCCAGTTATCTGAAGCTTTCAACATCAAATGGTAGCCTGAATACTATGTCTTACCAAGTAAGGTCTCTGTGTTTCACACAATACTATCAAAATACTTTACGAAATAAGTCTATGGAAGTAGTGAGTTAATCCAGCTATCCTCAACTCTCCCTTTTTTTTTTTTTTTTTGCCACAGCCATAAACACAATATGAAAGAAATATAGGCTGAATCACGATTGTAGAAGTCACAGAACAAACCTTATAAGATGCTGTGTGAAGAATTGTTTCCAGTCTGTGGCCCCTTCAAATGTGTCAGGGTCCCCCAGGATCTTGGATAAAATTCTTCCCTGTGACCTCCTGTATGCTAAGGATGTAATGATTAATCACAATGCTTCTTGTCATTGACAGAAAAAGATGTCTCAACACACAGAGACATGAAGACACTCCATAGGGGGGGAAATGTTTTCAGCCACTGAGATATTTTTCAGTCTTGCATGAGACTGAAAAGACAAGAACATGTTTCCTCACCAGTGGCTTTCACAAAAGAGTGGGAGACTTGCAGGAAAAAAAATTGCATTTTGTGGGGAACCCCTTGTATTTTGAAATAAACCTTACTAAGTGACAATCTTGTAACTTGCAAGACTCTCTGCTGAGGGAGTGAAGTGCTCCTCTGTGTCTCACCATTGGGAGGAGTACATTATATGAAGACACAATAGAGAGTGATTTGGGTTGCGGTGCCTTGGTTCTAGAATGTCTCTCTCCTTCCCTTCCGAGACCCAATTGGCACTGACACTGATCTCAGTTTTGTGCTACTTTAAGACTGGCTGTTAATCCACTGGTGATATATTATTGCTGATTTTATACTGGATTGTGGATTGTCATACTTGTGTGGCTTTACATTACATTGTCTTCATTGATTATATTCTATCCTGAGATGAATTGATCTAAGGTGGGTTCAACATATCTTGTTCTTGCTTGCCATCAAGTCATGGCCAATTTACAGCAACCCTAACAGGGTTTTCAAGGTATGTGAGAAATGTAAGGAGACGCTTTACCAGTACTATCCTCTAGTTAGTTTCTGTAGCTGAGCAGGGATTCGAACCCAGGTCTCCTGGCTCCTAGTCTGCCACTCTATCTACTATACCACACAGGCTCTCAATACACTTTACTAAATAAATCACACTGCTCCTTTCAACAATGCTTGGGTTGTGGGTGCCAGTCAAAATCTGTGTATAACTCTTATGCCTCCAAAAACATAACTACAAAGCACAAACAGATGATTAACAGAGAGAGAGAGAGAAAAGAACAGATGAGTTTACTGTATTAACTCTACAGCATTGCCCTGCATCTCCCTGGCCATCATGTGGAGCTGCCATGCCAGGAGAGGCGGCTGGCCACACGAAGCAATAGAGGCCTTGTTAAGTCTGAGACCCACTTTTTTCAGGCCACTTCCTGGAGACAAATAGCAGCACAGTATTTACTGAATTATTTATTTATTGGATTCTTGATTAATTGCTTGATTGCTTGATTGGGGGGGGGGGGGAAATCTGTGTATAACCAAAACTTTGCTGCTCAGACCCGTGTAATTCAAGGATGAAGTGTACATACCCAATCTGAGATTGCATTTAAATAAATGACCAAACTACCACAATCTGCAGAAGCCAAATTTTACTATCCCTGCACTGGCACAGTACTGAAACAACTGGCTGATTGCAGAATGCAACCAGTAACCAAAACAAATATCAACTGCAGATGATTGTTTACTATCTATCTATTAGTTATTTGGGATTTTACACTGAGAAGAGCTACAATTAAACTGGGGGCTGAAATCTAAGTGTAGGGCTGAAGAACTGAAAAAGAAAGAAGACTGCAACTTTGTCAGGAATCATTGATTCTATCAAAGACTTCAATTAAATTGATGGATAAGAGTTTGCCCGCAGTAACAAAATGTGCCTTCTGGAGTGTTGTTTAGATTCTCAACAGCATAGTAAACTGATCATATTGGGTTAGCTATAAATCTCACTAGGACCTACTGACAGCTACTGTGTAAAGCTACTAGAAAGGGAAGAGATTAGCTTTCATTGTATTCCCACATTTCGTGGTCCCTTGTGCTTTAAGGCTAACCTTTTTTCTTCTCTTGGGTTGTTTATGTCCAGTTTGGCTATTCAGTGTGTGGTGTGGCGTCCTTGATATGGTGAACGGAAAAGCTAAGGAGTTTCATTTAGGAGAACCCAATATCTGTGCAGTATAATAAGTGTACATTCAGAAAACCAGAGGAGGCATGTCTTAAGAATCTCTTGATTGTACCATCACACCCTTAGATAGGGAGCTTGACCCCCCTCGGAGGCCTACAGAGATACACAACCCCCTTGGGATAAGATCAGAAGCCAGATGTTCATCACAACTGACATTTATCCCAGTAAAGGGTTAATCCTAGAAATTACTCAAACAATCACAGACAATCATATCTATAGTCATCTGAGTATCAAGGTATAAGTATTTTAATTGTTGCAATAATTCCAAGTAACATCAGCTTGTCTATTGACAGTACCAGGTAAGGCTGGTATCACAAGAGCCTTGTTACTATGCAAGAGAAAAAGTCTTTTTTTCAGGCTTTAATGTCCCCATCAAAAAGAATGTGAAACATTTGGACATATGCTCTGAACCACAGAAGGAAAAGGTTTCCATTTTATAAACCCAAATGAGCAAAGGAGGAAGTTTGCCATGCTTAGACAAAAGGGGAAGGGGGCTAGAATCATCAGAAAGCTAGCAGACTGTTTGGTAATAAAGATGATAATAATAACACCAGAAGCAGCAACTCAGCAATAACGGCGGCAGCAGCAGCAAGACGGTGTCAAGAGGAAGAGGAAGAATTATCATTATCAATGATAGTAAACGTATAAGCATTTTTGATGGAGAAGGAGTGTTTGAGAATGTTTGTATAACTAGGAAGAGGTGTACAATATTATATCAGCTACATATATACTTCTGTGATGATGCAGATAGGTCTACCGGGGGCTCTATTTCTTTACACTAGCAGGAATGAGAGTTTGATGCTGATTGTACCTTGCATAATCATCATCACATGGAAGCTCAAGAGACTCAGATAAGGCTGAAGCCCCTTGGGACAGAGAACCCACAAAGCACCCAGGCAATCTTGATCCCAGTAGCCCTGGTTTATTTCTGGCTCCACAAACAAGCAGCAGCAGCAGCAGCAGCAGCCCTGCTCCTCTGATCTCTGACTGGTTCTTTCTTCCAATCCTTCATGTCAGCCTCCAGTGAATTCACTGTGACAGGCTGGACACCTGGCCAGAGGGCAGGAGAAATTCTGCCTGTTACAATTAGAATCCTCCACCAGATGCATGTATTGCTCCCAACGTCCATACAAAAACTGGGGGTGGAGTGAATTGGCCTCTGCTACTGAGGTGGTTGCACCTCATATCAAGCACGCTCTGAGCTCTTTGTTCCATCTCCCTGGGGAACATAAAAGAACAGTGTTACATAAATGAAACCTCTGTATACAACAGAGAGACTCTATACTCAGGATCACTTACCACTACCCACCACGGCTATCTTGGTGGCAAAACAAAGGCCCTTTGAGGACACCAGCAAATATCTGGATCCATGGGGTTCCACAGTCCCTTCACCTTTAGTATATAACTCAGCAGTACACATCAACACTACTGCAGAACCCTGCACCACTAGGTACATTGACTCAAGGGAGAGTTTTTACCTCACTCCCCTCCATGTAAGAGTAGATTGAGCAGTCAGAGATATTCCTGGCATATTCTTGCCCATTTCAAATCAATCAAACATGTGCTGTAAAGTCAATTCTTACTTATGGCAACTTTTTTCAGGGTAGAGAATGCTCAGAAGTGGTTTAATATTCCCTTTCTCTGCAGCTTGCCCAGGGCACACAGGTTGTCTCTACTTGCAGGAGGCACAGTGGCAAATTGTACTCCCAATCTCTGGTTCTGCAACCAGATACCTAAACCACTGAGCTATCCAGACAGCTTAGAGCTAGGGAAAATTACATTTTTTGGATGATCACTGCCAGAATCCCACAGCCAGTCCAGCTCATGGTCCAACTGGCTAGAAGATTTTGGGAATTGTAATATTTAAAAAGTTAACTTTCCCAACCTCTGCCTTCTTCCTTTGCAAATGAAAGAAGGGATTCACTCACTGTTCCTGGGTTATAAATGATGTCTTCTACAAATGTTGCATTTTCTCCTTCTCCGCTCTTTTAATTTTTAACAGAGTTTACAGCTGGTTGTCAAAGACAAGCATTTTCCCTGACTAGAAGTCAACAGAAAATGGAAGAGCTTTTTAAGTAGGAAGTTTTATCAGTAGTTCCCTCATTTTCTGCCCTCCAGTCTTCTAGCATAAGTACTTACAAGGGCTGCAGTCTGTCAGGGAGGTGTATCTGATCCATGCAAAGAAAAGAATCACACAATGGTAATCCTAAAACATGGCTGTATACTAAGTTGGGACATTCATCTTTCTAACCTCCCACCTTCTCCAAAGGTAGTAATACACCAAATAAGGGTGGACCCTAGCATCAGGCAGTGTGAAGTGGCTGAATATCAGGAAAAACTTCCTAACTCTTAGAGCAGTACAGCAATGGAATCAATTACCTCGAGAGGTGGTGAGTGTTCCAACACTAGAGGCATTCAAGAGAAAATTAGACAACCACCTGACAGATATCCTTTGATTTGTATTCCTGCATTGAGCAGAGGGCTGGACCCAATAGCCTTATAGGCCCCTCCCAACTTCTTTATTCTATGATTCTATGACCCTATCATCAAGCAGAGTGAAGTGGCTGCCCTGAGTGGCAGAGACTGTAGAGTAGGTACCTCCCTCCCCACACACATCTGCTCCTTCTGATTCTACCATCCAGGACATTTCTCGGAGCCTTGTGGGCATTTCAATTCTCCTCTTTTGGCAGGTTAGTGGCAATACTTGCTTGTTGCTGGTCTCCTCTGTCAAACTGGCAGATTTGATCCCATTACTAAAACAAAATCCTTATTTAAATCAGGTTTAGCATGTTTTGTTGTTGTTGTTTAGTCGTTAAGTCATGTCCGACTCTTCATGACCCCATGGACCAGAGCACGCCAGGCCCTCCTGTCTTCCACTGCCTCCCGGAGTTTGGTTAAATTCATGTTGGTAGCTTCGATGACACTTAGCATGTTTTAGATCAATTTAAATGTGGGTGCTTACACAAGGTATAATTCCCATAATATTAAAACAGTCATTTTTTCAAGAACTTAACAAGATAATCATGAGATTTGCGTGGCAAGGTAAAAAACCAAGAATTAAAATCAAAGCAATGCAAGATGCCAAACAAAGAGCAGGTTTTGGTCTCCCAGATTGGGTATTGTATTATAGAGCCTGTGTATTAGTTTGGATAAAGGAATGGATAACTTTAGATAATGATAGACTACTCAAGTTGGAAGGACATGATTTACAGTTAGGTTGGCATGCTTTTCTATGGTACAAAAGAGATAAAGAGCAGAAAAGTTTCAACTCGCATATGATAAGAAGAGCCCTACTAGGGACTTGGAAAAAGATCATCCAGCAGATCTACCAAAAAACACCAGGCTGGGTATCACCCATAGAGGCCTTTACACAACCTAACCTCATGACAGAAGCGAAACTTTTAAGATATCAAGATCTATTAAAAATATTGTGAGTTAAGGTCCAAAGAAGAGTTAGAAACACAAAACATATATCTAGACTGGTGGTCCAGAGCACAAGTGGAATCTAGGTATAGAAAAGATGAAATAGAGGGCTTTTACACAGAACAAACGATATTCGATAAACTTCTGCTGGGCTCAAATGATGAAGTAATTAAGAAAATGTATGATTATTTGCTTGAAACTAAAATGCAAGATGAGATGGTAAAAGAATGTATGATTAGGTGGGCACAAAATATAGGACATAATATTGATATTGATCAATGGTTGCAAATATGGAAAAATAACATAAAGCTCACAAAATCGGTAAATTTCAAGGAGAACATATATAAGATGTTTTATAGGTGGCATATGACTCCGGAAAAATTGTCAAAGATTTATACAGAGGTGTCAAATGTTTGTTGGAAGTGTGAAGCACAAGAGGGAAGCCTTTACCATATGTGGTGGACTTGTAGAGTAGCGAAACAGTATTGGATAGCAGTACATACTCTGTTACAAAAAATACTGCTTTGTATTCCACTAACCCCAGAATGGTTTTTACTGAGCATTATACCAGATATTATAGATCAGACAAAGAACTACCTAGTTATATATATAGTCACTGCAGCCAGAATTCTTTATGCTAAGAACTGGAAGAAATCGGAGATACCAAAACAAGAGGAACTTATTGAGAAGATATGGGAAGCGGCTGAAATGGATATTCTATCAGAAGTGTTGAAAGACTGTCCAATACAAAAGGCAACTGAATGATGGGATTTATTATATAAATGGCTTGAGTCACATAGAATAACATGAATAACATAGAATTAAACTAAGATGTAACTGTAAGTTGAAACCTGGAGGGCAATCAAATTGTAGGAAGGCTAAAAGTCGACTTGATATCGCAACATGAACAAACAGATTGGATGACAGTACATTTTGTGTTCTCCTTCCCCCTCTTTTCCCCCCATATCCCCCTCTACCTTTTTTACTCCTTACCTTATCCCAAGTTTTTAAAAATAAAAAATAAATTTAAAAAAACCAAGGTAGCTGCAAGTGTGGTTTAATTTGACATGGGATTGTGTTATTTTGAGTGGTAGTGAGGTTTTTTTACTCCTCCACCAAGGTCCGTTTATTTTAACACAGATTCATTGAAGTTGATTCCACATATGTGAACACCTCTGCCCATGTTATTTTTTTTTAAATTCCTGCTATCTGATACAGCGCTATACCAGATAGCAATATTTTTTTCAAAAAAATCACTGTCTGCTTGCTGAGGCTGACCTCTTTGGCACAGGCTTCAGTTGTGCACCCCACATAGCATAGCCCTGATCAGCAACCCTTACATTTCAGTGCAACCTTCAAGTGAAATGGAAGAAGGCTCATAGCTCATCCCATTTAGCAAAGTCCTTGATTCCTCTATGTAGCATTTTCAAGGGACTAGAAGGGCTGACTTAACCTTGAGGAGAAGAGAAGGCCCTAGCAAACAGTCCAAATAAAACAAAACAAAACAATACAATTTAAAATGAGGTTACTTTCTTTTAACTAGTTCAGAAGTACGTAAGATTCAACTATCAGTCCAGTTTCCAGAGGGGAAATACATTGAACCAGGCCTATCCAGATAGATGTACTGTATATATTCACTACTTGATGCATGGCCCACTAGTTCTTTAACACAGATTTTTCATGAATGGGGCTTGCCAGCTTTACAACCTAGGAACTTTTGTTGAGGAAGGCAAGGACTCAGGACTTTCATACAACATAGGAGTTCTATCACTGAGCTATTACTTTCACCACTACTACTCTGTTTATCAGAAACTTTTAATTCTATTCCATCATTATGGAAATGTGTGGAGCCCACATGTGTAGGTGGGAACATGGTAGCTCTGCTGTGGAAATGTCTTAAGAGGGACAGGCTGCTGTACCTGGGTGGTGTCTCTATATGGGCCAAAAAAAACCACCCACCTACCCTGAACCAGAGTTCTGGATGGAAAGACTGCTTGGGAACAGAATGCCACAATGGATGAGGTGGGGCTAGCTTGCTCCCCTCCATACAGGTGGACTCCATACACTTCCTCAACAAAATAGTTTTTCTTCCTAAAAGGAAATAAGACAAAACAAAGCAAAATTCTCCATATGTTTTAAGCCAAAATATCTGAATTCTATTCCATTACTTCTTTTGACAACCAGCTTACAAGGATGATTCACTGTAAGGTGGCTGTAAGGCAACTTTCACTCCATGTAGAAAAAACATGATAGGAGAAAGCTCGTTTCCTATGCAGGAACCACATCATGGGGAAAAAATGCTAAAAATAATTTGAACTTTTTCCAACTGAAGGTCATCTCAGAATATCATTATGCCATAGAAATGTTGGCTGGGGTGGCAGGGAGGTCAGCTGTTGATGATTCATGGTTTTTAAAAGCAATTATGTGAATCAGAGATTGGGTGGGAGGACTGAGGCATCACCATGGGTCTGACATAAGCACAATTCACATCCTACTGCAGAGTGTTAAGAGAGAACCTCATAGATCATAGAATTATAGAGCTAGAAGGTACCTCAAGGGTCATGAAGTCCATTTCCTGCCACATCAGGAAATCCACAGATAAAGCATCCCTGATAGATGGTTATCCACATTCAGACTTAGCCTGTTCTATTGTTGAACAGCTCTTACTGTCAGGAAGTTCCTCCTAACATTCACCCAACATGTCCTTCCTTCATTTTATCTGAATCGACAGGTTACCCATCTGTAATTGTAGTTCTTCGAGTGGACCTCTGTGATTCACACCCTGGGTGATTCGCGCCTGCGCGGAGCCTCATCGGAAGATTCTAGAGCTTCTGCGGTAGCAATGAACACATTAGAATATGCCCCTCCCCACCCGTATAAGTACCTTGGCGCCAAGCATCCCCTTTCAGTTGTGTCAACCGCCGCTTAATAGTAAGCAAACAATGGCGTGACAGAGGGGAGGACGGGTGGGATGTGTGAATCACACAGGTCCACTTGAAGAACTACAATTACAGGTGGGTAACCTGTCGTTCTTCTTCGTGGCCTCTGTGAATCACACCCTGTGTGACTAATAAGCTGTCTTACCCGGAGGCAGGGTGTCACACCAAGGTAGAGGCTAGAACAGCACGTCCAAATGCTGCATCAGACTTCTGCTGGAGGTTGAGTCTATAATGAAGGATAAACATGGATGGCTGTGCCCAAGTGGCAGAGGCGCAGACGTCCGGAAGAGGTACGCCATGGAGAAAGGCTGTAGAGGCTGCCACTGCCCTGGTGGAGTGAGGGCGAACCACTCTAGGGGCTGGTTGTCGAGCAAGTTGATAAGCCAAATGAATGGTAGAGGCGACCCATCTGGAGATAGATTGGGAAGTCACCTGACGGTCTTTTGTAGGTAGCTCATGGCTTATGAAGAGACGAGATGACTGTCTAAAAGGTTGGGTACGTTGGAGATAAAAAGCAAGAGCTCTTCTGACATCCAACATATGGAGTATTTTTTCTTGAAGAAGGTGATGGAAAAAATGAAGGAAGGACAATCGGCTGGGAAAGATGAAATTGAGAGACAATTTTGGGGAGGAAGGAAATGTCCATGAATAACTTCACCTTATTGGGGAAAAACTGTATATAAGGGTAGTCATAGCGTAAAGCTGCCAATTCACTAGCTCGTCATACTGAGGTGATGGCTACGAGAAAAGCTGTTTTAAAGGTGAGAAGTCTTAAGTCAGTTGTAGCTAATGGCTCAAAAGGAGCTGTGGTAAGCTGTTTCAAAACAAGAGTTAGTGACCATTGTGGAGAGGGAGGTCGAATATCGGGGTAGATATGAGAGAGACCTTTCAGAAAACGTTTCATTGTTGGATGTTTGAAGAAGTTTGCTGCTGGAGAATTTGGAGGTTGGTATGATATTATTGCGGAAAGGTAGACTCTCAAAGATGAAATGGACAGGCCCTTGGATTTGAGATGTAGGAGGAAGCGGAGAACAGTGGAAAGTGATGGATTGATGGAGGATGATGAGGAAGATTTGGTAAAGGATTGAATTTCTTCCATTTGTACAGGTAGGCTTTCCTTGTGGATGCTTTTCTGGCACACTGAAGAACGTTCATTAACGAGGGAGAATCCTCCACGCTGCCAGGTACAGAACAGGTAAGTCCGGGTGTAGGACTTGGGAGTTGTTCTGTGTGAGAAGGTGTGGCAGGCGGGGGAGATGGTGGATGTCTGGTGAGAGACTGCAGAGAACTGGGAACCAAGTCTGTCTCAGTCACCAATGGGCTAAAACGATGGCATTGGTTTTGTCTTGTCGTAGACGCACAACAACTTTGTGGAGGAGAGGGAACGGCGGAAAAATGTAGGTAAGAGTCTTGGGCCAACGGCCGACAAACGCGTCTCCCTGGGAATGTTTTCCTATTCCTGCTCGGGAGCAATACAGTTGGCATTTCCAATTTGCTCGGGAGGCAAAGAGATCGAGAGTTGGCGTGCCCCATTTCCGGCACAGTTGGCGGAATATTGATTGATCTAGTTCCCACTCATGAGCTTGGGCATCTGTACGGCTGAGTGAGTCTGCTAGGTCGTTGTCTTGACTAGCAATGTGTAAGGCTGTGAGACAGATGTGATGTTGCAGACACCACTCCCAGAGGTCAACCGCCAGGTAGAGGAGACCTGGGGAGTGGGTGCTGCCTTGTTTTAGGATGTAGTACATCGCCGTGGTGTTGTCGGTGGCGATCTGTACCATTTTTCCTACAAGAAGGTTTCTGAAAGCCTTGCAGGCCTTTATGACGGCTAGTAGCTCCAACTCGTTTATGTGGAGCAGTTTTTCTCTGTGAGACCATTTGGTGTGGACTGTGAGGGATTTGCAAGGAGCCCCCCAGCCGGTGTGACTGGCGTCGGTAGTGACTTGTATTCATGGACGAGGTTGTTGGAACGGTCAACCGATAGAAAGGTTGGTATGGGAATGCCACCATTGAAGTTGAGAGGCCAGTTCTGGAGTGACTCTTAGGAGAGTGTCGGGAGAGTCTGTTAGTGGATCGAATAGGGCCAGAAACCAGGATTGGAGAGATCTCATTTTGAGACACACATGCTGTACAACTGACGTCATAAAGGCCATGGTGCCTAGAACTCATTGCACCGTTAAGGCAGGTATCAAGGCATGCGGAGTGAAGCCGCGAAGTAAGGTGAAGAGATTTTGTCTCTTTTCTGCAGGGAGGAACGCGCGAGCTCGTGTGGAGTCTATGAGCACGCCTATGTAATGTATAGTCCTTGTAGGTTTTAATTTTGATTTCTGGTCATTGATAGTTAGACCGAGATCGCGAAGAAGGGCAAGGGTGAAACGGGTGTCTCGTCAAGCTTTGCGACGGGAGTGTGCTACAAGGAGCCAGTCGTCGATATATGGAAAGACGAGAATGTTTTGAAGTCTGAGGTAGGCGACTACTGGTGCCATGCACTTGGTGAACACTCTCGGAGCTGTTGCAAGGCTGAATGGGAGTCTTTTGAATTGGTATGCTTGTGATTCAAGTTGGAAACAAAGGAATTTTCTCTGTGCGGGATGTATTGCAATATGAAAGTAAGCATCTCTTAGGTCTATGACGGTGAACCAGTCATTTTTTCAAAGTAAGGGAAGAACTGATTCTAGAGTAATCATGCGGAATTTTGTGGTGACAATGCAGTTGTTTAATAATCTTAAATCTAGAATAGGGCGAAGACCCCGTCTTTCTTGGGGACGGTGAAATAGTGAGAGAAAAACCCGGTGTTGTTTTGATAGACAGTTGTATGGCATCCTTGAGAAGTAAATTCGTTATTTCTTCTTGCAGGGGTTGTGATGGAGGAGTAATGACGTGTGTTGTCTGAGGAAGTTCGAAGAAGTGGATGCGGTAGCCGTTTTTGATGATGGAAAGTACCCAGGAATCTGTGGTGATGGATTCCCATGCAAGTAAGTGTTTCCAGAGGGCAGGGTTGGTGGGGTGGGTGACGATCTCGGTCAGAGGAACGTCAAGCATGGTGTTTGGGCTTCCGGTCATTCCGCCTAGTGGCAGGCTGTTGCCGGGTTCTGGCTATTCGGTTTTTGAAATATGGATTGTAAGAGGTTTGTCGTGGAGGGTGTCGCGTTTTGACCCTTTTTGGATCCCACACCTCTGGAACCTATGTGGCGTTGGGCCCACTCGTGCCTTGGTCTGTCCACCTAGACTCAGACCTCAGAGCACACCAGGGCAAAACTGAACTCTTTCCTTTCTTTCCACTGCTGCCACAGGGAGATCCCTAGATCCCCATAACTCCTTTAGAAAGAACCAGGTCCACTCTTTAATGAAATAGAAAGATCTTTAGTTTATTTGCTTATTTGTTTCAGTATTATAATATTCAGTTCTATTCCTTCTCCCTTCCAGTCACTGGTCAATCACTTCTCAGATCTCCTACTATATTTTCATCAGTCTAATCACAATCACATAAATCTCTGAACTCTCTAATCATACTCCTTCCAAAACTCTGATCTCCTCTCTCCCCCTCAGGCTCTGCCTCTTATTCTCTGCCTCTTGGCTCCGCCTCTCAGCAACATAAATATGCATGACTCACTCTAACTAAACCTGAGCCATGACCACATTTAAAGGAGAACGCTACAGACCTCCCCCCTTACTTAGGTTTGTTTGGGAGGGGAAACACATTTTTCCTCCTGAACAAACAGCTGCAATAGCTTAAACTCTTCTTTTTTTTTTCTCATAACATTTTACCTTTCACATTTTTACTAAATATCAACCAAATACCTTACCTTATCATTTAATAATCAATACCATACTTTACCTTTTCATCTACTAATCAATAATATACCTTACCTTATCATTTTACAGAATTTACAACCATACAGAAATCACGATCATGAACTTTTACATAAATAATTAACTGTGAATTATAGTCCATTTCATTTTATAATAAAAGTCCTGGTATCATTCATCTAGCCTCCTGGAAAGCACATTTGCGACAACGTTGTGGGCTTTCGAGGCAAGAACTGAGTCTCTGTTGCAAAGGCAAAATTTGCAAAGTCCAAGTCTCTCACTTTTCCATCGTAGTCTGGCGCACCATGGACTGGTCCGGTTGTGGTCATCTCCTTCAGCTGGACACACCTCTGCTGGTACTCAGGAGTCCCTCTGTTGACCACTGGCTCCTTCCTCCGCACCCTTTTCCGTCGACTGGCGGTCATCGGCCACTCGGTTGTCCACAGGATGTCATCTGCTGGTCATTTTAGTGTGACGTCATCTTTAAGTCTGGCTCGGGGCTTCACTTGCTCAGCTAGGGAAAGGGTAGGCAGTTCCCTCTTCTCCTCCCGAACATCTTTAGATGCATCCCTCTTTAAGGCATCAGGGCCTTCCTCCTTCTGTATCGCATAATTGACATTGTTCAATTTTGTCACTACTTTATAGGGATCCTCCCAAGCTAATTGTAGCTTGTGACCTTTGACTGGCCTAAGCAAAAGAACTTCATCTTCAGGCCCAAAAGTTCTTTCATGGGCTTTCTCTAGAGACCTTTGCAGGGTGTTTTGCAACCTGTGCATATATTCTACCACTGACTCTGGGTCACTTTCTCTATGGTCTTCCCAGTTCATGCGGAGCAAATCTAAAGGTCTGCGCGTCTCTCGTCCTAGCAGTAACTCAAAAGGACTAAATCCCGTGCTCTCTTGAGGGATGCTCCTATAAGCATATAGTAAGGGTTGTATTTTGCAGGCCCAATCATTTGGGTTCTCTGCTACATACGCCTTAGTCATGCGCACTAAAGTGCCATTGAATTTCTCAACTAGCCCGTTGGTCTCTGGATGATATGGAGTAGAATTGATTTGGGTAATTCCACAAGCCTTCCATAACCTTTTGATCAGTTTGGATGTGAAACTCATCCCCAAATCGCTGACTATCTCGCTGGCAAATCCCAATCGGCTCATGTAATTGATTAGGGCATCTGCCACGGTGTCAGTTTCCATGTTGCGCAAAGGAATTGCCTCGGGATATCTAGTGGCAAAATCCATTATGGTCAAGATGTATTTATTTCCCCTACGGGTGGCATTAGGTAAGGGACCCACTAGATCGATTCCCAGCCTTTGGAACGGTGTAGAGGTGACTGGCAGAGGACATAATTTGGCTTTGGTCCTGTCCTGCCCAGTCCCTCGTCTCTGACAGACATCACACGTTTTGCAAAACCAAGTAATCTGTTTGCCCATACCTGGCCAAAAGAAGTTCTGGCCAACCCGTCTTTTGGTTCTGGTGATCCCCATGTGAGCTCCAAATAAACTGCTGTGAGCTTGATTAATGATTTTCTCCCTGTATTTACTAGGGACCACTAATTGCTTTCGGGGTTCCCCTTTTCCTCGGTATGGAGTAGCTAACGTTTCCCTGTACAGCAGGTCTTTGGTTAAGCTAAAGCTCTCAGGGCACTCAGGAGACAGTACAGTGGGAGTCCTGGCAGCTTCAAAGCAAACTCCCAAGCTAATGTCCTCCTTCTGATCCTGGGCAAAATTGTTATTTGTTTTGGGATTCTGTAGTAGCATGAGTTCTGCCTCAGCCCTATCATCAAGCTGGGTTGCCACGGTAACCGCTTCTAGGCCTCTCTCTGCTACAGTATCGGTTTGAGCTGCAGAGGGTGAGTTTTGACCCCCCTTTGAGCGGGTAAGCACTAACGCACTCTTGACATGCTCTATTAAATCCCAACCAAGTAGAAAAGCTGCTGGTATTTCATCTGACACAGCTACTTGCCACTTTCCAGACCAATTCTGGTATTCTACTGGTATCTCAGCCACTTTTAAAACCACGGTTTCCTTCCCAATTCCCTTTAAAGACATTTCTTTGCCAGGAATAATGTCATCCTGGGCTACTAAATCGGAATGGACAATGGAGATTTGAGATCCTGTATCTCTTATTGCAATGTACTTCTTTCCTTTCACAACTATCTCTTCACCTGCGTTTCTGAGAAGGGTCTGGTCATTGCTGATATAGAAACAATGGACTACTTGGGCTATAGGAATATCTTCCTCCTCATGGTCAGTAGAAGTGGTGGTGGTTATGGGATCAGGTCTCTGTCTACTATTTTCCTCCCCTGATTCCACTTGCTTGACACAATACACCTTTTTGGTTAGTGAATCATTTCTCTCCAAGTTGGGGTATGGTTGCCTACACTGGAATTGTAAGTGGCCTGGTTGCCCACAGTTAAAACATTTAAAATTCCTTTTGTCATTCTGAGGTACTTTGGCGAACCGTGCCTCAGGGTTTGATGTTTTTGGCGGGCTAGCCCTTGGCAACTTTGGGGAAGTCCCGCCCTGACCTTCTCTCTCAGGATTCCTGCTGAGGTAATTTTTATTAAAAGGCTTTTTATAGTTATTGTCCCAGTTTGGTTTATTTACTCTCAGCTCTGAAAATCTAGGGTTCCTGTAAGCATTAATCAAATCAGTTTGTTCTCCCGCTTCCCATAATTTTTTAGGATTCTTGTCCCTTACTAAATACCGTAGTTCTCCAGGTAATAGGGAGTAAAACTGTTCTAGCCCAATTAAATCCTTCAACTGTTCTAAAGAAGTGATCTCCTGTCTTTCAATCCACTTTTCCAGAGTCTGCGCCAATCTAGCTCCCAACTGAGAGTACGATTCATCCTGCTTTTTAGAGAGAGAGCGAAATTTCCGCCTCAGGTGTTCAGAGTTCAGACAAAATCTTGAATAAACCATCTTTTTATATGCCTCAAAATCTCTTGCCTTCTCGGGATTCATCTGGGCATATATTTCTGCCAGATCTCCGCTAACCTGCGCTCTTAAAACCATCATTCTATCCTCATTTCTGATTTCAAAGTCATTGCAGGTGCGTTCAAAAGCAATGAGGAAGGATTCAGGACAGTCCCCTCTTTTGTACTGGGGAAACTTCTTCAAATCTATCTTTGACAGGATTCCACCTCCCCCACTGTTGTTATTATTAAGATTATTGTTTAGAGCAGAAATCTCTAGCTGTCTCATCTGTAGTTGAAAATCCATTTCCCTTTTTCTCTCTTCCTGTTCAAATTGTCTGGCCTCCTTCTCAGCTCTTTCTTTGCTTTCCTGTTCCCTCCTTCTCTCCTCCTGCTCAAATTGTCTGGCCTCCTGCTCAGCTCTGAGCTGTAGTTCCTTAAATTTAAATTCCCGTTCCAGTTTCCATCTCTCAAATTCTTGAGGGCTTAATTCCTTATTTCCCTCCAATTCCTGAGGTAACTCTTCAGACTCAGGACTCCCCCTTGTGGCGCGTTTGGGAGGCATCTTTTCCTTTTTGGGGTGATTAGAGCAGCGTTCACTAATTTTTTTAAAAGGACCTGTCTTTTCTCTTATTTTACTTCCAGTTACTGATATAAATTTTTCAAGCCTTTTCTTTTAGTACTTTCCCTCAGATCTGCTATGACCTGGCTTCTGCCTTATCCACAGCGCTCTCCTATCTCAGAGCCTGGGATTTTACAGTAAGCCCTCTGATCCTCAGATCCTGAGGTAAACTCAGAAATTTCCTCACAGAGTCGTTCCCTATCTTAGACCCCCCTGATCTGGGTTCTGAGGCCCCGCTACTAAGCTTTTCCCAAAAGCTCTAGCAGGAACCAAACCTCATTGCCACAGATCCTGTCTAAAAGGTACCCTTGACTCAATAAACTCTTTTATAAAGGCTTCACTGGATTACTTCAATAGGCTTCACTGGATTATTTCAATAGGCTTCACTGGATTACTTCGTTTCCCGCTGCTGGACACCAATGTCGCGTTTTGACCCTTTTTGGATCCCACACCTCTGGAACCTATGTGGCGTTGGGCCCACTCGTGCCTTGGTCTGTCCACCTAGACTCAGACCTCAGAGCACACCAGGGCAAAACTGAACTCTTTCCTTTCTTTCCACTGCTGCCACCAGGAGATCCCTAGATCCCCATAACTCCTTTAGAAAGAACCAGGTCCACTCTTTAATGAAATAGAAAGATCTTTAGTTTATTTGCTTATTTGTTTCAGTATTATAATATTCAGTTCTATTCCTTCTCCCTTCCAGTCACTGGTCAATCACTTCTCAGATCTCCTACTATATTTTCATCAGTCTAATCACAATCACATAAATCTCTGAACTCTCTAATCATACTCCTTCCAAAACTCTGATCTCCTCTCTCCCCCTCAGGCTCTGCCTCTTATTCTCTGCCTCTTGGCTCCGCCTCTCAGCAACATAAATATGCATGACTCACTCTAACTAAACCTGAGCCATGACCACATTTAAAGGAGAACGCTACAGAGGGTCTCGTTGGAACCTCTGGTACGAGTTATAGAGTCTTTTCCATTGATTTTGCTGAGGACGTTGCTGGTAGGAAGGGTAAACTCCCCAACGTCTGGCTGCTGAACGTTTCTTTTGTACGTTTTCTAGTATATCATCAGTTTCAGCATGAAAAAGACCTGCTCCATCGAAGGGGAAGTCTTCGATACGTGCCTCAGCATCTTCGGCTAAGCCGGCCATTCTGAGCCAAGAAAAATGGTGTAGGACAACTTTCCACCCTACGGTGTGGCGGGCGGAAAGCATCTGTTGCTTAGCAATGGAGAGACCTTCTTGTTGGAAGGTTTGAGCTAGTATCTTTTTATCCTCTAGCAGGGATTCAATAAAGGTGGACATGTTGTCCCAGAGGAAGCGTTGGTAAGCTCCCATGGCTCCTTGATAATTAGCGACTCGCATGGTGAAGGCCGCGGAAGAGTAAAGCCATCTACCCATGGAGTCTATTCGTCTGCTGTCTTTATTTGGTGGTATGAGAGATTGTCGGTGTTGAGATCTCGATTGAGAGGCTTCGACAAATATAGAATTTGGAGCTGGTTGTTTTTGGAGGAAAATGGCTCCTGGGTCATGGATTCTATAGAGGTTATCAATCCGCTTAGACATGGCATGGGAGGAAGCTGGTTTTGTCCAGGATCTCTGCACAGTACTAAGGAGAGATGGTAACATCAATATGAGTGGTTGTATTTTTAGAGATCGGATCATATAGATGATCGGCTGGTTCTGTCGATGGTCGGTGGACTTGCAGATCAAGGGATTTAGCCATGCGAATCATAAGTTGGGCATAGGTCTGGAAATCCTCTGCCGTTGACGGCAGGTCGGTATTGACAATGTCCAACTCTGGAGAGGTAAGTAACACTGATGGAGTCTGCGGCCGAGATCCATGGTCAGAGCCATCGAGGTCGCATCTGGAGTCGACGGACTGTCGATCGACTTCGGGGGTCGAGAGGCTGAGTCTCATAGTATTGCCAGTTATGAGTCAGAAAAGATGGAGGCAGCATGTCCATGGACATCTGTCAATGTCGAGGATTGTTGACATCGAAAGATGGTGGTTGAGCGTCGACGGACCTTGATTGGTAGGGATGGACCTCGGTGTCGAGCTCGGTGTCGTAACAGTGCCGGGGTCGATGACTTGGATTTATCGGAGGACAGGAACTGTGTTGATGTAACGGAATGGAGCGAGTGTCCATGGACTAGGATGAATATCGAGGATCGTCGATATCAGAGCCTGTGTCTCTGTGATGTCGAAACGGAGGTTGCTGATGCGATGGCATAGCAGTAGAATAAATTGACGCTGGCGATGCCGAGCGTGAAGAGTGATTTCCGTCATCTATTGTAGTAGGAAAGTATTGGGAGGCTGGGGCTGCAAAAGCCTCACGTGTGGATGAAATCTGCTCGACCATCTGAGGTTTTTTCGATACCAAGTGGGGAGCAAGTTGAGGTATAGTCACCTCTCGGTGATGTGGCCGCTTCGACACCGATGGTTGTCGAGAGGTAGGCCGACTATTAGATGGTATTATCGAACCGGGTAAAACACCTGGTCGACTAGTTGGTGCAGTTTGTCAAGCAGAGCACTGGTTGGGGCAAATGGCAACCCGATGCGCGTGCTGAGTGTGGATTTGAACCACATGCAATGAAGTGAGCTGTCGAGATTGTTGATGTCGACGGTCCTGGTTAGGGATTGTTGGGCGATCCGAGGGCATCGAATATGGAACGGTGTCGAGCCGTTCGGGATGGGAATCCTCGGGCGATGGAATAACCAAAGGATTGCTGGAAGGAATGGAAGGTTGCGGACTGGGAGGAGAGGACGTTAGTTGGTCGACTCTATCATCCCATTCTGGAGACTGAGAACAGGGTTGATGAGACAGAAGTCTGTCATCATCTGAGGGAGATCCGACCGAAATTGATTCAGACAGTTGTGGTTGTGGTGGGATGTCTGTAGGCTTAGACAGTTTAACTCATTTAGGAGGAACAGGCTCCGGAGCTGGAGCAGCTTCAGTAGGTCTCTGACGTTTAGAAGTTGTTTTTGAAGTCGAGGACTTCGGTATGGAGGGTTTCGATTTGTGTGTCTTTGAGGTCTTAGATGATGCAGATGGAGAATTGGAATGAGCTGGTGTAGCCGATGGACGTTGTTTCGATGATTCAGTAACGGCTTTTTCCATTGCTTTGGTTTGGGAAGTGGCCCTACAGGGAGGTTGGGCCATTTGAACTGGTTGTAAGGATTGTTCCCAAAGTCGGAGTTTTAGCCTCGAGAGGCGAGATCGAAGAACTCCGTGCTTAAAATTTTTGCAATGGGTACAGGAGGAAGTTTGATGTTGTTCTCCCAAACAGAAAAGGCACTTAGCGTGTCCGTCGGAAAGTGGGATCTTATTATCACAGACAACGCAGTGCTTAAACGGGCTCAAAGGGGCCATGAATAGGAGAAAATAATTGAGGAGAAAAACTGGGGGGGGGGGGGTGCTGCGGCCGGAGGCCGAGCGAGGGAAAAGGAAAAATCTCTGATGATAAAGAGTTTGATCTAATAGTTTAAAAGAAAAAGATTGATAACAGGAAGGAATCAAGAAAAAGCTCTCTTTCTCTTTTACTCACAGAAGCAGAATTATGAGGCTCTCAATGCGGCGGTTGAAAGAAACTGAAAGGGGACGCTTGGCGCCAAGGTACTTATACGGGTGGGGAGGGGGCATATTCTAATGTGTTCATTGCTACCGCAGAAGCTCTTGAATCTTCCAATGAGGCTCCGTGCAGGCGCGAATCACCCAGGGTGTGATTCACAGAGGCCACAAAGAAGAACCATTGCTTCAGCTCCTATTCTCTGGAGTGACAGAAAATAACTTTCCTCCATTTACTATGCGACAACCATTTATATGTTTGAATGTCACCTCTCCATCTTCTCTTTTACAAGCTAAGCACACGCAGCTCCCTCAACCATTCTTCATGAGGCTTGGTTTCCAGACCCTTTAGTGCCGTGAAACACTGTAGCTATTGACCTGCAAGCACATTCTAGTTCATGTACAGATTTTTATAGTAAAAATTTAGTATACTCACACAATAATTTATATCTAATTAATTATCGACTCATCTCCCCCTATACACTCAACTGATTCCACGGATGCCTGAAACCACAGATGGAAGTAATCCCTATATACAATATACAAGGGGCAAGACAAAGGCTACAAGGTCCACCCCCTTGTGTGACTTTTCAGGCTGCAGTAAACTGCAGATAAGTGAAACCACAGATTCTAAATCCATGGGTACGGGGGGGGGGGGGGATTCCAGTACTTTAATACATCAATCTCAATGCTGATTGTTCTGAAAATAATATACCTGAGGGTTTGTTTGATTGCCACTCAAGATGAGAATATTTGCTAAAAGAATTTTCTACAGCACGCCTTGTCAGTTGAGATATGAGAGGAAGAAAGTGACAAAGAGCAAGAAATAGAAAGAGTTTTTATGACCCTATTAAGAGCCGGAAATCTGTGGCTATAATTTATTGAGCTTTAGTCAATGCATGGAATGTACATTCTTTGCATCCATATGGAATAAACAAATGATTCAATCTGGTTACCTATTAATATAAAGAAAAAGACTTCAGCTCAACATCCGTCAAAATGAGAAAAAACATTACTACATTCAAGAGCAACCAAATCTTAAATCATATTTTACTTTCTATAAATAGAAAAAGTAAATGATCATCTTACATGCTCAAAGAGATGCCCAGAAAAATTCTGCTTACATGGCTGCTGCATTGCTAGGCACAAGTAAAATAAGCAAATAATAATCCAACTCATAATTCCAAATCAAAAGAAGAAAAATATCAGTTTTGTGCTTACTGTATATAAACAGAAAGGGCCTACCTAGATCTGAAATTCTTTAACTTACTACTTCTTTTAAAAAGTGACACCAGACACCTGGAATTGTTGCATATGAAAGAAACTGCAGATAATATGCTTTTGTCATCTAGCTCAACTGTAATAAAAAGTAGAATCTGGTAATGTAACCCAGAAACAATTAAGTGGATCACTACTTTTCGAGTAAACCCTTCCATGAAAATTAGCCGAAATCTAGTAATAAGTCACAACTAGAGTAGATCAATTGAATCAAGAGAACTTACAGAGGATTTGACTCACCAAATCCTCACTGATTCAACAGGCCTACTCTAGTTCCAACTGGAGTAACATTTCAGCCAACATGTATGCATTTGGTTTTTTCCCCTCCCCTACACATCCCATGGCAAATTTTATTTTTTTTACTTGTAATATATTGACTTAACAACAACAACAACAACAATAACAAAGCTTGCCCGAGGCTACATAGGCTGGCTCTTCTCCCAGGAGGCATAGTGAGAATTGAATTCCCAACCTCTGGCTCCATAGCCAGATACCTAAACCACTGAACTATTCACTACAATTTACTTCTTCTAATCTGTATGAATGCAAATCATCAGGTTATCTCTTTCAACAAGGGTGCTTAGGCATAAAAGCCAATTTTAATTTAACTGGATTTATTTTAGATGAACATTTTCTGCAAGTTTCAGAACACATTCTTTCTGATCCTGACATAACACCCTGCCCACCTTGAGAAGTAGCAGCAGCTAAGCCAGCATTGAGCAAAAGTATTCCCTCTCCCAAATTCCCAATACTATTTGTATGTGGCAATATTTTGAGGAGGATCTGATAAACATGAGCAGGGAGAAACTGAAATTATCTGACAGTGCAGGGGAGGCCAAAAAGAGAAAATCTTTTAGGAATTTCTCAGCAAACCTTGCACATAAAATGTTGGCCAGGACTCTATTGTTAGTTGATAGTGGGAGATGAAGGAAGTGGTGGACTAAGGGAGGTGGCAGGAGTAGGGGCCAACGCATTGCTTCCTTTACCTTTAAAATAACATGAACAAGATCAAAACAGGACCCCATTTGCTATTGAAAATCTCCATCCTACTGTCAGAGAACAAAGCTGGGCAGGACATTTTGAAACTTATTTTCCAGCAAGGGAGTGGCTAATAATTTCCTCCACAAACCCAAGGAAATATGAGAAAATTGTACTCTTCAACATTTTGCCTGAACCCTGATCTAAGTAATAGAAGGTAGGGTGATCAGAAAAGATTTAGGTGAGATTCAAAATCAGTCTGATGTAGATGAGCAGCTGCAGTAGGCTTCACTGTCTCACTGGGCATATTTACATAGAAAAGAGATGAGGATATAATCAATGTTCACAAATGTTCTCTTCCTTGATTAAAAAAAAGAGGATGTATTGATGGGCTGATACCCTGTTGAAAAGAATGTTAGCTCTTCTGCACAACGTTGAAAGGATTGTGGGTTTTTTTTTCATTGCTAGCATTGTTGTTATATGCAATCATGTTAGGACTGACTTATAGAAACCCCTAATAGGGTTATGAAGGTGAGGTATTTAAGGAGTGTTTTTACTAATTCCACCACCACCTCTCCCTACGTAGTGAGTTTCCACGGCAGAGCTGAGGAACTTGGCCCAGGTCTCTTCAGTCCTAGTCCATTATTCTATCCACCATACCACACTGGGTGTCGTATGTAGTAGCAGGGCAAAAACTTGTATCTTGCACATAAAACCTTGTATTTCACAAAGATAAACCTTGTAGTTTGTGTAAAATATAAGATTTTTTGTACAAAAAAAAGTCTGTGAATTATTCATCAAAAATGGCCACTCCATTGGCGAGATGGCTTCGCTGGCGAGATGGCTTCTTTGCCCTCCCCGCTGGGATAGCGCGAGACAGGGAAGTCTCGCAAATGCGAACTGGGAGGGGAGGGGGAAGGAGCGCCTATTTAAGGGTACTCCTTCCTCCTTTCGGCCTCTTTTAAGGCTTGCAATCCACTCGCCCGCCCTCAGTACTATTGTGAGTTTTTCTGGTCACCTTTTGGGGCTGGACAGGAATTTTTGATCCACTTCCTGATTGGCAGTTGGTAGCGGGGATTTTTTTCCTATCCCACTCTGTCAGAGGTGTGAGGCTTGTATTGGGTGGACATTAAAACGGTCACACTGGCAGGTAGTGCAGAATGAAGATGGTTCGGTGAGTCCCCTTGAAATCACAGGTAATGTTATAGCTCAGCCATCCTTCCAACGCTGTGAATTGTGAGATTACAGTGTGTGGGAGGGAGGATGCGCTGGGGCCACACCCGGGCCAACAGTCACCAATAGGATGGGGGCTCGAGGTCCGGGGGTAGTCAAATATGGTCTGGCCGGGGTTCCGCTGTCTTCAGGACCGTGAGACCTTGGGGCATGGGACTCACTCATTTTCAGAGTTAGGGGTTCGAGACCCCAGATGCAAGCCTGATTCCTCACTACAGCAGCGCCCCTCTATTTCTTTGGAAGTTGATGTTTATTATAATGGTTAATAATAAAGTGTGGCCCATAGTTTACCCATAACACCTGTCTCGCCTCATGATTCTGGGGTGGAAGGGCCAAGACTACAAGTGAAAATTTCTCTTGCTTGGAAGGGACAAAATTTTGAATTTTTTTGTTCTCACCTGTGATGTACATCATTAAAAAGAGAAATGTTGACTGCCTCTAGCTGAATGGATTTCCTAACATTGACAGATGCAAAAATCCAAAGGGTATAGAACAGCTCTAGAAAAGCAGTAAAAAAAACCAAACCCACCTTTTCTCACTCAAGAGAATCCGCACTTCCAACTTAAAAGGGTTTTTAATCATGGGTATGCACAGTAGCTGCCCAATTTTGACCAAAGTATAGGATTTGGTCTATTTATATGGGAAGATCCATTAGCAGTGAACACTACAGATAGTTCTATGTATACAAAATTCCAGTAGTTAATTAAGAGAAGTCTGATGTTAAGGGGGTTGTGATCAAACTGAATTAAAATTGAAGGCAAATGGTAAAAAGATAAAACACCAATTTAACGCAATCACAGGTACACCAATTGAGAGAGACACAGAGAACTAAATAAATATATTAGATGCTGTCAGAGACATCCTTTTAGACTTTTTTACATTTAAAAGGTATGTCCCAGTTAGACTGCATAGGATCTTCACCCAGCAGAAATTTATAGCAGTGGTGTATGAAATAAATGCCTTAGGGCTTTCGTTCATGAGAAAATTAAGTGGACATTTTAAATGGATTTTAGATTGCTCAATCAACCTAAGTCTCGTGTGGGTTTTTTCCCCCCTGGTATAAATGTTTTCTCTTAAATGCTGACTAATTTAACTAAATCACTGAAATCCAGCAGTAAACTGCAACTAGAGTAGGACCACTGAATCAGTGGGGATTTGGTAAATCAACTCCTTTGTAAATTCCATTGATTCTATAGGCCTACTCTAGTGGCAGCTTACTAATGGATTTCAGCCAATAAATCAACACTGAAAGCTAGACAGCTCTGTTTCTTCTGAAAAGGTGCAGGGAATATTTAGGATGATTGCTATTTTATGAGCAATAGGAGTTCATTTAGTTCATTCAAGTGTACGCTGAATACTGATAACAATCATGGAAGCTTCCAGCTTCTGAGACAGCTGCTAAATTTATCAAGTCTTGAGTATTATTTTAAAATCTTGAATCAAGGTGGGGAGCTGAGTTTTATTTTTTAATATTACTGTTCTAGTCTACCTATCCTACAGTGATTTACATAGGTACTTTGTATGATCTGATTATGCACAATGGAAGAAAACAAACAAAATAAACCTGATATTCTACCTTTCTCCTTCGTTGTTGCTCTTTAAAAAATGAATGAAAGAAAAAAGAGCAACCAAGCCAGCTTTACTCATCACATTGGATAAGCCTGAAAGATCAATGCTTCATCAGTTTCTCCAAATTAGCTTGTTTGATATTGACCATTTCCAACAGGCAAATAGATAAAATGTGTCAGCATTTGATCCTATCTATAAAAGAACAGTCTTGGGACTTGTAGGGAACCTAAATTAGCTTTTTTAAAAAATCCCAAAACTGTAGTGTGGAAAGTTGGAGAACATCTGTCTTCCCTTGGGTCACCTACCTGTCATATTTCAGAGGTTAAGACCCTAAGGAAATGAAAAATGTTGACAGGGTTGGATTCATGACTTAGGCTTAGAATAAAACCATTTTCCTCAGTAGGTGTTAAGTGTGTTCTGAATAACTGGAACTGTTCTATAGATGATGTCTAAGTTTGGATTCAACCCATTTATTATTTATTTATTTAAAATATTTTTACCCTGCCTTTCTCCTTAAAAGGACCCAAGGTGCCTTATATCATTAAAAAGACAATATTTAAAAGCTAAAAACACAAAGTATACAAATATTTAAAAAGAATTAAACAATTATTATGTTAAAACGGTAAATTAAAGCCATACTAAAATCACATTTAAAAATCAAACATTCTCCATGGTGACAATTCACTTATGATATTATTCATAATTTTTTGGTTCCTGAAACCCAAAACATCCAGGGTGTCAGGCCCCCTGGGTTGAATATGTTGCTGTTAAAAGCCAGATAGGTAAATAGGAAAACAACAGCCATCCAGGACCTGATCCTGGATGAGCATATACCAATCTGGCTTGCATTGCAGAGATGTGGTTGGATGAGACTGGAGGTATCAATCTCACTCAGCTTTGTCCATCCGGATTTTTTGTGCAGCAGCAGGCAAGACCTGGGGAGCGGGGAGGTGGAGTTGCAGTAGTCTAACATAATACTGTCTCCCTCACTATGTGTCACATCCCCCAGTTTTCCAGGTTTAAATTGTGTATCTGACTCAAGGAGAGAATAGAGATTCTGTTGGTGTACCACCCACCCTACTGCTCAACGGTCTCCCTTCCTGTGCTAGCTAAGCTGGTCTCAGGGGTGATGTTGGAGTCTCCTTATCTTGTTGTGCTGAAGGGCTTCAACATCCATGCCGAGGCAGCTTTGTCAGGAGTGGCTTAGGACTTCATGTCCTCCATGATAACAATGGGTCTGTCCCAAATGGTATCTGCCCCCACTCACGCTGCAGAGCACAAGTGAGACCTGGTCTTCTGTACTGGGGTAGACACTGGTGATCAGGGTGTGGAGGAACTCTCTGTAGTTCCATTGTCAGAGACAGATCATCATCTAGTGGGGTTTAGACTTGAAAAAGTTTTAACCTCTCAGTTTACACAGGAAAAATAGTTTTGAGGATTTATTTCAGGAAAACAAAACAGAAGTTAGAAATATCATTTTGGGGGACTACACCTCTCAGAATTCTCTACCTACCAGGACCATGTTTCCAAGCTCTCTTTTGCTTCAAAGCCCTTTGTGAGTTCAAAACAGTTCACAAGGGAGAGAGTTTCAAGAAGGAGTACATGCTTAACTCTCCATAGCCTAGAACTGAATCAGGGGGAAAAGTCCTACACACTTCACTGCCCGGCAATGAAACTATCAGAGCACTTTTGAGACAGAGTGTATCAACTAAGCTGCATAAGCAAGGTGGATGGATCCCCTTAGACAAGCCCCATTTGGTCTGAGAGCAATGGGAAGGGTTGATCTATTATTTAGGTTATGAGCTATAAGGACCTATATGGCCTGGGTCTAGCTCTTTGAATGACTGTATCTCCCCATATAATCCTGCCCCTTTCCTTGTCTCTGAGATCTTCAGTCAAAGGCCTTATTTCAGTCCCACCACCATCACAGGCACATTTGATGATGACCCAAGAAACAGCATTTTTAGTGGGTGTTCCTAGTCTGTGGAATTCCCTGCCTCATTAAGCTAGGTTGGCTTTCTCCTTACAGTCCTTTTACCAGCAGATTAAAATCTTCCTTTTTAAGTGGGCTTTAACCTCTAAATGCCCTTGTAGGACTGAATTTTTTTTAGAAGGGGATGCAGCATATTTTTATCAACATTTTAAAAAATCAGGTATTTTAAATATGTTTTATTAACTTTTTAAACTAAATTCTTTTAGCATTCTTATGGTTCAATTCTATTTGAACAATAATGTCTTAATTTACTGTGATCTTATATATGTATCTTTTAAACCATTGCATGCTGCCTTGTGTTCCTTTATTGGAATGAAGGCATGATATAAATAAAGTAAATAAGGAAGGAAGGAAGGAAGGAAGGAAGGAAGGAAGGAAGGAAGGAAGGAAGGAAGGAAGGAAGGAAGGAAGGAAGGAAGGAAGGAAGGAAGGAAGGAAGGAAGGAAGGACTATTCATTTTAAAAAAATTGTGAATCACATTTGTAATTTTATCATGTCGCCAGCTCTGCTTCACCTTATATTGACAAAATATTGTATAACATTCACCAGCTGAAGCCTAATGCAGTGAAACAGCATAGAGAGAGAGAGACAGAGAAAGAGAGAAAGTGAGCGAGCGAGAGAGAAAGATAAAGTGGTGGAGATTTGGGGGTCATATTAGTTCCACACAGACGCCAGAAAAAATAATGTAGGACTAATTTTCACTAGTTTATGCCTTTGGTCAGGAAGGCCTTAAGAATGTGAGATGATGTGGGTAGGTTCACTTCTAGGATCATTCTGGTTTTACATTCCATTTGAGTTGACAACTGTGCAGTGTTTTTACTTGTGTAGCTATTTTTCCCCTGATTCACTCTGAAGCCAATAGGCACAATCTATTTCTAATTATTTATTCACTGGAATGTTTTTTTTAAAAAAATAATAATATCTGTACACTTGCTTATCTTCTGTTCATTTTTTGGCTAACATGCATGTCCTCCCACCCTAGTTGGAAATGTCTAAGGCATTGTGTGGGTTTAAATGAATACCTGGGTGCTGAAATGCAGCCATCAATATACCACAAAAGACTCCATTCTAGGAGAGAAGTAGGTGCTCTTTTTCCTTCAAGTGAGTGAATTACTAATAATGTTCTCCAAATAGCCCAACTGAGGATTAAAATTCACCTCTTTCTCCCCCTCTTCATCCCTGGATTATTCCTGTGTCTTTCTGAGAAACGATCACTTAGTACAAGGGCAATATGTTGATTTCCCCTTTATGGTTATTGCATTTTCTCTTCCTAAATCAGGAATTAATTTGGCTTTACTGAGTCCCTGGGTACCTCTCTGTTTAATAGCCAAGTATATCTGGGCTGCATAATCTAAGGAACAATAGCACATGTTGGCTGAAAAGGGAAGGAGTAGCTGTGGCTGCCCCTCCTGCCTGCAGAGCCCGGAGGGAATTCCTTTCTCCCCCCAGTCTTCATCCAGTCTCTCACTTGAGACCTGCTGGCACTGACAGATAAGAATACTGGCAGCAGGTAGTACCTACTGCAGTTACCAAGAATCTAGGATGTAGAAAGAAAATAAAACAAGAGGCCTATTCTTATCCAGATCTACACACTTGCTTATCTTCCGTGTATTTTTTGGCTAGCATGTCATCTCGCTGTAGTTTGAACTGTCCAAGGCTTTGTGCTCACAGTGGAGAGAGCAACAGTGGAGATCAGGGAAGCAACATACCAACCAAGGGTGAAAAGAAGCCGCAGATCTGTTTAAAAATGAAGTTGTAACTGTTTGGCATTATGGAGCCCTTTGTGACTGGTAGGTTGGAAGTGAGAGCAGCCAGCGGTGGGTGAAGGCACGGAAAATAGTCTGCTGCTGCCTATTGATGTTGATCTCTTCAATCTCCCACTCCAATTCTAAGGCTAGGAATTCATCAGGAAGGAAAACAGGGGGTGCCCTGACTCACTGCACTCAGAAAAAGGAGACAGCCAGGAGTGGGCTGGCTAGGCAGAGGCTGAAGCAGGATAGGGCCCAATTTGTCCTAATCAACCAGCTGCAATGGTCCCAGTCCATATCTTCTATACAACTGCATAGGAACAAATGGCAGAAAATGGCATTGTCCTGTGAGGTGCCACCATCTGGCCTTTGCCAGCCCCAAGACTGTCCCTGCCCCAAGAATTATTGGTAGCCTAAAGACTCACTGGAAGGACAGATCCTGAAGCTGAGGCTCCAATACTTTGGCAATCTCATGAGAAGAGAAGACTCCCTGGAAAAGACCCTGATGTTGGGAAAGTGTGAAGGCAAGAGGAGAAGGGGACGACAGAGGACGAGATGGTTGGACAGTGTCATCGAAGCTACCAACATGAATTTGACCAAACTCCGGGAGGCAGTGGAAGACAGGAGGGCCTGGCGTGTTCTGGTCCATGGGGTCACGAAGAGTCGGACACGACTAAACGACTAAACAACAACAACAACAAAAAGACCCTTGAGAACTCTGAAACTAAACTCCCCAAGGGATTGGAGGTATACATTCTCTTGCGTAAACAGAGCATGAAGTCATGACTTTTAAAGCAAACATATTAGCACTGCTTTGGAGGTTGAAGGAATCATCTGTTCCTTTTCTAGGGAAAGTAACTTGTTCCATATCTTGTTTACATAATGTTATTTTGAATTTGAAAAAAAAAAAATCAATTACAAATGACCCAAATGGTGAAAGGGGGGAAAATGCAAAATAACCCTGCCCAAATTACATTTTAAAGCAATAATTAACAGTACTCATTAATTAGAACATTAAAGCTGTTGTCATTATAATGCTTCAATTAACAATGTTAAATACTTGTCAAAAATTCAACAGGTAAGAAAAAAACTGTCATCCCACCCTAGATAGAGTGTGAGTGAGTGAGTGAGTGTGTGTGAGAGAGAGAGGTTTGTGTTGGGTATGTTTAGTAGGTATTTCTGTATACAGTCAACCCTCGACTTACGAACTTAATCCGTTCCGGAAGGACGTTCTTAAGTTGAAAAGTTCGTAAGTCGAATCAGCATTTCCCATAGGAATGCACTGAAAACCAATTAATCCGTTCCGGCTGTTTTTGGTTCTTAGGTCGAGGGGCGGTTTGTAAGTAGAATGAGTTCCCATAGGAACTAATGCAAAGCCGGTTAATCCGTTCCTACCACTAGGGGCAGAATTTTTTTTATTTTTTTTCCTTTTAACCGAAGATGACTTTTTCAGTTCGTAACTCGAAGCAAAGTTCGCAAGTCGAGGCTATATTTTTCTATCAGAGTGGTTCATAAGTCGAAATGTTCGTAACTAGGGCCATTTGTAAGTCGAGGGTTGACTGTACTTGTAAAGGGAGGACTGAAGTGAAAAAAGATGGCCTGAATGCAGTTCAAACTTTTCAGTGCCATAAGAAGCTATGTTGGATCAGGGTTTCTGGAAATTATAATCCAAATACCATCTAAATGTTTCTAAACTGTGGTCAGTGGATGTGCCAATCAAAGCACAGCTATTAAAAAGCTCTTGCTGTATGACAGCCTCCCTCTCTCCTTTTCTGGAACCACTTTGACTGTTCAAAATCTATCAAAGTTTCTGAGGCAGAAGCTGAGATATAAATCACCATGGATTTTACCTTGCAATCTTGCTTCTATTCAGGTTGGTTGACTAGGACAGAGAGGGGGATAAAGACACCTAGAGCAATATTTTACCTTTGTCTAGAAGTGACAGTTTAATAAGAAGTTTGTTAGCTTAAGGCCAGGAGGCTTTGAAACCTCTGAGGAGAACTTCTTCAAAGCTGGAGACGTTAACACAAACACCTCTGGGCAGTAATTTTGTTTGGATAGGAAAAGCTGTTTGGCTAGAAAGAGATTTTACGGGGTTTCTATATGTATTTATTCAAACTATGAAATGAGACCTTGAAACCACAACACCTTCATTGCTTCTGACAGCACTTCAGATAATTTTAATCAAACATTTAAAGGACAGGATAGTCCCTAGCCAAAATGAAGATGCCAAGTTATCTTTAAACTATCATTGTGGTGCTAAGAATTTGTGTGCCTCAGGAAAGCAAGCAGGCTAGAAAGAGATATCCTAGATTCTAGTAAAAAATGGTTTTGACAGAGCCTGACTGCAACTCTGAGACGTTTGTTTTCAAGACAGAGGATGTGCTTACCCTGTTTCCCCGAAAATAAGACCTAACCTGAAAATAAGCCCTAGTAGGAGTTTTCAGGATGCTCGTAATATAAGCCCTACCCCAAAAATAAGCCCTAGTTAAGTGAAACCCCGCCCTCCACCATTGTGCAGCAACCAGAAGATGACATGACTGTAAAATAAAACATTTATTTATTTTATTTATTTATTTTTAGATTTCTACCCCGCCCCCCTAGACAACATCCCCTGAAAATAAGCCCTAATGCGTTTTTTGGAGCAAAAACTAATATAAGACCCTGTCTTATTTTCGGGGAAACACGGTATGTAAAGCCCTTCTACCACTGAAGTACTGTTACACTGGAGAGCTAATGCTGTGTAGTGCAGGAGACATGGGTTCAGGTTCTTGCTCAGCCACAAAAACTCACAGGGTGAACCAGCCTCACAAGGTTTATCTATAGGGTAAACTGGGTGGAGAAGAGTATATTTTTCATGGGAGGAAACATGGGATATAAATATAAGTAATAAAATAAATGAATAATAGCAATGACTCTCTGTTACTCTTAAATATTCACTTGCATTTTGTTCTTGAATAGTTTAATTAACTGGACAATTTTCCTGCCCTCGCTAGAAGATGCCATCAGTTAAAAACAGAACTGAAAAATGTTTCTAAAACTACAAAGATTATGTTTTCAAATAATGAGAGGTTGCCCATGGAATGTAAATTTATTTTTCTAATTCGGTTCTTATGACGCCTCCCATCGCTGTTTTGCCTTGCAACCACAAAATGCTTTCTTACTGACATGTTTGGAAGTTGGGGAAAATACAGTTTGGAGAAATCACCCTTTTAGACTATAAATCCTATGATTCCCTAGCAAGCATGGTCATAATCATCATGTGACTGGGAGATTCTGGGAGTTATAGGAACCTTCCTAAGCTCTGGTGATAAAGCATACTCTAAATGCACTGAGACAAAGGCAAAAAGCTCTTCCCTTTCCACCCTGAATATGCTCGTTCTTGTCTAATTAAAGAAGACAGGCAGAGTCAGCCTGGTTAGTACTTGAATGGGAGACCACCAGATTATACTTGAGATTACCCAGGTAGGACCACAAACTAATACACAGTAATTGATTTTGAAGCTGATTCTGTTGTGCACTGATGTAAATCTCACTCTGAGACAATAAGAAAGAAAAACACTTCCCCCGCCCCTCACAGCGAGATCTCTCTCACACACACCCCAAGAAATCTTATGGGAAACCTCATATGATTTGTTAGAAGTTTCATGATGATTTGTGTGTGTGTGTGTGTGTGTGTGAAAGAAATGCCAAACTGCACAAGATTGTTACAATCTCCATACAGAATGGTATTTTTCACACACAGTTTCACCTGTAAGTGTAAGAAGAAACAGTAAATTATGCAGGATTGTAACTACTCCTATGCAGAATGGAATCTTTCTTGCCTGGGATTCCAAAGAGAGGACACTAAACTGTACAGAATTTATCCTTTTCCTATGCATAATGATGAGTGGAAAACAAAAATGAAAATGAAAAGGAGGAGGAGACAAAGCCAAGATCTTGTTTTTACAGACGGCTGGGAAATCTTGATGCAAAGAGATATTTCAGCATGCAGTCTTGGCAAGACACAGAAAACCGCCAACAACAAGAAATCTTGTGAGCATTCATCACTCTCAGTAACACACTGTGGGTGTTGTACTGAGAGTCCAAAAACTTTTCATTTTGCTCAGTGTGAATATTCAAGATAGAAGAATGTACACAGTCCATATCTCTACACATATATGGAGATTTAAACCACTTACACTGCAGCAAAGTGCTCCAAAAGAAGACAAATGGGTAATTTTGTTGTTGCTCTTGTTCTTCAATCACTTCCTGAACTGATATACTCACAGGTTCATACCACCTTTGTTCCAGTAATGCAACTGGACATGCATCAAACCCTATAGTCTGGACATGTATGCTCACTGGTGTTTCAGACACAATGACGTAAAATGAAACAAATGGAATTAAACAAATTAAACAAATGGAACAAAGCTATGATTAAAATCTCTTCCAATGTGAGACAAGGTCATTTAGGCCTCAGTTCATATTTATCCTTTTTTTTCCTTCTCCCTCTCCCCTCCCCCATTCTGTAAAGATCCTTTTTAAATGACTGCTCAATGCCTGGGGAAATCCACCTAGGTATCAACTTAACTTGTGCCCTCCTCACTCCAGGAGCTCCTGATAGCCTGTAATCCCCAACCAGTCTTGCACAGCTTGTCATCAGGCCCTGCTAGCCACGCCGAATGCAATTACTATAATTGATGTGCTGCTTTTGTTAAGACCATGGTATCAATAAATGAGAGTAAAGCAAGCTGCTAAGAAAGTTGCAGGGAATTTATTAGAATGGATGCATGCAGTGGATGGCATAATAACTGCTGATGGCCAATTCATAAATCACAGCTGGATTCCTAGGGAGACATGAAACTCCCAGGTGCCTGCCCTAATAAAACCAATAGCTATAAGTGGAAATTCAGTGAAGCTAATATAAAACTTTTTGCCGATTAATTCCAGGGAAAGGAATCTTAAAGTGATAACGAGGTGCTATTAGATTCTACTTGCAGTCAAACTTGGAAAGAAAAGGAGATCAAATTAGCAACACCTGTGAAAGAGGCTATTCCTTGGCTTGGAAACCCTTCATGACTTTTCATCAAAAATTCCAAATAAGGTCTTCACTTTGCAGTTATAGGCTCACCGTATACCATTCTGAGGACTCCCTAAAATGACAGCCAGAAGCTAGAGCTGTCCCCACAGCAGCAGGAGTAATGAGGAGTGGGACCTGCTAAGGAGAAGAATTCCCTGGTAGAGTTTCCAGAGAGAAACTCAGTGACAGGACCCATGGAGAAAGAGCAAGGGGCCTGCAGGACACTGGAGGAGGACCACAAGGAGGGTGCCTGGAAGATGCTCAAGAATCCTGATCTGGGACATATAGGGCCAAGGAGTCCCCAGATTAAGAGCCAAAAACCCAAGGAAAGTGGAACTATATTTATAAGGAAGATACCTAGAGAGGTATTCTGGTATATCTGAGGGTGCCCAAGGGGAAAGGGGAAAAAGCAAGAACACCCCAGGCTCCTTTATCATCCATTGTACTGGGGAGAATGTGAGATGAAGACAGCACTAAAGGCAGGAGAGCCCACTCCAATTTAAAGTTGCCAGCACCAAGAAAGACCTGGGAAGAAAAACTCAGAAAACCAAGACAGGTGCAAGTTCCTGTGAAAAGGTTCTTCCCACACCTGCCTGCATTGCAGACATACTATCTCTCATTTCTATGAGTGGTCTGAAGACAAGGAAGCTCTGGGACAGGTGCCTCACAGACTTTCCTGCCAAGGGGCCCAGTGATGGGAACTGTACTCACAGGATAAATGTCTTCCCTCTCGGTGAGAGGAACCAGGGAGAGAGAAAGACTGAGGACTTTGCCTATGCACCTGTGCCTCAAACTAGGGTTGGGACTGTGGACTTTGTTGTACCCCTCTAAAACCGTTCCCCCTTCTGAATTGTAATAAACCCAGCTGAGTTGGAACAAAAATAAAAGCAAAGTGTGTTGCTTATATATCAGCCCATAAGTACTTAAAGCACTCTCTGGGTGGTTTACAAGTTAATTATTCAGGCTACACATTGCCCTCCCCCCCCCCCCCCAGCAAGCTGGGAACTTAATTTACCGACCTCAGAAGGATGGAAGGCTGAATGAACTTCAAGCCAGCTACCTGGTATTGAAACCCAGTTGTGAGCAGAGTTTTGGCTGTAATACAGCAGTTTAACTGTACTGTGAGGCTCCAACTATGTAGTGCTTTTACGGATCACAGAATGGAAAAGAGATGCCCTGCCAAAGCATAGAGGGTTGACAGGTATCACAAACCCAATCATTTATCAGAAGATACCAGCTCGTCTGATACAGTTTTCTGACAACACAAGAAGTAGCAAACTGTTTCACTTTAATCCTGTTAAATAACAAACTGTCTGTTTATTATTTAACAAACAGGACCACGTAAATGGTACTCCTCAGTCAAAGAGTCCCCTTAGACAGAAGTCTCACTGGGTTTTCTTTTGACACCTGATTACACCAAAGAATTCAACCTGCTAAATAATTCCACTGTTCTGAATGCTAGAAAGCTTAATCTGCCAGGCTACCAGCTAGCCTGAATATGCACCTACCCTGTTCTGTTCATATGCCTAGCACTACATCATCCGGGCCTTAGTAAAAAAAAGAAAAGAAAAAGAAAAAGAACGTGGTCGATACAACAAATGTCTCCTATTAATTTTTAACGACAATAAGTGTGCTTTATTTTTATGATGATTTATTAATGTGCTTCATAATAAATGTATACGCTGGCCTGAGGCTCCGTCTGCTTGTATTAGAGGGTGTCATTGCTTGCAACGCAGAGGTGATAGATCGTACCTCTTGTAGAGCTGACTAAGGGGACTTCCTGCCATGCAAACCATTTACCCTGTAGGGGTCTGTGTACTTTAAGATTAAAATAGCTCAGTGCAGACCACATCACTTTTACTGTCAATTCTCTGTTAAAAATCTTTTTTAAAAAAAAAATTATCCCAGTTGCCTCTTCATTATTATGTCCCCAAATTCTGGGGGCAATCTCTATAATAAAAAAAGATATGTGACCCACATATAAGCCACATTGCTTATTATCTTTGTAATGCCCAATTGTAATATCTGTCCTTGCAGCTAAATGGAGAGTTGATGTAGTCAAGACAGATACAGTTTGAGTCTTGGAAATGGCAAATCCAGGCTTATCACAGGTCATTTATGAAACTCATCTCTTGCTCCACTGTAAATCTTCACTCACTAATTTTCCTATGTAAAGGTGGAATAGGTCAACAGTCTTTTCCTTTGTGAGTGAGATTTTGAGAGTTTCGTGCATTCAGGATTTCTCTTTTTTTGCAGAAGATTATCAAAAGTTTTTTTATGCTACAATCATGCACTTTGCTTTAAAATGTTGCATTTTGTACAAAGCCACTTCCCTCCACCCCCACGCTGCAAGAAGTTCCTGGTCTTTACACTTTCATGCAGGAGCAAAAGATAAAAATTAAAATCAAAATCAAAACAAATGATTTTTCCCCTGTTTCTAACGAATGAATGAACAAACAAATGAATCCTTCTGAGCACCTAGTAAGGGTAAAGGTAAAGGTTCCCCTTGACAAATGTCCAGTTCTGTCCGACTGGATAAAAATGTAACAAATGACCAAGGAAAAGCTAGTGAAACATACCACCCTTCTGTTTAAGACTCAATACTCAGATTTTGTGTTTTCTGACAAAGTTGATATAATGACAGTAAGTTCCAAAAGATGAAATCCCGCCTTCTCTGAATTTATATGGAGTGTTGCCACCAATGTCAATTAAGCTAATAATGCTCCATTTAGTTATGACTGATTGATACGACCCCAGGGCAACAGCCAATTTCTGGGCATGTGCTAAGCTTTCAATGAGCATTGTGCTGCAAAGCAGTCATTACCACATGCCTGGATCCTTGGGGAGAGTCTGACAAATTGCCAAGCCAAAATTCACACAGCATCCAAACACAGGCCACTGTGTCCTCTCTGATTTATTCACCAGTTGGATTGTGTTCTATATTCATCCCCCACCCCATTATAACCCTCCTCTCCTTCCCTGGAATGCCTTATACTTTTGGAAGGCAAAGCTGCAGAAACATAGTTTCATTCTTGCATGTTTAACTCCTTACAGCTACTCAATAAATTAATAACCATCAACAAGCATTCCAGTTAACCCGTCTTCCATTTCCACAAAGGGGAGTTGAGTGAACTGAGAATCATTCTCTTGAAGCTTTTCCTCCTACAAAACATATTTGCAGTTCAACTTTTAACCAAAAGGGGGAAGGAGAGTCTCTGTTATATGGTATTGAATTGTTTCACAACTTGGAACAGAAAGGACTATGCAAACAGTTTAGATTAAGGACTGATCTAGAAAATTGAGTCAGTTTCACAACCAGTGCCCAGCATTTTCACCTTTGAGCCTTAAACTGGCTTTGCCTTAGATTGGTCTCTAACATGAAAGAAACATAGACACTGGCTTCAATATATTTTCTACTCATTTTATAAAGCCCATACTATTGTAAGCTACTTTCACACATGGCATGAACATCACAAGAATCTGAGGCACACTATAATGTCATGTGTTAAAACACTAATTCAAAATATTGCACTTAGTGCACTCAAAGAGGAAAGTTAATGTGAAGTCTGACAACCACATGATTCAAAGTTCCAATTTTCTCTTGACTTAGGAGCTATTTTATGTTTTATATTCTCTTTCAACACTTTAGAGAATTTTGAATTAGAAGCTTCTGATAGCTTCCCATATTTGGTTTGCACCCACTCTGCAGATACCACAATTTCAAAATAATTCTCAACTGTGGCTCAGGGGCAGAGACCATGCTTTGCATGTCCAATGCTCCTGGGTCAGTCCTGGCATTATATATGGGATATTTGTGTTTGTATCTCTGGGGATATGAATACGAATATCGGCACCACAGGTGCCTGGGAAAACCAGACCCTCCCCCGAACTGGCAGACCCAATTTCCACACGGCCAGCATAGTTCTTGTAGCAGTAATCTGGGAAGCAGCCTGGCCAGCACTTCCTTGCCTCCCTGCACAGCTTATCACTTCGGCGAGGAGGCAAGATGACAAGTCTTCCCACTCAGTTGTTGAGCGATCTACTGTGCGGGGAGGCAGGGAAGTGCCAGCCAGGCTGCTTCCCAGATTTGCACAATGAGAACTATGCTGGCTGTGTGCACCATGCGGCAAGCAGTAAGTGCCACTTTCGGGGGTGGGGGGAAAGAGGGTCTGGTTTTCCCAGGCACCTACGGTGACGATATTCATATTCATATTCCCTGGAATACAAATACAAATATCCCATGCCTACCTGGTATCTCCAGATAGGGCTGGAAAAGTTTGAAGCCCTGAAGACTGCTGCTAGCAGTTTTGACAAGATTGACCAATACCCAGATTCTATGTGAGATAGTGTCTTAAGTCCATAATGTTTGTAAGTCTCCAGAGGAAATTCTGCAAGTTACATCTTGTTAATTTTTATGTTTCAGAATCCACTACCAGGTGTCTCTCACCATCTCTGGCCATTTGCAGTCTATTTAGAAAGAGTAAAACTGCAGTGACTTCTCTTTAACAGGTTCCAGTCATTTGGTTTGCATTTTAGTATCCATGCTACAACTTCGTAGATTTTTTGTCAGGACAAATAACACTGTGGTTAGGGATGTAATACCTTCTTGGGAAGTGTCTTGGTCTCAGTGATCTTGGGGCATTTTACAAGACTGAAAGGTGAATCCCAATGAGACTGTCCCTGCATCCACAGGATTTGCTGCCATCCTTGAGAATGATCACAGTTTTGGGGTTTTCCTTTGTTTTTGCTGCTGCTGTTTAACATGATTTGTTCTGCACATCAAACAGTCATGTTCAGGTGGCAAGAGATTCTTGGGTAGGAAGCTTTAGATGTTAGCTCTGATCCACTAACAAGCAAACAACCCTCCCTCACCAAAAAAAAGCACAGAAGGTAATTTTTAAAGGGTCTCTAACATTTTCAAAGCATTGGTGTGAAAGATAGGTGATTTCCAAATGAGATTAGAAGTGAAGTGATTCTTTAGTGTCATGGTCTGAGCTGAGAAGCTTTCAGTAAAATGTTTTCTAAAGCAAACAACAAAAAACTGTTTTTCTTTTGCATGAGAAATACTGTGATATTTGGTGAGATTTCCTGTAAGATTTTTCTCCAAAGAAATCTTGCAAGGGAAATATTTGGACAAGACTAAAAGAGGATGTTTTCCTTTCCTCAAAGAGAACAAGAAGATGCAAAATTCACACATCTACTGTGGTCATTAAGCCATGGCCGCCCTTTGCTTTCCCAAGCACACAACTGTACATTTAAGAGAGAAGGGTCTGAGGTACAGGTAAGCGAGCAGATTGCCCCCTGCTCAATTCTTTCGATGAGTGAAAATTCCAATCTATGGGGAATGCAAATGACAAGATGTTCATTGGCTCAGATTAATTTTAAAAAGCTGCAAATATCCAGTTTTATATTTTGCTTGCCAAATTTCTGGATATTCTCTTTTGACAGCAAAGGAGAAAATACAGGCTTCTGTCGAGACTTGATGCAATAGATTCAGGCTTACTTCTGACTAGGTTTCTCAAGAGATGCTTTGGAATAGGCACATACACCAAAAAAGGACTGTGTAATACATTTCATCCCCAAAAGAGTAATCACATAGACTGAAGGTGAATTGTTCCAGCAATTTACAGCTAGGCTCAGCTTAAGTTGGGCTTAGCAGATGGACGAATTTGCTTCCTTTCTGTGATTTCTTTGGTTAGCACTAAAACTGATTCCCAAGGTACAAAGCAAAAGCAAAGAACAAAGATGCCCTCAGAAAATAGTTGGTCACTTTTCATCTAGATTTTTTTAAATACAGGATTTTCTTCCAAGACACAATAAGCCTGTTTGAACATTTTGAGGTGTACATCTTAGATCAGCGGTTCTTAACCTTTTCTTTACCATAGACCACCTTTAAATATCTTTTGCTGCCACAGACCACCAAGACTTAACTCAAGATTTAAAAACCTAAAGTGCATCAAATATTTATTTAATAAATATTGAGAGATATTCCTTACTATAATGGTGGCACTTTTAAAGATGACTGAAAGAAGCTTCATTTTGCTTTGAACAGGATGTACCCTCATCCACAGCATCAGTTCTTTTATGCTTCAAATTCAGCCAGCAATCTATTCTGAGGCTGAGCAAAAATGTATTGTTATGAAATTCACTGCGACAATATCAAAAAGTCACTTTACCCGACAATAACCAAATGGTTTTATTAGCAGAAATAAAAGAAACACAATCAAAAAGTCCATCCGAACAGTTGCTCAAACTGACACTGACTCTGACTCTCTCTTTCTGCAGCTTCTGACTTTCTGTACAGTAGCAAGAAATGTCACGTGCTGTCTCTAAGCCACTCACCATCATTCATTTGCATGTTCTCACCATGTACAGAAATATCAAACAGTTATTTTCATAACCAATTTTTACTCTTTTTTTGTTTTTAATGGATGAGGTAGATTAGAAAAGCCATGTTTCACACAAACAAGCAAGGGAAATTAAGATTTTGTTCTACATTTCCTTTTCTTTCTTGTTCTATTTCGTTCGTTAATTCATTCCTTTTTAACTGCAAAAGATCATAACATTCCTTCAAGCCTTCGCGGACCCCCTGTGAAGACATCGCTCCCCCCCTCCCGGGGTCTGCAGAGCACAGGTTAAGAACCTACGTCTTAGATTTTAAAGCATGGGTAATGAACCTCAGGTCTTCAGAATGATGCAATTCAGCCCTCCATTACTGGATCTGTGCCTCTCTATTACTGCCAGTATTTATTCAGAGCTGACTCTGGCCAGTAGCAGCTTTTGTCTGAGAAGGAGGGGTACATGATCTCAGTTGGTGGGTTGAGGCACTTCCTCCTCCCCCAGACCATTAGCTTCTTATGGCCCAAGTTTTGTTGTAGCCCCAAATGAAGTGATTTTGCCTAACCTATACCAATTTCTTGTATGCATGGATATGGGATTTTCCAAGTTACAGCCCCTTTTTCCTGATTAATAGAAAATAATTTATATTATATTGCTCAAGCTTTAGCATAAAGAACATACTCAAAAATTATTACAGTTAAATAAAACGACTAATCCCCATTAAAATAAAAAACACTACTAAGCTGGGCTAAGGTGGGCTAGCCCCACCTCCTTCTTTCTCTTTACTTACAGTCTCTCTCCTTCAAGCCACATGCTCAAACCATCAAGTTCTTTTTCTCTTCCATCATCATGGAATCGAACTTCTTCCACATAACCCATCGTCCATTTTCTACATTCTCTAACTCCTCCTTTCTTCTTGACACTTCATGGCTGTTAACCAATTAGCCTCAAGGGGCTGTAACACCTTCCTCCGACCTCAATTCCCATGAAAATCCAGGTGTTTTATCTCGTCTCCAATTAGCTCAGAATGTTGAGTCTTCCACGGGCCTCTTTGTCCGACCTTCAGCTTTATCTTGAACCACGCTGTACCAGTCTTCAGAAAAACACTCTCATAGCACTTAGAAAAACACATTCCAATGTCTCTCACATCATCTCCACACAGAACCTGTCTGACTCCATCTTACATTTCTCTGACTACATATCCCACACTGCTTCAACTCCATCACACCCGGTACCGAGCAAAGGTCCCATGTAAGTCGTGGTGACTTGAAGGGGTGGTGCCGGTACCTGAAGGAGAGTAGCAGTATTGGTAGAGGGTACAGAAGGCTTAACTGATGGTTTCGATTTCTTCAGTACTGAAGACGATGGAATCAGGGCAGCTAGAGCATGCCGTTTGTGAGCTTTCTTGTGGAGCTTCGGTACCAGAATTGGAGAAACGCCCTCATCGTCCGATGACTTGTCGTAGTAATAGCCCATATGGTACTGAGGAGGTGAAGGGGACTCCGAAGAGTCCGAAGGGTAATAGTAAGCATACCAAAGCTGCTTGGGTTCAATGTCACGTTCAGTATCATGCTGCCAATACCGGTGTGGACGATGTCAATACCATTTAGGTGGCGGTTCATAGTAGACAGGAGGCTCATAAACCGTGACTCGTTTGAGCCGATGGTGTTGAGCCTGAGAGTCCCGCGATACCAACAGTCCCAAAAGTATCGGAGGCTGTGAGGGAACGGTATCCAGATGGCCAGTGTCCTCAAGATGGTGGAGTTTAGCTTTCTTTTTCCGTAACAGAACTGGATCAGCCGGAACAGATGCTGATTCAGACTCACACCCGGACACAGAGCAACCCAAAGATTTGGGGCTCGAACAGGCTGAATAAGGCAGCACAGTAACCTCATCCAAGGTGTCCGCCCAAGACGGAGATCGAGCCAGGAGAGGAGAGGGCGTTTGGCCGGACGGAGGTGGAATGGATTCATCGTCGGTATCGAGATCAATAGGTGGTTGATCCTGCACGGGCAGTTGCAGTACCGGTGGCTGAGAGTCTACAGAGGACTTCTTGGATTTCTTTGGTTTGGTACCGACCAGTTTCTGAGTAGGTTTCGGGGTCGGGGTCGATTGAGGTGTCGATCCCGAGGATTTCGGTTTAGGCAGTTTTGGCTTGGACTTAGGAGTTGGTAACGGGGAGTCGGTGGCAGAAGAAACCGGTGGCGGTCGAGAACCCTGAATATCATCCATCTTGGACGGTGGGCGAAGCGACTGCTCCCACAAGAAGGATTTAAGGCGCTGCTGCCGGAGTTTGATGGCCTGTTTAGTAAAGTTTTTACAATATGAACAGGAGGCTGGTTGGTGCGATTCCCCCAGACAAAAAAGGCAAAAATCATGGCCATCAGAAACAGGCAACTTATTCGTGCACGAAGTGCACCTCTCAAACGGCCCTGTGGGGGCCATAAAAAGTGGGAAGGGGAGAGAAGAAACAAAAGGGGGGGTAACGGGTCAAAAAAAAAACCACAAAAAATTCTCACGAAAACAGTATTACGAAAACAGTCAATCCTCAAGAACAATTATACAATCTATTAAATTTTCTCAGGAAGAAGAACCAAGATGTGCGATGGAGAGCTCAGCAGAAGATGAAACCTCAGCGGCGGCAAAAAGGAACTGAGGTAATCGCCAGGACGGGCGGACCATGTGTGCTAGGGGGTGGGTCCTAGCGAACGCGTGTTTTGAGTTCTAGAATATTCCGGAGACCGCTGCGCAGGCACAGATTAAACCCATTAGTGTGCATTCACAGAGACCACGAAGAAGAACTACCTATTTTGCTTTTTGGAAGGCTCTCATTCCAAGCCTATTTACACCCTCATGTTTCTGGATCAGTTTGTATCCCCTCCACCCCCAATATATAGGCATTTCTGTACATAACCTTCTCTAATACATGCAGATTTTACAAGCACTTCCCCATAATATATGCCATTTTGTATGCAATCTTGCCTGATCTATGCATTTTTACACACAGTTTTTACTAATGTACTCATTTTTATCAGATAACTGCACAGGAAAATTTAAAGAGGTATGAAAACAGAATCATGATTTTACTTCAGTTCATGTATTAGTTCAGGAAATGCAAATTAGGTCAGTACATCTCAAAATGTGAACAGACATTTACCTCCATCGTTCGAATAGCCTAGTTCTGCTTCAATTTCTGTCCATATTACTTATACGTTCTGGCTAGATTTTCACGTACTATAACAAAACTCCTGATTATATACTCCTGGCCCTGCAATTCCATCGTGTAAACCTAAATAAAAATCTCTGTGCTCATGAGCCAAGTAAACACAGTGGACTAAACACACACTTTGCCATTCAAAGTTCATCCCAAATTGATTCTGTAAAATGCAACATTTTGTTCAGAAGTCTCTTATTTTGCCCCATGGTGCCATAAATGGGTTAAAAGCCCACCCTGAGTGCAGCCCACCAGGGATCATTCATCCTTGACCTTAGACCAAGTGAAGTGGTACGAGGAGTTGATTATCAGTAACTTCCTCCGCCAGGCTTTGCATTCTGCTCCCTTCACTCTATAAGATGTCAATGAGGTGGAAAATGAAAGGAATAATGCAGGTTTAAGAGACTAATAACCAGGTCACAGCTGATCCCAGGCTAGATCAGCTGACAGCTGGTGCATTCAATTTCACCAGGCTTCCTGCTATCCACCAGGACTAAAGGTTTGAAAGATTTCCTTCTTGTCACTCACCACCCACCAATTCATCCTGCCCTGGCAAAGGGGAGGAAAAAAAATCTACAATTCAAGCTGAAAATCCACCATGTTTCAGGACATTTTCCGAGAGTTCAGAGATATGACAGCAGTTTTGATCTCAGATTGTTCATCGTGTTTGCTTCCTAAAACATATTAAATCTCCTTTCCTGACAGTCCCAGCACTATGCTACACAAGCATGCACACACGTTGCTGCTCCCATTTTATCCCCCATCGCCTGCACCCCAGCAGCCTACCCACCTCCCAAACCTAATCTCAATGTTTGCTTGTTTTAGCTTCCCTAATCCTGTTGTCTCACAAATCTCTTCACCATAATCCTGCCTTTGTCTGTCAATACAATTTGTTTGCTGTGGGGATCTGGGAAGGGAGGGAAAACATGGCTGAGAAAGGATGAAACCTCTCAAGAGCTAGTCTCAGAGCTTTTGCTGTAAAGTGCAGAGAGAAGTGCAGCTTGGCAAGATTTAAGGATATATGGGTAGCAACTGCATTCAGCTGAAGATTCAGGTTTCCAGAACTCACACTAAGATTCAAAATAAACTGCTAATCACTAAACTTTTATGGGAACAAGAAAAACTGGATAGCTTCATGATTTAGGTCTCTGGCGCTACAGAGCCAGAGGTTGAGAGTTTGATGTGCCTCCTTAATAAGGGCTGGATCTGATTACCCATAGGGTCTCTTCCAACTCTGCAGGTCTAAGATTATTATATTATATTATTATATTATATTATATTATACATAAATCCAGAGCAGGACTTCCTTCAGAATGCTTAAAATCAATTCAAGTTTCCAGGTTCATTGAATCACAATGGTTAGAAGGGACAACAAAAACCAGCTAATCCAACTACATGTAGAGGCACTATTATAGTGTACCCAAAAGATGGCCATCTAGACCAGGGGCAATAGGAATTGTAATCCAACAACATCTGGAAGGTCACACTTTTCTCACCCATGTGTTAATGAGTATTGATTGGGTATGAAGGTAGCACAGCTTGGATAAGTTACTTACATCTGATTTAATAGTAGTTTTGCCTGGTGCTGGTACCAGAGAAAGAGTTTCCATTGACCTCTTTTCCTTTCCTTTCCTTTTTTCAAAATGTGTGAAAAAGAGAGGAAGGAAACTGGTAGAGAAGACGACTTACAAAAAGCCATTAAATGCCGAAATAACCCTTGAAGAGTGGGGGGACAAAATTTATAATAGCTCTGCAATCTCTAAACTGGAGGTTCTCATTTCCTCTGTCCTTCCCTATTTTCTGACAACCTTTTAAAAAGTTTCACCATAGCATGTAATGGTTTGTGCAGATCTTCTTTATTGCCAGTTTCCCTCCCCTCTTATCACTAACAATATGGAAAGTTTCCAGTTGCTATAGCTGGAGAGGAATTTAGGAAACATGAGATGAGATATGATATTAATGGCTCCAGTCCAGGTGATCTGTGAGCTGTTATGTGCTCAGTCCAGTTTCCATTGCAATAATTCCTAGGATTCCACCAGAGCTTGTAAATCTTACAATGTTAGTCACGAACATTCAGATGAGTGCAAGCAGTATAAATTGCTTAAACCTTAACGGTTTGGGACCATGTCACTTGGTGGAGTGCCTCCCCCCAAGGTCATCTTCCCATGCCACCAGATCTATTCAGGCAATGCTCCTGCAGGTGGTTATGCCAAAGGAGGCCAGAAAATCTTCGACAAGAAGTTGGGCTTTCTTGGCAGTGGAACCAACTCTTTAGAATCACCTCCCAGTGGAGCTACACCTGGCTCCCTCCCTCCCTAATTTTAGGAAGCTGCTGAAGATATTTCTATTTTGCAAGGCCTTCGATGGCAGCCCCTCTTGAATTTACTCGTCCCTATACTGCTGCTCTGAAACACTGCGCCATCAGTGCCTAACAGTGGCTAATTTCAGTTTGCTGTTGTCTGGTTTTATACTTTGTTTGATGGTGCTATTTCATTGTTTTCATATGTACACACCCTTGATAGTGCTGTGCACTAATGGGGCAGTATATAAAGGCCAGAAATATATAAAAATAAATAATAAAATAAATATAGGTTTCAATATTGATGCATCTTGATCTACTCGATACCACTCCTTCATATCTACCAGTTTAACTGCTCTGTAATATAGTTTAATGTTTGATACCTCTACAAAATCTCTATAAATTGGTTATGATATTTTCAATTCTGCTCTAGAATATTTGCCACCCCATATGAATTTCTTGATTAAGTTTTCTGAAAAAAACAAAAGCCAATAAGTCCAATCTAAGACGAAAATTCATAAACAAACAAAACTAAAAACAAAAGAATTTTTATAATAGCAGTTCTTCCAAGCCAAATGACTGATAATGTTTGCCAGTATGTTCACTTTTTTCCTATCTCCATAAATAATTTATGGTGACCCAATCCAACCAGATTGTGATGTATCCAGGTACATAGATATCCAACAGTTTGGTGGTTCAAATAAGTTGGCCAGAATGGAACAAATTTTGACTACGCAATTCTTAACAGATGGATACTCTACTTATATAAGTTTACTTATAGCTAGAAATCTTGCCAATCATGTGTGCGTGCGTGACTAGTCATTCTATAATAGATTCCATTGGCTTCGTTATGGTTAACATTGCACCATCTCCATAAAGACAGATTTTTGAACTGTGACTACAAAAATGAACTCCATGGATTGTTCCAAAGAAAAAAGTGTGCTTCAACATTTGATTGTGATGGTGTGTAACCTACTTTCTGGATAAGTGGCTACTGTTCAGAGTGGAATATGGAGAAACAGAATGTTTCCCTATTGTAGATTAGATTCAGCTGAAGCAGAACTTAAAACTGATGGAAGAAATATCAGTAACTTAAGACATGTGTATGATATGGCTGATATCCTGTTGCTCAGCACAGTAAGTCACACTGTAAGTGTGCTGCAATGAGTAGGCCGATTGAATCAATAGAGTTTATGGGGGAGTTGAGTCATCAAAACCCTACTAATTCAATGAGTCTATTGTAGTTGCACCTTACTATGCTAAGCAACAAGATTTTAGTCCATGTTACTGGCAGAAAATAGCAATGACTTGAAACAACTATTGAGGAAGGGGAAAAAGTGCAATTAAGCATTAAAGTCGACCAATAAGATGACAAAAACAATGACTATGGAAGGATAAATAATGTTCATGCTGTCAATGAAGTCAATCCAAATGGAAACAGTAGCTGAGATATCAAAATAATATGAAGACTTGGAAGAGCATCTAGAAAAGGATCTAAAAAAAATTCATAACAGTATGTTGCTGGAAATCAAGACCAAGATAATCCATACTAAGATACTCTTAATTACTATCTACAGATGTGCAAGCTGGACAAGGAACAAAGCTGAATTGATTCATTTAATAGGTGATGTTGGAGAGCTTTATGGATACCATAGTCTTGCTAAAAAGACAAAGTGAGCTCTAAGTCAGACTAAAGCTGCACTTCCACTAAAAGCTAAAATGACTAACATGAGGCTATTGTACTTTGGAAGTATGATGAGAAGACAAGGTCCAGTGTAAAACACAAGGCTAGGAAAACCTTGAAGCCAAAAGAGAGAATTGGAGAACCTTACATAAAGTGTGTTGAATCAATAAAGGAACTTCTGGCTGTTAGTTTGCAAGAGCTAATCTAAGATGTTCATGACAATGTCTTTTGGATGTCATTAATTCATATATGTATTGTGCTGTCAAGTTGGAACTGACTTATAACAACCCTAATAGGGCTTTCAAGGTAAGTGAGATATTTAAAGAGTGGGTTTACCTGTTCCACTCCCCCAGTAGGTTTCCATGGCCAAGTGGGGATTCCAACTCAGTTCTCCAGAGTCCTAGTCCGTCACTCTATCCACTACACCAGAGGTCCCCAACCCCCAGTCCGCGGCCCGGTGCCGGTCCATGGCCTGAGTCGGACCGGGCCGCGGAGACAGACCTCCCCACTCCACCCCCGCACACACTCCCCCCGCACAGCCCGTTTGCGCCTACGCGCAAGCGCGCCTGCGCCCGCACAACCAGTGCGCCGCCCTTTGCACATGTGCATGAGTATGTGCACGCCTGCATGAGCGCCCCCGCTCCTTTGTGCATGCGCATGAGTGCGCACGCGCGCGAGAGAGCACATGCTCCTTCGCGCATGCGCACGAGCGCAGGGGGTGCCCCGCCTTCCCCAGCTGGTCCGCGGGGCTAAAAAGGTTGGGGACCGCTGCACTACACCACACTAGGAATCCCTCATTAATTCACAGGGTCACCTTACATTGGAAGTGACTTGACAACACATAACAAAAAATATACTAATCACCTCGTTTCCCCAACAGTTTTGTGTAACACCAGAGAGTTGTTCATAAATGTAATCTACTACCTGTCTTAATCATGTGACTTTAATTAGAAGCCCATTACCAGACATCATGATGCAATTGTAATCCTTTGTTTCCCATTTCACTTGGTTACACTCCCACTCCTATTCATAAACTCTCATCTCAGCACAACCAACTTCTTCCTGAAAATTCAAATCCTGAAAAGGCAAGTCAATTGACTCTATTAGTGCCAAGAGTGCCAGGATGTTAACGTAATCAACACTTGGAACACTATGTTAATAATGATACATTTGTCCTTGAAACTCATTACAAGGTGTCAATATGCAATTCTTATTTTTAATTTCCCATTACATTTCATCCTACTCCCATCCCCATACCACATTTCCTGTTTACAAAACACCCAAATACACTCTGCTAAGATTGTTGGTGATCTAGTGTCCAACAGAACCTTTGGCCACCACTAGTACTAGCTGCTAATATTAAACTATGAAATAGGAATTGGATTATTACAACAAAACATTAATATTTTTTAAAACCCAAAATGAAAAACAGAACTCCAGCTAGGTACAGTTTACTTCAAGCCACACTCAACTCAATGTGATTTCTCCAAGGGAAATTTTTCCAGGGAAATACATTTATCTTATACTTTCTTTCAGTAAGATATGGGACTCAAATTGTAGTGATCACTAAACAAGATTGACATTAATCTTTCTTAACTGGGATGGGATGCCTTTGTTAAGATAATTTAGCCACAGCCCAGCACTAAGGCATTTTCTCACAAGGTCTCATCAGTTTGTGTTAGCTGGAATTTCACCTAAACAGAATGGAAAAGAGAAATCCCATTCGAACAAGAAATAAGACATTCAAAGAGGTAAATCCTGCATTTTGCTCAGCTTCTGTGGGTGACATTAGAATTGAATTCACAGGTGGAGCCAATAAGAGGGTTGGTCAACACACGAGAGGAAGATGATGGAAGTTGAAAAGCATGTCATTAAAAAAAAAAAAAAATTCCATGTAAGAAATTCCTCCAGCTGACCTCTGGATAGGATTCCAGCAGCCCAAGTATACAAATCTGGGACTTGAAGTTTGCTGGAGGCAACATATTTTCTAATTTTCAGACCCTCTCTACTGTTTATCTTGACACTTCCTGTTGACTCTATAACTGCAGTTAACTTGCACTGGCTTAACTATGCTTCTTGGACTCCCCACTTTCTCTGTCACTACTGGGACTGGCTTGCATCAGGTATACTGTCAGAATTTGGCTTTGGATCCCCTGCACGTGGTTTACCTAACTCTCTGGCAGGACTCTGTTTACATTGTACTGCTTCTTGACTGTGATTCTAGACTTCTCTGGCTGAGTCTGTTTATGACATTTGTGCCTCAGCCCTGTCCTTGGGACCAGCCCCTTCCCCCCACCCCAGGAGCAGGAGAGTATTCTTGGTTCACATGGGTGGGGCTAACAGAATGGGCTTCCTCCCCATCACTGTTTTCCTTTCTGGTTGGATAATATCTGGCTTGGAAGAATCACTTGCATTCGCTTAACTATGCTTCTTGGACTTCCCACTTTCTCTGTCACTACTGGAACATTCTTGCATCACACACTACTATATAAGTGACCACCATGGCAGCACAGAAGCTTGCATTTAGAGAGCTCACCCTACCACTGAGACAGCATCAGAAGAAGCCATTAATGACACTTAATTGATAACCTATGACATAAGACAGAAGTGAAGTCATATGAGACCACCACTTCATGGCCAGAACTTCAGAAATGCATACTTAGTAAATTTTTGGTCAGTGATTGTGAAGAAACTGAGAGATTAGGGGAACATGGAACATGATATCCATTTAAAACATTCAAGGCTTTTTTGTGAGGGCTTGGGAAGCTGGCTGAGAAAGCAAGGGTCAGTATTGGCTAAAAGGAAAGGAGAAAGAGACACCTTCAATTGACTTCCTGCTAAGAGGACATCAAAGTAGTAAACAAATGAAATCTAAAACTTCCACCTTATCTCTTCCCATCAAAAGCCAGTCCAATTCCTTCCTTCGAGTCATGCAAACTGAGCAAAGATTTCAGCTGTGTGAAAAGAAGAGAAGGATGAAGGTACTTTTGCTTTGGTAAACATGAAAGTGAATTAAGATGTTGATTATGACAGGTCTAGAATTGGTCATTTAATGTTTTAAAAGGGTTCAGAAATTTGGTTAGATGGCTCAGTCTTACTCGAAGGAGGGGGCTGTGTGAAAGCCTAGCCTGGCTCTCTAAAGATTTAGGCATCCTTCAGTCTCAAGAGACTATGGTAACGTGCTCTGTATGGAGGACTTGGAACAGCATCTAGTGTGGCTGAGAAGGCCAATTTGACAGTGACAATCCCTTCCACACTGAAGACACATACAATCTGTCCCCTGTCCAGCTCCCTGATTTTGCTGGTTTCGGGACTGCCTCTTTGCCTCGGCCTGCTGGACAAGTGTCTCTTCAAACTGGGAGAGGCCATACTGCACCGCCTGCCTCCAGGCTGAACGCTCAGATGTCAAGGTTTCCCATCTGTTGAGGTCCATTCCTAAGGTCTTCAGATCCCGCTTGCAGATATCCTTGTATCGTAGCTGTGGTCTCCCTCTGGGGCGCTTTCCCTGTACTAGTTCTCCATACAGGAGATCTTTTGGAATCCGACCATCAGCCATTCTCATGACACGCCCAAGCCAACGTAGACGTCGCTGTTTCAGTAATGTATACATGCTAAAAATTGCAGCTCGTTCTAGGACTACTCTATTTGGAACTTTGTCCTGCCAGGTGATACCAAAAATGCGTCGGAGACAACGAATATGGAACGTGTTCAGCTTCTTCTCCTGCCGTGCAGCTTCCTCTCCGCCGGCTCTCTAATGAGAGGCTTTGCTTATCTGCTGTTCTATGGTGCTAGTAAGGATGCACTCTGTGTATACGTTGAAACTACATTGACCCTGCACTAAGGAGTGAGAATCAGGTAGATAAGTTTAGCCTTTGTTATTTTCCAGTGTGAACTCTGGAACTGCCCTAGACTATCTCTATTTTTGTTTGTTTCTTTGTCTGTTGTTGCTTCAGATGTTTTTTGAAATCTTTTTTTAACTTTTACCTTTCACCCCTTTACCTTTTTCCTTCTTTTAATAAAATATAAAAATCTCTTTATCAAACTGCCTGGGTTTTTTGGCTGAGAGGGTTTGTGGTACTAAAACCAGGTTTTGCCTTGACCAGATTTTGTGTTTGTGTGGGTGTGGTGGCAGTTCTACATTTGCAAGGTAGACAATTGCTTCTAAGTGCCTAGCACTGTGGATTTTTCGAACTCCCTGGAGACACTGCCAGAATCTCAGCTGACTAGAGTGGTTGGGAGACATCAGTTTTAGGCAGGCTCCATAGTCTCACCTCACCTCCAACTAGCTCTTCTCTGGGCTCACCCACCCCAGGACAAGAAGTGGCTAAGTGGCTATAGAGAGGAAGCCCTGACCAGGTAACCACCTCAGTGGCTATACTGCATGAAAGATTCTGAGACTTATAGTCTAAATTCAGACTCTGCTCATAGTTATAGAAATAGGGATGGTAGGAATACTGAATAAACCCATCATAATGTTTGCTTCAAGCTGTGATGACACACCTCAACAAGTCATTTTCAAGCCCCATGACGTTTCTCATCTTTAAAGTAAATATGAGCCAAAAAAAAAAAAGTAATCTCCCCAGTGAGGGTCTCTGCAGTTTAGGAATAATGTTTTCTGTATAACACTAGTGTCCTTTGTCTTTGAAAAATAAAGTAAGCCTATGTACAGCAATCAGAGAACTGGTTGATTGCTCAAAAGATATTTAAAAAAATGCACCCAGTGCAAGAACTATTGTCAAAAGCATCAGGAAACATTTCACCTTCTCACAAGATGGGACCAAAACAATTGCACTGTCTTGTCCTTGCGTGGGTGAGAATTTACATCTCTCCTCTACAATTTGTTCCAAATAGCAGCAGTACATTGGAAAAAGCTGAAGTTCAGTCAAATCAAGCCAAACTCAACCTATTATTCCACAGTTCAGCACTGTAACCACAGCACCATGCCTATCCTCCTGCCACATACTCTGGTGTCTAACTTGTGCAGTTTGAATTAAAATAACAAATTCTGCACAGGAAATGAAGTTAAACAGTCTGCATGCTCAGCAGTTCTTTCAAAGGGAAACAGCTGCTCAATTTTAAGTAGATGTATTAGAAAAGGAAAGGACTAAATTTACTTAATTCTTTCAAAGATGAGAATGCAGCCACATCATCAACATGGCAGCTGAGCCATCCTTTCATTCTGAACCTGCCTGTTAACATACTGCTTTCCTTTTGCAACTTGAAGAGCTGTCATATCAAGTGGAGTAAACCTTCATAAGTGCCATTGTGCTCTTTGCAGTGCCAGACAAAAGAATACAATGGCCTCATGCAAAAAATATTCTGAAATGTGTATTCTGAGGTATATTCACTTGTAGTGTGACTGCACTTGATACACCATCTAAAAAGGAGACTCAAGCTTGAAAAAGGCAACCCTGTGGATCAAATATCTAGAACAACATCCCTTCGAGAAACTGCTAAAACGATTTAGGGTATTTTTAGGTTCAGAGTGGGTACACAATAACGTTTTATAGAATTCTGAATCATGTGGAGAAATGATTCCTGACAATGGTAAAAAGGTCACAGGTATCCAAAAGTTAAGGAACCATCGGGATAAAATAACATCAGGCTCTGGTTCTCCTGTTATGTGACCAGAGAACAGGGTAGCCAATAAGAGAATCACTTAAAAAAAAAAAAAAGGAAATGCAATACTACAAAAGAGGACAAAACAGGATATAGGTTTGTGCAATTTTTACTTACTTACTTACTTACTTACTTACTTACTTACTTACTTACTTACTTACTTACTTACTTACTAAAATGCCTAGTGTGTGGCCTTTTTTCATATTTTGTGAAAAGAATATTTTATATTTAATACCAATATATTTTACATGGAAATACCAATTTGGAATCGGAACTAAAATATAAATCATTACAATAACAACTGTTTGGCATCTGTGTCTACTCACTTAGTTGTTCAAATGCTCATTACTAGAGATACAAATTCGCACCGCCTCAACAACATGAGACTATTTTTTTCTCCTCATCTACAAGGAGGTAACATATTTTCTGTCAGTATCAACCAGAACAATTTTGTGCATATAATAAGAATTGCACAAATGTATGATAGTTTCTATATTTCATGGGCTTTTAACAGTCAGAAGTACTGCATGGGTTTGTCCAGATAGTGCATGGGTTGTTTGCCCCATTCTGGATAGCTATGCAGTTCACTGCTTGTTGCATGTGTGTGCTCTGCTTTTCAAACAGAAAAGACACTAGCTTCATGCAGAGTCATTTTGCGGAGATCCTGATGGGTATGTGTACAGTGATTGCACGCATGTATTGACATGAACAAAAACACATGTATGAACTGTTCCTAACACTGTGTCACAGACTATTAAGGACATGAAAGGATTATATTCTTATTCTTAGCATAAAGTAGACACAGTCAGCCAAGTGCAGCTGTAAACAATTACAGTGATGCCTCGCAAGACGAAAATAATTCGTTCCGCGAGTCGTGTCGTATTGCGAAAATTTCGTCTTGCGAAGTGCGCGGTTTCCCATAGGAATGCATTGAAATTTAAGAAGAAGAAAAAAGGAAAAAAATTCATCTTGCGAAGCACGGCCATAGAAAAAATCATCTTGCGAGTCACCAAAAAAATCGCAAAACGCTTTCGTCTTGCGAGTTTTTCATTACGCGAGGCATTCGTCTTGCGAGGCACCACTGTATTAAGTCGTATGTTCAATCATGCACACCACATTTCAGAGACAAGGCAGTTCACTCCTACTTAGAAAGAGAATTGAGCTTTTCTTACTCCTCTTAATTTGTCTGTGTTGTTATCACCCATTCCTGCATTTGTATTGTTTTGGGAACCACACAACCTTTTCCGGATACTTTCTGAACTGTGGTGTTTATGTATTCAGTATTTCTGGAAGCCTCACAGAGAAGTCTTCTAAAACTTTTAGTCTTGCAGCCTCTCGTTGGCTTTCGTTGGCTGAAAATCCACAAACACTTGAGAATATTTGTTCCTTCCTATAGGAGCAACACTGCTGTAATTAGAAATCCTCAGCAGTGGGACTATGTTAGTATAAGCTTTCCTTTGGTTTGTTTTACTTTCTGCATCCATTAATTGTCACCATAGTTAATAAAACTGTATTATTTCATCACTCACATATGGCTTGATTTCTTCTGTTATTCTCAAATCCATCTGATGAGGCTCTGAGTGGATCAGGCCTCAAGTTAGGACAGCTGGGAAAATGAGCTCCTTGTTTTGCTTTTATACAGGAAGTGGGAAATATCTCAGGAATTCAAAACTCAAAATTGAGATGTCTCATTGTGACAAGGCAGCCTATATCAATGAGAACAGGATATTTAGTGGACATTCTTGACCTCCGCTCTGTGTTGTTGGGCACTTGAGAGCTTCTGCTGTTTCTTCTATAGGTCTTTGATCTTTAAACCAGACTTGGGTTGGGTAGTCTTCCAACAGATGACTGTCCTGTGACAGTACTTCAAAACTGGATAGTTTTGTGCAAAGTATGGCACATAGCATCCCTACAAATGACCACAGGATGGCACAGACTTCTGATTGTTATGAAGGAATGAAATGACTCATTTGAGTGGTATCTTAGGCATAATAAGCATAATGATTTATCCAACCTAAGTTATGTGGATTGATTTCTTAGTGTCCCAATTCGACTAGGGCAAAAGCCAAATGGAGAACTGTTCACACTGCCTACAAAGCTTACTTAGCCTGAGATCTGAACTGCTTCTTTCACTAGGAAAAGAAATATACACAGCAGGAGATTACCTCTTTTTCTCTCCCTTACTGATATGAACTAAGAAGAGTCCAGGAATCTGAAGACATTTCACCACTGCCACACTGGGAGGAGAGGAAGTAGTTGAAATGCTGAGCAGTTTCTTTTAAATGCTGAAACAGGATACTGCACTTGGAATAATCTTGCTCAGGTAGAAGCTATGCAAACTACCTGTGAAGGAAGCACAATGAGGACTATCACCTCCCCTCCACTCAAACTTTAAGGGCTTCTTTAGGGGCACTGATTCTTGTGCCCCCTCCCAAATGAAGTGAGGTGAATAGCTACTAAGAAAAAGGCCATCTTAATTATCCCACCCCAGTTTTAGAAAGTCTCATCTGATACCTTTCAGACTTCTTTTTCTGTGCCAAGTTGAAGACATCCTTACCTACACAGTCTCTTTTATTTTATTTTTTCAGTTTTCAGTTTTTTAGCATAGCTTTTAATTTGATGTGCTAATTGCTTTTAAACAGTGTTACAGTTGTATATGTTTGTTAAAGGACCATTTCCCCTCCAGGAAACATTAAGAAACAACAGCTGCAGAAAACTGCATGTACTCCTGTTCAGTGTTAGAAATTCGCAATGTAAATCAGAAGGAAAACAGTCCTGAACACAGGTTGAATCCATACTACCATTATGGATAGAGATGGGGGTATTTGTATATGAATACAAATATCCCCGCACAGGTGGAAATAACGAGGATCCGGCCCCATGGGGCTGGACTGTCCCCTCACAATTTCGCCGCTGACGCGAGCTCGTCGGACCTTCCTATCGCGCCGTTGTCCACAATCGATTACCCACTCCTGGCAGGAGGCGGGATGATGCTTCTCTGCTAGGTCGGAGAGTGGCTAATCCATTGCGGACAACAGCGCGATAGGAAGCCTCTGCGGAGCTGGCGTCAGCGGCAAAATCATGAGTAACCATCATTATTTCCACCTGTGCGGGGATATTCGTATTCATATACGAATACCCCCATCTCTAATTACAGACTGAAGTATACTAAGTGTTCACAAAAGGCAGAGCCTTCTTGTCTGTGTCATGGACTTCACAGAATGCCCATCATACAGAGGCCTGCCTAGCTCAACTCTAGTACTTCAATATGTCTAACAAAACCAAACTTCTCAGGAAGGCCTTTGAAACTGATTGCTTTCATACTGTTATTTATGCTGTTGCTAACATGAGGCTATGTCCATTTATTGCTCATTTGTTGCTGCCATATCTGTTCTGATGGAGCTTTGCTAATTTATATAGAAGCATATTTGTTAAGAATTATTTTCTCTTTTGTTTGATCTCTGATAATTATTATTATTTTAATGGATTTTTTGTTAGCTACTTTGACGTTGCCTTTTCAACGAAAAAATAGGGTATGAGTTTTAAAAACAAATACTTGGCATAAGGAGTAGGGTAATTTGTTCCTTCCTACTAATTTAATAAATTGGATCCACATAATATGCTGTCACATTATCCAGATTTCAGGGTTTGAAATACGATAATCTTGGAGAAGTTTTAGTTCTTCCTTTCCTTCTAATATTGCAAAAGTCAAACTTAATATATTTCATCTTTAACCATTACATAATTTATATGATTCTGCTTCAGTAATCCCCCCATCCCTTGTTTCAGATCACATGAGATCATTTCCTGTAGTTATTATAAGGCACAAAAAGTAACAACAAATGCCCTTAAGATACACTACTTTCAAGCAATTTAATCTTGACTGTAGTGAAACTCAGTTCTTTGGACTTTGCTGCCAGTCTTGAGCTCACCCAAATCTCTTTGCTCTACCCATGAGTTTTTGTTCATTTTGTAGAATTCTGAATCATGCAATCTATGTAATAACTAGAAAATCAGAAAACTATCAAGTTCTAATCTAATATTTAACTCACAGCAAAACAAACAAATAAAAATGAAAATGAAATATCAGTTAAAACCATCAGAACTCAGGTCAGCCATGTTGGATATGCAGAAGTAGTATTTGCTAATAACATGTCAACGTTTGGACTGGAAGCTTTCACTAGTGTAATCAATCTTTCTTGCTGACTAGTTGGTGGACCTGTCAGTTACACTAGGCATGACTGTGAGATTAAAGAAGGCATATTTGCTTATATTTTTTTCAAATGCATCGTGTTACTCTTGCAGAAAATAAAGAAGACGGGTTAAAGATGCTTCCTCTATCAGAAAATGATAGATTTATGGTGAACATAAACCTTTTGTAGTCTTGCATATTAACCAACAACTAGTTCTTGAGACTCCTCAGTCATTAGATTCAGCACCTGGAAAATGATGGCTGTATACTTTTATTTCAGTGAAACTGTTCACTCTATTAGGACTGCTGACTTATCAACTCCAAGTTCTTTAATCAGTTGCCAGCCTTCACCAGTTCCATTTAAAAGAATAAAAACGAAGAATAAGACCTTAAGGACAGAGAAATGTTTCTGAGAAGGAAATGTTTCTGTGAAGTGTTGCACACGGATCTTCATGGGGCTTCCATATTCAACATGTTTCTGAATGACCAGGAGGAGTCCATTTCCTCTACTTCCACTCACAGAACTTTTTCTGTCTTTGCCCTTCACCATTCACCTGCTTGTCTTTGTCCCTCCTAGTTCTTCTTGGCTCCGTGATGTACCTTTCTCTTTCAGAAAAGGACTGCCCTTGTTTTTCTCCTTTATTTAGTTTACACAGAGAATACGCACACGATGGCACCGGTGCCTACACTGTGCACCGTTGCTCATTCTCCTCACTCCATTTTCCTCTCAGCTCAGACACAGGAGTTCTGCTTCAGTGCTGCTCTCTGGAGATTCTCACAGCAAGAAATAGCTATCTGACTGTCACCTCTTAAACTTCAGTAAGTTAAGGAAGAGTAAGGGGGAGATGCTGGGAGGAGTTGGAAGCAGACACTTAGCTGCAGGTTAGTTATTTTGAAGGTCACATTGTTAGGGCCTTTTCTATTATTTGATTCTCCCTGATCATCTTGTTTGGGCCACCAACCATAATTATACTGAAAGGATAGCAGATAATATGCCATGCACCCTCCCACAGTAATGATTTGTCCAGTTCACTAATAGCACAAGCTGCTAGATTCCTACATAAATGGGATAGGTGGTGTAATTATACATTTTGAATCATAGGTGCTCAACATAATGATCCCTGAAGATACATACACACCCTAAGGAGAGGGGGATTTTTAAGTCAGGAAGCTGTACTGATTTTCATCCGCCAATCAGTTCTAGTAGTTTTCATCCCCCTTATAAGCAGTGGTTGGTGGAGCTGGTTGTTTGCTTTGTCTTAACTACTCTTTGAAGATGGAGTCACCCTAAAATTCTTTATATTATAGCAAGAATAGATCCTGTTACTACAAAAATCCATTTTCTTTACCAGTTATTGTATGGACTGCAGCTAAATTTAGGGAACAGGGAAACCAGGGGTGGAGGGAAACAAATTACATAATTTCCTATGCTAATTTTAAAAGGTTTGTATCCAGACCTCACAGACCCTGGATCTACTCTATCAATCCCCAGAATCTCAGAATTTGGGCTGAGAGAAGTCAAAATAGGCAACAGAAGGTCCTGTTAAAACAGTACTTTTTTCAAGTTAGACTGATGTTGTGCTGCAAATAAACTTAGTAGCTTAAGGCCTTGGTGTGCTTATGACATGGCTATCTAGAGTCACAACTAGATTGGGGCATCTGGTTTTCACCCACGGCACTGAAATTTTGACACACAAACATATACATGATGCCGAGAGGTCATGAACCTATTGATTGGGGTTTGCTGTTGGAAGGGCATGATATTGCCCTCCAAAGAACATGTATATTGCCTTTATTTGCTCCTCCCTGGACAGAAGGAAACAAAAAACAGTCTAAGCTCAGAGCAGAATCAACTTGTTGCACACTCTGATGGTGGCATTATACCCCATCCCTCCCCATCTTCCCATCTTAGGCTTAACTAATATAGCAGCAAGACCCCCAGCACCAAAATTACTAGTTACAGCTACACTGTCTCCTAACATAAATTTATACCATGTACCACAACCACTCACACTAGCACAAAGGGACTCCACCTACACCAGTTACATTTTGTTTTCTCTTTAAGGCAATTTGATGAAGCTGGCAACAAAATACTGAAAATACAAAACATCAGTAAAATATAAGCGACTGAGGTGCAGCCAAAAGTTCACATGGGAATTCCAGCTGTTTACCCTCTTCTGTCAATTTCCAAAAGTGGTGGGAAGGGAAGATATTACATCTTTCTACATACAGATACTCACCACGAGAGATTTGGTATTTATTTCAAAGTACTAAATATTAAGAAACTATTCACTGTTATCTTCAGTAGCCACAACTACTTGGTACCTACTTCACTGATACTTTGCAAAGTGTCTTGCATTTTTATTGTGTGTATAATACTAATAGCCAGGTAAAGCTATTATTGTTCTTTCTGTTACTCTGTTCTGCAGAAGCAGAACTGAGGTTGAAACAGTGATTTACCCAAGTAAGATGTAAATCTTTGCTTATTTCATCACAGATGAGAACAATGAAGTTCAGATCTTTTTTCCCCACTTAGTGAAGTGACAACAGATATTGTATCTTTGCACTTTGGTGTTGTTGTTTTTTTTTTGTAAAACATTCATAAAACTCAGTACTTTTTAAATTGCACAAAATACAGAGTTATTCTACAAAAACATACCCCCCTCAATGCTGCTATTGGAGAAAAAACTCTCAGTGGTTGATAGTTTTTTCCAAGTACTATCTCAACATGTTGAGATGTTATGTCTCACCTTGCTGAGTCAGCTTCAGAAAATAAGATAACTTCATTCAACTGAGACAAGCTGATATGGAAAGGGAATTCAGTGTATCAATGGTCAGTGTTCCAGATGCTTCAGAGGCAGCACAGTTGACAATAAGTATCAGAAGAAGAAAAGAACGCAATAGACGTGAGGCCCATTTGTCCCAGGGTGAGGCACAGGTTGAAAAGATTAGAGCAAAAGCACAATGAACATTTCAGGGCTCTCTAAGAGCTAATTTGAAACAGCTGAGAAGCTGATTGGGAGCTATATAAATTCTGCATGTGCTGCCAACAGAGCTTTTGTGTGAGACAACATGAGAGTTCACCTCTTGCCTGCTTTTCTGTTCAGTTTCCTAGAACCTTTGATGAATGGACAGCCATCTACCTTTCCTCTGCCTGCTCCCTATTGTGAAGGTGATTGATCTATTCGTACTGAACTAACTGCTTGAGCAACAGATAGTACTGACCTCTAGCTTTGTGAATAAGGACTAGCTTAAGACAATGCACTTCCTGCCTGACATATAACATGATACCTTTTTTTTTTCACTGTCAATAAGAACATTTGTGAGTATTTGTTCTATTCTCATGCTCAAAGGGTAAGATAGAAAGAATACCCACTGACTTTCTCATTCTTGTCAATTTTGGCTGTCTAAAAACAGCAAGATGTCATGATCAGGAATTTTAAACCTTGCAAGTTTTCCTGCCTCCAGCTAAGAATAAGACAAAGAGTTCTTTTATTTTTCTCCCTGTGTTCAAGTGTCTATAATTTGCATCAAATGTTTGTACTATCCTTTCCCTTTGAGAGCCAAAATGTGCACACACAGGTGCACTCACACACTAAGCACAGAAGTGCTACCTGATGGTTAAGAAAGAGATCAATTATGTATTTAGTGATTCAAATTTTTACCCAAGATATATTGGATAATTTGCGAAATTTGCAAACTGTGGCAGTTTTGCCTAAACAGGAGAAGAAGAAAAAAGAATCTTTTTCCCAACACAAGGAATTCTGTCAAAAGCCCATGAATGCCATTAAAAAGAATGTTGAAGTTCCTCATCTTTTCCTGTGAGACCAAGATAAGTGAAAATTTAGATCCCTAGCTGAAGATCACTCAAGGTTTCTTTTGCATTTCTTAGTCTTGAATCCAGGTATGCCAGATCTATTCTGTAACTGCTAGTCATTTATTCAATTGGGGGGAAAATTCATACTGGTGAAACCAGCTTACCTTGTTTAGTTCTGATGTTCATATCCTGACATGGTACTTTTTCTTTACATGTTGGTGGGAAGGAGGCAAATAATGGGCATCAAAGAATATTTAGACTTTTATCTAGTGAGATCCAATTCACTGAAGCTTCACAGCCAAATGTGTGAGTGGTCCGTGTTTACATTGATCATGTTTGTATAATCATTTCATGCCTGATGAACAAGCACATGTGAAGTGATACTGAGCAAACTTGAGCTTAATGTAACACCATTCATCTGGCCATTGCTGGAAAGAGGAAAAGTTGGACAAGATGGCTCTTCACATATGAACTTAAAGAGAAGTTACTAACTTCCAGCACAAAAGATCCAAGCAGTGGTTTACTTTTGATTTGCTTACTTCAAAAATGGGATGGAACAAACAACTGGAGTTACAGCTCTGATCAAAAGTGACATTATTTGTTTAAAAACATACATGGAAAATAGATTTTGTTGCTGCATGAAGATCTGTAATTGTTTCACGTTGCAATGTACTAATTTTATCCAATGAAATGTCCTGATCCCTCTCTTCAGCTGGTTGTGTCACTTTGCTGTGCCATGCTTCACAGAGGAAGGAACAGCCATCGCTGAGAACATATCAAGGGCCAACATTAACATTCAAATACCCAAACTTCTGATCTGAAAAATGCAGTCCAGGCACTGCACAGCAACTCATCACTATCTGTCGGGGCTGGAACTCACTGTTCTTTCTAGTTCATGCTGACTAGTATAATAGTCTTCTTGAGCTACAATGATAATAATTTCATACCTTTCAATGTACCCTGTCATCAGGAAGGTGGTATTCAAAGCTATCATGCAAAAAGGACTTGCTCTATCTTCTGGAAATGCCTTTGCTGAAATGCAACAACTCTGAACATTAGAGCAGCCAAGTGAAAAACCCAGAACCCCAAAGGGAGCAGGCATTAAAATAGTTCTTTAGGGAATAGCATGGGGCAAAGCACACACAGTTTGCACCTGGAAGGTCCCAGATTCAATCTCTGGCATCACCAGTTTAAAAGGATGAGGCAGCATGTGATGATAAAGATTTCTGATGGATACATTTTTATCCCAGTACCTGTCATGGACCACACCAAGCCCCAGAATAACCCAACACTGCAAATAATCTGAAGGTGAAGTGGGAACTTGCAGTGTATGTCTAGATTGGGGAGGGAGGTTATGGGAACAAACAAAAAAATCCTAAACAAAAAGCCATTGCAGGGGACCTCCAAAAGTAGTGGGAGATGTCACAGAAGGAAGCTCAATGAACACCTCTGGAACATTTGCAGCCTACAGAGCACCCCTGAATTTTGCAAGGCTACATGGAGAAATTGTCTGACCTGGAATAAGCCAGGTTCTTGTGTTCCATGATAATGTGTACCTTTCATGAGCCTGATGTGAACATTAAGATACTGTGCTGTCTGAGGCAGAACATTAAATGTTACCCCCCTGTTGTGATGTGTCTTACCCAAGGCTGACCACATTATATTGCTTCCTGAAGATCAAAACCCATAAAAGCAAGTCCTCTTATCTGGTAGAAAAAAACAGTACAAATAACTTGCTGCTTTTTCAGGATGTCCCAAATCATCTGCCTCAGTGATTAATGGTAGGGCTGGCCCTACATAAGGATTACAAACAGCTTGCCCTCTCTCATTTAAACAATTTGTTATGGACGCTGGACTTCCATTTGGGTACATTTGCTACTGGTTAGCTTTAGAGGGTTACTAAAATGACAGACATAGTTTAGGTTCTAAACTTTAGAACACGGCTGTCATATCCTGTTAACTACAAATTTTGAGATATTTGTTCTGGAGGACACTACATAGGAGTTCAGGGAAAAGTGAAAGAGCAAATAAAGATGAGTGAGAATTTCGCAGGAACGTAATAATGTTGTTGTTGTTCAGTTGTTAAGTCGTGTCCAACACTTCGTGACCCCATGAACCAGAGCACGCCAGGCCCTCCTGTCTGCCACTGCCTCCTGGAGTTTGGTCAAATTCATGTTCGTAGCTTCGATGACACTGTCCATCCATCTCGTCCTCTGTCGTCCCCTTCTCCTCTTGCCTTCACACTTTCCCAACATCAGGGTCTTTTCCAGGGAGTCTTCTCTTCTCATGAGATGGCCAAAGTATTGGAGCCTCAGCTTCAGGATCTGTCCTTCCAGTGAGCACTCAGGGTTGATTTCCTTCAGAATAGATAGGTTTGATCTCCTTGCAGTCCAGGGAACTCTCAAGAGTCTCCTCCAGCACCACAGTTCAAAAGCATCAATTCTTCGGCAGTCAGCCTTCTTTATGGTCCAGCTCTCACTTCCATACATTGCTACTGGAAAAACTATAGCTTTGACTATGAGGACCTTTGTCGGCAAGGTGATGTTTCTGCTTTTTAAGATGCTGTCTAGGTTTCTCATCGCTTTCCTCCCAAGAAGCAGGAGTCTTTTAATTTCGTGGCTGCTGTCACCATCTGCAGTGATCATGGAGCCCAAGAAGGTAAAATCTGTCACTGCCTCCATATCTTCCCCTTCTCTTTGCCAGGAGGTGATGGGGCCAGTGGCCATGATCTTAATTTTCTTTTTGATGTTGAGCTTCAGACCATTTTTTGAGCTCTCCTCTTTCACACTCATTAAGAGGTTCTTTAATTCCTCATCACTTTCTGCCATCAGAGTGGTATCATCTGCATATCTGAGGTTGTTGATATTTCTTCCGGCAATCTTAATTCCGGCTTGGGATTCATCCAGTCCAGCCTTTCGCATGATGTATTCTGCATATAAGTTAAATAAGCAGGGAGACAATATACAGCCTTGTCGTACTCCTTTCCAAATTTTGAACCAATCAGTTGTTCCATATCCAGTTCTAACTGTTGCTTCCTGTCCCACATATAGATTTCTCAGGAGGTAGATAAGGTGGTCAGGCACTCCCATTTCTTTAAGAACTTGCCATAGTTTGCTGTGGTCCACACAGTCAAAGGCTTTTGCGTAGTCCATGAAGCAGAAGTAGATGTTTTTCTGGAACTCTCTGGCTTTCTCCACAATCCAGCGCATGTTAGGAATTTGGTCTCTAGTTCCTCTGCCTCTTCGAAATCCAGCTTGTACTTCTGGGAGTTCTCGGTCCACATACTGCTGAAGCCTACCTTGTAGGATTTGGAGCATAACCTTGCTAGCGTGTGAAATGAGTGCAATTGTACGGTAGTTGGAGCATTCTTTGGCACTGCCCTTCTTTGGGATTGGGATGTAGACTGATCTTTTCCAATCCTCTGGCCACTGCTGAGTTTTCCAAACTCACTGGCATATTGAGTGTAGCACCTTAACAGCGTCATCTTTTAAGATTTTAAATAGTTCAACTGGAATGCCATCACCTCCACTGGCCTTGTTGTTAGCCATGCTTTCTAAGGCCCACATGACTTCACTCTCCAGGATGTCTGGCTCCAGGTCAGCAACCACACTATCTGGGTTGTCCGGGATATCCAGATCTTTCTGGTATAATTCCTCTGTGTATTCTTGCCACCTCTTCTTGATGTCTTCTGCTTCTGTAAGATTCCTACCATTTCTGTCCTTTATCATGTCCATCTTTGCACAAAATGTTCCTTTAATATCTCCAGTTTTCTTGAACAGATCTCTGGTTTTTCCCTTTCTATTATTTTCCTCTATTTCTTTGCACTGTTCATTTAAGAAGGCCCTCTTGTCTCTCCTTGCCATTCTTTGGAAGTCAGCATTCAATTTTCTGTAACTTTCCCTATCTCCCTTGCATTCTGTTTCCCTTCTCTTCTCTGCTATTTGTAAGGCCTCGTTGGACAGCCACTTTGCTTTCTTGCATTTCCTTTTCTTTGGGATGGTTTTTGTTGCTGCCTCCTGTACAATGTTACGAGCCTCCATCCATAGTTCTCCAGGCACTCTGTCCACCAAATCGAGTTCCTTAAATCTGTTCTTCACTTCCACTGTGTATTCATAAGGGATTTGGTTTAGATTATACCTGACTAGCCCAGTGGTTTTTCCTACTTTCGTCAGTTTAAGCTTGAATTCTGCTATAAGAAGCTGATGATCAGAGCCACAATCAGCTCCAGGTCTTGTTTTTGCTGACTGTATAGAGCTTCTCCATCTTTGGCTGCAGAGAACATAATCAATCTGATTTCGGTATTGCCCATCTGGTGATGTCCATGTGTAGAGTCGCCTCTTGTGTTGTTGGAAAAGAGTGTTTGTGATGACCAGCTTGTTCTCTTGACAAAACTCTATTAGCCTTTGCCCTGCTTCGTTTTGAACTCCAAGGCCAAACTTACCTGTTGTTCCTTTTATCTCTTGACTCCCTACTTTAGCATTCCAATCCCCTATAATGACAAGAACATCTTTCTTTGGTGTCAGTTCTAGAAGGTGTTGTAAGTCTTCATAGAATTGGTCAATTTCTGCCTCTTCAGCATTGGTGGTTGGTGCATAAACTTGGATTACTGTGATGTTGAAAGGTCTGCCTTGGATTCGTATTGAAATCATTCTATCATTTTTGAGATTGTATCCCAGTACAGCTTTTCCCACTCTTTTGTTGACTATCAGGGCTACTGCATTTCTTCTACGGGATTCTTGCCCACAATAGTAGATATGGTAATCGTCTGAAGTGAATTCGCCCATTCCCGTCCATTTTAGTTCACTGACACCCAGGATGTCAATGTTTATTCTTGCCATCTCCTGTTTGACCACATCCAGCTTACCAAGGTTCATAGATCTTACGTTCCAGGTTCCTATGCAGTATTTTTCTTTGCAGCATCGGACTTTCCTTTCACTTCCAGGTGCGTCCGCAGCTGAGCGTCCTTTCGGCTTTGGCCCAACCACTTCATTAGCTCTGGAGCTACTTGTACTTGTCCTCCGCTCTTCCTCAGTAGCAGGTTGGACGCCTTCCGACCTGAGGGGCTCATCTTCCAGCGTCATATCTTTTAGCCTTTTGTTTCTGTCCATGGAGTTTTCTTGGCAAAGATACTGGAGTGGCTTGCCAGTTCCTGCTCCAGGTGGATCGTGTTTAGTCAGAACTCTCCACTATGACCTGTCCGTCTTGGGTGTCCCTGCACGGCATAACCCATAGCTTCTCTGAATTACTCAAGCCCCTTCGCCACGACAAGGCAGCAATCCGTGAAGGGGCCTAATAATGTGGTCTCTAAGGAATACCACAGTTTCTTGCTTATGAAAGACAGGCAGGCACAGAGATAGCTGTGGATTTGGATTTCACTATATTTGTGGGGGGGCTGTTTCCTACTGATGAGCTGAAAAAGATCACATCAGCCTAATCAAATGCTAAGAAAGAAAAGAAAAAGAACACAGATGGAGACAGAGCAAGACAAGATGAATAAACTATAGGCCAAGCTTGAAAATTATCATGTACGAAGGACAGTCTGAGACAAAGAGTCATTCAACCGTGTCGAACACCTTTCCCCCTAATCAGACAAGCACACCCCAGCTAGCTAGGGAGAAGGCACACAGCCAGCAGCCAACCTGAAGACAGCGCAAGGTTAAATACTGCCATTCAAACCAGCTGGACATACTCTGGGCTCTGAGTAAGAGCACAAACGTACAATGCACACATGCATAGACATAATATATAGGCTAACATGGTGTGAAACCACAGCTCATCTTGGTCTTCCAGTAGATCTAGCCTGGCTGAAACAGAGAAGAGGAAATAAGACACTAATTGTACACATCTTTGTGGCAATTGGCTCTGGACTCTTTTTGAACAATAATTCCCAGCATGTTGGATGGGGATTCTGGGAGCTGTAGTCCAAAAGGTGGTCTCTCTTTTTGCAAATTCTAATTGGAATTCACTTAAAACAGTTCAATCTGTCTTTCATTTATAATTATCTTCTTTTCAGTAATTTAAAAGGAAAGCTGGTTAAAATGCCCCATATTCCACTTTCATGGGACCATTCATATCTTTCAAACAACAACAAAGCCTTGCCACTTGTTTGAGCATTGGCTTCAGTATTCTCAACCAGATATGGCTCTTGGGAGAGAAGCCATGTCATAATATAAGAGAATGGATGGGGGGAAAGAGATCTCTCTCTGCATTGGCCCACTATTCTTTGGTAGTGCTAAGAGGCTCTCTTAACACTACCAAAGAACGCCAATCACATGGACTCTCTGATACCTCTTAGGCCAGTATTTATTTTGATTATCCCAGGATCTTCCATGTGTGTCTCTTTTCTAGGAGAAAAGTGGGATAAAAATATTTTAAATGAATGAATGAATCAATGAATCAACACAAACATCTGGACGGCTCTGGCACCATGAACCCTAAATGCTTCAGGTCTAAATGAAACATCAGTTCTTTTTCCCATGTTTTTTACTCATGCCTGTTTGCTCAAAAACTGTGGTGAAATGTACATTTTAGTTCCTTAGCTACAAAATCGTAATAAACCAAGACTCATGGGCTGTATGAGAAAATGTTAGAGCTACTCAATAGATTGGGAAATTGACATTAACATGTATTTAGGGGTCAGAAGGAGTGACTGGAAAGCACATTATTCAAGGGTTTATTTTTTAAATGATTTCAATTTGCTTTTATTTATTATTTATTAGTTTTATTTATATGCCGCATTTCTCCCAACAAGGGACCCAAAGCGGCTCACAACATTAAAATTCACACAATTTATAAACAAAATAAGTTAAACATTGAAATATAAATTAAACAATATATGATTTAAAATACAATTAAAAGATTAAAACATGAAAAGATAAAAAATATTAAAATTTCTGCTGAAATGGGCTTCAGGGATTCAGTTATAATTGTTAAAAGCCTGCCTGAAGAGATGGGTCTTTAGCTTTTTTCGAAAGGATAAAAGGGAGGAGACCATTCTGATCTCCCGAGGGAGAGCGTTCCATAGCCTGGGAGCTGCCACAGAGAAGGCCCTCTCCCGTGTCCCCATCAGCTGTGCTTGTGCTGGCAATGGGACCGAGAGGAGGGTCTCCTCTGCTGATCTTAATCGCCGAGAAGGCGCATATACAGAGATACGATCCTTCTGGTAGCCTGGACCCAAGCTGTATAGGGCTTTATAGGTAATGACCACCACTTTGAATTGGGCCCTGAAATGGACTGGTAGCCAGTGCAGTTCTTCTAACAGGTGCGTTATATGCTCACTGTAGCTGGCCCCAGTCAGTACCGTTTTCAAAGGCAGCCCCACACAGAGTGCGTTACAGTAATCCAAACGGGATATAACTTAGGCATGTGTCACTGTAGCCAGATCAAACATCTCAAGGAATGGGCACAGCTGGCGCACCAGCTTTAGCTGTGCAAATCCACTCCTGGCCACCGCTGAGACCTGTGCATCCAAGCTTAGGGATGAATCCAGCAGTACACCCAAGCTGCGGACCTGAGTTTTCAGGGGGAGTGTAACCCCATCCAGCACAGGTAGTATCCCTATTCCCTCATCTGCCTTCCAACTAATCAGGAGCACCTCTGTCTTGTCTGGATTAAGTTTCAGTTTGTTTGCCCTCATCCAGCCCATTACTGATGCCAAGCACTGGTTTAGAGTCAAGACAGCTTCCCTGGAATTAGGCGGAAAGGAGAGATAGAGCTGGGTGTCATCCGCATACTGGTGACACCGAACCCCAAAACTCCGGACAACCTCTCCCAGCGGTTTCATGTAGATGTTAAAAAGCATGGGTGACAAAGCAGAACCCTGAGGAATGCCACAGGCCAATGGCCAGGGCGTTGAGCAGGAGTCACCCAGCACTACTTTCTGAGTTCACCCTCCAGTAAGGACTGGAGCCACTGCAAAACAGTGCCTCTGAGTCCCATCCCAGAGGGATACCATGGTCAATGGTATCGAAAGCCGCTGAGAGGTCCAGCAGAACCAACAGGGACACACTCCCCCTGTCCAGTTCCCGGTGTAGGTCATCCACCAAGGTGACCAAAGCTGTCTCTGTCCCATAGCCAGGCCTGAAATCAGATTGAAATGGGTCTAGATAATCCGCTTCCTCCAGGAATCCCTGGAGCTGAGAAACCACCACATGCTCCAGTACCTTGCCCAGGAATGGGATGTTTGAGACTGGCCGGTAGTTATCCAATACACTGGGATCCAGGGAGGGCTTCTTCAGTAGCGGTCTTATTGCTGCCTCCTTTAAGCAAGCAGGGATCCTACCCTGCTGCAAGGAGGCATTTACCACTCCCTGTACCCAATCGGCCATTCCTCCTCTGTCTGCTTTTATGAGCCGGGAAGGGCAAGGGTCCAGCACACATGTGGTGGCATTCACCTCTCCAAGAATCCTGTCCACATCATCAGGCTTCACCAACTGAAAAGTATCCATTAAAACAGGACAAGCCAGGGCCAAAGTTACATCCACTGGGTCTGTATCAATTACAGCATCCAAGTCAGAGAGGATCCGAGCGACTTTATCTGCAAAGTGTCAAGCAAATTCCTCACAGCGGGTTGTGGAATGGTCAATATTTTCTTCTTTTGGTGAGGCATGTAGTTAGCCCCTGACCACTCGAAACAACTCTGCTGGACGACTTTGTGTAAATGCAATGGCAGCAGCAAAGAACCTTTTCTTTGCTGCAGCCACTGCCACGGAATAAGCCTTCAAATGGGCTCTAGCCGGATTCACTCTGAGTTTTCTGCCATCGTCGCTCTAGTCTCTGTCCCACTCGTTTCGTCACTGCCAGCTCCCAGGTGAACCAGGGGGCTTGCCTGGCTATACTTCATGGGAGAGGATGCATAGGAGCCATTGTGTCCACCGCACTGGCCATTTCCCCATTCCAGAGATCAGCCAGAGCTTCGACAGGATCACCTGGCTTTTAGCAACAAGATTATAGTTATCTCTAACAGTATTTCTTGCAGACTATAGCTTTTTCTTCTTGGTTAGCTCAGGATTAATTTTTCAGACGTGAGTCTTATTATTCTTTGAGAGGAAATTCTGCTTATTTATATTTCCTAGAATCAATAAAAATGTAAATTAACAATCTTTCATCTACCAGTGGTGAATGTACACACAGGCATGCACATACAATGGACATACAATGGGGCAAGCAAAAAATAGTGAGAACAGGCCAGGTCCAAAACATAATGAAGAGAAGATAACAGAATAACTCAATGGTGTAATTTTAGAAGAGGTAGCCTTGTTAATATGTGCAAATATATCAGGAAAAAACAAAATAAAAATAAAAAATAAAAAAGACAAAGGTGTGGTGGCACCTTAAAGGCTAACTGTTATATTTTAATGTAAGCTTTCATGGAACTTTGCCCACTTCTTCAGACACATGAGGTAGAATACGGAGATCACAAAGTAAAACATTCATGCCAGGCTCTAAGGGACAGTGGTGCATGGTTGCATTTCACACCCACAATGATTTATGACCTCTGTTTGGTATTTAGTTATTTTCAATGGTGTAAATATATTTCACTGATGCCTTCTTGTCACTCCTTCACCATACCCCCTGTTCCTCAGTCACTACACATCTTCCTCATGATTGCTTAAAGCCAGTTGTTTATTATTTCTATCCACCTCTGCCTCTAACCTAATGCTCAGGGTCCACGTTCACATTTCAGAACGAACAGAGGGTTTTGTGGCAGGTTAAAGATCAGCTGATTTAGCGTGGGATATGCTTTTGTGGACTAGGACTCACTTTCTGAAATACATGAAATAATTGGTAAGCAATTGGGATATCAAAAAGAGGGGGTGTGTGGGAGGAAATATTTTCATACTCATACACATTTTGGGGAGACAAACCCATGTGGCCTTCAGTGTGGCATAGTCAACAGAGTTTTTGATGTGTACAACAATGAAAATTTATCCAACCTGCCACTCAACTATACTCACTGGGTGATCTTCAGCATGTCAGCTTAGCTCTCTAGCTAACCTGTTCTGTGGTGAAAATGGGGGAATATCCATGTCTGTTACTCAGAGCTCCTTGAGGAATAGAAGGTGTGGAGATACAAATCTTATACATAAATGAAGTCTTATCTCTTGAAACAATGGTTCAATCCCATCCTTACACATGAACGAACTATTAAAACACGCACTATTTAAACAGAGTTATATCAGCATAAAAATGACAAGGGGAGAGCCAGGTTTTGAGATTCTCTTTATACAATAAGATTTTTCCCTACAAAGAGCTTTGTGGGGAGATAAAACTTTATGCAGACAATTTTTTCTAAACAAACAACCTGTAGTAGATCACAATAGACACCAGTGAAAATGAGTGTGTCTTGAAACACAAAAGGCAAGGAGACAAATTGAAAATTGATCTTGGTGTGCCTGGAAGAGTGATTTCCTAGCTGTGATTCGGGGAAGTTTCCTCCCCTCTCCAAACACACCTTTTCTTCTCTCAGACATCCCCACTTCTTTTTAACAGCCATTGTAAACCAAAAACAAAGACCTCTGCCACCTTCCTCCACCCCCCAAATCCTTTCATCAATATTAAATTAACGATTAAGACTCTTCACCTAATCAATACAAAGCAAAATGCAAAAGGAAAAAAAGAGTGGGAAAACTTTAAAACTTTGTAGTATTTCAAGAAAGGTACTTTAGATAACTTAACCATATATGTTAACTGAGATTCATTCTCGGTGAGTGTTTATGTATCCAGAATGACACCATCAAAACACAAAGGAGTGGCATTAGCAGTCCTTGGGAGAACTGCTTAAAAATACAGCATAATTTTTAAAGGGGTAAATAATGGGTGTGGGGAAAGAGACCCAAAACAGCTTAATTAGGATTGGAGACACTCTGGAAACACTGAATGCTAACTGATTCTCCACAAAAAAACTGCAAGAGGAGCAATTAAGTATCCTAAAAAAGTTCATTGCCTAAAAAGCCTGAAATCACTTAGGACTACCTGAGAAGATTGCCAGCATCTCTCACATGAACCTTGTTGAAAAAAAGTCCCTTCTCTATGTTCCACTACTATATCATGCATTCACTGGGAAGATGATAAAGGGCATTCTCAGTAGATTCCCCCCACCCCCACACTTCAGGATTCTATATTTAGAGAAGCTCACGTAGCCTCACCCTTGATTTCCCATCCACTCTACTGAGAGAGAGAAAAAACACTGTTATTTAAACAGTCCTCTTTTGGTTACTGCACTGCAATTTAACCTGTGTTATGTGCACAGGGAAGCACATCCTCACTTGCCTTGTATTATTCTCCTTGCTTTGGAAGAGAGTGCTGTATTTTGTAGCTCTTTTAATTGAAAGAGAGAGAAAAACCAAAGCAGTTTTGGTGCAAATTAAGCACAGTTACACAAGTGACAGCTCAATGCAAAGGGCAAGCTGTGCAAAATGACAATGACTTTGTCGCATGGACTTTTAAGGACTGAGAAGCACTAAGGGCAGTTGTTTGCTTATTTTAAAACAATCACTCAACTGCTCCATGCTTACTGTGCATTAATTTCACTTTTCTATTTTTGCATAGAGATTTCCTCTCTAAATCTCTATGTGCAACATTTTTGAGAACAGGAAACAGTTTCCCCCATGCCTTTTAATGGCAAACCACACATCCAAAGGACAAAAGCCATTCATGATAGAATTTTATACGAATATAACTAAATGCAAGTGGAAGGGGGACAGGCTAATGTGTTGAGGTTTTTACATCTGTCCACCCAGTCTTTAGGTATGAGACCCACGTCTGCATGAACATTATTTTTGTTCACTATCCACACTTCTCTTCCTCCTTTAATGTTTTTACCTTGTGTACAATTCAAAAGAGGAAGATTCTAGAGAGAATTGGGGAGGCACCTCAGAAGCCAGCTACGCAATTCACATACAAAAAACAGCACTCATCTCTTCTCTTTATTCACGGATGACAACAAGGATAGTTTTTACAAGCTGATGATCATAGGAGTCAGTGCTGATGTTCTTGTTTAATTTTTGTCTATGTTGTGGGATAGCTCAGTGAGTTGGTTTATCTAGCTGAAGCCAGAGGTCAAGAGTTTGATTTCCCACTGTTCTTCCCTAGAGAAAAGCCAACCTGTTGGCCTTGGGCAACCCGCACAGTCCCAGAGTACTTTACACCTGGGAAACACTGACAAGGGTTGTTGTAAGCGGAAATCTACTTGACAGCACATAACAGTTTTTGTTATTATAACTGTTATAGTGGGAAGTCAGAAGGGATCTGGAGGAAGCATATGTGTGTAGATGCAAGGCATATGAATATGGTTATGTGGTGGTTTCCCATACTTGTGTTCCATCTCATGCAAACAGGAAGAACAATGGAAGATTCAGGAAAGGTACAAGGAAATGCTTCTTTATACTAAGTATATTCACACTGGCTTTAAAATGGAACTGGACGAGTCCATAGAGGATAGGGATACTGTTGGCCCCATGTCATCCTGGCTCTATTTCTTCCAGTGCCAGAAGCATTGTGCTTCTGCATATCAGTGCTGGGCAGCATGGACTGGCAGAGAAAGTGCTCTTCTGCTCATGACCCATTTTTGGTCCTAGTTCCTTTTGGCAGCGCATTGAGCACTGTGTGAATGGATGGCTAGATAAAGGAAGCTTTGGATCTGGTCCAGTAGGGCTGTTCTGATGTTCTTAATAAAATGGTTCTGAGAGATATGTAAAACTGTGGAATACATGTTTCTCTTTAATGATGACTGTGGATATCAATTCACTATGTCTTTCTGTCTAATTCAAGTGTGACTTTTTGTACTGTGGGGAAGAGAGAAGGAGAACTTTAGAATACCACCCATATGAATTTGCACCTTATATAAATCTGTTTAGAGTTCAAAACTAACTAGCTACCAGTACTGCAGTTAGCTGTCACTTTTGGGTAACAAATCACAACAAATATATCCGACAAAAAAAAAATTGTTTTCCTTTTGTCTGATACTCTTGCACAGAATAACACAGGTACACCTTCAAAACTGTTACACAGCTACAGTAAAAGTAATGTAACAGACCGCTGTAATGTTACTTTTTAGGTGTAATAAATAATATTTTCTTGTTATGTTCAAAGGCTGCTTTTTAAAAGGCATGTTAAGGCATGTTTAGGGATATTTTGAAAGCATTGTTGTAGATTTTGTGTTATCTTCTTTCCAGTCCTAAGTAGAAAGGAAATATAATTTGCTTTTGACTTTGTTAATATTTTCAAGGTGTAATGTTATAATCGGCTAGAAGGACCTAGAAAATACTCCCTTTTCTTTCTGGCCTGTGAAAAATGATTATTTATTATTACCTGCTGCAAAGTTGCTTCTGACTTCTTGTGCCTCTTTTTAAGGAATGTGAGAAGATCCACGAGTGGATTACCACACTCATCCCCCCCCAACCAGGGAGTACCCATGTCCAAAGTGGGATTTGAACTCAAGTCTCTTGAGTCCTCCTCCAACAATATATGCACTACACTGGCTGTGTGAATGTAAAAGCAGCTCTAACTGTTTCTTCATGCAATCCACTAGGCTATGCTTCTACTCCCTTCTGAATAACTTCTAAAGAAATAACTAATGCTAACTTCAATGTGAACGCAGCCTGCAACATAAAGCAATATTTAGCCTCATTAAGACAATGAAATATGTTAATAGCATGTATTGTCATGAATTACTTCTGTGATCAGAACAAGATAATAATAAAAACTATCAGATTCCTGAATAGCAGTGAATAATATGAGGCATTTTAAAAAATAGATTCAAAGTTCAGGTCTTTCTTTCAAAAACTGTGTGCTCAGCACAGAAAAAGGCATACAAAGAATCACTGGAAGTTGCCTTACACTAAATCAAACCACCAAACTCTCTAGCTTCATGGAGTGACAAGAGGTCCTCAAGGGATCCAGACAAGGTACCCGTATGTTTCCGTGTATAAGACGCCCCCATGTATAAAACGCCCCCCACTTTTCTAAATCAAAATTTCTTTCTTTGCAAGAAAGTGGAGGGGGAAAGCAGGAGCTTACATTTTCATTGCAAAAAGCAGCTTTCCCTCTTCAGGTTTTGCAAAGAAAATGCAGGGGGAAAGCGATTTCTGCTTTCCCCCTACATTTTCATTGCAAAAAGCAGCTTTCCCCCTCCAGGTTTTGCAAAGAAAATGTAGGGGAAAAGCAATTTCTGCTTTCCCCCTACATTTTCGTTGCAAAAAGCAGCTTTCCCCTTCCAGGTTTTGCAAAGAAAATGCAAAAGAATTTCTTTTGCAAAAGAAATCGCTTTCCCCCTGCATTTTCTTTGCAAAACGTGGAGGGGGAAACAGGGATCAAAGCACTTTGATCCCTCCCCCTCCTTACTTCCGAGTATAAAACAACCCTCAATTTTTCCTTTAATTATTTTAGGAAAAAGTGTCATTTTATACACGGAAAAATACGGTACTTTTCCAAGTGCACTTGGAGAAGCTAGGGCTGAACATGGTGTGATCTGTATTCACATATTGCTTTCATACTTTGGTGACCAAATTGTGCAGGATTGTTTCAAATGACTTCTTTTCTACATATTAACAATTATGTCTATTTAACACATTTAGGCTACAGTCCTATTACACTTACCTGCAAGTTAAATTCCATAAAATTTAGTGAGATTTACAAAGGAAAAAGATTACAGTCTTTAGTGTTTAACAGGGATGTAAATCCTTGCTTGGCTCATCCTTGCAAATGAGAACAAAGAACCACAAGATAATTTTCCTTGCCTTTCGAGAGTGCAAAGTATTTTGTGGCATTCTTGACAACAATAATGAAATCAATGTTTGTGGATATCAATGAAATGGTGCAAATAATACTTTAACATGAATAATGCTTGAAGGTTAATAGTGCTAATTGTGCAAAATAACAATGGCTGCTGCTGCTCATTTGCAAGAGTGTTCAAGGGTCAGAAGCATCAGAAGGGTTATTTGTGTCCCTTGCTTGGTGTTCTTTGTATGGTTTACTTCTCAAAGGAAAGAAACACTAGTTTTGTGCAGGGACAATTTGCACAAATTATGGAGACCCTAATCAGAGAAAATAATGGTCTTTGTCTCACACTCACACATGGCCTGAAAATTTCTCATTCCTCATTGAGGTGTCTCCTCAAGTCAAGACAGCTTATTGTCATGCAAACAAAGAATTTGGTAAAATTCCTTACATCTCTAGTCATCAGTGCTTTCTCATTTGCATATAATCCACATATGAAACACAGCTGTTAGTTTTTCTTCTTGCAATCCACTGAGTCATATTCTTCCTTCCACTTCTTCCTGAATAATCCCTGTACAAATAACTAATGCTAAGCTCACATGAATGCAGCCTGAGATGTAAAGCAACATTTATATTGAGTATATCCAATAAGCTTTTTCTCATTTGCCAGCATTTTGGGTTTTAATAATCTTAGAACTGCAGAGCTGGAATGGACCCTATGGATTATCAAGTCCAGCCCATGTCAAAGAGACACAGTGGAGAATTGAACTCCCAACCTCTGGTTCCACAGCCTGATGCCTAAACCACTAAGCTATCCAGCAATTCCTCTCATCCACACAGCAAAGTCTCAGCCCAACTTGCCCATTTCTCAGTGCAATCTTCAAACATATGTCAAATGGGAGTCTGTCAGGATAGAGAGATCAAATGTCCATGGGAGGCATTTTAATTACAAGGTCATTCTCATTAGAAAGGTCATCAACTTTTAGAGAGCTGGGGCAAAGGAAGATTAATTACATTCCTTTATGTATTCATTTCACTAAGAGTTCATTTCTAAGACAATGAAGGTGTAACAAAGGAGATAAATTTCACCTAATTTCTAAACTTTCATTATTCTTTTCATTTCAAACAAACAAATGAATCAAGGTCCTAAACCAAGAAGGCAATGTACAAGAAAAATAAAGCTTTTCTGTGAAATTATAAACAAAGAATATCATACAAATGTAAACTCACAGCCAAAAAGGTATGGTTGCTTCCAAAAATCTTTGAGACAATATGCTGATGCCACTTTGCTATATCTTACATTAATTAAGCAACCAGAGATAGCTGTGACAGTACTTAGTCACTGTCTGGAGAATGTATCCAAATGGCTGAAGGTCAACAAACTGAAGCTAAATCCAGACAAAACGGAAGTCATGCTGGATACTCATCAACACACAAATCCAGAAAAATGATTGATGGAGGAAAAAAAAACCTTGGACCACAAGGGGGATCCAGACAAGACACCCAGACAAGTAATGAGTTTGGGTGTCTTATTAAAGCCAATGCTCCTTCTGGATAAAGAGGTGGCAACCGTGGCCAGGTGAGCATTTTATCATCTGTCCCTCGTCCATAAATTGTCTCCTTATTAAAAAAAAAACACATGCAGCCACACTAATCCATGCAACTGTAACCTCAATTTTAGACTACTGTAATTTGTTCTACATGGGGCTATCCTTGAAGACAATTCGGAAGCTACACCTGGTACCGCATGCAGCAGCTAGGCTATTAACATTTGCTTTCCGTTGTGATCATATGATACCTATTTTGCACCAGACGCATTGGTTGCCAGTGGTTTTCTAGGTTCAGTCCTACACTGACTGGAACCCACATATTTAGTGGATTGCCTCAGCCCCCATGAGCCCCCATGCCAATTGAAGCCACTTTGAACTATCCTTCTAAAGGTACTAACCATCAAAGCTGTCCGACTTGAATGTCTTTGAAAAAGACATTTCCATGTTACTGCCCTCATGGTCTGCAATTCTCTTCCTGAGTTCCTGTGAAGTATGACATCTCTGCAGGGATTCTGGATGTGATGCAAGACAGAATTGCAGTGGCAGACCTTTGGAGACCAGCAACGGCTATTCCACTACTCATGTGGCAAACATTTATATAGTAACATAAATAAGATAACATTTTCTTGGTTGTTGCTAGGTTTTATTGCAGTTTATCAGTTATATCTCATCGAAGCTACCAACATGAATTTGACCCAACTCCGGGAGGCAGTGGAAGACAGGAGGGCCTGGCGTGCTCTGGTCCATGGGGTCACGAAGAGTCGGGCACGACTAAACGACTAAACAACAACAACAATCAGTTATATAAACTATTTTATTGTCATGACTATTTCTGTACTGTTATTGTGTTGTGTGCTGTTCTGGGTCTCTTTTGAGAGAAGAGCAGAATATAAATGAAAATAACCAAATAAATAAATATATTGCCAAACAAAAGCATAATCAATGCTTGATTTATATATAATTTGAATGTTGAAGTCCTTTGATCCAGATCAGCATTCCTATTCCTGACCTAGGCTGGCCCCTTCTGCTTCTTGTTGTATACAAAAGAAACAATAATATATGGCTAAATCCAGTGTTCCTCCCAATGAGAGCAGAGCCTCTAAAATAAACCGGAATTCAAAGTCACTATATAAATAAGTCCTCTTCATTTCAATGAGTTTTGTCTAATTAGGACTAACTTTAGGTTTAGCCTGTAGGTACCAGCTACAGCTTGGAAATAATGTGCAATTTAATCAGGGATGTGTAGACATGTAAAACACAAACTCACTGGGATTCCCCAATTCCCAACTCAAAGCTCATTCTGTTCCAGACCACCTTTTCTCTGCACACAAATCCTTATCTTTGTTGTGTGCATTTAAAAACATTCACAGTTTTGTACACATTCTTCAAATGCTCATCTTTCTGTATTGATGCAGGTTTTAGATCTGTATGTAGGCTTCGCTGTGCATTTCTTCAAATGGTTGCACACTGTTGAATCCTTTCACTATCTTTTATGGAACACATCACAAGGTCAGAAATGTCCAGCTGCAAAGTATGTCTGCTTTTATATCTGAGATGTAGAAGCTATGTAAGTCCACTTTAAAAAACAAACAAACAAACAAACAAACAAACACAAAAAACTGGACAGCATACATTTCTCTCTGGTCCCTAAGTTTCTCTCTGGCCACTGTTCTCCAACCTGAGCAGATTTGCTGTATATGGAAAAAAGCAATAATTTGTTCATGCAAAAATATACAGTGGTGCCTCGACTTACGACCGTCCCAACATACGACCATTTTGAGTTGCGACCAGCTCCGGCTGCAAAATTTTGCTTCGACTTGCAACCGGAGCTTCAAGTTGTGATCAAAAGAGGCAGGGGAAAAAAGGGGGGGATTCAAATTAGAGGGCTAACCGTTGGTCGGCGAAGAGCTTCTTTGTAGCTCTTTCGCCTCAACGGTTAGAGTGTGTGCGTCGGAGGAGGCTTTGGACTGCCTGGTGCTGCTTTCTGGTTCTGAGTAAGTACATTTACAGGGTTTTGCAGGGTGGGTTTGGGCTGGGGGGGTTATGCTTCTGTGCTGTGATGGTTTTTTTCTGTTTGGGTTATTTTTTTCAGCCCCAGCGTCTTCCAATGGGGCTTGCTGTGTGCTTTATTTTTGTTTGTTTGTTTTTTAAGCCCCAGCGCATTCCGATGGGGCTTGCTGTGTGCTTTATTTTTTGTTTGTTTGTTTTTTAAAGCCCCAGCGCCTTCCGATGGGGCTTGCTGTGTGGGTTATTTTTGGTTGTTGTTTTTTTTTAAAGCCCCAGCGCCTTCCAATGGGGCTTGCTGTGTGGGTTATTTTTGGTTGTTGTTTTTTTTTAAAGCCCCAGCGCCTTCCGATGGGGCTTGCTGTGTGGGTTATTTTTGGTTTTTTTTTTTTTTTAAAGCCCCAGCGCCTTCCGATGGGGCTTGCTGTGTGGGTTATTTTTTTTTTTTAGTTTTTTTTTTTTTTGGCCGGAACGGATTAATTGCATTCCAATGCATTTCAATGGGAAATGGTGCTTCGACTTACGACCATTTTGAGTTACGTCCATCTTCTGGAACGGATTATGGTCGTAAGTCGAGGCACCACTGTACATTCTAAGAAACCTGACCTTCCAATTTACTGTTGCATTGCATCACTTTTTTATCTCATCTTGCAGCTGAGCTATGCCAACCATTACCAACCTCATAGAGGTGTGAGTGGAGGTGGGGGGGAAAGGAGGTTACAGTACAGTACACACTAGAAAGATGTAATCCATTCTTAAAAAGCAAAAAAATAAATAAATCTGGTTTTCTACTCTGTACATAAGGGACATACAGATGGAATAGTATGTCCTGCCTCCCAGTTAAAGGATTAACTGATTTCTGTACATGTTAGGCTTTTCTGCTTTCCAGCAGGTCTTCCACAAGACAAATGGGCAGATGGAAAAGAAGAAAAACTTCAGACTTTATAAGGAGGACTGGTAAAACCCACAAGGGCAAACTCAGAATGCTGTATTTGGGCCGAGAGCTTCAAGAGACTCTTCAAAATCCCATCAGACATCAAGAGGAAAAGTACTAGTAACCATGGGAAACCATTCTCATCTTAATCTTGGTCGGGTAAAGGGGAAAGCATCTCCAGATTAATAGCTAAAGTACTTGGGGATTAGGGATTAAGGGGAGAATCCTGTTTGCAAGGATTAAGAGGGCTGGGTTCACATGAAAACCTCAGTTAGCAATGGCCTACAAATAAATGGTGTTTTTCATTTATTGAGAAAAAAATCGGGAGGGAGTCTGTGGGAAGGCATAAAAATTCATCAAAGGTTTGGAAAAGAGTATTTGAAGGAAGGTTAAAGGGGGCAGAATCAAGAGAGAAAGGCAGATATTAAATGAAGGAAGCACAGGAACATGATTAATAACACAGCAGATAGTATTTATTTTTATGTCCTTTCCCCAGCATGGGGCACTGAAACTAGATGCCACTTTATATTCTAGATTTTTGAGTGATGTTCTTGCAATTGTTCCTTGCAAGTATTAACTGTTTTTTCCTCTGTACATCACTCTTCCTGGATTAACATAAAACTAACATGTACAACTGGACAGGACTTGAAAAGATAATCTGAACCAACTCAGATCTTTCAATCAGATGAGAAAGAGGTCTTCACATTGCCCTGGGGATGCAATATTTCACTTCCTCTGTTCTTGCAGGTGAGATTTCAAAATTTCAAACATTTTCTCCCCACTGAACTACATTGTAACAAAGGTTTATGTTTTACATTGTTTTGGGTTTTTTGGTTTTATCCCTGTTTTGTTCCCATTTTCACTTAAAATCAGCAGAAGTATGTTTTTCACTGGAAGGAAACTTTGTAGTTTGTGAAAGAAAGTACATGCTTTGTGCAAAATGCTTTTTAATGCAAAAACACAGTTTTCTGTTTCTTGTTTTTAAAATTCTGCCCCTGATTTTTAGGGAGTACCATCCATTTTGCTCTCACATAGGATCAAAATATTATGCAGCAGTTGACCATTTCAAGATACATTTCACTGAGGGAAAGACAATTTGTGAATATTTGTTAAATTCTTATATTGCCCTATGATCAACTATAAAAAGAAACATGGGAAAATAAATAAGGATCACTCATTATTTAGTACTTCAAGGAGCCCTGCCCATATGGATAATTTTGCTGGTGTCTAATACTTAAATAACCTTATTTCCTTTAACATCTATGCATTTTCAATAACTCTTTAAAAAGACCCAAAGATGTTTCAACATTCACTAAAAATACTTTAAATGAAGAAACTAGAGATCAGAGGGACATAGAGATTTTCCATCTCAGCAAATAATCATAATTTTCTCTAATTTTCTGTAAACCTTTATTTGCTCAATCTGGTGAGATTCTACTATTAACTTTAAATAAACATACAGATATGATTGTTATAGGAAAACTAGAATCATTTATCCTCTTTAATCAGCAATGGCCTAAAAATTAGCAAGAGGAAAATCAATCTAAAATATACATCAAAAGAATTAAGTGCTGCCTTTAGGAGCTGAAGAAACTGAGTAGTCTCTCTGCAGTTGGCAAAATACTATACACTATTCATGTATTGCTGCCCAGCGAGTTCTTCCCTGATAAGGGAAGAAGAGTTAAAAGTCTAGATCACTTTTATCTCATGTTGTAATTTGTGAGGAACAGCTCCAAGGTAAAGGAAATGGGCATGGACAGGACATTACTGATGTTTATTTCTAAGTAGAGATAGGCACAAAACGCCAGTTTGTTTAGCTGCCGAACAGGTGTTCAACACTTCAAAGCCCTTCCTCTTCCCGCAGGCACCCACTCAGAGGCAGCATCCAGCTTCCCTGCCCCACCGCCTCTGGATGCTGCTTCTGAGTGGGGCCCCGTTGGAGGAGGAAGCTTCGAAGGGCCGAACATCTGTTCGGTCACTAAACGAACTGGCACAAACTACCGAACCAGCAGTTCACACCCATCTCTATTTCTAAGAAAAGATTAGGACTTGAGGACTATGTTCTCTAGCTACAGAAACTTGATTCTGTTTTCATGTTTCCATTCATCATTCAGTCCCTGAAAAACTAAGAATAACTGCTCAGAAGTAAGTCCCACTGAGTCAGTATTTCCTGAACAGAATAGAGAGCTGTTTGTGTCATAGTAAAATTGAAGCTTGTGCTGGGGTTCCTTTCCCAACCCCAATGTGTACCATCTGCTAGACTTGAGTTTAAAGTTAAGCATATATATGGTATATAATGGTAGTGGAGAGGAAAATCAATGTTGTGTTACAGTGGGCCTGGTACCAGTGTTAAAATAAAGTTGGTGAAGTATTGTTATATTCAAACTCAGTGTAAAAGCCATGGTACTCACATGACTTTTAGGTCGGTGTGTACATGCTCAATGCTGCCCCACCATTGCCACTGCCTTCGTTGCCTCAGTAATCACGGAGGCGACGAAGGCAGTTTTGGTGACAGCAGCAGTGAGGCTGGGTGCTTGGCAGTTGCCATGGTAACCTCCAAAGAATAGACCTAGAGGAAGGAAAGATGTCCTTATTCCCCTCCTAGCTTTCTTCCTGCCACTTCCACTATTGCCTCTGCCACCACCTCCACTGCCTCTGTCATTGCCACCTCTGACTCTGATCAGCTGACTCCACTGGGCTGGGACAGGCGGGCGACAGGGAGAATGCTAGGAAGGGGTGGATGACAAGAGGAAAAGGGGTGGAAAGGGGAAGATGGGACAATAGGTGAGAGTGGGAATGGCAGGGGAAAATAGAAGGTGGAAAGGATTTAGAGGGTGAGGGTGAAGAGAAGAGGTTAGTTGAGGGATGGGGCAGGAGGAGACTGAAAGTGGTGGAGACTGAAAGGGGAGGGAAGGAAGGCTGGGTTTAGAGTGAGGTGTTGGGCGTTGCACTGACTTTTTCAGCAAGCAGACTGTGCTGCTTTAATTTTTTTAAATTCCTGCCATCTAGCATAGCATTATATCAGATAACAGGAATTTTTAAAAAAACAGTAGGAGAATTCACATATGTGGACTCAATTCCAATAAATCAAATCCACATCTGCCCCAAAATAAATGGACCAGAATAAGAGGAGCAGAAAAACTCACCCCCCTGCCACAGTGCTCCATGCATGCATGTACCTCATGTGTACACTAATTTAAGTTTTTTCTTCTTCTTTTAGCAGAACCCGGTACACCAGTGGGATCAAGTCCAGTGATGAAATGGGACCTGAGCGACTGGAGTTTAACTCTCATAATCAGCCACGAAGCTCAGTGTATGACCTTCATCAAACCACTCTCTTTCCCAATTTAACCTATCTAACCAGACTGTCGTGAAAGGTGGAACCATGCATATAAACTTGGAGGAAAGGCAGGTTTTAAATGTAACCAAAATAAAATAAAATACACAGGCAGCCCAAGCTGGATTAAATTCTGAAAGTCTTCACTGCCTTAAGCCATTTGGGTAAGGGAGTTAAAAAGCAAAGTAAAACTGTTCCACACTGGTGACATCATGAGAAGACAACCCCCCCTGGAAAAGACAATAATGCTACGGAAAGTTGAAGACAGCAGGAAACAAGGAAGACCAAATATGAGACGGATTGATTCCATAAAGGAACCATAGTCTTGAGGCTGCGAGATGAGCATGGCTGCGCATGATAGGACCTTCTGGAGGTCACTAATTCTATGGGTTGCTGTAAGTCTGAGGCAACATGAGGGCATATAACGACAACATAAAATAACAACTACAATTAATAATACAACTACTAGGGATGTTTAATAAAAATTAACATCATCCCTAATAAAATGGATATGGCAACTGGATTTGAATATTCAAACATAGGAAGCATAGATATAAACATAGCTTTCGATTTTCCTGCCATACTCACATTTGAAATCTTCTGCCTCAATAACTAAATACATGGCAGCTCCGTTATTCACCCTGGACAAGCTACAAGTACTTTATTTTCCCCTGCAGTATAGAACAAAGCAACTCAACCTCTATTATATGAAACTACATGAACTACCAAGAGTGATGGAAAAACTCTGAAAGGAACAGAAAAGACCAATTGAGAAGTACTTACAGGTAATTTCACTATAGCAAATGGCAGCCTCAGTAAGATCCTAATTTTGAAAACATAATGGCTAATCCAGATCTCTTCCGGGGATTTCTTTCTCATCCTTGGAGATGGTCGGAAATTCTTTCTTTGTTGAACACATTGGTATTCTGCTTTGGAATCAAGAATACTGCTTATATCACAATGGAACTAATATTTTTATACTTCCTGTTCATTTTAATATGCATATATGACTCAGGCACCAATGATCATATCAAACTTGAAATCATCATTCTTGTTCATGTCATATTTGAGCCACATGTATTTTATGAAGGTCTGTGAATGGTGGGAATTCCTGTCATGTGGTGTGGAACATAAGTGGTTTGTGATTAGGCAGGAAGTATTCCCTCTGAAATTTTGAGATGAGCCATCCTACTTGATCCATGACAAGCTTCTAGTGATAATGCACACATTTCCTGCTGCAGATTAGAGAAAGCATACCTTGCCAATCAGCCAACCAATTCAAAAAGTAGCAAAGCACTAAAAAATCTGGAAAGAAGAAGGAACAGCATGAGTTCAGACCATCCACACAGCACAACAGAGACCTTCTAGGCTTGGGAAGCACAATAGTAAAAAGACAAGGAAACAGCCAACAGCCAGGCACAGGCTCCCTGGCACACAGAGGCACCCATCATTAAAACAACCAGCAACATACACCAAGACCAACAGCTAAATACCCCAAGCTGTGCCTAATCAACAAAAATAACCAGTCACAAAGCCCAGTAGTACACTAGTACAGTCACAAAGTCCACCCATCTGCTCTATGTACATACCCCCAAAGCACCAAACAAATCTTTCCCCCCCAAAATACTTAGTAAATTAACCTAAGAACTTTAAAAAAAATCAGTCAAATGGAGAAAGTGTACACTCACAGAAGGAAAAAACAGCAAAATAAAACACACACGTAGCATCCCTTCCAAAAGCTACAAAAAACTAACAAGCAAAAAATACACACAATCAAAGGTTCCTTCTGCAACCAAACAATATGTGAAGATTTCCTTCCATTATATAATTTTATGTAATTCAAGAGGAGGGCACTAGGAGCTGAGCACATAGTAACTGCACATGGAATGACTAAGACTTAAGCAATTAAACTCCCCCCTGCACTCCCCCTGGACATTCTGATTGGCTGGTGACAGTCTTCACAACACTATTGGATGAAAAATTTCTCAGGCAATTTGACATTCAAAGAGTTGCACAAAAGAGGGATCACAAAAGAAACATGAAATTTTTGTGTACCCTCTTTCTTAAACATGAATCACTCATGTTTTAGTGGCTCTCTTTTGGCAATAAATAGAATAACATAAAAAAACCTCATCCCTATTCATACAAAATTGAGAATACACAGTACACTACAATGAACATTTTCCAAAGTCAGTTTTAAGTTTCTGTTGCATATATCTCACTGTTCATCTCAAGGAAGTTGGCTCAACCAAATTCCAAGGTTTTTCTGTCTCAACATTTTTATTCTGGATCTCTTAACTGCATTTCTTAGTCTTCTTGCTTTCCACTGATTATATGACAGTGATTTTCTTTGCCTTCATTTTTACACCAGGATCAGTACTTATTACACTGTCTTTATTAGGTGATTTTTGCAGACCATCTAAATTATCAGCTAGTAATATTGTACTGTGTACATGCTGGATGTTGTTGATAAAGGTTCCACAACAGTAATACCATAATTTGAATCAGTAAGTGTGTTTCTAAAGATATGGGAGTAATTCACCTCTAAGTCCCTATCTGAAATAGTGCTGTGAATTCTGACAAATAGCACCAAGTACATCTCATCAGAAAAAGCTATCTCCATACTATCTTTAATAAATCATCGCCACTACTAAAATGGATTCAGAAGCATGGATTGCTAAATAATCCTTAGGTCTGAAAAAGTATTCAACTAACTGGATTATCATTAAAAGAAGAAACCAATTCTTTTGGTTAACAAAATTAAGTTTTTTTTAAAAAGGGGGATATTCTCATCTACAGCAAGAAACCATCTGAGAAACAGTGATGATTAACAGAAGGAATGATTGTTGTTGTAGGTTTTTCGGGCTCTTTGGCCAAAGAGCCCGAAAAACCTACAACAACCATCGGATCCCGGCCATGAAAGCCTTCGAGAATACATAGAAGGAATGATTATTTGTTGCTTTAAATTGGCCATCAGTCTTTTTTACACCTTCACTCATGCATACAATACATGAGTGTCTAGGGTATAGGAATACACCAATAGTCTTGCATCTTCAACAGCAGGAGACATGTAGACTCTTCTAATCCACCCAGAAACCCAACATAACCAGCATTCCTGATTGCACAGAAGCCCTTTATTATGGGTTTAGAATATGTATAAGTGAATGGGTGACAATGTATTTTGAGGAAACCTAAACCTTTGCATCTTGTCTAAACGTGGGAAAGGAATCCCAATACAACTGCCCATCAGAATGTCATATATTTATTTGAGGTTCTGGATCCCTATTTCTATGACATTAGATATTCAAAACTGTCCATGGTTGGAACAAGGAGGGCAACCTCAGGATATGGTAAATTCTAGAAAAGTGACCATTCATATCTTGAAACACTTAAATAGATGTTGCAGCTGCCGTAAGTGTCCTATTCTGATTATAACACTTGGCCTTCCTAACCATGTATTTTCTGCAACTACCCTTTAATGTTATGCACTGGCCATACACAATTACTTCCTGAAACCAACCTGGCTATTTTGCCTGCAGCTCTCTGCTCCTCAGAAAAAAAGACTTCTCAATTCCTGCTTAAACCTCAGTGTTCTTGTTCAAAATGGCAAAGCAAACCTAAGAGGCAGAATGTATCTGTATTATTGCTCACACCTAATGAGTCATTTATAATGATTTCTACTCTACCTTTGCCCTGGTCCCAATGAAACAAAATATTTAATACTGAGACACAAATCCCAGCTTGTCATTTAACAGTTCTGAAATAATCTGGACAGCCTTAAAGTCTCCAGGATCATTTGTAAGCCTCAGATAAAACAAGCCAGCTTTGTAGTGAGATAGTAACAAACCATGAATGATGCCATGGTAGCACAACAATTTGGCTTAAAGTCAGCACATTCCAAATAAGCATGTCCCATTTGAAAATGAAGCTACAACACATTACCTGAAGATTCTCATACACATATAAGATCAGATAAGGTTACAGTGGTGAAGAAATTTTGTATGGCTGTTGGAGGTGTTAGCGCTAGGCTGTGCTACCTGTGGCCCTCCAAATATTGTTGAAGTGCTATGATCTTTCACCACTGATTAGGACGAATAGGTGTTGCAGTCCAACAACATCTGGAAGGTCACAAGTTTCCCAACCTGTCTCCTTTGGAGTACATATATAAGCACTATACATATATAAGCACTATATAATCAAAACCCCAGGTGTTTGAAGGACCAGCAGGTGTGGGGAGGACCTTCTTGATCCAATGAGATGTAGAAGATACAGTCACTTATGAGAGTCCACTAGGAAAATATCTGGAGATTCCATCAAGACAATGCCAGAGACCTACCACTGCTTAAGGGAATGTTGCATCTTATGGTGGTTTCCAGCACAACTATAAATTCTGTGTGTAGGGATGTTAAGTGAGTAAAAACTGGATTCTATCTTACAAGGCACACTGTAAATTTATCTGGTTTAGAATAAAAAGACAGTGGCCAGAATCCTATTGGCACTTTACACATAGTGTAAAGGAAGATTGCATAAGACCTGGGGGCAAATCACCACACATTAATGATGTGTTAGTCATGTTCAGGCATATGCCAAGGAATGCAAGCAGCACCTATTAACGAGAAGCAATTTATCACTAAGATGAGATTTCGTTTATGCAAGTGTAACTTGGCAGTAGAATTATAGCAAGTAATGTTGTTGGAATTGCATGATTATGAGTCTTGTTTCCCTACTCACACTTTGGATTAGTGGCATGTAAAGCACCAATGGGGCACAGAAATTGCTTAGGTAGAATAGAAGGTTTCCATTAAAATTGCTAATATTTCACTCTCCCTCAATCCTTATGTCATCCTGCCCACATGATATGCCATTATCTTTGCATTTAACAGTTAATGTAGCATTTACATTAACTGCATATTACAATTTTCGACAACTAATGGATTAATATGATTTTATTTGTTTTTGTTTACCTAAAATGACACCACTGCATTTTGATGTCACTAAAATTTCACAATAAACAGGAAGCCTCTAAACATATTACTATCCTTCTATGAAAAACAATGTTTTCTGTTTCTATCATAATGGATAGCTTCCTTGATAGTTATTGACAGGATGTGAAATAATACTAGGAAAAGTGGAAAGTGGTAAGAAAAGAAGAAAACTTAACATGAGATTGACAATAAAGGAAGCCACAAGCCTCAGTTGGCTAGATCAGAACAGGTGTGCTACTGATAGGACTTTTTAGTGGTCATTAATTCATAGTGTCAGTGTAAGTTGGAAGCAGTTTGTTGGTGTTGGTTATCATAACAATAACAAAAATATGACAGAGTGAGAACCACTATTTTAGATTTCAGAAATGCTATATGGAAAGTATGCACAACTCATCCTAAGTAATGCTACTGCACAGTAATGTAAGTTCAAAGCAGCCTAATGTTTCCCTGACAAACACACATCTATAGAGGGAAATCCCTGATGAATATAGGTAGAAGAACTGTGAGTACTTACCATTTTGTTCTTTCCAAAAAAGAAAATGAGTGACTACACCTCATACAGACAAACAGCATCGAACAAGGAAAAATCATCAAAAAGAAAAAGCACTGACAAGCTGCACCTCTCAAGACGGCTGGCTTATATGAAATTAATTTCCACCAAGGTCTGGTTTCTCACTGCCACCATGTAATTCCAAGTGATTGCACTTCCAAATAGATTTTTTTTGGGGGGGGGGGGGAGCAACAGTGGCTTGACTTTCAATCTACTGAAAAATGAAGCTCTGTTAACGTGTTACATAACATATAATGGGGAGGATTTCCACATAAATAAATTTGGAATAGAATGAGATTCTTCTTGGTATACTACCTATTCCTCATCTTGACCTGGTGGTGACTTTAAAATAAAGGAGGTACAACCCGCACAACCCACACAAATGAAACTGGAGGTAGACTTTCCATTAACCATTACAGTTGTGGTTTTTTTTTTTTTTTTTTTTTTTTTTTTTTTTTTTAAAGCCAGAACAAAATCCTTTTCAGGCCTGGTTCAGCCCCCTATGGATTCTGAGGCTGGAAATTTATTTATTTATTATTTATTTATTTAAAATATTTATAAGCTGCCTTTCTTCTAAAAAGAACTCAAGGCAGAAATTGATCCTTGGACCCTTCATAACTGTTCGTCCCTGCTGTTGACAGAAAATGGAAAAAGAATACTTATAAATGCCTCAAATACAGTAATTTTCCATTGCAAGAGACACCTGATGTTTCAAATATTGGGAGAAAACATACTCTTTTTCATTCTCTAGCATTAACAGAGAAGGAGGGAGACAATATACATATTCCATTGCTAACCTTTTTCTTTGTTCATGTCAGAAGCTGCAGTAAAATCAAGAAATACATCAGATAATTTTTGCCTAATAGCAGGCAATATTAAGAGCATTTGGGACAGCCAACATAAAATCTCCCATACCGTGTTTCCCCGAAAATAAGACAGGGTCTTACAGTATATTAATTTTTGCTCCAAAAAACACATTAGGGCTTATTTTCAGGGGGTGTGTTTTTTTCCATGTAGAACAATCTACATTTATTCAAACATAGTCATGTAATCTTCTTCTGGTTGCTGCACAACGGTGGGGCAGGGTTTTACTTAACTAGGGCTTATTTTGGGGGTAGGGCTTATATTACAAGCATCCTGAAAAATCATACTAGGGCTTATTTTCAGGTTAGGTCTTATTTTCGGGGAAACAGGGTAGTATATGTTGAGGGGCATAGAGTACACAGACATAGGTGTGAAGTTACCTGTTCTTCTCCACACTTGCAAAGAACAGAGAACCTGATGTGTAAAAACTACATTATTCATTTAAAAATCAATGGGCTAGGAAAAAAGACAAGAATCGCATCTGTATTCATTACAGGATTCTTGTTTGGAGGTTCATTTCTTTATAGTGCTTCTCACCTGCTCTTCCCCTCTGTTCCTCACATACATGGATATGTTGTATAGTTGTTTTCAAAGAGCACTGGAGCCGCTTTGGATTGGCTCAAACCCATGATTTTTGAACTAAGGAACAGAAAATGATCAAATGCAAACACTGGGATTCCCCTGAGAATGGCTTGGAGGTTTATCTCCCTAGACTCATGACCTTTGGGAACTTCTGGAAAGTGAGATAAGACGTGTGCACATTCAGAGCCCTTCAGAGCATCTTGTTTAATCCCATGACAAAGCTCTTCGGTCCAGTAGTGGCAATGAAAATGGGGGAGGGGTTGATTAAAAATATTATTAAAATATACTTTAACCTCCTTGGATAAATTGCCAGTTTTCTGTACTGTGTGGAACAAAGCAAATTCATTGCAGGACTGACGTTCTCCAACAAGCAATGACCTGAAGGAGAACCCACGCAGACACTCCACCCTTGCCTGTTATCAGGAGTCTGCCATCTGCACACTGTGCAGCCATTTTCTTGCTTACAAAGGAATAAAAGAAATGGCTAGATATATAATGAGCCAACAGGCAAAAGGGGGAGCAGTTGCCATGCAAAGAAGTGGAAAATAAAACTTACATATATTATTATTCACATGGCATCAGTGAACAGGGTGATGTGCATGTCAGTATATACTGGCAGAGAAAGGAAAACGGGTCTTTGTTTGTTGTGCACCAGGCTTCTATAGTGAGGTCATCAACTGCCAGAACAAATCCAAATCACCAAAGCAATTCTATCCTCTCCCCCAGAACAAATGATTTTGTCATTTATTACATTTTAAGCAGCGCCTGGATCCAAGTCCTGGATAATCGCAGTACTTAGTGTCTTGAGAGAGTGCTCTAAGCTCTAAAGGCCTGAATCATTACTGTGCTTTTCCATTTTTAACACCCGCACAATTCTGCCGATTTCAATATAGCTTCATAGCGTAAAACCAGGAAACAATGGCGGTAGATCAAATCCAATGACCTTAAACTGCCTTATAATAGCAAGGAAATATTCACCCCTCCCTGCCATATCTCTGTGTGTGTGTGTTTGCACGTGCACATACATATGTGTGAGAGAGAAAAACAAGGCGGAAATGAGCTAGGTAGAGCCTTACAAAGTGTTAGTAACACATTACCTCCAAAATTAAGATTAACACATATGTATTATGCATTTTCAAAGTAACACTTAACAACGTTAGCCATTTTCAATAACAACTAATGCTAATGTATTAGCCTTTTTCACCAACACATTCAAGCTCTGGTCTCAGTTCATACTCCTGCTACAAAATCCCAGTCTGCTGAAATAAGGCCTTACATGGGAGAAATGTTTTTTCACATTGTTTTTTTCCTTTCTTTTTTTCCCTTTTTTTTTTAATGGAAAGCCAGCTGCCATTAACAGACTCTATCAATAGTGACACCATCAGTCTTTTCCATGGATGAGTGAGAAATTGGCTCAGTGGAGTTTTATTTAATAGATTTACCCAATCTGAAGAGCCACAATTTACAATTTGAAATTTGTTCTGAACTTGCAATGTATGCCATGCAACAAAGAAAAAATGTGTTCGACAAAATTTATACAAAAATGCACAAAGAAAATTGCACACAGTTCTAAAACACACACTAAAATACTTTAGTCAATGTGCATATTTTCATTCATACATTTGAAAAAGTGCACACAGAAACTGTGTTTGAAAAGTGTGAACACATAAGCACATTTTTGTGACCAGAAAAAATCCACAAAACTGGGACAGAATAGAAAGTGGAAATCAGACAAAGCACAAGCTTTGCAGATGTATATATTGATTTCATAATAAAAAAGCAACCTTGAGCAGGTTGGACAAAATATACAGAGACAAAACACATGATCAGCTAGGAGAAAGGATTACTTTTCATTATTAACAATAACAATACTCAACAAGCATATAAAATTTGTAAACTGCTGTACAAAAACTGAAGAATGAGATAGTTTATGGCCATAGCCTTACCACCTAATACGTAGATCTAATAAAAAAGCAAAGGAAATGGGGAAGGAAGAGGAAACAAGGTATTGGAGCAATATTTGGTTTGCTGGCCAATGCCAGGGACCAGCTCAGTCCCAGTTCGGAAAGGGTGAAGCAATGTCCCTGCAGCTCCTCCTTTTGTAGCTGATGGGTTGTTTAGATTCAGTTTAGATTCCCCCTTACTGTGATGTTCTTCTAGGAGTCTGAAGGCACAGGTTCCCAGTGGCAATGGCTCCTCTGGACCAAGGGATGAGGGGAGAATATGTTTCTCCTTCAGATTTCCAATCCTTCCCTTTTAAAAATTTTTGGTTTCCTCTTTCCAATCAAAGATCCCAAGAACTTGTTTCAGGTCTGGACGAACCAATTGTGAATTAAACTCACGTGCACATTAGTAGGGTTGAGGCAGGGAAGAATCCATTATGTTTTGCCTGAATTATTGAATTCCTGTAAATCTGACAAACATTTCAGCAATAGGCCCAGTACACATCCTCATAGCATGCATACACCAAACAAACCACAGGAGGCTGGACCATTAGCTTTATTGTCTGGGAGGCACCACCCTATCACTCCCTGTTGCCCATTTACTACTTCTTGTCAAGCTTGATTTTAAACACACTACATGATGGGAATTCCATCGTTTCTCTTGGGAGATTAATCCACAATCTAAAAGATTTCAGCTGAAATTTCACCCTTTTTAATTTTTCCAAGGAGATGTCTCTAAAGAAATGGTTTCCTTGAAGAGAAAGGAACTGACATGACAGCCAAAACAATAAATCAGCTTTTTATCCTGAAATACTTGAAAGGGGAGACACCTCTCAGAAACATATGATCTCCTCTCTGTTAGATGAAGTGAAAGCAATCTGCCCAAGAGAATACTGAAGGGAAAGTATACTGATACTGTGATTGGGTTCTTTCTCAGTTGGAGGCGGGTCTTTCTTTTCCGCGGGAAGAACAGACGGAGACGAAGATAACGGTATAAACATGGCTTCTTTATTCTTCTTAACTTCAGAATTATCAACATAAAAAGGGTCTAACAAACTCAACTCTGGCAGTAACTTGTAATTCTTAACATTTGTCTCATTCACATCTTTTATTCCCTTCATTCCCCTTTCATCCCATGGGGACTTTGATTGGTTTGATTCCATGTTGGGAAACTCAAGGCTGCACAAATCGTCCTGCAACAAGGATGTTTCATGTAGTTCCCCTCCAGATATGGTAGGTAACTGGTGGTACCAACGTAAGTTACCTTCTTCCCTATATCTTGGGAGCGGGGTACCGCCACCATACTCCATCCCGTCTTCAACTTAGGTCTAACTTTCTCCACCGAGCTTGTGGGATTAGGCAATAAACCCCCTCCGGTTCTGAGGTTCGGGAACTCGCGGGAGTTCAACAGGTTCATACCTTTGCAGTCCTCTTTCCTCCGTCTGAGTACTCTTTTCCTCTCTCTCTATTTCATGTCTCTCCTCCTGTTTTCCTCCTTCCTCCTCCTTTATATTCTCATCCCATCTCATCAAATCTAACTCCTCCCCTTTTCTGACTTGTCTACTCTCTGCCAGGAATATCTCCACTGCTCTATTCCTCCCCACCTCTTCCTCCACTAACTGGATCAACTCTCCTACTGCACAGTTAGTCACTAACTCTTGTCTGTTTTCCTCGGAGGACGGCACACTAAGCTGGCCTCCTTCACAGATACCATTTTGCTTATGGCTGTGGGGTGGGATGAACATGCCTGCATGTGAATTACTCAATGAACTGCATAAATTAAAAATAAAATTACAATTAACTGACCACCACCACCAAAAACATGAAGTTAGCAGCATGAAGGGTAGGAAACAGAGTTGTATTACTTTCAATAGACATATTATGAACTTGGAAAGTTACTTTTTAAAGATAATTAGTTACAGCTACATTTTTGAAGCTCCAAACTTTTGTTATCTGCTGCTATTGTTGTACATTTTACAAAGGGAACTCTTTCTTATTGGCTAAAATTTTATTATACGTTTCTTACATATTTACACCAGCTCTACTCCACCAGGAAACACATTTAAGTAGATAGATCATATGCCCCCATAACTGTAAAAGTAATTAAAAACTAGCTCTGGTTACAATGCAGTAGGGGTGAAGCTGTAATGTAACTAACTGTGACATTACTGATACAAAAAAAAAGGAATAAATTATAAGTAACCCATTTTTTGCAACTAGTTGCTTTCAAACTCTGGATACTACGCAATAGGCAACCACGACACATGTAAAATGGCAATCTGTCTGCAAATCATTCACTTGTCTTTTTCAGATAGCAAAATACTATGTTCTGAACAACAGGAAAAGGTAATATTAAGCCATCCATCCATTTTGTGTATACACTGTCTTTCTTCCAATTTCAATATGCCTGAGATAAAAATATTCGAGAAGAGTAAAAGAAGACATTTTGAAGTCAAAGAGTAACAATTTAAATTTGGTCATTCAGAAAGTTCTGAAAATGTTCAGAGCGCACATAATCTTCACATGTGTAAAAAGGACTGATCCTACAACTTTTTGACACCTAAAGTTATATACCACATACAGATGCCTGCTATGCTTACAGTTGAAACTTACTTAACTGTTGGCAATGAGACAGTGGTCTCCACTGCAGGCCAGTTTAGGAAGTTCAGGACAGATACTGTGGCATATACAGCTCTGTCCTCCTACAGGGGTGAAGACCTGGAGAGTTCAGAAGAGGGTAGATAGTAGATCACCTCTGCTGCCCAGCATCTGTTGCCAAAGACAATTACTTAAGTTTGCCTAATGGTAGGGCTAATCCTGCACAGGAAGAATGAAGTCTGAACACCTTTATCTCCAAACTTTCCATGTTAATACATCCCAAAACTAAGTATACAATGTGTGTAGGAAATTACTTTCTCAATGCCACCATTTCTTAATATCTTTGGTCATCCTCCAGTTCTTACTGTAATATTTGGCAAGTGTAAATACTAAGTCCCTAATCACTTCCTGCAGACAGTTTTCTCTCTTATATAATTCTTGTGTTTTAGATACTCCACTGCAGTGCAACTTTTCTCAGTCCTTTCCTTTTTCCTTTTTTCTTTTCATTTCAGGCCCCTAATTGCCAAGTCCCTTATCCCCAGAACATAGCAACAAATGTCTAAGGGTATTGAGTTTGAAGTTACTAATTCCTTTCCTTTGAATAAACATTTAACTCATCAATGGAGGGCAGCATCTTTGAAATCTGAGATCACAGTTCTCTATAAAACAAACAAGCAAGGAAAGAACAAGGGTGATTAGTATAGAACAAGGAAATGTAATTACAACCAAGACTGCATTCTACAATAAACATATGGATCCACAATATGCAAATATATTAATGGCTGACTTAGAACAACACTCTCTTAGCTGTTGTACCCCCCCAAAAAAACACTCCCCTGTCTGAGGTACATTGAATGACAATTTTTTGACCTGCACCCATGGAAAAGAGGCCCTAGAGAAAATCCACCAGGATTTCAATGACTTTCATCCAAGTACTGTATTAACTTTAGCCTGGACCAGTTCAGACAACAGATGCATTTTCTTGGCACTACTATAAAGCTACAACATGGACATTTTAGCACTTGTTGTTGTTTAGTCGTTAAGTTGTGTCCGACTCTTCGTGACCCCATGGACCAGAGCACGCCAGGCCCTCCTGTCTTCCATTGCCTCCCGGAGTTTGGTCAAATTCATGTTGGTAGCTTCGATGACACTGTCCAACCATCTCGTCCTCTGTCGTCCCCTTCTCCTCTTGCCTTCACACTTTCCCAACATCAGGGTCTTTTCCAGGGAGTCTTCTCTTCTCATTTTAGCACTACACTGTATCAAAACTGCTGGGCAGCTCAATGGTTTAGGAGCCAGAGGTTTGGTGTTAAATCCCCCACTGTGTCTTCTTGACAGGGGCTGGATTCAATGATGCATGGGGTCCTTCCAGCTCTGCGGTTCTAAGATTATTATCATTATAAAATCCTCTGATTGATATACCTACCTGCATGCCTCTACCTTCTATCCTGAACACTCCACTAAATCTGTTATTTACAGCCAAGCCCTCAAGTACAATTGCATGACCTCAGATCCACAAGATAGAGATTCCAAACACAAGGAGCTCCAAAATGTATTTCTCAGATTTCAGTACCCATTCAATTTGGTTAAAGAACAAATTAACAAGACGAATACCAAAAAGCAACCTACTGCAAGACAAGCCTAGAAGAGAAAACAATCGAATTCCACTAGTGAGACCACTCACACACATCATAAATTATCTCCAATCCATCTTCTACAAGAATACTTCATTTTTCCAAGCACTTGGTGGCAGGCCTATACTTGCTTACAGACAACCCTACAATCTTAAGCAACTGTTGACACACAACAAGTTAGACAACACTGATAAAACAATGGGTCCTACACCCTTCTACAAACTCAGATGCCAGCTCCGCCCCCACATTTACTCTGACAACATGATCACAGGACACAACAAGGTCACACACAACATCAAGGATCACATCTGTTAATGTGATCTATTCCATCTTTTGCCAACAATGCCCATCTGCACTCTACACAGGACAAACAGGATGTCTCTGTGCAAAAGTATTAATGGACATAAATCCATGCCAATACACAGAAATCTTTCTCAAATCACTTCAATCTACTAGGATACTCTTCACAAGATATGGGAGCTGCAATGGTGGAAAATGAACCTGTATGAGTACTAAGGTCATCAGGGGAGGCCTTTCCCTTGGTCCTACCATCTTTATAGGTGCATTTGATGGGAATAGAAGATAGGCCCTTCTCTGTCGCTGCTCCAATACTTTGGAACTCACACCCACAGGAGGCTAGGCTTGCCCCATCTTTGTCGTCCTTCCGCAAGCAAGTGAAGACCTTTCTCTTCAGGCAAGCTTTCTCTCGATGACTGGCTGCCTGAGCGTGATTTTTTTAGATGGATTGTTATGCATCACTACTTTGATTGTGCTTTTAATATTGCTTGTCTTTTTCATTTCTAAGAGGGGTAATTTGTTTATTAATAATATTTTTAATATTTCTATACTTAATATTTTTAAATATTTCTATACTTAGTGTTTTTAGCTTTAAATATTACCTTTTAATGATGTACGCCACCTTTGTATACTAATTGTTTTGTTCTTAAATATTGTCTTTAAATGCTCTAAGCCACCTTGCATTCTTTTCTAAGGAGGAAGTCAAAGTAAGTAAGTAAGTAAGTAAGTAAGTAAGTAAGTAAGTAAGTAAGTAAGTAAGTAAATAAATAAATAAATAAATAAATAAAATTACAGAAGAAGAATTCAGAGGAAAACAGCTGAGATAAAATAGATACACGTGCTGAATATCCCTCTCAACTGATTAAATATTAGCCAAAGTTTCTTAAGCCATTAAGAAATATAATAATTATGTTATCTACTGTTATTTTCCTTCTCAACTTAACCAAAGGCAAAGTCTGTCATTCTCTACATTACCTTAATGTTTGTTTCCTTAATCATTGTTGTTGTTTACAGAAACAAGCTTTAAAAGCACTGAATACCAAACGGAGGTCTTAAATCATTACTAAGTGTGAAATGCAAACAAACACCACTGTCCCTTTTTTTTCTTAGAGCCTTGCATGAATGTTTTACCATGTCTGTATTGTAACTCTTATGTCTGAAAAACTGGACAATGTTTCACAAAAGCTTACATTAAAATGTAACAGTTAGTCTTTAAGGTGCTATAATGTTTGTTTGTTTGTTTGCTTGCTTGCTTTCAATGTACCCTCTAATTTTCAGCCCAGCTGGGCAGGGCTCTGCCTCTCACACGCACAACTTCATCCCTGCGTACGCACAAGACTGCACAAACACACCCCGCACACAGGGTTCCGTTGCGACTGGATCCTAATGTGTTTGCTGTGTGGACGAGGAAGACAGCTGTGTGAAGGGAGGCAGTGATGCGTGCACACACGTACCCAGTTTAGAGGGAACCTTGCTTGCTTTTGTTTCATTTTGTTTCTTCTTAAGATAAACAAGTTGTTCCAAAGTTGTACTTCCCAAAGCATCTACATATTCTCCATATCTCATAGAGTTACACAAAGAATAATGAGGCACAACAGCATAGAACTGGAGTGCATGCTTTGTGTTCTGAATGTCCCACTCCGAGTTTCAATCCTTTGCAGTCCTTCTGGGCCAAAGAGTTTTTCCATCCTTGCTATAAAAATGAATATAAACTTTTCAAAATCCTTGGATATAAACTACTCAAATCTTTCATGAGACAGAATTAAGGCATACCTACAAAGGAACTTTAAAAGGCATGCATATTATTATAATCAGCTGGGACTTAGTTTACTTCAGACAAGTGTAGAACTAAGAACTTCACAAACCCCTACTCTTACTGAGCCCATGCCTTCTCTCTCACTTGCATCTTTCCAATGCATGTGACTTTCGGGAAATCACTTCATTCCTTTGAATTTCCTACTCACAAAAGTTCGACACTGTGCCTTGGGATCTGGAATGAGCATCAATAAATCCAAAAGATTTTCTGCCACTGGCCTTTAGAGTTCTATTGCATTCCCTTCTACATAAAAGTTTCGTTATTTGCTCTAGAATGCCAGATAAATTATGTTTCAAATAATTTTATTCTGACACCTTTTCCATCCCTCATGAAATTTCAAGCTGTCAACTTCCAAGGTTTTTTTTTATTTGGAATAAAAGTCTGCTTAAAATCTGCTTAACAGCCTCCACCACTCACTTTAGAGACAGCTGAATTTCATGGCTAGATGAATCAATTCCTATATCTGGTCTGCACAGTCTATCAAGTGGTTTGGAATAGATGTTATGGCGGAAGCTATGTAAATGTCAGTTATTCATTACTCATTAATAAAAATCATGATTTAACACCCTCACTTCCTTTGCTTTCATTTGAGAACTGCTTTTAAAAATGCAAATATGCCTTTAAAAATACCTTTCACATATTTCCATAAAATCTGGAAAAATGCTAGCAAAACGGAAAAAAATGTCAACGAGAAGGAATAAATGTAAAAGGGAGGGAGGATTCAAAATGGTGTGTGTGTGTGTGTGTGTGTGTGTGTGTGTGAAAGAGAGAGAGAGAGAGAGAGGGATGGGGGGACTACAAAGAAAACCAGGAATACCCATAGCTGGCACCAGAACAAAACTTCAAATTACTACTTGATGCTTTGCATAATCACATGGAAAAACACCAAGCAATAAACCAAGAGATGTGGATTTTAAATGCTTTTTGGCATAGAATATAATCATACAGCTAAAAGGGAACTTGAAGGTCACCTAATGCATCTCCCTGCTCAATGCAGACTGTACAATGCAGGATATGACTACAAGATCTCTGACAGATGGCTGTCGAGCCTATGCTTAAACGCCTCCAGCACAGAAGAAGCCACCACCTTCCAAGACAGTCTGTTCCAACATCAAACAGTTCCCACCATCAGAAAATTATACTTATGTTTAGCTGAAAACTGCTACCTTGCAATTTCCAGCAATGTATTATCTTTTGGAACAACAGATAGCAAGACTGTTCTATATTTCATGCAACAACACTTCTGATATTTATCTTGTCTCTTCTCATTCTTCATCTAGAACCAGAGCAGTTTCCAGCTGTTGGCAGAAGATTAATAATCTAACGACACTTGCTTCCATTCATGCCCTATTGCAGGGGTGAGCAGAGTACACCCTGCAGGCCGGATTTGGCCACCATGAAGTCACTGTGGTGGTGGTGGGGGGGGTTGGCTTACCAGATTCCCCCCACATGGCCACTGGAGTTGTATTCTTCTCCCCTGCCCTGCTCCACCCCACCAAAAAATTCCTTCTATCGCTACACGTCTTCAAGTAGACTGATATCTGATTCTATCACAGTACTCAGTCAAAAATGATCCAGTAGTCCCATGAAATTTATGAAAACCTATTCACAAAATTTTAGTATTACTTAATACTATGCAGATCACAGCCCATGATGCCTGAAAAGAGTGTTTAAAATCCTACCATACACCTAGCACAACACAATTTGTCATAACTAAGCCACAACCTATTAAGGTAAAAGTGAAGAAGAACCTAGAAGTCTTCATGAAAGGCAAGTGCTGGGTCAACCGGGAACCTCCACATATAGACTTGCCTCTCATGAAGGGAGGATCATTTCTCCCATCAACTACTTGGAATTCCTTGGAAGGAAAACAGTAAAAATATATAAATGAATAATTAAGAAATAATCTACCAATGTGCTTATTATTCATGTGTTTCTTTGAGGGTTTTTTTTTAAATGATTTATGTATTTGTGCTGCTGCTTCCAGAACAGGATGGCTCTTCAGAAACCACTATAGAAGCCATTCTGGGAGAGAGGGGCAACCAGCAGGAATTGGATGGTGTCAAGTCACAAAATTGTTTCTGCTTCCTCTCTCTGCTCCTCAGATACAATGGAGATATCCTCAGACCAAGGCATTTTATCACTCTGTAAATCACTGTTCAGTAGGCATTACAATCATCACTTATCTCATTCCCATGAACGAGAAACTGCCAAAAATTATTCTTGCTCATAAGAGGGCAATATATTTTCTGTTGGTTATGACCAGAGTTTTTACATTTATGAGAAAAAAAATTCATACAAATAATATAAATTGCACAAAACTGTGATTACTGATGCTTTCTTGTATAGACAATTAAAAATCAGAAGCACTAGATAGGTTTTTTTTGTACCTTTCCCCCCTACACAATCAGCCAGTCTTTCTCTTACTGCTGTGTATATGTTTAGTTTCACAAAAGAAAAAGACACTAGTTTTGCACATAGGCATTTTGCAAAAAAAAACCTCCAGTAACCTTGGCGGCAAAAATATCTCACTATCTTATCTATGAGGAATCTCACAGAATTTGAAAATCACTTCCGAATGTGTCTTATCAGGTTGAGACAATCCAAGTTAACAAGAATAAAGAATTTATCAGCTATTCTTCATAATTTTACTCTATGGGGTTCAAATAGAAATATCTTCACAAATCTTGCACTCAAATAAATAAACACCACTTTCCTCAAAGAAGCACACTTATGCTACAAAAAAAAACCCAAAGCCTCTAAACTATAACCTATATTTTATATACAGATCTACATACTAGCTGGTCTCCACATTGAAAAATTAATTCTTCTTGCCTCACTAGATAGCAAGTATCTTTTTTCAAGAAGATAAGTATTTTTGTGCAACTTAAACAGAATTGTACAAACGGACAAACATGTTAATGCAAACATTGTATATATTTTAATTGCATTTTAATTGTTTTGTCTTTTTATTGTATTTTAATTGTTGTAAGCCGCCCAGAGACCTTTGGGTAGTGTGGGCGGCATATAAGTTAAATAAATAAATAAATAAATAAATAAATATAAAATGGCAAAGGCTGCTGTTTGTTGCATGCATTCTTAAGATTTAGAAGCATCAGGGGGCTTTTTATGTCTCTTTTAACAATGAGCTATTGTTCTATGCTTCCTGTGTACATTCATAATTTGCTTCTCAAAGGGAAAGGACACTTGGGTATGGTAGAACCCTTAATACACACAGGAAACCTGATAAAGCAGGTTTCCTGGTACTGTGAAGGTGTCCACTCATGTTCAAGTGGCCATGAATAAAAATGCCTATTCAATGTTCAATACTAGAGTCAGAAATTCAGAGAAAAGAGCTAGTGCAAATGAGGATGTTGGAGGGCAGGGTCAGCACATTTGGCCTCATGTCTTCCTTCCAGTACCTTGTTTCTTCAGGGCTTCTAATGATGCAAAAGGCTGATGTTTTAGTTACTGGTGACTATGTTGGTCATTTACCTTGCAATCTACGTCAGATCAGGCACAAATGAATTCAGATAAAAATCCAGTGTCTACATGACATGAAGTTCAATGTGGGAAAACCTGTTGTGGAAGCATTTTTTTTTTAGCTGAGAATAGTCTTTTGTTGTTGTTCAACTCACAGGGGTTGTTTAAATTTGTTCCAATCAGGCTGATATCACTTTTGTTCACTTGTTGCCAGTATGATGACCTGATCTGATACAAAGGGGTGCTTGCAGGGATATCAGTTCCCCTCAACCAAACACCCCTAGTCTCCACACATGGACTTTTAAAAAATAAGTTACAACTGGGTGGTGGAACAGAGGTTTACTAGGTCACTTGGGAGAACTAAATAAACAAAAAGAGAGAGAGATGGAAATTGCTAATTCACATCTTATTGGCACCTTAAGGCAGCTTCTGCTGTTGGAGCTCCATGCAGACTGTGCTCTCTGCCTCTGCCCCGCTGATTTCTGCAAATTGTTGTCTGGACAGCTACCGCAATTCACCCAAGGAAAACCAATTTGAAAAATTGTGAATACACAATGGATCAAAATTTATTTTCTCCACTAAGTTTTTGCACCATCAATTTCCTAAAAGGGAGTGGAACAGTTTTCAATGTGTGCACTCTAAAACTGGAAAGACAACTTGAATACAAACAACATTTCCTTGATCTAGACCATTATCAATAAAAACATTTCTTCAGTCAACTAGATCAAAGGAGTGTGTTAAAGCAGTCAAGCTAAGCCAAGCTCAAATTGGAAAGCTGTGCAGTCTTCTTTCAATTGTGTCCACAATCATGCTGTTGGCAGTGCTGCTGTTTATTTAATGCCAGCCAACCTGGATAGATGCCTGTTGGGCTTCTTATCTTGTTAAAAAAACACTGCTTATTCAGTCATTAATATTTAACATCGGCATTAGTGCTTTGACTTCCTGCAGAGCAGCTTTTATTTAGGTCTTGAAATGGTAGATCTCCTCTCCAGAGAAGAGACAGACAAATTGAGATAATAATACTCTAAAAGGAAGTGGTTTATACTCTAAATTCATTCTGAATGCTGATTTCAGAGGCCCCAAACTTGTACATGTTAATACTGAATTTCTACTTAGGGGAAAGATGAATCTGTCAGTTTTGTTTTCTTTCATATTCACTTTTCCCCATTTCGTGTTCTTTCCATCCTCAATATGGGATTTTAAAATTTTGTTAAATTGTTCAAAAATAATTGAGACTGATTTTTTCATCCAATGGCATTGACAAATTCAGTCTCTAGCATTCCTCACCCAGATGAGAGACTGTTCGCTCCGCCAGGCGCGGAGCTGCTGTGGCAGGGACGCTTTGCCCGCCTGCCTGGAGAACAGCGTCACAGAGTGATGACGCCGCTCTCAGGGAGGGGAGGAGGGGCAGAGCCTTTAAGAGGTGGCGTCCCTCTTGCCCAGCCTCTTCTTCTATCGGCCAAGCAAGAGGGAAGCTGCGCTGCTCTGGCGAAAGCGGTTTCACTTTCCCCGCACGTGGCTGAGGAGCCTCCAGATTTTCAGGTCGTGCAACAGTGCGGCCCCTGGTTGTCCTTACATTTGTTTGATGGAGAAGGGAGAAGATTGGTACCTTCCACCAGTGCTGCAGTACCAGCACTGCCAGTTGCAAGTGAGGCAGCAACCACATCACACTCGACACATATAGAAGGGATGTGGCCTTGGGGGGAAGTTAGCCTCAGATGACTGCCAGTTTACTCCCCTGCAGCATAGGGAGGGGTTCACCCACAGTGGGAGTGCCTGTACCGGATTTGAAGCCTTGGATGGCACCTTACCCGCAATGGTCTCTTCCTAGTCAAACGCCAGCTGGCTGGATAGGTCAGTGGTTTAGGTATTGTCTGCAGAGCTAGATGTTGGGAGTTTGATACCCTGCTATGTGTGCTGCAAGTAAAGCCACCTGTGTGGCGTTGGGTAAGCTGCACAGTCCCTGGACGTAAGCGCCTTGGGTCTTTTTTTTTCCCCCGTGCTCTGGCGGGCCGGGTGGTTCAACCCCGCCTGTTTGCTGAGAATTAATGCTAAGGGGTCCTGCAGCCAAAAACAGTGCAGGTTCCATCACCAATGCTTGATATGTGAAGTGCCTCATGGTTCAGCTACATGTCTCAGGGATTGCCCTGGACCAGCTGGCAACAGAGACAGCGGTGGTCCCAAGCTGCAGCCATCCGGCCCATCTGCTGCTTCAAAAGGGCCCCAGTCCAATTAACCTGCCAACACTAGTAACTGGTTGCTTTCATATCCAGATAGAGAAACAGCCTGATATTTTACAGGATGAATTCAAGTTTGGTTTTAGGATCCCTGTGCAGGTAGTCAGGGTGGCTACTACGGCAAATAATTTGAAATCAGTGAAGGGTATGGAAGATGTTCTTAGAGAAAAGTTTAGGAAAGAAGTTGCCGAGGGGTGGATGGCTGTACCTTTCACTGAGCCATCTCTATCAAATTTGCAATTCTCCCCATTGGGGGTGGCCCCTAAAAAGGTCCTGGGTGGGTTTCACCTAATTCATCATTTATCTTATCCAGCTGGGGAATCAATCAATGACAAGACTCCCCAGGAGCTATGCACGGTCTGTTATACTTCATGTGAAGCGGCAATTGGATGGTTAGATCCTGTGGCAATGGGGCAGAACTCCCGAAATCTGACATTAGGTCAGCATTTCGATTATTGCCTGTTCACCCAGCAGATTTTGAGTTGTTAGGTTTTCAATTCGAAGGACAATTCCATACTTCTACCAATTATAATGGCAGAGACCCTCCAAGCAGAGGGTCTCTGCTTCTCTTAAAATATATGTCATACACTTTTTATCTATATGATCTCTCCCACCCTTCTCTCCTTCCTGTATATATGTTTCATAGTGTTTAGTAGTGTCAACACTTTCCACAGATTTCTGGTTTGGTTTGAATTTTTAAGCTTAGATTCTCCCTGTCATCTTCACAACGAATGCTTCTTCTGATATGTACCATCAAGTTGCAACTAGATTATGGCAACACTAATTGGGATTTCAACATATGTGAAACATTTAAGGAATCATTTTACCTGTGCCACCCACAAGCTGGAATTTCTAAATGATAGACTAGGTTACCTAAGTCCTAGTCCATCACTCTAACCACTACATCACATAGTCAGCTCTTTTCTGATATACATTTTGATAAATCTGGACTGACTTAACAAAATAGCAGATAATTGCAACACAGTTGATTCATGTAATGAAGACCCTAACAAGATACTGTTGTCGAAATCCTTCTTGATAAAAAAATACAAAAGCAGAGGAAGAAAGCACAACTCAGGTGCTAATTCAACAAAGAAGTTTCTCATTCTGTTGTTCTCTCATAGCCTCATTAGTGTTCATCTCTAACCCGTCAGACAATCATTAAGATAACACTATATAGGCACCTTCTCTATGGTATCCCCACAAGCGACCCTTCCAGCCTCTTTGTGAAGTTGTATGAAGGCTATAGAATCTAAAATGAAACCAACAAGGTCTTGAAGGTTTCTAGATCTGCATTCTGGTGCTGATATGGTCCTTCAAACTAGAGATGCAAAGAATAAATTTGATTGATTGTTTCCTCCCACCCCATAGCTATTAACTTAATGTTTAACCAATGGCTTTTCTAAACTATAATCCACCAAACTGTCTCTCGTGATTCTCATTATACTTAGACTAGGACCTAGATAGGATCTGGATATTATTACTATTACATAAAGCTTGTAGAGCTTGTAACATTATTTTTTAAAAACTAATGTATTAGGATTAGTAATTGGTCACAATCCATCTGAATAATAATAATGTACCGGCAAGTCAATTCTGGCTTATGGTGACCCTTTCCAGTGTTTTCTAGGTAGAGAATACTCAGAAGTAGTTTGCCATTCCCTTCTTCTGGGGTCACCTGGGACTGTGTAGCTTGCCCATGGCCACACAGGCTCTTCTCCCAGGAGGCATAGTGAGGAACTGAACTCCCAATCTCTTACACCACTGTAAACCCATCAGTGTACATTTAACTGCTAAATGATTGCTAGTTAAGAATTTCTTGTTGCACACAAAGTCATGTGACTGCTGTGCAATAAGAAATACAGCCCCCAACTTCTTAACTAATGGCAATTGGCTTCTGAGATTTAAGCCAATGGAAATAAGGCTACCAGGCATTAAATATTAGGATTCTGGCCATTACTTTTTCAAAAGATTATATGTGAGTATTCCTTATTCCTTCTTGCTCCTTCAAATTGGAAAATGGCCCTAACCCGTCCAAATTGTCCCATTTTAAAAACTTTAATAAAAGTAACAAAATGGGCTCAAGAGGTCAGAACCATCCCCTCCCCCAATGACCCTAATGTAATGTTTTGGATGTAACACTACTATTCATTATGAGAAAAAAAAACTAATGCTGTTAGTGCTGACATAGTCATATTAAAAATAAACATTGTTAAGCGCTTGCTACCCTAAAAAGTAAGCGAAACATGTAATGTCCTTACCTGTAATGTATTCTGTAAAATACCTTATCTCTGAAGGCACCATGTAAATAAATGTATAAGCTAAGTAAGTAACACACACTGTTTTGGCGAACACTTGGTTTAAAACTCTTAAAAGCTTCTCATAGCTTTGTAGCTAAATATTTTTAGTTTGCTGCTGCTGTTTGGGTGTGTTTTCAGTTTGCTTGTTTGTTTGCTTTTCCAGTTTAATTCTTAGTGATTTTAATACAATTTTATAGTGTTAATTTATGTGTTTGTTGTAAACCACTTTCAGAAGCTAGGTAGCAAATAAGTACTACATATATAAATATAATAAATGAATACTTCACACTTTATACTATGCCATATTATTTCTTTTTCTTGTGGCAGCATTTTACAATCATGATTAAGAAACAAAATAAAAACCCAATCAGCTTTTGAAAGCAGAAAACAGACATACACCAGGACACCAGAATGTGATGATACAGCTTATCGCCACTACATCCCCCCTCCCACCCATAGATCCTTAGCCAGCTGATACAGTCTGAGGGAAAGCAAGAGTCTGTGTTAGCAAGAGAAAAGCAAGAAGTGTATGATTGAGAAAAAGCTGCCCAACGAAAGCTTGTGATGTGTGTTACTTATTGCTGGAGGATGGCTATTCAGCAATAAAATACAGTGTTGTCAGTTTCAATATGTACTAAAAGTGATTTAGAAGAGCTTGCTGGAAACAACTTACAGTGCTATCTGATTACAATACACAGGGTAAATCAAACTCATTGGGGGATTATATTATCCCCTCTGACAGCCCCAGATCAATGCCTCCAATTCTGCATGGTTCAGATGAATCTCTAACACTCATCCTCACATTCCTAAAGGGTTCCTTTCACAATGTCCCAGGTTTGAGGAACTTACAAATACCGTAACTAAGAGCAGTGCAAAGCAATGCATTTCTCCACAAGCTATACATTGATAAAAACAAAAATGAAGGAATGGAATGAAGAATGGCACCCAATCCAACCCATGTTTTTACACACTACACTGCATGAATCAATTTATAAATGCAATTAACACCCACTCGGTGCCCCAGATCAGGTGTAGGGTTATCTATCAGAAAGGGACAGACAGTTTATCCATTTTCTCCTTGTTCTAATCATAATAAAAATAGCCATTTTCATCAAGGCCATAACAAGGAGCTGGAATTCCTACAAAATTATTAAGTCAGCTGCCACCTGAAAAGTACCTGTCTGCAAGAAAAAAAAGTTATGGTTTGTCAGTAAAAATATAAGGGTGAATCATGGCTCATTTGACTCTAAGAGACCTTTCTTTATTGAAACAACAACAAAGGTTCAACAGGCATGATGAAACCATCTGGGCAGCTCTTTCACATCAGGTGGTTTCTCACAGGAGTTAGCAGTGTGGCTGCAGGAAATCCACCCTTGTAAGAGGGGGGGAAAGTGCACTCTTTTTCAAAGTTTTACAGAAATCTCTCCCTCCAGCACCTCTGTCTTGCTAAATTGCTACCAGAAATGTAGAAACTCACTGCCAATACACAGCCCAGACCACTGTGAAAAGAAGGTTCATTGACAAGTGCCTCCTTACCAGAATGGGAAACACACCAAAGGACACAATTTTGCATCTCAGAGAACTACTGTTCCTATAACCACCATCTCAAAACAATGTCAAACTGAGAACTGTAGGGAGAGAACTAAAAGAAGCAGCCTACAAACTAAGCGCTTCTCTCATTCCAAATACAATTCCCTGAACACCCTGCTTAGCTTGTGCAAAAGACACCAAACTCTGCTCCCCCACTTCTGGCATCTGCCACTTTACACCAACACTAGCAAGTATGGCCCCTACAGGCATAAATCTTATATGTTCCCGCTGGGAAGATTAACACTCCTACATTTCTTACAACTCTTAATATAAGCACCTTGGAGGCAACCATGAGATGCATATGGCCAGCAGGTCCCCAGAGTCCCATCAGTTGTCAGCCATACAATAATGTACTGAAAGTAAGAAGAAGAGCCTGGCTCTTAGCAGAAGAAACTGGCTCAAATCAAGCCTAACAAGAAAAGTCCACAGGGAGAACAGGAGACAAGTGTGTTTGCATACCTTAGAGCTCTTCTTGCTATCCTGGTCTCCACTATGCAGGCTCACTAACATCCTGCAATATTAACAATTTCCTCTTTGCTCTGACATTTGCTCACAAGAACGGGTAAGCAAGCAGATAATTCAACTGGATATCAGCAAGGAGGAAAGCAAAGCTGACTCTCCTATGCAGCTCTGAAAAGCCAAGAGCTCTGTGGCATCATCAATTGTTGGAAGCCCAACATAAAGGGGCTGAGAGCCAAGATGCAGGGACTCATACAAAAAATTGATCTCTTCCTGCCAAACTAACAAGTTATCCCCACAGTCTAAACAGGCAATACAGCTTTGAAACTTTTTCTATTTTTTATTTTACCTTTTTACTATGACTTTTATATGTTTCTGGATTTGGCCACTATTTTAAGTAGTGATCTTTTAGCATTTTTACTCTGATTGGTCATTATATTTTATACCTTTCCATCAAACCTATCCAGCTCCCTATGGGGTGGACTATACCTCCCATCACTTCCAGTAATCATCTACACCATCCAAGGGATGGTGCAAATAGTAGTCCAACACATATGACGGGTGTTGGTTTAGGGAAAAGGCTAATATTTTGTTTTCCTTGTTAGTGCAACTTGAACTTTTTGAAAAAATAAACTGAGAGTACAATGAGACAGCTGCTCTAGAAAGGATTGCTTTAATGGAAGCAATCTCCTTAAAATGACCCTTCCGTCTGCCAGGGAATCACTCCAGCCTGGCTCCAAAAGAGTAGAAGCCCTGCAGATGGACCAAAAAGGACCATCTTGAGCATGGACTGGGATCAGGCCGGAGTGAATCACGTCATGTATCATGTGATCATCAGGAAACAGATTCAACCAAACGGTTCCACAAGCAGTCCAAATTGCAATCTATTTTCCTGTGTGACCATACATATATAAACACAATGTCTATAGGTAAGTTTTTTTAAAATGTTAATCAGCAAGAAAGGCAGGACATCCTACTCATCACAAAGAAAATCACATTGAATTAATAAAATGATAATTGAAAAATGGGGAAATACCCTGACCTAGATTTCTCTTCCTATTCCCATGACTTTTCATAAAATAAGTACTAGATTTCTTTTGTTTCTGGGAGTGGTGAAAGGGGGGGGGGACATAAGTCCTCTTCTGCTCACGTATCCTCTCTGAGACTAGATATTTCTACAATGAATTGCTTCCGCAATTGCCTTTGTCAAGATGGTATTTTATCAGATGCATCACGAGAGGAGAAAGTGTGTTTGATTCCCCACATTCTCCTCCCATGGAGGCATCTGATACCTTAGCTTTATCACTGCTTGCTTGACCAACCAAGTGTAAATCTACTGTAAATATTTGAGTTGCATATGAAATCCACATATAGATCTCATAATCAATACAGTCTATAACCTGGCCACCAGGTGTGTGTGTGCACACATACAAACAATTATAAAAACACGCAGAAACAGCTTTGCACCTCTCCCTGTACCAAACTTGCCACATCTTCATCTTTTGGGGATCCATTCATTTGGTTGGGAAAAGAGCCTTTTCAGTGGTGCTGCCCTATCTTTCGAATACTTTCTCTGTCAGAGTACCAATGTTACTATTGCAGGTTATTTACTTGCCTCAGTATCTTAAAGCTGTAAAAACTGCTTCAGACATGGACTGTGCTGGTGTTTTTCTAGCTGATTGCATTATTACATTATATTATTTTATTGTATTGTTTCTGCGGCTTTAGTGCTTCTCTCTTTTTTACATTATTTCTTGACAATTTAATCAATTTTTCAATTTGCATGCTTCTATTAAGGTCATAGGAATTCTCTTTTCAGTCTGCTTTATGCCAACACTGATCTGTCACTCCATGCATGGCATGAAAAAGTTACACTCCTTTGATGATGTCATGAGTGTTGACTTCTAGTCCTACAGTACTTGCCCAATTTTTCTGTGACTACATGCTATCTTCTCTCTCATTGCCAGATCCATGAGATCTCCTGCCCAGTGATCAATGCATATTGTAGCAAGATACTCCCGGATCTGTTAAGATAACACATTTAGTCACTAAAGCTGCCAATAAGATCTGCAGTCTATGCCTACCCCAAAGATTATTTCTGTTGGCAAGTATCCCAGCAGTAAATTCTATGTGGAGAAGCCCAATGCTGCTTCAAGTACAAAAGGGAGTAATAAGCAGGAACATAACATTTGGGTTATGGTACCCCCATGTTTACAGCATTTCTAGCATTTATTATGCTGCCACATGTTCTTTTAATAGAATCTGTCTGCACTTTCCTGGAACTGTTTCAATAAGGGGAGTATGAAACTTGCTAGACTCCTGTCACTTCCCTGTTCCCTGAACCCATCCTTTCTCAGTCTTTTGGCTCTTAACCTGTTTTCCTTATCTGTCCCTGTGTGCCTGTAAATATTAATACTGAGTGGCCAGCTGCTGGAAGAAGTAGGAAGGGAAGCTCCTGAGCAGAGTGGAAGATCACACAACAGGGAGGCAAGGAGCAGCACACACTGGCAGGTCAGTGGGTGAGCAGGCAAGGGAAGGGACCGTGCAACATCTGGACTGTGCAGATGACTTATGACAAAGGGACATGAAGTATTTCGTGCCCATCTCTAGCTAGGACTGACAGCAGATATAGCCCAACAATATCTGGAGGACCTCACAGGCACCACTAGAGCAAAGGAGGACAAATCTGGCACTTCTTTTCCTGGGATGAAATGTCAACACCTGAGAAGAATTAAATTGGACTGCCATGAAAAATGAGGGTGTTTTTTGCTGTTACGTGGTTTTTGTGTGTGTGTGTGTGTGTGTGTGTGTGTGTGTGTGTGTGTGTGTGTGTGTGTGTGTGTGTGTGTGTGTGTGAGAGAGAGAGAGAGAGAGAGAGAGAGAGAGAGAGAGAGAGAGAGGGGAGGGAGAGGGAGAGGGAGGGAGGGAGGGGGGGCTATTTAAAAGATAAAGAATTCCACAAGCAGTAAAATACAATATTTAGTACAGATTGGGAGGGGGTCTCCGAGACCAAACTCTATAAACTAGTTCTCAGGGGCTGCACATTGCCCTGGGCCCACACTTTGCCTATCCACACCCAGAGAACACCTCTTTTCCTCAGCTTTGGAAAGAAGAGAAGATATGATTTTGTTCTTCCTGCTCTCTTTCCCATCCTAAAAAGTCCACAGAATATGAAAGCCCAGCTGTTTCAACATGGGTGGAAAAGGTGAGAGCACCGGTAGCAGCATATAGTTCACTAGGGGAATGTGTTCATCTCAACCTGGTTCAAAATAGTATCTGACAAGAGTGAATCACACAAGTTCTGAAAGACTCACAAGAAATAAGCTCGGAAATCTATAGCTGCCTCCCTCAATTTCACTCCCTGTCTGGCTGCTTATTGACTTCCGCTGCTTATATTGACAATGTGTAACGGCGTGTCTGTCTGCTTCTCCATAAAAGTAACTAACAGGGGTGGGATGGGGAAGAGAATTAGAAAGAGAAGTGTGGGGGGGGGGAGTAGAAGAGGAGGTGTGGTTGTGATAGTTAAAGACAAGGAATAAGGAATCTGTGAACTGATGTAGCTGAAAATGCTTTGCAATATTCAGTGCTAAAAGCATGAAACGAAGCATGATACAGAAGCATATATATCTCCAGCTGACAGAACAGAGCAGAAAGCTACAACAGTGATGAAAGACCTTTTCCAAGATACCTTTTACTACAGAAAAAAAATGCCCATATGGTGGACGGATATGGACCAAAGCTTGAAAATGTGACTTTTTGAGATAAAATTCCCAGAATCCAGCACACCTGGAGGGAATTTTTTTCTGGGAGACTTCTGGAAGCTTTAGACCAAAAAAAGTAATACTGGAGCCATATTACCTTGGGTATGATGGTTAATTCTTGCCCACCTATGCTGTGGCCCTGTAAACTGTCTTTCTATTCAGCTGTGGAGAAAAATGTCCAGTGCCTACTCACAATAAAATGGCTTCAGAGGCTCAGACTGCAGCATCACATGGCATTCTAGCCCAACCACAGTGATGCCCTTGCAGTCTGGCGAGTTATGGACAGTGAACTCACATCACTTTAGTCTGAACTTTAAAGAAGCTATCCAAGGTACTAAACCATTTTGGGGATGGGTTTCTGCACCTTGGGTAGTTCCTGTAAAGGCTAGACCAAAACTCAGAACAGATCCATTGCTCTCATGAAATCAAACACCATCCTCCTCTGGTCCCAGTTAACTATAGGAGGAGATATTGCATTCTTGTCTTCCTACAACATTCTTCAATTTACTTCTTTAATTAACTATTAGCAAGAGAAAAGTCACATGCTCAAAAACCAAAATTTCAACCTGTAAAAACATTACAGAAACAAAGAAGGTAAGTATCTACTGAGCTTTGACATGTGTTGAAGTGTGAATACAACTGCCATAAGAATTTTTAGTTTGCAAAACATTTTTAAATGAACTAAAATACACAAATTACAAATATTAAAACAGAATTAAACTCATTCTATTATGATACAATTAAAATAACTAAAAATAATAATACTAGTTTAGGCTTAGTTTAGTTTAGTTTAAAAGGAGAGAAAATCAGCACACCAGCTACAATCCAGGGTTTTCAGACTATTAATTTCTGAGGATCTGCCTAAATGAAAAAGTATTTGCCAGTGAAGGCAAGTAGGGAGGAGGCAAACGTTGCCTTTTTCCACAAAGAGTTCCAGAGCCTAGGAGAGGCCACAGAGAAGGCCCTCTCTTGAGTCTCCACCAAATGGGGTTCTAAAGGTGGCCACATACAGCACACTACAGCAATCCAATTAGGTTATAATGAAGGCCTGTAACACTACAATCAAGTCAGAAGCTCCAGAAGTGGTTATAGCAAATGCCAAGACCTATGCATCTAGGTTCACAGATGAGTCCAGGAATATACCCAAGCTGCAAACTCAAGTCTTCAGGGGGCATGTAACTTCATCCACCACTGGTTACTTACTCCACAATGTGCCTTTTGACTGACCAGCAGCACACCTGTCTTGCCTGGATTGAACTTTAACTTGTTGACCCTCATCCAGTTCATTACTGAATCCAGACACTAGTTTAGAACTGAAACAACATCATTGGATTAAGATGAAAAGGAGATATAATAACGGGCATCACAAGCAAATTGGTGACTGGCTGATAGTTATTCAGCATGGTGGGTAGTGAGGAGGGCTTTCTAAACATTGGTCCTACAACTGCCTTCTTGAAGAGAGGCATTCATCACTCCTTAAAAAGGACCCAAGGTGGCTTCAGACAGACCTTCCCTGGCTGTTTTTACCAGCAAGGAAGCGTAAGCATCCAGTATTTTTCTGGTGGCCTTCACCTCTCCAAGGATCCTGTCCATATACTTGGGCTCCACAAGCGGCTTGATTTGATTTAGCACCCACTGATTTGTTTTTCTAGCAGATGCAATGGCTTCTTTAAAATAAAATAAAAAGCCTATGAGCATGGTGGTGGTATTCCTCCTGTCCTTTTCTTCCAGGTAGTGAAAGTCATGTCCCCTGACTCCTGGCATGTCCTTTATTCCAGATATATAGTGGGAATGGGGAAACATGAACATGTAAGAACCCTTTACTCTGCCTGACACAGCTTTATTTTCTTAAGCCTGTGGAGAAAAGAGGAATTTTCCTAATGCCACTCCCACAGGGTTAAGAAGGGATTTTTAAAACTACTGCTCCTTAAGTATGAGGTCTCTTGCCTTGGGCAGGGGGTTGGACTAGAAGACCTCCAAAGTCCTTTCCTACCCTACGATGATTCTATGATTCTCTTCAATCATCTGAAAGCCACTGTATGCCATGGGACAGGAAAGGGAAGTCTTTAATTACAAAAAACACCACCACCTGTAAAGTTATGTCAGTGCTCAGGGCTGTTACATTAGAAACAACATGACAAACACTAACCTTAAATAACTTTAAATAAAGACACCTCTCCAGGCAGCCTTTTGTCTCACTGCAGTTGTGAATCTATAATAGGAACCCTCTTACGTCCAGTCATTAATTTATTTCAGGAAGAGCTGAGCTTGGCTACCCCATAGTCATGGAAGCCAGCTGCTTCATGATTTGCATTTGGTACAGGGCAATTTATTAGACATGGATGATATTGAGTATATACACGATTGAGTTAGAAATGAATGAAAAAAGCCAACAGCAGAATTCCAGGAGATGGCAGTGCATAAACAGTGAACATACGGACACACACACAAACACACACAGAACAGGAAAACAGCAAAGGCCAAAATAAAATGGAAATGTAATACCACAAGAAGAGCACTAGTCTGAATATACACTTAAAAAGTCTAGACAAATCTAAATAAAACTGATAAAAGGGGAACTTCTTGCATTCTATATAATGGTTTGTTTCATCCACGTTTTCTTTTATTTAATCTACAGAGTTAAAGAGTTCTGAATTTCTTGGGGCAAAAATCCACCTTCTGGGAATCAATTATTGTGTTAATTATGTCCCTATTTCCTTTGACCCTAGAGTAGAAAAGTTCAAATAGCCACATAGTCAACTCTTAGGATATGCATTAAAAACTGAATGAGTTTTGTTATGAACTGTGGCACCTGTTGGAGAACTTGTGGGTTCAAAACCTCTTGAGAAGGAAAGATTGATCCTCCTGTATTTTCTTTCCTCTCTCTCCTCCTCCCTATCTTTCCCTTTCTCATTCCAAAGGTTATAAATCTCCTGATTTGTACATCACATTTAGAACGCTAGTGGCAAACAACACTTTTTAGTCCGAAACCAGCATTTAGCATGACAACCCATCTGGTCACTCATAATTGCAACTTACAACCTACCCTAGTTTTCTACACCATATGGCCTATGCCTCCACAACAGCTCTCATCACTTCTACTCCTTCATATAAATGCATTTCACCAGATTAAGAGCTTTTTCAAAGATAGAGTTTATATGAGTTCAAATGAAACTGAGCAACAAAGACTGAACCTCTGGATAAATCGCTCAGTGCGGAAGCTCCTTGAATGGCTGAACACAAACTAGGGATACCCATTCTTAGCTCTGTTCTAGACTGCCGTAGTAAATTCAAAACCTTGAGCTGAACAAATCTGTTTCATTATTAACATCTCACAGACAGTGTTATTGCTGCCTCTATTCACAAAGTGTGGGAGATGGAGGTCTTACATAAACTCTGTCTCAACTCAAATTAAATCAACTTAGTCAACTGAGTCACAAATTCATGCAAATAAAAAAAACAGACAGCCCACTTCTCTGAACAAAACATTGGTTCCATTCATGCAGGGTACAAATATTGTCAAGAGAAAGTCAAAGATGATTAGGCACAGAAGGTCTCCTAAAGAGCTGTTGGGGTTGTTTTCACTGCAAACTCACCCACCCACCTCCATCACAGATTTCAGCTAACAAACTATTTCATCATCTTCATCTTAAGTGTGCATCTTCATTTTCCATGGTATTGATTTATAATACAATATGTGGATTTTATTAACCAATAAGTCAGAAGCTGCTCCTTGGGGAATCCTGTTCAAAATCCTGGCTGTTGGCCTGCGAAACCCTAACTCACAAGGTACTTTCTTGTTCTCCATGTTTTTAATAAGCAAGCATGGAACCACTAGGAAAGACTGTCCAGAGTTCTGGGGTTCAGTGTCAGCAGTATGTTGACAACACTTTATGGCTGAAATCCTGTTGCTTAGGGTAGCAAGTCACACTAGAGTACGCCCACTGAATCCCAGAGGATTGTGTGAATCAACTTCGCTGTAAGTTTCATAGATTCAATGGGCCTAACTCTTACTGCAACTCACTACGCTAAAACAAGTCACAAGTAGAGTAGGTCCATGTGAATCATTGATCCTACAGAGTTGACTCACCAAATCTCTACTGATATAGTGGTTCTACTTTAGTGCAAGTTACTACACCAAGCAATGGGATTCCAGCCCATTTCTCCTTTTAAGGGAAGTTGTTTTAGTTCTCAAACAGTTTTTGATGTCAGTCATAGTGCTTCTGGGTGAATTTGAAAGGCAAATAAAGGATTCAAGCTGTGCTGAGTAAACTTACATTCTTAACATGGGCATATTTCTGGATTCATTTTGAGCCTAGATGTTCAGGTTTCTGTGGTAGCCATCAGTTAAAGCAGATACACCTGTCTACCTGTGGTGAAAATCTTTGTCACTATGATTTGTCCTCTGCTTAATTTGTAACTGTGCAGCAGATGCACCTTTCCCCCCTAATTTATAACAAGGTGCACGTTCTTAGGCTTATTTTAATATTAAACCACCTTTTTGCTCCTGTACCTGCTACGCAGTCATGTTTGCCAATATGGACTGGAAAAAAATGGGATAGGGAGGAATGTGTGCCATTCATGGGAATGGGTGGCACAATCTTTCCCCAACAGTTGTCCTAGGAGTGTACCTATGCACAACCATTTGAGCTAGTTCAGACATCATAGCAAACCATGGTTTATTGTGAGACAAGCAAACTGCAGTGAGATGCACTCCCCGCTGCTCTTTAGGCACAGCATTTTGCTTCTGTTTTTAATTAACATCCAACCCTAAACTTTTGCTATTTTCACTGTGGTTATGTGCAAATTTGGAAACCGTCACACTGAAAACAAGACAGGAATTGAAAATTCCTTGCTCGTACTGTAGTAAAACTGCCTAAATTGATGACTATGAGGAATTTGTTGAGTATTCAAAATCACCTGCCTTACTCTGCCTCTCAGGATTTGAAATTTTGTATGTATAGACTTTCAAAACACCTAATGATAGGCTTGGCATCACATGATCTTTCCATCAGCTGTCCAGCCCACTGAATTCTTGTTTTAGTTTCTGATTTAACATATACTGTACTGCATAGATTCATCATATATTTTTATACCTTTTTTTTTCTTGACTGTGGGTTTCATTTTAGCCTTACTGGTACCTAACTGCACCCATATGCCTTTCACACTCTCACAGACACACAGCCTAACTTTAGATGAGGTTTTTCTGAATAACCCCATAGCATGATCTTTGCTGAGTTTATTCTGAATAACCCCAGAGCACGATCTCTGCCTTCTTGCTTCATCACATCCATTTCTTCTGTGGAGGTTAGCCACTGAGAAGTGATGTTTACCCTTCATTTGCCTGTGACAAACCCTTCTGAATGTGTCACCACCTGATGAGAACCGAGACTTGCCACATTTAGGACAAAAAAAGTAACAGATGGTGCTCACCATAAGCAAAATATGCAAGTGTTCTTGTCACACTTAACACAAGAAGAAGAGAAATTGAAGGTGAACTAGCTTTCAGACTATATTCAACTTGCAGTATGGACGTAGCATATTCAAAGGTTTTTTGACAGCCTACACAAGACACTCTACCAAATAAGACATGTCTATTTCTTACTAAAATTATACAAAATATAGACAAAATCCTCTAGCATAAATTTGTGCTTGGCGTAACCTGGATTGGGGAGCCTTTAAAAGTCAACAATTGTTGTTGGGTCACCACTATTGAGACTACTGCCACTGATCCAGTGGCAATGTTTAACTTTTAAAGGCTTCTCCCGACCATTCCTGAGGTTCGCAAAGGCTTTTGCAGGGCAAAAGGGAACTTTAGGGAGCTTAAGAACTTAAAAAAAGGTGGACAGGAACCTTTTAATTAATGTACATTAAATGTTTTCAGCACCTAATCTGAGCTACATTGGGCACAAAGTTACATGCAAGAGTATTGCCCATTGGATCCAAGCTACCTGAAAGACTGCATTTCCCTCTATGTCTGTCTGGGTATTAAGATCATCAGGAAAGGCCTTTCTCTTAGTCCCACTACCCTCACAGGTGTGTTTGGTGGGAACACGAGAGAGGGCCTTTTCTCTCACTGCTCCCAAAGTGTGAATCTCCCTCCCATAGGATGCCAGACTGGTCCCTCCTTTGCTGTCCTTCCAAAAGCAGTTAAAGACCCTTCTTTTCAGGAAGACTTTTCCTCAGTAACTGGCTGCCTAAGAATGGATTCTTTAAAATTGGGCTATTTTAAATTGTTTCTACCCACTAGGTTTCAATTTGATATCTGTTTAATTCTTTTTTAAAATATTATAATAGGGGTTTTAAAGTTTGTTTTTAAAAGTTATACTGTTTTACTATAGTAAGCCACCTTGCATTCTCTTGAGGAAAAAGGCAGGGTATAAATATTTTAAATAAATATTGGCTGAAATCTAGTAGCAAGGAGGCCCGTTGAATCAATGGAAATTGAAGAGGACTTAATTCATCAAATCCCAAAGACAGAAATAGGTCTACTCTAGTTGTTAGTTCTTAATGGATTGCAGCCAATAACTGATAAAATTAGACTGTGGTCATATTTATAGGACACTTGGGTAGAGCAGATTATAGAGAATGACTCTGGACTATTGTCCTTCTGTCCTTAGGCAAAGACCTTCCTCTTCAGACAGACTTTTAAGAAGTAAGTGTCTCAGGAATGCTTGCTTATTAACTTACAGATTTTCAAATGTTTAAAAATTGTTTTTAATCTTGTTTTTTATTTTAGTATAGGTTTAATTGTTTTTAAATATGACATTTACAATGTATTTTTATAACTGTTGTTTATTTCATAATTTTAGTTGCTGAGAGCTGCCTTGGGTCCCCTATGGGGAGAAAGGTGGCAAATAAATAATATAAGTAAATAAATATTATGACAGAGGGCAAAAAGCTAGTCACTTTCTTCACACCATACCTAATTTAGCTCTTGTATCATGTCTCCCCTTAACTGCACATTTTTTTTCTAAGCTGAACAGCCCCAGATTTTGTAAGATCTATTGCTAACATCATCCATGTTTCAGGTGATTGCATATGATGGCCTACAGGTGTAGGAGGAATGGCATGTGAGGCAAAAGACAGATGCTACAAATGAAAGAAGGAAGGCACAGGCTGGCATGAAAAACATGGCTCTATCCATAGCAAGCAGTTGTTCAGGGTTGTTTGTGATTATTCAGGCACAATCTGTTTCACTTCTTTTAAACTACAAGGCTCTGGATGCACAGCAAAATGAAGCACTGTCCTTTTGCTTGTTCCCATGGTTTATTATCCACAGAAGTGAGCAAAACAATTACTTTCATTTCATACACTCAAAGGTTTTGTTGCCAACCTATGAGTCATTTATTTTAAAAAAGGAGAAGCAGAGACAGATAATGGATGGAAAGCATGTTGGAGGGAAATACAAATGACAGAAATAGCTTAAGAAATCCATAGTTACAACGTAAACTTAGCTTTTTTTTCACAAAATAGTGCTTTTTCTGAAAACTGGTTTTTCTTTTCCCTACAGTTCTTACATTTCTTGTAATAAACAGGGATACAAAGAGACAACAAAAGAAAAATCAATTAGAACGTGGTTTCTGAATGTTACTTTGATCTATTGATCACAGACTGCCTTAACCTTTAACCCACATTCTACCACTGGTTGGGTCAATGTATATAATCAACACTGACATACATGTCTCACCTTTAGCATTTATTCTACACTGATGACCTGTGAAATATTTAATATTGCTCTGTATGATTAAAGGGTGTGGTACTGTTCTAAAAAACCAGAGCACACTTGCACACTTGTGAATAGCTGTATTCCCCTTTACTTCACCCTCTTAAAAGATAGATAATCAGGGTGAATGCAAAGCCAGCATTCCCATATGGCCTTTGCTCTCGTCCCATTTCCAGTTATCGTACCAGAAAATAATTAAGTAAGATCACTGAAAAGTAAATATTGTACTGCTTGATAAACTGCACTGAAGCTTGACCCAATGTCTGCCTATCCTAACTGCTATACGATTTCTCCCAAAATATGTCATTCAACTATATATTTCCCAGATTAGTCTGCCCTTTTTTTCATTAACTGGCACATACAGTCTCAATAATACACTCAATATTGTGCCAATAATTTTGGCCAGTGCATGTTTTGGGTTTCTGTGTGGGGTTGTATCAGATTTGACTTTTCTTCTCTGTTTTTTTGTGTTGTTCCAACGCAAACCAAAGAAATGAACATGTGAGTACCAAAACATTTGCAACTGCAACCATTTTCTGAGAGAAGGGTTGCATTTTCTGACAGAATTGCAAGGGTGCCAATATTTTTGGCCATGACTGTATATTCCAGCAGGAGGTGTAAATATAACTCCTCTGAAAAACAAAGAGAGTATTTTTGAGAGAGAGCAGAATGTGAGACTCCTCTGTTGTGTACATTTATGAGAAAAATCAGGATTTTTAAAAAGCAGATAATTTGGAAGGTATAGTTGCCATAACAACTCCTGTTAATTCTTTTGACACTTTTAATTGTTATGAGCATTGACTAGTAATTGTACTGAGGGAGCAAGGAGTCAATATTCTAGTTATCTTGGTGTAGTATGGATCAATATAGTACACAACAGTTTTCTTGTGTCCCCTTTCCTCCCACCCCACAGTTTTATTCTCTTTTTCTTCCAAGAACATCAAGACTGTGTACGTGGTGTCCCACATCATATCCTTGTGGCAACCTGTTCAAAAAGATCAGGATGAGAAAAAACAATTAGCCCAGCATGATCAAAAAGCATCTATTCTGTACAAGGTTTTGAGCTGAAGTCTCCTGGCTTGGTCCTAGCCAACATTTTGGCCACTGCATCACACTGGCAGCCAGAGGAAGAGACCAATTTTGCATGGCAGTCTTTGGGGGAGGGGGAACGAAAAGGATTCAGGAGCCTCTTGGTGACTGTAGTAGAAGTTCTCAAAAGTGACAGCTCAAAATAGTCATGTATAGTTAACTTCTACACTTCTAAGTTATGATTTCCACTGATGGCAGCTTGCTTGCTCACTCATTCTCTAGTAATGCCCATTCTCCTTTAAAGTCAGAGGCAAAAGAAGCCAGTACTGAACTAAATAGGTCTTTGATCTAGCATGGCTCATGCTATTGCACAGTCAAAACAAAACAAAACAAAACCCCTAGCAGCCACCATTTTGCTTTACCATAGTACCTGGGGAAATATTGTGTCTGGGACAGTATGAGGGGATGGGGAAGCATGGCAGCAGCTAAGAATTTATGTAGAAGCACACACTATCATGCAAGGCAAATTAAGTACAGTAATATAACACAGAAGGGTGGCAGAAATTTGCAGCTATGCAGTGAGCCAGGGCAACTGGAATATGTGATATCACAGGCTTTGCCAGTGAAACTGTAATGAAAAATTGCAACAAGATTACTGAACAAGGTGGCGCAAATGTTCTACCCCAATTCATCAAGATAAGTTGCAGTTCAGTGCATGGGGGAGTAGGGCTTACCACGATTCATGTCGGCACTGCACAGCACGAAGCCAATTCCAGAGAACTGTTTCAGGTCTGGAAATCTTTGATATTTTTCCAAAAATATGTTAAGACATACTTTTCCCTGACAGAGCTTTTCTTCTGGAGCTATTTTGGGTGGAAATTAATTGAAGCTTCAATTAACAGCTTCCAACAGGGAGGCTGTCACCAGGAAATGAACTTGACACTAGAAAATGCCATAGCAATAAACCACTTAAAAGCACAGTCTTTAGGGGGACAAAAAACATGCAAACTCAATAATTTTTTCATTGAACACACTGAAGTAAGCTTTACATTGTATGTATGGTGGGAAATAGATACATACAATAAGTATAACATGAAATAGATATACTGTAACATGGAGGACAAATGTTCCACCTGGATAAATCCAAACTAGAGATGGGGACGAATCGCCATTTTGGTGATTCGTCCTACTTTGTGATCCGTCAAAGTTGATGAATCACGAAGCATGAAGCTCCCCCCCATGAACCGATGCACGAATTTATTAGTCGATTCATGGGGGGGTTAGACAGCCAGAGGCTGTCTAAAAAAAACCTGAACCCCCGCCACCCCCCTCCACAACGCCCCACCGTCAACACCTCCATCGTAATTGTCGACGCGGTCTCCAGCTGGCCTCCGCCACTATGGCCTGCAGTAAGGGACAGTGGCTGCCCTTTGCAAAGATGGCGGCTGCGGCTTCATTTAGGGTAGGGAAGCTGCAGCCTCCATCTTTGCACAGGGCAGCCTGGATTCCCTTAAGGCAAGCTAAGGGAATCCAGGCTGCCCTTTGCAAAGATGGCAGCTGCAGCTTCCCTGCCCTAAATGAAGCTGCAGCCGCCATCTTTGCAAAGGGCAGCCACTGTCCCTTACTGCAGTCCGTGGCTGTGGAGGCTACCGCAGCGGGCGGCAATGGATGATGGCACCGCCGGATGGTGGCAGCGGCTAAGGTAGGGAGAGGAAGGGGGCGGGGGATAGGCTGTGGGGGTGGGTGGCTGCCTATCGGCCCGCTGATCACCTGATCGGCCGGCCTGTAGGCGGAATGGGAAAGCCATAGGAAGAGAGGGAAGGCTAGCCTTCCCTCTCGTCCTATGGGGGATGAATAAAAACGGGGAAATATTCATTCCTTCATATTTGTCAGGGTCTCTGGAACTGATGAATATGAAGGGACGAATATTTAATGAATTAGCGATTTCTTACAAATATCGCAAACCATTGTTTTATTCGCCCCCATGTCTAGTCCAAACTTTGAAAGCCAAGGCTGGATACTGGGGGGAGAAGTTGAAATTAGGGTCTGTGTATCACTGAAAGCTACCCTGATCACAGGTAATATGAACATGGCAAAAAAGTAAGAAACAGCTTTAACCTCAGCTGGCTACTGCGCTGCTGTTGTCGTATGTGTAAAATTGTTTCTGACTTATGGTGATCCCTTAAATTAATGACTTTCAAAAGGTCCTAACATTAGCAGCCCTGCTCAGGTCTTGCAGATTAAAGGCCACAATTTATTTTATTGAGTCAATCCATCTCATATTTAGTCTTCCTCTTTTCCTGTTGCCTTGTGCTTCTCCTATCATAAACATCTTTCCTACTGAGTCTTGTCTTCTCCTGGTGTGTCCAAAAACAACCAATAGTATCACTGCAATAATTGCTGCTTCTAGAACCTTTATTTGATCTAGGACTCTCTTATTTGTCTTCTTGGTGGTCCATGGTAATCCACAAAGCCCTCCTCCAAAAACAGCACATTTCAAATTAACTGACTAGCTGGCTAAAAAAGGGAGAAGTCACATGTGCCAGCCAAATGGGTCCTGAGCAAGTAGGCCCATGTCATTGAGAAGATGGTGGTGTCCTGCATCCAGGTTCCCAGTCACATCTGTGAACAGTATCCATAAGTGAGGATCAGGGAGTCTATATTTTTCTAAGGTCTGCTACTATAACTCAAGACAGCACATTCCAAATGAACACAGGAATGGAATACTGGAAAAGGACACCCAGAGCTCCTAGTAACAAGTCTGGTCACAGCCACGAAGGCCTCCACAATTTTAGAAAGGCAATACGAACATCTCACAATCTTAGTTTCATTGCATTTCTTCCAGTCCCACCAGTATTATCTTCTTGTTTTGCATCAGGTTGTGAAGCTTTGCATTGAAATTTGTAACCTTTTTTTTTTTTTTTGGGCTAATTTTTCCACAGGTGAATATTAATTTTGACACTTTACCTAATTCTTGCATGTATTTGGACATTTCCACAATTTACACATTTTCTCCAATGACTAAAATGTGTGTGTCCATTTTTCAACTATATGCTCTTTGCATTTGCATAATTTTATGTGCATTTTATTTCTCCATGTCTTGCCATGTTTGTTGTAAACAGGCTGATTCTCAAGGCAAAAGGCATTTCTTCTTACAACATGTCTCAAGAAGTGCAAGACCTCCATAGAGGCTGTCAATTCTAAAAACATTCTTGTCCATCGTTGCCCTAGAAAACAAGCACTTTTACTTCCTGTGCCTACAAGAGTTAAGTCACACTAACACTACGTTCTATGTTATTTAAGAAATGCTTCAAAAACCAATTTTCCCCTTTCTAAATCCCATAAACATTGTCCCAGCTCTGCAAGCTGCCAAGCTTGATCTTATCATGAGCAGCAAGCTTGTTTTCTTTAGTTTTTCACCTAAGCAATTCAGCAAAGGCAGGTGGCCCATTCCTTTTTCCTTATCGTTTGTTATTTATATAGCACTGCTGGGAACCAGAGCTCCTATCTCTGTATGAGACTCCCTTATAGTTCCTTCGCTGCATTTTGCTCCTATACTAGCTTTTTTTAAAAACAGAAGACAGGGCTGAAAAGAATAGAATAGTGCAAATGACGTCTATCTATAGAGATCTCCTGCACCACCATGCAACAGCACAATGGAAGCTTAGTCCCCCCATTAATGGTCTTTGCTGTTGGGTTCAACATACAAAGAGGTAACCAATCATTTTGTTCCCATCTGTAAAGCTTTCCATTGACTAGGTGACGTTCAAAATGAACCAAAATGCAGTGTGCTATTCACAGACAGGTAGAAAGTGTATCTATTATTACCCTTAGGAAGAAAAAGTTTGAAATTGGATTAAAAAAAAAAAAAAAAAAGGACATGGAACCTATATTTCCTTTGTTGCTACAGCTTGATTTTGGTATTCAAGGATTCTATCCATGGCATCATTTATCTCTTTCCTTGGCAACAAAAAAATAAGGTTACTTCTTACTGCTCTATGTAGGGCCTGAATGTGAACACTTTTCTGTTGTACCTTCCCCACTTTCACACCTTTACCACCATCATGAATCTCCCAGGCAGCATGTTGGCTGTGGGATTCTAGAAGTTATAGGCCAAAAAAGTAACTTGTCCAAGCTCTGCTCCCTAATATTCATTCCATTCCAGATTAGCCTATGCTACCATTCTCCACCCAGAGCAAAAGCTGCCATCATAGCTGTTGTAGCTGCTGTCTTCACTGATACATTTGCAAAATTGCTATCAAAGTAACCAGTGGGAATAGAAGCGCAGATGTCCTAAAGCTGGCACTTCCTTGTTTGCACTGATCAGGATGTACATGACCAGAGCCCAGAACTGCCCTACTGGATCAGGCATGTATATGGTACAACAGATATACATGTAGTCCACCATTACTTTTCAGCAACTGCTAAGATTTGTCAGCAGAGAATGGATGTGATGGACTCCCATTCTTTATCTCTCTGCATATACTCAGGATATACTACTTATGTACATAAAGGTTCATACCTTAAACTAATTACTAATAACTACATTGAGACCATTTGTCATAGGGAACCTATCGTCTTCTGGAAGTTTTTGGATTCCAATCTTCATCAGCACTCAATAACATGGCCAATAGTGTTTTATTTTATTTATTTATTTAAAATAGGTGGAGGCTTTCCACCATTAGGTGTCTAAGGAGGAGGACCTCTCAATGAGACCCCTCATCTATTAGAAGGTCTGCATTCCCAAGCAGACCTCCTTTCTAGCATGGTAGCAAGTTAGAGGGTTGCCTCGAGCCTTGCTCATGCCTTTGGTGCTGCTTTCTTGGGCTGAGAGGAGGCCCTGTCTCCTCTGACTCCAGACCTGGAGCCTCTGATTCTGCAGAATGAGATTGTACAACTTCCTCTGAGAGTCTGGGATCCTCAGATGTCACAAGTTTCTCTGTGCCATCTGGCCCTGGAGGCCTGTGTCCTTATCTGAGGAGGATTCCTCCATTTCCTAATTATTGTTGCCTAAGATGCCTGCCTAACACTTCCTGGTAGTAGGACTTGTCCTGTCACTGGCAAATCTAAACATTTAGGAGGCACTATTTCTACACGACCTTGTGTGATGTGATAAGGTGTTAGGAGATAAAATTTGAATTGTGTTATGGATGTAGTAGTGGAAAATTCTGAAACTGTCTCCCATACCCAAGCTTTCTGCCCACTGAAACTGCTTCTCTCCGCCTTATTTTCTTTCAGCAGGATCCCAGAACAAAACTCCAAAGGAAAAGATGGAGAAAAGTCATCAGAAGACTCATAGGTGAACATGAGCAGGATGCAACATCATTCTCATCTTAAACTGCCTCCATCTCAGCTTTCCCAATTCACCTACACTTCATAGAAACTGTTACAGTTCTAATTCTGAAGCACACATAGACCATGTTTATGTTCCTTGTGCCCCTCAGGATGCTACCTTCTTTCCTACCATTCCTTCAGACCTCTCAATCTGAAGCACCACCATGTCTTGGGAATTAAAACAATGCCTCCATCACGGAATCTATGTCTGATGAATTCTCGGTTGTCCTTTGTCCCTTTCTTTAGTGTATCAGTTGCTCGAAAAACTCCATTAAGGGTTAGGATTGGTTCTTGTGTCAAACGCATAATGAATTTTCCCAAAAGATAGGAAATCAAACAACTTGACCAGAGTCTCATGCTAAGGTTACCTTCATAAGAGACTACTAAACTGCACTGTATGGTTACGTCGGACTTTCTTTAAAGACTTGGCATAGGTAATTCAGAATTTAGCTCCTAAACTTCTAATTGGAATTGACAATATCTCACCAGTTTTAAAGCAACTTCCCTAGCTGCTAGTCTGCTAGGTCACATCTGAGAGCAATGTCAAGTACTGCTGCTTAACCCTGAAAGTCCTAAACAGCCTTAGATCTAGGTATGTAAAGAGACATCTTCTCCCACACAAGCCTCCACATACAATACTTAAAACAGTCTTTGGAGAACCATGAACAGGTATCCCAAATTTAGAGATTAGCTGACTGCTGGAACCATGCCTTTGGAATGTCCTTCTAAAGACAGCTTACTCATGACTCATGTCATACTCAGACAAAAAATTGTTTTATTTTTCCAAGTTTTCTAAAAAAAAGTGTTTTTTCTTTAAATGGTTTTTTTTAAAAAGCCAGTTGCTGCAATATAAAGCTGGGGAGAGAGGGGAATGGGAAAGGTAAAAAGAGATTCTAATCTCCCTTTGGGGGTGGAAAGGGACAGTGCACCACTTTTCAGAGAACACCACTTTTTCTCACTGTATGCCTTTTGAAAGCAATGCTGAGTCATCACTTACTGCCACGCTCTGGGACTCTTAAACTAGAAGTATGATGGATGCCAGTTGGCAATCACCAGAAGCAGGTGGTGATTTTCTCTTTCCCCTGAGTTTCACGCACATATTTGAAAAATTATTTTAAGTGCTCCCTCTCTATTTATGACCTCAGATAAGACGATGGAATTTGGAGAAAAGATGCTGGCTGCATGCTAGCTCATAATGTATTCCAAAAAAGAGTTCACTGAAGCTAATTTGACTTTACAATTATTTTATTTCTATAATTTATTTCCTTACCTTTCTAAAGCAGAATACACTCAAGACAGCTTACACACCAAAAATGCATTCATCAATAAATAGCAACATAATAAATAAAATAAAAAGAACAATATAAAAACATGGTTGTTGTAGGTTTTTCAGGCTGTTTGGCCGTGTTCCAGAACACAGCCAAACAGCCCAAAAAACCTACAACAACCATCGGATCCCGGCCGTGAAAGTCTTCGAGAATACAATATAAAAACAGTCAAATAAAATAAGAATTTAGAAGCAACAGGCTAGAGGAACACTGAAAGGAACTATATATCAACAACAACCACCATAACAAAATTGTATTCAAAGACTATTTAAAACTGTACTGCCTAAAAGTGGGCCGGAATACTTTTTCTGAAGGTCTTTTGGGAATCTCACAAAAAATTCATATGCAACTGTCATAAATCTTACAGTGAAAGGATAGATAGAAGGACCTCAGAAGTACAGCAAGTTCATGTACACAGCCTCCTATGGAGGGGGCAACATCTAATATGAACAGTTTGATGTTTACTGATCCTGTGAACTAGGGATATAAATTCTTGCTTGTCCGCTGTAAAATTATTCTCATTGATTTGGGAGAGGGCAAGGGATTTTGTTACACTCTCAACAAGAGTGAGAATGATTTTTTATGCAAATAAAGTAAATCTGTGCAAGTAAAGGTTCAATGCAAATACTGTATTACAAACTGACAACTTGTTCCATTTCCTGGTCTTAACTGCCAACAGAAGTCACAAACAGCACACAACTCCCCTTGGTTTTCAGAAGCAGCCACCTTTTCTGCAATCCCAAGGATCATAGAACTCAAGACTCCTCTCCTCATGGAAGGATTTGTCTGATGCTGGTGTGACACCACAACTACTTCCTTGCTGCATGGAATTTTAAGGATTTGATGTGTAGGGGCTGGAATATTTTTAAAAAATCAGCCAATCATGCTAATGCTTCCTGCATATGTGTGTCTTACTTCTTTAAAGGAAAGAGCATTATGTTTGTGCAGAGACAGTTTGCACAAATTGCAAAAACCCTGCCAAGAAAAAATAGCACTCTAGATCTCCTCCTCATCTGGAGGCAAGGCATTTGATAAGGCTGAAAATTTCTTGTTGAGGTGTCTTGCCAAGTTGAGACAGCCTAAATCACCATGACCAAAGAAATGTAATGAGTTTTCTGTACATCTTTACTATAAGTATGCATCTCTGAACCAACCCTGGAAGACTGTATTCTCCCATAGAAGCCTGCATAGGCTTTAAGATTTGCAGAAGCCCTTCTCTTGAGCCTTTGGAAGCGGTCTTGGTGAAGACACAAGAGAAAGCCTTTCTAGAGACTATGGAACTCCCTCCAAAAGAGAGATAGGTTGGTCACCTCCCCGACGTCTTTCCACTGGCCACAAACACTTCCTCCGTAGGCAGGCTTTTGCCCAATAACTGACTGCTAAAGACAGAAACTTTTAAGGATGTTGTGCAGGACTTCTTTGGTTGTTGCTAATCATAAACATTATTTTTAGCTGAGAGGATTGTGAATGTTTTTTTAAACTGTATTCTGCTTTAACGACAACTGATTTGATTATGTTTTGACATTTATGTTTTTTTAAATTTAATTTGCTTTTTGTTTTATTTTTAGTGTCAACTGCCTCAGGTTCCAGTTTCTGGGAAGAAGGCAGGGACCAAATCAAATTAAATCAAATAAATAAATAAATAATGAAATGAGAACTAATTCCTCCTGTCACAGCTTTCTTGATCCCAGCTCTTCCACTCTCCCCTTAATCTATCTTGCCTATATTCTTGTGAGAGAGCAAGACAACCACAGTCAATACAATAAATAAGGATAAACCATATATTTCACAGCACTATATTTTAAGTGCTTATATTCCATTTTTTTCTGTCCACACAGTTTTTCATCTTACATTGCACATTCAACTGAGATTTTCACAAAGCTGTCCAGTGTTACATTTTAAACGTCAGCAGTGCCAGAATATGTGAGAGGCAAACTGAAATCAGGTTCACTGGGGAGAGAAGACAGAAGAGTGTATTTAACACATTAGTGGCATCATGGAAAGAAAAAAAATGCTAGTAGCTCCGAATGACATGGGAGGAGGGGGCAGGGTAGACATTTTCAACTTAAATAGCAAGGCCACAGAATCATAGAGCTGAAAGGGACCCCAAAGGTCACTGAATCCAACCCTGCCATTGTTTAAGGAAATATACAACCAAAGCATTCCAGCCAACCTTTCTTTAAAAACCTCCAAGGAAAGAAAGTCTGCAGCCATCTGATATAATCCATGCCACTGATTAAATGCTCTTACATCAAGACATTCTTCCACAGGTTCAACAAAAATCTCCTATTTTGTAGTATGAATTCATTCGTTCAAGTCCTGCCCTGAAGAGCTGCAGAAAACAAGCATATCCCATCTTTGTGAGAACCCATCAAATATTTGAAGATATTTATGATGTCACCTCTCAAATTTTCTCTTCTCAAGTCTTGAATAATTCCAGGTCCCTCAACCATACCCCATAGGGCTTGATTTCCAGTCCCTTTACCATTTAAGTCACCCTTCTCTGGATGAACTTCTCAATATGTTTATTAAATTTCTATGCTTAGAACTAGATACAGACTAAAATCCTGTTGTTTAGCACAGTAAGTTACACTAAAGTAGGCCCACTGAATCAGCAGGGATTTGAGAGTCAAATCCTCTAAGTTCCATTGATTCAAGTAGACCTACTCTAGTTGCAACTTACTTCGCTAAAGTAAGCCACAACTAGAGAAGGCCAATTTGAATAAACAGAACTTATGGAGGTGCAATAAGCCCCTTATTCAATGGGCCTAACAACAGAGCAGTCGTATTATTTCACTTGATCTGAATGCTGAACTTCTTTTAATGCAGCTGAGTTTTTGTTGTCTTTCTCCTCTGCCATATCACATTGTTCACTCATGGTTCGCATGTGATACATCATGACTTCAACATCCTTTTCACGTACACTACTGAAAAGCCATCCCTTGGACCTTTGGTTCACAAAAAAATGAAATCACTTTGTGGGGGGGAATGAACATCTATGCCAATATAACTTATCCCTAAGTAGCAGAAATATTAAAAATCTGAATGCCTGCATGCTGTCTCTCTCTCACACATACACACACACATATCACACAGAATTAGTTCTTCTGTTACTTTACCAGTGTCAGTATCACTTTTGCATCAGAGCTCTGGAACCAAACTCCAAAGGGGGCTGCATAGCAGGCCACTGTGACATAATAAATTGCCTGATCAACAATTTTTTGCCCCTGAGGACAGAGAGCACCACCATAGTAACCAACTAAATTACATCCTTCAGTCCTTCATATATTCTACCATAGCAGCATAAGATGTAGCCATGCAGAAGGGCAATCATGTTGCTGAAGTAATGCAAGAGTCCATCCACAGAGAGTTACAGATATAGATCTCTCATTGACTAATGTACCTCAGCCTTGACCTGCACTAAACCCTCCCTTGGGCAGTCACAGATAAGATACCTTCATCTCTCCATTAATATTTCTGTCAATTTTAAGCCTAGTCTAGACATCAAAACATTTAACCATCATTTTGCATGTAGCTTTCTACTCCTATCTCTTTGCCTGAGCATATTTCTACCTATTTGTACAGTCTTGCAATAAGCTTATAGATACACCCATGTTTCCAGAGATAATCTTTATATTTGTATGTCTTCCTGCCAAGATAAGCAGACAAGGTTCCTGTTTTAATCAATGTGTTAAAAAAAGGTTCCAGCAAAAATCTACTTGACCATATTGTGTGTAATGAACCCTCAGTTTAAAATATTTTCATAATCTGTTCACCCCACCTTCATTTTACGTCCTGTTGTTCTATGTTTATATACTGTATTTTACCATGTATAAGACGCCCCCATGTATAAGACCCACCCCCACACTTTTCTAACCCAAAATTTATTTTTTTGCAAGAAAGTGGAATTCCCCCTCCACTTTTTGCGAAGAAAGTAGAGGGGGGAAAGCACTTTCCTTGCAAGAAAGTGGAGGGGAAAAGCAGGAATCAAAGCGCTTTGATCCCTCCCCCCTCCTTACTTCCGTGTATAAGACGACCCTCAATTTTTAATCTAAAGATTTTAGACAAAAGCATCGTCTTATACACGGAAAAATACAATAGTTGCTATTTCCTTTCACTTTTGAAAGCCACTACGACCAATGCAAACACATTGATAGGATGTAATACTATATTTTCTAAAATGAATAAGTAAAGAATGTTTGTTTTGTTACAGAGAGCTGAACTAAGGGCTTAGGGTTGATTGGGAAATTTCAGTACGCAGATATCATTAAAGGGACAGATTGAGAAACATACTTAAATAAGATACTTTAAAACTAATAGAATTGATTAACTGAAGTCTCATTGACTGAAGTCCTGTTGTTTAACATAGTAAGCTACATCTGGAGTAGCCCCATTGGATCAGCTGGGATTTGGAGTCAACTCCTCCATAGGTTCCACTGATTCAGTGGGCCTCCTCTAGCTGCAATTTACATTCAGATTTCTGGCACAGAATCAGGGGGATTTACATACGTGTTGATGTTCCATTCAACAGTGCACAGTGTTATAAATTGGAAGTAGGCCCATCTGAATCAGTGGAACTTAATTGAGACTTACTATGCTAAAGCAACAGGATTTCAGCCAATGTTTCATAGAATCCATCCTGAGATCTATTACCAGCTTCCATTTACTAAAGAAACATCATTCACTAAATACAAAAGGCGTCTGGGGTTTTTTGGCAGCTAATACCAATTTGAGTCACAAAAACATAGAAGAGTACTCTTCTGTAAACACAGTTGATCAGTAAGGAAGATGATGTCAGTAGGAACATTCAGCCAACCAGAAGTCATTAATACCATACCTGTAATATGTAAGAAAGAGGAAAAGTCTTCCTTCATCAGAGGCAAGTTGGGAATGTTATATCAGAGACAAGTTGGGAATGTTACATTCCAGCTCCTGGAATCCTCTAGCTAGCTTGGTCACCAGTCATAGTGGCTGGTGGTACTGGAAGTTGTAGTCCAAGAAGTAACTTTTCCAAGCTGCCCCCTTCCTGTAAGCATTTTCCCCCCATGTGAAAAAGCAACTGGGAATAGGAAAAGAGGAAAGAGAATCATTTTTGTAGAGTGAGATCCAAGCAATCTCAATCTTTGAACCTCTAAAATTACCTCTGTTCCCCAAAAGACAGCACTGCTCCTGCAAGAACCTAAATCCCAGACAATAAAAGTCGATGGATGGACAGCATAACCGGTGAACCCTATGGTGAGAGGTGATTGCCTCCAATTAAGCATTACCATGAAGTTCCTCTTAATGAAAAGAGACAAACCTGTATCTAATCAAACACTCTCTGCTAACCTTCTTTCCCCTGACTATAGCTGGTCAAAAGGAAAATGAAGAAGGTTCAGAGGTGGGCTTTTCTCGGGTTCTTCTGCTCTGTTAAGCAGGCCCACTCAGTCATGAGTGTGCATAATCAGGCAGTAAGAAATAGGCCATGAGCTGCCTGCTCCTGTATACTGACAGCGCAGCAAAGACCAGGAACATGTTTCATGAGCTTGTACTTGTGGTGATAGTATATTCTGATATTCCCCAAAGAATTTCTGGAGAGCTATTTGTCTACACATGAAACAAACACATCCCCACCAGCATTGCTCAAAGCAAAACACACACTATGAGGAAAATATTCATAGACGTCTCCACAGTTAGAGAAGAGCACACAAAGGTGACTGCCCTGTTGATTATTACTTTTACATTTTACTGAAGAAATCAGAGCAGCACCCATGGCTTTCCTTGCCCCCCTCCACTTTATCCTAAGAACAAAAATGTGATGTAGTTTGGGCTTGAGTGGCCAGTGGTCAGCTAGGAAAATATATGGTCAAGTGGGGATCCGAACCTGGGTCTCCATACATTTTGTCCGACACTTTAACCACTACACTACACTGGTTCTTATACTTTGTGAGACCAATAATCTACATAGCCAAATACTGTTTCCTCCGACTGCACTCCCCTTGGCAGGTCTACAAAGCAGGGCTTCCTGCCAGTATTCAGCTCACAACAATGAGATCAGGATTTCTCAGTTTCAGTACGAGATCCCCAGTCCACCTCAGTTCCAACTTGGCCTTGTAAACAACTTATATTATACACAGTTGGAACACACAGAAAAGTAGGATGCCAGGACCACTATGACTGTTTATGCTTTGTTCACATGAAATAATAATTAGCAAAGCAATACCATTTATCACAACCGCAGCATTTCAAAAGAATGGTGGCATTTACATATGCCTGAATATATGCCAATATAATCAGAATTGTGATCTTCAACATTTACTTAAATATCCTTCTAAAATAAAATGAAAAAATATAAGAATTTCACAGATTATTACACACACTTATTCAGTCCCCCAAATATTACCACAGATTTTCTAACAGAGGCTTTGAGGAATTCTGCAAGTTCTACCACTCTTATATCCTGCCCATATTGCGGAGGGGGGGGGGACCATTGTAAAAGGGCTGGACTAGAGGCACGCATGAAGAAAAGACATCAGCGGCTCCAACCAGCCAAGTCTTTCCCATAAAAGATATGGTCCCCCTGACACCAATTTCCACTTTATTTTTTGCTGAGCACTTCAATATGACTCAAGTTATCAAACTGGTACCCAGTCGAAGCCAGAAATATCTAATGATATGGGCTCCATATCTGAGCGTTCCACTCAGGCCTTACTACTGAACTACCCATGCCAAGGCCATTTGCCCTCAGATAGGCCTAACCACTGTTGATGCATCTCAATGAGGCCCTGGCCAGCTGCCTGCAGAGGTTGCCCTGGTAACAGTGTTCCAGCTCAGTAGGATATTGATTACCCCAAGGAATGAGATGCCACTTGGAGAAAGATTTAGGGAATGTGAAAGCGGAAGCAGGGAACCAAGGAAGAGGTTAAGAGGAAAAAGGGAGGAATTCATCTCTGAGCCAGTGGGCAAAACTGAAAGAACGATATACGCTCTCTGGGCTAGTTACCGCAGAGAATGAAGACTCCAGACTAGAGGCTGAAAATGTCTCACAAGCTGCACATGCCTCCAGCATTATGTAGAGAGTACTTTACACTGATATTTGAAAGAGACAAACCAGCTTTCTGTTTTTTTGCACAGATCTATGTGGAAGGCAGCTATTTTCTACTATACAGATGGGAAATGTAAGCTCTGAAATGGTAACACTCATCTTAGGGAAGTTTCATTTCACACAACACACTGGCACTGTTTACTAAATCAGGCGGACAGACAAACAAACTAGCACAATGTTTCCCAACATGGGAGTCATGACCCCCAAGGGAGTTCGCAAAGTGTTTTCTGGAGGGTCACAGGTCACCTTTTATGTGTTGTAGCCATTCTTTAATAATTTCTTCCTTTACCTTTCAGAGCAGAATATTAGAGTTAGTGTGTATGTGTATGTATGAAAAACAGGTCCTCAGGGGAGAGAAAGAAGCCTCTACTTACTGAGAAGGGATGACTTAACCCCTTTAAAAATGCCTTTGTATGCAGACATGGCAGGTGTGTGTGTGTCCGCAGGTTACTTGGCTAATATAAAAGTGGTCACAACTTGTAAAAGATTGGGAAATACCACACTGGTATATAAAAGGATCCACAGCCAGTCCTGCTCAGAGAGAGTTATCTGTAAGATTCACAAATTTTAAAGTATTTGCTTCCTATAGGAACTCTCATAATTCTATTCTTGTTATGTACTTTCAAAGTCAGAAGCAACTTGGAGCGACCTTAAAAGGGCTTTCAAGGTTAGTGAGATATTGAAGGAGTGGTTTACCAGTTTCACATCCCCGGTGAGTTTCCATGACTGAGCAAGTACAGTATTTGAATCCAGGCCCTCCTGAGCCCTAGTCTATCACTCTATGCAGTACATCACACTGGATGTTCTATAGGGCCTCTTTTTAAATGAGTACTGCAAGCACAATGCACTTTGCAAAGTTTTGAAATTTTAAATCAGATAACATAAGGAACAACAATAACAGAAACACAGCCCAACCTGGAATACATGCCTCTGAGTTCCAGGCACCAACAAGGTGTGAGAGCAGGAGCTCACTGCAGAAAATGAAGTCCTAGAGAAATTTAATCCAAAAAGTGTCAGGAATTAAATCTCAAGACATCACTATCTCCAAAACTCATGTTTTATATAAGGATCCAAGGGACAAAAAATAGTTCCAAAGGTAAAAATTTTAACACCACAATACAGAAATTCATAATATTACTACAAGGATTTGCCCTTTCATGGCTGCTCCAGCGCTCATATATCAACATTCTATTATTTAAATCAAGGTGATAAAGACCTAATTTCTGCTCTCAGGGAATAGAAGCTTCTTTCTTGTCCAGTTCTTCTCTCTTTCTAAATAGATACTGTACCTAACAATTACACCCATTCCTAAGGATTTCCCCACACACTGACAAAACACAAAAGTTATATATATAAATCCCATTCCCTCTCTCCCCACACTTCCTCTAGCCTGGGCATTTTCACGGAATTTAACACACATTTTCACATGGAAGGGAAGGGAAGAGAAGGAATTAATTTTAATAACTGACAGATTCACCCTCTAACCCTTCAAGGGATGTTATGAAAGGCTTTCTGACTGCTGTGCTTTTAGGGGAGCCAGGTGAGGGACTTAAATATCCAGGAGCAGTCTTCCTCCACCTCACTTTACTACATATTTCTGTAGAATAGAATGGCATGACTTCAAATATTATCCTTTTCTTATGTCTCAGTGCTTCTTTTCCCATTAAATAGTTTCTATAGGGGAAAAAAATCTTACTTTTGTTTATCAGAAGTCTACCTTGGCTGATGTTTAGTTCTTTTTGTGCAGAATTTATCAAGCTATGACTCTATTTCTCTTTCTATAGCAAACAGAAATTATGTCTGTTTCTTGGTCAATAGAACTTTGACAGTGCCTTCCACCACAGCAAACTTTTAAAAAAACAAAAACAAGAACTTGAACTAGATTTCCATTGCACTCTTCTAGCTTCTATACCTAAACTTCTGAAAACTGGCACTTTTTAAAACATAGTGCCACCTCTGTGCTGTCTGTCATTTTTATAGCAATGGTTCATAAGGGACATAGGGAGATTTCAGTATATCCTTTCCCCCATTATCCTTCAAATTGAATGTTGAATGTTGCAATACAAAATACAAAATAAAAAACACCTATAACCTTTCCTCTGCAATTCAGCAAGCATAATCCTCTCTTAAGAGCTCAAGCCTTCACGTCTTCAAGTTTTGCCAAGAAATTAAAATGTTGTTGCAGTTTCAATTAAGATCAACAACACTAATACACAAATGCAGTTTAAAAGCATGTGACCACACAACCGCCTGCCCTTATACGGTATCTTTATACTTTGGAATGAGTAATCCCTTCTTAAGGGATGACTAAATCTACCAATGCCACACAATTTTGATAAAGCAAAGAAATCAGTGGGAGACACAAAAGTACTCAGATCTTCAAATATCAATCTGAGTTTGGCACCCATGTTAATGATGGACCATTTTTTGAAGTCTTGCAGGCAGGATCCCAGGCGCAAGGAAGATTAACCAGGCAAAGACAATCCAGAGAGCAAGCTGATGGTCAAGAAACTAACCGTTTCTTACAAGACAGTAACATAAGAAAGAAGATCCAAAGCCAAAGTCCAAGAACAAGATATGGTTTAAGCAGTTCAGTAATAAATAGCAGAGTGGCAGGCACATTCCAAGAGGTGAATCAAGATCGTTCAAGGTCATTCAGAGCAGGGTAGTCACAGCAAATGTCAGCATAAAAGAACACAACTCTATGATCACAGATCTAGATCAGTGTCTGGTGTCAGTAATGGACTGCATGAGGGTGAAGAAGCTGAAACTTGAAAGTCAGATCAAGGAATAGGGATTCAACCTGTGCTGGATGGAATTACACTCCTTCTGTAAACGCAGGTGCACAGCCTGGGGGTACTCCTGGATTAGTCTCTGAGACTGGATTTCCAGATTTTGGCGGTAGCCAGGAGTGCCTCTGCACAATTAAAACTAGTGTGCCAGCTGTGTCTATTCCTGGAGAGATCTGATCTGGCCACAGTGACACCTTAGTTACATCCTGGCTGGATTACTGTGATGTGCTCTATGTGGGGCTGTCTATGGAAAGTGTCCAGAAACTTCAGTGGGTCCAAAATGCAGCAACCAAATTGCTAACTGGAGCTGGATATAGGGATCACATAATTCCCCCTGTTGCAGCAGCTCCACTGGCTTCTGATCCATTTTTGGGCAGAAGTCAAAGTGTTGGTTCTACCCTTTAAAGCCCAAAACAGCTCAGGTCCAAGCTATCTCAAGGACTGCATCTCCCATTGTGTGCCTGCTAGAGTGTTAAGGACATCAGGAGTAGCCTTTCTTTTGGTCCCGCCACCTTCACTGGGACACGGGAGAAGGCCTTCTCTGTCACTTTTCCCAGACTCTGGAACTCCCTCCCACAGGAGGCTAGGCTGGCCCCATGTTTGCCTTCTGAAAGCTGGCAAAGACCTTTATCTTCTGGCAGGCTTTTCCTTAGTGACTGACTGGCTAGGAGAGGTTTTTAAATGGGACAGTTTGTATTTTGTTGCTTATAAATCTGTTTTAGTAACACTTTTGCTTATTTTCAGGTTAGGTCTTATTTTCAGGGAAACAGGGTAGTGTTATTAATTCTTTTTTTAATATTTGAATAATTTACTGTTTTTAGCTTCAAATATTGTGTTTTTAATGATGTAAGCCACCTTGGGTCCTTTTTTAGGAGAAAGGTGGGGTAACAATTACAAATAAATAAATGAACTACAGCTACAGTTGTACTAAATATCACTGACTGTCAGTTACCAAATCGTGTACAATGTCAATTCATACAAATAGCAATTCCAAATATAAATAGTTTCAAATGCAGATATTCAACATTTAAGAAATTATTTAAGGATAGGCTGAAGATTCACAACAGATCATTCTGAAAGGGTGTTTTAAGAGTAAATTTAAATCCCTGTCCCACTTTCTAACCCCAGTTTATTCATTTAGCAATTTAATTACAAGTATGCAGCATCTTCATTCAGCTCTCATCATTCATAAAAGTCAGACTTAGATGTTCAGATCAATATTTGTCAGCAGCCAGAATGAACTCATTTCATGCATGTTCTAATTAGACAATAGAGATTATTACATAACACCTGCAATGTTTGTAATCATTTAAAAATAATGAGAATCAATATTAGCTTCTAGAGACACCATATGGTAAACTCATTCCTGGCATGTGGTCTCTGATTGGCTCTTAATGCATCAATATTTATTTATTTGAATGAACTTGCATTTCGTTAATAAACTAGCTGCTTTCCAGGCCCCTGTTTAGTGGCTATATTTTAAAATTGCTTTGATGCTAGTTCAAATGGCTAAGTTCAAGGCCTTAAACTGACCACTGCTTCCAAGAAAGCAGAGCTTTTTCACTTTTATATCACTGTCTATACAAAGAGTTTAAGGCACTCCCTGACTATTTATTTATTTAATTTATACACTGCTTTGCTGCTAGAATTGGCACTCAAGGGAGCTCACAAGCAGGTATTTACAGTAAATTATAACTGATTATTGAACTGATGGATAGCTCAGTAGCTTAGGTTTCTGGCTGCATAACCAGAAGTTGGGAGTCTCATTCCTCACTGTGGCTCACTGTCAAGGGCTGGACTCAATGATCCATAAAGTCCCTTCCAGGTCTGCAGTTCTAAGATTATTATTATTATTTATTGCAAATTATCCACAGATATTGAGAGATTTTATTACCTCTTCCAACATGTCCATTCCGAGAACTACTTCTTTTTTTTCCTTTTTATTATTATTATTTACAAAGTCTGTCCATAGTTGTTTAACATTGTGTCCCCTGGGTTCCGCTTATAGTCATTTTTTGATACGTCTACAATACATATTAAGTCCTTAATCTATACAGCGTATTTCTAGCCACTGATAGAATAGATTCCAAGTTTGATAGTATTCTAAATCTTCCTTCCCTTTGATTTTTAATGTCAGTCTGTCCATTTCTGCGCAGTCTAGTATCTTTTTAATTATTTCTTCATCTGCAGGCGTTTCTTCATTCTTCCAGTACTGTGCAAATATTATCCTCGCGGCTGTTAAAATATGCAGTATTAAATATACATTTTGTTTATCAACATTTTCTGGTATTATACCCAACAGAAAGAATTCTGGCTTAAAATCTACGTGTTTTTTGATTATTTTAACAAGCCATATATGTATTTTTATCCAAAACTTTTTTGCTTTATCACATGTCCACCAAAGGTGATAGTAAGTTCCAGTTTTTTTATGACGTTTCCAGCAATTACTTGACCGATTAGAAACCATTTTAGCTAGTCTATCAGGTGCTAAGTGCCATCTATAAAACATTTTGTATAAATTCTCTTTATAAGATGATGCCATTGTCATTTTATAGTTTCTAGTCCACAACTTTTGCCATTTTTCAAGATCAATATTGTATCCAAAAAATTTTGCCCATTGTACCATTGTTTCGTTGACTTGTTCTACAGCCATTTTCCAATTTAAGAGAAATTTATATATTTTCCCAATTAATTTATCATCTGACGTTAAAATTATTTCGTCAAGTGTTGTTTGTTCTTTACAGAAATCATATATTTTTAAATCTCTTTCATACCTAGATTGTAATTGCATTATGGGCCACCAAGATGAGTCTAATCCATGGTCTATCAAATCTTTTTTCGGTTTTAGTTTCTTATTTACATCTAACGTATCTGTATATGTCAAGATTTTCTCAAAGTTCAGAAGATTGGGATGTACGAATGCTTCTTATAGGTGAAACCCATCCTGGTATTTTTGTGTACATTTTCATTTTCATTTTTTCCCAGACTATATACAATGAATTTCTAATATAGTGGTTTTGAAAGTATCTGTGGGTTTTGGCTTTCTCATACCATAAAAAGGCATGCCAACCCAACTGTAAATCATGTCCCTCTAAATATAAAAGTCTTTTGTTTCTCAGACTAATCCATTCTTTCAGCCACATTAGGATAGGTGATTGATAATATAAGGTCCAATCTGGTAAGCCAAAGCCTCCTTTTTCTTTGGATTCTTGCAACATTTTCAATTTAATTCTGGCTTTCTTCCCTTGCCAGATAAATTTTAATATCAGCTTGTTTAGGTCATCGAAATATTTCTTCTCTAATTTCAGTGGCACTGTTTGAAATAGGAAGAGTAGTTTTGGCAGGATGTTCATTTTAATTGTTGCAATCCTTCCTAATAGTGATAGTTGTAGATTTTTCCATTTTTCTAAGTCCATTTTTATTTGATTAAATAGTTTTATATAGTTGTCTTCTTTTATAGTTACACATCTAGCAGTTAGAAATATTCCTAGGTATTTAACTTTCTTAGCTATTTGTACGTCTGATCTCTCTGAGAATTGACTTTTTTGTTTGGCTGTTAGATTTTTCACTATGACTTTAGTTTTTTCTTTATTTATCTTCAATCCTGCTACTTCTCCAAATTCATCAATTTTCCCCAGAAGTTTCAATATTGTTTTTAGCGAATCTATGCTAAAAACATTCCGAGAACTTCTTAATGACAACATTAATGTCAGTAGAAGCAAGTGGTAGATGATTTCTCTGGACATCTACCATTTCAAACTGCAAGTGTAAGAGCTGAGTTGTTGCATGCATGTAGTAAATTAAGCAAACTGGAGGAAAACTGTCTAATCACCTCGGCATGACATGCCACTTTTCCCCATTTAAACAGAAGAGAAAAACATACAGTCCGAAGTGGTACATACAAAGAAAATGTTAACATATTCCATAGACTAGAAGTAAATCATACACTGCATTCAGAAGGCTCTGAGCTTTGTCTAAAGTATCTATAAAAGCAGAGGCTGTCCATTAAGTCAAGTAGGACATTACTTCCAAGGTGCCGTATATACGATCTGTGTAGGCTTAGACTGCAACTTGCTTGCCTTGGTAAGTAGATATGGTTCTCTTGGTAGAACTGGTTGCAACAAGTCAAAACAATTTCTACAGCATCTCCTGTTTGTTTAAAGGTTTTGAAGACACTCTATTTATTACTCATTGTCTGAGGGAAGATGAGTTACTAGTTTTTTTAAAAATATGAGTTTCTTTCACCACCCAAAGAAAGTGGGAGTCAAATACTACAAAAGGAGCAGGTTCCTCCCAGACAGCCCAGCCCTGCCTGCTGTCTTATATAAAACTAGTCCATGGCATTGGGTTGGCTGTTGGCTTCCTCTTTAGTCAGTCTCAGCTTCGTAGAGATCAACAGGCAATTCTTTCCCTGTGAAGACACAGCAGCACACAGTAAAGAATGTTTTTCATCTGGGCAAGCATCTGAGGGCCAAGAATGAGCACTCTTATTCTTATTTCTAAACTCTCCTACCCTTTTGAGGACTGAGCTAGCTTATAATTTTAAATAGCTCCAAACAATCACGCAATATTAATACTGAATGTCACCTCCATACAAGAAAAGCAATCTTAAAGTGTTTAAATAATTTCACAAATTAGTGAACTCCAGCACCTTCTTTAGAAAAGTACAGTGGCTGCTACACAACTGTTAGCAATAAAAAGCTAATATAAATGCATCATGCTACACTGAATCCAGAAGAATGTGGAAAGACAGGTTATGTGGAGTGGTAGCGATATCACAGTAAATCACTCTGGGTTTCTTTAAAATGCTTGATGATTTCATTTGTTACTTGCTATGTTATTTTTAGCTGGCTGAACAGCTCAATGAGGTAGGTTTCTAGCAGTTATGTAGTAGTTATGCAGTGGGTTCCCCGCTGTGCATCCCAGAAGAGCCAACCTATGTGGCCTTGGGCAAAGTTGCACAGTCCCAGGATGCCCCCAGAAGAAAGGAATGGCAAATGACTCCATACCTGGAAATTCCTGAAAAGGGTCACCACCAATGTTCCCTCTAATTTTCTGGAGTGCTGCGTGGGAGCCCCGTCCCATGCATGCAGAGTTCTGACTGTGACCGGAAGCAAATGGGCGGCCCTGATCCAGCGCCATGTACCCGTGCATCTTAGAGAGAACATTGGCCACCATGTCAGAATTGGCTTAACGGCACACAATTATATATAACTCCCACAATTTTACTATATATTTTACTATATATATATATTTAATTTTACTTACCCTCAATTCCTATGTATATTTATGTTCCACCCTCTTAGTTTACTTCATTCACTGGGAGAAATAGCCCATTGCCACTAAAGTGTGGTACCAACTAAAGGTTCTTTTTTTCTATAAGACACTAAATGAGTTTTAAGGTGTGAACCTGTGAGGCATGCTGGTTAGAGTACAGAACAATTGGTGGGATGCCCAAGATTCAAGTCAATCAGTCTTTCTCACAGAAAGTAGGTCACAGGATAGTTGTAGAGCTGATCAATTTTCAGGGTCCCCAAGAGATAGCTAGTTTGAAGGATTTTTTTTTTAAAAAAAGTTTATTTCTTCTTATTATTGACTCCAACCAATGAGGAACCATGTAGCCTGTGCGATAACACCTGAGTGCCATATGATTAATCAGTATTAGATGTGGCAACACACAAAGCAAAATCAGAGGATATTAATTCCTGCCTTTACTCTCACAAAGACTATTTTCCATCTATTTTGCAGGCTCCCTAGATTAGTGCCAAAACAGGGGGCATATTTTGCAGGGACCAGGTTTATTTTTTTCACTGACTGCACCCTCCCCTATTATAATTCAGTACAAGAATTTAATTGAATCTAAGCACACCACCTCTACTATTTGGCAACTATTTTTTATTTAATTTACATAGAGTTAGCTTCTCAGAATCTTAGCCCAATGTACATAAGATGTAAATAAATACAAAGTATTTCCAGGCTCCATCTTGCTTCTGCAATTTAAGAAAATATATGAACAGCTGGTATAAATTGTCCTGATAAAATAATGCCTGCTAGAGAGGTCACAATCAGAAATTCTCAGGGCGTAAGCATTTGTCACCATGATCATAATTCACATCACTGTATAACATACACACACACACCATGCAACAACCATAGCCATCAGGGGGTTAATAAAACAGCTTTCCAGGCATCTCCCTCCTTCAGCCAATAACTTATTCAAATTGTAATTGCCTATAATGTGCACCCTGTATCACATTACTACTTATGCCACATGCAGTCTCCCAGGTCATAAATCACCGCAGCTGCCAGGAAAGACCTTGTTCTTGTCCTACCAGTGGAACCAGTGCATTCTAAGTACTTCAAGTATCAACCTAATAAAACTGACTGCCTCTTATTGTCCACAGCTTTTTTAAAAAAAAGCTTTTGAGATATCTCCTGTCCCCTTTCCACACAAGCAACTTTTTTGGCACAGCAGATCAATTTCATAGCATGTAATTCCAAGACACCAATAAGCAAGTTGCAAAATGAATCCCTTTTTTTCTGTAACAAATATCCTATGTGCATTTCATGAGAAACTTCAGGGCTGTCTGCTAGCTCCAATCTCAGGTGATTAAATACCTTGTTTTCTTAAGCAATTAATCAGTTAGTTCACCAATTAAAACAAATATGACAGAATCTCAATACAGGTGTTATTTTGAGAATGCTTAATGAAAGCAATACTCCCCTTTCTAATACCACATGTGTTGTTTGCAGAATAAATGTGAACATGTCACTGGAGAGAGTGAAGCATCCTCAGGTCCCACTGAAATCAAGAATGGATTTTGTAGCACTACTGTGTTGCTAAGTTCCTCTTATTAAAATAACACTTAAAATATACTGAAATGTCTTTAAATTCAATCTAAAATGTGTGTTTGTCTCACAACAGAGGTAAGAATAGGTGAATTTAGTTAATCCTAGCCCTCTATTTGTTCTTGCAACTTTTCCTTCCATGGTATTTTTAATATTATCGGAATGGAGAATTGCTAGCAATCACAACTACATTTAAAACTGGTACTGTATAAGATAGATGAAGCTTCCATGAAGAATTTGATCTCTGGAGAAAACATACAAATGAATTTTAAATACTCGGATTTCTTCCTCACCACACTTCCCTCCTTATCACTAATGACAGAACAAATTAAAACAAGTAACCTGTATAAACAAGGTATACTCCCTATCTATGCCTTTCAGCAGATTCCTAAGTAGCCAGCATCTCTGATGAAGAAACTACAAGAGGTGGCTATGGCTAATGTCAGTGATTGAAATTAGATCTCTTCTCACCTCCTGTCACAAGACAAATGATTTATTGTCTTCACAACCGCAAAGTGTTCCTGAAGTTTGCAGGATCCCTTTTCTGAACAAGAGACTTAATATTCCTAGACAGGATGTCTTCAGAATGAAATTGCTTTTTTCCCTCCCATTTACATTACCGAAGAGTCCGTTATTAGCCTGATATTTTATCTCTGACACTGTGAGAAATATCGCTTCCATAAACCTGGCTGCCCTTAGTAAAAGCTAAACTACTTGGTGAAAGCTAATAAAGTGGGGGGCAATGAAGGCAATTGCCAACGAATCCTTAAGTATCAAACAAGGCAGCTGCTCACACTTATATAAACAAAGACCCTCTCTCTCTCTCTCCCTCTCCTCTGATTTCAAGAGCAGCAAGAGATAGTTATAGAGCACGGGTCCTTTCCTATCTATACTGTTATATTGTAGGACTCCCTGCCATAATGACAAATAAATCAACTACATGCTATCTTTAACTTTTATTCCTTGTTCCTTGATAAATATGCAATTATTTGTAACAAATGTTTTAAATAAACCTAACCTTTATAGGCAATGCTCAAGTAACAGGGTGTTCCGCTTCTTGCCACAGCTGCAGCATCCACTGTGCCTACTACCTGCATCCTTCTAGTCTATTTCATTATAGCAGTGGAATATCCAGAGCTTTACAGTTGCCACATAAATTCAAGATCCACACAGCAAGCTGTGTCAGATATGCCATCCAGGATGCAAAAAATTACCACATGGAAGGAAGTTCCTTCTGGATTTACTTGTCATGTAAAGGGAGAATCAGCAACTATTCCGGTCGATCTAACATGGAAAGATGTGTAAGAGAAGATACATGTATTGTAACTAGGGATATTGTGAAATGTTCAATAGAGCTATTTGTAAAACCAGACAATTTCAACAGGTAAAACTGGGACATTCAACAGCTCAGTTTCAACAAGACCTTCTTATGGGTTGCTGACCCTGCCCACAAAATGCTGGCAATAACAGAAGGACAACAGGGAATGCACCCTAAACGGCTTGGGCCCTGGATACCTGAAGGACCGCCTCCTTCCATATGAACCTACCCGGCAGTTAAGATCTAGCCCGGGGGCCCTTTTGAAAGAGCTGTCCCTCAAGGAGGTAAGAGGGATGGCTTGTAGACAAAGGGCCTTTTCGGCAACTGCCCTCAGACTATGGAATGCCCTCCCGACTGAGATTCGTCTGGCGCTGACGCTGATGACATTTCGGAGCCAGGTCAAAACCTTCCTGTTCCAGAAGGCTTTTAATTGAAATAATATCAACTGTGGGTCCTGATGGCAATTTTTAGAGTATATATTTTAATTGCATTTTAATTGTTTTGTCTTTTTATTGTATTTTAATTGTTGTAAACCGGCCAGAGACCTTTGAGTAGTGTGGGCTGCATATAAGTTAAATAAATAAATAAATAAATTTCTTCCTTGTCCACATGTCCTATCCATTATTCCATTAGTCCCAAGGCTAAGAAAAAGCATCTTCAGGAATAAAATTGAAGCTGAATCTTCTGCTTGCATATTAGTCAAATGAGTGTGACCTTAGAGCTCAACAACTTATGAATCAACTTATGAATTGTTTTAGTAAGGCCTGCCAAGATTTTGGATTAACAGTCAGCCTGAAGAAAACACAAGTCATGGGCCAGGGCGTGGACACACCTCCCTTTATTACCATATCTACACAAGAATTGGAGGTTGTTCATGATTTCGTGTACCTTGGCAAGTTGAACACATTCCATATGCATTGTCTCCAACGCATTTTTGGTATCACCTGGCAGGACAAAGTTCCAAATAGAGTACTCCTAGAATGAGCTGGAATTTTTAGCATGTATACATTACTGAAACAGCGACGTCTACGTTGGCTTGGGCATGTCATGAGAATGGCTGACAGTCGGATTCCAAAAGATCTCCTGTACGGAGAATTAGTGCAGGGAAAGCGTCCCAGAGGAAGACCACAGCTGCGATACAAGGATATCTGCAAGTGGGATCTGAAGGCCTTAGGAATGGACCTCAACAGATGGGAAACTTTGACATCTGAGCATTCAGCCTGGAGGCAGGCGGTGCAGCATGGCCTCTCCCAATTTGAAGAGACACTTGTTCAGCAGGCCAAGGCAAAGAGGCAGTCCCGAAACCAGCAAAATCAGGGAGCTGAACAGGGGACAGATTGTATTTGTCTTCAGTGTGGAAGGGATTGTCACTCTCGAATTGGCCTTCTCAGCACACTAGACGTTGTTCCAAGACCTCTATTCAGAGCACGTTACCATAGTCTCTCAAGACTGAAGGATGCCTACATGAATGAATAGAGCTCAACCTCTGATTTCACATGCAAAACTCCCCTGCCACCAGCCAAATTAGGAGTTGGAAAAGACCCTGTGAAGACAAAATCAGGGCTTGAAACCTCCCCTGTGGGTCATCCATAACAATGGCACCAGTCCCCACTCACATGTCTGGTACTAGCTCTGACCTTTCCCAACAAAAGGTTCTGTTTAATGCTGGCCAGGCAGGAAGGGAAAAGCCCCCATAGTTACAATCATGGCCAAAAATATTGGCACCCTTGCAATTCTGTCAGAAAATGCAACCCTTCTCTCAGAAAATTGTTGCACTTGCAAATGTTTTGGTACTCACATGTTCGTTTCTTTGGTTTGTGTTGGAACAACACACACACAAAAAAAAACAGAGAAGAAAAGTCAAATCTGATACAATCCCACACAGAAACCCAAAAAATGCACTGGCCAAAATTATTGGCACCCTTAACTTAATATTTGGTCGCACCCCCTTTGGAAAAAATAACTGAAATCAATCGCTTCCTTTAACCATGAATGAATTTCTTACACCTCTCTACTGGAATTTTGAACCACTCTTCTTTTGCAAACTGCTCCAGGGCCTTCAGATTTGAAGGATGCCTTCTCCCAACTGCTGTTTTGAGATCTCTCCACAGGTGTTCTATGGGATTCAGATCTGGACTCATTGCTGGCCATTTCAGAACTCTCTAGCACTTTGTTTGTAACCATTTCTGAGTGCTTTTTGAAGTGTGTTTCGGGTCATTGTCCTGCTGGAAGACCCATGACCTCTGGTGGAGACGCAGCTTTCTGACACTGGCCACTACGTTGCGCCACAAAATTCTTTGGTAATCATCAGATTTCATGATACCGTTCACACAGTCAAGGCATCCAGTGCCAGAAGCAGCAAAGCAACCCCAAAACATCTTTGAACCTCCATCATGTTTGACTGTAGGGACTGTGTTATTTTCTTTGAATGCCTCATTTCTTTTTCTGTAAACAGTGCCATGATGTCCTTGACCAAAAAGCTCTACTTTTGTCTCATCTGTCCACAGTACATTCTCCCAGAAGGATTGTGGTTTTGTCACATATGTTTTGGCATACTCCAGTCTTGCTTTTTTATGCCTTTGTGTCAGCAGTGGTGTCCTCCTGGGTCTCCTACCATAGCGTCCCTTTCCATTCAGATGGCAACGGATACTGCGAGCTGACACTGTTGTACCCTGTATCTGCAGATCAGCTTGAATTTGTTTGGAAGTTAATCTGGGTTCTGTATCCACCATTCGAACAACCCTTCGTTGTAATTTTTCAGGAATTTTGCTCTTCCGTCCACGTCCAGGGAGGTTAGCTACAGTGCCATGGGCTGTAAACCTCTTGATGATATTGCGCACAGTGGACACAGGAACATTAAGATCTCTGGAGAGGGACTTGCAGCCTTGAGATTGTCGATGTTATTCCACCATTTTTTCTCTCAAATCCACAGACAACTCTTTATACTTCATTCTTTTCTCCATGCTCAGTGTCACACACAACACAAAAGTTGAGTCAACTTTTCTCCATCTTAACTGGTTGCAAGTGTGATTACTATATTGCCCACACATCTTACTTGCAACAGGTGTGTCTAAATACAAATTAAAGGAGCATCACATGCTTGACAAGCAATTGTTTCTTACAATTTAGACAGAGTGCCAATAATTTTGGCCAGTGCATTTTTGGGTTTCTGTGTGGGATTGTATCAGATTTGACTTTTCTTCTCTGTTTTTTTGTGTTGTTCCAATGCAAACCAAAGAAATGAACATGTGAGTACCAAAACATTTGCAAGTGCAACAATTTTCTGAGAGAAGGGTTGCGTTTTCTGACAGAATTGCAAGGGTGCCAATGTTTTTTGCCATGACTGTAGTTGCTGTAGGTTTTTCAGGGTGTTTGGCCATGTTCTGGAGGTTTTTCTTCCTAACGTTTCACCAGTCTCTGGCCAGCATCTTCAGAGGACAGGAGTTAGAACTCTGTCTAACTCCTGTCTTTTTCAGAGTGTAGTGTGTGGGATAGTTGAGTATTCGTAGCTGTGGGATCAGCTTTTTGTCCTTTTCAGGAGATTGGGTGATTATGGTAATCAGGGTGTTTTTTGTTATGGGTGTATTGTTGTGATAAGGGGGGAGATGATCTGTCACTGTGATTGATGGGTGTTGTTAGCTAGTATTTTGTGTGCAGTGATCACTGGTCCTTGTGGCTGGGTAGAATTCGTTGACCTTTTTGCAAGCTGTATTTTTCAGTGCTGGGAGCCCGGCTTTGTTGAATTTTAGACTTTCTTCTTTTTTTGTTGAAGCTGTGCTGATGTTTGTGGATTTCAATGGCTTCCCTGTGCAGTCTAACATAATGATTGCTGGCGTTGTCCAGTACTTCTGTTTTGAAACAGGATTTCATGTCCAGCTTGTTTCAGGGCATGTTCAGCTACTGCCGATTTTTCTGGTTGTTTTAGTCTATAGTGTCTTTCATGTTCTTTGATTCTTTGATGCTGCGTTTTGTGGTCCCAATATATACCTGGCCACAACTGCAAGGTATCCAGTATACTCCTGCAGTGGTGAGGGGGTCCCTTTGGTCCTTTGCTGACTGTAACATTTGTTGTATTTTTGTGGTGGGCCTGAATACTGTTTGCAGGTTGTGTTTTTTCAAAAGTTTCCCCATGTGGTCCATGACCCCTTTGATGTATGGCAGAAATACTTTTTTTGTGGGTGGCTGTTTTTCTTCTTCAGTTCGGTGTTGTTTTCTCAGTTTGATGGCTCTTGTGATTTCCTTCTTGGAATAGCCTTTTGCCTGTAGGGCCTAATTCAGATGGTAGAGTTTGGTGCTGAGAAATTGAGCTTCACAGTTCCAATTGCACGTTCTACCAGTGTTTTGATTATGCCTCTTTTTTGTCGTGGGTGGTGGTTGGAGTTTTTGTGTAGGTACCGGTCTGCGTGGGTGGGTTTTCTGTAGACCTTGTGTCCCAATAGGAGGTCAGGTTTGTGTATGATCATGACATCTAAGAAAGGGAGCTGGCCCTCTTTTTCTTTTTCCATGGTGAATTGTTTATTTGGGTGGATGCTATTGAGATGGTTTAGAAATTCTTCCAGTTTTTATTCACCGTGGCTCCAAATTGCAAAGGTGTCATCCATGTATCGGACTGTGGGTGCGAAGGGTGCCGAAGCCAGGGCCTGTTTTTCAAAATGTTCCATGTAGAAGTTTGCTATAACCAGATTGAGGGTGCTCCCCATGGCCACTCCATCTGTCTGTTCATAGAAATCATTATCCCACTGAAAGTAGCTGGTCATTAGGCAGTGTTGAAAAAGGGCCGTGATGTCTTCTGGAAAGATCTGCTGGATGAGTGTCAGAGTGTACTTTATCGGTACCTTGGTGAATAGGGATACTACGTCAAAGCTGATCAGTCTGTCCCTGGGGTTGAGTTTTAGGGTGCTGATCTTGTTTATGAAATGTCCTGAGTCTTTGATGTAGGATGAGGTTTGTCTAATGTGGGTCTGTAGGATGGTGGCTAGGTATTTTGCTAATTCATATGTCGGGGAGCCAATGGCACTTACAATGGGCCTGAGTGGGATTGAGTCTTTGTGGATTTTGGGGAGTCTATATAGTCTTGGTGAGAGAGCTTCTGTCTTGCAGATTTGTTGAAGGACGTTGATGTGCAGGGAGGAACCCCTGATCAGCATGTTTGTTTGTTTTGTGATTTTGTTGGTGGGGTCCCATATACTCTTGGTGAGAGAGCTTCTGTCTTGCAGATTTGTTGAAGGACGTTGATGTGCAGGGAGGAACCCCTGATCAGCATGTTTGTTTGTTTTGTGATTTTGTTGGTGGGGTCCCATTTCAGTTTTCTGTAGGTGGTGGGGTCTAGAAGTTCCCTGATTTTGTCCTTGTATTCTTCTCTTTGCATGATTACTGTGGCGTCGCCTTTGTCTGCTGGCAGAATGATGATGTCAGGATCTGAGTTTAGGGACTTGATAGCGTTTCTCTCCTTTCTTGTTATGTTGTTGGTCGGAGTTTTTGCTTTTTGTAGGATCCCCCATAGTTAATTTGCATAAACAGACGAGGGCCCCTTCAAGTGTCAGTGTGAACACAGAACACTTTCCAAGGGGTTCCCAGTTTCAAGGAGGCTGCTAGAGGTGGCCCAATTCTTTTTAGAGTTAAATACCCTTAATTCTTGTTCTCGTATCCTAAAAGAAGCCCACCGGTAGATTTCATACACATTTATCTGTGAAGAAGCCATAAATCTAAAATTTGTGACTTCACGTCTTTGTTGTATGCTAACTTTCCCCCCAAATTTTGCGTACTTCACAAACAGTGATAGTAGTGAATAGAAAAATGATGGAAGCAATTTCAGATGACATAATTTTATAAGAACCCCTTCAATATTGGCTCATGATAGCTCTCAAAGTATCAAAGAGCAGCTTAGTACAATATAGAGCAACAGTGAAGTTTAGACTGCCACCATCTTAATCACATCCCCCATGCTAAAGAAGAAATTAGTACCAAAAAAAGGCAGAGATTAGAATTAAAAGTAAAATTAGATGACTGCAATTAAAACTGTATTTAATTCAAGTGATCTCAGTTAAATAAAGGTATTGTGTAATTAGTCAGCATCTCAATATGCAGAATTAAGGGAAATCAATGGCCCGTGCTAACATTAAAAAAAGGCAGCTCCAACAACTTCGCTACAATCATTCTCTTTTCCTGTGTTGACCTGATTCTACTCAATACTAGACTCGACTTGGATATACATAGCACCAACTCCAAATTTGTAATTCCAAAATTTGAATGCAACATATACTCCAAGGCAACTCTTCACAGTGAGACATTGAAGGAAACAGTGGTATTGTACCTAAGCTTTCTGCTATGCATCAGTGAAATATAAAATGAACATATACATGGCTGGATAGTTCAGTGGTTCAGGTATCTGGCTGTGGAGCCAGAGGCTGGGAGTTCAATCCCCCACCGTGGTTTCTGGGAGAAGAGCCCGACTGTTTGGCCCTGGGCAAACTGCACAGTCCCAGGGCACCCCCAGAAGAAGAGAACGGTAAACTACTTCTGAGTATTCTCTACCGGAAAACTCTGAAAAGGGTTACCATAAATCAGCATTGACTTGACAGCACATCATGATGAAGATTATAAAACACAATCATTAGAGCCCATCATGTTTTCTTGATGAGTATAGCTACATATTTTACCTTTACACATTTGCCGCAGAAAACCATGGTGCAAGAGAGATGCTTCCCCCACCCCACCCCAGATGAGCAGGAATGGCTTCTGGTCTGAGCACAGGGGCTCTTTGCTCTAATATTTCAAGTCTGCACACTGCTCCAGAGATGAGCCATCTATTCCTGCATTGTAACACTTTCCTCCAGAGACCAGTGATACTGTACTACAGTAAACAGTTGCAGCAGTTGCAATTAATATGATTTAACATGAATGGTTAGGTAAAGGTAAAGGTTCCCCTTGACAATTTGTCCAGTCGTGTTCGACTCTAGGGGGCGGTGCTCATCCCCGTTTCCAAGCCATAGAGCCAGCGTTTGTCCGAAGACAATCTTTCGTGGTCACATGGCCAGTGCGACTTAGACACGGAACACTGTTACCTTCCCACCGAGGTGGTCCCTATTTATCTACTTGCATTTGCATGCTTTCGAACCGCTAGGTTGGCGGGAGCTGGGACAAGCGACGGGTGCTCACTCCGTCGCGTGGATTCGATCTTACAGCTGCAGATCTATAGATCTTACAGCACAGAGGCTTCTGCGGTTTAACCCACAGCGCCACCACGTCCCTCTAACATGAATGGTTACATATTAGTAAATTCAAACCAAACAATCTGTTTTTAATACTTGGCTTCCTATTGACTGACCCAGTTTAATATGAGAAGAAATATGTGAATAAGACAGAAAATATATGAAGGGAACAGAAAGGATGACAGTTCTGCCCAAAAGAGGCATTAGAGATAGCCCATACTTAGAACTGAAAGCAGATTAATGTTGGAGAGAAGCAACTAAGACAGTCTTTCTGGTTTGCAAGACCAGACTTTAAAGGAACCTTTTGTTTAAGTTGTAAAGACCTATCACCAAAGAAAGAAAGTTAATCTGCATATTTGTAGAGGAAAGAAAAGCTCTTGCTATGATACTTAGATACTTTTATTACTCAAGGATTTTCATCCTTTAATTACAGGTTATCTTTGATGGCAGCTTTTGCCCTGAGACAATAAACAGTCAAGAGAGATGAATAAAAACAGGATCAAAATTCTTCATTCAGATTTCATTCTTATATGGCAGTCTTATAAACCAAAGCCAATTGCAAAACTTCAAAAGATGACCATCTCTAAATGAATATTTGGTATTCAAGTACACAGGTGTCTGTTAGGGATACTACATTTATATTCTTCACATTATGATTCATCTTCTAATTCACTACATCACAGAATTATAGAATAACTGAGTTGGAAGGCATAAGGCCATCAAGTCCAGCTCAATGCAGGAATCCAAATCAAAGCAGATCATATAGAATACAGTGGTTGTCCACTGTATTTTAATTAAATATTGCATTGTATTTATTTACTATATTTTGCCACTGTATTTTAATTGACTATGTTACCACTGTTGCATTGTTTTATTCATTTTATAGCATTTTGTGGTTTTTAACATTACAGTACTATACAATAAACCACTTTGGGAGTTTTGAAAAGAAAGCAGGTATAGTAAGTACATTAGAGATATTATTATTATTAATCTCAGACACATTCACGCGCGCACGCACACAGTTTCCATTTGAAATTGGCAATTCTCAGCACAAATTATTAAAGTAAAATAAATGGTGATCTAGTTTCTAGCTGTTTCTGGTCTCTTATTTAAGCTACACTTAAACATAAAAAGCCTTGGAATATTTTAAGACATCGAGATCAGAACCATCTTTTGTGAAACAGAGGTACAGCTGCACTCCCATCCTACTACGAGCAGGCTCTCTGAAGGAAACTGACTGGCCATTATGTGAACGGAATGCTGGAGAGATGGGTCTCTTTTGATTGAACATGACTCTTCTTGTGGTCTTCTGTTAACTCTGCCAACCAGGTACATCCTAATTAAGCACAACTTGGTGGTAGCTTGACTATAATACTTCCTACTGTTATTTCTTATTAGAATAATACAACTGGGTATTTTCAAAACACTAAGAACATTTAGATTGCAATTGAATGCCAGGCAAATAGGTCCCAGCATAAATATTCAGTGGATTAACCGAAGGCAGCACTAATGAATGAGCTAATAGAAACTGTTACAGGACATTATGCTTTGACATTTTAACTTTCCTCTTCTTCATTCTAGCAAAGCTAACACACAGAAAAATAAAACAAAACTTTTAAAGGGGGTAATATTAACTGTTGCCACATAATGTGATCTTTCACCCTTGGGATTCTTATCTTTTTGCTTCGTGGCCACCATTCAGGACACACAAGGGCGCATAAGTCTCTAGAGAGCTAATCCTTTCACTGCCTCTTTTTTTGAATGGCAATTTGACAGAATTTTTCATCTGATTGATTTCTATTTCCCTCTGCTCTTATTCTCTCACCAACTGCGAAATGCCCGCTGATTATCAAGCTCATTATGCATGTAACTTTGTTGGTATCTCAATTGCACGTGGCTCGAAGGTATTTATATAGCTCTCATGTTTTCAACAGGTCCCAGAGCTTAAATAACTAACTCCCTGCTGAACCCACCTGTTCAGCCCATAAGACACAAAATCCCGTGAGTCTCCTAACTTTCCCAACACACTGGCCTCTGAGTGCTTTATTTATCTGAAGCGATATACATGCAAATGTCAAAGAGACATTCCCTCAATGTTGTTCAACAATAAATCAATGCCACCCATCTTGTAAAGGACTGTCTCCAAAATAGCAAAAGCTCTGTTCCACAGTAGCCAACCTTCTCCAGCCTGGTGCCTTCTTAATGTTTTGGACTCCACTTCCAAGGATTCTTGAGCATGGGCCATGTTGGCTGAGGGTGATGGGATTTAGGGATGTCACCTAATTCTTCCTCCTGATTAATTTAGGCTCTCTGAACTTGATGAGACACCTAGAACATTTTTGTCCCCACCTCCAGGGAACATCAAGACAAGGAGTGCTATAAATTTTATTGGTTCCTAACTATAGACCCAACTGCCAAATATCAAAAGGAATAACAAAACTTCCCTGAAAATATACATGAACATATCCTGAGTAACACACCACAAGAACCTCAACCAGCCACCTTCTACCTGCTTAAAAAATATACAAACCAGGGGACCCCAGTAGACCCATTGTGACTGTTGGGGTATCTGGATACATAGACTCCATCATCAAACAACATGCCACTAATGCACTTAGCTATGTAAAATATATCACAGACTTTCTAAGGAAACTTCAATCCACTCACAACCTCCCTGACAACATCATCTCAGCTACGATAGAAGCTCTCTATATTAACATCTCTCACAGAGATGGACTACATGCTTTCAGGAATAACATGTATATAAAGCCCACATAGTCACCACCCTCTGTGACTTTGTGCTCACACACAACTATTTCACTTTTGACAATAAAATCTACTTCCAGATCAACAGAACTGCCATAGGTACTTGCATGTCTTACAATATGCAAATATATTAATGCCTGACCTAAAACAACACTTTTTAAACTGCTGTAGCAAAAAAGCATTCCTCTATCTGAGATATACAGATGTGTCAGGTCAGAGATTCTGATGCCTAAACTTTATGGACCTCAAGGGAAAAATCAGAAGCCTGTGTTCATTATAAAGGTTAACTCCAGAATGAAACCAAACAAGTATAGAACCATAGAAAAATGGAGTTGGAAGGGGACTACCTATAACGTAGACACGTTCTAGATGGGTGGTATATAAATCAAATAAATAAATAAATAAATAAATATAGGCTACTGAGTCCAATCCCTTGCTCGATTGACAATAATATCAAAATTCATCTGAGTATTATGGTGTATGTCTTTTAACAGTTGCAGTAATTCTAGGCAACTTGTGTAATTCTACAAGCTTGTGTAATTCTACAAGCTTTTTATCTACATCACTTCTGTGTTCCATAAGTACAAAACACTTCAAAATAACAAGTCAAAATATATTGAAAACATTCTTATGACATGTAGATGTGATTGCCATCCAAAACAACTATGAGAGGTTGCAAAAACAACAACAACCCAATAACATTCAAAACAAAACTTAAGGTGTAGGCAGAAATTAAATGTTATAATTATGTTTCAACATTTCAGGAACTTACATTCTAAAAATGCAAGCACTTAGAGCTTTAAAAGGCACATTTAAACAGCTGAGAATACATATTTTAAAATATTAAAGCTGCTAACATTCAAATCAATGAAAATATAAGGTATTACTTAGCATTTTAGCATATCTAGACACACATAAAGATTATCCTCAGTGCTCACCAAGCCAAACCAGTTTGAATCTACGGAGGAAAATCCATGATGATTCTTTTGCTATTGAGTGTGTGTGGCGAAGCATGGAACCTTGCAGTGATGAGTTGAGTTCTAAATGCCTGTGTAAGTGTCTTATCTCTCTATATTTATAGTTCATTCAGTTGCTTCTCTTTCCCTTTTATTTATGAACAAACCTTTCTGCAGGGCTTGGAGGTCCAAAAGCTTAGAGATCAAAGAATAAATTTTCAATGGGAAATTGTATTATTCCTGCACATTCTGTAATTCCAGTGGTTTGTGACTCAGTATCCCAAACATCATTGATTTGACTAAAATTTTGCAAGGCTTGAAGGAATAAAGGCCGATAGGATAAAAGATCTAAATTCCCAGAAACCTAGAAAGCTAGAATATTGCCGCAACATATTATATCCCCATGGTATTGACACTACAAAGAGTGCATAAGTCTTGTAAACACCACCTCTAAAGACCGTAGAATAAACAAGTTCATTATAACATAAACATGTTCAGCTGGTAGGATGTTACTGTTCAGCGATCTTGCTCAGCTGTAGAGATAGCAATTTGTTTTGGAATAAACACACCACAAAATTTATCATTTACTACCAACCTCTCAGGTACAATTGCATCTCCTTTGAACCCATAAGATGGACACTCCAAACTCGAAGATCTACTAAACACATTTCTCAAACTACAATACCCATCCAATATGGTTAAGGGACAAATTAACCAGGCAAGACCAAGACAAATACCCGGAAACAACCTACTGCATGATAGACCCAGAAGAGACAACAACCATACACCACTAGTTTTCATTTTCAGCCCACAATTCAGACTACTCGCATTTATCATAAATGATCTCCAACTATCTTTGACAAGAATACCACACTCTCCCAAGCCCTTGATGGGCTATACTTGCTTATAGACAACTCCACAATGTCAAGCAACTATTGATACATAACAGACAATGCAACAGTGATACAAAGATGGGAGCTAAACTCTGCTAGAAACTCAGATGCCAGCTCTGCCCCCCACATTTACTCTGGCAACACGATTATAGGACCCAACAATGTCACACACAACATCAAGGACACTTTTACTTGTTCGTCTGCTAATGAGATCTATGCCGTCTTTTGCCGACAATGCCCCTATGTATTGTACATAGGACAAACAGGGCAATCTCTGTGCAAAAGAATTAATGGACATATATTGGACATCAGGAATGTCAATACACAAAAACGTGTTTCACATCATTTCAGTCTACCTGGATACTCTTCACAGAATTTGAAAGTTACCATTCTGAAGAAGAAGAATCACAGGACAAGAATCCAGAGAGTCAGCTGAGATAAAATATACACATATGCTTGATATCCATCTCAACGGATTAAATATTAGTCAAGAGTTCTTATGCCATTACCAAATGTAAAATATTACAATAATTTGTTATCTGCTGTTATATTTCCATAGCCCAGGTATCTTCCCAACTAATCACAGCCACATTCACAAAACAAGCTTCAGAGATAAAATCAGAGATTCTTAACTCATTACCAGATGTGTAATGTCACAATTATGTTGTTTCTGCTGCTGTTATCTATCACCTGGGGTTCTTTTACCCACTAACCATTGTTGCTTTTTATAGAACAAGGCTTCAAAGGAAAAGAACTGAATATCAAACATACTAGGTCTTATGTCATTACTTGCTGTGATATGCCATATTGACTCACAATTTGTAACATGTGTCTACTAACCAACCACTCTCTCTCTTTTGGGGGGGCAAGTATAAATGTATGAATATTTGCCATGTAGTCTCATTCTTATGTCTGAGGAAACATACTTGTTCCACAAAAGCTCACATTAAAATATAGCAAGCAATTAGTCTTTAAGTTGCCACTATGGTTTCTTCTTCTTCTTCTGGTTTTGTCTTTGTTCTGTTTTGTTTCTTGTCTGATGTGCTTGCAGAGACTGACACAGATACCACTTCGAAAACTCCAACTATTTTTTCTTGTCAAGGCCTCTTTGTTCAGCACACACTAATTAAAACAATATACAATGATGGTACAGGACCCAAACCTGCCCACTTTAACTGTTAGAAGTCACCCTGTTCAGTGCAGTGCCTTCATGGAAACTGCACACCTAGGCCCAAACATGAGATTTTACTAGGTCTAATGACTGGGATCGAAGCTACCAACATGAATTTGACCCAACTCCGGGAGACAGTGGAAGACAGGAGGGCCTGGCGTGCTCTGGTACATGGGGTGACGAAGAGTCGGACACGACTTAACGACTAAACAACAAATGACTGGGAAATTCATGCCTGAGTTTGTTTGGCCTCATATGCAAACACCGTATACAAATACTACTTCCATGCAAAGAAAATAATGGGCAGGTATATGGAAGACCACTCCCTGAGTATATGTTGCTTCTTAATACATAGGCATTTGGCCTGAATCTGAACTTAGAAGTCATGAATGCTCCTATTCTCCATGTGGAAGACAGCTAGAAAGGAGCAGAAGAAACATAGGGTATAGGGTTGTAAATTCTTGCCTGTTTCTTCCTTACAGACAAGTATGATGAATTGTACTGTGGTAGACTGTGAAGATTTTTACTGCACTGTCAAATCATCCTTTGCATTTGTGCGAAATAAAGGACTAAATCAAAGCAAACCAAGATGACTACGGTTTTGTTTCATAGACATTTGCCAGTTTCAAACTTCCAACGTGCTGCTTGCAACTTTTCAAATAGTCAGTCCTTCTGTGCTTACAGGGTGTTGCTTACAAAAATCTCAATCTCCCTCTCAGAAACAGGTGAAGAATCTTGACAGTTATCAATTTTCTCCTCAAACAGCCTTGTGGTATCATTATCAAGACAGCCAAGATCAACAAAGAGAAGAAAGATTCTATTTCTATTCTTCACATTTCCAGTGATGTAACAGTTAACAGTTTCTGGACTGGAATTTGGGAGATCCAGGTTCAAATCCCCACTTGACCAAGAAATTTACGAGGTTACTTTGGGCCTATCACCCTCTCTCAGTCTGATCTACCACTCAGGGCTCATCTGTGAGGATGAAGTGGGAAGATCGAGAGCCACGTGTGATGCCTCAAGCTCTTTTGAAGAAAGGAAGTATATAAATTCAACCAGCTAACCAATACATAAACAAAAGAATATGAGACAAATTATGTCAAATTCTTCAGTAATCTGTTCTAAGAATGTTTATTTTTCTGATGCTTTTTTTAATGGAGGGGAAATCTGTAAAAAATTTTCAAGAACAGAGCAAAGGCTGGTACAGATGCTAAAGACAATGCAGCGCTGGGTGACATCATTATTTTTCTCCAGCTGGTGATTTAGTTGTCGTTATCAGGATGTGACTAAAATCCTCCTTTCGAAAGGAATAAATCATTCCCAGCACAGTAAATGTCACATGCAGATGTTCCTGCAACTCCAGTAAATGTTACCCTTTAATAGCTTCCTGGTAACATTTCCTACACAGAACTCTTGATAAATATAGTAATACTATTATATATAAATATAATAATAAGAGAGCATCACTGACCCTCCTCCACTCTTTATGTCACAGCTTGTCATATTTGCCTTGGAGCCAACTGTATCTGAAGGGAGGGGGGTGACTCAAAGCACTGTTGGAGCAGATAATAGCACTCCTCATGGGAACTGAGCAGCATACACATTTGATAAAGTTCAGCACTGAAATGTTTATGGGTGCTCATAAAACAAATACAAAAGCCTAGTTTTATTTTGTGTTTAATATTCGTTTGTATCCAACAGACCAAAACACAACAGTTATGAAGGGACTGGGATTGGGAGGTGGGGCTCCCCATTCCTGCTCCTTTCTTTGGCACAAGAAACCTCCTCCAGAGGGTTTTCCAACCTGCCAGAGTAAATTTAGAATTATTACAAGCCACCATGAGATTTTGTGAATGGGAAGACAGCATAGAAATAAACTCAAGTTATTTGTTGATTTTATTAATTTAGTATCATTTGTAGGCTGCTTTTCTCCTGAAATAAATTGGAAAGAATTAGAAACATAGTGCCAAAATCTTGTTGCTTTGGAGAGAAAATAGTACTAGATAGTCCCATTGAATCAATTAGAATTTGAAGAGTCTGCTCCTCCATAAGTTCCATTAATTCAAATGGGCCTACTCCCACTGTGGCTTACTTTGTCATGAATCAATGGAATTTATTGAGGAAGGTCTTCATGGGTCTATTCTATTGCAACTTACTATGCTAGCCAACAGGATTCTGGCTGATACATCACATCCATGAAGCCATCAGAGGAGGTCAATGATGCAGAAGGGCAGGGCCTGGGAAGTTATTATATTCAGGAGGGCTCACAATACCTAAGGATTGGTTTACTTTCTTTTAAATTTAAAAAACATACATTGCTATCCAAAGAGGGAGTCCTGTAAGTCCAGAGTCCAATGTTACCTAATTGTACTACTATTTTAACAGGATGCTTTACAGTCATTCACTCATTTGGTGTGATAAAATTGTGTGCTTGCATTATGTTTTGGGCCTATAATCTTTGTAGCCAAAGTACAATTAAAACAAGAAGTTATATCTAGATTTAAAGTAGACTCACTGGAATCAATGGGACTTAAATTAGCCATGAGAAACTTAAGTCCCATTGATTGCACTGTATCTGGTCTAAGGAGGAGTAAATCTGCATCAAAACCTAGATTCTCAAGGGGTATTTATGAATATTTTAAATCTAGAAATGTGTGTATATATGATAAGGGTGGGGGAAAAAACCTCATGGAATTCTTTGTTCTCATTGATTTTTTTATTATCTCAACTTGACAACTTGTGAGATACCTTGATGAAGAATTTTCAAGCCCTTTGAGATTATATAAATCCTGGCACAGTGACACGAGTACTATTTCTTCTCATTAAGTTGTCATTTGTGCAAACTGTTTTTGTGCAAAACAAATATTCTTTCCTTTAGAGAAGCAAAGCAGAAGCATATGCATGCACACACAGGAAGTACAAAATGCAATTGTTAAACATGGAAAGAAATCCTCTGATGCTTCTGATCTTTAGAAGTCCATGCAACATAGCTCAGAAATCAGTATCCCTCCCCAACTCTTGACACCCAGTTGTCAGGCCATTTCTTCCTTTGAACTTTGTGCCAGTGCAGCCACAGTCAACAATAACCCCTTCTCATTGAACAGCAGCTTCCTTGCACAAAAGAAGTTTGGTGGTATGTTCTGTATTCCTCTTTCATTTTTTCTGCTGAGCAATTTGAAAAGGGAAAGAAGGAAATTCCCTAAGTAGAGTGCTTGGCCACTGGGGAAAAAGTCAGAGAGACATCCCCAATCTCCAGTGTTCTCTTATAGACCAGCATTCCATCACGAGAGCTATCACCGTCTGAAATGGTAAAGCTCTAACACAGGTTTATAATCTTGGAAAGAACTGGAATTTAGTGACAAGAAACACAGAATTGGGACTCAGATTGGCAAACTGTTAATGTAATGAAGCAGGGGAGAACTGTAAACAGAGTGATAGCTAACACCTATAAATTATTAGCAGGTTAGAAAAACTATGGCTCCTGCATAATAATTTGTCTGTCACACCTTGTCTGATTTCTTACACGTTTCTGCTTCATTTTATGACTGTGCTTCCCCAAAGGCTTGCAATACCTAATGTACTGCAGAGTATTTAGGGAGTGCATCTTCGCTTACTTTAGCTTGAAAAACAAAAACATTTCAAAAGTCCTCACCACCCCAGATGAAATTACAAGAGCTTTTGTGCATTTTTTGCATTCTAGCACTTTTTTGGCAAAATAGTCATTAAGGTGGTTTTCATACCAAACCTTGTATTTTGTGCAACATACAAGTTTTGGTTGGTTGGTTGGTTGGTTGGTTGGTTGGTTGGTTGGTTGGTTGGTTGGTTGTGCAAGTTTGTGCTAAGGTTGCTGCTGACAAAAAAAGTTGCAGGTCTTTTTACTCTTCTTTGAGAGTGAAAACCAACGCTGACTTTTGTTTTCGTTTTCTTTCTTTTTTGACACAGTATCTTGATGTGTCAGCATACCATTTCTTGGCAAGGACAAGAATATTTGTGAGTATTAATTACATCCTTACACAGTATCTCACCAGCTGTTATAGGCACAGGAAGAAATGAAGGAGAGACAGCCTTCTCCCATCTGGAGCACTAACTGCAGCTTAAGCAAAAAACAGAATAGTTTAGGAAGATCATTGATGGGGAAGGAGAATGGCTGGTCAGAAGTATTTGAATTCTTCTCCTAATTAAATTAAAACCTAAGCTAGACCATGTCCACGTCCCTACTGCTAACCCAAGACTTCTGTTTCTGAGCCAACAAATACTTGCAACTTTTATTGACTGTGATAAGTTCCTGGTCCCTCTAAAAAGTTATAGTACCTTAAAAACTAACTTACTTATTTCAGTGTGAGCTTTCATGGATCACAATCCATTACCTCAGATACAACCATGAAACTGCATGGTTTTATTTTGTTTATTTCACATGCTATAAAGTGCTGTGAACTATCCGGAGAGTGTGTAAACTATGGGGCTGTATACAAGCTGAAATCATAAATAATAATTCTCAAGAGGTGTCATTTTCAAAACACAGGCTACCAGTTCTGTCAGTAGCCATTTTCTGACTATTTACCTAATATGACTTTTCAGAATAGGAAAAGCTGTTTCAGCAGCAGCTCAGAAAGTTCCAAAGGAAGATCTACCGTGTTTCCCCGAAAATAAGACAGGGTCTTATATTAATTTCTGCTCCAAAAAACGCATTAGAGCTTATTTTCAGATGAAGTTTTATTTTTTTCATGTACAACAATCTACATTTATTCAAATACAGTCATGTCATCTTCTTCTAGTTGCTGCACAATGGTGGAAGGCGGGGTTTCACTTAACTAGGGCTTATTTTTGGGGTAGGGCTTATATTACGAGCATCCTGAAAAATCATACTAGGGCTTATTTTCAGGTTAGGTCTTATTTTACGGGAAACAGGGTATTAGTCATCTAGTATTTACCCTTACATTTGAAAATAAAGGATTTTACAAGGTGGGCTGTTTAAGCAGTCATAATAAAAGTACAGAACTCTTCAAAGATTTAGACTTCTTCAAATGCAGAGCTTGCTCAAGCACACTGGGTATGATGCTCAACTTCCTTTCACCATTTGGGGTATCTGGATCAGTGACTTTCATGTTGGGATCTATTATAACCACAAGATTCCCTGGCAATTGCTTTTAACGCATCTGCAGCTAGAACAGATGTCACAATTATTAGGCATCTCTCATGGGGCCATGCTTTGTTCAGTTGTCCTCCCAATGTCAAAGACTCAAGAGAGGTTGGACTGGCTCAAATGAACAAAGGATGTACACGTCAATGCCCTTTCCTGGAGCCAGTCTACAAACTCATGTCATTTGCGGCATAGAGACTCCCTGCACAGCTAGACTGTTCGCTCCTCTGCACGAAGACATCAAGATTATCAACATCATAATGTGGCTTGTCCAGCAGCACCTGGACATAGCTGCATTTTAGAAGAATACATTAAGACACCAGCCTTAATGAAAACAGAAACTGCTACAATAAAGCCAGGAGATACCATCCACCTCCCATTTTAAAAAGGCAGTTACCCTTCAAGAGTAGAACTGAGGAGAACAACATTTGTCTCTGGAACTGATTTACTGGGAATGTAGCTGGGATTTTAAAATCCAAATTCTTTCCTGAAAAAGTTCTTTGAACATACCATGTTATGTCTTTTCTTTGGCTGATGGAAGAAGGCGCTCCTTTAAAACAAATGAAGATCGTGAATTCCACTAATGGATGGATGGATGGATAACTTTATTATGGTCAAAGACGAGCAAGGAATACCACTAATAACTAGCCTCACTTACTATAAGAAACCCAGCTCATAACTAAAGCATTGTATTTAGCATATTATTGCTTCTAACTAGAGATAGAGTACTTTCACCTAGCTAGGCAGCTTTCATAATTTAAATTCACACTATAACAATTATAGGTTCAAGCCATTAACCCCACAAGCTATGGTAGGATTGAACCAGCTTAAATCCTCATGTTCTGGTCTCTATTGTTTTTGCATTGAGCTCTTGAATTTAAGAGCAAGTGTATACATGTAGAAGAATCATATAATCCAATCCCTGTTAGTCTACACCACCCCACAAGTAAGGGCACATCATCTTTGACTATGCCATCATTTCGAATGAACCACTTTTACAAAGAAAACAGTTAGCATTACAACAAAGGGTACTAGGTTAGCTTTCTCTCTTACATATTGGTTTTCAATATAGAAGAAAGGCATTAAGTACAAGAAGGGGATCGATTGTTTTCCTACTTGCAGGTGAAGAGTTACAGCCTAAGAAACATTGTTTACATGACTTTTCTCTGTGTGAAGATTGGCCATTGTTTTAGGAATGATATATTTCAGCAACTTGAGCTGAAATCTTTCTGCAGCAACATGTGTGCTTGCAAGTGCGCTTTGGATGGGAGTGTACTAATAACTGCAAGAGTGCAATGTATCAAAAGCAATATGCTAGCATTATATTGAACTACAGGTCTTAGAAAACTGACAAGAGTGCTAGCAGTTCTAATCACCAATCAAATAGAAGAATACCTGTGTGAAAACTGTTTGGAAGTGCATCTCATCATACAAGGCTTCCCAGTACCCAGTGGACTGTGACTGCCGTAAAGGGTACATTTTTGAGGAAGTACTGTAGATGAGAGAATCACTTAAGCTTGTGTGAATACAACACAGCATTTAAATCATGACATGCTGCGCATCTTTCCACCAATGGTTCTGTGTGCTCCAAAAGAGTTTATTCTGGACATATTTGGTCCTAGACACAATGTGTGTGTTTCAGATGTTTCCTACCATCCAATTTACCAACTTCCCAGATATCAAATGGGTAGAGTTTTGCAGATGTCAATGAATCCTGTAGATTCAATATCAATTTATAGCACAATAACCAAATCAACCTTCAGAGCATTCACTACATAGGAATAACAGAAACAAAGGTTTAAAAGGAAGTGATGCATGAGAGAATGCATCCTTATATTCTGTATATCATGATGCTCCTCCAGCATCATTACTATTTACCAGAATGTGAACCCACTGCAGTCTCCAAATGCTGGGCATTACTAGAATGAATAAAGGGACCAGCCCCCTTCCTGCTCTCTCCATGCCATGCCTAAGCATTCAGAGTGGATTCAACCATCCCTTCCCAGCACCTGGTGCCCTGTATTCGTATTGTCACCACTTAAGCATCTGATTTCCATTTTTAAATGTTCCGGGCAACAGAAGCCATAACGATAATGGAAAGCTCTGCTGGCTGGAAAAAATGGCCTGTTGTGCACTGTCACTTGCACTGCTTCATTATTTGTCTCTCTGGGAAACCCACAGACCTACAATTTAACCTTCCTGTGAATGGATTGAATAACTACTTTTATTCAAGCTGTTTATGGAGCATCCCAAAAGGCAATAGGCAAACACCTGAATGCTGAGAGTCACCTGCCTTTAACCAGAGCCGTGCCATGTAATAAATATGCAGCCCAGTCAAGAAGCAGCCAGATAATCTGGTAATAAGAGATGCTTGATTTCATTTTGTTCTTCCAGTGTCTCCCTTCCCTCTTCCCTTGCTTGTGCACTATACCATTTACGGGATCAAAACAAAACCTCCATCTACAATGAAAGTTAATCATCCCATTTCCTGGCAAATGATATAATTCATATTTCCCAATAAAGGTTTATTTAGTTTTTATTTACCTATATAACACATTGATTCTTTTCCATCACTCGTCAACTTGGCAAACAAAGCCCCATGAGAAAAAACAGTTTTGCAGAGAATACACCTCACCTCCTATGCATGTTCTTAAATATTGGTCCGATATGCCCATAGGTGCTCCTCGACAGCTAATAGCAAATGCACCGAAATACCCTGAAATCTAATACAGCTAATGACAAATACATTGTTAATAAAATCACTGCAGAAAGCTGATTTTCTGGGTTCCATTTTAGTCATTAGTTCACTATATATAACTTACTCAGACAGCTAACAGCAAGATTGAGAACAGAAAATCACATGAAGAGAAGCCGACCATATTTTCATGTTACAAAGCAAAAGCTCAGGTTTACGCCATCATTTAGGTGCCCTGTCCCTTTCTTGGCCCTCAGTTACTAGCTGATTTGATTTACAGACATTTTAAAAAACTGGCCAAGAACATACGTACATTGGACTTTCAAAGGCCCGTTGTTGCCATCTACTCTTCTCCAAAAAAGCAATTTGAAGACCTTTACCACACATCTTTTTACTTGCCACTGCTTTTAGCAACTGAGCAATTTCTTACTATCCTTCTGTATAAAGTACAAAAGGGACAACATGAGCAATCCTCCATAAAATATCTGACTCTCTTGTTTTACCATTACTATGGATCAGTATATATGGACAGAGCTAGTGGAGAGCCTAAATCTAGAACAGGGGTGGTTTTCACAATCAAGCTAAATAAACTAAAATTTAGGGCCTAAGAATGTATTTCTGCATTTCTCTTGTGAGGTTCAGTGCATAAATAAAACAAGCAGGAAAAAAATGACTGATAGATTAAGAAAAAACAGACAACCAACCCAACATTTTTTATTTTTAAAAGTCCATGCAACAACAAATAGCTGAGTTTTGCACAACTACACAAGTTGTACAAAATTCAATCTCATGAATACAAAGGCTCTCATTAAGACCAACAGAGAAAGAAATAGTGATCATCTATGAGATACAGAACAGAATCATTGTGGTTAGGATGCAAATAAATCACAAAGTGGGAAACAAGAAAGGAATTCCAGAACTCTGGGGCAACTACAGAAAAGTCCCTGCTATATGTGGTAGGCAATCAAACATCCATAAACATTGATACCTCCTGCTTGATGAAGACAAGTAGGTTGGGGAGGGGCTGTTTTAAGGGAACAGGTAGTCTTTGAGATATGCTTAAGGACTCAACCTCCTTAAGGTCACTTTAATAATTAAAACTGAACAAATAAAGCAATGGCATTTACAAAAGACATTTTTCTGACAGTCAATCAGCTAAAAGCATGCTTTAGACCTAAGCAGTCTCTTCAAACAATTATCCATCAATGCAATTAAAACTAAGGCAACAGCAACCAATACAGGGAGATTAAGCAAAGGTTAGGAAACTCAACAGAAGCAATTATCACCTGATGAAAGTTTAAGCTTACGCTTAGATGTTTATTAAAGGACTCTAGTACCTTGCCTTCAGAGTCATCATGCAACAGTATTTCTGGAACTGTCACAACATTGTCTACTGCAAAAATATATTGTAATATCAAGAAAAGGGAATAAAAACAATTAGGGGGGAAGGAGAAGAAAGATCCAGAGACTCAGCAGAAAGTGTTAGTGACTAATATTTCTCCCATTGGGGACCTGAATTTATGGTTGAGTCAGCAAAACAAACAAGCAAAAGTTGCACAGATTGCACAGGACACCTGAGTGACTTGCAAAGTAAACATACAGTTTGATATGACTGTGTATCTGGCATAGATACAGATAAAGATAAAGATGTGGGGCCATACAGAAAAGCTTTATTATTTCTCATCGAGTAATTTTTCAGCTCAAAAGTCCCCCAATTTTTTGTGTTTTATATCTCACTCCCTGAAAGGAGAAAGAAATGGGGATCTCACAGCCCTCCAACTCTGGACCGACGACCTTCAATCCTTTCAATTTCATGCATAGATACATAAAAACATATACTGTATCCTACTTATATGGTCATTAGGCAGTTGACAAAAACACAGATAAAAACAAGGTATACAAGACTGTAGCTTTTCAATTACAGCTGGAACCCTGCTGATCCCTTCTATTATTTCATTTTGTTTTCATATGTCTGACGAAGTAAATGTATCCACGAAAGCTTACATTAAAATATGATAGTTAGTCTTTAAGGTGCCACATGATTTTGTCTTTTTGTTTTGTCTTGTTTCTTTGGATTTTGCCTGATATGCTTTTTTTCACCATTTACGATCAATATAGCATTAAGGCAATAGAACATTTAATCTGGCAGTTTCACTGGGATCTCTCTGCAGAGGCCTCAGAATGTGCACAGCTATCCAGAGGGCAAAAGTAAACAAAACATGGTGGGGTCCAGACCGGAATTTGGCAAAATAAATTGCCCATGGGAGAAATGGTTCGCAAATGAAATGAAAAACCCAAGTAACTCTGATTTTAATCAGTCAGTCAGTCAGTTACTGGAACAGCACAGGGACGTCCTTTTTCCTTCTAGTTTAGGCCTTAGTCATGGCTCTGAATCGCCAACTCTGTCCTATAAATGAAGAAAGTTGTTTTCAGTTTCTTCTTTCTAGAAAGGTCTTTCCACCAGGGCAAATAGGGCGGGACAGCAGGGTGTCCTCGCCAAAGTTCAGAATATTAGATCTGATGAATAATTTGTTACTGTGAAACTTTTGAAATGGGAACATTAATTTGCAGATGTAAATGGTGAAACCTCAGAGCAGTTGAAGGAAGTTACCCAGTGCCTTCTGCAGGGGATGCAGCAATGCTGCGATCGCGTGCAAGGCATAGCCTTTGCAAACGCGATAGCTCTTTGCTGCCCAGCCGGGATGGAGAGAGGCTGCAACAACACCACGTGACGTGGTGCGAAGGGCGGGAAGGCTTTGGATATATAAGCAGCCTTCACCCCTTCGCACCCTGCTCTTCTTTTTCGGGCTCCAAAAGAGACGGAGACCTGCTGTGTTACTGCACCTTTAAGAGCTGCTTCATTCCTGTCTTGAGCTTCACGGAGGGGAGGGTAGCATCCCTCCCAGGGTCTAAGTTTGATTGTTTAATTGTTTATTTGCTTGAGTTACCTTATTGATTATATAGTATTGTCTTTTAAGCTTCGTTAAGAGGTTCTGAGGGAGCAAGGGGTGAGGGGAAGCGGCGGTGCCACCGGGATAAGGAAGGAGGAGCAAGAGTGTAGGGGAAGCAAGATTAAAATGGGCGTTTGTTTTCTGTTGGAGGGAAGTTTTATTTCCCTTAGAGCAGCTGCTTCGTAGTTATTCCCTTGAGTTTCCCCTTTCTCTGTGAGGGTTGCAAAGTCGGCAGGGACCCGCTTTCCTTTTCCCGCCAACTGCGCGCCGCCGCCCCCACCTCATTTAGACTATCACGGTTGGGATGCTACCTCGGCTAGCGGACTGGAGGGTCGACTGGCCAGGTGCATTATGATGTGTGTGTGTGTTTGTATACATATATATTAAATAAATGAAAAAAAAAACTAATTGGAAAAAGAAGAGTGAGCAAATAACTAACACGTAGGCTTTAGTTCCAGAAAACTAGAACTAATAGATAGTAAATGATTGAAGATTTTCTTAATTAGTAAGTAAGGTATTAATTGATCACATGATTGATTAAATATTTTATTCAGTAATTAGAAGAATATGTGCTAAATAAGCTTGCTGTCTAATTCAGGATAAATATATTCTGGATAATAATCAAGAGAAATTAACTGAGTTAGTTATTTAATCTAAAGTCAATTCATTTTACATTGATTACGAAAATAGCTGATTATAAATGGTCAAGTAATAAATATAATTTGATTGTAGGGAGCATTGTCAAGAACTGCTGGATAACTCAGTGGCTTAGGTCTCTGGCTGTGGAGACTGAGGCTGAGAGTTTGATTCCCCTACTGTGCCTCCCTGACAGGGTGAGAAGGGAGCCTACCCTTGAGTTTTATTATTCCTTTGTGTTTTGCCATTTCGCGCCATTTTTGGAACCGCGCGCATTCCCTCCCCCCCACGATTTGAACTTCGATGGTTGGGTAGGAGCGGAGTTAGAGGCTCGGTGGCCGGTTTGCATATGCACATGGTGTTCCCTCTTTAATGAAATATATATATAAAGAATCATACTAAAATAATTCAAAGCACGTCGAGCTAGAATCAATGGCAGTGGTTAAGGATTTATTAGATAAGGATAATCAATTCAGAGGTTTTAAATAAGTTAATAAATAGTGAAATTATAATTGAAGTACCCATTTGGGTAAGTTGTATCTTTCATTATTTACAATTTTAATTGATGAAATTTATTTTAAATCAGCTGATTATGTAATTCATAATGATACTTTATTAGATAGTAATTTCTTAATTATTTGGTAAGGCAGCAATTAATTGAGGATTGATTATATAGTTCTTAATTGTTAAAAATATAGGCTAATAAATTTGTAGGGTAATATATTTTAGATATAGGCTAATATATTTTAGATAATAATCAAATAGGATAAATTCCTTGAGTCAGTCATTTAATCTTATCATTGCAAATTGCACTTTATCTGATAAGATTCAACTGGAGTATATTTAATTTCTTTAATTAATTGTTTAGCTGATTAGCATTGTAAGTTTGATTGAGTCTGGATAAATCATAACATTTATTTATACTTACAGTACCCCTGTAACATGACTATTGGAGAGTCTTGGGCAGTAATCACCGCAAAGGGTAGGGGGTAGGTCCCTCGGCCATTCAAGCGAATACTGGGCTGTAAGTTAGTGTGTACCTAGTGGTTAACTATATAGGCCCTGCTGTGCATCCACTGGTGTCTGGTGGTGAGCAACATTTTGCTTATATAGCTATTGGCTAAAACAACGATGACATCAAGGGGGAAGCAGCCTGCGGAGAAGAGGCCAGCACCCCAGGTGTCCTCCCCCTCAATCATCATCTGATGAGGAGTCCTGGCCAGTATGGCAGGAGCTACAGAGAAAATTTCGGCCCTTGAGGCACAGAGGGTGGCAAGATAGTATCCTCAGACAAGTGAAGGGGTACCACGCAGATCGGCCAGGGAGACAAAAAGCCAGTGTAAGAATAAACTAAAAATAATGGCTCAGGAATTGATGGTGAGGTTTAATGTTTTTGAGTCTGCCCAGGTCCATGAAGTTATATCTAGGCGTGCGGCAGACGGCTATGTTGCCGCCTGGGGTTCAAAGTATGGAGAAGCGAAAATCCTCGACTACTCGGGCTTCAGAATTGTCTTCTGCACACCGGAAAGGATGGGATGACGTGGAGGAAGTTTGGGTTTCACGACAGCACATCCATGGTATGACCCTGGAAGGGCTTCGACGTCACGGGGTGAGTCTGCTGAGGCAGCTGGCACCTACACACCTACTTCCGCATGGCCTTGGGCTAGCAGTACCTCACTTAATTATCCTACATGCACACTCTATACCACACTGAATGCAGGGTTGACCAACATACCGTGGCCATATGGTAATCCGCAATTTAGTGACTGGGGCTTGCCTTACGCAGCCCCCCACGCACAGGCACGAACTAACACTGTGTCTAGTTTTGGGGCTTGGCCGCATCCATCCGTGCCTTTTCCAGGCTACAATTCAGTGCGTTAGCGGCTTTGCCTTATGGTGCTTACTATATGCCCCTGGGGCAGTGATGGCGAACCTATGGCACACATGCCACAGCTGGCACACAGAGCCCTCTCCATAGGCACATGAGCCATATGTTGCCCTCGACAAATACTTAAGGTAGAGGTTTCCCTTGACATTGAGTCCGGTCATGTCCGACTCTGGGGCGCGGTGCTCGTCCCTGTTTCCGAGACGTAGAGACGGCGTTTGTCCGTGGACAGTTTCCGTGGTCGCGTTGCCAGCGTGGCTGGACACGGGGCGCCGTTGCCTTCCCATCGTGGTGGTGCCTATTTGTCTGCTGGCGTTTGCGAGCTTTCGAACTGCTAGGTTGGCAGAAAAAAAAAATGCTTCCCTGTCCTCCAATTTCAGCACTCCCCTCTGTTGGTGCAGTGGTCCAGAGGAGGGGTGCAATGGCAGCCATTACCGGTTTAGCCCGATGGGGGGATTCGAGGACCGGTAAGCATTTATCTGTTAATAAAGCCCCTAGGGGGGGGAAAAAATAAAAAAATAAAAAAAAACAACCAAACAAAAAACAACCAGCATTTAACCCTTGAGGTGCGGGGCAGTTGTTTTTCCTAAACTAAAACCTCAGTATTCAGGTTTAATTGCAGTGTTGGCAGTTTGAAATAAATAAGTTGGCTTTGTGTTGCAGTTTGGGCACTCGGGCTCAAAAGGGTTCGCCATCCCTGCCCTAGGGGGATCATCTAATCCCTGTTACTACAGAAAAAATCTGAAGGGTGAATACGTAGACTTCTTTCTTATCCACATCTTCTATTAAGGCCTGGTGGGGCGTTAACAAAATATGGAGAAGCATCTGCTGCCGCGGCCTCGGATCCCTGTGGTCCACCATCACTCCTCGGTTAGCCTGGCGAGGCGCCGAGAGGATTGACAATGTTCAAGTGCCTTACCTGCGGTGGACAGCACTCAAATGCAAATTGCTTCAAAGTAGGTGCACACCGTCAGGATAAAGAGGCAGGAAGTGCCAAAAAGCAGAGCAATGGAAGGGGTAACCCTGGAAAAGGGAACTAGCCGAATTAAAGTGGTGGCTCTGGGGAATGGACCTTTCCGAAAGCCTCACATTGAGATCCTATGTGTTTCCCCATTAGGTATAGTTCTAGTTGGGCGGTTCATTTTACATAATTCGGGCTTTAACTATGGGCTGCTCAGGGTAGTGTGTTGCTTTTGAGAAAATTAGTACATGCAGCCATGAGGGGCCTTGAAAAATGATCAAGCATATGTTTAGGGTGACACGAGGTATGAAGGAATATTGTAAGGCGTGGAGCCAATTCCTTAAAATTTCTCGAGATCTCCTTTGGAGGTCTGAAAGGGGGTTTAAGTGTTGAATTTCAAGTGACCTTGGACGCTGCCGGAGCCTTGGGTTTCGGCATATATTTCCGAGGTAGGTGGTTCAGTTGTGGCCGAAAGCATGGCATAATACGGGACTTTATCTTGCAATAGAGCATATGTGAGCAGAGGGCACTCCTGTGCTCGGATGGGTACGAGATATGTTGGGCACTCATTCGTTCAGAAGTGGAGCTGCATCCACTGTAGCAGTCCTAGGTTACAGCCCAGGGAAAATTTGTTTGTTTGTTTACTTGTTTGCTTGCTTTATATACCGCCCTTTTGGCAGCCAGGGCCACTCTGGGCGGTTTACAACAGATAAACAAACAGCAGAATAACAACATAGTACATATACAAAATAATAATAATACAGTTGGGACAGTTGTACCAAACCCCTTCGAGCTGTGTGCTTTAATCATTGGTTCTTTCCTTTTCTCTAATGCAAGATGATTCCACAAGATGATTGTCTCAAGAGAGCATACCACTGTCAATTTAAAACATGGCTGTATTTAACACAGTTTCATTATGTTCAGTGGGTATTTACATTTCACGTTCTCCAAAAACATGTAGGGAAAGGTAAACGACAAGGAAAAGCATCTAATTGCAGGTTGCACTCTGAAGAGACATGAGCTAATAAAATGTATCTGAAGAGATAAGAACTGATTTATAAAGTATCTGGGCTGATTGCTTGGAGAAAGGGAATTTTCAGGAGAATGATGAAAGAAGTTCAGTGGGGACTTAAGCACGGAGACAGACGATAAGCAGCCTGAACTTTACCTGAAACACAAGTTACTCAAACACAGGAGCCAGGTCAAAGTTAAGAGTTTTACAGGACCACATAGAATCTTATTTCTTTCTGTTCCCTGATTCCAGCTCAAGCTACAGTTAACTCTCTAGTTGTTGTACTGGAGATGCTGTGGGTAAGCTGAAATTAGGACAAAAACAGTCTCTGCTTGTAAGGTGCAAGAGAATTTAAGGTGCCTGGGCCCAGCTGGCAGAGTCACAAGAGGCAACTCAGAGTGGCCGGGGAAGGTTCTTGGGTCTGGAGTCTTTCTTTGTAAATAGCCGGGGCTGCTGACCCTTGACTTTCCTGGGAATAGGTCTGAAAGCAATAAAAGATTCAGGGCAACGTGCTGGCGGCCTGTTGTCTGAACAGGGTGATGGCTTATCCCATAGTGGAAGAATGTGGTGCCTCCACAATGTTCGGACCGCAGGTCATTGGCACGTTCAGGACATGGATACTACACAATGAACATAACTCAGGGAGTGACTGGATTGTGTTGGTGGTCCTCATCACGCTATAAAAGATACATGAGGACCCTTACTAAGGTGCAGGCAGGGGCCTGTCTTATGTCTTTACAGGATCTACTGGGTTCGATGGTCGAATGCAGGTGGATCTTGTTGTACACAATTATTCCTCGGTTAGCCTGGTGAGGCTCTGGGAGGATTGCTGAAGTTACCAAGGCCTGGACAGGCGTTAACAAGAGGTAAGTAGAGGCGACTGCGGTGGCGGCCTCGGATCAGTGTGATCCACAATTTTGTCCTCAGTTAGCCTGGCGAGGCTCTGGGAGGACTGCTGAAGTAATTAGGCCCGGCCGGGCATTAACATGAGGTAAGTAGAGGCGTCTGCGGCGGCGGCCTCGGATCTGTGTGATCCACAGTTTTTTCCTCGGATAGCCTGGCGAGGCTCTGGGAGGAACTGCAATGTTACTAATGCCCGTCCAGGCGAGATCAGAGGACTGTGCAGAGGCGTCTGCAATGGCCTTGGATCGGTGGTTAGTCACCACAGGATCCAAGTCGAGAAGCCTGAATTATTCAGGAGTAATGGAATCCATCTGCTGATGCAGGTTTGAAATTTTTGAAGACATCAAAGGGGGCCTGCTTGTTGAGCTCGTGTGGCTCTGTGATGGGCATGGGACTTAGCATTGGCTAGTCCCTATGCTGTGGCCGGTAGTGCGGAAATAACAGGTATTTTCGGTGTGTCCCAATTGTAATTGCAGTTAAGCCAACAGCGCATCCCACTTCCCAGCACTGCGGATCGTGCGATCCAGTGTCTGCGGCGGGGGGATGCGCTGGGCCACTTCTGGACCAATAGTCATCAGCAAAAGATGGCTTGAGGTCTGGGGGTGTTTATTAGCGGCTGGCCGGGTTCCTGCTGTCTATTGACGGCGGGAACTTGGGGCCGGGGACTCGCCCATATTATGACCAAGGGGTGTCGGCATACCCCTGCCTTTAACCTGTTTCCGCACTACAGCAGGCCCCCTCTTTTTAGCAGAGGATTGCCAGTATTATATTTTGTGTTATCAATAAAGTGGCCCAATTTTAACCCATATCTTTGCCTCGCGTCTTTATTCCGGGATTGGGTCAGCAATGACTAATGATACTTAGTGAGAAACAAACTGCTAACATTATTTTGTTTTAAAAGGAACATTTAAAAATATGGATTTGCAGCATTCTACCCCATAGGTTAAAAATACACATGTATTAAAGACATTACATGAGTTGCCAGCATTTTATCTGTTTGATCCCAAACTAACATATTTTATGTTAGGACATTAACAATACAACAGATAATATCTAAGTTCTGGTTTCTCCCTCCCTCCCAAAACCTGGATGGTGCACTTTTCCGGTATTCATAAGGACTATTATTGCTGCTGCCACCTCCTCCTCCCTCCTAGTTTAAATCACTTTCCTGCTAGCACTTTTCATCACTGGCACTAATTTCCATTGTTCATACACCATCCTTTTGAAATATTTCACCTTTGTTGTTTGGACTGATTTTCTTCGTCCTCTATTCTCCAGGCTTCCTCTTTGCCCATTTACTTTTTAAAAGCTCAATTTCTTTCTGTTCCTAGTGTGACTTTATGACACTACAACCCATGGCTGTTTTTTATGACTATACAAACACACACAAAAATACCACCACTACATTTCCTTTCTTTTATCATGCCTTGTTGTTGCTATTTCATGTTAGTCCTCTCTGTTTTCTTGTGCACTACATAGTTCTTCAAAGTTAATAAAGTGTCTAGAGCTCATGATGCTCTTTATGCTAATTTTTTTTCACTCTTAGGTCTCAAAGAGACCCTTATTTTAGCATCACACTCTGTAACACCTACAGCCCCTCTTACTTGGTTTGCCACAATTCCCCTGCTTCCCGCACCCACAGGATTAATTTTCTTTTCTCACCGTTGTGTCATGTCTAATTCCCCATTCCTCTCTCTCTTCATTCTTCTTCTATTTAGCTGAAATTCAAGTCCTTACCTTGTTTTCACCAATTTACCTTTAAATAAGTGTTTAATGTCATCTACAGTGGTGCCTCGCAAGACGAATGCCTCGCACAATGAAAAACTCGCAAGACGAAAGCGTTTTGCGATTTTTTTGGTGACTCGCAAGACGATTTTTTTCTATGGCCGTGCTTCGCAAGATGTATTTTTTTCCCCTTTTTCCCCCTTAAATTTCAATGCATTCCTATGGGAAACCGCGCGCTTCGCAAGACAAAATTTTCGCAATACAACACGACTCGCGGAACGAATTATTTTCGTCTTGCGAGGCATCACTGTACCTGTATTGCTGCCTTGTCGTGGCGAAGGGGTTTGAGTAATTCAGAGAAGCTATGGGCTATGCTGAGCAGGGACACCCAAGACGGATAAGTCATAGTGGAGAGTTCGGACTAAACGCGATCCACCTGGAGCAGGAACTGACAAGCCACTCCAGTATCTTTGCCAAGAAAACTCCATGGACAGAAACAAAAGGCTAAAAGATATGACGCTGGAAGATGAGCCCCTCAGGTCGGAAGGCGTCCAACATGCTACTGAGGAAGAGTGGAGGACAAGTACAAGTAGCTCTAGAGCTAATGAAGTGGATGGGCCAAAGCTGAAAGGACGCTCAGCTGCGGACACGCCTGGAAGTGAAAGGAAAGTCCGGTGCTGCAAAGAAAACTACTGCATAGGAACCTGGAATGTAAGATCTATGAACCTTGGTAAGCTGGATGTGGTCAAACATGAGATGGCAAGATCAGTAAACTAAAATGAACGGGAATGGGCGAATTCAATTCATACTATTATCCAGATGTTGAAGACCTGTTCTTTTTTCCTTTCACTGCACAAAGTAGCTACAGGAGAGGGTTTCACCTCTTAAACTGAAGGCTTATCTACATTTACATTTGCCCCCCAATCAGCTCCATTCTAAATGGATTCAATTTAAATTGCATGACTATATGAAACACTGTTTGCATTCCCACCGGGGGGAATGCCGACAGCAGCAATCCCTGTATGGGGTTGTGTGTTTGGGTCTCTTCACACACACACACACACAAAAGCATAGAGACAGGTTGGTAATAAATAATAAGCAGGGTGTATCCTAGGTTTGGGATGTGCTTCCCCCCCACCTTTTTCTCCCTCTAGCCTTTCCCTTTATGCCCCTTCAGAATCAAGATTTTGTCCCCAGCTCCCATTCCCCTCTGCCTCCATGGCTACCAACCTGCTGCCCCTCTCTATATGGGGGATAAATAAAGGAAATAAATAAAAGAAGGAAAAATGTGGACCGAGCACACATGAAAAGCTGGCACAAACATTTCCTCGGCAAAAACACTCCAGGATGCAGCAGCCGGACTTCATCATCCATTACCCCTGCCTGCTTGTCTCCAAGAGACCAACCAGCAAAAGCATTCTTAAAGGGATAGAAGCAGTCAAGCCTTTTACAAACAACTTTCCAGCACACGTTCCTTCCCTCCTTCTTCCTGTCGCCCTCTCCCACAGCCTCTGCTGGTTACTCCAAGGCGCAACTTGCAACGACAGGGGTGTACGTATGAAGAAATGAATAAAATAAACCAAGTTTCACACACGTACTATTTTAAACAACTCTCTAGCAGAACAGTATTTTAGCTCACGTTCCACCAATAAAGCACGCTTCCCTGGCAAAGTAATCCAGGCTTGCTTCTGTGTAATGGAGGCACTCTTTTAAACTTCAATTTATTTGAAAGTTAATGTATTTTAAATAATGTTTCTTTTTACTGTGTAATCACAACCTGAATTTGGAGAAGTCTCCATCTAGAAAATCTACTAGTGCAACTGTAACAAGCTCTTCTTTAGGAAACCTAGTCAATATCTGCCATGCATAAAACAATGTACTTTTAAGGTGTTTTTCTAGCTCCTAGACCAGTCAAGATGGAAAGAAAGATACACACAGAAAGAGTCCTGAATTTGATCCTTTTTCAGTTATTTTTGGAAAGGGAAACCAAGAAGTGTAGAGAAAAATACCATGGAAAGCCGAGAAAAATCATTACTCTCAATAAATTGCTTCAATATTGTATAAGCAGTGACCTTCACAGTGCTACTAGTTTAATGGCATTTCTTTCAACAGAAGCTGATTTCACTATTGAACAGGGAGACACGGCACAAGATTATACAACTAAATCACTCTTATAAATATTTAATACCCTGTTTCCCCGAAAATAAGACCTAACCTGAAAATAAGCCCTAGTGTGATTTTTCAGGATGTTCGTAATATAAGCCCTACCCCCAAAATAAGCCCTAGTTAAGTAAAACCCTGCCCCACCGTTGTGCAGCAACCAGAAGAAGATTACATGACTGTATTTGAATAAATGTAGATTGTTGTACATGAAAAAAATAAAACATCCCCTGAAAATAAGCCCTAGTGCATTTTTTGGAGCAAAAATTTATATAAGACCCTGTCTTATTTTCGGGGAAACACCGTATCATTGATTTTCTCCCCGCCCCGCCCCACCTTCTTTTTAACAAAACAAAACACTAGCAAAGGAAAAGCACACATTTGAAAATGTATTTATTTATTCTGTCCTGGAAAAAGCTTAGTGCTCATGCATTTTATCTATCTATTTCTCCAAATGACTTTGACACTCGAAAGCCCTTGTGATCAAAACAGTCTGAAGGCAGGCAATTTTGCAGCCATTTAAGAACTGATTTCATGCACTGATCAACATCTACCAAACTTGCCTGATAGAATAGCACAACTTTAAGCTGGTGGATGGATAGCAAAAAATACCTGAAGGAGAAAATTAGTAAGAAAGTCACACTGGTTTGAATAAAAATCTTGGGCAAGAGAAGGAAAGAGAACAAGATGCCATTATTCACTTCCCTGGGACACAAAAAAATAATGTGAAAAGATTATTTCAGAAGTGAATAAAAGGTGTGTGTGTTTTTAAAAAAACTGATTTTAACCACCATTTACTACTGTAACTACAGTTCACTACTACTGAAATACATACTCATATATAGTCACTCTTCTGTAGAACCCAGGAAAATAAAGAAAACTATGTTGCCTAGTTCAACTGTATTGATTTTTACAGGAAGTCTTTCCCCCAAATAACACCAAAACAAAGGCCTGATCATGTTTCTCAAAAATCATAATTGCTGGAGCATCTTTGTTATGACTGCAGTCATAGAAGCCCTAATGCATTCTATATGATTTTTATGTTCCGTCAAGTTGCCTCCAACTTATGGTCACTCTATGAACTGGAAACCTCCAGAAGGCCCTATCATTAAAAGCTCTGCTCAGCTCTTGCAAATTCAAAGCTGTGGCTTTCTTAATTGAGTCAATCTATCTCTTATTTGGTCTTTTCTTCCTGATGCTTTCAACTTTTCTCAGCATTATTGTCTTTTCCAGTGAGTTTTGTCTCATCATGATGTATCCAAAGCATGATGGTCTCAGTTCAGTCATTTATGCTTTTAGAGAGAGTTCAGGCTTAATTTGATCTAGTTCCACTACTCTGTCTTTCTGACGGTTCCTAGTATCTGTAAAGCTCTCCTGCGACATCACATTTTAAATGAATCCATTTTTTCCCCCTGTCAGGTTTCTTCACTTTATAGCTTTCACATCCATATACAGTAATTAGAAATACCATAGTCTCATCATATCTAGGTTGAGATGGGTTTTTATCTACATTTCATTTTAAAAGTATGTTTTATTTTAAATGGTTTTACTCTAATCAACTCCTACCACTAATTTTGTGTTTTTTCAACCTTTTTTAACTTCCCCATTAATTTCATGATTAAATTATTCTTGCTTTGTTTTTCCTCCACAGAACTACAGGTGCTTCCTAAGCTGTTTTCCATTTAGGCAACTTGCTTTAAATCCTCTTAAAGACTAATGGAGAGGAGACTGGGGCTCCTTTATTTACTAGTCTGGCAGACCAAACTGAAAACTGCATCAATCAGTTTGGCCAGGCCAGGAGCGCCTATCCTCAGCACTGTTGGCCATTCCTGATTGGTTGGCCAGCAGTGCACTTTCTGGGGCCCTCTCCCCCAGTACAAAGGCATCTGGGAAGAAAAGTTAAAAAAAAAACTAAACTAGATTAGCATATAAATGAAATCAACTCATGTACTACATATATAAGCAAGAATTTTGGAGAGCTTTGATTTTATTTATTTATTAAATTTTAAATTTCACATATAGGTGTGCTATTTCAATGTGGGAGAACCTTTCATCAGACGGCTAAAAAGCTAACGTGCAAACTGAACTTGTTTCCTCCAAGATCCAAATAATAGCCATCACTCAGAGCCAAACTAACATATGTGACAAATAGCTAACCATTAGAAGAGGGACGTGTCACGAAGTCGTGTCACGAAGAGTCGGACACGACTTAATGACTAAACAACAACAAAGAAGAGGGACTTTTTTCAGTCTGAACATGTCTACATGTCACAGGATAAATTGTATGTATCTCCTCAAGTTTGCAAATCTGCTTGTTTTGTTTTGTAGCTGGCCATCAGGAGGGTTCATTGTAAATAATCACGGCTCAGTTATGAAGATCTGCCTGAATCCCACCACTGAAGCACAAATGGATTCTAGTTTCTAATGGCAAGTGAACTGTAACATACAGTTTGGCCCTAAAGAAACAAGAGGTTCTTGATGAACAAACGCACCTCTCTCAGGATTGCCGCCCAGAGTAGACCATAGGTCTAGATGGGCGGGGTATAAATCTAATAAAATAAAATAAAAATTGTCTCTATCCCAGACCTACTGGCAGCAGCATAGGTGTCTTGTAGCCAATAGAAAGAGGACAGCTCCTTCTGAAATTCTGGGGTGGAGCTGGCTCAGGCACCCTCACTCCTGTTTGATCTATGACCCACACACACATATATTGTTTAATTTATCTTTTAACATTTAACTTATTGTGTTTTTAAATTGTGTGAATTTTAATGTTGTGAGCCGCTTTGGGTCCCTTGTTGGGAGAAATGCAACATATAAATAAAACTAATAATAATAATAATAATAATAATAATAGGTCAAGGGAACTTGGTCAGACTTTGGGATCAAAGGACCTATGCAATCTCTGACTCTGATATATTTCAGAAACTCTGCTGTAAAATTTAGACACAGCCTTTTAATACTATCCCTAAGCCCTCCCTCAAACTAAACAACTAACATTCTTCCTCATGCTCCTTCCTCACCAAGCCCAGCTTAAAATCACAAAATCCTAGAAAAGGTTCAATAATTTTTTTCAAAGAATTCTTGGCTATCTTTTTAATTCTTTCAGGTCAGTAGGGTAGGCAGATGAAGAAGAGGGCAGGGTTCCTGTACCAGAAAAAGGATTTCTGCAGGTGTGGCTTATCCTGTAAGTAAAACTTGCTGAAATCCCCCTTTCCATACAATAATTGAAGATACAGGCATCCTATGGTTCTGTTTAGTTTTTGACCACGCTATATAGATCAGAGAGTCTCCTCACACTTCAATCAGCTCATAAGCTCAGGGGCTGCAGAGCTCCCTTTGCATTGCCCTGTGTACTAACACAGGGACTTCACACTTCCCCTGAGCCTTCAAAGACAGACTTTGAAGACTTTGTACAGCTCTGTTGGAGTAGTCATTAAAACACAGCTTCCGAACGTAGACACAAAAGATGACATTTCACAAGAGGACTCAAAAAGCACCCTGGTAGAAAAGGAACTTTCCAACGAGAACAAGAACAAAATTGAAAACAAAATTAAGTAGACTCATTTGTCTCCTCTATTGGCCCAATATTGTTTTCATTAACTAGCAGTGGTTCTTTTGGTTTTGAGGCAGGATTCATTTCTGGCCCTAACTAGAGATGCTAGGGATTTCATCTGGGACCTTCTATATGCAAAGCAGATTTGCAGTGCCTCTCCAAAGTTCAGCTTCAGAATATATTTTTGATGTCTGGATTCAGTCTTGGAACTCATATCGTGGTGTTTTTTTTTTTTTTTTTTTTTTTTTTTTGCACACTAGAGATAGTTTTCCGAGACAAAGGTGAAAAGCAATAAGGTTTAACCACTGACAGTGTCTAGAATCAATCAGCATAAAAACAATAGTATTCTCCTGAACAGCCATTCTCAGCGGGAGCATTGGAACATTTGAAGAGGATCACAGAATGGAAACAATTCTTCCTACACCACCTTATAAAAATTGTTATGTGATTTATACAATCCTGATTTGGCCTGTATTTCTTTCATGTTGTGTTTACGGTCATAGTAAAAAAAAGGTTGAGAATGGCTGATCCTAAAGAAAGGTAAAATAGAAGGACAACATACTTGCAGGCTTGCTTCCATTTGCTCATTCTTGTATCAGTTGTGTAATCAATCACACAACTGATGCAACAGGGAGTATGCCAGAGTGGGGGAAGTGATTGTCCTTCCATTCCCTGTTTCTGCAGTGGATACTGGCCACCGTCAGAAGGTTGTAATGCTGTCCATAATGCTAAGAGGTAATAGTAGTCTTTTAAATTAATTCAGCCCTTGAAAGAAATGTGCATTTTAAAATATTTTGTACACATCATGATATTTAATTTAAATTGTTCTGCTAGTTTTATACTGTATTCAGTGTTCTCTTTCTAGGATCAATCCTACATTTAGGCAGAGGAAGGTGGTTGTTTGCCTTAGAAAGCAGAAAACAGATGGTAGGGAGAGAACACCAGTAGCAGCCCTCCTCCCAACTTTTTTAGACTTAGAGGGCAGAGTTGTGCAATCTTCTCAGAAATATAAAATGGAAGGTACACCAAGGGTCACCTAGCCCAACCTCTGGCAAATGCAGGAAATGGACCATCTTGTCCTCTGTCTCAGTAAGCAAAATATCTTAGGCCATATTTAGAGCATTATAGCCACAATTATTAGTTAGGTGAAACAGTCTAATGAAATTGAAAGTACATAGCATTGTGAAAGATACTTTAGCAGCTGTCTAAAATTATAGAATCTGAATTCCCAGATTTCATGTATTATTTGTAGATTCTTTTTCTATGTGTGGATCCTTAAGCAGCCAAAACAGTGTCACAAGAGAGAGGTATCAGCAAGCATGAGAACACCCAAACGTTGGAACAGAAGTTTAGAAAGAGAATTGGGAGAGATTTAAGAAGAGCATCGTGCTGACTCTTAAACGGAAGAGAAGAGATGGAAAATTAGCAGAAGAAGGGGAATGGAATGGAATATCTTGAACTGTAAATAGGAGCACTTTATGCTGTAACATTTTATTCCAACCCTTTCTGCTTGACCATTAGGAACTCAACTTTCTGTTCACCATTTTTACCAGAGAATTAACTACCACTCCAGTTGTCCTTCTGCTGCAAACAGTTCAGCAGTGATTAGCAGTGTTTGTGTATTATTTAATTTGAAAGTTGCATCTGTTATAACGTCCATCATGTGTGGCACTACTGTGGGACACGTAAATTAACCTTGCATTAATGGAAGCAATGTCAAATAGCATTAACATTTTGCAACACCCACTTAAGTATGTGCATGAACTGGTGTAAAGGACATTAAAAATGGATTCAAAAAAGACTAAAAAGCTTTGCACCTTTCAAGGACATTTTTTGTAATGTGTTTTGTAATAAAAGCCATTCTGTTTTGTTGTTGTTGTTATGTGCCATCAAGCCAGAATCGACTTGTAGTGATCTTAATAGATCTCTCAAGGTAAGTGAGAGCATCGTGCTGACTCTTAAAGGGAAGTGAGTTCTTTAAGGACTCTTTAAGGAGTGAGTTTACTAGTTCCACTCGCCCAGTGAGTTTCCATAGCTACCGGGGATTCAAACCCTGGTCTCCAGAGTCGTAGTCTGTCACTCTATCCACTACACCACGCTGCATAAAATATTTTGTTGTTGTTATTGTTGTTAGTTACTAATAAATTAATATTTTAAAAAAATCATTTAGCTTTAGTGCTGTTTCGACTTTATATCATGCCAAAAATATATATTTTGTTTTATATGTACTATATATGCACTAATGTGCATGTAGAAGATATGTATGTGTATTCTGCACCCTCAGTTATTTTATTTTATCAATAAACAATGCTAATTTGGATAAATGTTTCTCTCAGATAGACAGTATATCTATGCTTGCAAATTCCAATTGCCAAAATTTATTTGTGATTTATTTGTCAACTTCATTAATGGGTGCCCCTGCCAATTCCAAAATACATACCTCACAAAATATTTTGGGGAGAAAGCTTCCTGTGTGCGTACCTCAAATTGTGAATGGTAGATTAGAACTGAATTCATTTATCTTGGTCTTTTGAACATGAAAATGTAAAAACACACAATTTCTTTTAGTATGCAGGGTGGCAGTGATCAAGATAATTTGTGTCTTGCATTTTTTTTTTGTATATATGACTGTCTTAACATCTGAAAATAAAACAGCACCTAAGAGCCAGAATTGAAATTAATCACACACACTCTCAATATCCTTTATTGTTGTCCTGTACCATTATATATTTTAAGAGGTCTTGAGCCGCAACACTAAATATTAGATTCCTGGAGGTTGTCCAGAGCTTTGTAAAAGCACTCTCAGGAAGTTTCATGGAGACCAAGCCAAGAATCTATAATCTCTGTCCCATAATCTTACAATGCACTGTCAAGGTTTTTAATTCTCAGGCTCGCAGGGCAAGCCAAAACCTATGCAAGGTTCTTTTTCCTGCATTCACAGGTCTGGAAAATAACTGTTCACAGTTTGATTCCCAACATCATAGAATGAATCAAGGAACTTCACTGGTCCAACTCCTCAAGGCACATTGAAAAGGTAAAATCTTTTAGAGTGACATTTAATCTAAGCAAGTTTTAATGCTTCTGCTTTCACACTTTCACCTCAGTGGTCCGCGTAGTCTTTGGGGCTTTGAGAACAATATCAAGAAATTTCACACAGTACTATAAACAGTTGCAGATCTCAGAAATAACACCACCATAAGAGCTACAAAAACCCGGCAATATTAGGAAGTATCTGTTGTATAATACCAGTCAGTGTTTTTATAATTTTGATTGACTGGGCCTGGTGTTTTTGAAGAAGAAGCAGCAGCAGCAGACATGGCGATGAATATAAAAACGAATCACGATATTCAATGAATATCGCTGATTCGTCAGATATTCGTTGCTTCATATTCTTGAGGTCGAGACCCCGACAAATATGAAGCAATGAATATAACCCTTTATATTTGTCCCTTTGTCTATCCCTATCTACTTATGCCCCCACGGATCAGCTGTTCATTGGGGGCATGAGCAGAGAGGATAATTGAAGTCCCCCATGATTACAATCCTATCCCTCTTGGACACCTCCCTAATTTGTCTCCTCATTTCAAGTTTTAGATCTGGAAGACAATAGCACTCCCCCACTATCACATCACTCCTTGGGCCTGGCAGTTTAACCCACAGTGATTCTATGATGGAGTCAGACCCGCCATCCATCTCTATTCTGCTGGATTCTACCCCTTCTTTGACATAGATGGACACCCCACCTCCAACACACACCCTCCCTATACCTCCTATAGAGTTTATAGCCTGGGATTGTGGTATCCCACTGGTTCTCTGAATTCCACCAGGTTTCTGTTACAGCTACTATATCAATGTTATACCAAGCCACCAAATGTTCCAGCTCTCCCATCTTTGTTCAGACGCTTCGAGCATTTGTATAAAAACACCTATGTATGGGGTCCCCCAAGAAGGGCTGCTTGTTTGTTTCTTTTTTTCACAGCTTCTTGTTCTAGCGGACAAACTATCAGGTCCCATCACACTCCCAGTCCTAATTCCTACACTGTCATCACTTTGTGGTTCTCTGCCCTCTCTACCCTCATTCCACAGGGATGAGGAGTCCCAAATCAGACGCCACTCGGCTCCTCTTGGCTTTCCCCCAGGATTCAGTTTAAAAGCTGCTCTGCCACTTGTTTAATGTTACATGTCAGCAGTCTGGTTCCATGTTCATTCAAGTGAAGCCCGTCCCTCTTGTACAGGCCTAGCTTGTCCCAAAATGTTCCCCAGTGCCTAATGAATCCAAACCCCTCCCCCTGACACCACCGTCTCAAGGGTCCATTGAGACCCCTGAGCTATGCCTGCCTAGCTGGCCCTGCATGTGGAAAAGGTAGCACTTCTGAGAACGTTACTTTTGAGGTCCCAGCTTTGACCTTCCTCCCTAACAACCTAAATTTGGCCTCTAGGACCTCACAGCCACATTTCCCCATGTCGTTAGTGCCGACATGCACCACCACTGCTACCTCGTCCCCAGCACTCTGTACCAGCCTATCCAGATGAGATGTGATGTCCGCAACCTTTGCACCAGGCAGGCAAGTCACCGTGCGGCCCTCACAACCATCACAAACCCCTCTATGTTCCTTACAATTGAATCGCCCACTACCAGAAGCTCCCTTCCCCCCTCCCCACGAGGAGTATCCTCAATGCAACTGGATACGGGCCCATCACCTGTAGAAGGAGTCCCCTCTAGGGGATGGTTTCTCTCTTGTCCAGATTGGCATCTTCCAGCCCAGAGACTTCCAATCCCATCAGCTGAGGAGCTGCTTGTCTGTGGGTGGGACGATGCCTGAAGGCCCCTGGAAGTCTCACCATGGTCCCTCTCTCCCTCTCTCTGCTTCTCCTGGTCCACAACAAAGACCTCAAGGGAGCAAACCCATTCCCTGAGTTCTTGGAGCTTCTTGTAACAAGGACACACCCATGACTTCTCACCAAGAGGCATATAGTTATGCATATGACACTCGGTGCAAAACACAGGATAACCCCCAACCCACTGCTTTCTGTCTGACTGGATGTTGATATTTGTTTAGAGCTTGCCAAACCTTTTCTCAAGGGAAGTGACAAGCAGTATCTGGGGCCCTGGCTTCCTCGCCCTGCTGCTGAACTTGCACAGCTGCTAAACTCGCTGTGTCTTCTTACTGTGCACTTTGTTGCACTGTGGCACTTCATTGCAGGAGGCACGCACGCTCAAGCAAGGGCACTCACTAGGAGGCCTGGCTTTTATGCTCTTTCCTAGCTCCTCCCCTTGCCCTTCTGGATGTTTGCAAAGCAAGTGTGAAATGGTTTCCAAAGATGAGCTATCAATGATGCCAGAACAATATTGGTAAATTAAAATTCTCCTAAACATTGGCTGAAATCCTGTTGTGTAGTTGCACAAATGGTGTAACATTGGAAATTAATTACCATAAGTTAAGAATTTTCCGTAGACATTATTTGTTGCACAGTGAGTAACGTGACTTGGCATGCAACAGACAATGCTTATGGAGAATTCTTTGTGTACAAAACCTGTGCTTAAAAGTCACATTGGCTCAGTAGCTGTGCAACAGGATTTTAGCCACTGAGTTGTTTTTTGGGCTATAATTTATATAATCTTCCACACAATATGGACAGGTGGTCCTATTGTCTGGAGATTTCTGGAAGTTGCAGCCCAAAACAGAAAATTTATCAAGCTCTGGGTGGCAGCAAAGAATAATCACTGTGACCTTCTTTTCCACTTTAAAGGCATAGGGGTTATATACAAGGATGTAAATCTTTGCTTATTTTATAGGAAACAATTGCAAAACATTTTTTCCTGGTGGGTGTGATTACAAGAGTTCTTTCATTTGTTACATTTCATTCCTTTTAAAAGAAAAGTTCACTGTTTCTGGCAAAAGCAAATATATTTTCTTTTTTGCACAAAATGCAAGGTTTTGTTTTGTTTTCAAAGGAAGGACTGGTTCCTTCCAACAGCTAAAGCTGCTGCTGACAAAAAAGTGCTCAATTTTTTGCTTTTGTGTGGAAACTGAAAATCTTAATGTGTTGAGACATCTTTTTTTTGTGAAGCATGTGAAAATTGGCAAGATGGAAGGAGAGTGCAAAGAACTGTAACTGTGGAATGTGAAAAAATGGCATTCAGGGCAGCTAACAACAGTAAATTTGAAATAAAACAGGCATAGTCAAAACATAATAACAGATTGGAAAATGAAGCAGTATAAAGAAACAACAGCCTCTATCAACTCTAACCAAGCTTAAATGGAAAATGCCTATCTGTTCTCCTGGTGGATTTGGAGGCCAGGCCAGCCTCACTTGGCAGTAGGTTCTAAAGCCTAGAAGGTACCACCTCCTTGTCTTGTATCCCCATCAAACTTACTTGTGAGGATATAGGGAAAACGTCTGCCCCTGAGGATTTCCCACATGCAGAGGCTTCTAAAGGACAATACAACAGTTCTAACACTATCAGTTGCTTCCATTAACAGCAACAATGTTCGTTAAAGCATTTTTCATTGGGCTTCATATTTTTGCAGGGTTGTCTGAGGTACATGACAAGGGGTCTATTTCAGTTCCTGATGACATTATTATAATCACTTTGCTGCATTTCCATAAAGCCCAGGAAATAAGCTATTACCCACCATCAGTCCTCCCAAACACTAGAGCATCACACATTTACAGAACAGCATAAACTGTCAAAATTAGAGTCCATTTAAAACAGCAGCTGTTACTTCATTTCTAAACAAGCTCTGAATGCAAAACCTCTGCACTGGCCTCCTTTTGATTGCAGCTTTCAACAATTAAAGAGGAACAACCAATCTTCAAAAAAAAAATACACACACACCACACACAACATATTTTAAATGTAAATTTTTCCTCTCCGATCTGCATGCCTTTAATAACAGCAAAGAAAGAAGAAAAACATTAAAGTCAATCTAACTTTATACATTTCCTATTATCCCTCTATCACTTAAGAAATGTATTCATCTAAACCGCTGCCCCCCCCCCCATTCATGGATCACTGCCTTGTCGTGGCGAAGGGGCTTGAGTAATTCAGAGAAGCTATGGGCTATGCCGTGGAGGGACACCCAAGACGGACAGGTCATAGTGGAGAGTTCTGACTAAACGCGATCCACCTGGAGCAGGAACTGGCAAGCCACTCCAGTATCTTTGCCAAGAAAACCCCATGAACAGAAACAAAAGGCTAAAAGATATGACGCTGGAAGATGGGCCCCTCAGGTCGGAAGGCGTCCAACATGCTACTGAGGAAGAGCGGAGGACAAGGACAAGTAGCTCCAGAGCTAATGAAGTGGTTGGGCCAAAGCCGAAAGGACACTCAGCTGCGGACGTGCCTGGAAGTGAAAGGAAAGTCCGATGCTGCAAAGAAAACTACTGCATAGGAACCTGGAACGTAAGATCTATGAACCTTGGTAAGCTGGATGTGGTCAAAAAAGAGATGGCAAGACACGACTTAACGACTAAACAACAACAACAACAAAACTGCTGGCCATTATTGGTCACTAATAGTGGGTGTTGTTGTTTTTCACATTACCGACAACTCAAGTACCTTGAATATGAATATGTCAGTTTACATTAAAACACTGTTCCAACATATCATAGCTAGTGCTTAACTCAAGTAGAACTGCTAGATAGCTCAATGGTTTACATATTCAGAGCCAGAGGTTGGAAGTTTGACTCCTTCCCCCCACTGTGCTTCCCCGACAGGGACTGGACTTGATGATCCAGCTCCACAGTACTAAGATTATTACTATTATATTTGGTACAAAACTTTTCATTACTTTCACAGAGGACAGGAAATAAAAACATCTCCAAATTTATTCTTACAAGGGAATTTATTTCAAGGATTACTGGAATAAGACATGTTTTATCTGCATATTGCGTAATATAATATATTGGAATTATTTTACCATATTCATATACAATAAAGAAAAGGAGAAAGGAAAAAAGCACTACCTGAAGCTTGGATTAATCTTCAGAGGGTTGGGAAAATCTAAAAGCTATCAAGAGCAGGGCAGACTTATGTTTAAAGATGAGGTGGCTGAGGGCTTTGTTATGTTTTTACATAAAAGATGCTTTCCTACCATGTCACACTACAGCATAAACAGAATGCACTATAAAAACATTGCCTCATAATATAGAAGGATTATTCCCTAGAAGGAACTGCTGTTCCTATTGCCCAAGGGGGCAACCATATTCTTCCCTCAAGAATGTTCCTGGGAGTAACTCTTTTGTCTTCATGTAGCATAATTCACATGGGACATGAAAAACATCACCCTGTTCACACACAGCATTCTGTCCAAATTAGGAATGTGAAGAACACTTGCTAAATTCCTCATTCTTGTTGATTCAGGCTATCTCAATATGACAAAACACCTTATCAAGCCCTGTGAGCTTCCTAAGCCTAAACAAGACAAAGAGTATTTTCTTCCACCAAAGTCTCCATGGTTTTCACACAGTCTCTTTGCATAACTGGCATTCTTTTCCTTTGAAAAGCAAAGTGCACACACAAACAGCAAAGACAGAACAACTGGGTTATTATGCAGAAAGACACATACAACCCATCAAATGCTTCCATTTCTTAAAAATCCACTGAACAAAGCAGCACCTTTCATAGTTTTTTTTTTGCAATGCTGTATTATTTGCATGTACATCATTATCACAAATGTGAAGAATCTCATCGAACCAAAATTATCACAAATGTGAAACATTCTATCAAAACAAAAAGAAAATATCTCATCCTCTTGCAGACAAAGAGAAATAAATGGCAATCTACAGTTTTCCTACATGAGAACAAGACTAGAGAGAATTCCTATGCCAGTCTAACCCTACAAAGAGAATGTAGACAGCCTGTTAGGGCAGCTAAGCTACTGCTTAAAATTGTGGAATAATATTTTTATTTTTCAAAAAAGGTAAAAAGAAAATGCTGATGTTTACTTTCAAATTCCTTTGCAGCTTTGGAACCAGTGCACCTGAAATGCACAGTGCCTATTTCACATAATCTTGGCCATAATTTGTCAAGGACTTTCTGTTGGAGGTAATGGAAGAGGTAATTCAGAAAACCTTACTGGTTTTAAGGGTTTTTTATCTGCTGCTTTTAAAACAACTACCACTAGCAGCACACAAGAAAAGAAAAGAAAAGAAGCCAATAGCAGGAATAAAACAAAACGCTTTTTTGTTGTTGTTTAGTCGTTAAGTCGTGTCCGACTCTTCGTGACCCCATGGACCAGAGCACGCCAGGCCCTCCTGTCTTCCACTGCCTCCCGAAGTTGGGTCAAATTCATGTTGGTAGCTTCGATGGCACTGTCCAACCATCTTGTCCTCTGTCGTCCCTTTCTCCTCTTGCCTTCACACTTTCCCAACATCAGGGTCTTTTCCAGGGAGCCTTCTCTTCTCATGAGATGGCCAAAGTATTGGAGCCTCAGCTTCAGGATCTGTCCTTCCAGTGAGCACTCAGGGTTGATTTCCTTCAGAATAGATAGGTTTGTTCTCCTTGCAGTCCAGGGGACTCTCAAGAGTCTCCTCCAGCCCCACAATTCAAAAGCATCAATTCTTCGGCGGTCAGCCTTCTTTATGGTCCAGCTCTCACTTCCATACATCGCTACTGGAAAAACCATAGCTTTGACTATGCAGACCTTTGTCGGCAAGGTGATGTCTCTGCTTTTTAAGATGCTGTCTAGGTTTGTCATCGCTTTCCTCCCAAGAAGCAGGCGTCTTTTAATTTCGTGGCTGCTGTCACCATCTGCAGTGATCATGGAGCCGAAGAAAGTAAAATCTGTCACTGCCTCCATATCTTCCCCCTCTATTTGCCAGGAGGTGATGGGACCAGTGGCCACGATCTTAGTTTTTTTTAACGCTTTTTAAACAACCCTTTAAAATGCATTTTGATCTAATTTTCAGCTGGAAAATGTAGGAAATGCAAAAAGCCAGTAGAACTAAGAATCGGCAAATTGGTGCAGGTGGTCGATATCAGGTTAAACTGAAATTTACAATGATCACAACCATTCAGGTATTCCTAATACATACAAGGAAATACCCCTAACAGATTTAAAGTATGCATTTATAAAGACACTATTTATTAACTAAGCTTCTGCCTCATATGAAACATTCCATCTTTCCTGTTGTCTGCTAAAAGGCTTTCATCTTAAGGGTAGAAAAGGCATACACAAAGAGACACACACCCAGCCATTTAAATTCTTCTTAGAAAATAATAGCTACATGGCAGGAAAAGGCGCAAAGTCCCTTTAACAGTCAACAGTAAATTAACTTGCCCCAAAGAGTGCAATAATTAGCAGTTAGTAGCTTATTAAAAGGATGGCAAAGGCCAAGCTGCCATCTGGGATCTCCAGTTCCTTCTGATTGTTATTATGTCAAGATGTGCAAGTTGCATTAGCTTTCATGTCACTGGGCTTGCCCTTACTTTACATGTAAATTTTAATGAAAGATACAGCACTTTAAAAAATCAGACATCCATCAGGAGTGCTTTTAGCCCAGCTTTTACAAAACATATGGCCCTAGTTCTCTACTTCCACATCTCTACACAACACTGAATGTTTCAAATGAGACACAGAAAGCTTTTCAGTTATATCAATTAAATATTCACTTTGTGCAGAGTGAAACCTGAGCCCCATCAAAAACAGTACAGTACAATAATACATCAGAGAACAATAGTTTTGCTTCTGTTTACACACAATACAGCCATAATGTCTGTGACTCCCAAAGGAATCATTCTTCTTAATGAAAATTAAAACCAAGCCAGAGTCAGATGTTTATTCACGTATAAAGAGGAACAGTTTTCACATAAAAGAGAGACATTAGTGCTGTACTCACTCAAATTACTTGTCTGCATAATCCCCAACACACTGTTATGCACTCTTCACTCCCGAGTACAAGCATCTTAACCACATACAGAAATATGGTTTATCTTCATTTTTCAAGTGTGCCACCCTATTTGACTTTTAAATATCTCATGGAGAGGACTCTGCAAGTTAAACAACCAAGATCTCTCCCCTAAAAGCTGAATTTAACAATTCAGTACAGGATAGGAGGGAGTTGAGAGATTTTTTTTTTACGTCAATGAAATTGCTCTTAACTACTTACTAATTAGAGAGGAGAAAACAACAACAGTTATTCCAGATAAGTTATGTCAGGTTCACTCCAGTCAAAGCCTATCACTGCCAACAGCAACCTACAACGACCTTTGCAACATTATGGCCATTTCCAGTTCTCTCAAGTTACCTGGGATGTTTTTGTCTCCTGAGCCAATGGCTTCACCAAAGGAACATAACATGCAACATTAGTTCAATTCATACATTTAATTAAGAATAAGTGACTAACTAAGAGTACACTACATGACTGAGAGTTTTGCATGTGTTCATAAGATAATTCCTCCCATTTCCAGGCTAATTTGCAATTTTATTTTTAAACTCTGCATGGAAATGTGTATTTGAATATTTCTTTCCTCTGAAACCATGCATTTGCAAATTAATATTACTTTAAAATGCCATTTTTTAAAAATCAACTTCACCACGAAATTCAAGTGAGTGTGTCTTCAAAAGGTCATTTTCTCCAACTCCCTGACTCTTTATGCTGTTTTACACATTTGACTGGATCAAGTCAGTTCACAGTGAAATCTGACTAAAACAAAGAGCAAAAAACACACACACAGCTAAGTGTACCACCGCAATCTATTTCAGCAATAAAATATTATACCCAAATGAATGTTTTATAATATTTAACATGATAGGTGCTATCTAGATCACAATTTCAACTAATGCCTATTCCAAATTTTAACTCATTCAGCCATATACATAAGAAATGGGCAAGTTTGTGTTGCAAAGTCCCACCTGTGATGTTACTCAAATTATACAGGGTCCTGCATACAGTGTGAGTGTGTGAAAAATAAATTATAAATGCATAGATCTGTACATGCATAGGCCACCATGCATTCTGAAGCCCTGCACTACTAAGTTTCCAGCTCCCATATAAGCCTTCCTTTTGCATACATTCCAGCGGTACACAGAAATGTGAAAAATTCTCTGTCAGAATGTTGTTACATTTCTCTCAATTCCATCTAATTTTTCTCCCCATCATTGTTTTGTGTTAACCTTTAAGACTGTTTTTCAGGTTCAATTTGTGTGTATTTTATCTGTGCATTTTTCCTTTTGTGTGCATTTTATTTATGCATTTTCCCTAATTAAGGGAAACTTTTTCCCACTGATTAAAACATTATTTTTTTCTTTCTTCTGTCATGCAGATTTGTATTCATTCACACAGTAAAACATGTAATCTTGTATGTAGCTTATTTCTCTGAAACTCCCTGTTATCCTTGCAAAGTACAAATTTTCAAGATGTATTTTTTTTCCTACAGTGACTATCAAGAGCTGCCAAAAGGTTATTTTCAGGGACAATCTTGAATCCGAAGAAATTTCTTCCAATCTTAACTATACACCCAAATGTCAAAGGGGTGTTACTTAATGTGCATGACATGGTAGGGCAGAGCAACACAGCACTGCTCTGCTCATGCATTCAAGGCAAATGGGTTTACAAATGGCTGAATAGTTTGTTAGCCTCCTTCAGAAGCTGGCTTCAGGGCTTCACTCTTTAGATTCCATGGATTAGTTGTTTCTCAAAAGTAAAACAAAATGTTTTTGTTATTAGAAAGACACAATAAAAAAAAAGAAAGTAATTCATCTGAAATGCCATCTGCTTCAAAAAACAAAAATATGGTGCTTTTTAAAAAATATGTATGGAGGGATCAAAAGAAAGGATGACAAATGCCAAAGTATTTCAAAATGGATTTTCACAGAACAAAAAAACACAGTACATCCATTTTATACGACAAATCAACATCTTAAGAATGATAGCTAAGGCTGACAGTGTAGATGCAATTGTGCTTTCCCCCTACTTTATAATTAGATACTATTAGAGCACATTTTTAAAATGATTAGTCACTGATAGCTTGCTTAAATATTTGCATAAACCCTTGGCTATTAAGCTGATTTTATTCGCAAGGCTCTTAAATCCTAGTGGTGTTGCTGGCAAAGAGAAATGGAAAATTATTTTGCCTGTAACTCATTTAAATGCTACTAATTATTTAAGAATGCAAAAGGAGGTCAGTAATTTTTCCTCTTATCACCTGCCACTCAGCACTTTTCACCTTGGACATCTGTAAATTATGTAAATAGAGTTTCTAAGAAGGTTACAGCATGAAGTGGTGTATATGAAAAGACATGGTAAAGTTCCTTTATCAACTACTTTTCTGACTACCCTTTTTTTTAAAAAAACTCTCCTAGTGGACTTGCTAGCTGTGGTATTCTGCAAGCTATGGACTAAAAAACCTATCACTTTGCCTCACTTTAAGAAGGATACACATACTTGCAAAATACAGGCTTGGACCATTTTAACTTTATATGTTTTTGGTGGGCACTTTTTGAAAACATTTACTTTGTGTCCTCTTACAAAAATAGCATGAAACACTTCGGTCAACACAGAGAAATATACTTTCCCATGTTAATCTTCAATTTGTATATCTAAACACCTAGCAGCTCTCTTATATTAGCAGTAGAAAGCTGAAGAAAGGGACACATTATTGAGAAAGATACAATTACACCAGTTACACTACAGCTCTGTTTTCCTGTCACTTAAGCCAAAATTATGGTTTAATAAACCAGGATATAAACTATTAGTGTGCTGATACATGCAGCCTGCTCACTTTGGTTTAATTCTTGCCTCATGCAAATGGATAAGGCAACCACAAAGGTGATAGTTTCTCATGACATCCAAAACCAGGGCTATGGTTTAGCACCTTCAAACAAGCCGGACTATAAGTGAGTTTTAGACCAGAGATAGTTGTCACATTATCATTTTGGTTTGTCTGGATGCAGTAAAACAAAGTCAAAAGCATGCATGAGCAAAGGGAACAGGCGAAGGCTCAGGATGACTTTGGAGAGGGGGATGTCTAACCTTACCTCCATTCCAATAACTCATCTGCTTCATACTTCCTTCTCAACTAGTGATCCAATCAGCATCATAACTTCTGCACTGCCATTAGTAATGTGACAGCCACTATGCTGAATGTTTTGAGGTCACTGGGGAAAGGGCAGGTTTTGGAATCCCGCTTACCATGATACTCATAACCATTACTACCATTAACACAGTGAAAGAAGTGACATTACCAGGTGCTTCAGAGTTGCATGAGGTTTCAGGAGCAGTATAGTGTGATGTGCATGGGAATGAAAGCACTCAGTGGGGGGAAACTGGGACATTGTATTGTCACTAAACACACTAAGGTATTTAAGGCTCAATTGTTTTCAATATATAATGCTTCAGGCCACTCAGAAGTAGTTCATATATGTATGTTACAGCAGTATTCCTGAGAATTTAATCCCATCCTTTTCTAATTAAAAGGAAATGTTATTGTGTGATTTATAAGACGCTGCTTGAGGCAGACATGGCCAGTCAGACAATAAGGGCCTAGTTTGGGAAATAGTCTGGTCCATTTTTAGCTAGATGCCTATTATTATCCTGATTTTGCATATGAGGATATAAAAGCTAAGAGAACTGTGGTTACCTCTGAGTCTATTGTTTCAGTGAGAATTGAACATGGGACAACCCAGCCCAAAGCTCCTATTCTTTTCCTTTACTCCATGCCAGCTCTCCATGGGGAATTCCATGTCTCTTCACAACAAAGGAAATAAATGAGCATCTGGCCTGCCAAGAGCAAAATCAATGACATTTCCTCAAGGAAAAAACTGGCCTGTTTCCCCTTGAGGCTTCCCACATTTTTCTGTATTGGAGTTTCTAAGGAGGATTACATATAAATGGAAAAGTCACTTTTTGGACAATTTTCCAGGATCCCCCATGTTGATTAGGAGATTCTGAAACTTGTAATCCAAAAGCAACCATTCAAAGCTCTGCATTTGGACTATGGAGTACAAAAAGAACTAAACTGATGGTTGGCAAAACAAGACTCTTAATAAGAACAAAATAAAAAGCATTGTAGGAATTAAGACATTTGTAATGAACTGTAACAGCAAGGTCAGTTGTCATTTCTTTAAATAAAGGTTTCAGGAGAGCAAATGATATAGTACAGCATGTCTAGGCATTAACTCAAGCTAAACAGCAATTTAGAAGTCTGTTATTTATCACCTAATTTTGTCAGAATTTATTTAATACTGTTAAGAAATACAATATATAATAATGTTTCTCAAAAGGAACACAAGAGACATCAACATAAACCTAAGTTTACCCAGTCATTCTAGAAGCCCGTTTCTTATTTGATTCCAGAGTTCTTTAATAACTTCGAAACCTTACAAAATTCAAATCACAAACACCATGAAGAGTATATGGCATAAGTGTTTTAGAACAAATACTTCGTCTTCTTTACCTGTCACCACTACTGGTTGTATTTGATCATGTTTTGCCTTCCAAATACAGACTGCAATAGAAAATAATTCCAACCCTTTGCTGAACAACAGGCTGTTGCTGTCAAGCAACTGATCCCAAGGATAAAGTGTGTGTATCCCAAATAGCCATGATCTGATAACAGGAAAGTTCAGTGAGTTAAGGGGAGCCAGATGTCAGAATATCCCACAGTGCTTCCTGGGAAAAGAGACAGTCTGTGTAGCCTTGGGCAAGCTGCAGAGTCCCAGAGCACCATAAGATGGGAATGGTAAACACTTCTGAGTACTCTATACCTAGAAAACCCTGGGAGGGGTTGCCAAAAGTTGGCATCAATATAGTAGTAGTAGCAGTAGTAGCAGTAGTAGTAGTAGTAGTACATTCTTGCAATTACTTTTCAAGAGTATATCAATACCTCTGTGCTCTGAAGGAAAGTTCCCTTATTTTCAACCACAACAGCAACTCTGGGTGAAGATATATCATCTTACATTTCTCTCAAGGACTGAGGGAACATACTACAGTGAACAAGGTTGCTAACACATAAAAAATGCACATTTGTATGCCAGTTCACACATTTTGCTATTCTTATTTGAATACTGGAAGTCTTATAGACTTGAACAAAGTTGAAGACTTGGCTTCAAAAAGCCAACATCATACTAAGAATAAATATAGTACATTTTAGTGCTTGACACTCACTTTATTTATATATTAATAATTCAAACTAACTCAACTGTAATGTTCAGACATAGGTCAATGTACATTTTAAATGCAGGTTCAGCTGTATTTTATAGACCACACTGATAAATACAATTAGCTTCCTCCAAAAGTGGGTATCTCAAAAACTGAAATGGAAATGTACTACAAAAGACATGTTGTTAAAGGATCTGTTGTAGGAACTACTCTAATTCACTTCTTTGCCCTCTCTTATTATTGTTGTCAACCTAAGTAAAAATACAGCAGGCTAGAAAGTGAGATGCTATTGATTATTTGTAACATGATCTCAGTGAGAAGGTAAGAAACACCACACCCAACTGTAAGCACAGAATCAACAGAACTGGGAGTCTGTAGAATGAAGCAGCTTTCCAGGCGATCCACTGGAGCCACTGTATTACAAATCAGCAGGAATTAATTATCTTTCCTTCACACTTACCTTGGGAGGAATACACTTTAAGTCTTGGAATCATAGACCTCTCTGTTCCATTATGATAATTACATGGGCACTCCACATGGAAGGCCAGTATGCATGGATGTCTATTTGCTTTATTCTTCTCACTCATTTTTTGAGGAGGGAAAATCGCACAAATTACAAGAGCACATGTACATGTTTACATGAGAAACAAGTGTACCATATATTACATGTAGTGTATGACACAGAGCCTATTCCTGTCACACACAGACCACTCATGGTCCCTGGACTAGGCCTTAAATTCATTAGATTCCAACATATCTCTATAGCATAATGGCAAAATACATCATATTTCCAAGCACTATTAGGCAACACATTTTTGAAAAAACAACCATCTCCCAGAAGATTTAAACAGCTGGTTTAATTTAAATTTATGTTCCTGAGTCGTCCTTCTTCTTCCTCTTTTCCCAAACATATCAAAAGGAGGCCCATAGCTGACTCAGTGTGCTTTTCCCTTTTCAGAGGTATGATTAGATATGTTTGGCTGCCCTATCTGCTATCAAGAAGTGCAAGTTGCTGAAAAGTGCATACCTTAACTGATTTGCCTGAATCAGATGTGCATTTAAGAGAAAAAAGTGCTGCATTTTGCAATCCATTTTCCTTCTTAGTTAGACTTCCATAACACAGCATTCTTCCATTCCCTTCCAGTAGCAACAGTCACTTGAGCTGTATGATTACAATGTTTTCTCACCATCACATGTGTTTCTCTTTTTTCACACATTGCATGTGCCCAACTCTTTTGAGCATGAATAGGTTTTTAATTCATGAAGTGAGTAGGCCTTGTAATATATTATTACAATATATTAATATTGCCCAAGCTGAGATGGGCAATATTAGTTTTTCAGACTAAAACTCCCCAAATACCCCACCAACCGTAGCCACTGACCATGCTGGTCAGGGATTCCGGGAGTTGTAGTCCAGAAAGTAACACCTTCCACCTCTAATCACACTCTTCCCACGTTCAGCTACACTAAGGCAACAGCAGAATCAATATGATAATTCCTTGTGCCTCCGTAAACTGACTTACTGTGTTATCCAACTACTTGTTACAGGTTTCATATATTGTTGCTGTAATGCACATGAGAAACTCCCAAATTGGTGGCATACATTCACAAGTCAGAAACAGCAGCAGCTAGTTGGTACAAACACCTTACACGATTTCCTACGTGAATCAAACCTGCACAGCATCCCATAGATTTTTTTTTCAAGCACCATATGGTATACAACAGCACAATATATATATTAAAAATATTTCCTCAGGAATAACAGGAAGGTGATTTTTAAATAAAAACATAAGCAAGGACCATGCAGATATTAAAAAGATGACACATGTACATTTTACAAACATGCCAATAATCAGAGCTATTATTTTTAAAAGAAAAATATCTATACCTTTACTTCTACCTATAAGGCATGAAGTTGTATTTCATTGTCCACATAAGCACAGGTACGGTGAAGAGTCCACCAGGAAGAAGGCAAGAGAAAACAGCAGATGGAAGAATAAAAAATAAATAATAAATAAAAATCAGATCACTATACACATCACCAAAAGACAATTTGAAATTAAGCATCTGAACACAGCACAAAAAAAGGAACACACAAAAGCACACAAACACAGAAGGGAGATAATCTAACCACACAAATACGGATCTACTACTTAAGCTCTTTAGCTCCAATTTTATATGGAGAAAGGCAAACCTCATGCAATAGCAGCACGTCAGAAATGCACAGCACACCACCTCAAATTCATAATGGCAGAGAAAACAAAGATTAAAACACAGGTCAAAAGGAGGGTATTACCATGTGGAAATATATTTGCTAAATATTTTCCACTTACTCATGGTGGTGCAAGAAGGACAAGAATGTGTAAGTGTTCTAGATACATAAATAACACACTATGTCTCTATATTATATCACCATTGTATATAATATGTATTTGTAGACACATCTATTCACACAAGTGCATTAGCATTTTACGCACTCTATATAAATATTTATCATGGTGGAATAAGTGAAAGAATTAGCTGGAAAGAAAAAGACAGACAGTTTACTTGGCACAATGAGATGGATAACATGTGAGAGACACAGAAATGTCAGAGGTCAGTGGCTCCCTAGTTTAGTTACCAGGCAAGGGGAAGCAGGATGAAGAAGCCACAGTCAGTGATTGACATCACACGACCGTCATCACATTGAATGGGCTGCAGCTTGCGTCCTGTACATCTACCACTTGCTTAAGAGGATGCATACCTCATAATATGTTTTCCATGAATCTGGCTTATATTGCTCAAGCTTTTTATCAACAAAAGCAGTGATAGCTGGGCTGGCACACAATGGCCAAAATCTTGTTGCATAACATAGGCAGTCTGTTCCTGTTTTGGTCTGTTCCTTGCTGAAGACAGACCTTTCAGTATGATTCTCAGGGCTGCATACAAATGAAACAAGCCACTTGGTACATGTGCCCCTGAAAATCATGGCCACAGCTCTTTCTTTGCCAGCAAAGCACAGACCAAAACCTACATTTTTGCTTATGCTATGCAACAGGATTTCAGCCAATCTATCTATCTATCAATCGATCGATCTATCAATCTACACACACAAAAAGTGTATAGAGGCAAAAAAGGAAAGATAAAATAATTCAAGAACATACTTCGTCAGGTGGGATGCTAAAAGTGAACAGTAAAGGGAGAGGAAATTGGAAAGGAGAAGGATGATCTTCAGTCTTTGTATTCTTTCATAGCATCCACAGTAAACGCATGTAGTTTGGAGTTTACTATAGACAATTTCTATTGTTGTAGATGGACAACTGAAAGTTTCTAACTTTCTAGCCCTTCAATCTTAATCAGTGTATGGGCTGTGCAAGGGAAAACCTAATACAATCGTATCACCTAATCAGAGTAATTTCTTGTGTCTCCTCAAGAGGGCCCAAGGAAGCTTACAATCTTAAACAATATTAAAAACTTATTTCAAAAAAACTAGAAAACAATATATTCTTACAATATTAAACATAATTAAACATACATTGGTTTAAAAACTAATAGATAAAAACAATTTAAAAGCATTCAAAAAATGCCACCAAAAACAAGCCCCCAAAACTCAGTAGCCCCATTTTTATGAATCCCCTCTTAGGCAGCCAGTTACCGAAAAAGCCTGCCTGAAGAGAAAGGGTTCTGCCTGCTTCCCATGGGAGGGGGTTCCACAGCTTGGGAGCAGTGACAGAGAAGTACTTCTCTTATGTCTTCTTCAAATGCATCTGTAAGGATGGCAGGACTGAGTGAAAGGCCTCCCCTGATAATTTTAAAACCTAGGCAAGGTCAAAAAAAATATCATCGTATCCTAAAACAACTTGCAGAATAAAAGGACTTAAGTGGATCCTCTCCACTCCAGAATTCCTTTCTTCCTCCCTCCCTGCTCCTTTTTAATATCTCACCTGTTAACAGGAACATATTTTGGAAAGACTGTGCTTTTTTGTGTACCTCTTCACACTTTTCTGCACTTTTTTGTGCAGAATGGACTACAAAGTTGTCACCACAATATGATGCTATCTGTAGCTCTTAATGAGCTGAGTATCACTGCCCCTCTCGTGAGTTGCATGTAGGTGTATACATGCATGTAGGACTAGGAACTAGAATTTGCTGTTTGTGCCACAATAATGTGATCCTCATCAAGTGCAAATTTTACATCTTTTGAATAGGCACTTGGGACCTGCTAAGTACAATGTTTTACTCTGGCAATTTCTTTGTGTTTGACTATCTAAGCAATGAGAGCAGATGGAAAGCAAAATGGGGTAGAGGACCAAATGAAGAGCTTCTTGGAATGTAGCCAAGTATTCTGAACAGAGACAAACAGAAATAGGCTCTTAATATAATGACAGCAATGACAGATCAGGAACTGAATGAGTTCAGTCTGCTGAGCCTCATTGCTCACATGCAAGTTTCCAGCCCATTTTAAAATTTAGGTAATATATCTGTAATCTTCAATAGGTGTGCTGACTGAAATAGCTTCCCCTGAATCATTGCTACTGATCAGAATACTAAAAGTATATATGTACTACACAGATAAATCTGATACAGTTTTAACTGCCGTGACTTCATCCTTTGGTAGAGGTCTCATGTAGTTCCAGGACTGCAGGAGAGCTCTTTAATAGATAATCCTAAATCTCTCACTAAATTACAATTTCCAGGGTTCCTCAGAATAGAGTCACAACAATTAAAATTGTATCAAATGGACATTACTGAGTATTGCTGGGACATCTTTAATTAACTGTGCATGTCTCCCTGTCCACTACCTGTTTGGCAAGAGCTTCAGCAGGAGGATGAACAACCAATCAGCATAGAGGACTAGGACTAGAATTTGCTATTTGTGCAACAGCAATGTGGCATCTTTGGCAGGTTCCTTTCAGACCCAGCAGTTCTGGATGGCTCTGTGAGAACTGCTAGTAGTAGCTACAGTGGGACATATCGCTGTTTGTGCCAAGACATTTAAATAGTAAGTGACTCCTAGAAATAAAATGCTCCAGTATAGCTTTGCAATTCTAATGTGCCTTCTAGTGCTGCGAATTCTAACATGAAACACTTAGAATAGAGCTGCATGCTAAATTTATGGACCAAGATTGAGATCTTGACTCCCCATGTTGCTGTCAGGATGATCCTACTCTTATATAGGTTCCCTTACACCTGGAACTAAATGTAATGGTATAACTGTCATGCTAAACTGAACACTTATCTGACTCATCAGATGGTTGCTTACCATTTAATGAAACATCCACCATCTCTCTCAACACCTGTCATCTCCAGAGGGAGTAATGACCACACTACCGAAGGTCATGCCAAAGCAGCACAACATCTTCTATCTGCTTTACACACTCTCTGAATGCTTACTAAAGTAGTACAAAGAAAAAAAATCTTGTAGCATCTTACAGATGGGGAAGTTTTATTTGCCACAAGCTCTCATGGACTGCAGCTCTCTTCTTCAAATGTAGAAGCAGGCCTTTATAGTGGGTGCCACAAGACTTTTTGGTTTCACTACAACAGATTATGTACAAACACAGCCACTCCTCTGGATATCTGCATAGGTGCATTTCTTTCCAACCCATACACCTCTGTTTTATGCTGGGTGGAGACCCATACTGCCAATTTCAATCAATGCACAATAATATCTGGTTCAAACTACAAATGCAGGGCCTCTGATTTAAAACTAGCTCATTTTTTTAGACATCTCAAAGTACATTATTTACCTCTTTGGATGTTTTAAACTGCAGAAAATGAAAACCATTAGCTGTAAATACTGTCTTCAAAGATCACTGCCACGAAAATGTTAAGCATATTTTTGCAGAACATTTGGCCAAAAAAAGAAGAAAAGAATTCTGACAGCCAGATCTACCAAGTAGTCAAAGTTGTGGTGTCAGTTATAAAAGCAAAAGCAGAAGGACTGGGGGAAGAATATGATAAAGAGCATGTCAGACCTTCTCTTTCAATTTGCCTTCACTACATCAATTCATTGTTAGCACACCTGACTTCAGACTTCCAGGGATTATCTTCTCAAACATTGGTTACATATCTCAAATTCAGCAAATGAATGATGGAAAGGCAACAGATGGGAGTCAATACAAAGCAGTTGGACTGCTTTGGGTATCCCAGCCTACGCAAGCCAAGCTGTGATAGGAGGAAGCAGGGGTCATCATATGCAAATACTAAAGAAAGCAGGAAAGAAAAGACTTACCTTGCTCGCCCATCATCAGGTGTGAAAGGCCTTTGAGAAACAGAAAGGAAGGAAGTGAGAAAGAATGAAGCAGAAAAGAAGAAAGGCAAATATAGAAACATCCATGTCATTTATATAGCCCAATAGTATTGGAGGTCACCACATACTTAATATAAAAAAAAGTATGGATATTGCACTCCATGCATGTGTGCACAATATGTGCATACACATGTGTACACACATTCCACAGCTTCCCACATAAATGGAGAAAGCTTGGTCTGCAGACAGGAAAAAGACATAATCCTTATCTCCTTCAATGAGAATTCACTTACTGAATTTAGTGGCAGAAGTATGGCCATAGCCAGACATCTGTATGAGATAGTCTTTCTGGGAAGACCAGCAGGAGACCTTCTAATATAATGCTTTGGCAGGCAATCACCCATATTTTTATCAAATATAAGCAAAGGGTAACACAACTCCAGTCTATAGTTCTGATTAAGCTTCTATGAAAATCAAGCAGTCAGTCACTCATGTATTATAATATAACCAAAGAGTAAGAAAAAAGCAATCTATATTCTTGACTGAGGTCCTGTTAAATTCAAATCACTAAACTCAGATAAATCATTTGTTTTGTGTACCTTTTGTTTCCAATTGCTATCCTAGCATATTTCAAGCTTTGGAAACATGCAAAAAAAAAAAAAAAAAAAAAAAAGAGCACACAGAGACAGCTAAACATAGATCTTCTTAAACGAGTCAGAATTCAAACGGTCACTATTTTAGAACCAATGCATTCCATCAGATTTTTCAATCAGTGGTAGCTTTTAGGTTTAGTAATTTCTTCATTTCTTCTATTCCTTCACCCTTAGAAATCTAAAATCCAGATCATCCTAAGTAAATATTCATCCAATAGAATTTTCCATCAGAAAAGGAGATTAATATCTATAATAAATGTTTTTTTATACACACATACACAGATACACAAATATTTAGATGTTAAAGATGATTAAGGATTTGGGGAAGAGGAATAATCAGAAACTACAAGTTTAGCAATCAGGAATCTTCCCCATGCACACATATGCTATAAATAAACACAAAAAATATTTGTTTTGATTAAGACATGTCCCTGATTTTTTTGAGTATATCTGATAACTAGAAGACATGATTGAATTTTTACTTCATTTGGAGATATTGCTGCACATGTGACAAGAGTTTATAGATGCAACTACCACTGCTGCCTAGGAAGACATATGTTGGTTCAGCTCTGCTGGATGCCGCAAGCCCACCTCTATGTGGGTCAAAACATGGATTTTCTAGGATTCTGGCTCACGTGGAGAGCTTCCACGCATAAAAGAGACTTTCTCTTCAGAAATCAATTTTTTTGTGTGAGCGAAGAGATGATGGGGGGTGTCAGTTCTTTGTGTTTACTTAACTCTAATGCTGAACAGCTGAATAGGGCTACAGTCTGAACCTGACATTTTGATGTCTTACAATATGTGTGCATTATATGAGTTGCTAATACATTTTTGCCTCTGACAATACACAGAAGGGAGATTTTGAATGTTTCCTAAGCCTAAGATTTTTTTTTTTAATCTGTGTTATAGAAACTACAAAACCTAAATGTTACATTTTCCAGGTAACCAGCTCAGAGATCACCCACAATCTGGGTGGGGGAGGTAGAGTTTCCACCAAATATTAATATATTCTGTTTTTATTCTGCTGGTGACTTCCATCTAGAAAAGTAGCATAGAAATTATACTAATAAATTTTTAAAAATTGCAGGACTTTATGCCTTGGGCTTTGTCACACTTGACTTTGACTGAAAAAAGAAAAATTCAGAATGCTGATTATGGAACCTGTACCCTCGCATTTTGTTTATTTTACATTTTTCCCCTTTGATTTTCTTTTCATCCTTTCTGAAGAAGTCTATCAGCATTTCAGCATAAGTAATATTATGTTTTAATTCATAAATCAACACACACACACAGAGACACACATATTTGGCAACAGCTCTGCTGCAGTGAATGAAATACATATGAGTTGTATCCACTAGTGTCCCTCTCCTGTCAGAAGTCTATTTGCCTCAGAGGAGAGGAAGGAAGGAATTCCTCCCAGTTTCCCCGATCTCAATATCTGTCCACCTGAGCCTCCCTCCGTACCTGCTCATCCAGAGCAAGTTGGGAGCAAGTCCAGCAGCCTATATTTGAGGGGAAGGAGACCTTGACAAAAATAGTGTCCCTCCCTTTTCCACTAAAGCTTCCACAGGATCAAAGAGCCTTCTACAGACAATGAACACATTTGGGTATGATAACACAAAATTAGAAATACAAAACTAAAAAATTATCCAATACTCCTCCCCAGAATGTAATTTACACAAAATAAAGTAGTATATTAACAATCGTGATAATATACAACATTAAAAGCCCTATAATGCTTTATACTACAAAACAGAAAAGATGTGTTTAGTAATCAAAATCATTCTAGTTTGTTACCACACAATCCAAACCCCATGGAGCATGTGTATACTTTCACTTTCATGGGAACGTGAACACTCTGAACAACGGTTTTTAGAGTAGTGATTTTTGTCATAAATACAATTTTTCTTATCTAATTTCTGGCAACTCCCTTTTTCTTGTCTGATGATTTTACAACTTGATTGTCTTGATTTTGTTTAAAATTCTAGTGAGAAAGAAACAGATCAAAATACATCATATTTTCAATGTGACCATTCATAATGACAATATAACATCCTGTTTCATTGTGTATATCCATGTAGATTACACTTCTTTATTACCAAAACACACTGCAAGGTTTTCAGTGTAGTATATTATCCTTATCATAATATGTTGTTTTATTTTGCATAAATCGTGAGAATGGCTGATGGTCGGATTCCAAAAGATCTCCTGTATGGAGAATTAGTGCAGGGAAAGCGCCCCAGAGGGAGACCACAGCTGCGATACAAGGATATCTGCAAGCGGGATCTGAAGGCCTTAGGAATGGACCTCAACAGATGGGAAACCTTGACATCTGAGCGTTCAGCCTGGAGGCAGGCGGTGCATCGTGGCCTCTCCCAATTTGAAGAGACACTCATTCAGCAGGCCGAGGCAAAGAGGCAGTCCCGAAAGCAGCAAAATCAGGGAGCTGGACAGGGGACAGATTGTATTTGTCTTCAGTGTGGAAGGGACTGTCACTCTCGAATTGGCCTTCTCAGCCACACTAGACGCTGTTCCAAGACCTCTATTCAGAGCACATTACCATAGTCTCTCGAGACTGAAGGATACCTAATCCTTTGCATAAATAGATCTTGATTAAATTTATATTTCTAATTTACCAATTTTATTACATCCCAGTTTATTTATTTTTAAATCAGTTTCTATCAGACCTTTTTTATTTTGTAATTTTTTTTATTTTTGCTTATTTATAAAAGAACCTTCTACCAGCAGATGAACTGCATTGGTTACTGTCAGTCTTCTTTAAGGTGGCATAATACTCTTTCTTGTTGTTACTGCAACAGCCTAACACAGCTATTCATGCCCCCTCAAAATATTAGATATATTTAGAGTATATCCAATATATACACACAAAAGAGAAAAATGACAGACATACTGTGGATAGATACAGGCTGGAATCCTGTTGTTTGGCATAGGAAAATTTGTAACTTTCAGTCCATCCCTAGCTTGCAAATAAAGAGTCTCCGCCATGATTCTCAGGGGTGTTCGCACATGCTGGTTTGGGGTGTGTTCCCCCCACCCCACCCCAAGAATCACAGTAGAGATCTTTATTTGCCAGCTAGGAACAGACTGAAAGTTACACATTTTCTTTTGCTAAGCAACAAGATTCCAGCCACAATTTAATTAAAACAAATGCACTTCCCCATGCTAGAAAGCTACTGCAATCTTTGAAGAAAATCTCTCTTCCCCTCCTTCTGTCTATATATATTTTTAAAAGGGATTTTTCTCCTTTCAGTCTTCTGTGTCTTTCAGTAGAAAGTAAAGGCATATGGTTTACTTTGTTTTGTTTTATCCCTTAGAAACCTGTCCCTGAATATAAAAGGTCTTATGCAAGTGATCAGTAAGTTCAAGAATCATTGTACGTTGTGAATGATGTTGACAAAACGCCTGTAAGAAGCTTCTTAACAAATTATTCAGAAGTACCCATGTGAAGAACTATTTCATTTTAACTTTGCTTTGGATACTCCACCCTAGTCTTGAAAGCAGATGCTTCCAATGTGACAATGTTATGTCTCACTGGACTAAACCTCAGAGCTTTAAGTACCATACGATTGCCTCTTGTTCATTATATAAAAGGTTAATTGTAATCACACTGGATCTCAAAGTACAATTTTCAAGAATTAAAGTTGTCTCTTTTATTAAAAAAATAAAAGTGTACAGTTTGACTTTCCAAAGTTAAAAAAATTAAGTGTTGCTAATTGCACAAAGTGCTTGGATTTGCAAGAAGCCATAAGGACATTTGAAAAAGCAGTTTCAGAGCACAATTACATGAAAGAGCAATGTAATTAAACAGTGGCCCTCATGTTTGAGGACTTATTAGGGGGCACTTTGGTGGGGCGGGGTAGTTACAATGGAAACCTTGGAACCATAGCCTCTTTTTTTGGTCGTAGTTAATTATGCTGAGGCTCTTAGTGCTTACAGAGTATGAAAATTAAAGCCACTAAACATAAAGGAGTAGAAGTGTATTAAAAAAAACAGCTTAAAATGACAAGTGATTGAGGCCGTGAAGGACGATAGAGTCTTTTTGTTCTTCTTAATTATAGCTTGTCCTGTTATACTCCACCAGTGCTATACTGGGTGGAGGTTTTTGTATATCAGCTCAAACAAAAGGACTGTGTCAGCATGATGGAAGACGAAAGGTTCCATTTCAGCCCAAAGACTGCCATTTCTACTTTTTAATGGCAGCAATAAAAAAATTGCAACACATAACTCATAAACACAGTGCAAACTGGACAATACCTCTCTGTACGTTGCCACATTGTGGTTTTTATTAAGTAATGGAGCCTACTTGTAGTTAAAACTGAAGATTTTAGACTTGAATTACAATTAAAAGAGCTTTCATAAAAGGGTGCACATATCCGAGTAGTTTTAAGGAAGAAAGAGCCGGTTGGATAGGTCAGTGAATTAGGTATGTGGCTGCAGTGCCAAAAGTTGGGAGTTCAGTTCCCCACTGTGCATCCCAAAAGAGCCAGCCTATGTGGCCTTGGGCAAGCTGCACAGTCCCAGGATGCCTCCAAGGAGAAGGGAACAGTACTCTCTACCCAGAAAAGGGTCCCCATAAATCAGAATTGACTTGATGGCAAACAATTAGTATTAAAGGAAGAGAGACAGTAAAGCACCTCCAGCCTCACAAAGTTTTATTATGGATGAAGGTGATGGAACAAATTGCAGGAAATTATGCTCACAAAGAACTGAGTTTATGTTGGACAGACTGGTTTCACACAGAGAATATGATGTCATAGCACTAGCATATATGGTGCTCATCCTTTACCACTAATGAAACTGTAGCTGGGCTAGAAAACCGTCAATCTTATCTAATATCTCTATAACACAAACAGTAGACAAGGGGATCCTTATAGACCTCAGCAGTGCAACCAGCCAGGAGGTATTGTAACCCGAGGACTATTTCCAATCCAATTACACACAGCAGCTGTGCTCTTCCTTCTCCTCCATCCCTTTCTGAAACACTCCTAAGATGAGTAAATCTCTGTCAATGTTACAGGCAAAGAGATTTCTGATGACTGAATATGGGTTACAAAAAAGCATTTCTTTAAGCCTTCCTTGAAGGAGTTTGGTTATGAGAGTCTGAAGAGGTCACCAGTTACTTCTTCTGTGTGTTCTTTAATAAGCATTCATGGTGCACATGGTAGAATTTTCCAAGAGAAGTTTCTATGAAAAGAAACTGGAACTGGAACAGGATAAATAGCATGATGACTAAAGAGTGTGTGAAAATATGCCAGGAAGAATGCGGACATAGCAGAGAAAGCGTGAACAAGAATTCTTGCACCAGGTTCATTTCCTCAATTTCAATATACCCTATGCCTTCACAGTTAAGTAGCCTATTTGACAGTCCCTTGGGAAAGCCTCATCTAAGTCCTGCTACTTTAAATTATCATTTCAATATCTGGGCCAGAAGATGTGCAAAGAAAGCCAATGTTATGAATGTGTACATCTTGGAATTCGATGTGACCTCATCAAGAAGCACATATGTACAGTGTAACAATGTGCAAGCTCATTCTCACCAGAACTAAGAATAACATTCACTTGATGTTTTCTTCCTGCCCAAAATAATTTTGACCTCTTCCATGAGGAGGCTAGAAAATGGAGCATTGGATAGCATGTCTTGATGTAGTGGGACATAGCAAGAATATAGAAGTTCCACTCACTACATATTGGTCCAGCAGGAGGGAATCTCCTTCAATAAACTCAGCATTATGTACATAGACCAAAGACTACAGAATTAAGGACTGAAGAAAAAACTCATAATTAAAAAGTGAAAAGCAGATGAATTTTTATGTTGGTGAAGTGCAAAAATAGTAATAATGTCCTCCATGCAGCCTCCTGCTTTCTAGAAGGTTACTTTTAATTTGTTTTCATCACAGAGATTGTAATAGGTTCTGCATGTCAATGTCTACTGCTTCAAGGATGAAGATTTTTTTTGGTAGTTTGCTTTTACTGTGCTGTTTCTTATGCTACTTTTATATTAGACCCATCTTCTTATAGTGTTGCAGTTTGCTCTAAGCCATCTGGATGCAATGGGCCAGACATTCAAACAATGTCATACATGACACAAAAGTGTGCATGCAAATGTTCATATGGATGTGATATCAGTGAGAATCCGTACTTGCACAAAGGCCAACAGTTCTAAAGTATAGAATGTTTAGAATTATATAAGGACTCCACAAAGCACCACCACTATCCAACTTTCTTCTACTTCAGAAAGGTTAACAGAGGCATTCCAAAAAAATCCCTGCTGAAATGCTACACCGCAATGGTGCTGCCAAACCTGTTGACAGCTGTTATTGTCCACTATGAACAGGTGAACTGCAATGGTCTGAAGGCCCATTTGGCCCTTGTGATGACAGCTTTTCAGTTTTTATGAAGTAGTACATAGCACACTGGCACCACTGAATTGGCAAGCAGAATAACGACACAGGAAAATGGATTAAAGTATGTAGGGAAGATAAATCCATATAGAAAACACTTAAGAAAAGGATGCTAGGCAACCGGAGCTTAAAACGTTTACTTTGTGGACTATAACTCCCAAGATTGTGTCAGCTAACACATCTGTTGATCATGTTGGCTAGGTGATTCTGGGAGCTGTAGTCCAAAGAAGTGATGTTTTGATCACTGCTACATTGTTGAACAATATAGAGCAGTGGAGGGACTGTTTCTTTCATAACAATCAGTCAGTCCCCTCTATGTTTTCTACGTGAGAGAGAGCTTGGATTCTCAAAATGAAAGGACACTAGAGACATTTTGCACAAATTATGGAGACACACAGAGAAGAAATAGCTATTTGTCTCATCCTCACATGGAGGTAAGAAATCTTGAAGTGTTTTAATACTCCTTAATTTGGTGTCTTGTCATGTCCTGACAGTCTAAATCAAAAAGAATGAGGAATTCAGTATATTTTTTTCACTCCCTTGTTTCACTACATCTACATGAAGCAAGACAGAAAGAACATTCCTTCCACTTTCTGTTAGGGTCCCATCATTCTTTAAAAACAGCAATTATTGCTGATGATCCTTGCCCACAGTAGGAAGTGACAGGGGTCATTTCAGCTCCCAGGGCTGTCTGGGCTCCAGGGGGCGATGAGGTATCTGCTTGTCTCTCTCATGTTTCTTCCTCTTACAAGAGGGAGTGTATGTGCAAAAGTGCCTGCCACCTTCAGAAAACAAAGGTGGATCAAGAGTTGCCAGTGATTGCGGTGCTACCAATGTTGAAGGCTGTATGCCTGGCAATTTGGCACAGGTTTGAGGAACAAGTGGCTCAGTGCTTCACTGGGACCAAAGAGTTTGGATCCTTATATTGGGTAGCCTATTCAGAAGCCTGCAGGATTTTATCTGAGGAGGATGCTTAAAACTGAAGTTTTTGATTCTTTAAGGCTGATTTGGGACCCTAACTCTTCTAGCACATGGCCTTAGTTGAGACAGAAGAGATACTTAGAGTGCCCCTTGGTGTGGGGCATTTTACTGCCACACTGGGTACAATTCTTGAAAAAGACCATAGAGGCGATAGAATTGTTGAGAGCCACGTCTGATGTCGCTCTGAATCCAAAGTCAAGAAGATAGATAAGTGTAGTGCTGGGGGGAACCCATGCAGAAGTCAAGGTGGCAAACTGATGTCCATAGCAAAGAATGGAGGAAAATGCTGAAAGAAGATGATCAAATGAAAATAACCTAAGTGAAGCAGCTAACCATGTGGCAAAAGGAAAGGAATTAAGGGTGTGTCCGAGGACCATGCTTTTATCCCTGGTGAGATACAGTCAGGGCTCCAAACTAAGCATTCTTGCTTTAACTTTATAGAAGATTCCAACACGTTTGTACATATGCGGGACAAACCCATATGTGTGATGATAGAGACCATGATGAAGTCTATGAAGGGGGGAGGTCTTCCTGGTTGGGAAAGTCATGGTGGAACAAACAAAAAAGAGATAAGGAAAAGATCGCTACGGTTCTTGCCATTGATTTAATTCTCTGTCCTCCACTCAACCCTGAGAGCCAGTGTGGGGTAGCAGTTAGAGTCCTGGACTGGGATTTGGAAGCTTCAGATTCAACAAACCATGAAATACACATATCTCTCATCTGGACCAACCTCACGGGATCAATGTAAAAATAAAGTGAGGAGGAAGAGTGGGTTCTACAATGTTCCAAGCTCATTGGAGGAAAACTGGAGAATAAATATAACAAGTAGAGATGGGCACAATATGAACTACAAATTGGAAAAAAAACAAGAACCAGACTGGTTCATGATTTGGTTTGTGCAACCTGTCTTGCTGGAACGAAACAAAGCACCAAACTTTTTTCTCCTTGTCACTTAAATTTGCTTCAGCAAAATGGATGCACACCCACTCTCTTTCCACTGCCCCCACATCACTTCCCTACCTGGTCCTGCCACATCCTCCTCCACCACCACCATCTTCAGAGACAGCAGCCTGACTTCCCTTCCGGGCCTGCTGACTCTGTGCATATGCTTGCCTATCAGCTGATCAGGGTAATCAGCTAGGAGGTCAAGTGCCTATGTACCATTACAAGCAGTGCCCGGGCTCCTAGAAAGCCGCACTGCTATGCTGCTGCCACCAGTGTTGCGGTGTGACAGGAGAAGGTAGCCCCCACCCCACAGGGCACAATCAAAAAACAAAACCATGAACCAGTTTGGGCTTCCGATTGGTTCATGGTGGTTCATGGTTCACAGCTAACCACAAACCACGAACCATCACAAACCACCAATTTTCAGGTTTGAGCCCATCTCTAATAACAAGTAAATCAACACTGCTTTTGCGTCTTTTAAAAAGAAAAAGATACAGCAGCCAATGAAGTCATTCTTGTCTTTGTGCTTGCTTATATTTGAGTTTGCTTGTTGCCTTTTTCAGCTGCTATTTTAATCCCATTATTAACTTACTATTTATTTTCTGCTTATTAATAATTGTGATCTTATAGTTTGTTCTTTAAAAAGATGGAAGCAACTTTGGGGATTATTTATGGAAAAGTGGGACAGAAGTGTTTTAAATAAACAAATATGGCAAGTTAATGAGGATAGGAATGTGAGGATGTTGGCCAAGAATCTGCAGTGACTGATTTGATACTTAAAAAGTGGATTGGTACTCAAAACAGGCTGACAAAGTAAAACATGAAAAAATATATCAAATTGATCTTTAAAAGGGCATTGGTACTTTAGTATAGTAAATCACCTCTAGAACAGGCCCATTTCAATCAATGGAACTTACAGTAGAGATGATTCAACAAATCTTCACTCATTCAGTGGGCCTACTCTAGTGTGACTTACTATGCTAAGCAACAGGATTTCAATCAGTGACAGCTCATGAGTGGGTTGAGGCATCTGTTCATCAGCTGTTCACAATTACATTAATACCAAGCACTTGGCTGAGGAAATCCTTGTTTTCCTGGAACCTGTCCCAGGTTCTGAAAAAGCTGTATCTGAACACTCTTGCTTTCTGACCTCCATTTGCCAATGTCCTGTGCCAGATATCTCCTCCATACCATGACCAAACCTGGATAAATTAGGGGTAAGTCTTAATGCCTTTCCTGTCACCCAATGTTGCTGGGAAGTTACTTCTCATCTGCAGTATGGAGAGATGGAGTTGGAGATAAGGGGTAACCAGTGTGGTGTAGTGCAGTGGTTCTTAACCTTGGGTTACCCAGGTGTTTTTGGACTGCAACTCCCAGAAGCCTTCTCCACCAGCTGTGCTGGCTGGGGTTTCTGGGAGTTGCAGTTCAAAAGCACCTGGGTAACCCAAGGTTAAGAACCACTGGTGTAGTGGATAGAGTAAAAGACTAGGATTCAGGAGACCTGAAAACTCACTGCAGGGATGGAACTGGTAAAGCCACTCCTTAAATATCTTGCCAGGCAAAAACAAAAGAAGACAAAAATGTTGTGGCACCTTAAAGACTAACTGCAATATTTTCATATGAACTTTTATAGACAAGTCCATTTGTCCACAAAAGATGACATTAAAATATCACAGTTAGTCTTTAAGGTGCCACAATGTTTTTGTCTTGTTGTTGTTTGCCTGATATGCTACCACAGACTAACAGTCTACCTCTTAAATATCTTACTTAACTTGAAAGCCCTATTAGGATCTCTGTCAGTCAGTTCTGACTTGACAGCACATATCAATAATAGATGATGATGATGATGGATATAGATACAGATGGTAAAGGCTAGAAAAATGGCTGCCAGGGAATGGCACTTTGAGGGGTATTTTTTTATCAGCAGGGAAATGGTAAGGAATTCCCTCACCAAGGCACCTCTCTGAAGACTACAGGCTTTTGAGGCTGTTCATTTTTTTAAAAAAAATGAGCAAAAGTTATACACATCTGCATGAAAAGTTAGTATGGATTTTCCAGCTTCTTCTCTTCTTCTCACAAAGTGGTTGAGCCCCTATTGCATTCCTACCAACAATGTAAGAAAGAGATTATAGCCAGGCCATGAGCTCACAGTCTGGCCACTTATTTCAGGAGCAGCCAAATCAAGATGTTGATTAGCATTAATTCATTTATTTTGTCAAACTAGCCGCTCCCCAGAAGTGAAGCAAACCAAAGCGATAAATGCAGAACTCAAAGGACGTCCATCCAGGAACATCAAACTGAAATCCAAGTGTTATTCACAACTAAGAAGACAAATCCTAAATGTAATAATACCTAAATCCAAGTTCTAGTCCCAACTATAGCAGAACCACTGAGTCTTATATCAAAGTGTAAGTAAATCATCTGATTCAATTATTCTGTTCTAGCTGGAACGATGAACTGGATATAGGACTTAGTGTTCTATATGGATGAATATTTCCTTGAAGTGGAAAAAATCCAAACTATTGGATGACAACAAAACAAAGCTCCATCTTTAGCAACATCCATACAAATAGAATACAGGCCCTTAAGGAATATTTTTAGACATTGAGGAACATGAATAAGAACACTTTCTACACTTTCACATGAATGAGAACACTTTCTACATTTTATTTCAGTTATGTTTTTGTCATCTCTGTTAATATTTCAGCTAAACCAGTATCTTTTGGATGCACCCTGTGGTCACATCTTCATTTTCTGGGGACGGGGGAGGACTGTGTGGCCCTCAGACACAGCAGCCTATGGTCCAAACATATGAGCACCCTACCACAAAATGCTGGGACATGGAGCTCCTCTAGCTGAGGTTTATGCTGCATCATATATTGTTGTAGGATTCCTGGGACTGGAACTCCCATTCATCCCAGCCAGAAGAGTCAATGGTGAGGGATCATGGAATTACAGTCCAGCTGCAATTAGAGAACTGCTGGATAGTTCAGTGATTTAAGGCATCTGGCTGTGGAGGCAGAGGTTGGGAGTTCCATTCCCCACTAGGTCTCCTTGACAGGGGCTGGACTTGATGATCCACAGAGTTCCTTCCATCTCTGCAGTTCTCAGATGATGATGAAGAAGAAGATCAGAACTGTAGGGCCAAATATTCCCCATCCCATTTTAGCCAATATCTGAACTGAAATAGTTTATAAGTTCCAGAAGCCACCAACTCAGTGCATCTTTTTAATTACTCATTTGTATTACATTTCCTATGCAGCAGTTTGTGTTTTATTTATATATATTTACCTGAACAATTTATGCAACATTTATGCAATATTTATTAAAATATCTTAAAACCGTATCACAAAAGAAACACACTCTATTTTTAAATAAAAATGAGAATAACCATTCTAAAACACAAAACATTAAATAATCATAAACTCACTTTTAAAATATTTATTGTGTGCCTCTTGACAAAACACACTCTACTGTACTACACCTTTATATATCTATTCCTGCAGACCAAGGCATTTCTCCATGCCAGACTAAAACATTTGTTTAAGACTTCCATAGTTTGAATTCCTGCTCATTCTCACTCCTATTCTCCTAAAGCAGCTTTCCGGTCTATCAAACACAACACTCACCTGGAACACGGCTGGCATCTGATGAAGCATTTTCGCAGGAAGCAGGAAAGTAAGGAGGGGGAGAGAGGAAGAGAGAGAAAAAGAGAAAGCATATTAGACACACACATGCACACACTGAAGCAGCTCGACTTCTTTGCATGGAAATAAATTTCATGCAAAACCAGAAGTATGCTTTGAAAGTCACCCATTTACAGCCACCAGCCCACCCATGCAAGGGAAAAGGACTCGGTTTCCTTCTCCTCTGTGCATGTTGGAATAAATCAGATGTTGTATCTGTCTGGAGGAGGAGAGAGGTTCTGAAAGAAGATAGACACAACTTAGGCTAACTCCTGAAAGAATATTGGTTAGAATATTCTGTGTTATTTCATTTCACATAATTTCAGGCAGGAAAAAGCAACAACATTGCCCAGAAGCAGGATAGTTTCATTCACATAAATTCAAGTACATTCCAGTTCTGTTAGAGAAAGAAAGAAGTTAGCTTCCATTTCTGAGAGGGATGATGTGAATTTATGACCAGTTGCTGGGCTTCCAAACTCTGTCTCCCAAACAGCTAGTAGAAAAGATTAGTTATTTCCATTTCTTCTGTCCTTTGTTCCCTGGGACCATCCTTCATTGCAGACAATATACAATTTTTGAGAGTTTTCTGTGCATGATCTTTGACCAGCTGTGATGGGGCCCTGTTTTGTAAGCAGAAGACCTTCTATTCAGTTCTTGGGATCTGAAACACATGTGGCAGGACTGCTGTCAATGATTATCTCTTCTTGTTATTATATTATTTTATCCCATTCTTTTGCATAAGTCTTGAACTCACCATCAACTAACAAACCAGAATCAAGAATTTAAAAATTGAGGAAAACGATGAAGATACAATGCTAAAAACAACAAAAATGAATCAACAATACAATTCCTATTATTGGCAGTCAATAAAAGAATCCATGGCTTATAATTTGCAAGACCTAAGCAGCGATGTTAATGATAGGACCTTTTAGAGGTCCCTAATTCATAGAATCATAGAACTGTAGAGCTGAAAAGAATCTCCTTAGTCATCAAGTTCAACACCCTGCCAAGTCAAGAAATCTACAGCTAAAGCATCCCTGATGTGGTACCAGAGTATATTCACCTTGCAAAGACCTGCACCAGAGAGCTTTTCCACAGCATAAAGTATCCCACAGGGTTTCCAAAAGACATGAGAAAATATGAAAGAGTTAAAAAAAAAAATGCTGGGAACAACTCAGATGAGATTTCGCTGAACAGTGAGAATACTGGGAGTGGGAAGGGAAAGAAGGGTTTTACCCCCAGGACTGCCAATTTTCAGTTATGTTATTCTGTTGACAACAGTAGGGCAGCCTGCATATGACTTAAAAATGTATTTTGGAACTACCTTTAAAACTTGGGCCACATACCTCCCCCTGCAAGATAAAACTAAGACTGCAAATTAACTGAAAATGTCTGGTGTGCTAGCAGGTTTAAGAGTAGAGAGATCAGAGAACGCAAGACTTCAAAAGGCACGGTTTGTTATATGTGTGATCAACTTTGGACTAACGCTCATTAAAGTGTAGTTAAACAAACATACCATAGAGTGGTAACAGAAAAGAGGGTGGAAGCCTGTACAAACACCCTACCCCCACAAAGTAATATTTTCTAAATATTGTACAATTGTTTTGATATCAACACTTTTTAAGAATGACTTTTCCACTGTATTTTATTATGGCCTTTCAAAAAGCCCTTGAATATCAATCTAAAGAGTTGCTGCCTCAGCAAAAACAAACATACATACATACATAAAGTCTTACTGGCACTACTGTTTTGTCCATGTTAGCCAACATTAACTAGAAACAATAGTGTTTGCTGCCAAGTAACTAAACTCTACATTCAGAGCTCTTAGCCTTTACATTCCTGTGCTTTTATTTTTATTTTCCTTCTCCTTACACTGCTCACTACAATTTCCTCTCCTGAGTCAGCTGTCAGTCTTGAATCCCATCTATCCAATTTGTTTACTTGCTCCTAGTCTTCCCTACTGTGCCTCCTGAGAGAAGAGTCAGCCTGTGTGGCCTTGGGCAAGCTGCACCATTCCAGGGCCCTCCAGAAGAAGGGAATGGCAAAACCACTTCTGAGTATTCTCTACCTGGAAAACCCTGGAAAGATTTGCTATAAATTAGAATTGACTTGACAGCGCACACACACCGTCTTTGTAGGACATATTGCCTTTGTTCTCTAACTATACAATTACAATTTAAATGTGGTGGAAGGCGGGTATTTGCCTGAAAGTTTGCACAGGGGGTTATTTGGAGTAGAGTGCCAGCAGGTGTGCGGGCTTTAATTGTTTCCATGGTCACTGCTCCTCCATCTCCCCCTCTGTTCCACACACACAGAGAAAGAGGGAAACAGAGGAAGAGAAAACTTCAACAGCTCATACTGGGGAGCAGAAAAGAGGAGGGATGGGGTTAAGCACCCTCTACCTCCCTGTATTCTCTAAATTCTCTGTTTCTGAAGCTTCTTTTTATTTATATGCTGGTTGTATTACATATGTGTGCAGTAGGACTTCCAGATCCATGGGATCAGTATCTGTGGTTTCACTTATCTACTGTCTGAAAATATTAAATAACCTCCCCAGAAATACAGGTTTCCAGGTTGTATTACCAGAACTGGCCACTAGAGGGAACCAAAGACTATGCAATATATTGCATTTCTCTACCTGCACTTTTCAGCATCCGTGGGGGGCGGCGTGTAACCAATCTCCCGTGGATACCACAATCCTACTGTATATACACTTAGCGCCTCCCGTGGATACCCAGTAACTCCTCTTCCCTTGATATCAGCTCATCCTCTTTCCTTTCTCCCATCCTAGAGAGGCCTGTGAAACCTAGAAGGTACTACAGATGCCACATCCCTTTCTAGACTGCTGCTGATCACAGGCCTTCCGTGGAAGACATTATTCCATTCTATAGGCTCAGAACTCCTCAAAAACATTGAGCAACCATTCTCTTGACAAAAGAGAATGGTTGGATTTCCTTTGTCCTCGGCACAACGGCCCATTTATGCTAGCTTTGTAGAGTGCTGCGCTGTAAGCCAAGGTTGTTTGCTTTTACTCTTTGATATTAATAGCTGCACTGAAAGAGGGATCAGCAGGGCGACTGCCTTTGTCAGGTGCAGTGCTAGCCACCTGGGTCGGACAGAAAAGGAAACAAGGAAGATCAAGAGAGATGAAAAGGAACAGATGATATTGTAAGCTCAGATCACTGCCGTGCCTGTAGTACGAAATGTCTGGGACATTTTATTTTAAATATTTCATGTGAGTTTTGTCAATGATGAAAGGTGCTGTACTGACAGTTCTGGGGTTACGGAGAGAGGCCGAAAGAAACAGAGAGACAGAAAGAGAGAAGGAATAGACCAAACAATATCATAGACAGGGGAAAATGACACTGGCCACTAATCCCCTTGAGAGAAAACGAAGCCAAACCCCTGGCTCTTTACATCAAAGCTTGGGGAAGTGGTTGTTTTTTTTTAAAAGACTACAATTCCCAGGGTCTCCCAACCAACTGGAGAATTCTGAGAGATGTACTCCAGAAAGTAACTTTTCCAAGCTGTTTTCCCCACATACTCACACACACACCTGTAAATGAATAACAGACATCTTAACTTCCATGATATATTTTGGCTTCACCCTCTCTAAGGTTCAGTAGATAACTGTTTGCATGTAACTAGACAAAGAATCCCTGAGTCCAGGTTTCTGAACAGCCGTCAGATGAGAAAAACCCAGGATGAAAGGAGCTGTTGACCTAGTATTGAAAAGCCTTCCTCTCCAATTACTGGGCCACTTGATCCCTTAAGCTACACCTACCTAGATGGGTCTCTGGTTACCTTCTCACTTTGTAAATTTCAATGGGAAATATTTGAAGTAAGAAGTGTAAAGGGGGGATGACAAGGAGAAAGGTTGTGAAATAAAGACAAAGCTGCATCAAGCAGCACGCCTCATGTCCTGCTGTTTATCAGCCAATCATCCCTTGGTGAACTCTCAGCTGAGATCTCCATTCTTGTCCTTCCTCTTCTTCCTCACTAGAACTAGTTGGCAGCACTATTCAGGAATAAAACACAAGCCATGCTTATTGTTTGGCATGCCACTAGCTCATGTGCTCCCCCCCCCCCCATAAATTAATTACAGGCATGTGAGGTGAGGTGATTTTTATTCTTAACAGAGAGCATGGCAAGGGAAGGTTTCAATATCCAGTGGTGCTCAAACCTAAAAATTTTCCACTTCCTTCTATATGATTTAGACTCTGGGGGCGGGGGGAAATTCCATTGTCATTGATAGGGATATCTTTCATAGAGTGTTAGGATGATATTGGCAGAGAGCAATTTTTATTTTTAATGGTCTGCAGACAGAAGAGATAAGGTTCACATCCTGTGTGTCCTTACCTGCAGCACATATATGTACTGTATACTGCTGCTGCATCTTGTAGATGACTTGCCATCAGCCCACAGAGAGTTCTTCTCCAGGTCACACACTGAGGTTGCCAGGAGTGTATAACAAGAGGATGATGTGTCATAATGTTGGTAGTCTACAACCTGCTTTGTTAAAAATGGCAAACTTGGTCCAATGGCATGGGCTCACTTACTCTCCAATTTCCCCCCCCCCCATCCTAGCTTTTTGATGCACTGACACTGAACAAGCACAACACACATACAAGCACATTCACACAAAGTCAGTGAAGCCTGGTATAGTAGTTTTACACTGTAACTATATTTTATACATAAAATTGAGCACCACCTACTTAACCTTCAGAGGTTTTTTGTTTTACAGACAGAAACATGGCTGTGCCATGGGCTCCCTGGTGTCACCCATTGTTGCCAACTTATACATAGAAAAAGTGGAAAAGAAGGCACTAAACACCTTCCAGGGGATGACTCTGACCCATTGGTTCAGGTATGTGGATAACATCACCTGGGTGAAGATCAAGATTCAGGAAGTAGAGGCCTTCCAGATCACATAAACGCAGTGCACCCAAATATCCCCAGGGAAGACACCAAAGACAACCAGCTAGTTTTCCTGGACTGTGCAGTTATCATAGGATCCAATAGCAGTTTAGGAATAGAAATCTACAGAAAACCTACACACACTGATCGATACCTACAGTTTGACTCTCATCACCCATTAGGGGTCATCAGGACGTTAAACCAAAGAGCAAGAAATATCACCACCTCCACAGAAGCCAAGAAGAAGGAAGACAAACATCTGAAGACAGCCCTTAAGGCCTGTGGATATCCAAAATGGGCCTTTAACAAGGCAATGTCCCGACCCAGCAGGACAATGGAACAGTCTGAGACCCAGAGCTAACAGAAGAACCTGATCATTCCTTACATGGTGGATGTGTCTGAAAAGCTCAAAATGATTTTTTATAAACACCACATACCCGTCCACTTCAAACCCACGAACACACTAAGGCAGAAACTCATCCACCCAAAAGACAGGACACCAAAACACAACATGAGCAAAACAGTATATACGGTCCAAAGAGGAGTGTTCGGAGCTCTACACTGGAGAAACCAAACAGCCACTAAACACAGGAGGGGCAACGGCTGAGGACCACAATCAGCAGTGTTCCTTCATTTGAAGGACAAAGGACACTCATTTGATGACCAAGATGTACTCATTTTGGACCAAGAAGATAGGTGGTTTGAGAGAGGGGTCAGGGAGGCCATACATGTGCATATAGAAAATCCCTCACTCAACAAGGGTGGAGGCCTTAGATGCAACCTGTCTCCTATTTATCATGCTGCCCTTTCATCCATCCCCAGAAAGATCAGGACCACACCCACCAGAAAGACCACTGTTATTGACTGTTAACGACTACAGATGGGGGTATTCGTATGGGGCCAGACCGTCCACTCACCCGTCCACTGCTGCCGTGGCTCTGTGCTCCCTTCCAATCACTCCAGAGCTCGTGGTCGACTAGCCACTACTCAGCCTGGCAGGGAGGCTTGTCTTCCCTCCTTCTGCCAGGAGTGGCTAGTCAACTGCAAGCTCTGGAGTGATTGGAAGGGAGCGCGGAGTCGTGGCAGCAGTGGACGGGTGAGTGAATGGTCCGGCCACAGGGGGTCGGACCCTCGTTATGTCCACATGTGCGGGGGTATTCGTATACGAATATGAATACCCCCATCTTTATTAACAACCCATGACAATGGGTGGAAAAGGACTGCAGAAGTGGGATTTTCACTCACCACCCCATCCTTTGTCCATCTAATGAATGTATTCAGACCAGGGGGAAGTGAAACCAACATGAAGGATATTTCAGGGGTCTCCTACCAACTCTCCTCAGACTGAAGAAGCTACTTGGATGAGTAGTGAAACATTTCAACCTAATAAGAAAGAAGTCCAGTTTCCATGACTCAACTTCCAGATGACCTCACCTGGATGACTGAGAATCTTCACAGATATATATTTTATACATAGGTTTAGATCTGCATGCACAGTTAAATTATTGTGGTTTGATTGACAGTTGTAGGTTAGATGTGTGTCAGGAGTGTCAGTTAAAAAAAACATTTGAGAGGTGAGGCAGAATGTTTGTGAGTGGAACTGTAAGCTGACTGGTTGGAATGATTCCTGGCTGGAGAGATGTTGTTTGGTGTATAAGAATGTATGTGTGAGAGAGAACTGAGTAGGAGAAAGAGCTGTGATGTTAGAGCTGATTGCGGTTTGTTTTTTTGAAGCTGTGAGAAATAGTGTTCTCATTGTGTGTAAAAACAAGCATCTAGAGAGAGAGGAAGACAGAGAGAACTATAAAGAAATTAGTAAAGCAAGGGGACTTATGGCGATATGATAAAGAATTTGGCAGCTTGTAACACTGAACCCTTTTATTCTTTGTTTTTCTTATTTTTTAAAAATTAACTGTTTATGATTTTTGAAAATATTAATCACAAGTATCACACCCCCACATACCACATGTCAGTGGTGGGACACAACACATGCTTATGCATTGTTCACCAAAGTCACAAAGAGTGCAATCAGACAGCTACAAAGGTGTGTGCCTGATTGCACTGGAAAGGGTCACTTTATGGGAACAATGTCTCTTAAAGCCACCCTTCCATCTGAGAAGAAATCTTTCCAGCCCAGTCCCAAAGAGTAAAATCCTACAGCTGGACCAAAAAGGTCCAGCTTGGACATGGACCAGGGTTAGGCTAGAGCACAGTTCCCTGTGCATTGTGTGATCGTCAGGAAACAGATCATGCGAGATAACTCCACACATAGTCCAAATTGCTATCTATTCCCCTGTGTGACCACACACTAAAGCCATGAGCTTCATCAAAAGTGTTCTTACCCTTTTTAAAAGGTCAGAATAAAGTTAGCCCTTACCTGTGGCAGCGCTTGAACAGCAGGATAAAAGGAAATACCAGCTGTTTGCATAGGTTAGTGAAAGGGATAATTCAAGAGGAATCCTTATTCAAAAGCTTAAATGACAACCCCAAACACAGTGCAAGGTTTGGGGATGGTTGTCATTTGCCACACATAAGTAGAGAAAGTATATGAGCATCACACCTGTTATCAGCTGGGAGTGGGTGCAGGTGGGTGGATTTTATAAGGAAAGAACCCTTATAAACAAACATTAAACTTACTCCTTCTTCACGCAAAGATTTGTCTCTCTACCTGGAGATCACAAGAAGCCCAGCAATTTCCCCGAGACTTCAACCACACTCTAAAACCTAGTAAACCTATCTAGACCACAATTGCACACTAGTGAGATTATCATCATGCAACAAGCTTAACCAGAACAGCCACTATTTTTCACATGGAGACATCTCAGTTGGTCCTGCATGTTGTCTATGTGTACTGATGTTAACTATGTTTTTCTTTAGCTATTATGTTTACTGTTTATGTTTACTGTTTTTAAACTGCTATCTATTGTGTTTTTGTGTTGTAAACCTCCCAGAGTGGCCTTGGCATCCAGATGGGTGGCATAAAAGTCAAATGAATAAATAAATAAATAAATAAAATTGTCTGCACTAGGCACTTCACAGCTTCAAGCCCTAATTTTAATAGGACATGAGGAAAAATACTATCCCCATCAACATTGTGATCCATTCCTGATAAGGGCCCTTTCCCCTTATGGCTGCTAATTAAAAAGAAGAATATGGGATGTCCTAATCACAGAGATTGTGTCCCCAACCCAGTTGCATGCCTAGCTCATGACTGAGCTTACAGACTCTTAGTTTTGAAGTGTAAAAATGTGGAGAACATGTAATATTCCATGTCATTCTATCTAAACTGCAATCAGTAGCAGATGGCAATCAGATGCTTTAACTAGCATATTGTATTATGTGGTGTGCAATTTATCCTTTAGTCTCTCTACCCCACTTTGGAGGTGGAGGTGCTAATGTATGAGCAGGCTACATTAACCATGCTACGCTGTTGCTATAAAGGCCAACACTGGGAAAGTGCAGCAAGATAAGAAGCATCTCTTAGGTTAGCTCTCAGGAGAGAAAGTGCTGTACACCTTTGGCTTTGCTCTGCATAGCACAGGGCACTTGAGAGGTTACTAGTCTAAGGCAGAGCAAAGCAAGAAATGAAGACAGTGCAAGTTAAAGATAAAGAGGAGGTAATGATTAAGCAAAGTAAGATTGGATAAAGTCTGTGAATTGGCTGGGGCACTAACCTATTTTCTGTACCCAGCCTTCAAATTAATAAAACAAATCCCTTGGTAAGCCTTCTAGAGTTATTAGAGGATGCTAATATTCCCCTAGAGTAATCAGGAGAAATACAGCTGGAGCTTGAGAGAAGTGCTGTAGCTTAGGGAGGGAGGTGGCATGGAGAGAGGACCCTTCAATCCCACCAGATGACTGTTAGTGCTGTTTGCTGCTGTCCAGCCTCACCCAGAGGGAATGCAAGCTACATGTGGCAGGAAACAGGGGAGGGGGGCTACCAGACTGAAATCTGTCCTTCCTCCCAGCCTCGGCTGCCAAAGTAGTTTTGCATGAGAGAGGAGATTTTTCATTCCACTGCTCTCTAAATTATGCTGCCTAGGCATTTCTAGCTCTGGCATGAGTGCAGGGTGAAGAACCAAAAGCAGGAAGGAAGCAAAGTCCTCAGAATCCCAACTAAGGGAAGCACTAGCCCTGAGGGGCCTTCAGAAACAGGTGATGGAGGCCACAGTGGTGCCCCAGGAAAAGACGGCTTTTACCCCTGATAGACAGTGCTTAGCCATAAAACTGACAGCCCTTTACAGGGGATTATAGCAATTAAGAGATAGGTCAAAACAAGATAAGAGATACAACAGTTTGAATTCTTAAACGGAAAGAAACCTTCTAGAAAGGAGGCATGAAACTGTCAATACTGAAGGAATACAATAGTATTGATGTATTGGCCAAAAGTGAGACCATCAACTAATTGTATTCCTTTCATTACTACCACTTAACACTCCTAATATGTGGACAAAGTGAGAGTGGAAGCAATAGCCTCAAAAAAGTAGAAATAAAACATTCATTGCCTGCCTCTGATCCCAAACACACAAGAGAGAGGGGGGGGGGAAGGAGGGAGGGAGGGAGATATCACTCTATAGCCATTTACTTAGAGGAAATCAAAACTAGGCAGTTTGTTTCCTGAGGAATCCAGCCAGGGCATTCAGTAATTTATCTTTGCAGGAAAGAGGACTCATCAAAAGGTGCCCTGAAGGGGGATGAGTGCCAACTCTTCAGTTCAGACTTGGATGTAAGGGGGAAAAAATACTATTTTGCCATAGTTTCTCCAATTTAAAATAAGAAAAATATCTGCTTGGGCATCTCCAGCCATAGATGAACAGAGAGGAAACATTTGGGACATTTGAGATGGACCCTTGTGACAGGTGAGCTGTGGGCAATGCTTTCTCCTTGAGATCAGCGCTGAAATCTCAATACTTATCTTATTCTTTTTAGGTTTTTCAAGCACTCATGCCTCTAGGTTTAGTCAAAAGAATCTCATTCAATAATAATCACAGCAAATCCATTGCTTCTTTTCTCTTCCTACCAATAGTATACTACTGAAATAACAAGCCTCATTCTTGGCTGTCATTTTCTATAAATTTTACATTTGTAGTAATCAAATTATATAATTCGAGTAGAAAATACAGTGAGGTTTTAATGAGAGCACAGATTTTGTCTAGGCTTGAAAGTGACGACTCTGACAAAGTAGTATGACAAAACAGATTGTCAGCAAAATGCTACTGGGGAACTTCACTGGTATTCAATATCACTCTTCTGCCTAAGTTCAAGGCTATTTCTGTGTTGTGTATTATAGTTTTGAGAAAGTTAGGTAAGGTAAAGGTTCCCCTTGACAAATTGTCCAGTCGTGTCTGACTCTAGGGTGTGTGTGCTCATCCCCGTTTCCAAGCCATAGAGCCAGAGTTTGTCCATAGACAGTTTCCGCGGTCACGTGGTCAGCGCGACTAGACACGGAACGCCGTTACCTTCCCACCATGGTGGTACCTATTTATCTACTCACATTTTTACATGCTTTCGAACTGCTAGGTTGGCAGGAGAAAGTAACTTGAGAAAGTTGTTGTTGTTTAGTCGTTAACTCATGTCCGACTCTTCGTGACCCCATGGACCAGAGCACGCCAGGCCCTCCTGTCTTCCACCACCTCCCGGAGTTCGGTCAAATTCATCTTAGTAGCTTCTATGACACTTTCCAACCATCTCGTCCTCTGTCGTCCCCTTCTCCTCTTGCCGTCACAATTTCCCAACATCAGGGTCTTTTCCAGGGAGTCTTCTCTTCTCATGAGATGGCCAAAGTATTGGAGCCTCAGCTTCAGGATCTGTCCTTCCAGTGAGCACTCCGGGTTGATTTCCTTCAGAATGGATAGGCTTGTTCTCCTTGCAGTCCAGGGGACTCTCAAGAGTCTACTCCAGCACCACAATTCAAAAGCATCAATTCTTCGGCGGTCAGCCTTCTTTATGGTCCAGCTCTCACTTCCATACATCGCTACTGGAAAAACCATAGCTTTGACTATGAGGACCTTTGTCGGCAAGGTGATGTCTCTGCTTTTTAAGATGCTGTCTAGGTTTGTCATCGCTTTCCTCCCAAGAAGCAGGCATCTTTTAATTTCGTGGCTGCTGTCACCATCTGCAGTGATCATGGAGCCCAAGAAAGTAAAATCTGTCACTGCCTCCATATCTCCCCCTTCGATTTGCCAAGAGGTGATGGGACCAGTGGCCATGATCTTAGTTTTTTTGATGTTGAGCTTCAAACCTTTTATTGCTTGAATCTCCTTCACCCTCATTAAGAGGTTAATTCCTCCTCACTTTCTGCCATCAGAGTGGTATCATCTGCATATCTGAGGTTGTTGATATTTCTTCCGGCAATCTTAATTCCAGTTTGGGATTCCTCCAGTCCAGCCTTTCGCATGATGTATTCTGCATATAAGTTAAATAAGCAGGGAGACAATATACAGCCTTGTCGTACTCCTTTCCCAATTTTGAACCAATCAGTTGTTCCATATCCAGTTCTAAATGTTGCTTCCTGTCCCACATATAGATTTCTCAGGACATAGATAAGGTGGTCAGGCACTCCCATTTCTTTAAGAACTTGCCATAGTTTGCTCTGGTCCACACAGTCAAAGGCTTTTGCGTAGTCAATGAAGCAGAAGTAGATGTTTTTCTGGAACTCTCTGGCTTTCTCCATAATCCAGCGCATGTTAGCAATTTGGTCTCTAGTTCCTCTGCCCCTTCGAAATCCAGCTTGTACTTCTGGGAGTTCTCGGTCCACATACTGCTGAAGCCTACCTTGTAGGATTTGGAGCATAACCTTGCTAGTGTGTGAAATGAGTGCAATTGTACGGTAGTTGGAGCATTCTTTGGCACTGCCCTTCTTTGGGATTGGGATGTAGACTGATCTTTTCCAATCCTCTGGCCACTGCTGAGTTTTCCAAACTTGCTGGCATATTGAGTGTAGCACCTTAACAGTGTCATCTTTTAAGATTTTAAATAGTTCCACTGGAATGCCATCACCTCCACTGGCCTTGTTGTTAGCCATGCTTTCTAAGGCCCACTTGACTTCACTCTCCAGGATGTCTGGCTCCAGGTCAACAACCACACTATCTGGGTTGTCCGGGACATCCAGATCTTTCTGGTATAATTCCTCTGTGTATTCTTGCCACCTCTTCTTGATGTCTTCTGCTTCTGTGAGGTCCCTACCATTTTTGTCCTTTATCATGTCCATCTTTCCACAAACGGTTCCTTTAATATCTCCAATTTTCTTGAAGAGATCTCTGGTTTTTCCCTTTCTATTATTTTTCCTCTATTTCTTTGCACTGTTCATTTAAGAAGGCCCTCTTGTCTCTCCTTGCTATTCTTTGGAAGTCTGCATTCCATTTTCTGTAACCTTCCCTATCTCCCTTGCATTTTGTTTCCCTTCTCTTCTCTGCTATTTGTAAGGCCTCGTTGGACAGCCACTTTGCTTTCTTGCATTTCCTTTTCTTTGGGATGGTTTTTGTTGCTGCCTCCTGTACAATGTTACGAGCCTCCATCCACAGTTCTTCAGGCACTCTGTCCACCAAATCTAGTTCCTTAAATCTGTTCTTCACTTCCACTGTGTATTCATAAGGGATTTGATTTAGATTATACCTGACTAACCCAGTGGTTTTTCCTACTTTCTTCAGTTGAAGCTTCAGTTTTGCTAAAAGAAGCTGATGATCAGAGCCACAATCAGCTCCAGGTCTTGTTTTTGCTGACTGTATAGAGCTTCTCCATCTTTGGCTGCAGAGAACATAATCAATCTGATTTCGGTATTGCCCATCTGGTGATGTCCATGTGTAGAGTCGACTCTTGTGTTGTTGGAAAAGAGTGTTTGTGATGACCAGCTTGTTCTCTTGACAAAACTCCATTAGCCTTTGCCCTGCTTCGTTTTGAACTCCAAGGCCAAACTTACCTGTTGTTCCTTTTATCTCTTGACTCCCTACTTAGCATTCCAATCCCCTATAATGAGAAGAACATCTTTCTTTGGTGTCAGTTCTAGAAGGTGTTGTAAGTCTTCATAGAAATGGTCAATTTCAGCCTCTTCCGCATTGGTGGTTGGTGCATAAACTTGGATTACTGTGATGTTGAAAGGTCGGCCTTGGATTCGTATTGAAATCATTCTATCATTTTTGAGATTGTATCCCATTACAGCTTTTCCCACTCTTTTGTTGACTATGAGGGCTACTCCATTTCTTCTATGGGATTCTTGCCCACAATAGTAGATATGATAATCGTCTGAATTGAATTCGCCCATTCCCATCCATTTTAGTTCACTGACGCCCAGGATGTCAATGTTGATTCTTGCCATCTCCTGTTTGACCCCATCCAGCTTACCAAGGTTCATAGATCTTACATTCCAGGTTCCTATGCAGTAGTTTTCTTTGCAGCATCGGACTTTCCTTTCACTTCCACGCACGTCTACAGCTGAGCATCCTTTCGGCTTTGGCCCAACCACTTCATTAGCTCTACAGCTACTTGTCCTTGTCCTTCGCTCTTCCTCAGTAGCATGTTGGACGCCTTCCGACCTGAGGGGCTCATCTTCCAGCGTCATATCTTTTAGCCTTTTGTTTCTGTCCATGGAGTTTTCTTGGCAAAGATACTGGAGTGGCTTGCCAGTTCCTGCTCCAGGTGGATCGCGTTTAGTCAGTACTCTCCACTATGACCTGTCCGTCTTGGGTGTCCCTGCACGGCATAGCCCAAAGCTTCTCTGAATTACTCAAGCCCCTTCACCACAACAAGGCAGCAATCCGTGAAGGGGTTGAGAAAGTTACCCAGGTATTAAAACCCTATTGTAATTCATTATCAATTGGAGATGTCCAGCAGTCAACATGTTTTTCTCTATACACTGTGAATGTCTTTTTAAGCAAATTTCAAAATGTTAGCTTTGGCGTTGAAAACCCTACATGGCAGCAAATTGGAATATTTTAGGAGGTACTTCCTATTATAGCAGCTTCCCTACAGAATAATCCAGATAACACGGAATTATTGCAGTATATTTTGGGGGTGCTTTCTACCAGAAGCCAAGCCTGTTCAGAAGTAGCAGCCATCTTAGTGATTTCTCTCAAGTACACATTGCTAAATCTATTCTCACCTTCATCAAGAAAGGGGAAAACACTGTTTTAAAAAAATTCCCCTAGAAATGATCCCCAAAGCAACTTTGCACAAAATTATGAGAAAAGATAATTAACAAATGTCATCCCAAGAAGTAGCATCAGTAGTCATTATGCTATTTTCCAAACAGAATACTGTTGCCTTCCTTACTCCCTAAACTAACATGTTATGGGCATTGTCAGTTTTTGTAATGTGTTACTTCTGGTCTCCGAATATGAGATGTGCCAGTCATAAGTCACATAAAGCATACATGTGTGGTTTGTATTCACATATCTTTTCCCAATTACACAGTACATCAGAAAAAGTAATTCAACTTATTTTAGCATTGGTGCTGTAAGGCTCATTCTGACACCAATGCCTATCCTTCTGGTTGAAAGCGTGGTCATGGCCAGCCTATTCCAACTGCCTTTCCTCAAATCAGTCGTGTTATAGCAGTTTGCAGACCACTTTGAGTTGTCCTAAGGACATAAGCACAGTATGCATTGGGCCACAGTCCTTAGTCTTTCATTTGCAGGGTGATTCGTCCAAATGACATAAGCACAGTAAAACTGAAACTAGTCGGTAAGCCTGTCCAGCACACAATGCTTTGTATAATTTTTGTATAATTTATTCTTGCAACCCCACTGTGAGAGAAGTTTGGTCAAAGAGATAATTATGCCCAAGAATATGCAGAAACCTTTACTGTGATCTAAAGATACCTTTGCACATTCAGCTCCAGTGCTTCATTCCTTGACATCAGAAGCAACTTGCCCCTCCCACAGGAAATATAGAGGGATTAAGGGACCACCTACATGACAAGTGTCTAAGTCTACACACACAAGACCAAAAATATAAAGGAAAGCCATAAATTCATTGGCACCAATTTCAAGGCACAAACTACTGTATTCATTTGATATCGTTCTTAGCTTGGAAAGCTGTTGCCATGGTCCAGAGGAACTACCTAATGGGCCAGAAGGATTGTTTCAAACTGGGCAAATTTTCTGGACAGAACTACCCTGGCCAACGTTCCCTCTAATCCCTCCCCCTGAAAACACAACTCTGCCCCCCACAGGGCTCAGTTGTGACCAGAATGAAAGGGGCTGGAAATTATCACTGTGGGTGCACGGAGGAGGCAAGCTGCGTGGAGGGGGGCAGAGTTGCACACACTCACACAGTCGCGCACCTTAGAGGAAACCTTGGTCTTGGCATATCCCTTTATTTGGCAAGAATAAGGAATATGTTGCCATGGGAGCTAAACAGTTAGCTAATTACATCTCAGTACAGGAATATTTTTGAGAATGTTTTGAATGGGAAGAAATATAAGAAATTGAGGGAGTATACAGTAAGGAGTTTGTGTAAAGCACAAAGAAGGACTTCGTGCAGTTTTAAAAACAGAGAGGTAGATAGCTTTTTCTGGACTCCATAAATTACAAGTGTGTCATTGTGCTGCTTCCCTAGAGACCCCATGTAGGGGCCTTTTGCCAGAGTGTTTAAGCTGTACCTTCACCTATGCTCAGTGCATGCATTTGTAAATAAATGCAAATGTTATGAAACAAGCCTTCAGAGACCTCCTGCCAAATAAAGCCACATCTGAAAAATACCGTATTTTTCCGTGTATAAAACGACACTTTTTCCTAAAATCATTAGAGGAAAAATTGAGGGTCATTTTGTACACGGAAGGAGGCGGAGGCAAAGGAGCAGCCATGTTTGGCCGCCTCTCGCGGCTGCCCATTGACTGCTGCCGCCGCTGTCTGATCACCTCCTCCAGTGCGACTGCCAGGGCTCACCTCCAGCTCATGTCGCTGCCTTGTCCCCTGCCCGAAGGGAGCCTGCAAGTGGTGCTGGAGGAGGTGATCTGGTGGCGGTGGCAGCAGTCAAGGGGCAGCAGCGAGAGGCGGCCAAGCGCGGCTGCTCCTTTGCCTCTGTCTCCACCTCCTCCTCCTCCTGCCTCCGCTGCCACATCGCCCCCTCCAGCACCACTCGCGGGCTCCCTTTGGGCAGGGGACAAGGCGGTGACGTGAGCTGGAGGTGAGCCCTGGCAGTTGCACTGGAGGAGGAGATCAGGCGGCGGAGGCAGAAGCAGCAGGAGATGGAGGTGGAGGAGTAGCCACACTGGTCTGCCCCTCACGGCTGCCCATTGACTGCTCCTCCGCCTCCAGCAAGGGACAAAATTATGGGGTTGTCATATACATTGGGGGGTCGTATACATGGAAAAATAAAGTACTAGGTGCCTAGAACTTCTCATCAGTTAGAGAAGCAGGATGAGTGTAACAATATTCTAGGGCCAAGCACCAAATGTGCAGGGAAATGGCTAATGGTAGATTTCTAGAGGAGAGGTAGGAAACTTGGTGTGTTAGCTGTGTTAGACTGCAGTTCCCATAAGCCCTAGTCAGCTTAGTTAATGGTGAAAGGTTCAGGAGACTACAGGCAACCATCCAGAGAATATCAGATAGCTTCTCCACTCAAGAGAACACAATGTGCGGACTGCCATGAAAGATGAACACTGGAATAATATTGTGCAGGTGGTATCAAGGACCAATGTTGTCAGCTACACTTCATGCCTCTCTGTAGACAGGTTGCCAATCTGAAGGCCATGATACTGAAGCTCAGGACACTTTTCTATAGAAAATAAATAAATGCTCCAATCTTCCCAACATTTCAGTGGTGAAAGCTCCATTGACAGAATGCTTGGGAGCAGGCTATGAATTATTAAAACAAACATCCTCATGTTCTGCTATTGCGTGGCTTCCTCTATCAAAATAAGAAGAGATTAAGACTCCTTAAGTGTAACTAAACTAGAGCAAAAGATGGGCTGCTCAGCTCCTGACATGCACTCACTCTCTCAATTGGGACTTGGAAGTAGGCAGAGCAATGGAAATCAGAGTAAGAAGAGGAAGCCACACAGATGCCTTAATATCCAAGAAAAGGATCCCAGAGAAGCAAATACACACAAAAACAAACCCCAAAATCATCCTTCTAAAAAAGCTGTTTTGCTGCATTGAACTGTAGACTGCCAGGCACCTATCAATTGAGTAGATAATACTGCAGAAACCACAAACACACACAAGTCACAATAACTGGGTAGAGGCGACGGAACAGGATATGGTTTAATCTCTCTTAGTCCAATTTTGTTAGAAGGGAAAAGTGAGACAGCAGTTTGCATTTGCTGATCTCACAGGGAGTTTATAGCCATGCTGTACCCCAGGGTGGGCATAGTGCGGCCCTGGGTCCACATCCTGTCCCAAAGGTTGCTTGTCTGGGGCCCAGTGTATTCCCCTTCTCCCTCCTTTTCTGGCAGAAAAGCAGCTATGATGATTGACCTTTTAAATAGGTCATAGTCACCCTCCATTGAATACTACAAAGCAGCTGTTTTTCAAGGATTTTCAGCCATTTCCAGCTTCAATTTCTGCATTTTCTCTCCATTTTAGGTGGTGTGTGCTGAAGACACAGGAGTATATGCACAGATTTTTCCATCCTTGACAAAATAGCATGTTCCCAACATATCAAGATATTCTGTCAAGAAAAAAAAATTGACTACTGTGAGTTGTTTTGTTTTGTTTTTGTTTTGTTTCTGTACAAGAAAAAAGACAGGGCATTTTTTCTTTTTTTCATAGGAGCATCAGGAAAAAAGCTGTGGCTTATTAATAAAATCTATTTTTTCATAAAATGTGTTTTGCATATAAAACTTTTATTCTGCATAGCACAGAAGTAGTTTTTCACAGAAAATTGTTTTCCACAAAAAAGTGTGCGGCTTTTTTTTTATTACAAAAAAATATATCCAGGAAATCAAAAAAGTCATGAAAACTCTCCTAAACCCATTCAGCCAGGAGAGACATATTTAAATCTTTTGTTCTCACCTCTGAGGACAAAATAAGTTGTGATTTACATTCCTAATCCATGCAGCTGCCATTGAAAATCAGCCTCTGGACCCACCAAAGTCGTTCATGACTACTGTATACATTTCTTTATATGCCAGATTCCTATGCCTTTCAGAATCTCTCAACCAGTAATGGCCAGTACCCACACTAACTGGAGCTTCTGTGAGTTGGCATTCAGAAAAGAAATGTCTCCAACCTCTATATTTATATTTTTCCAATGTTTCCAACAGTACCTCTTGTACTCCAGTCATGCACTCCAGCCCTGAATTAAGTCTGCCAATGGATGACTTACTATGCACAAAAGTTACATTTCCAATCCTCAAGGAAGTGGCTGTCAGAGTATAGGACTTGTTTTGTTTTGTGTCTAAGCCCCTCCTCATTTCTGCCTCTTGCCTCAGAAAGATGGTTTCACCTCCCATGGCTGGCACGCGAAAGCCATCCTCACCAGTCACAACCAAGAGACTCTTTCTGCCACCAGTTGGGATTGATCCGACAGTTTTGCCTTCTTGTCTCATCATTCTGTCATCACCCTCCTCCTCTTCCTTTAGATCAGCCTCCTTTCTCTGCACCAGAGGCCAGGGTCAAGACATAATGAGGAACATCACAATGGAAGAACATCCTTGCCTTACTTCAGCAACAGAGAACAAGTGAGCCAGAAGTGATGCTCAAGATCCAACAGCTAGCCTGGAGGCAGCAAAACACAGACATGGAAACCTGATGCCAAGGGAGGTACAAAATCCATTCATCATACTTCAAACTACAAAAATGATAACTGTCTTACATAAATATGAATATCACATTCCACATTCCCAAAGTATAAGAGGCATTACTGGTTTGAGATACCAACAGGGTTCTTTCTTTTAAAAATGTTGCGCAAAGATTGGCAACAAAATTCCTTGTGCATTGTTCAAAATAGGGCATTTGAAATCATGTACTGCATATGGCTCCATACTCAACTGCATATCTCTATTCATAAGCAAGAACGTCCTGGTGTTGGGTTTGACTTAGCTTTTCAGATCATTCTTAAACTCAAAGAATGAGGATTAAACCAGATGTAATGCTTCTGTGTCTCTGCCCCCTGTGTTCAGACAGATAGCTATTTAGTCTGCTTCAGCAACAAGAAAAATGAAAACAAAAACATGGTGGGCCCTTTAAGACTAACAAATGTATTACAGTGGGATAACTGTTCTGTTTTTTTTCTTTTTCAAAAAAAAAGCAAAGTAGTTTTAGAGACGATAATAAAATAGGGAAAAGGCAGGCAGGCAGGAACTTTACTTGCAGTTTCTCATTTTCTGCCAAATTTAGAGGTGTCTAGCCGGCATCTAGAATAGATGTGGCAACTTCAGAGGAAGACAGAAGAGAAACTAGAAAAGAGCTGTATGACCTAAGTATAAGACTGTCATACAATAAATCTGGACATGTGGAACACACATTTTAAAAATGATTAAATGGAGGTGTGAGAGAAGGAATTATTTTGGAATGCAATTCTTAAAAACCAGAGTTCAATTCACCACATTGTCAGTATGGTCCAGATGGCAACCACCTCAACTTAGTTGCAAGCAATATGAATTAACTGTCTCAACTTTAATATGGCATCACCAGAAGGTTTTAGGAATATAAATAACTCACAATGTGGTGGATAGAGACAACTATCAGTATATCTTATCCATAAAATGGGGGGGTGGGGTGGAAATGACCTGACTCGTGATATTGATGAATCATAGAATAATGGATTTGGAAGGGGACTATAAGGCCATTGAGTCCAACTCTCTGCTCAACCAGGAATCCAGATCAAAGTATTTCCACCCCCTGAGGCAATTTGTTCCATTGCCATACTGCTCTAACAGTTAGGAAGTTCTTCCTGATATCAAACTAAAATCTGGCTTCCTGTAACTTGAGCCCATTATTATGTGCCCTGCACCCTGGGATGATTGAGAACAGATCCTGCCCCTCCTCTGTATGGCAACCTTTCAAGTATTTAAAAAGTGCCATTATATCTCTCCACTCAAGGCTAAACATACAGTTTAGACCCTCGACTTACAAAATTAATCCGTATTGGAACAGTGGCTGCAGGTCGAAAAGTCTGTAGGTCGAGGCTCCATTGACCTACAATGCATTGAAAACCGATTAATCCGTAACCGGCCGTTTTTGGTCCATTTTGTTTGATTTTCCGGTCTGTAGGTCGATTCTCCGGCTGCAAGTCGAACCTAAATTTTGCGGCCAGAGAAGACTGTAACTCGAAAAGTCTGCAGGTCGAGCCGTCTGTAAGTCGAGGGTCCACTGTACCTAGTTCTTTCAGTCATAGAGCTTGGTTTCCGGTCCCCTTATCATCCTTGTCACCCTCCTCTGAACTTGCTCCAGTTTGTTGGCATCGTTCTTAAAGAATTGGACACAGTACTCAGTATGAGGCCCTAACCAGTGCTGAATAGAAGGGAACTAGTTCTTCACATGGAGACTATACTTCTGTTAATGCAGCCTTAAATAGCATTTGTCTTTTAGTTGAAGCTGAATCACCCTGTTGGCTCATATGCTTCTCACTTGTAGTATTACTGAGCCAAGTACCTCCCATTTTGTAACAGATTGCTTGGGGTTTTTTTGTCCCTTAGGTGTAAAACTTTGCACTGTTAAATTCCATTCTGTTGTTTTCACCCCAATGTCTGAGCCCACCAAGACCTTTTTGATTTTTTTTACTGTCTTCCAGGGCATTAGCCATCTCACCAAATTTTGTGTCATCCCCAGATTTGATAAATAGTCCTTGCACCACCCCCCCTGATCCAAGTCATTAATAAAAATGCTGAAGAGCCTTGGGCCCAAGACTGAGCTTTGTAGTACCCCACTTGTTACCTCCTCCCAGACTGAGAAGGAGCCATTGATACACACTCTCCAAGTACAATTCTGTAACCAACTGTGTATCCACCTGATAGTTATTCTATCCAGCCCACACCTAGTTAGCTTGCTAATCAGAGTATCATGGGGCATTTTGTCAAAAGCTTTGCTGAAGTCAAGATATATTATGACTAAGGCATTCCCATCATCTACCAGGATGATTATCCAATCAAAAAATGAGACATGATTAGCCTGGCAGGAGTTCTTGACAAATCTGTGTTGGCTTCTAATTATTAATGCATTATTTTCAAGATGTAAATAAGAGCAATGAAATAAATATCACAAAGCACCTTATACTCGGGAGTGTGTATTAAAATACTTTGACTAAAAAGATTTATAGATTTTTAAAGATTTTCCTCAAAGAAAATTAAGAGAGTTTTTCATGTATCCTTCTACAGTGGGGAGAGTAACCTTTATTCTGTTGAAGGCTCCATTCCTTACACACTATCCATCAGGAGCACCATGCAAGGCAGGAATGAAGCCAACACTGGTGGGTCCATTTGTTTTCTCTCTCTTTCCCCACCTTCCTGCCACCCTTTCCCTCTCTCATACATACCCATCTCTTTCCCCCTCAACACTGCCCCCCCATCTTTCTCTCCCCCAAAACTTCCTCTTAATCAGCATGCTGCCAGGAAAGGGTAGGACACGTATGGCAGAGATGTGAACTGATGACTTATAGAGGGCTTTTGAAATTAGACTGAGGGCAGGATGCTATCCTAAGGTGACAGGTTGATGTTTCATTCTATGCAGTAAGTGAAAACAAATCTAATTTTTGCCTACATTTTTGACAGTCCTGATAGCACACATCATCTTTTGGTCTAGTACAGAGTTACTCACACTGCTCTCCTCATTTTACTTGTTGCCCTCTCCTGCCCTCAGTGATATCATAAAGCAGATAAAGGATGATCAGCTACATCATACTTTAATGTCATCATCCTTTTTCACCACACAGTCCTATATTTGGTGTGGTCATCCATGGGACTGATTCAAGATAGAGGAAGCAAGAGGATCGAGAGACAATAATAGCAAGATTTTAATAGGTAAAATATTTATATACGTTTTTGCAGGGTTTTTTTTTCTAAACTGAAATTCTGTTTTTAGGTACAAGCTAGTAACTGGAGGATACTTGACACTGCTTTGACTTACATTGACTTACATTTGTGAGCCCAGGATCATCAAATCTGTTTGAAAATGCACTTCTCACCACTTTGCCTAATGTTGATTTAAACAACTAGGAGTTACCTTTGAGATGGAAATCTACTAAAAACTGAGGAGAGGTGACATCTTCAGAAACTGAGTAAAGCAATATATTCTTGACACTAACTCTTAGAATAAAATTAGAGACCAGGCTGCTCTATTCCACCTTGAGAGAATGCACAATTACCTGACTTCATTTTTGGAATAAACATGAATTTGTTACTGAAGCAACAGTTTTCCCTACTTTTTTTTTTTTTTTTTTGAAGTGAGGATGGGCATAGAATTATAGAACAATAGCTGAATAGATTCAAGTTGATGTTTCACTGTGACAGGAACCATAGTTTATTTCTCAAATTGCCAATTTAACCATCTTCTTTATTTCTTACAATTCCCTTCCTCCCTTTCTTCATTTTAGCTGTTCAGTAGAACAGGCAGTTCTTAGGGGTGACAAAGTACAGATAAATACAGACTTGCAAAATAAATATAGTGAAGAGGTACATTTCCTTCCTTTCACTCCTACATGTCACAAATGCTTCAAAATGTTCATCAGATTTCAACAATGTCAAAAAACCAAGTTGGGGACTACTTAAATATTCACATAAAAAAGCAAAGTTTAGCATATTATCTCCCACAAGATGGTAGAGAAAATACAATTTCTTTTTCAATTTCATTTCACTTACATCTTTAAACAAGCGCAGGCCAAGTCTTTCTAATATATCAAAGCTCATTGGAATTAGGAGGCTCAAAGACTTGATAGTTAAATATTTCATTAAATACACAAGCAATCATTAGGGTCCTCAGAAATCATCCTGCACTCAACCTATGAGGTAAGGGAGAAAGTGAATTGATGTAACTTTGGCCTCTCACAGTTGCAGAAGTGTGAAAGGAGACTCAGAGCTAGCTTACCATTTCCTTCATAACCTACAAGCACAAAGTCCTTCCTTGGGTCAGAAGTTGGCCATCTCAACTATTATATACACAAATGTAAATAAAAACAGCATTTGTTTCTTTTTCTATCTCAGAAACAATATCATCATCACTCCTGTTGAAAGTGTTGTTTCAAAGTTCCTCATCCACTGGCACAATGAAAGCACATGATGGACATGTTAACTCCTACAATGTTCTAGATTTTTGTTCAGTCTATATTTTGAAGCAAATCAGCCTGAAAATTATTCAGACTGATGCACAGACCAAAGCAAAGTGTGCTCCTTATATACTGCCCCATAGCACTTAAGTGGTTTACAATTCAATTGTGCAGGCTACACATTGCTCTCCCTCCCACCTCATCCCTAGCAAGCTGGATACTCAATTTACCAACCTCAGAAGGATGGAAGGCTGAGTCAACCTCAAGCCAGCTACCATAGCCTAGCGGGCTCGAACTCATGAGCAGTCTTTGACTACAGTACTGCAGTTTAAGCACTGTGCCACAGCCTGGCCATGAGGCTCCTCATGCAGACCAACACATAGTTGGAATTTAATATGTCCCTGAACTTGGTCATGTACCTCTCATTTTAAGGGAGGAAGGGAGGAAAAGAAAAAAAAGAAAAAAGAACCCTTAATCAATTGCAGAAATCTTACATTTAGAAAGGCATGCCTTCAAAGAAAATGTTTAAATATGTATTTTAGTTTTTAACGTTTTTAAAGGAAGCTAAAAACTGAACTTCCAAGTAATATCCATCAAGAAAGGACAACTGAACATCTTACTCGAGCTTTGAGAATACTAACGTTCAAGCAATGAAAACTGATGGCGAAAATGATAGACATTTCCTGTGAATACCACCAGATTCCTGTGTGAGTAGCAAAAGAGGCAGGGGAAAAACGCGGGGAATTCAAATTAGAGGGCAAACCGTTGGTCGGCGAAGAGCTTCTTTGTAGCTCTTTCGCCCCAACGGTTAGTGTGTGTGCGTGGGACGAGGCTTCGGACTGCCTGGTGCTGCTTTCTGGTTCTGAGTAAGTACATTTACAGGGTTTTGCGGGGTGGGTTTGGGCTGGGGGGGGGTTATGTTTCTGTGCTGTGATTTTTTTGTGTTTTTGGTGTGTTTATTTTTTAAGCCCCAGTGCCTTCCGATGGGGCTTGCTGTGCTGTTTATTTTTGGTTGTTTTTTTTAAAGCCCCAGCGCCTTCCGATGGGGCTTGCTGTGTGGTTTATTTGTTTGTTTGTTTTTGGCCAGAATGGATTAATCGCGTTCCAATGCATTTCAATGGGAAATGGTGCTTCGACTTACGACCATTTTGAGTTACGTCCATCTTCTGGAACGGATTATGGTCGTAAGTCAAGGCACCACTGTACTATATAAATGATGTCAAGAATGAAACATACTGATAGAAAAACAAAGCATGTATTTAATTGGTATAATATGGAAAAATCATATTAATGTGCATACATGCAAATTTGCATAATAGGCAAATAAGGCTGCCTAATAATAATTTGTATAATATGCAAATAAGGCTTCCTGGGTTTGGAGAACTAGAGTATGGCAACCCTTGTTGTTACCCATGTAGGCCATCTGGCTCTTGGAACAAGTCCATTAGTTTGTTTGCCAGAACACTTCATTTCAAGGATGAGAAACCAATCATTAATTTGAAAGGCAAAGCTCATTTCATTCATCCAGGTTTTTTTAGTATACAAGTTTAGAACACAAGGGGCAAAAGAAAGCTCTGATCTAATCAACTAGAGATGCCAACTAGGGAAAAGTCAAACTATCTCTATTTTCACCACAAGCTAGTCTTACTCTGGAGAAGGGATCACTCCAAGGTTTTAAGGGGGAAAAAATGCAGTGCCAGGACTCAGCTCTCAATCAGTAACAAAGTACCCCCAAAATATGTAGAGTGAGTTCCCCTCACGACCTCAGCAAACAACAACTACCTCCAGACTAATGGTCGGTCATTTATGATGGAAACACGCAAACTCCTTGCTAATTCCTTGAATTGCCCCTACCCCAGTCACAATTAAAGGGAAGGGGAGCATTCCTTAATCAGAAATCAGAGATCCCAGCTAGAGCTAAGGATGTCATTGTTTTAAATTTAGCTCCTGAAAAGGAGCCTTATGTACATAGGTATTCAAGATGTGAGCTGACAGATAAAAATAATGAGCACAGACCCTGAAATTTGATTACACTGATGGGAGTGCTGCACTTTTGCTTTCTTACTCTGATATGCTTTTAAATTACTTTCTATACAGTTGATGTTTTAATATGATAATCTGATTCTGTGTTTTAGCACTGTAGTTTACAGGTTTTAAAATGCATTTTCCCCTGACTGTGAGCTGTCTCAGGTCCCACTAGTGACACAAAGGCATAATATTTATTTGTTAAATAAATAAATATTTAGCCTGTTAAATCCTAGAATATCCAGCAAGCATGCCTAGAGGCCATGCTGCCTGGGTGACTTTAGTAGCTGTAATCCAAAAGAAGAGGAACTTCTCCAAGCTCTAGTAAATAACACATACCAGTAAACAATATTCTGGGCTCTGAACACAGGTTCATTCTCTGATTTCTGCTACTTGAAGAAGCAACAACCAATCTGCACATCCAATCGCTGGTTTTGCTGGCCTTAAATCCTGTCCTATTCTGTTGACAGTTTTGTTCCAATTCTGTTGCTGGGTTCTATCATCAATAATCAATAAGAAGGGATTTAAACCCAGGTCTTGTGAGTCTTAGTCTATCACTCTATCCACTATACCAGACTGGGCAAGCCCATGTGTGCTCTACCTGCAAATAAATACTGCAGATAAATAAATAAATACATAAATAAATAGTAAATCAAATCTCTCAGGAGAACACAATGTGTTTCTTTCTTTAGCAAGTCAATATATTTTCCTGAGAAATTTTGGGGGACATCTTTTGAGATTTCTCTGACATTATGTGGTCATGTTTTCATGATAAAATCTGAATCTGCACAGAATTATTACAATTCCTTCACCAAATGGTACCTTTCCTGGAACAGATTCCACAGGACGTTCAGAATTTGGGATTTTCATGCACAAAAGAATGGTAGTGAAAAAAAATTAGAAAATCTTACTGCTCAGTAAGTCTCAGCAAGAACATCAGCATGAGACTAGGTAAGTAATTGAGAAATTTTTCAAGTACTCTACACTCCTAGCTAAGGATGTGCAAATGATACGCAATTGCTCACATTAGTTCAGGATCAGATAAGTTCAAATAAGAATTCAGCCAAGTTTAAATTCCTCAAATACCCACTCCTATTCAAGATACGCTCCTCCATTATATATACTGACTAAATCTTGCTTACTTTGTGATATTTGAGGAGACTGCCATACATCAAGACACTCAACTCTTTTTTGCTGTTGTTATTTATCGATCTTTAAGAGAGAGAGAACAAACACCTAGACTACAGTGACTAAGCCATGTCTGACCTGCAACATTTTTTTGATTCAAATAAGCACAGCAAAACAAAAGCCACCAGTGCTGACCTGATCATACATCAAAGCTTCAATTCCTTGATGTTTAATTTAACCTTTAAGGAAGCACAGTCTTTTAAAGCCAGTGGGTTAAAAGGGATTTAAAACATCAGCACAGGTAGCCAGTAAATGCAAGCATGATGTATTCATCACATACATTTCAACTCTCCATTTGTTACATGTTCAAGTGACCACAAAAGTGTTTGGTTGCCACTCATGACTACAATTTCCATATCCAGCACCACAGATGGATTTCTGCATTTTTAGAAATTTTACCAGGTACAAATTACTACCTCAACATTGGGGGAATTTTTTTTTTTAATGCAACCCCCCGATTGTCTACCTGGGCCATCCATTCTCCCCAGGCTTCACAGTTAAAGGTGGTCACCCCAAGAGAGGCCTGGAAGACTACCACAAGGAACTGGGCTTTCTCAGTGGTGGTCGCTACACTATGGAATGTGTTGGGTGTTGACATACTGTACTCCAGGCCTCCTCTCATCTAACCTTCAGAAAACCTGTGAAATCTGAGCTTTTCAAACAGGCTTTTAAGAATATCCTCCCTCCCATGTTGAATGTGTTTTGATGCTGTTGCTACCACTTTTTATTTTTATTTGATTCTTTTTAGTATTTGTTCTTATTGTTGTTTTGCTTTAAAAATTGTTTTTGAATTATGTAAGCTGTCTTGGATCAGGACAGAAATGTTTTAAATAAAATAAAATAACAAAAGTGATACTCTTGAAGATCAATGTGCTTGAATTTGAATTTTGTTTGCTGCTGCCTCTGGTCTTTTTTTTCTCTTTTTCACTGATTGTTAGTATTTGAGTGATTTTTGTTTGGGGTGGGTCGGTATGTGTTTCTAATTGTTGTTGGCCACTCAGAGTAATGATTCACCACTAGATGGGTGGGATATATATTTAGCCAACAATGCCCGTCTACACTCTATATAGGACAGTCTCTCTGCAAAAGAATAAACACAAATCGGACACCAGGAATGTTAATATACAGAAACCTGTTTCAAATCACTTTAATTTACCTGGATACTTTGCACAAGACCTGAAAGAAAAATTACAGGAATCAAGAGAGAGAGAGCTGAAATAAAATATATACACATGCTTAAAACCCACCTCAATGGACTCAATATAAGCCAATGTTTCTTAGGTAATTATAAAATATAAAATATTGTGTTGTATCTGCTGAAATTCTCAGTAGTCTGCATATGCCATTGAACCATCCAACAGTTCATATGCTATTTCCTTACTATATATCAGTGCCACCTCAAAAGGCCCATTGGTGATTAGAGATAGTCATTACCATATTGTTCCTGCTTGTTATCTGTAGCCTGGGATTAATTTAGCCACCCATCATTGTAATTGTTTACAGAACAATATTTCCTGAGAGGGGAAATGAATATCAACAAGGGTTTAAAATGTCATTGCCAGGTCAACAACTTTTGCCCAAATACAATCTCTGATTCGGGGTCATGTATAAATATTTGCCATGTAGTCCCATTCTCATGTCTGAGGAAGAGGACTTGTCCATGAAAGCTCACATTAAAATATAGCAGTGCAACAACATTTTTTGTTGTCTTCTTTATTTTTGTTTTGTCTTCTTTATTTTTTCTTTTTATTTTGTTTTTTCCTAATATGTTATATTCTGTTTTCTCGTCATATCATATAAATCAAAAGTTACCCACTGTTGTAGCTTCCAGCGCTTTCATTGTGTTAAAACATCATTGTTTGAGCAAGTATATACAAAAGTGACCTATTCTGAGCTGGCTTGTTTATAATAATTAATTTATAACCCACATTTGTACTCTGAACAGCTTCCAACAAGACAGCTTTATATGTGATGGATTGTCTCATGTTCCTTTTAACAATAGTATTTCAGAGTCAAACTACAGTGAAAGCAGAACCAGTTCAGTTCCTTGTCAGTTATTCTATTACCTGCCATTTTTTTATTCCATTAAAAAAATAAAAGCAATAACTACACTGTCCAACTCTGGCATATGTAGTTACCATTGTATCTAAATTGCCTCAAACAATTGCCAACTATGAATAGCTTTAAGACTGGAGGAACATGTCTGCAATGAAGGACTGTGGGAGGACAGAGTAACTCCACTCTAGACCAATGTTGCTGTCACAGGACAGCAGCGGAACACAGAAAATTCCATTGCCTCCCCTTCCAACATGAAGCAAAGGCCAAACTTAAAAGGCAAGAGGGAAAGCTGAAATGCTGGTTCAGAAATAAACATCCTGGAATACAATTGAGTCCATAGTCACCTTCTCCATGGCCCCTGAGCAGCAGGAACAGGGGTGATGTGTGCAGGTCTTCTATTGATTCCTTGAAGGATTGTTCATTGTGTGTTCATCCTCTTTCTCATCCACGAGGTCCCTGCTGTGCTATGAATTCTGAAATTTCAATAACTCACTCGGAATCCCTGATTTAATTCCATTTTCAATCACTCCTTCAGGAGTTTAGAAACCACTTTCTTAGACAGCTAGATCCACAGGGCAAGTCAAGATCATTGCCATACATTTGGAAAATGCATTAGTTCCTTTCCATACTGTAGAACCTATTATTTGGTCAATTAAAGATTTTCAAGTGCCAACCAGGCACCAGGGATACATTTGGTAAGCACACCTCTGACAAATTCACCTGAAACCTGCCATCATTTACAGCATGATGGATGCTAGCGCCCAATATTTTGCCAATATAACAGATAGGCCAGGTTGGAGAGAAAGTTTAACCCTGGTATCCTAATGGAAGACTTAATCCAGTTGAACTTTACTAATAGATTAGTACTGTAAACACCCTTCATATCTATCACATATGTATCACCTGCGGAATAAATTAGAGAAGGGCTTCAAAAGTTAGTTATTTTTGAAAAGAAATTAGTTACAGTTACAAATTTCACCCAGGGTAGCTTGCTACCATCTCAGGCACAATTTTTAAGGAAACTACTGTTTCTCAAAAGTAACTTTAAAGGGGTGTGTGTGTTTTTGTTTTTTTAAGTTATTTAAAATCTTGGGACATTACAAGCAGCTGGTTTGTATTACAAAACATTCTCCTCCTATTCACTTCCCTATGGGAACCTCAGGCAGCACCACAAGGCACAACACAAGCAAGCACCTGAACCACGTGGCATCCTTCTTCCATCATATAGTAAGGCCACATACTAGTAAATATAAAAGTAATGGAAAGTTAAACTCCACAAAAGGAATGAGGGTAATTTACAAGCCTAACACAATGTAGTTATATTTTTTCAAATGGAAATGGAATTAATTACAAGTAGCTAGTTGTTTGGGGTTATTTGCTCCTGAGTTACTAGAGCAGTGATTCTCAACCGTGGGTCCCCAGATGTTCTTGGGCTACAACTCTCAGAAATCCTGGTCAGCACAGCTAATAGTAAAAGCTGCTGGGAATTTTAGTCCAAGAATATCTGGGGACTCAAGATTGGGAACCACTGTTAGAGCATGCTAGAATTGTACTGTCTTCTCCATTTAAGAACTTTGGAAACCCAAACATATTTATATTTTCAGTTACTACAGCATACATAGGACCCAATACATAATATATACTACTTTTGCTCTGGGAGAAGTACTATTTGATCATCATAAATTGTAGGTCAAGACTGAAAGAGTGCAGATCTCCCTCCTCTCCGATATTTACAACAATTACTAATGACAACAAACTGTGCTTACACTGCACTGTGCAGCCTGCAAGCACTCTGCAGTCATTAATTAGTTCATCTTGTTTCTCTGGTGACCATCTGGATCACCATCAAATTAAGACATGATTGGAAAACAGGCTCAAAATGTGCACAATAAATTTGCTCTTTAGAGAATGCATAGTAAAATAAAAGAGTTTTAATTGGGGTTGTTCACATACTTGTTTTGTGGCTTCCTTCAACAATAATCTATGGTGATATTGACCATAGTTCGGCATGCAGAGAATGAGCTACAAAAAAGCATCAAATCTATGGTCTCCCTTCTTTTTGGCTCGGACATGGGCTGCAGAAGGAGTTTGGCAGTGTCCACTTCCCAGCTCCATTAATGGTTAGGTGCTGTTTTAAACCTAAATTATGGCTAATGTAAGCCATGGCAAGTTGAAATATGCCATCTTCTTAACTCATGCTCTGATATTGGCTTGTTTCAAGGTACAGTTAAGATTAACTGCAGTCTCTAAAGTTTGAACACAATAAGGTGTTGCTAATGGAAATCAGAAGGAGAGTCCTTTACACACACACACACACATCACTTTTACCATATGAGGGAGGAATCAAAGCACATCGTTCTATTGCTAGTTTGTGTTGTGCTGCTACCTCAACTGTTCTTGTTAGTTACAGAATGAGGAAAATCATGGCCAGACTGGAGAATGGAAAGAAACACAGAAGCCCAAGGCTCATTATAGCTTGTTCTCCTTACACTGTTATTTAGCACACCATCTTAACATGGCTGTTTCGTGACCCTGGGGGGAAATTAACCATGCAGCCATTTCACTACTCCAAAGGTTCAGCTTTTCATTTCTCATTTGCAGACCTATACTGACCTGGTCTGTCACACAACAGTCAGATACATCATCTTGTTTTTATACCCACTGTGGCGAAAGAAACCACTTCGTATGAGGATTGGGGAGCAAAGCCAAGGACGATGTTTTGTCAGCCTTCCCCTACATGAAACCCTCCAAATGTTTTGGACTTCAACTTGCAGAAGTCTGATCCAGCACAGCTAATGGTCAGACCATTTGCAATTTGTCATCTAAAAGATCTGGAAGGGACCATGATGGATTATGTGAATTGTCCCTAACTGGCATGTAAAAACAAACAAACAAACAAACAAACGCATAAAAGCAAAAACAAAAAATGCAGCATAAATCAAAATAGGACTATCACTCATATAGCTCTCTGGGTGTTGTTTCTCTTTATCTCCATGTATTGCACAACCCCTGCTTTACCATGAGGTTTCTTAAGCACACTTTCCAGCTACAGAATGAGGTCCAAGCTGTTGAAACCAAAGCCAGAGGATAAAATGCAGCATAACCCCCATAAGTCTTCCAATCTCTAACAACAGGGCAAGAATCAAACAAACATGATGGCTGTTTACCACTGGCGAATTCTAACAACAAGCAATTTATATGCACTCATCAAGGAAGAGGCAAGTAGAAGCAAATATTATGGTCATGTTCATTTGTTTTTTGATTACAAAATGTATGCAAATGAAGAGCAGCCATCAGGCTCCTGGAGAAGTGCCAGAATGATTATTAGTGTCATGAAATGGAAGTGAGGTGGCAACAGGGCACAGTGTGCCTGCAAGAGAGAGTCAAGCAGCTGCCATCAAATCCATCTGGAACAGGAAGTCATGCCCATGCCAAAGGGTCAGGTGGAAGATAAGCCCTACAGTAACCTGTCTTTTTTCTTTTCTTTCTTTTTTTGTTCCAGGGAACTGAAAAATCTGTTCGCAGTGCAGCTGAAAGTGTGATAATTACAGAGTGACAACCTCCACTGTCATTTAGGAGGCAGCATCCCCAGGAAATCTTGCTCTGTAATCAAGGAAAGAGGTGCAATCAGGCCCCTATTCAGGCTGCGTTGAGAAACACCCCTGCAGGAGGCAAAAGGCTTTGAGATGTGGCTTTGTGAAGCTGGCAGTGATGGTACCTCCATGGTTCTGCTTGCTACCACTGCCGCTCACTACACACACACACCCTTCAAGCTCCATCTGCAAAACCAAACCAAAACTTGGGAATGGATGCTATGCTGGAGAAGTGCATGCCTTTATAAACTATGCAATCTGGCTGTCACTCTTTGACAAACTGATCTGACAGGAAGGACACAGGAGCTCCTCCCCGTTGTAGAATTCATGTTAGAGGTATGTGGTTGTCCAGATTAACATCATACTATCAGAAGTACTGGAGCTGGACTACTGAATAGGAATGAGATTTTCAGAATTAATAAATGTTTATTCCCATAATTTCATGAGAATCCTCCAGAGCCAAATAACAGGAGTAAAAGCCCTCAAACCAACAGGCAGTAGAGCAGCCTTCTTATCTCTCTGCCATTTCCACACTGTTTCTGTGAAGCAAGAAGAAAAGCACCCAGCTGCAGTGTATGAGTCACAAGGATTCCTTGCGCCTTGTTAAAGGTTCATGGGAGGGTGAGTTCTGATAGAGGCTGCCTTCATATAAAGTGTGTGGAGGCAGCTGGGTGCTTTTCTTCCCACTCTACAGAAATGGAGTGGGAACATCAGGGACGTAAAAGAGCTGCTCCGTCTTCCTCCTGGTTTGAGGGCTTTTACTCCCGTAGTTCAGCCTGGGGCATTCTGGGTGAAAATATCTTTAATTCCAAAAATCCCATCCCTGCTACTGGATATACTCTTACATAATTGGAGTTGCAATAATACGGTGTACACATGAGGACACAGGCCTACTAAAGCCACATGCCTGCTTTCCTTGTGATTGTGTGTGTAATTTTAAAACATAACACAGGGGAAAAAACCAAGTGAACATAACACTGTGTTAAAAATACATGCTATTAATATACATTGTAGTGATAAATATGTGTCCCTTCCAACACAGTGGACTACAGGTCCCATCAGCTCTAACCAGCATACCTAATGATAAGGGATGATGATCTAACATCTAGAAGTCACACATTTCCCATTCATAATGCCCCTGCTCATAACAGAATCAGATTGAGTGGCTTTGCCACAGCAGAATATCTGAAAAAATGACCGGAAGGATGAGGAAACTGCTTGCATAAATGTCTTCTTTGCAGTTCAATTAAAGAGTGAACTTCCTATGTACTGTGAAATTCTTTCTCAACAATGTGTGAATAAAGTAATCCTATTGCACTAGAAGAACATGCATACCACTTAAATAGTTCTAAGTAACTCACCCAACCACAGGGAAAAATGGGGTGATTCCTCTTAGACCACTGCCTCCATCAGGATAGGCCCATATGGGTTGAAAGCTAACATCCATAAGTTGTTTTTAAGTTATCTAATAGAAGTATTATCCCTCCTTGTGCACAAAGAACATGTGGCTTTTTTTCCTTTCACCAAATTACAAATCACAGTATTCTTAGGATGGAATCTGGACAGTTAAGTGGCATCAAACTGCTATAACTGCTATCAAATTCAGCAGCCATATCTTTCCACTCCAACTGCAAAATCTTTCCACCCAGCACCACCCACACTGTGGCTTCTGGACATGTACCTCCCATTGATAGAGACATCTATTGTTGAACATTATTCTTAATATCATGGCAAATTTTCCTACAAGTTTCAGTACTCTCACCAAAATAACAGCAGCTGGCAATGTCACATGTTCATTCACTTTCCTAATCTTTCTGGATAGTGGTGAGGAATCGGATCCTTTTCCATACAAATTGTGGCCATACTTCCTTACCAATCACTACTTGCTTACTCTCTTATGCAAGCAGCGATTGATGGAAACCAGATACAATGTATGTAGCAAGCACGTGATCTGTACCGGTGAGGAGTGGGCAATGAATACACAGGGCATGTCAGACAGGCTCAAATATATTTTTCCTCTTACCTTTGATAAAAGTATCCATGATCGCCACAAAATTCTGCTAAGTATGCAAGCCAGCTCCTAGGAGCTTCTGCAACTGAATTTATAGATTTTTATTTTTGCTCTCACACTACCGTGTTTCCCCGAAAATAAGACAGGGTCTTATATTAATTTTTGCTATAAAAAATGCATTAAGGCTTATTTTCAGGGGATGTTTTATTTTATTTTTTTCATGTACAACAATCTACATTTATTCAAATACAGCCATGCCATCTTCATCTGATTGCTGCACAATGGTGGAGGGAAAGGTTTCACTTAACTGGGGCTTATTATTGGGGTAGGGCTTATATTACGAGCATCCTGAAAAATCATACTAGGGCTTATTTTCAGGTTAGGTCTTATTTTCAGGGAAACAGGGTACCAAGGTTTGGATTTCTTAGACAACAGCCCCCCCCCCCCAATTCTTACAAATACCAATCTCTAGAATGGTTACTTCAGCAAAGAATCATAATTGATACTCCCTTTCCTTCCTGGAAAGCAGACTTTTATGAAATTGGGGGGGGGGGGATGAGGCTATTCAGGACCCTGCAAGAGAAAATCTAGCAGAAATACCTCCAAAACCTGGAGACGAGCCTGTTCAGGGGAAGGCATTCAATGTGTTGCTAATATGCACAATGCTAAATTGTTAATCCCCTTCACGGATTACTGCCTTGTCGTGGCAAAGGGGCTTGAGTAATTCAGAGAAGCTATGGGCTATGCCGTGCAGGGACACCCAAGATGGACAGGTCATAGTGGAGAGTTCTGACTAAACGTGATCCACCTGGAGCAGGAACTGGCAAGCCACTCCAATATCTTTACCAAGAAAACTCCATGGACAGAAACAAAAGGCTAAAAGATATGACGCTGGAAGATGAGCCCCTCAGGTCGGAAGGCGTCCAACATGCTACTGGGGAAGAGCGGAGGACAAGTACAAGTAGCTCCAGAGCTAATGAAGAGGTTGGGCCAAAGCTGAAAGGACGCTCAGCTGCAGACTGGAAGTGAAAGGAAAGTCCGATGCTGCAAAGAAAAATACTGCATAGGAACCTGGAATGTAAGATCTATGAACCTTGGTAAGCTGGATGTGGTCAAACAGGAGATGGCAAGAATAAACATTGACATCCTGGGCGTCAGTGAACTAAAATGGACGGGAATGGGCGAATTCAATTCAGACGATTATCATATCTACTATTGTGGGCAAGAATCCCGTAGAAGAAATGGAGTAGCCCTCATAGTCAACAAAAGAGTGGGAAAAGCTGTACTGAGATCCAATCTCAAAAATGATTGAATGATTTCAATACGAATCCAAGGCAGACCTTTCAACATCACAGTCATCCAGGTTTATACACCAACCACCCATGCTGAAGAGGCAGAAATTGACCAATTCTATGAAGACTTACAACACCTTCTAGAACTGACACCAAAGAAAGATGTTCTTCTCATTATAGGGGATTGGAATGCTAAAGTAGGGAGTCAAGAGATAAAAGGAACAACAGGTAAGTTTGGCCTTGGAGTTCAAAACGAACCAGGGCAAAGGCTAATTCTTTGTAGCTCTTTTGCCCCAACAGTTAGGAAAAGGGATGCAGTGGCGGTGGTGGGGGTCTGGCCGGGAGGCGAGGACCCATCCCAGCCAGGCTCTGGCTCCCAGCGCTGGGTTCGTCCGCGCTGCTCGCTTCCCGGGAGCCAGATCCCGGCTAGGAGGCGAGGACCCATCCTGGCCGGGCAGCGGTGGCAGAGCCCAGGCCAGGCAGTGGTGGAAGCCCGGAAGGCCTCCCGGAGGGCTCCCACTGATGGCGATTTTGGAGGCGGTGAGCCCGCGCGGCGGCGGAGGAAGGCCAGGTAGGCTCCCGGAGGGCTATGGGGGGGTGGTTTTGGGCCCACGCGGGGGTGCAGGAAGGGTCTGGGAGGGCAAGGGGGTGGCGGTTTTGGCCCCAGTGGGCCCACACAGGGGTGCAGGAAGGCCAGGTAGGGTCTGGGAGGGCAAGGGGGGGTGGCGGTTTTGGCCGCGGTGGAGGAAGGCCAGGTAGGGTCCGGGAGGGCAAGGGGGCTGGCGTTTTTGGCCCCGGTGGGTCCGCACGGCGGTGCAGGAAGGCCAGGTAGGGTCCGGGACGGCAAGGGGGGGTGGCGGTTTTGGCATCAGTGGGCCCGCGCGGGGGGTGCAGGAAGGCCGGGTAGGGTCCGGGACAGCAAGGGGGGGTGGCGTTTTTGGCCCTGGTGGGCCCGCAGGGGGGTGCAGGAAGGCCAGGTAGGGTCCGGGAGGGCAAGGGGGTGGCGGGTTTTGGCCCCGGTGGGCCCGCGTGGGGGCGGAGGAAGGCTGGATAGGGTCCCTGAGGGGTACTGCAGGCGGTGGTTTGGGCGCCGGTGGGCTCGCGCGGGGGTGGAGGAAGGCCGGGTAGGGTCCCAGAGGGCGATTGCGGGCACCGGTAGGCCCGTGTGGGGGTGGAGGAAGGCCCAAACCACCGCCTGCAGTACCCCTACAGGACCCTACCTGGCCTTCCTGCACCCCCACGCGAGCCCACCAGGGCCAAAACCGCCACCCCCCCCTTGCCCTCCTGGACCCTACCCGGCCTTCCTGCACCCCCGTGCGGGCCTGGTGCCGGTTCCAGAGGCCTCCCGGCAGCGGCGGTGGAAGCCCGGGAGGCTTTGGAGGCTTCAGACCGGTAAGGTGCTGCTTTTTCCTTTTTAAAAAACTGTTCTGGGTGGGTTTTGGAGGGTGGGTATGGACTGGGGGGGTTATGTTTCTGTGCTGTGTTGTGTTGTTTTTGGATTTGTGGGTTTGTTTGCTTTTTTGCAGTCCCAGCGTGGGACTTGCTCTGTTTATTTTCTTTTTTTTTCTTTTTTCTTTTTTCTTTTTTTCGTATTTTTTTCTTAGGCCGGAACGGATTAATTGGTTTTCAATGCATTCCTATGGGAAATGGTGCTTTGACTTACGAACGTTTTGACTTACAGCCACCATTCCAATACGGATTAAGTTCGTAAGTCAAGGCACCACTGTATTCTCTGCAGCCAAAGATGGAGAAGCTCTATACAGTCAGCAAAAACAAGACCTGGAGCTGATATGACTCTGATCATCAGCTTCTTATAGCAAAACTCAAGCTTAAACTGAAGAAAGTAGGAAAAACCACTGGGCTAGTCAGGTATAATCTAAACCAAATCCCTTATGAATACACAGTGGAAGTGAAGAACAGATTTAAGGAACTAGATTTGGTGGACAGAGTGCCTGAAGAACTGTGGATGGAGGCTCGTAACATTGTACAGGAGGCAGCAACAAAAACCATCCCAAAGAAAAGGAAATGCAAGAAAACAAAGTGGCTGTCCAACGAGGCCTTACAAATAGCAGAGAAGAGAAGGGAAACAAAATGCAAGGGAGATAGGGAAGGTTACAGAAAATGGAATGCAGACTTCCAAAGAATAGCAAGGAGAGACAAGAGGGCCTTCTTAAATGAACAGTGCAAAGAAATAGAGGAACATAACAGAAAGGGAAAAACCAGAGATCTGTTCAAGAAAATTGGAGCTATTAAAGGAACATTTTGTGGAAAGATGGACATGATAAAGGATAAAAATGGTAGGGACCTCAGAGAAGCAGAAGACATCAAGAAGAGGTGGCAAGAATACACAGAGGAATTATACCAGAAAGATCTGGATGTCCCGGACAACCCAGATAGTGTGGTTGTTGACCTGGAGCCAGACATCCTGGAGAGTGAAGTCAAGTGGGCCTTAGAAAACATGGCTAAAAACAAGGCCAGTGGAGGTGATAGCATTCCAGTTGAACTATTCAAAATCTTAAAAGATGACGCTGTTAAGGTGCTACACTCAATATGCCAGCAAGTTTGGAAAACTCAGCAGTGGCCAGAGGACTGGAAAAGATCAGTCTACATCCCAATCCCAAAGAAGGGCAGTGCCAAAGAATGCTCCAACTAACATACAATTGTACTCATTTCACACGCTAGCAAGGTTATGCTCAAAATCCTACAAGGTAGGCTTCAGCAGTATGTGGACCGAGAACTCCCAGAAGTACAAGCTGGATTTCGAAGGGGCAGAGGAACTAGAGACCAAATTGCTAACATGCGCTGGATTATGGAGAAAGCCAGAGAGTTCCAGAAAAACATCTACTTCTGCTTCATTGACTACGCAAAAGCCTTTGACTGTGTCGACCACAACAAACTATGGCAAGTTCTTAAAGAAATGGGAGTGCCTGACCACCTTATCTATGTCCTGAGAAATCTATATGTGGGACAGGAAGCAACATTTAGAACTGGATATGGAACAACTGATTGGTTCAAAATTGGGAAAGGAGTACGACAAGGCTGTATATTGTCTCCCTGCTTATTTAACTTATATGCAGAATACATCATGTGAAAGGCAGGACTGGATGAATCCCAAACCGGAATTAAGATTGCCGGAAGAAATATCAACAACCTCCGATATGCAGATGATACTACTCTGATGGCAGAAAGTGAGGAGGAATTAAAGAACCTCTTAATGAGGGTGAAAGATGAGAGCACAAAAAATGGTCTGAAGCTCAACATAAAAAAAACTAAGATCTTGGCCACTGGTCCCATCACCTCCTGGCAAATAGAAGGGGAAGATATGGAGGCAGTGACAGATTTTACTTTCTTGGGCTCCATGATCACTGCAGATAGTGACAGCAGCCATAAAATTAAAAGACGCCTGCTTCTTGGGAGGAAAGCGACGAGAAACCAAGACAGCATCTTAAAAAGCAGAGACATCACCTTGCCGACAAAGGTCCGCATAGTCAAAGCTATGGTTTTTCCAGTAGTGATGTATGGAAGTGAGAGTTGGACCATAAAGAAGGCCGACCACCGAAGAATTGATGCTTTTGAATTGTGGTGCTGGAGGAGACTCTTGAGAGTCCTCCAGACTGCAAAGAGAACAAACCTATCCATTTTGAAGGAAATCAACCCTGAGTGCTCACTGGAAGGACAGATCCTGAAGCTGAGGCTCCAATACTTTGGCCATCTCATGAGAAGAGAAGACTCCCTGGAAAAGACCCTGATGTTGGGAAAGTGTGAAGGCAAGAGGCGAAGGGGACGACAGAGGATGAGATGGTTGGACAGTGTCATCGAAGCTACCAACATGAATTTGACCCAACTCCGGGAGGCAGTGGAAGACAGGAGGGCCTGGCGTGCTCTGGTCCATGGGGTCACGAAGAGTCGGACACGACTTAACGACTAAACAACAACAAAGTTGTTAATATTTTTAAAAAAATAGGCAGAGGGTTTTAAATCTGTGAATGTGTGAGGTGCTTTGGAGGACTTCTCCAAATCTTTCTGTAGGAGATTTCACTGTGCATTAGTGTTTACTAACTGGAACTGCAATCTGCATTAATAAAGATGGGATACTGTTAATGTAAGTTCACTACCAGCAGGGTCAGCTAAGTATATATTTATATATACCCTGTTTCCCCGAAAATAAGACCTAATCTGAAAATAAGCCCTAGTATGATTTTTCAGGATGTTCGTAATATAAGCCCTACCCCGAAAATAAGCCCCAGGTAAGTGAAACCCTGCCCTTCACCATTGTGCAGCAACCAGAAGATAACATGACTGTGTTTGAATAAATGTAGATTGTTGTACATTTTTTAAAAAAATCCCCTGAAAATAAGCCCTACTGCGTTTTTTGGAGCAAAAATTAATATAAGACCCTGTCTTATTTTCGGGGAAACACGGTATCTCCCCATCCACTAAATTAACTTGTTGTGGTTTTGCCATCTACAGACAGAGGGATCAATCGATAGCCAAGTAATGGCCTAAACTCTGTTGAGAGAACTCATTATTTTATAAATAAATAAACAAACAAACAAATGTATACACTGCATTTACCCACTAAAACAAGAGCTATTGATCAAGTCTCAACAGCTCCAGCTAAAGGCAGTGGCCAACTCAAATCTGATGAAGGGCAACAAGCACTGTTAAAACTCATCAGCATAACATCAGTTCTCTTTCCATCCAGTTAGAGGAAATGGGCATTATTTACTATCTAGACAATAATTCATTGGCTGGCTTGACAGCTCAGTGGTTTAGGTATCTGGCTGCAGAACCCAGAGGTTGGGAGATTGATTCCCCAGAGTGCTTCCTGGGAGAAGTGCTAACTTGTGTGGCCTTGGGCAAGCTGCACAGTCCCAGGATGCCCACAGAAGAAGTGACTGCTAAACCACTTCTATGTATTCTCTACCTAAAAAATCCTGGAAAGTGTCCCCCATAAGTCAGAATTGACTTGATAATATGTAACTATTATTAATAATTAAATAGCACAACCACATGAACAAACTTGAGCTCTTTTTTGGAATTCCTCCTTCCTAAATACTATTTGTGACATTTATTTTTATTTCTTTTGGGATGGGGGTATACAGATATTTTGGGCCTCTTCATCTTGCTTCTTAGATAGAATGATGTAATACCAAAATGAGGGTATAGCCACAACTCACAAGAAAATAAAATGACACTAATATAGGAATAAGCCTTCACTGGGAATTACACAGAGGGTAAGCTGGCAAAGGACTGAAATATAGAGAACAGTTTTACACAAATAAGTAAATACCAGAAGCAAATGAACAAATGGCAATGTTAATTAAATCATTTTCTTAATATTTGTTTCATATATTGGCACATTTCCAGTATTTTGCTTGGATTTTTATTTATTGGTTTATTTTAAAATTTGTTGTTACATTTCTGTTTCCAAAACCAGCATACATACCAACATTTCATCTATTATTCCCAAATCCAATATATTGTACCTAGAATCATAAAACTGATCAAAACATCCCTGTGTTTTGAACCCACCCTTCAGTACCACCTCATGTTGAGTATAATGACACATCTGAAAAAGTCTTTTCCCCAGCCCATTCTTTTGAACATTCTAGATCAATGGAAGGCTGAACAGAAAAATCAGGCAAGGTTATAGAAAACAGAGCGCAACACTGTTATCACAACGGTACACATTCTATATATTTAGTAATAATTTTTAAAAGGTATTGCATTCAATATCTTTGAGCCAGCTCAAGAGCCTGTGACCACTGTGTAATGATGAACCTGGTTAGATAGATCAATGAGCAAGGGCACAACTAAACCTTACTCAAAAACTAGAATTGGAAAAATTGAATTATGCATTCAGGGCATAAGAGACCTTATCAATACCCATATACTTAGTATTTTCATTCTTCCATCATCACATAAAGCAGTGGTTCCCAACCTTTGGTAACCCAGGTGTCCTTGTACTGCAATTCCCAGATACTCAAACCAGTACAGCTGTGGGGGAAGGCTTCTGGGAATTCCAGTCCAAGAACACCTTGGTTACCCAAGATTGGGAACCACTGACATAAAGGTATGAAACAGAATAAATCTTTGCTGTCAACTATTATGCCCTTATCTCAGAAGAGAGGGAAATATGAGCTTCTTCTTCCATGAACTATTCTACTGTTTCTTATACTTTGATAGCATCTGGCATGATTGGATAATAATGTGTAGCTCTCTTGTGATTCCGAACAACAGTAGATCTTTTAAATACTAGAATGGAGAGAAACAAACAGGATCCAGTGATGATTAGAAAGCTATATTGCATGGCAGGAGGGAAAACCCAAGCACGAAACCCTTCTTACCTTCAGAACAGAATTTCCCAACATATCCAGTGGCTGAGCAATCACACTGTGGCTCCCCATCCAAAAGGAAGCAAGTTCCACCATTTTCACATGGGTTCTCTGTACATAGCCCTTCCATGTCCAGGCGGACTCCTTGGTGTCCTAAAAGCTGGGGTTCTGAACTGCCGTACTTCAGGTCCAAAATAAATCCTTTAAATGGTGGCTCACTCAGGACGCTGTCCAGGGTCAAGGTTGCAGGGCGAATATCTGATGGGACGCCTCCCACAAAGAGGTCACTTACAATATTCATGTACTGGCGCTGTGGGCGTACTTCACCAGGCTTGGCTTCTCCATCCAGCACTAGAACTGTCCGGAGATGGTTGCGACTAACCATCAAGAAGTGTAGGTTGCTGTCATTGACCTGTTTATCCGTAACCACAGTGGCCTCAGCACAGTCCACACTGAACCGGAGCTGAATACGCCCATCCACCAAAGACAAACAAAGAAAATCACAGACACCGCCATCATCAAAGTAGAGAAGAAGCCCAGCTGAGACATTTGTTTTCAACTGGAAGCTGAGGTCACTCCGTGTGCTCGCATCCCAGCGGAGGTAACGGGCCCACTGATTTGGAAGGCCCATGAACTCAAGTCCGAGACAGAGGCTGAGTAACGAGCCCAGCAATAAGCTGATCTTCAAGGTCAAAGAGGCAGATCGGAGGGTAAAGCCCATTTTTGAAACCTTGCTTATTCTTAAGAGAAAAAGAATTCAAGCTACCTTGGCTCTGGTAAGAGGCACTACAGCCGTTTAATTCCACAAGTGAAAAAGACACGACTGGAGAGGCAAATTCTCCTTGTCAAGGAAAGATCTCAGCTATCCCTTGGGATCCAGAGGCCTTTATCCTAGGAGAAGAACAGAGTAAGAATTCTTCAGATGTAATGTTTCGGGGTGGGGTAGGTTTCCAGGTGTGACCCCAGCCCTTTCCAGTGAAAGGTAGAAGCAGAGTCAGCACCCAATCTCCAAATTATGGTCCCTTAGAAGCAATGATGATGGCAGCAGATAATATATAGTAGCGAACTCATTAAACAATTGAAGCCGTGGACAGAAAAATCAAAGTCAATCTGCATTGTGTACTGAAGATGATCCAAACCCTAATTCCTCACTTCTTGGCAAGTAGGCCCTAAAGAGATAAAATAAGAAGAGGGGAAAAATAATTATATCCATTATGGATGTACTTATTTTGTACACACATTGACTAAAATACATCTATTTGTTCAAGCTGGCTACCAAAATATTATTTATCATTATGTATTTATATCCTGTTTTTCTCCTAAAAAGGCACCTAGAGCTTCACAGAACATAATCACAAAACCATATAGTACAATACAAAACACAGATGTAAACAAACACATTCTAAAAGCAATAGCAAAAAAAAAACCTAACAAAACACTGGCACTTGAAAGACTTAAAAGGAAAACAACAAAAAACTAACATTAGCACAAAGATAGATGTCAACACATTAAAACAGGCAACAATAAAACTACGTGCTATATGTTAAATGCTAAACAAAATTAAAAATGGCTTTGATTTCTGGCAAAAGAGGAACTGAAAAAGCAGTCTGGAATTGTGCTGCCACTAAAGAAATAGCCCTGTGTTCCCTGCCTTTTTTGGCACTTTTAATACATAAATAATTTTATAAATTATTTGTAAACAATGTAATTTCCCCCTAAAACAGCTGTAACATAGTATAAATAAAGACAGAAAAAACATAAAAGAATTATAGGATATAAACAAGGTTAGCAAGAAACAAGATGTAGTGGAGAGACAATGCACTACATTGTTGAAATTTTAAATAAAGCAAATTACAGATCCATGATAAATAAGGAATGATACTGAATGTAAACTACAAACATCATTCAGGGGCTTGATTAAGAATTAAGGTTTCAATGGATGTACACAGTTCTGTATTTTTCAGGCTTTGCTCTGTCCTGATCTATCAGGACATTGTATGGATCCCGAATAATACAAGAATTATATTCTGACGAATAATGCAAGAATTATATTCTTCTTAAGTGGGAGCTCAGAACTTTAGCTCTTCCCATGAGGAATTTAATTTAAAGGAATGCTATACTTTTAAACCTTCACCAACAGGCACTGTAACAGATCCATTCCTAGTATAACTTGGTGTCTAGGCCTATTCTGTCAAGTATACAGTACTGGTTACTTCCAGCTAACTGTACTCCCAAGCGAAAACAGTAAGTGTAAAGGAGATGATTCCTCCAGACAGCACACACAGACCTAAGGCAGAGGAAGCAAACCCTCTACCATTTCCTTTGCAATGGAATGTAGATAAAACAGCATCATGATAGTTTTCATGCCATCAGACATTACAACTTGATGTTTTATGTTTACTGTTCCCTGTGTGAACTGTACATGGGGCATCAGTGAACCTCAGTCTTATGCACCTTCCTGTAATGTAAACCAAATCTACATTGGTAATTACTGTGGCCTTCATGCACATAAGTTGACGCAAAAGCCCACAACTTGAAAACATTTCAGACAAAAAACGAACACAGAGAGAGAGAGAGAGAGAGAGAGAGAGAGAGAAACACTGTGGCACTTTAAAGACTAACTGTTCGTCACATAATATTCAAATATACATCACACTAGAAGCAGCTGGGGTAGACACTGTAATTCTAACAATATTTCCAAAATTTCAGCAGTGACTTGTCTGTTATTGACAGCAAGCCTGGCCAGAGCTGACAATGAGTTTTTCCTCTGCCTCTGAAGTGTGACTACTGAAGTGCGATTGCTGGAGGACATGGGGATATTTCTGTGGATGGTAAAACAAGATCCAAATGGAAGAGATAAATCTTTCCAGTTGCCATACGGCACCCATAACCAACACTTCCAAAAAGTCAGATGAAAACAAAATTTTAAATGAGTGACAAGAGGACCTAAAAGCAAAAGATGATGTGAGTGCTCAGTGCCCAACATAGAACATTTCCTACAGTAGTCTGCCTGGAGCTTGTTAGCTAAACTGCTATAAACACAAATGCAATCAAGACACAGCCAGAGGGAAGATTCATTTTAATTATTAACAGCTTCATTCTGATGGTTGGGAAACAGAAAGCAGGAAGTCCCAAGAAAATTTTATTCCCTTTAGGATCTTGCACTGCTAACAGTAGAACATCTTCTGTTTACCTTCCTCCTCCTGGTTCCCTGTGCTCATATGAAAGCCAGCTTATGATTTACATAGAAGAAGAGAGACTACAATAACAGAAGGAGTAGAGGGAAGAGGCTGGAGAGGGGGTTCAGACCTGGAATTAGTGATGAGTTGCAAACAGAAATATAATAAATTGTCCATTAGCCAGCAACTCAAGGTTCCTTAAAATTTATAGTGATATCATTAAGTTAGCAGCTCTGAATTTAAAACTAAAAAAAATCTTTGTAGCTACTTAAGAAAAGTAATATGTGAGGGCAAGAGGAGAAGGGGACGACAGAGGACGAGATGGTTGGACAGTGTCATCAAAGCTACCAACATGAATTTGACCAAACTCCGGGAGGCAGTGGAAGACAGGAGGGCCTGGCGTGCTCTGGTCCATGGGGTCACGAAGAGTCGGACACAACTTAACGACTAAACAACAACAAAAGAAAAGTAACAGACTAAGTCTCTAAATGTGTTAAGGATGAAACTAAGACAGTGTGTATAAAAGTAGCAATATTCCTGCAGTTTTAGCAGAGGATACAGAAAACCTGTTTTGTGAGAACAAGCAGTTTTGTGTAGTCTATGGGGAGTGCAGTGACTCATTACAGATTGCAACACTGGGCTGTTTTGCACGTTCTTAGTTTATTTGGATATGAAGACTTCTAAAACAGCAGAATAGTGAAACATAAAAATCTTGGTAAAATTCCAAACAGAACTGTGGCATTAACATAGAAGCAGCAGGATTTCACACAGAACATAATAAAATGTTGAAAATCTGTACAGTGTAGATAACCCACGGGGCACCAGAGAGCAAACTATTCACTGCTTCTCAAAAAATCACTCATGCCCCAGAACACTTCCACTAAGACTGAAGGAGAAATTGGACCATTTGATGCCCTTTCAAATAATTTTCAAAGGCAGAAGAACCTACATAATGGGTGCACTCATCAGTGATAATAGGGAGAGAGATTACAGGGTATACTGATAGGCCTTAGTTCCCAAGTCATAAGAGGAAATAACTTTTCTTCAATCTGCACTACATAATCATCTGAAGTACAAAAACAGGTCCAGAGGACAGCAACAAAGATGGTCCCAGGGGTGGTATGAAAAACAAGTCCTAAGAGGAAAAGTTGAAGGCATGGGTATGTTTAGCTTAGAGAGGAGAAAGCTGAGGCAGGACATGACAGACCAAGGAACATAAATCCTTATCTTGTTGTCATGCACAAACATGCAGTTTATATCTCCCCAACTGTAAAATAACAAGTGATTTTCTGGTGGCATTGTTGAAAGTTCTTGAATTTGCAAGAAACCTTATTTGTAATAATTATATAAAGTGGCCAGATTACACAAACTGTGAGGCTATTCACTATGCAAAATTACAACATCTGTTTTATTGCCACATGGACTTTAAAGAATCAGAAGTACAGAAGGAGCTGTATCTGTTCTTCCTGTGTATGTGAGCTTTGCTTCACAAAGGGAAAAGATCCAAGTTTAGTGCAGAGACATTTTGTACAAATTGTGAGAACCTCAAGGGATGCGGGGGACTACTCTCTTGTTTCATTCTCAGACTGGAGGTGAGACATTTCATGGAATTCAATAAGGTAATTCAACAGGCTGTGTCAGTATGTCAAATCCACTTCGATCAAGAAGGACTTAAGATTGTGTGAATTCTTCACAGTCTTAAACAGAACTCCTAATACCTGAAGGACTGGGACACAGAAGAGAGCAAAGACTTAGCCCTTGATGTCCCAGGATCTAACTAAGGTGCTTAAGTTACAAGAGAGTAGGTTTGATCTGAACAATAAGAGAACCTTCTTCATGTGGAACCAAATATCTTGAAAGATTGCAGCCGCTCCTCTAGTGAAGATCTTTAAACAGATGTTGGACAGCCATCTATTAGAAATGTTCCAGCTTTGGATTTCATTCATTTTCTAGAAGCAGGATGGAAGAGATTTGCAAGAACATCTCCAACTCTTTGACTGTGGAGGATTCTGTGGGTGATTTTGTCTACCTCCAAAGGAATTGTATAAACATATTGAAAGATAAGAGAAAATGGTCACCTATTCACAAGAGAAGAAAGTTTTGTTTCATTTATTTAATTTAAAATATTTTTACCCTGCCTTTCTCCCCAAAAAGAATCCAAGTTCCCACATCTATTCCCACATAAATTAAATATCTGTAAACAATACTATATCCATCTTTATATTTGAAGGCACAGAATTAAATATTGATAATGTTTTCATTTGGGGCAAAAATAAAAAATAGAGGCGTATTACCAAACATTGCAGATAGCTCTAGAGTGGGCTATGGATGCTCTCATCAGCTATAAGGGTTTCAGGAATGGTGAAGTTCATAACAACTTGATATATTACATACCCAATTACTCGGGGATGAGTGAGAATTTCATTTGGTTGGAGTTTTAAAAAAACTTCTCAAAATGTGCATATTTCTTTATAAATTGAAAAGAATTGAAGATTTTTTAAAAAAAAAAAACCCTGCAAGTGAGCGAAAGCAAAACCCATCCAGGCAGAGGGCTTTGAGTCCTCAGATCTTCGAATTCTGGCTTAGAACTCATACTGAACATATGCAACCATGTTTGTTGTGCTAAACTGAGGCTGGCATTTATTTAACCCAGCAAATTCTTCATATTTAACAGCTAGATGACAGGCAAGTGTTACAAAACTTTTCCTTATTGGATTTTTTAAAATTGACCAGTTCAGATGGTTGAGAATTTCATTTGGCTGTTTGTTTGTTTGTTTGTTTGTTTGTTTAGCACTTAACTTGAATTTGCAAATTCAAATTGTAAAATTATCCAGAAAAAAATTGAGATTTTTCTTTTCTGTTAAATGTGGAAGGCAAGTCAAACAGATTCATCCATCCTATTTTTTTAAACAGATTGTTCTGAAAAATATTCTATAGTGGACATTTAAGCCATGAATTGATTTTTAGGGCAAAATGGGGATGGGGCTTAAAGATGATAGCCCATCAGTTCTCAGTGAAAGAGGATTTGAAAAGATCTATGTTGTTACTTTTTAACGTGAAGGGTGAATATCTGAATATGCAAATCTGACACAGTGAAATATTCAGGTCTCTGCAATTGAATTTTTATGAATTATAAGCTGCTTAAGTAAACTTTCTAGAACTAATAGTTTTCACAAGCCTCTAACTAAGCCTACAATATTAACAAGTAATAGTGGTCCTTAAAAAGCTTCTCTCTCAAAACTTTGGAATATATCATCAGAACCCCATCAAAAAAACCCCACTATATAATACAAATATACTGGACAGGAAATGAAGATTATGTTTAAGAGGTTCCAAATTATATAGTGATGTCACTGAGGGAAAGAAATAGTATACAACTCATTTTCATATCATATTTAACATCACATAAGTAACAGAAACTATATAAGTTTGTTAATACAATCTGTTCACAGTGCGGTCAAGATTGTGTAAGTTAAACATACATAACCGTCTAACAAAGTGGTTCTCAACCTCGGGTAACCCAGATGTTCTTGGACTACAATTCCCAAAAAAACCCCAGCCAGGACAGTTAATCGTGAAGGCTTCTGGGAGTTGCAGTCCAAGAACACTTCAGTTGCCCAAGGTTGAGAACCACTGGTCTCTGATATAAAATACGTTAGTCTAATGTGGTGCTGCTATAGAAAAATAACTGGGTATAAATTACCAATGAACTCAATGTTTTACTATTAAGATTGTTTAAATAATTCATGCCCAATGATCACAGAATAGTTGAGAATATATTTACTTGTAAGAAGCAACTCTTTTAGAAAATGGAGATCAACACCTGGCATAACCTAGTAATGCATGTTTACATTACATAAGAAATTTGAGCAGATCAGGTTGCGAACAGTGACTTAAGGTTAATGGAATACATGTATTCAGTGCTGCAGATTGAAAATAATTGTAAGAATATAAAATAAATCTTAAAGGTAGTGTAAAAGGAATGTTAGAATTGTACCCAATTTTTCAAGCAATCCTATTTGTTCTCACACTTTTTTGTTGGTTTGCTTAAACATATTTTACATTATGACTTTTTGTGCATTATTCATATTTCATTATTTTCTTGTCAAAATTTGCTAAAGAATTTTTTGAACAAAAGGAATGTATCTCAATCAAAACCTTGTAAACAGATATATGTGTTTGTGCTATCGAGGTTTGTATCTTTTTCTGATTATTAATTTCCACTGTCTTTGCTTTTGTTTTGTTTTGTTTGATTGTTCTTATTTTATTGACCATTAACAGAATACAGTGGTGCCTCGACTTACGACCATCCCTACTTACGACCATTTCGAGTTACGACCAGCTCCGGCCGCAAAATTTTGCTTCGACTTGCGGCCGGAGCTTCGAGTAACAACCAAAAAAAGGCAGGGGGGAAAGGCGGGAAATTAAAACCATTGGTAACGAAGAGGCTGCTTCTTTGTTGCTCTTTTGCCCCAACGGTTAGGGAAAGGGATGCAGCGGTGGGGGGAGGAGGAGGCGGGGGCGTCCCTCGGCGCTCCTTGCCGCCCTCCGCGGGGCCGATGCCGGTCGTAAGTAGGGACGGTCGTAAGTCGAGGCACCTCGCCGCCCTCTGCAGGGCCAATGCCGCCGCCGCCGCCGGGTCCCTGAGCAGCAGGTGGCTCGCCCACCGGGGGTGCCCAACGCCGCCTCCTGCTCCAGCACCAGCACCGGCTCCAGCGGCTGCTCGCCGGGGCGGCCGCATCGGGCCTCGGCGCTCCTCGCCTCTCCTCGGCGCGGGGGTGGAGGGGGCCCCAATCCCAGCTCCCAGAGGCGGCGCCAAAGGAAGCCGCGTGGCCGGGCGAGTGCCGCTGCTGCCCGACGGGCTCCTATGAGGACGGGGAGGAGGCTTGGGACTGCCTGCTAAGGTAAGATGCTGCTTTTTGCATTTTAAAAACTGTTCTGGGTGGGTTTTGCAGTGTGATTTTGGGCTGGGGGGTTATGTTTCTGTGCTGTGTTGTTGTTTGTTTTTAGGTGATTTTTTTTTTTTTTTTGCAGTCCCAGCATGGGACTTGCTCTGTTTATTTTTGGGGTTTTTTGTTTGTTTGTTTGTTTGTTTGCAGCCCCAGCACGTTCCTATGGGGCTTGCAGTGTTTTCTTTTTATTTTATTTTTTGGGGGTATTTTTTTTTATTTTTTTTTTAGCTGGAACGGATTAATCGCGTTCCCATGCATTCCTATGGGAATGCATGCTTCGACTTACGACCATTTCGAGTTACGTCCATCTTCTGGAACGGATTATGGTCATAAGTCAAGGCGCCACTGTAGTGCATTGCACTAATGGGGCAGAGAGAGAGTAAGAGTCTCTCTCTGTGTGTACAGTACATGTATGTATGTATGTATGTATGTATGTATGTATGTATGTATGTATGTATGTATTTTGCACAAAATGCAAGGGTTTTTTCAATGAAAATGGAAAGGTGTTTGTGCACAAGATAGGCTTGTTAGTGCAAAAAACCCCACTACTGACTTTAAAAATACTGGTATTGTGGTTGACAATTTTTTTCAACAGCATGTTTTAACGTTTCATAGCAGACTTTTTTTTTTAACAATTTTGAGAAAATCTGTATTCATTACTTCCTTAAATGGAACACATACTAGAAACTAGTGCCATAAAGTCTAAATCCTTCTCAGTAACAGAGTGCCAGTATACAAGACTGAAAGAATCTGATCTCTATATATGGCTGGAAAAAAATAATGCATTTATCTACAGAAGGAAAGTTATCCCAACAAGTGGATATACGTAAGCCTTTACAGTTTGTTGCATAGAAGGATGGTAGATCTCAATCCCAGACTCCAGGGACTATATTTCAAGCTTCTGCTATAGGAGCTAACATGTGTATAAGCCAGGAAAAGTCTACTAGCATTAGGTGTGTTATGCAAGACAGTTAACACTTATTTTTAAATTGTTTAAATGATTTGTATTTAATTTTATGGAACCCGCCCCGAGTAGACTGTGTCTAGAGGGGCGGGATAAAAAGTCTAATAAATAAATAAATAAAATAAATAAATAAATTGTCACAAGAAGAGGGATGAGTAATTTATCCCAATTTGATTAAAAATAACATGCTCAGTTAAAAGAAAAATAGGGCAGAAAATTACACAAATCCAATAAATTGCTTCATGTGTCGCAAATAATCACAGGTATCATCACTACCACCTCCTTATTATTATAAGTTTAAATCAGTGTTTATTTATATTTATGAAGCACTGTTGAGAGGCCTAAATGCCCAAAATATTAGAAATATTAGAAATGGCATGCTTCTGTTTGGCAACAGAAAAAAATATAAATAAAAAAGAGCAAGAATGTGTGTTATACTGACCTCAAATGATGCTGCATGTTAAAAAAAGAAAATAAGAACAAGAGAGAAGCCCAGAAATCCAACTGAAATAAAAAGGAAACCCCAATGGCTTAACAGTGCCATGTTATAGGCATAGTATATGTACTTTGACTTTTTTTTTTTTTTGAAGAATTGCCTGCTGCTCTTAAATCGTTAACTCTGTCTTAAAATAGACATGCCAGAAAATCTGGTAGAGCAAAGTGTTATCATGAACTTGAAGTCTGTCTTTTGAAAGTAAGGCATGCCACGTCTGTTGGTGTCTGATAATGGTCCTCAATTTGCTGAATATCAAAAAGGGGGAAATTGCCAAGCACTTTTCCTTCCCAACATGCTACATCAAATCTAAATTCTTCACAGAAAAACACTTCTGTATCAAAGGATAGTCAGTGGCTGCCAAACAAAGGCATATATGCAGGTAAAGATCCATGAGCGGCAACTTTGAGATGTGTAGGGCACTGCTACTGGCAAATACGGAGGTCTTCAGTTTAAACCCTTTTCCACAAACACACACACACACAACTTCAAAATACCGTTTACAAAATACAGATCAGAAAGGCAACAGGTGTGTTTTAAGAAGGTAAGGACAAAGATAAAAATTATTCCCAGTAGAGAATGATAGATATTGCAAACTAAATGTATGTCTGTGCATGCTTGGAAAAGACAGGAAAGATAGCTGCAGACATTGCTTCACATCCATATACCAATGTAGGCATCAGAGGGTCATGCCTCTCACACACATATCCATATGACATGAGCATATCAATAAATGCTGTAGGAACAGGATGAAGATAAGAGGGCTGCTCTACCTCCTGCCAATAGGAGGGCGTCCAGTCCCATAATTTGGCCTGGGTGGTTTCTGCTGAGTTATAGTACTGGGAAGTCATTGATTCCAAAAATCCCACCATTAATATTTCCATTTTAAGGACTTCTGCTGCATTTAACAGAGCCCATGCCTCCTGGCTTGCAGTTAGCCCATCATTCTTGATGTCAAGGATCCATTACCACACCCAGTGGTGTAGTGCAGGGGTCCCCAACCCCTGGTCCATGGCCATGGCAGAACCAGGCCGTGGAAACAGATCTCCCGCTTCCCCGCACGCACTCCCCCCATGCACCCCACCTGCATGCACAGGCCGCCACCCACACGCATGGGTGCCTCGCCCTCCCTGAGCGCGCCCCACCCCTTGGCGCATGCACGTGAGCATGCCCCACCCCTCCATGAGCATGCCCCGCCCCTCAGCGCATGTGCGCAAGCACACCCCACCCTTCCATGAGTGCACCCTGCCCACCCGTGAGCGTGGGAGGTGCTCCGCTCCCACTGCACATGGACCCCGCCCCCCAAGTGGTCCACGGTTCAGAAAAGGTTGGGGACCACTGGTGTAGTGTGGGTCACCAGCACCTGGGCCAAGGCAGCACCCCACTTGCTTCTCCTGCCACGCTGTCCTCCAGGACCACACAGACAGCAGGCCTGGAAGAGAAGCCAAGCAGACCTGACCCCTCTGCACACCCACCCCCCTCTGTGATCCCCATATCCTCCACACACACACACCTGCTTCTGCTGCCACGTTGCCCTCCAGGCCTGCACAGACAGCAGGCCTGGAAGGGAAGCCAAGCAGACCTGATCCCTCCCACATCCCCCGCCTCCTCCATGATCCCCACCCTGCTCCTGCCATTGCGCTGCCTTCCAGGCCTGCATAGACAGCAGGCCTAGAAGAGAAGCCAAGCAGACCTGACCCTCTGTGATTCCCCTACATGCTCCTGAGACTTCCCTTCCTGAGTGGTCCCTGCCTCGTTGCAGGCCCACCCCTCAGCTGGGCAGTGAGTGAATGGAGGAGAAAGCAGGCCCTTGGCCCCTGGAAGGGAAGCCTGGCCTCCTGCCTCTGAAGCTGGCTGCCGCCATTCCTGAGGAGAAAATAAGAGCCCACACAGAGGCTTGGACTCCTTTGCGCCCCCTAAAAATTTTGTAACCGAGGCAACCACCCCGTGGGCCCCCCCCACACACAATTCCACTGACTACACAATACCAACTAAGAAATGTGTGGAAGAATAAAGCTAACTTTGTAATGGCAGCAAGCATAGGGTTGCCAGATGTCAGGCAAAAGGAGGACATGTCCTCCTTTTTAGCCTAATGTCCTCCGTCACGCAGGCAAAGATAAAAACCTTTAAAATGTCAGGCTTTTGTATATTTTATGTTATAATTTTAGATGGGAGGGGGAGAGGTGTCTTTCCCCACCCCCACCTGCCCGACCGCCCCCCGTTACCTGCCACCGGCACTGGAGCACAGCCCTTGCCCTCTCCCACCGCGGCTGCTCGGCGATCCGCCATGCCCGCCCAGCCCACATGGAGCCCAGAAAGGCAGCACGAGCGGAGCGCCGCCCGCTGAGGCAGGCAGGAGCAAGCAGTGCCCGAGCGCATCGATGCGAAGGCGAGCGCCCAGACTGTGTGTGTTCAAAGTCCCTTTCGGGGACTCCAACTCCCACACTCCCCAGCCTCGAACTTATGACCCTCGCGGGAGGGGAGGCTGCCTCATTCGGTTTTGCCGAGCGCCGCTTTCCCCCTGCCTGTGACGGAGCCCTGTTTGGGCGTCTAGATTAGCAAGGTTGCCTCTGAGCCTGTGCAGAGTGCAAGCGGCTGGGGGATCCAGCAGCCGGGCCGGGGTGGGTTCGGGTACAATTGGCTGTTTAAATGATGTTTTTTGGTATTTTGAAAAAAAGCCTCCATTGAATTTATTTTTATTTTTTAACATGACTGTTTCTTGGTCGGTTCACTAAGAGACATTTATTGGTAGCTATTGTAATAAAATTGTATTGATTGTGGGTTTAATCCGGAACGATTCAAATGAAACATTCAATACGTCCTCCTCTGTCCTCTTTTTTGTCTTTCTATGTCCTCCTTTTGGTACCCATGTATCTGGCAACCCTAAGCAAGCATCAGAATCTCGGCACAATTCTTTTTAAACTGAATCATTATAGAGCTCAATGGCATCATGGTTTTTAAATTAATTCAGGTTTATCACAGGCAGAAGACTCTAAGCAACAGAAAAAGGAGGGAATGCCTCTGCTAAAATGATGCCTGCTGCAATTTTGTTCATTCATCATCTAAAAACAAAACAAATATGTACATCCATATGTATATTTAATTGAAGCCTGTTAAGGAAAAGATATGTTTAATTCGGCAGTATCCTTACTAGTTAGATTCCTGTCATGTCACTACACACCAAATAAATCTTTAAAGATGAAATCAATTGTCGAGACTCAGAAAGATAATCCAAGTATATTTTGGTTCAGAGAAGAATCTTAATCTGGGTCACAAAAGCTAGGAACTGCAGTTTGGTACAATCTAGTTTAATCATTTAAAAGAGGAGAGCGCAAAAAATGGTCTGAAGCTCAACATCAAAAAAACTAAGATCTTGGCCACTGGTCCCATCACCTCCTGGCAGATAGAAGGGGAAGATATGGAGGCAGTGACAGATTTTACTTTCTTGGGCTCCATGATCACTGCAGATGGTGACAGCAGCCACGAAATTAAAAGACACCTGCTTCTTGGAAGGAAAGCGATGACAAACCTAGACAGCATCCACGCTGCTCGATTTCCAGGCGGGCTCCAGGAGGCAGAGAACTCCCAGAAGTACAAGCTGGATTTCGAAGAGGCAGAGGAACTAGAGACCAAATTGCTAACATGCGCTGGATTATGGAGAAAGCCAGAGAGTTCCAGAAAAACATCTACTTCTGCTTCATTGACTACGCAAAAGCCTTTGACTGTGTCGACCACAACAAACTATGGCAAGTTTTTAAAGAAATGGGAGTGCCTGACCACCTTATCTATCTCCTGAGAAAACTGTATGTGGGACAGGAAGCAACAGTTAGAACTGGATATGGAACAATGGATTGGTTCAAAATTGGGAAAGGAGTACAACAAGGCTGTATATTGTCTCTCTGCTTATTTAACGTATATGCAGAATACATCATGCGAAAGGTAGGACTGGATGAATCCCAAACCGGAATTAAGATTGCCGGAAGAAATATCAACAACCTCAGATATCGAGATGATACCACTCTGATGGCAGAAAGTGAGGAGGAATTAAAGAACCTCTTAATGAGGGTGAAAGAGGAGAGCACAAAAAATGGTCTGAAGCTCATCATTAAAAAAAACTAAGATCAACATCAAAAAAACTAAGATCATGGCCACTGGTCCCATCACCTCCTGGCAAATCGAAGGGGAAGATATGGAGGCAGTGACAGATTTTACTTTCTTGGGCTCCATGATCACTGCAGATGGTGACAGCAGCCACGAAATTAAAAGATGCCTGCTCCTTGGGAGGAAAGCGACGAGAAACCTAGACAGCATCTTAAAAAGCAGAGACATCACCTTGCCAACAAAGTTCCGCATAATCAAAGCTATGGTTTTTCCAGTAGTGATGTATGGAAGTGAGAGCTGGACCATAAAGAAGGCTGACCGGTGAAGAATTGATGCTTTTGAATTGTGGTGCTGGAGGAGACTCTTGAGAATCCCCTGGACTGCAAGGAGAACAAACCTATCCGTTCTGAAGGAAATCAACCCTGAGTGCTCACTGGAAGGACAGATCCTGAAGCTGAGGCTCCAGTACTTTGGCCATCTCATGAGAAGATAAGACTCCCTGGAAAAGACCCTGATGTTGGGAAAGTGTGAAGGCAAGAGGAGAAGGGGACGACAGAGGACGAGATGGTTGGACAGTGTCATCGAAGCTACCAACATGAATTTGACCCAACTCTGGGAGGCGGTGGAAGACAGGAAGGCCTGGCGTGCTCTGGTCCATGGGGTCATCAAGAGTCGGACACGACTTAACAATTAAAGAACAACAACATTCCTTAGATAGCGACTAGATGGGTATTAGTTCTGCTGCTTGTGCTGTGATCCTCCCTGTTCCATTCAATTTCTATTCCATCAACCACACAACAGTGTTGTTAATCTCAAGTAGATCTCATCTTTTACTATGAGTATGCATTATATTTTGTTCAGCCAGCATGACTTGTGTTTTCTGTTTTTGTTTTGTACAATTATTTTGTCTTTATTTGGCTTCTGTGATTTACAATGGTCCTTTTGGGTAACTGCTAGGCATATCCAGATTATGTAATTCATGATGAGCAGAGTGAGGTGTGGTGTGAACCCTACTCCTTTTGCCTATCTTCTGTTCACATTCATAAGTACTACAACTGCAAAGCCATTTGTAAATTGAATTTTGTTTTTTAAAAAAATCTCCTATAGCTATAAAACTAAACTGATGCAGCACTAATTCAAACACTTACCTCAATCTTTTAATTTCAGTGCTATGTCTCTTACTAAACATTTTTTAAAAGAAGATATTTGAATGCTGATGAAAGGGGTGTGTAAGAAGGTGATGATAGTGACAGAGAAGAGTGAGGGCAAATGGGGACTGTCTTTGTTCTTCTCAGAGCGTTGCACAATTTAAAATTACATATATGAAATATAGGCAAAATTAAAACAAATTAAAATGTTAAGATAATTAGACTTTTTTTTTATCAGAAGCGGGCTCCTTCAATAGTGTTATCTCGCCCACTTGATAGATCTTCTTTTGTATACATTGTGGGGCATAAATTGCATGCACAAAAGTGCTGCATTGATTGAATTTCTCCACAGTCACAGAAAATGTGTCCTATATCCAAGTAGCTGCATTTTCCTTGATTATTCTTTGATCTTCCCTACTTCGCTTCGAAGTCTATTAAGTAAATTCCAGATGATCCAGCTAGAGTCTTATCCTGGTGGGAGACACTCTTCAGGATTCATTCATTCAGAAAGGGGTGTTCTTTTTGTTCCCCAAAGGTGTCGCCTCTTCTGGTTTAATACCCTCTTCTGGTTTAATATATAGAACTTGAGAAGTGTGCAAAAACTTTTCCTCAATTTTAACCATTGTCCAGGGGATTGGTGCCCAGGAAGTGGACTGATTAGCGTTGTATGACTTTATTTCATTCATGATTTGTTAACACCTTTTGATGTACTTCTGAAAGGCCAAATAAGAGACTTTTTCAATGGGGATAGGTTTAAGGGAGCCAGTACTAACACTGCATGATTTATTAAGACCTACATTCACTTATTTGGCACGTGCTGTTTAGTACTACACTAGCATTTTCTGCTGTTGAATAGCACAGGGAGAAAGCAGTTGTTCTTATTGTTTGTAGGTCTGCACCCCAGTCTGATTCAGCCAGTTTCCTAAGTATCTTATTTCTGGCAGCAACTTTGTGTCTGGTGTTTAGATAATGTTTTTTATAGGTCAGGGTTCATGTGACATGTGAACAATTGAAACACACCTTCCTGAGATAATTAAATGTTTCTCTGTGAACAGCAACAACATTTTAAATGTCAGGGAATGGTATAGAGCAGTTCACATTAACATGGGACACACACCTGTGCAATCGTGCCCTGAGGTGAGGGAACCACCAAATATGCTACTTTTCTTGGAGATGAAACATCAAGCATCAACAAAGCCACTGGAGGAATCAGTACTCCCTACAGTTAACCTGTTTCTTTTTCATAATGGGACTTTCTCCGGGATATATGCTTCTGCAATGAAACAAGCTTGCAAATTAAGTCCATGTTTAGGGATGTGAATATCACAACCTCTTACTTTCAGAGGAAAACTGAGGGGGGAAATAGCTGATTTCTCCTCACAGCAAGATTGCTCAGCATAATTTTTTTTCTCCAACAAATGTTGTATGAAATTTAGCAGGACTTCTTAGAAGTTTTGTGGTCATTTCTTCTCCAATCTATGCCAAATTGTTTGAGATTATGACAAATCTTGCACAGAATGGTAACTTTCCTATGCAGGATTCAGCAGGAAGGGCATTAAGCTGTCCAGAAAACTGTCAAGTTTCCTGGATAGAACAAGGAAGGAAGGAAGGAAAAAGTGAGACCAGAGTTTTGTATTTACATAATGCCAGAAAATCTTTCTCCTCATGTAGGGGGGGAGTTTCAGTGTGGTGAACCTTGAAAACACATTGAAATTAAGAAATTTTGATATTACTTGTCACACCCCTACTAATGAGCAGTCACAAAACAAAACACACTGAACACAAGATAACAGAAGAAGAAAAACCATGTACTATGTACTATTTGGAAGAGTACAGTACTTCTAAAAAACATGCTAAATGTGTTATCATGTTTGACCCACAGACAATACATGGAGTCTCTAGGCAGTATCAACAGACACTTACACAATCAATCTCAAATAATCCTTTGTCATTTCAACTAGCCCATTATCAGAGCCCATTTCCAAAAAGCCTTCCTGCTCAATTTGTATTACCTATATTTACTAGTTTTTAGAAACAACTAACCCATCTGTTCTTGTTTTCCTTGCCCTATTCTAGTTTAATAGATCTAAAATCACGTATGGCTGGAGCACACAAAACTGGACATGATGTTGTACTGCATTTGTTTTCTGCTTTTGGAAACTCACTGTTTGCATTATGTAGAGTGATCTACAGAGGGGTGAAATATGCATGTTCTCATCCAACCTTATGGTTACATGACACGATGAAGTTTGCCAAGCATACAGCTTTTAGTACTGCAAAGCATATGGAGAACCCATTAACAAGTACAGATCTACATAAAATGATTATTCATTGCTCCTTTCTTGAGGTTTCATTTCCAGGATTCTGTTACAAGGCACATCCAGTTAAAATGCACTCATTGGCTGAAATCCTGCTTCTTAGCATAGTAAATCAGAACTAGAGTAGACCCATTTGAATCTGTAGTACCTATGAAGGAGTAGATTCACCAAATCCCCATGGATACAATGAGCCTAGTCTAGTACTACTTGCTATACTAAGCAACAGGATTTCAGCCATTATAAGCAAACTTCATGCAATCATCCTCATGAGCAAATACCCTCATGAAAGAAGATTCTATATTTCAAATACAGTATAATTATTTGAAACGTATGAACCAGTTCTTTAAAAGTGTGCCTTCTTCAGTTTCCAGTCTCAGTAACAAGCATTTGCTGAATACTGCATTAACGATGAAGTCACATTCTACATGCATTTAAGACATTTAGCTTATTTTAATTTATTTTAGCGACAGGATAATCCTTGACTAATGAACCAGTTCATCATGAAGAGGTCAAGTGGGGATAACAATCCCTAGGAAATATCTGTACCTGAATACTCAGTTATTTGCCCTCTTTTCTTGGATTTAGATTTCTGACAGCAAAGCAAGGAATTTATGCACTAAATGAAAACTGCTGGAAACACACCCACTGACTTGCTTTATTCAAACTTCCCACTCAAAAGGATGAGTATGTCAATCGGGGAAGAACACAACAAATACTCCCTTTCAACTGCTGCCACCAAACCAGTGAACACATCACTCAAATAAAAGGAAGTTTCACATAAAGACATTTGATGCATCTAGTTTAGCAATCTGAAAAAGAGCCCATCTTCCTTGCAGAACATCTCTCCAAGGCTCTCTTCTCACATTGTGAGAAGAGCAAAGTATATGACTGATACTATCTAATTACCAGCTAATTTGCATAATTACTCACTGGCACACCTTTTTATAGGGTTGACATCTTTGCAAATTTCTAGGTGCATGATAAGCTGTTCATAAAATGGAGGTCACCATGCTATCATATACTGTACCAAATTGTTCAAAAATATTTGGCTCTGAGATGGTCAGTTTCTCCATATGCCTCTTCACCTTGTTAGAAGTATAGTCTGCAGCAGATACTGGCAGAGAACAATTGGCCACATGACCTATTACAGATTTCTTTCCTTGCTTTTAGACCAGTCTCTTTACTAAACCAGTGTGGGCAACTCTAAGAAATCCAAGAGCCACACCCCTATCCCTAGTCTTTGGAAGGTTACACTTGCTGCCATACCCTGAAATTTTAAAAGCTGTTTTTAAAAAAATACTGAAAGCCCTCCCTCCCTCTAGTGACCAACGTTATTTCTTGATTTACAAAAAAAGGGGGGATGCGGGGGGCCCACATGCCCACTAGAGAGTATAAGACTTTCTATGCAAAAATATGTTTTCAAAAAGCAAATTTAAGGGGGATGCTAGAATCCCTATGAGTGCTAATCCTAAGAGACCACATCTGGGATCCTGAAGGCCTTATACACACCATAGACTGCATTCTGCCAAACCCTAACTTAAGGTTATGACAGATAGCCCTATGGTTCTTTCAGAAGCCAAATCAGATGTTCCTTCATAACATCAGCAGTTTTCAAATGCTAACCATGTTGCTCTGTTGCATGCATAACACAGACAAAACAGAATCAAACAACAATTATACAGAAGCATTGTAGCATCATTAATAAGTAATGGTAACCAAACTTCTATGAAAAACAGATTACAAACCACTACAGAGCTCCCTCTGCCGTATGCAGTTGTAGAGTAATGTTGGGCACATTCCTCAGAGCATTCTGGCATAAGAAAGTCAATGCCCAGTAGGGCTGAGTGGAACATCATGTGAACTGCATGTGAGCCTAGAACAGAAGTGGACGGATTTCAAGTTCATCAAATCTACTTTGCTGTTTTGTTTTGTTTTTTTACTAGAACCCCCAAGGTTCTACTAAACAGTCACATGCAAAATAGTGGCTGAGGGCAACATGAAGGAAACTAGATGCAAAATTTTGGTTAACAGATTGCAGTTATTTAACTGCTGCAACTTGTGAATCACAGAATGACCTGAATATACAAATGAGTTACTAAAGACTGAGAATCAATAACACTTCTAAAACTGGCTAGCAGACTTGCACAAAGACATTATCAGAGATAATGATTGCATGCGGAAGGAACACTGAACCTCAGTGTATGTCTACAGCAATTTGGTTTAGCTATCATGGCTGTATCCTACCTCAAACTGGGATCTGTAGTTTTGCAATGTACTTAGATTTCTCTGCTAGGGAGCTCTAAGACAGAAAAGAGAATAAACGCTAGAGGGCACTGGCAGAGAATTCCAGGATTTCATGGGACGAAGCCATAGTAAGGTGGAATCACCATACTAAAACTATCTGGTATAGTTGTAGACACAATCTAAATGTCTGACACAAAGCTAACTACAGCAGGGAATTCTTTTTTATTTTTGCCTGCACTTGCTGTCAAATTATTGTGATTCAGAATCCCAAAAATGTACAAATTGCCCCAAAACATACCAATAAATCCCAATCTACCTTCCAATTGCTCTTTCTCTAGAAGATGCCCCAAAATCTTGTATGACCTATGGGAGTTCCATGGCAGGTGCTCTAGGATTCCTCAGCAGACAAGTCATGTGTTCCAAGAAGACAAAAGGTACAACAACCACAGCCATCAAATTCACTGTCATACAGATTTCTCATGCATGGACAGATATCTAAACCTAAAGACAATCTTTGCTATACTTCTGTCTCACAGCAACATATTTTCCTAAATTTTGGCTTAGACTTCTGAGATTGTGACAGGCATGCAGCACATTCTGACAGCATCCTATGAAACTTAAGATCCATGACTGATATTTAAAAGCCGAACTTGTCAGAGGGAAGATGAGTGCCTATTCCTCTCATTTTACACATGTATCATGCAACGTAATATAAAGGATTCTGCTTAGTTTGCACTTCTCAGGCTGGATTTCTAAGGAATCAGCTTCTTTTGGAATTGGTATTCCTCTATACAAGTCTCCACCCTAAGTAACTTAAGAATCAAATAATGCCTTAAGGTTGCAATATACACATTTTCCTAGGACTGAGTCTCACTGAGCTCAAGGAAACATACTTCTAAGTGGGCATTAGGGATGGAAAAGAATTCAGTTGGATTGAACAGTCTCAATGAAGGCAGCAGTTTTACATTCCCAGATTCTTGTTGCCAAAAGAAACACATTTGGCCTCAAGAATTCACACATTCATGAGGTTCATCAGGTGTTTCACAGAAATCAAGTATGCATATATTTCAAAGTGTGAGTGTTTGCCAGGTACAGGGTTGAAAAATATACACAAACATGTTTTAGTCAACAAAGGAGGAAATGTGTGAATTAGAAAGAACACATGAATAAATGTGAACAAATTTCAATGCGGGGAGACAAAACGGAAGTTCTGAACTGAATATGAAACAAACACAGGAAGAAAATGCAAATGGGATGCTGAGAAATACAACAAAATGGAGGTTCAGTAGTTTTTCATATCCCCAGTGCTCAGGCACAACATTACACAATACTGTATAGTATTCATGTTATACAGGAGAAACATATCAGAACAGTTCTCCATCTTTAAGTCTCCTATATTCATGTTTCCCCCTTCATGTGTTAATCTCATTAAGACTCTACATGTAGTTAAGCAATGGTGAGTCTCACCACAAGCCCCCACCTCAACATGGCAGCCACCCATCTAATTCCACCACCAAGCTCTGAGTATTGAGTTAAGGTCTGAAGGAAGAGCTAGCTACACTTGTGAATACCCCAATGAGGGGGAATAAGACAATTAGCACCTCCTTCAGCTCTTCAACTCAATCACAGAGATTGGGACAGAGGCACAAGAGCAGCTACAGCGCCAGTACCACTACCTTCCAATCATACAGAATCCTCTCACATAGATAATCCATGTAAGAGAAAAAGATAATTCAATAATGACCAAATACTATAATGTATAACATATAAAGAGGGCTCTTGATAAGCAATCCAATCCAGATGTTAACTAGGAGAGGCCATTCCTAACAAGATGGGGAGGAGCTCTATTAAGGTTCCACTATGATCTAAAACTGCATGTATAAGTACAGTAAGGTAAAGGTAAAGGTTCCCCTTGACATTTAGTCCAGTCGTGTCCGACTCTAGGGGGCGGTGCTCATCCCCGTTTCCAAGCCATAGAGCCAGCGTTTCTCCGTAGACAGTTTCCGTGGTCACGTGGCCAGCGCGACTAGACACGGAACACTGTTACCTTCCCACCAAGGTGGTACCTATTTATCTACTCGCATTTTTACATGCTTTCGAACTGCTAGGTTGGCAGGAGCTGGGACAAGCGACGGGAGCTCACTCCGTCGCGTGGATTCGATCTTACGACGGCTGGTCTTCTGACCTTGCAGCACAGAGGCTTCTGTGGTTTAACCCGCAGCGCCACCCACGTCCCAGTAGGACAGTAGGACCCCCTTATCCATGGGATCATCCTGTACATTTTTGAGCCCCTGTCAATGGCTGCTACTTTTCCCATCTGCTCTAGTTTACCCCATCCCCAGTATGTGTGATCAATGGGAATGGACTAATGAGCTGTCCCTTAGGACTCCTTAATTAACTTCGGCGACCATCTGGTTCGCACATCTGTAGGACCAAGACCATGTAAGTGAATGAGACTAATTTCTGAATAAACACAGGTTGGATCAAACTGCATCCCAGCACTATATGCAGCCCAGCCCTTCGCCTCTTCAGTTGCAAAATAAACCCATTCCTAAATTCCCTGTTTGCAAAAGGGGGCTGGGGTGCTTTCCCTATCAACTCTGTCCTTCTTCAGAGTAAAGGGAACTCCCCCTGCATCCCCAACAGGGAACTTCTTTTGCTTTGAGGAGCAGGAACCTAATGAACCTGTTTACTGGAAGACAAGCTCATCTGATCTCCTGGGCAAATATTGCCAAATAAAATCCCGCTGCACCCCCACCCCCATTGGACAATTGTTTAATAATGGAAATGTGCAAGAGCCAGATCCACATTATGTTTACTCTGAATTAAAGTCCCTCATGTGACAAATCCTTCTGTGTTGGTCCAGAACCTCATCCTGAAGCTGTCAGAGAGAATAAGGATAGATAAGGGAAAGAGCCACTTTTGACAACTGCCAAGCAAGCTTGGAAGCCTTGAAATTGCCAGAATGGAGAAGATATGACATTTGGATATGAAGATCACACCAAATGGCATATCACTCCTCCCCCCGACTTCAAGCATCCCTATTTAGATCATATCAGCCTGCACCAAAAAAAAAAAAAAAAAAACCCTTGTGGTCACACCCAGAGTGACCTCCAAAAATGTCCTGTCCTCAACAGTCCTACTCAGCTCTTATGTACTCAAGGCTGTGCCTACCTTTATGAAGTCAGGCCATCTCATATTTATTCAGCCCCTTTTCCTGCTACCTCAACTTTTCCAAGTATTATTATCTTTTCCAGCAATTCTTGCCTTCTCACAATGTGCTCAAAGTACGACTGCCTCAGTTTCATCACTTTTTGGTTCTAGAGAGAGTTCAGGCTTGATTTGATCTAGGACCCAACTATTTATCTTTCTGGCAGGCCACCGCATCTGCAAAGCTTTCCTCTAGGCTTTATATTTCAAACAAATTAATATTTTTCTTTTTTTTCCCATTGTATAGCTTTCACGTCCATACATATTAATCAGGAATGAAATGCAAATATACAGCCTAAAATATATAAGTACATTGAGAGGGAAGAGAAAATGACCACTCAAGAACTCTCACATGCACATCAGGTCAAGTCAAGAGTCAAAATGCCTCCAGTGGACCCACACTCAGAGACTTGTACAAAACGGCTCCATTCAACTCCAGCTGCAAGGCCATGGCTGCACAGCCAGACACTTCAAAAACAATAAGACTGGGAAACCATCTGGCTGTTCAAAAAAAGTTAATATTTTATAATGATGATTATCATTCTTCAAAGTTCTTGTCTCCTGGGCCTATAAAACTGATTCAGTTCAAAACCTGAGCTCTTTGGCCTGGCTAGAGAAAGAAGAATCAGAAGAGAGCTTACATAAACTGTATTCCCCCCTCACACACACATACACCACACCAGCCTAATCACACACAATTTTCTGCCTTATACCCCTAACCTCCATGCCTAAAGCAGCTATATATAGCTTAGAATGACCTTTAACCAGCCTACCTAGCCTGAGCTCAGCATGAATGCAATTCACAGACCATTTCTGCTCTCCAGCTTTCTTAACACAAAAAGGGACGGAAAATCAAAACCCAAGCACAAAGCAAATATATATATATTAAATATATATATATATATATATATATATATATATATATATATATATTAAAGAGAAAGACAGAAAATAACCCTGCAGAGCAATCATGTCTAGGGTTGCTCTGTTGGTTTTTTCTGTTCCTTTGCAGGACACAGAAATGACCCCTAGTGTGTTAATTATTCTTATTACTTAAAGAAAAAAAAAACACCCTCTCCACTCAAATTGGAGGAGGGGCAGGGGCACAAGTGTTCATTTTTGCTGCTTTACTGACAGAAAGATGGAAACAAGTTTCTTGGTGTAGTTTAGTGGCCACAGGTGCAACTTTAGGAAATGACACTTAAAATCTCTCCCCAGTCATGAACTCATTAGAAATGGGCACATCTATGAAGTCTGTTTGCAAAGACCTCTTAGCTTAAGTGGTTTTATGATGCCTTGCCACTAGATTACTCATGTTTGTTCTCTCTGGTTCCCACGCAAGATCACTGGTAGTCCTTTGGTAGCCTCTTTCCATCAGCACTTCTTATCTCCCATAAATAATCTATTCTGAAAATCACTGCCATTTCTTTTACTCTTTTTCCCCTGTGCAAAATTGTGCACTTCTGCACAATTCGGCATCACACCTCTGTAAAATTCATGAGGCAGATTCAGGGAAGCCACTATAGGCCTTCATTTACCAGTTTGGACAATCTGAGGATAATAATAACACAAACCTACTTTGAAGAAATATGAAGCATTTCAAATTTTACAACCAGCTCTGGCCAACCAACATCAAGCAGGCAAGTAGACTTAAAGGCAGCTCAAAGAGGGACTACAATACACAGCCAGACGTCAGAACTTTTATAAGCTCAACCTCTATAACCTACTGGTCTCTTGAGTCACCTGACCTTTGCTGAACTGTTAACTGCACACCATCTTTAAAATGGTGACACTGAAGTATAACAGAGAACAGCCTATTATTGCCTCTTCTAGCACACTACTATGGTGATTCAGGGCTTTGAGTCATCTGTGTCCCATTAACAAAAGCCCTAGGTTTGGGATCCTTCTCACTTAGTTTATTACATTCACATTCTGCCTTGCTTTCAACGAGCTCACCGTAGTGAACATGGCTCTCCTCTTGATTTTTGTCCTCACAATAACCCTTTGATGTTGGTTAGAGTGAAAGATAGTGATTGGCCCTGTGAAGGGAACCTACACCAAGATCTCCATGTCTCAGACTAATACTCCACTCTAACATTCCTCAACCAGATGTGTGCCAACTGTTTTGGATTTCAACTCCTTCCATTCACAACCACTGACCTTACTGGCTATGGATGATGGCAGCTGAAACACCTGGACAGCATTAAGTTAGGAAAGGCTACTCTACCCTATATCACACTGGCCCTCATTGCAATTTAAAATGTGCACAATGAGTGCTCAGTATTATTTACTTACAATTCTTGCCACCTGAATTTGGTATTTCTGCGAAGATAGTCAACTCCTCTGGCATAGTACAGAGTGACATAATTTTGTAAAAAAGAAGAAAAATAAAATCTCTGGATTTTTCTCAGAATAACTACAAATAATGGATTTCAGTTGCCCTCAAGCTGGTCAGGTAAAACATAGACTCAGGATGATTGGGATGCTACTTTATCATGCTTGTTTTGCCCCTGGAATAGAAACAAGTTATGAAGTGCTGGAAAAGAGGACCAGTTTCTACTGCTTGCAATGCTCTGAGTGGGCACTTTTTCTTTCTGTGCAATTCAGAAACAAACTAAACCACCTTCTGTCTGACTTGGATCAAATTCAGTTCAGTTACAGCCACAGCCAACAGAGCAGACCTGCTGTGGTGGTCCTTAGTGAATTACTCCCCACTGGTCAACACCTTAGGATGCAACCTGACTCAGCTTGATCTGCACTATAGTGAGAAGATGTGAAACATCCATTTCTCTAAGAATCAGCTGTTCCTCTCTCCATGTTGCAGTTTCCAATAGAGATAATTACCCCTATTTTTGTCAAGTGCTTTTCAACCTACCAAGGGATGTATTGCAGCCAGTCCCACATTAAGCTACTGTATCTCAAAGGCAAGAATCCCTCCTGACGCTAGAGCTCCCTCCTAACTTACATACCATTATTACCAGTACTGGAATAGTTAGCTGTCATCTCAAGAAAGTCTCCCTCTTCGTCTCAATAAATCCTGCATCCCAAATTAGGAGAGAAGATTTGTCCCATTGAATCCAGACAGAATCTTCTTTCCTCTCAGTGGACCACAAGATGTCTGTCAGAAGACTACATGCAGCACCTCAGTACAGCCCTGTGATCTCCAGTGCCTCATATTCAGAGGAATCACACTTGTGGGCATGTGGATTTCCTTCAGCTATCAAGACCTAACAGCCACTGAGAGATAAATCTACAGAGCACAAATGCAGAGCCTTGTGCCCTCCATGTAGCCAATGCTAAAGGGATTATGAAACTGGATGTCCAAAACATTGGGAGAGGCAAACATCCCCACCCCATTCACAGGAAATAAGGTTAACGTCCTTTTAAAGACACCTAAACTACAGTTTGGGAGGGAACAGTTCTGCTTACACTTCACACTCTGTAATGCAACAATGATATTACACACTCTGTAATGTCTTCACAAATATTATATGCATCTCTCTGTGACAGAAAAGGACAATGGAATAGTAGTCACATCTTTCAACTCATATCCCACCATCACCCTTCCTTCTTTCCTGCCTGTAAAAAAGCCATGGCAGGAGTGACACAGAAGCAGTAGCAGTTATCCTTTTTCCTGTTAGAAAATTATGAGGGAGGCACATACCACATCATTATCTAGGCATGCCACCTCATTACCCATAACTGTAATTTAGATACATCTGGTATAGCTCAGTGGGTTGGTGTCTTGCACAACAGGGGAAGGCAGTTGTGACTCCTAGCCAAAGAATCCCTCAATCGCTGGAACGGAAAGGCAAAATGGGGCAAATACTAAAGCACTCTCCAACACAGACAACCAAGGTGAGGCGATCCAAAGCCACAGTCCACTATCAGTCCAAATGTCAAAGCCAGGTCAGTATCTATTACAATTCATGAGGAGGGTCCAAAAGCATAATCCAACGATCTAGTAGTCAGGCATACTTCAAGAATTTAGAACAGAAACTAATAGATACACTGACTGCACTAATTTGCAGTCCTAATTGAGGGCTTTTTATAGCTGGACTGCTGGAGCCCCACCTGGTGCTCAGGTGCAGATGTTTGGACATGAGGGAGAACTCAGCTTCAAGATTTGGCCCTTGGATCTTCCTCCCAAGAAGACTCTCTACACCTGAGGAGGCTCCTTCTCTTGAGGAGTCCTTCCTCTCCAGCCAAGTACTTTATCTTCGAGCTTCAAGCCACAAACATGTATTCATACTTCTCAATTTCTGCAGACTGGGCAGCATTCCCATCTCCTCCTCTCACTCAGCCTTTGAGCTTTTGTCAAGCCAGGAGCTCTAGGGTCTATAGGTCTGGGCAATTCTTCTTTCCAAATGGGTTCTGGAATGCCAGGTTCATTCTTGCTAGAAGATTCCTCCAACAGGAATACAATCGTCAGAGCACCTGGTGATGGAGTCTGGGACTGGGAGTTTGAATCCCTACTGTGCCTTCCAGACCAGGTGAGCTCACCAATTGAGTGCATGACTCATGTGACTAGTGGTGTTAGGTGTTCTTCCACTTGTGCAGCTTTATGAAGGCTGCATAGTCCCTGGATGCCACCTGAAAGAGGGACTGATAAACCATTTTTAGTACTTTGTACCTAGAATATCCTGGGAGGATAATCAGAATCAACTTGATAGTCACCATCTCCACACGTTCTGTTTCATTCCTCTCTAACATCACTGCTATTCTTTTTCATCTCTCACTGTCTAGCAAATGTTTGGGCAGAGCTTATGAGTTTTTAAGGCGACACATGACTCTTCACTGGTCAGAACAAGAAGGAGGTCTGTTGTAGAAGGTGGCACACTGGGCATGTAATGGAGAGCGGAACATCTATCACCAGATGGCCTTAATGGTAGAACAGCTGGAGGACAATCGCTAAGTTCAGTTTCTACTCATGGGAGGTAGTTTTAGATTGGCTGAAAGCAGCTGCCATTATGCTGTAGTCACTGGAAGATAAACAGCCTGCAAGTAGATGGTTCTGGCAATGTATCAATGCCATACCCTCAAAGTGAGATGAAGAGGAAGCAGAAATGTGTGCCTCCTTGTTTGTTAAGCAATAAATTACAGTGGTATTGCCCATTATGACCTAGACCTTCTACATCAATGGTCTGAATATTTGAGGGCATTCCAGATGGTCAGCATTTCTAGGACATTGATGTTGTACATTCTTTCCACGGGGAGCCACTGTCCATTCATTGCATGACAGTGGAATTGGGAACTATGAATTGAAGGTGTGTGAAGGGATTGAAATTGGACTTTTCAGTGCTTATGAGGCATCCAAGAGAAGCAATGAGGGAATGGTGTGTAAGACATCACAGAGGTTGTCCCTAGGCAAAGCAACAATGAGCCAATCATCAATGTAGCAATAGATAAGGACACCTCAGATGTAGAGGTGGGCAGCCACCACTGCCATACATTTAGTAAATAGTCTGGGGGAGGTGGGAAGGCCAAACAGATGGACACAGAATTAGTAGACAGCTGATCCAGGTGTTACCCCTCTGTCCCAATTTTTCCTATCTTTTTGCAAACACCTGACTGCCTTTTCTAGGCCTGAATGTCTATTGGACTGCTGAAGCTAAGCAGTGAACAATATAGGATGAGTAAATTAGATCAGATTAGACCAGGATCAATCTAATAAAAACAACAGGTAAGCACTTCTGGATAGTACTGTCTTTGCATGTGAAAGACATTAGGATTATTAATTCTGTTTTTCATTAGGGCATGGTCCCTACAACACAATCTGAAAATTTCTGAAATAAAGCAGACATTCACTATAAATTCCAGACTTCCTCAGATATACTGCAGAAACACACTGAGCCAGATGAGAACAAACCATTAGAAAACTACAGCATTACAAAAGCAGGAGCTGTCACCATAAAACTCCTTTAGCACTCCTTTAATCAGTAGTCCACACTCAACAAAATTGTAAAAGCAGTAACCTGTCCCGCAACCCTCATATCTGATATAGTTCACAAAGGGTTCTGTCATACTGCCTGGAACTTACATAATGGGTCTATTAAAAAAACCTGAAGTACATGCTACAATGAGATCAAGGGGCATTTGACACCAGCACTACAGCAATAGGACTTTCTCATTATATAATGTGCCTTGTATATATATCACTGAATCTTTTAACAGTGTGACTCATAGTCTTATACTAAGATGCTATCTGCAGTACATCATTCTTGTGGCCTTCTTAGATAGCACACAACATGTTAAAGCATCCAATAACTATTCCTTTGCCAACAACTCTGGAAGAGCACGGGCATCACTGAGGCAGGATCCCCTCCACCAAGGATACTAAGAGAATCCACAACAAGGCACGTGAGTCACCTGCATCTCATGCTGCATTCCCTTCTCTGACCATGACTGATTCACATTTGAATGTTCTCAGCCTTTCGTGGCTTTTCTTTTAATAGCTCATGCATACTTCCCAGTCCTGTGATTGGCCCAACACATTTTAAACTCACAGAAAAACCCAGGTTTGAAAAACTTACACTTGTAAATCAAAATTAGCCTACATTTCAAGGACATTTCACTTTAAATGTTGATGTTTGTATCTAAAAAGTTAATGCGCATGTCAGGGAGCACAAAGTATCATATACACCAGAAAGGGGGCACATAGGGCTCTTCAGATATAGTTGGACTGCAACTGACATAATATTCATCATTGCCTATAATGCCAAGATACAAGCACAGCTACATTCATGTGGGGAGTACATGTTTCACATCCCCACCCCTCACCAGACAGCTATGATGGGCTGCTTCTTCCTTTAGTATGCAATATAGTGTGTTGTGGTGAGGCCGGATTTGCATTTTTATAATGGCTGAAATGACAGTTGTGAACAATGGTTAAACTACATCCTTCTAATTAAGATTTCTTTTACAGGTCTTCATCTTGCAAAGATGTATTTTAGGAATGTGATTATAAAAATACATTTTTGAATCAGTTGCCTTAAAGGGAGCAATACATATCTCAAAGTAAATGCTCACAGGATAAGAAGGTAGAATCCACAAGTAGATATATTCTAGTAGAATGGTGGAATCCAGCAGAGCCAAGAAAGGATTCTCTGCTACAAGTCCTTTCTTCTCCCTCCCCTAATCCCATGGCTCTGGAAGTCTTGGGAATCCTTCAGACCTCCTTTCAGGTGATAGTGAGCACAATGAGAGGAAGTTCTGTTGCTAATATCAGCAGAACACTCAATTTGTCTAGACTGTTAGAAAATGAAAATCAAACCTTTATCCATTAGCCAAAACACCAGTGTAAGGGAATAAGGAAAAGTTATATTATGCTCTCAGATGCTTTCCTAGTAAAGGATATATCACCTGATATTTCCTTATCCAGCCATTGTACTTATAATCCCAAAATAATATTTACAACAATCTGAGGTCAACTGGGGGTACTCCATACCATAGTAAAACCACCAAAAAGTGGCAACAGATACGGTGTCACCAGTGTTTAAGATCAGGACAGCAACAGGGCAGTTTCACAGTGAAAGCCATTTCCATCTTATTTTAGCAGGTGTTGTCGGCTGTAATACAGCAATAAAGGAAGGATGACATTTTTATCCTGCTGGTATCCCTTTAAAAGTCAGATGGTCTTTTAAAGCATCTTCTGCACAGGGACACACAGTGCAGTGCCCTGGAAGACGATTGACATTCTGAATGACTGGGCTGTGAATTCAAAATCCCAGACCAGCCAGCCTAGAAACAAGGAACAAAACTCAGATAAAATAAAGGAAGAGAAAGAAAACTACAATTGTACATTTTATTTTGTTTCAATAACAATATAGGTGCTAAGTGGTAGGTGTTGTACTGAATGTTTACATACAGAGATTGTGCAGATTTTATTTATATCAATATTAAACAGATGTAATAAAGAGTAGTAGGCGGGTATAGGACAAAGTCATTTATAGAAGAAGAGGAGTCAGTGGTGGAAAAGAACCTAAATCCAATTTCTAACTCCAACTACAGTAGAGTCATTGACTCAATGATTCAGTAAATCACACTGATTCAACAGGTCTAACTGAAATCACCAATAATTCAGGCTACTGTTTCTGAATTTAGTGCGTCTCAATGGGTGATTTAGATCAGTGGTTCTTAACCTTTGTTACTCAGGTGTTTTTGGACTGCAACTCCCAGAAGCCTTCACCACCAGCTGTGCTGGCTGGGGTTTCTGGGAGTTGCAGTTCAAAAACAGCTGAGTAACAAAGGTTAAGAACCACTGATTTAGATGACCACTATACTGTACCAAGATAGGTGTGTGGCCTTTTATATTTTGATGAATTACTATTTCCTTGATTCCACATTTCTGGCCATCATGGAAGGGGCTGATGTGAAATAGAATCAAATAACATTTAAAGAGCTACATATTCCCAATCCTATATTTATGTGGGAAACATAAGCACTCCTCCATGATACTGACACATGTTAGCCCATAATGTGCTCTCACAATGTTGTGCATACTTATTCCATGTCACTGACTACATCCAGCAGATGTTAACAAACGTGTAGTGAATTAAGGTGAATTTATGGGGCAACCACTGAAAGTTGATGGATGTAATAGGTAATCCCACCGTTTAAAAAAGGAAAGAGAAGTGAATTGTTGAACAGCAATGTGTGGGGTTTTTTTCCAGATTTTGAGGGATACACATGCAGGGGGGAGAACAGAGCTAAACTGGCAGCAGTAAGAAATATGTGAAAGAAAGAATAAAGAGTAGAAGAAACATGAAACCAATGGGCCTGGGTAATGAAAACCTATACAAATCCTATGTTACAATCCTATATACAGATGTCTATAGGATAGTCAGGTCAGCAGTTTTCTATTCCCTTAGATTTCAGAGCTAAAACCTGAATGCAGAGGTGTATCTTCATGATATCATACCCTAGAATGTTACAAGAGCACATGAATGTGCTCTTGTAGCATCCTAGGGGGCAGACCTTTCAGCAGTAAATACAAAATGGTGTACATGTGTCTGATAACAATGTAGAGACACAATCATTAATGTAAATGCCAACATAGCAGGGCTACCAAGTGTCTGTCTTCCAGAGTTTATTGACAGAGATTTGCAGATTGAAGATGACAGTGCACAGTGCAAAGACATATATCTCTGCAAAGAAAAGGAACATGGTTTCTAGATCAAAGGTGAAAGAGAAGTAAACTTGGATCTGTTGGTATGTCTCTACGTGGCATGCAATATGTCAGGACAAACCCCAAAACCAGATGAGGGTTGCCAGGCCAGCAGCACCCATTCATGGAGATTTCATAGCAAAGACCAAAGAAGAAAGGAATTTCAAAACCAGAATCCATGGTCTGAAGTCTGAAACCTGAACATCCTACTTGCCTGGGTGTGAGCCACCCACGTGGAACTCAGCAAGGCTTATCACTGAGTGTGCATAGAATAGATGGTGAAAGTTACTTTTTTGGACTACAACTCCCTGACTCCCATAGCTAAAACAACCACTGTCATGCTGGCTGTGAGATTCTCTGGGTTGTAATCCAAAAAAGTAATCTTTTTTTGTCTCTGGGACTGCACAGTAGCAATTTCTATCTCACTTTTGCCTTTGAAATGTTTGTGGCTGAAGCCAGTATTTAATACCAATGGGCGATCAATTTCATCATTCTTTCTGTATATGGGTCCTCTGTGATATGCCTTTCTTTATTCCTAACTCCATCATCTACAAACTGTTTTAAAGAGTGCTCAAGGATAAAGGCAATCTCCAAAGGCTGTGAATAAAATGACAGAAGCATCTCTCTCTACGATACAAATTCCAATCTACCTTTTGAAAATTTGCGGCTACTGAAACATCTGTTCTCATAAGACGGTAGTGTATGAGAAGTGAACAATGACACTTGCAGAGTAAATTGTAGAACTATGTGTTTATGTTGTGCGTTGTGGTTATTTTAGAAGTCTGTGAGAGAATGGTCGCCTAAAGACAGAGTCCCGAGAGAGAGAAAAAAAGGGGGGGGGGGAGAGAGAGAATCGTTTGAAATACCCAGATGGGACCAGAAGCCTGGTAAATTCATGCTTGCTCATCTGAAAAGCTTTAAATCCTGAATAGCTGATGGTGCTGCCTTTAAAAGAAAAAAACATCATTTCTGAAGCGACAGTTGACAGTTGGTGATTGACCAAGAGTTCCATTGTAAAGTTGTGAAGAACAATTTGGTTAGATGAGAGAGACTAGAATAAAGGAAAACTATTAAGAAAGCTGGCCTTGTCTGTGGTAGAATTTAAGGTCTCTTTTCGGCAGTGGGAAAAACAGTTTTTGTAATAAAAGCAAGTTTTTTTCAAGGTCTCAGAGACTGTCAACAAGTATTTATCAATATCTCCAAATTATAATCACTCAGTTCCCAGTACTGAAAAATAGTACCCTTTTTGTAAATTCCCATTAACAGACTAAACTGTTCAGATAGTGTTAGGTGTTTCATCTCACACTCAAAACTGAAGTGTTGGACTACCAAAAATATAACTGACAGTGGATACTGGTTTTAAGTATGGATCCCTGGAATAGTGGCAGAGAATTCTACAGAATCAAGGAGGAATCATTTTTGAAGAAAATTTGTCCACAAAGGAAGTGTTTTCCTCACAATGCATAAATCACTAATGTGCTTCAACAACGCTTAATGTGCTTTGGCATCAAGAATCTCAAGGCAGCCACAAGCAAACTTCAGCAAATCCAGTAACTGTAAGTGTAGTGCCATCTTCTTCACAAGACGCCTGCCTTAGCAATGACAACTTTGTGACAGAGGCATGTACAACCTTGACAAAACCGGGAACTGCTAATCCCCCCCCCCCCCCCCACTGGCTTTACCTGCTCCAAAAGATGAGCCAAGCAATGACTGGAACAATACACTTTTCATGAGACAATACTGTTTTATATCCTTTTAGATCATATCTCAATAATGATATCAAGGCCAATTCTCGGGCTCATAATGATTCTCGCTGTCCCATATTTATTTCGTTATTTGCTTATTTAAAATACTTATATCCCATCTTTCTGCTAAAAAGGATTCAAAGCAGCTTACATCATTAAAAAGAAACTATATTAAAAAGCTAAAAACAATAGTATTACAATATTTCAAAAGAATTTAACAAATATTGTCTTAAAATGGTACATACGGTACTAAAAACTCATTAAAAAGCAGAAAGGCACAAACAATTCCATTTAAAAAAGCTCTCAGACAGACAGTCATTAAAGGAAAGCCTGCCTGAATGGATGGGCAACAAAGATAGTGCCAGCCTGAACTCCCATGGGAAGGAGTTCCAGAGTTTGGAAGCAATGTCAGGGAAGGCACTCTCCCATGTCCCCACTAAACACACCTGTGAGCGTAGTAGGACCAAGAAAAAGGCATCCCCTGGTGGTCTAAAAACCTGGGCAGGCTCATAATGGGAGATACAGTCCTTGAGAAAAGCCATTTACATGATTCAAGAAAAAGGAACATCATTCTCTAAATAATGCCAGACATCCTTTAATGCAGGGGTCGTCAACCCCTGGTCCACGACCTGGTGCCAGTCCGTGGGCTTGCCAGAACTGGGCCGTGAATACAGATCTCCGCCCCCCGCGCGCTTGCATTGGGGGCATGTCGCGCTCACGTGGGGGATGCCCCCGCGCATGGAGCCCGCTCCCCCCAAATGGTCCGCGGCCCCAAAAAGGTTGGGGACCGCTGCTTTAATGGATGACATCTGGTTGCATAACTATGCTTGCATAACTTGAAGCTGCACAAGTGACAGCAAAATTCATGCCAAGGCAGAAGTTATATCCAACAAGCAGTTCTACAGGTGTGTTGGACAACTAGTTGCACAAGTAGTAACTGCATAATCAATTGCACAATCAGGCACACAATATGGACTGCTTGGTCATGAGTCCCTGTGAACTTCCACAGGAATAATATTTCAGCCAATGCTTTGCGATATATATGTAAATTGTTATCTCCAGTATATTATTCTCCATTGAAGGGCCTAATTACTAAAAATAGATCTTGTGGATCGTCATTTCTTATCCAAGTTATATATATATATATATTTCCCCTAGAGTAAGGTAAAGGTAAAGGTTCCCCTTGACAATTTTTGTCCAGTCGTGTTCGACTCTAGGGGGCGGTGCTCATCCCCGTTTCAAAGCCATAGAGCCAGCGTTTGTCCGAAGACAATCTTCCGTGGTCACATGGCCAGTGCAACTTAGACACGGAACGCTGTTACCTTCCCACCGAGGTGGTCCCTATTTATCTACTCGCATTTGCATGCTTTCGAACCGCTAGGTTGGCGGGAGTACTCCCCTAGAGTACTAGCATGAAAATCAAAGTTAGTACCCCAGAAAGTATCCATATTTTCTGTTTTTATGATATTTATTCAGATCAAGGTTGAGTAAAGTGTGGTCCTCTAAGTTGCTGGGCAACTCTAGCATTCTTCACTATTTGCTATACTACCTGGGAATGACGGGAGCAGCAGTCTAACAACACCTGAACAGCTGCACTTTGCCAACCCCAACCTGGAATGCTTAGTGGACCTAGTGGAGCATAACAGCTTGCAGCTCAGTCTTGTGCATGTTAACTCAGAAGTAAGTCCCACTGTGTGTTCAACTTGGCTTTCTCCTTACAAAGTATATTGAAGATTTCAGCCTAAAGCATTGAAATATAAATATAAATGCCCTCTGTTCAAATCAAGCCTCTGTTAGAAATTCACAATGCAGCCTTAGGCATTTACTAAACCTCTGAAACCTACCCCTTACTAGTCAGATGTCCAAGTGGAGGATGCAGCTTGCCCATAATGAGAATGCATATAAATGCATGCTTACAAATATGAAGGCATCCTGCAGGGTTTACAGTCTGCCCTTTCATACACTGCAGCTACCAAGATTGATTCCAAATTATTGATCTGGTAATAAATATTAGTAACAGGCTTTTTGATTTTAAATCAGTGGAGGACAACCTATTACACAGTGGATGGTTACAGACAGAGGTGGGCAGTTTTGTGGTTTTGGGCTACAGCTCCCAGAATTCTCCACGCAGCACAGTCTGGCCAAGCTGTCTGGGGGATTTTGGGGAGATATAGTCCAAAAACACTAAGCTTTGTGTTAGTCAAAGAGTACAGCATGCAGAATACAGCCATCAAGAACTGTACGCAGGTGATGATGGCAGACTTAGCCAGTGACCTTGCTATTGAAAACAAGAGAACTTACAAGTGTGTTTTACTTTAACCGGTGAAACACCAGACAACAGGGCTCATTTTGATGCCCAAAATGAAGGATAAGATAGCACCACTTCAGATTTTATACCTGAAGGCAAACTAGACAGACTTGAATCTTCCTTCTACCCTAGCAACAGAGCAACACTGTATCCTGCATTTGAGAGCATTGGGGGTGCATGGTAGATGGTGTGGTGTCGCATACACAATTCCAACCCATCTTAGCCCTCAGCATCTACTTTGAGGCAGCCATCTTACTTTGTCTAATGGAAGGGTTGGACCTGCTGATGAATATAGTACTCTTTACTCTGCAGAGGATATATTCATTTTATTGGCTAAGACGTCCCTGTGGGAGTTCAGCAGAAGGAGTTCTTTCCCCACTGACTCACTGCATGGTCTCCGGCAGGTTAATGTTCCATCTGCAAAGCAAGGATAATAATACCACCATAGTGGGTGTTGCAGAACTGAATTTACATCTGTAGAATACTTTTGAAATTGGTCCAAAAATAAAGGTGAACATAAGTCGCTTTCTTTCCACATTACACTGATGTTTATTGTTTAAGACTCAAAGGAAGGAATAATATACATTTCCAATAAATCCTTGCCAAGGAAGGAGTTGTGCTCTGTTAGATTTTTGCTCTGTGATTCTCATGTAATGGTGCTCTATTAGAACTACCAGTCAGCTAGTCTCATTCAGTTCTAAGCCTTCCACAGATATATATGAGCCATCTGTGATTTTGGCACTGACCAGTAAGTAAGTAAGTAAGGAAGGAAGGAAGGAAGGAAGGAAGGAAGGAAGGAAGGAAGGAAGGAAGGAAAAATTATAAACTATGTCAGACATAGAGAAATCAGAACATTTTTCATACATCATAAACTACAGTTCTTTAGTAAAATCTTAAATATGCTAACGCACCAGCACTACAACACAGAGGAGCCCCTATCATGCACAGAGCCCATGTGTTCTGCTTTATAAAAGTTCTCTATCTGATAGGCTGTGAAATGTCAGTCATGCTGTTTGAAGGTGTCCTCTTTTAGCAGGACTCTACAGTCCAAGCTCAGTTTCAAGAAGGTAAGAAGCTATGAATTTGACCATCATCAGTTAGCTCCTGGGCTACAGATTGAGGAATGCAAGGAAGCATTATTCTAGTTTTACTTCCCAACTTAAAAAAATATAGAAATGTTTACTATAATATTACGTAAATACTAAAGAATGGGGCTTGCTCCATCAGTGTTGGGCATACCACCTACCACTATCTATTGCAGGCAAAATTCTGTATGTGAGCACTAGTGGAGTACCTGTCATGTAGCAGCTTACCATAAATAGTTGCTTGTGCATGGGCTTCTTCCTTAAAGATCAGTATAATAACACAGTAGTTCACAACCTTGGGAAATCCAGGTGTTCTTGGACTGCAACTCCCAGAAACTCTGGGCAGCACAGCTAGTGGTGAAGGCTTCTGGGAGTTGCATCTGGGTTACCCAAGGTTTGGAACCACTGTACTAACACATAGATGTATCTCTGGATGCCCAGACAGCACATTCAACAGAAGAGTACAAGTAGGATGCTCCACAAAAGCTCATGCTATGATAAATCTGTCAGTCTTAAAGGTGCCACATGACGGTAGTTACTTTACTATTTAGACTTAAATCTTCTGGAAAGGCTGACCATTTGTTGCAAGCCTTATTTTTCTTTTGAGAGCAGAGGATAAGGAGTACCAGATCTTTCAGGAGGCTGTACGAAAAGTTGTCCAATATGACAGTCATTGACTGACAAAGCAGCTATCATGTTCTCTAGACTCACAAAGAGAGTATGGCTTAAAAAGAAGCTGATCACATATACCAAGATCCAGGTCTATAGAGCCTGTGTCCTGAGTACACTCCTGTACTGCAGTGAGTCCTGGAACCTTTGTGCATGGCAGGAGAGGAAGTTGAACACATTCCATATGCGTTGTCTCCGACGCATTTTTGGTATCATCTGGCAGGACAAAGTTCCAAATAGAGTAGTTCTAGAACGAGCTGGAATTTTTAGCATGTATACATTACTGAAACAGCGACGTCTACGTTGGCTTGGGCATGTCGTGAGAATGGCTGACGGTTGGATTCCAAAAGATCTCCTGTATGGAGAATTAGTGCAGGGAAAGCGCCCCAGAGGGAGACCACAGCTCCCACAGATACAACGATATCTGCAAGCGGGATCTGAAGGCCTTAGGAATGGACCTCAACAGATGGGAAACCTTGACATCTGAGCGTTCAGCCTGGAGGCAGGCGGTGCAGCATGGCCTCTCCCAATTTAAAGATACCCTTGTCCAGCAGGCCGAGGCAAAGAGACAGTCCCGAAACCAGCAAAATCAGGAAGCTGGACAGGGGACAAACTGTATTTGTCTTCAGTGTGGAAGGGATTGTCAGTCTTGTATTGGCCTTCTCAGCCACACTAGACGCTGTTCCAAGACCTCTATTCAGAGTACGTTACCATAGTCTCTCGAGACTGAAGGATGACTACCTATGACAGTCCATATATTATGTGGCTCTGCGAATTTATGCCTTTCATCTGGAAAGGGAACTGGATACCGGGGGCAGCCCACATCACGACTGAAGTGAATTCTTCACCTCTCTTGCAGCTACAACTTCCTTACATGTTCATTAAACCTTATGTTGTCTGAACAGGAAATGTGAGAGAGGCACTACTGAGCAAATGGAAGAGCAAGTTTTAGATGAACACAGGAACAAGATCTTGGTAAGCACCTGAAACTGGCACCCAAACACAAGGTGTGCATCTTCTGAAAGAGGATACAACTATTGAAGCATCAGGCACTGTATTTCAACATGCTTTGCGGCCCTCTGTATTTTTCTCAGTACTCCCAAAGGACAGTGCAAAAAACAAAGGCTTATTAAAATGATTCATTCACCTGTCTCACTTACATAATTCCTTCTTCTTTTTCATGCTTACACAAATCTTATACAGGAGGGAAGTGACATTTTCTCACAACAACAAAAGAATGAAGCAGGTACAACTAACTAGGAAAACTGACTTAAAAAACTGATTGAAAACTGCAATTTATTTTTGTGGTACCTTTGAAAACACTTGTCTTGTATTTCACTATAATTGCTCATGGTCAGGCCCAGCCCTAACATTAGACAGAGTGCATCAATTGTTTCAGAAGGCAAATGCTAGGAGATTGCAATAGCCGCCTCTGTGTTTTTCCTTGTGAACTCTACATTGTACTCTGTTGGAGAAAACAGACACACACCTGTATATGACACACAGTCTTTTATGAGTTCCCTAAAGCTAGCCAGCTAGTTCAGGAGAAATGGAGACTATAGTCCCATTCCTAGTGTTGAAGGAAGAGTCAGTGGCCAATTCCCCTTGCTTGAGTACACTGAAGGCAAAAACAATATTGTTTGCCTCGCTGATCCATAGGAGGGTAGTTTATTGAAAGGTTCCTCCTATAGAATCTAATGGGTAGTAAGACCACCCTTCCAATGCAGCAGTGGGGTGACTCCCAGCAAGCAGCATGACTGAGAAGATGTTCCTTTCTGCTTTCCAACCAAAATGCACATAGTGAAACTGATAACAGTGGTAGGAAGAACTCTCTTGCCTTCTTTCTGCTCTTCCAGTCCCAGAAGTCTGCCTGGGGGATCTAGGTGGCTTCTGTGGTTGGGAGTCCTGAGGTTATGAAAAATCTCATCCCTATGTCATGAAAACTGGCCAAATTCCTGTCAGGCATTCCAGTCCAAGGCTAGGGATTGTGATGGCTGGGGGGCAATAGGGATAGAAAGAATGCTCACTAAATTCCTTGTTCTTAGGATGTCTTGAATGATGAATCCCCAGAATGAGGAATGTTAAAGCTCCACAGATTTCCTCACTTATGTCCAGAAACAAGACGAAGGCTGTCCCACAGTCATCTCTGTAATTTGCACAAAACTGGTTCTTGTATGACTGTTTAAAAAAGGTGCCAACAAACCACCCAATGCTACAAATTCTTAAAGGAGCAGTCCTCCTAGTTTGGGGCAAATCACACAATTCTGCAAAAGAATGACATTTATTGTTCAACTATAGGCAACTTTGCACAAAGGGGGGGGGATGTTGCTCCAGCCATGATTTTTGCCAATGAATAACTTAATAGAGGGTGCGAAGAATTGAGGAACAACATTTTTTTTCCTCTCTGACCAGAATAATAAGGAAAGATAGTTATGTCTCTCATTTTTCAATGTAACATTAGGACGAGATGAGTGAGGATTCACATCCTTGCAGACAAGAAGAATAGCAGCAATCGGTCTCAGCTGCATGAGAGTATCTACTTTTTAAATCAGTGCCATCTAGCCAAAAGTATTCTAAGTTATTGTGCAGACTTCTAGTTGGACTTAACTACTCACATCTTCACTAACCTGCAGTTTTTGTGAGGAAGACAGGTTGACCTGAAGGGCTCCAGGTATCTCAACAATCAAAAGAGGACATTAGGGAGGGCAATATATTTTGTAACATAATGGGGTACAATCTTTAAGTTAAAATTCTAAACAGCTGTGAAGATCAGCAGAGAAGGGAGAATGCCATACGCCTTATCGGTCTCCTGCAACCGGTTTCACGTATTATTAACCTTAAAATTTAAGTAATACTGTAGTTCTTTAAAATGTAATCCACTTTGCTGACTTCAGATGCTATTTTGTGAAGTGGCAGGTTATTTTGAAATGGCTTATTTGTATTTTGAATGCAAGCGAAACTGTGGTTAGTTTAAACATTAAAGCTACCTATGTATGTTGAGCAGGAACTGGGCTCAAGGAACAGCATCCCTCTATCTTTATGATTAACAAATGGTCTTACACTTACCTTTTATATAAAAGCTACCAACTCAAGTAAACAGATGTAGGGGGCAGATTATTTGAGGATGTAGGTTATAAGTACTGCTTTACAAAGAACATTACTGATATGGCAAATGTTGAATTATTCTATCACTGGGGATGGGTTGAAAAGGGGCTAGTTATAAAAAATTGTTTTGTGCACAGATTTAACAGCATTTCCCTTGAAGGATTCCACTAGGTGCCTCATGCTTGGCCTAATACAATATCATTTTATTTATTATTTTTACCTCTTTTAAACATTTTACCTTATCCAAAAAACTCAAGTGAGTAAACCATAGAAGCCATAGCTCAGAGGGAGAGCACAAACCTTAACTTCTTCATATAATCTCCCTCTCTCCCTCCTCCGTGTGTGTCCACAAACTTGTGCAAGTTTGTGTGTGTGTGTGTGTGTGTGTGTGTGTGTGTGTGTGTGTGTGTGAGAGAGAGAGAGAGAGAGAGAGAGAGAGAGAGAGAGAGAGAGACCATACTCACTTATTTGCCACAGTAAGTTCTCCTTTTCTCTTTTTAAATATTGGTTTTTCATTGTTACATTATACAATGCATGTTTTATTTCTGAAAATTCAACTCAGGTCCAAATAAGACATTACATTAAATTTATCTTTGCTTTCAATGTGCATTTTTAGAATGTAAAATGCCACTAGGGACATAATAATTTGGCTCACAGGAGGAAGGTGATTTAACCTCTTCCTCCCATGTTGCAGTCTCAACAAAAACAACTCTGAGGCTGCTGTTTACACTGAAATGACACCTCCTTGCCCATTAGAATCAATGTAACTAAGCTTTTAACATGATGCTTAGTTTGGTGTTCAGAACAGACTTAGAACCTGCAGAACTTTTATTATTTTAATATTTTATATAGCCGGGGAGAAGAACTTAATTCAGCCTGCAGACAGCCTGAATCCAACCCACAGCAGGTCCAAAAAAGGACCATCCCCAAAGACCCTCCTCCTCAGTGAAGAGAAGTAATATTCGGACAGCCCTCTTGCTTTCCTCTACATTTTGACAGTAAGCAGATGGGAGAGTACTATGTTATTTCCAGTCAGTGCTGCATTCCTCCATGCCCTCCCATCCATTGTTTGCCTCGTCACTTGACTGAAGATATCACAGGAATTGCCTTCCTGAACCCCACAACATTCAGTGGAACAATTAGGGGAAGGGACATTCTTCATGCAGGAGAAAGCACAGAGTTCCATGCCTCTCTCTGCAAAGAGAAACTAGAAATGATTCAACATTGAGCTCACTGGCTTTGTCCCTGTGAGGTTATCTAGCCCCATGTACCAAGAGCTCTCCAACTCTGTCACATGGATTGCTTCATCTCACACAACCAGACTGTACTCACACCTTCTCATGTATTTCTTTAAAAGTCAATGTCCACTGTACGTCACCACAGTGATTTGCTATGTCAGTAGTTTACTCTTGTGATATGTCTGGAAATGCCTGACAGATAGTATGTATTATCTACAAAAGTCAGGACCAGCTCATTCTTCATACTTGCCACAAGTAAGAAAAAGTATCATTCAAATGTTCACTAGAATACATATGCAACTTGGTATAAATAGGCACATAAGAGTGGAGCAGTGAGATGCAAGTAGTCAGCCTCTGTGCCATAATCTGGCCTGCATCCCATCCTGTTCTTGTAGGATGTGTCATAAATATCCACTGCTTGTACCACATTAATGCTGGAAGTGTATATGTGGAACAAATTTGAACATTACTCCGTAACTTAAATGGTTCTCCTCTTGGATGTATGGGGTGGGGGCTCTCAATATTAGTTACTGGGGAACATGAACAGGAGTGGACCATTTCATTCTTATCTTGCAGGTTTTCCATGGCCATTGTGGGAATGGGAAGGCAGATTTCATCAGCCTTTGGTGTGATCCAGTATGGTTCATCTTATATTCTTAACCTATTCACAAGTTGTTTATAACTTGGCTTGACAGTAGATTGTTGTAAAAAGAAAAAAGAGGCACTTTAATGCTCCCATATTGTTAAGTGTTTCGACTTTTTTCCCCCCAGTGCTTTCAATATCCCCACTTTGTGCTCCTGCCTTCATCATGTGCGGTTATCAAGACAGAACCACAACACCAATGCCCCAGAAAAAGAAAATTAGCTGCTTCCGCTTTCTAAAAGCCATGCTTGACTGTAATTACTTTTACACTTGCTTGGGAAATCAGGCAGTATTCTCAGGAGGTGTTTTTTTTTTTTTTAAGGGTGGGGAAAGAAAGTAGTGGGAAAATTGAGAGGAAAGGTAAATTGGATAAATCCAATTAAAAGTTATGTTTCTTCACTGAAGTTTTTGGACATGGCAGAGACTAGTTGAGAAAGAGAAAAAGAGAAAATACACACATACATACACATACACACACCTAATGCATTACTTCTCTAGTCCAACCATTTCAGACATTAGTCCTAAATCTAACGCTGTTATCAGTCATCAGAGAAAGCTTTTATCTAGACAAGCCCGCAGGAAAGTGAAGTCCTTCCAGGAAGAGCTTAAAGATGAAGAATGGATATTTACCAAGTAGGGTAGTACAGAAGGAGCTAACTAAGTATTAGTTACACTACAGCTGTAACACTTGTATTACTATTTGGACTTGGATAACAAAACACAACAGCAAAGTGTGGATGGTATCAAAACCACTATTGGTTCTCTTGGGAAGCAATACAGTGAATAATATGCTCATACATTTGCAATACACTTTGAGAATAGGTGTTCCATTTTGTTACACCCTTTATCTGGAGTAACAAAATGCCTATTAGCTAGGATCTGAGGCAACCCCCCCCCCCTCCTTTCTTTCACAGGATCAAGCCCTAGCAGCACTTTTTTTTTCCATATGTCTACATTGAGGGCCATTTCATATGGTTTATGGGAATGAACCCACATATGAAATTACAGCAAATTTATTCTCAGCTGGGAACTGGAGTCAAACCTGATTTTGATCAGTGAACAGACCTGTATGACAAATTTGTTTTCACACACTTACTTCTGAGAGTCATGAATACTTCTACATTTTTACGTATGCACAAGTGTGAAGAGGTCCCAATGGTTCACTGTGCTTACTTCTACCAATATCTAAAATGATTCTTGCACGATCTCTTTCAGCCATCAGGCAAGGAAGGAAGGCCAGCGTCCTCCACATATCGATGCAAACAGAAGAACTTGACCTTTCTTGATGGAAAATGCACATTTAAATAGCTATTAAAATAAGAGCAGGTTTCCTTTTATTTTTATAAAGAAAAAAATGATGATGAAACTGCCACTACAGTTGCTGTTATATCAGTTGCAACAACTATACGATAAACAAAAATGCTTTGGGGGGGAAACAAAGCTGTGTTACACTGCTGCTAATTATGAACTCCATCTCTGATAAATTGTTGGATAATTTCTCCTTTCCCCAGAGAAATTGAGTGAACCAATCTCTCCCTTCACCCATAATTTCTCTTCTCACCAGTTAGGTGGAGATTATTGGATACACAGGATGATGTAGTTGGTAGAGTAACAGACTAAGATCCAACATGAGAATCACTGCTTGGAAACTCATTTGGAAGGATTGGAATTAATCAAACCACTCCTTAAATGTCTCACCTTGAAACCCCTATTAGGATTCTTGTAAGTGACAGCATTACCCCTTCATGGATTGCTGCCTTGTCGTGGCAAAGGGGCTTGAGTAATTCAGAGAAGCTATGGGCTATGCCATGCAGGAACACCCAAGATGGACAGGTCATAGTGGAGAGTTGTGACTAAACGCGATCCACCTGGAGCAGGAACTGGCAAGCCACTCCAGTATCTTTGCCAAGAAAACTCCATGGACAGAAACAAAAGGCTAGAAGATATGATGCTGGAAGATGAGCCCCTCAGGTCGGAGGGCGTCCAACATGCTACTGAGGAAGAGCGGAGGACAAGTCCAAGTAGCTCCAGAGCTAATGAAGTGGTTGGGCCAAAGCCGAAAGGACGCTCAGCGGCGGACGTGCCTGGAAGTGAAAGGAAAGTCTGATGCTGCAAAGAAAAATACTGCAATAGGAACCTGGAACCTGGAATGTAAGATCTATGAACCTTGGTAAGCTGGATGTGGTCAAACAGGAGATGGCAAGAATAAACGTTGACATCCTGGGTGTCAGTGAACTAAAATGGACAGGAATGGGCGAATTCAATTCAGACGATTATCATATCTACTATTGTGGGCAAGAATCCTGTAGAAGAAATGGAGTAGCCCTCATAATCAAGAAAAGAGTGGGAAAAGCTGTACTGGAATACAATCTCAACAGGAAAAGAGCTTGATTGAAACCATATGAGCTTGATTGACACCATAAAGAAAACTACAGGCTTGAGTTTACAAGAGCCGAGCAGGGCTGTTGAGGACAGGACATTTTGGAGATAAGAATTACCATTAGTCAGAGTTGACTCGATGGCATGTAACAACAAGTACAGGAAGCAGCAACAAAAACCATCCCAAAGAAAAGGAAATACAAGAAAGCAAAGTGGCTGTCCAACGAGGACTTACAAATAGCAGAGAAGAGAAGGGAAACAAAATGCAAGGGAGATAGGGAACGCTATAGAAAATTGAATGCAGATTTCCAAAGAATAGCAATGAGAGACAAGAGGGCCTTCTTAAATGAACAGTGCAAAGAAATAGAGGAAAATAATCGAAAGGGAAAAATCAGAGATCTGTTCAAGAAAATTGGAGATATTAAAGGAACATTTTGTGCAAAGATGGACATGATAAAGGACAAAAATGGGAGGGACCTCAGAGAAGCGGAAGACATCAAGAAGAGGTGGCAAGAATACACAGAGGAATTATACCAGAAAGATCTGGATGTCCCTGACAACCCAGATAGTGTGGTTGCTGACCTGGAGCCAGACATCCTGGAGAGTGAAGTCAAGTAGACCTTAGAAAGCATAGCTAACAACAAGGCCAGTGGAGGTGATGGCATTCCAGTTGAACTATTTAAAATCTTAAAAGATGACGCTGTTAAGGTGCTACACTCAATATGCCAGCAAGTTTGGAAAACTCAGCAGTGGCCAGAGGATTGGAAAAGATCAGTCTACATTCCAATCCCAAAGAAGGGCAGCGCCAAAGAATGCTCCAACTACCGTACAATTGAACTCATTTCACACGCTAGCAAGGTTATGCTCCAAATCCTACAAGGTAGGCTTCAGCAGTATGTGGACCGAAAACTCCCAGAAGTACAAGCTGGATTTTAAAGGGGCAGAGGAACTAGAGACCAAATTGCTAACATGCGCTGGATTATGGAGAAAGCCAGAGGGTTCCAGAAAAACATCTACTTCTGCTTCATGGACTACGCAAAAGCCTTTGACTGTGTGGACCACAGCAAACTATGGCAAATTCTTAAAGAAATGGGAGTGCCTGACCACCTTATCTATCTCCTGAGAAATCTATATGTGGGACAGGAAACAAGAGTTAGAACTGGATATGGAACAACTGATTGGTTCAAAATTGGGAAAGGAGTACGACAAGGCTGTATATTGTCCTCCTGCTTATTTAACTTATATGCAGAATACATCATGTGAAAGGCTGGACTGGATGAATCCCAAGCCGGAATTAAGATTGCCGGAAGAAATATCAACAACCTCAGATATGCAGATGATACCACTCTGATGGCAGAAAGTGAGGAGGAATTAAAGAACCTCTTAATGAGGGTGAAAGAGGAGAGCGCAAAAAATGGTCTGAAGCTCAACATCAAAAAAACGAAGATCATGGCCACTGGTCCCATCACCTCCTGGCAAATCGAAGGGGAAGATATGGAGGCAGTGACAGATTTTACTTTCTCGGGCTCCATGATCACTGCAGATGGTGACAGCAGCCACAAAATTAAAAGACACCTGTTTCTTGGAAGGAAAGCGACGACAAACCTAGACAGCATCTTGAAAAGCAGAGACATCACCTTGCCGACAAAGGTCCGCATAGTCAAAGCTATGGTTTTTCCAGTAGCGATGTATGGAAGTGAGAGCTGGACCATAAAGAAGGCTGACCGCCAAAGAATTGATGCTTTTGAATTGTGGTGCTGGAGGAGACTCTTGAGAGTCCCCTGGACTGCAAGGAGATCAAACCTATCCATTCTGAAGGAAATCAACCCTGAGTACTCACTGGAAGCACAGATCCTGAAGCTGAGGCTTCAGTACTTTGGCCATCTCATGAGAAGAGAAGACTCCCTGGAAAAGACCCTGATGTTGGGAAAGTGTGAAGGCAAGAGGAGAAGGGGACGACAGAGGACGAGATGATTGGACAGTGTCACCGAAGCTACCAACATGACTTTGACCAAACTCCGGGAGGCAGTGGAAGACAGGAGGGCCTGGCATGCTCTGGTCCATGGGATCACGAAGAGTCGGACACAACTTAGCGACTAAACAACAACAAGTGACAGCATAAAACACATCAAGTACATAACAACTTTGTCACAAGTCTCACCACATCCTCATCAGAAAAAAACTGAACTGTCAAACTGCTACTCACAGATGAAATAAAAATGGTCACCATCACTTGCAAATTGCTGTAATAAATTGGATGTGGTCATTTAAGCCCATCCCACAGTGTTAACAGATTAATACAGAAATGCAGCAGAACTGTAGACAAGGCCATATGGGGTTAAGTACAATTGTTTGTCCCAACTACAGCAGACTCACTAAACCAATGGAACTTACATAAGTATTGACTTTATAAGTCTTATTGATTTAATGGGGTACTCTAGTTCAGATCAACAACTGGATTCATCCCATGAAAGTGATATGCATGGAAAAGCAATTCACTCATTTTTGTATGCCAAACAGGCTCACTGAACTGTGTGAAACATTTTCCATACTGCTCTTCAAATTCATTATGTATCATTCCACCCATGTTACAAACTCACAGTCTCACTATTCACAGATTTCTATTACTCCCTTACTTTCTCCCTTACATTCCTCTTTAATCTAGATTCCTTCCTAATTAAAACAAATACAAGGAAGCAATTAACATCTTGATGGAAACAGATGGTGAAATGGCACAACCCTTTTATTGCATCAAGATCTATCTTGCTCTCTTCACTAAGTTTCTGTTCTTTAATTAAGCACTACTGTATGTACACTCAATGAGCTGCAGAGTGGGCTTATCAAATTAGTGTTTCTAGAAAGCTAAATGCTACAGGATAAGCTTATTTTGATTATCAAGATAGAAGAAAGAATCAAGCCCTGGTATATCTGAAAGATAGGTCAGGAAAACAACAAGGTAAAGTCCTACTACAAGAGGAGTGAAAGAACAAGACATTCACAGAGATTCTTAGAAGTAGCATAATGATTGGAACTGGGGGCCATGCTAGAAGAGAGAGAACAAATTGCTTCCAAACCCCTTTTACCTATCACAAAGAATACAGGAAAGTTTTTTACTGTAAAATTTCTATTTACATTTGTATTACTATCTTTCTATTTCTGTTAGGTTTATTCTAAACTTATTGGGCTAGATCCAATGCTAGACGTTCATTAGCAGAAGCCAGAGGTGCTTGGTTTCCCCACCACCACCTTCTCATGGAATCCACCTGTTCACCTTTAGAACTTGCTCTGGATGGCTAAGAAGTCCTCCAGAGACACTTCTGGGGAGAAGGGGGAAGCATGTTACTTTACTATTTCTTCAGTACCAGCACCACACTCGATTTAGACATTTATTTATTTTTATATTTATTTTTAATCTTTGCTATCTCTTACATACATACATCTAAGTGGCACTCTGACAGGTGCTTGTTATTTCACTATATTTTTCCAACTACCAGATGACATTGCTAAACCTGCATACACCAATATTTTGCATGTGTATCTAGTACATTTTCAGCCCACAATGATCCTTTTTTGTTGTTCTTGTGTCTCTTCTCACAATTTGTTGCCTCAGAACTATTGTGTGAACATGGCTGGGTATGTCTTCAGAACATAGGTCAAGATACAGTGAGGTACAGTGTGAGGGTAAATGCTTTTGGCTCTTTCTTACATAGGTTTGCACAGCTACTAAAATAACAATAATCTTTCTTTTAAAAATCTACAATAATTCTATTGCTAGATCAGTTGACAGCTTTAAGTCAAATGACTGCTCCAGTTTCTTACTAAAAACATTTTGCACTATACTGATATATTGCTAAACCATTTCAAATGCTACACCTTTACTCATCTTTTTCCTTAAGGATGCTGAATTACTGGGTGTATGCAATGGAAGCAATACGTGTATAACAAAACATTTTGATAAAGATAGCTCAGCGATTTAGGTATCTGGGTACAGAGCCAGAGGTTGGGAGTTTGATTCCCCACTGTGCTTCCTTGACAGGGACTGGACTCAATGATCCACTGGGCACCTTCCAGCTCTTATTTTATTACTAAAGCTATGTCTCCAAAAACTGTAGTTTATACTCACATAGGCACCAGGGTAGACAGGAGGTAGGCAGGAACAAGATGTGTAAGGGAATGTAAAAGATGGGAAGAAGGTGGTGATATTGACAGGGGATGATAGGTGGGAGGCTAAAGAAGAAACACTGCTGACATCACCCTCTGTGCAGACAGTTTAAACACAGCGTCCTGGGCTAAAAAAAACGTGGTTGAGTGACTCTTACAACTGGTATGATCTGCTACAATGGCATGCAGAGCAAGTGCATTAACAAAGAACAATCACCCTGTCTGGTCATTCCCGTAAATTTGGAATTTCATTTTTAAATTACTCCATTTTATTTTCTTATGACACCCACTATAACATAGTTAATATCTACTTACAGAGCCAGTCTATTTGTTATACTACACAATTCCACTACTATCTAGAGATGTAGCAGTAATCCACCAGCTTTGATTTCCAGTATAAACATTGCTGCAGATGGTACTGACAATTAACCCAAACATATCTGAGTCAATCCGATTTTGTTTCTGTCAAATAAATAATTAATCACGAGCTGACTGCTTCCCAGGCTTAGAAAGAGGGAATCCAAACGAACATGAGAAGATGTTTTGTACTGTTACATTACTCAATTGCATGCACATCATTTGCATTCTGTGGTGGCACCTGGTGATGTAGAACAGTGTCCTTTTTGAGATCCACCAGGCCCAGGTCCTCATTTTAAGCCAATTTCCTTTTTAAGGAGAAAATAACAAGAACTGAATTTTTAAAATGTTATTTAAGGAAATTTGGTTTTGTTTCAATTTTGTTTTAATTATGATGCTTACTCGTCCTCAGTAATTAAAACTCTTACTCCTTTCTATGTCACTGTTTGTGGTCCTGTTCCTACTGCTGGAATAAACTGGCAGGGGGATTATTGTTGCTGTTTTTATTTGGGCTAAAGTCACGTGGACTTCAGCTCAAATCCAAAACTTTTGTACCAGTTTATGTGTCCTCACTGCCAAGGAAATGAGGGAAGTAACCAGGCGGCCATTGGGTATGTGTCAGCTTTTTTGGCAAGCATGGTCCTATTTAAAAAAAATCCCGCTATCTGGTAAAATGCTGTATCAGATAGCAGGATTAAAAAAAAAAAAGGATGGAGCATTCACAATTCCAATGAATCAATCCAAAATTTGCCACCAAATAAATGGATCTCTGGCAGAGGAGAGGGACGTGGTGGCGCTGTGGGTTAAACCGCAGAAGCCTCTGTGCTGCAGGGTCAGAAGACCAGCAGTCGTAAGATCGAATCCACGCGACGGAGTGAGCTCCTGTCGCTTGTCCCAGCTCCTGCCAACCTAGCAGTTCGAAAGCATGCAAATGCAAGTAGATAAATAGGTACCACCTCGGTGGGAAGGTAACGGCGTTCCGTGTCTAGTCGCACTAGCCACGTGACCACAGAAACTGTCTTTGGAAAAAAACGCTGGCTCTATGGCTTGGAAACGGGGATGAGCACCGCGCCCTAGAGTCGGACACGACTGGACTAAATGTCAAGGGGAACCTTTACCTTTACCTGGCAGAGGAGCAGAAAAACTCATTCCCATGGCACAGTACTTCATGTGTGCATGTACCTTGTGTGTATGCTAAAATTGAAATTGCTGGATTTTTTGTTTAGCAGAACCCAGTACAACAGTGGGTTTTATTGTCAGTGGAATTGAGCCCTATATCAGTAACCTCTTTCCCCCATACCTTGAGACCTGTATGCTGTGGCTATACACAAGGTCCTGGAACTGTTATTGTGGGCTGAGGGCTCAATGCAAACAGGCAAAATGAAATTTGCTTATTTGCCAGTACATCTGCCTCTGGTTATATAATGGATTAAATAAATAAATTATCTGTCACATTCCATGCAATGGTAGTAAAAAAGAGTACCATCTTAGTACACAGAGTTGAGTAACAATAGTATAATAACTGAAGTATAACAGTTGAAGTGATTACAATATGCATACCATGAAAACAATTACAAAGTCATGAATTATATATCACTAAGTTGTTTAAGGCATAAAATGAATATAACATATCAAACTCAACTAAATGCATGCAAAACCCCTAATCCAACACTATTAACTAAAGAGCAAAACCTGCATAGCACTGGTAGTTACGTTAGGAACCAAGCCCTAATCTTGCCTCCTTTCCTATGGCAAAATTTTGTACCACTTCTGTGCATTTGGGGCTACAAACACTGCATTTCCAATTGTTCTAGAATGCAGGCTGCCAGAAGTCAACCACAAGATGGTGAAGATATTTTAGCACTCACAAGGAATCCCCCACCCCAAATATCAACTGCATGGTGTGGCGAGGGCCAAACACATACCACCTCTATGGCACGTCAGCAGGTAAGGAGCATTAATCTTTGGCATAGGTTTAGGTGTGTCATTTGCAAACCATCATGGTATGTTTCACCTAGTGTGGCAGGGCAGACCATTATGCAAAACATCACTAGTTTAGCACAAAATCCTACATAGCTTCGGAGAGAACAGGAAATTGGTGAGTTGTGTTTCCTTTTTTCTACTTATTCCTGGGAATGCTAAATCACAATAGCAGTACATTTTTCCCTTTCTTTTTTTCTGTGTATGAATGATTTCAGTACTCCTTTAAATGATAATTCCAGAGGGGCTCAACTACACAAAATGAATCTTCATCCATTTTAATTTATTGGGGGGGGGGGCTCAGCCCAACATACTCTTGTCTTTCAGGAAGCTGGAGCCCTTCCTACTGGCCACCATTTTTTGACCCATGTACCTGTAAAAAAGTGGAAACCAAAAAGTGCTTTTAGAGTGCAATACTCCTTTATTCACAAAAGTGGTCCTCTGTAGGTTCTAAAGGAAAAAGGAATAGCTCCTGAAATCTACAGAAACTGCCCACTCCCACACGTATAGATTCCATATGTTAAAAAGAGGAGGGTTTCCTTTGGAGAAGTGCATTCTATGAGGACTTAAAGAAGACAAGGATTGGGATAAATAGGTGAGGGGGGTTTCCATAGTTTCAGACAGAATAAAGTTTTAGAAGAGGTTAAATCCCCCTCAATTTGTTTAAGTTAGCAATAAATCCTGCCCCTAGGATTTCTGGTAAGGAAAGGGAGAACTACCTGCAAGCCATTAAAGTAGGGATGTACACTAACACCAACATTTGGATTCAGAAATCAGAATTACAGCCCTTTGGATTCAGAATTTTAAAGTTGGAATTTCTGGATATCCGGAACTCCACTACAGTCAATATGAATACTATATAGTCATTATTTTCCCCTTTTAAAAAACACACACACAAATAGGCAAAACAGTTTAAAAAGATTTCCATGTGTCTTCTGACACATTCCCAGTGATTGTACCAAACAAAAACAGTGCATACCAAAAGCCAGCAGTGCCTAGGTATTAGGAAAAGACTGTAATGAGCATACTGATGAAATTCTGAACAGTGAGAACGCCAGCAAGAAATGCCAGAAGAATTGGGGAAGCAGAGGACAAGTTGCACTGGAAAGTGGGTGAATGCCCTGGGCAGCACTGGCAGGCATATTAGAGCAGTAGATAGCCTGTGGTGGGTGGAAACTGTGCCAACAGAATGGGGCACAGCACAGTTGGGTGAATGAGCGCAATCTGTAACAGATTGTAACCACTTTTATGGTCAGTCTCAATATTATGCATGCAAAAATTTGTGTTTCTGGAGTTTACCATTTCAGAGATCTTTCAGGCCAAACGCATGTGTACACAAATATGCTTTATCCAGCTATTTTTGGACACAGCAGTTCTTGGTATATCTTGATCTAAGTTCTGCATTCAGTTTTGATTGGACCAAGCCCTAGTTCGGGAATGGGCAACACTGGCAGGTCTGAAGCCCATAGGATCTTCTGGAAGCCACATTAACTATCAACAAAATGCAAAAACATAAAACACTTCCCATTTTAAAAGACTAGTGTCTGGGAGATTAGATGGCATAGGGGGTCCTGAGACCTGTTTAAAAGATGAATTGACACTCCTAGACCCTTCCAAGAGTTGTATCTCAAGTTTTTGCCCAAACAAAGAGGAGGCTGAATTAGGGTCAGGTCAGGGGCTGTAAAAAGAGCCAAAGGAGACCATATGCAGTCCTAAAGCTATACTTTGCCCTCTCTGCCTCAACTGACTGAACACAGTGAAACTTGCATATCTTGTATGGAAGATACACATTCAAAATGAACTGGATGGTGTACAATGAAACATTCAAAACTCCTGTTTTCCAAATCACCTACATGTGTAATCATAATTTTTTGTGCAAAGCTACTGGTGGGCAGCATTGTTTTAATCTTTTATTTATCTGTTTGCAAAATATGAGTAAAACAAAATGAAACACCTCACATTATGATAAAACAGAAGCATGAACAAATACACGAATGAATAAAGGAGACATTATGTCAAACTTATAAGTTCAAATGAGTCTTCATACCGTGTTTCCCCGAAAATAAGACAGGGTCTTATATTAATTTTTGCTCCAAAAAACACATTAGGGCTTATTTTCTGGGGATGTTTTTTTTTTTCAAATACAGTAATGTCATCTTCTTCTGGTGGCTGCACAATGGTGGAGGGCAGGGTTTCACTTAACTGGGGCTTATTTTTGGGGTAGGTCTTATTTTCGGGGAAACAGGGTATTTCTAGTCTACATTTGTTCCATTTCCACAATAAACAGTCATGTTAATACAGTGGAACCTCTACTTACAAACGTCCCTAGCTACAAACGATCCAACTTACAAACAGCTCCGGCCGCAATATTTTGCCTCTACTTGCGGCTGGAGCTCCAAGGTATGAACGGGAAAAGGGCGGGAAATTTAAATTTGCTAACCGTTGGTGGTGAAAGAGGCTGCTTCTTTGTAGCTCTTTCGCCCCAACGGTTAGGAAAAGGGAGGCTCAGCCTCCCGGGCTTCCAGCGCCGCCGTGATCGGTGCCTTCGGAGGCCTCCCGGGGGTCCCCTGCCACCATCGGAGACCTCCCGGGGGTCCCCTGCCGCCGCAATCGCTGCCTTCGGAGGTCTCCCAGGGGGTCCCCCGCCGCAATCGCCGCCTTCGGAGGTCTCCCAGGGCTTCCCCACCACCATCGGAGGAAGCCCTGGGAGACCTCCGAAGGCACCGATCGCGGCGGCGGCGGACCCCCAGGAAGTCTCCGATGGCGGCGGGGAAGCCCTGGGAAACCTCCCGGAGGTCCCCCGCCACCGCGATCGCCGCCTTCGGAGGTCTCCCAGGGCTTCCTCTGATGGCGGGGGCAGCGGGGGTGACCCACAGCCAGGAGGCTTGAGCCTCCTGGGTGCTCTGGCGGTGGGCGGTGGGGGCGGTGGAGGCAGCGGTCGCCCAGCGCCGGGAGGCTTGAGCTGGCCGGGTTTCTTCGGCCGCTTGCCTCCCAGCTCACCTCCCGCTCGCTCCTCGCTGCGCTCCGCCATTTGAATTTGCCGCCATGAGCCCACGGAGAGTGGCGCGGAGCAAGCGGGAGGCAAGTGGCCGAAACCCGGCCAGCTCAAGTTTCCTGGCGCTGGGCGACCGCTGCCTCCGCTGCGGCCGGGGGCGAGCGGCCGAAGCACGCCGGCCAGGCTCAAGCCTCCCGCCAGCGGCAGTCACGGCGGCAGCGATTGCAGCGGCGGGGGACACCCGGGAGGCTTTGGACCGGTAAGGTGCTGCTTTTTTTCTTTTAAATTTTTTTTTTCTCTGTGGGTTTTGGAGGGTAGGTTTGGGCTGGGAGGGTATGTTTCTGTGTTGTTTTGTTTTTTGGTGATTTTTTTTGTTTGTTTGCAGTCCCAGCGTGGGACTTGCTCCAATGTTTATTTTCGGATTTGTTTGTTTTTTGTTTTTGTTTTTTTGCAGTCCCAGTGTATGACTTGCAGTGTTTTATTTATTTTTTATTTTTTTTGGTATATTTTTCTTCGGCGGGAACGGATTAATCGGTTTTCAATGCATTCCTATGGGAAATGGTGCCTCTACTTACGAACGTTTCAACTTACGGCCACCGTTCCAATACGGATTAAGTTCGTAAGTAGAGGTTCCACTGTACATAATTTTGAAAGATAGTTGGCACTCAAAATATGTATTCAAATACATATTTGTATGCATTTAATCTGCCAAGAACTGCTCCACAGCGTCCAGAGAAGTGCAAAATCTAATGGCTAGTTAAGTTCTAAGCTACATGCAAGTCCAAGAGAGGCGGATCAGGATATTTCATCAAACAATTTGCAAAGCTCAGATTCCACAGGCTTCCCTAGCTGTGAGGATAGCTACAAGAATGCCCCAAGCATCATGCTGAAAGCCTTTTAATTATCTGAAAATGTCCTCTCAAGCACAGAGGGACTGAAGTGCAACTACAGAACATACATTTTATACACAACTGTGGCTCCAGACTCTAGCATCTCTAGGTAAGACAAGAAAAACCTTTGCCTGAAAGCTTAAGAGAACTAGTGCTCAGTATCAGAGTCTATAAGTAACTAGTTACTTGTAATTACTTCCTATTTCCAATATTGATTGTACAGTTCCGTTTTGCTACTGCTTTAACCTAACAATGGATATTTTTGCTTCTAAAATAAGTATAACTTTTATAGTAAGAGAGGTATTGCTTCATACTATTCAAGTGCTGCTATTCCTTATCCCTGATGTGCCGTATGCTTACCATCCTTGTTCTATAGATCACTCTGACCATAGCTCGGAGGGGGGATAGGAATAGGATTTGGATTTTACACACGCATGTGTGTAACTAAAATACTATGATATGTATCTTTGCTCTCTGTGGAGAAAAATCAGCAGCCACAAAGGGTCTGACATGTCAGAAATATTGACAAAGTAAGCAAAGGTCGGTTTTCCTCTCTGTTCCATAGTACAAAGCCACATATTTGCAGACAGTATTTATCTGTGACTTTCTTCACCATCTTCTGCCTCAAGCCAGAAGCCTGCCTGCTGTCCCTTCAAGTTGGCTTGTTTTGTTTAAAAGGTCAGTTGTATCTTGATGTACACAGCAGCTTCTCTCTCTAATGCAGAAATGCTTTATGATTTAAAAAAAGGTTTCAAAAGCAGAGTAGAAATCATTCTAATATTAAATGATACCTGTACATAAGAAATGTGATTTTTTCCCCAAAACCAAAAATTGGACCAGATTTATTATTTCTACAGCATATTTCATGCTGAAGTGTTATACTAAATTAAAAACTCTTGCATCAGGTCAAGGATATGAAGCCCATGGGCACTGTGACCATGAATGTGCTGCATTCAACACATTATTTGCACTCAGTAATCTCTTTTGATGGTTGCTCTAATTTTTTAATAATTCTTTACACTTCTAAGAGTGCTGTGATCTCATCTGGAATACTGCTTCTATCTCCGGGAGGTTGACAAATGGGAATGGATTCAGAGGACAGAAAGGTTGAAGAAACCATATATTTAGCATATAGAAAACTGAAAAGATACATGATAGCTGTCTTCAGACACCTGAAGTGTTGTCCAATAGAAGAGATCAAAGTCTTGTTCTCAGCTGTCCCACAGGCCTGAATTATATCTTGCAGATTCATGTCACATATACATAGATTTTTGCTGAACAATAGGACAAATGTTTTCACAGTAACAGCAGCTGAACAATGGAATAAATCATCAATTCATTCTCCATCACTGGGACATTTCAGCAGAGGCTGGACAACAAATCCATGTGTTAGTGATGTACTAGTTCTGGATTTCTTGTGTCAAGCAACTGTCACACATAGAAATCCCAGCTACTGATCATCAGTTCTGATCCTAGTGATGAAAAGCTGCAGGACAGGTTACGGTCTTGACAGTATTCCACGTGAGCATATGCATATAGCATGGCACTTGTTGTTGCTATGTGCTGTCAAGTCTCTTCCAACTTATAGAGAGCCTATGAATTAATGACCTCCAAAAGATCCTGGCATGAACAGCCCTTCACAGGTCATGCAAATGAAAAGTAGGTTTCCTTAATATTGAGTCAACTCACTTCATGTTAGTTATTCCTCTTTTCCTATTGCCTTCTACTTTTTCTACAATTACTGTCTTTTCCAGCAAATCTTGTCTTCTGATGTGCCCAAAGTTCAATAGTGCCAGTTTAGTCATTTTTCCCTCTAGGGAGAGTTTAGGCTTGATTTGATCTAGCACCCAATTATTTGTCTTTCCAGCAGTCCATGGTAGCTATAAAGTTGTCCTCTAAATCTGCTTAGTTTGGATGCTTAAGTCCGAAAAGCCTGGTTTAAATTCCTTGTACATGCAGCCATGTTAGTGCTGAATTATGATTGCTTTTTTTTTTAAATCTCCTCATCTTTAACATTTCCATAGCATGCAAATAAAACATGGTCTTCTTGCTGGGAATAGTTTTATCTACTGAACTGAGCTAATGATGATGGAGAAGATCCACACACACCCCAGGTTTTCCCTCAAAATCTAGCAAAATTTGCAAATGTCTTCAATATTCATGACAGAAAGCACTTGAGTTTTTAAATGTTAACTGTCGGAAAAAACAAAATGACAGATTTTCCCATCCCTCCTTCTCTTAAGACAGAGACATGGGGGGGGGGGGGGGGACAAACAGGTTTAACTTTTGGTTTGGGGGTTTGTTGTTGCTGGGTTTTTTCTTGTGCATGGAATAAATGGCAGCTCAGAGGAAAGGGATTTAGATTTGGAAAATGATGGTGGCAATAGGGTTACACAATGTCTCCCACAACTGAACCTAATCCCCGACCAAGCTGCTTTCAATGTGTTACTGCTGTTCTTATATTTAAACACTGGAGGAGATAGTAATCACAGATCTTCTCTAATTTAAACAGAAATCAGTCCAAATGCATTCATTGCTACTTATTTCCAACCCAGTATATACATAATTGCAACCTCAGTCTTAATTAAACTTTCTATTTGGCCATCTAATGCCCTTGGCTGCATATAGTTTTTGCCTTATTATCATGCCCCATTAAGAAAGGTTTTTTTTTCTTTTACGAAATCTCTAAGAGCATTCAGCCCAGAGTCCTGTGCACCTCAAAACCTCACATACTGCACTGCAAACACTGCTTCTACTAGCAAAGCAAGGCAATTCATTGTTTTGCCAACCCTGGGTGAACTGGCATGCATAAAGACAAAACTACAAGTGAAGAGCAAGTCAATAGTCTTAACACAAAACTAGAGCAAACATAGAAAACCCTGATCCAAGATAAACATTTATATTTAAGATTCAAAGTAAGACCTCAACAATTTTCAAAGTAAAAATGTTTCTCCAGGGGAAGATCTAAATTAACTGTCAAGAAGCCCAGAAAATACATAAATGCAACTCTCAATCATTTTTATAGTAATAGGGGAAAAACAGAGCTGCTTATCCTGTGTATACTGTAGTATATATGATGATAATATATTAAATAAGACCATAGCTCAGCAGCAGAAACCCTGCTTTGTATGCAGAACATCTCAAGTTCAATATCCTGTGGCACCCTAAGAAATGACATAGTACAGAGATGGGGAACATTTTACCCTCTTGATGACTACAGCTCCCATAACCCCATGCAGCTAGTCATGCTGGACAGAGCTGGAGGGAACTGTAGGCTAAAACCTCTAGACAGCCATATTTTCCCCATCTATGTCAGAGAAAATAAGTGGGAAAGCATCCACCAGCTGTTACTAGTTAACATAGGCAATAATGGACAAGAAGACCCCAATAGTCTAATTTAGTATATGGCAATTCCATATGACTCTTCCAAAATTCCATTGTTGAACTTTGATACAACAGTCACATGATTGCTACTAACTTTATTTTCTCTCTCTATCAATCCTGAGCAGCATCTAGTAATCAAGAACAAGAGCTTGGAAAGTTTACTTTTTTGAGTCACAGCTCGCGATTCTCAGCCTTTTTTTTTTCTTTTTTGCCATGGCCATAAACACAGTATGAAGGAAATATAGGCCAAATCAGGATTGTCTAGATCACATAATGAACCATATAAGGTGGTGTGTGAAGAATTGTTAACAGTCTGTGCCCCCCTTCAAATGTACCAGGGTCCACAGGGGGGTATACGGCTCCCCATTGGGAATGGCTGTCTTAGACTATAGTGGCCGTGCTGGATGGAAGATTATGGAGCTGCAGTGACAAAAAGTGACCTTCCCTAGCTTTGATCAATTACTTCACTTTGTGTTTCTTCATAGAATCATAAAAAAGTGAAGTTGGAAGGGGCCTACAAGGCCATCAAGTCCAACCCCCTGCTCAATGCAGGAATACAATCATCCACAGGTAGGAAATGGAGTACAGTGGAGTGAAGAAACTGAGCATAAATTTTGCCACACATTATGTCCTGGGATTACTAGATTGCATTAGAGAGAAGGAAAGGAAAAGGGGGTTACTTACCTGTAACTCTGGTTCTTCGAGTGGTCATCTGTGAATTCACACTAATTGGTTAATCTGCACCTGCGCAGAGCAGCCTCAGAACTTTCCAGAGCTCGAGCACATGGTGCCAGGACCTCCCACACGTTGCCCTTAACCCCACCTCCGGCACCAAGTGCCTCAGTTCCATAGAACCGTCCGCCGTTGCACATCAGGCAAAAGACTCACGTTACGGACAGCGGGGAGGAAGGGTGGGGAGTGTGAATTCACAGATGACCACTTGAAGAACCAGATTTACAGGTAAGTAACCTCTCTTTCTTCTTTGTAGTCTCTGTGAATGCACACTAATGGGTGACTAGCAAGCTGACTTACCTGGAGGAGGGATGTCACGAGAGCACAGAAGCCAGGACAGCATGACCCACTGCAGCCTCAGTCTTGGCACGGACATCAAGTCGGTAGTGGGACGCGAAAGTCAACGGCATGGCCCAGGTGGCAGCTCTACAGATATCAGCGAGATCCACCCCTCTGAGGAACACCGTCGAAGAGGCCATGGCTCTCGTCGAGTGGGCTTTAACTGTTTCTGGTAGTGGAACCTGAGCCAGCTCGTATGCAAGGCGTATGGCAGAAACAATCTGGAGATAATCTGGGAGCTGACCGGTGCACCCTTAGAAGTGCCTTGGAAGGCTACAAAGAGCCTCTTTGAGGTGCGGAAAGGTGAAGTGTGAGCAACATAATAGGAGAGAGCCCATTTAATGTCCAGGGAATGTAAAGCTCATTCCAAAGGTGAGGTAGATGCTGGAAAAAAAAGTGGGCAACACAATTGGCTGGTTTAAATGAAAACAAGACCATATCTTGGGAAGGAAGGAGAGGTGTAGGTAGAGTCACTTTGTCGGGATGGAATTGGAGGAAAGGAGGGTCTACTCTCAGGGCTGCCATTTCCCCTGCCCGCCATGCTGAAGTGATGGTGAGGAGAAAGGCAGTCTTCACGGTCAGGAGATGGTCTGACGCTGTGGCCAAGGGTTCAAATGTCGATTTGAACCTGAATCGACTTTTCATAAGTCGATTCAGGACAAGCTGGAGCGATCATTGTGGAGTATTTATTTATTTATTTGTTTGTTTATTTATTTATTTATTATATTTCTATCCCGCCCATCTAGTCATTTCGACTACTCTGGGCGGTGTACATCATACATAAGAAAAACAATTAAAATAACATCAACATCCCAAAATAAAAAATAAATAATCGTTCAAGATGGAGAACAAAAATAAATCAAATAATGCCCGGAGGGAAGGCCTGCCTAAACAGCCATGTTTTTAATTGGCTTTTAAAGACGCCCAGCGAGGGGGCCATACGGATCTCTGAAGGTAAGTTGTTCCATAACCGAGAAGCCACCGCCAAGAAGGCCCGGTTTCTTGTCCTTTCCCTCCGGGCCTCTCTCGGCGTTAGGCTCCTCAGACGCACCTCCAGACTAAATCAAGTGAAACGGGTAGACTTTGGTGGGAGAAGGCGTTCCGTCAGATATCGAGGTCCTAAACCGTTTAGGGTAATCATTAAGACTTTGAAATCGATGCGGAAGCCTACAGGCAGCTAATGCAATGCGGCCAGAGTGGGAGAGATATGACGGTGTTTCCTCACCCCACTAATAAGTCTGGCCGCCGCATTCTGCACCATTTGAAGCTTCCGCATCAGTCTCAAAGGTAGCCCCACGTAGAGCGCATTACAGTGGTCTAATCTCGAGATTACAAGCGCATGCACTAAAGTGGTGAGCGCCCCAACATCAAGATAGGGACGCAGCTGGGCAATCCGCCTAAGATGGAAATAGGCGGATCGGACCACTGACGCCACCTGGGTTTCCATGGTGAGCGCCGGGTCCAGATGTATCCCCAAACTACGAACCTCACTCTTTGCGGTGAGAGTCACCCCCCCCAAATGAGAGGGAGTTTCCCAAACTGCTGATGGTGGGGCCACCCACCCTCAGTACCTCCGTCTTGTCCGGGTTCAGCCTCAACCCATTTTCCTGCATCCATTGCAGTACAGTCTCCAAGCAGCGCTGAAGGGACAGAACAGCATCCACTGTAGTTGGAGAAAAGGAGATGTAGAGCTGTGTGTCATCAGCATACTGATGGCACGATGCTCCACATCCCCTGATGACCCCACCCAGTGGCCTCATATAGATATTAAACAGCATTGGGGAGATGATCGAGCCCTGCGGAACCCCCCAATTGAGGGTCCACAGGGCCAAAACCCTCTCCCCAATCTGTACTCTCTGAGGACGGTCCTCCAAGAAGGATTGGAGCCAAGCAAATGCCAGGCCACCAGTTCCCAGCTCGGAGAGCCTCCTCAGGAGGATACCGTGGTCGACGGTATCAAAGGCAGCTGAGATATCGAGGAGGACCAACAGGGACATTTTTCCCCTGTCGGCCTCCCTCAATAGGTCATCATACAGGGTGACCAATGCCGTTTCTGTACCATGGCGCGGCCTGAAACCCGACTGGAAAGGATCCAGGGCATTTGTTTCATCCAAGTGAGCCTGAAGCTGGTCGGCCACCACCCTCTCCACCACTTTGCTAATGAAAGAAACACTGGCGACGGGCCTGTAATTGCCAATATCATCCAAGTAAGAGGCTTATAGGCTGGGCGCATATTCTTGAGCCCCTGCAAAAACTGTTTCAAGGTGGGGTGACGAAAAAGAGATGCTGCGTGAGAAGAGGGTGGCTGATGGGCCACTATAGCAGCCATATATACCTTTAGAGTCGAGTGGGAGAGACCACGCCGAAACAGGTGAAGCAGGAATTGGAGGACTGCATCGAGGGATGTCGGGCTTACAGGTAAATGGCAGGATGACACAAAGTTGCAGAAAGCTTTCCACTTACAGGGATATGTCAAAGAGGTGGAGCGCTTGCACGCATAACTGAGAACCTCAGCTATAGAGGGGGAAGCCTCCACGCTGTCAGGTGGAGAGAGCCCAAGTCCGGATGGAAGATTTTGCCATGGTCCCAGGTCAACAGGTGGGGAACGGATGTTAGGCAGATGTATTCCAACGCCCTGTCATGGAGCGCAGAGAACCACAGCTGGCGAGGCCACCAGGGGGCTATGAGAATATTTGCGTTCTTGCCGGATCTTGATAATGGTTTTCTGCAGTAGTGGGATTGGAGGGAACATGTACAGCAGGTCTGAGGACCAGCTGGTCATGAAGGCATCCCCCAGGGATAGCTCGCCCACCCCTGCCTGAGAGCAGTAGCGGCTGCACTTCTTGTTGTCTCGTGATGCAAAGACGTCCACTCGTGGGGTGCCCCACCAATGACAGAGCTGATGGAAGATGGTTTTGTCTAGGGCCCATTCGTGAGAGCAGGACTGGAGTCTGCTGAGGTGGTCCGCCAGGGCATTCCCCCAGGGTGCCATATGAACAGCCACCAGGTAGATGTGGTGGATGAAACACCACTCCCAGAGATTGACAGCTAGGTAGAGCAGTGGGAGCGAGTGAGTGCACCCCTGCTTGTTGATATAAAATAATGCTGTTGTGTTGTCCGTTGCAACCTGGACCACTCGACCGGTTAGGAGACGCTCGAAGGCCCGGAAAGCCTTGGTAATTGCCAGAAGCTTAATATGATTGATATGAAGGCGTGCTTCCGCCGAGGACCAGAGACAATGGATTGTGAGGGACTCCAGGTGTGCACCACAACCTGTCGGGCTGGCGTCCGTCGTAAGCTGAACAGAGGGGGACAACTGGCTGAAGGGCCTTCCCACCGACAGATTGGGTAGCCAGTCCCACCAGGATAACTGGGCGGCCAGTTTGACCATGACCTGCAAAAGCTTGGTTGGAGGATTGAGTGCCACAGTGAACAGGGAGAGGTACCTGTCACGTTCCTAGGGGTTTCAGCAGGCAAAAGTCCAATAAACCAGTCCAATATCAGAAGTCCAGAAGATACAAAACAGATGCCTAAATTGCCAAAGCCAAAACACAAACCGTAGTCAGAAGTCAGAGTCCAAAGCCAGGGATCAAGAAAGCAAGGTCCAAGATAAGCAGGAGCGTGGATGCAAGCCAGAGTGTTGACTTGTTGCTTCCACAGGTTTCCAAGTCTCTGGGTACAGATTATATAGCAGCAACAGTCATCTAAACACTTCATCCTGCTAAAACTCAGGGCTGGTCAACCTGATGTTCCTGTGGGAAGCATTCATTCGAGCCTCAGACCTTCGTGTCATGAGTCTCTGCTGAAGCTTATCCCTTACTCTGGCTAGTGGGGGAGGAGAATCTGGTGGTGATTCAGCTGTCTGTGCTTCTAATTGCCCAGCATTTTCCTCAGCTGTAATTAACCTCTCAGATTCCAGATCTTCTTCAGCTGAACTCATGACAGTATCACGCCTGAAGTGACCTCATTTTTAAACAGGCATGCTGTACCACGGCTGTGGTAGATGCCATAAGGCCAAGCAGCCATTGAACTTGAAGGGCTGGTACCCAAGCATCCCGGCGAAAAGAGCGTAGCATGGACTGGATTCTTTAAAATCCTGTCCAGAGGTAGTGAGGCTCAACCCGACGAGGCATCCAGAACAGCCCCGATACAGGCAACCCACTGAGTGGGACGCAATGTTGACTTTTCCAAATTGACCTTCAGACCTAGGGTTGATAGCAGAGATGAAGTCAGCGCCATATGTCGCTCGGCCTGGGCCTCAGACGGCACTACCAGCAGCCAGTCATCCAAATAAGGAAACACCGTGACACCTTGGAGATGCAAGTGCACCGCCACAGGGGATAGACACTTCATGAACACCCGTGGGGCGGTTGACAATTCGAAGGGGAGGGCTTTGAATTCGTATGTCACTCCCCCAACTGAAAACCTAAGAAACCGGTGGTGATCTGAATGGATGCTAATATGAAAATAGGCGTCCTTCAGATCTATAACTGTGAACCAGTCACCTTGTCTAAGCATCTGGATGGTGGCATCCAAAGAGACCATACGAAACCGCCGGGGAGTGATATACGAGTTCAAATTGCAGAGATCAAGGATGGGACGAAGTTCCCCGTCCTTCTTTGGAATTGTAAAATATCAGGAATAAAACCCAAGTGAAACATCCGGATGGTGCAGACAGACAATGGCATCCTTCTGAAGAAGGCCTCGTATTTCATCTTCCAAAGGAGGAGAGGGGGCGGTGGATTTAAGGTTGCCCGTGAGAGGGGAAGTATCAAAATCAATGGCTTAGCCCCGGCTACAATGGAAAGGACCCAGGAGTCTGAGGTGATAGTGCGCCACAAGTAAAAGAAAAGGACGAGACGGACTGAGGGGTCTACTGCTGCTGGTAAAGGAGATGTGTCAAAGAGTTTGCCTGGCATTCCGGTCCGGGCGGCGTGCCTGCTGACGAGGGCGCTGCCTGCCAAATTGCCAAGAGGATGAGGGCGAAGGCCCATAGGCCTGAGGTCTCTGGCAGTCCTGGAAGGATCTTGAAGAATAGGGCCGGCGCCAGGTGCCCCTGGGGTGGTACTGTTGGCTAGAGTAAGACCGGTCGTTTTCCTGAGCTTCAAGAGGTTATCCAAAATTTCATCTGTTTTTTCATCAAACAGGCCGATGCCATCAAACAGCAGGTCCTCAATTCTTGCCCTCGCATCCTCAGAAATTCCCGCCAAGCGAAGCCAAGCATGGTGACGCAGGCAGACAGCTGTGACCAGTTGTTTAGAGGCCACATCCAAAGTATGCCTGGTCGCTATATGCTCCTGGCGAGCTAGGCCCATAGCCTCATGATGAAAGGAGAGGCCCTGAGTACGAACATCCTCAGGTGCCGCCTCCAGGATGGGTAGCGCCAAATTCCATAGGTGGCAATGGTAGGCCTCCATGGCAGCCAAGTAGATGGCTACTCTGAGGACGAAGGAGACCAAAGAATACATTCGTTGACCAATAACGTCCAGCTTGCGGTCCTCCTTGTTATTTGGTGTTGAAGCTGAATGATTTCTAGCTCTATTTTGCGTGGCATCCACCATGAAGGAGTTCGGCAGAGAAACTCCTTCTTCAAGAGTTCTTCAAGAGAAAATCCGTATTTCTTCAAGAGAAAATCCGTATTCTCCCCATAGGTCTTATAAAGGTTTTCCACCCTTCTGGGGATCTGATAGGATGAGAAAGGTTTAGCCCAAGACTCCCTCATAAGGTCTGATAACGAAGGTATAAAACCAAGCTGAAGGGGCGGGGTCTGGTCATGGGCTATATCCTTATGTACCTTGTCTACTTTTTTTGGTGTAGGTTGCTCCACATCACCTTCGCAATGCGAAGAATTAGCTGAGAGTAAGAAGTATAGTCCTCAGATGGAGAGGGAGGATGATTCTCCGTGACATCGGAACCGGGCATGGGAATATTCGGAGGTGAGTCTTCCTCCACGCCAGAGGCCAGTGAATCAGAGTCTAATGGCTCCTGATCGATAGATGGGGAATAATTTCCCCGTCCGGGTGGCAGATGGTAAGCAACGGTATCGACTTGGACTACCATCCTACCCCCATCTCCTCTAGAAGGGGTCTGGGCTGGAGACTGGAACTGCTCCAGAGCCACCTGCCCACTCTCAGGGTCCGATACCGGTCAATAAGCTCACTTGACATCGACCACAGGAGCGTAATCGGGAGGCAGGTGCCTCTTACGGGGCCGCAGCGGTGGAGGATAGAACGTGGCCCCAGTGCCTGCCAGGCGATCCTTGAAGCATCAGCATCGAGGGGGAGAAGGCGAAGGTGAATAGGCATGATAGTAACGACGACGGTAGTACGGGTCGAACCTGTAGGCCCTCGGATAGGAGCACAAATCAGGCTCGAAGTTGTCAGGATCAAAGTATGCTGGACGGTCATAGTAGCGCAGCCTCTTATAGGGCACATAATTGCAGCCAGGGGCCGATCGATGCTGAGGGAGCTCAGACTCGGCCGGAGGCTCAAGGTGCCAGGACATGTGTGTTCTCTTTCTAGGCACCTCTAACGATAGTGATTCTGGTGGCGAGATGGAGACGTGTCCTCCAATCGAGCCCAGAGTTCGCGGGCTAGCCTGTGCCAAATGTAGTGCCTCCGGAGAGGTGTTACCCCAGTCAGGAAAGTAGCTGACGCATGGGCATGGCGGGGCCTCCAGCACCAGACCCCACACAGGGCCGGCTGGTGTTCTTCCCCGAGACAGAACAAACAACGAGAGTGTCCGTCGGAAAGGGCAATCTTGTTGGGGCAGGACTCACATCTCTTAAAGAGGCCCAGAGCGGCCATAAACAACGCTATGGCTCTCCTAAACAACTAACAGTCCCATTTTATTCTTGTAGTCAAACTCACTGCAAAGAGGAATTGTCTAACGATCCGAAATGAAGCCAGGGAGGTCCAAAGAGAAGGTAAGGAAGGTAAGCGAAAGAAATATAGCATGGAAGTTCCTAACGAGGTGCTGCTGCAGCGGCGGCAAGAAAGGAACTGAGGCACTCGGTGCCGGGAGCGGGGTTAAGGGCAACGTGTGGGAGGTCCTGACACCATGTGTTCAAGCTCTGGAAAGTTCCGAGGCTGCTCTGCACAGGCACAGATTAACCCATTAGTGTGCAATCACAGAGACCACGAAGAAGAAGCACTGGGATGTTGTTCTGGGCAGCAGTCACATAACTCTGACATATGTTGTTCCAGTATACAAAAAAGAAATCAACCAAAACTTTTGGTCATTTATTATGTTATGCTTCTTCTCAGACAAGAACATTTCCATGTAGCAAAATCCATTAAATATGTTTTGATTGCACACACATGCATTTCACTGTATACAAACAGTGAAATACATATATGAGCTATTAAACTTGCATGTCAATCTGCACAGAGATAACTGTAACATAGAAGCACTTTCCATGCAGGAATACTGTATTGTGTAAAGCAGCCCTTCAAGTAAGATGTATTCAGGGCTAATGAAAAAGAATTCCTTTTCCCAGAAGCATCACAGCTAGATTCCAAGACACATCCTCTTGTTTGTTTCTTATGAAGATGTTTCTCCAATTTAGACAACAAGTTGGGAATAAATGAGAGTAAGCAACCACATTCCCTTTGCGAAGAAGTTTATCTGTGAATTAAATGATTAAAAGCAGAAACACTGACCTACAATAGGAAACGGGTCGATACAAGACCTTTAGCGGATGGGGAGCTATTGATCAATAATTACGTTTCTGTTAAACAGTATTCTCCCTGGGGAAGCAGAGCCTTCCCTTTACATACAACTTCACCATTAGCATTAACATTTACAGCACGATTAAAGACAATCACACCAGAGAAGTACTGTAGGCACTATGTTTGGAGAGACACAGTGGGAGGGAAACTGAGAATGATGTCATTCTTGCTCTTCTTCATTGCTTCTCTTGCTTCAGCTCTTATTTAAAACCCAGAGCAAACTGTTAATTCCCAAACAAACAGCTTCATTCCACTCTATTCTGACATGCTCCCAGGTCAGATCAGCACAGTTTGAGACCAGTGTTTGGAAAACATTATTTTGGAATGAAAATTCCCAGAATGCCCAAACAAGCATGGCCAGGAGTAATGCTAGCTGGGAAACTCTTTGGTGATTAGTAAAAACAACAACACAAAAACAAAAACCCACACGTTTTTCAAACTTAAATTTATGAAACCTAGGCTCAAACAGGATGACACAGTTACTAGAACCATAGCTCTCTGAGGTGATAAAAGGCTGAAATCCTGTTGCTATAAGTTACACCATGGAAAACTAAAGACAGCAGCAGCTTTTCAGAAATGAGACCACTTTCATCACTGGGAAGAAACCGGGGGCCACAGGATAAGAGAGGGAAGTCTTTGATTACTAAAATCACTGTTGCTGATACGTTATTCTGGCAGTGGCAATATTCGGTAATTGCAGACTTCCCCGTCCCACCTTGCAGTCCCCAAAAGCTTCCCAACTATGAAAGTGGTTATATGAGAGCCTTGGAACCTTGGAGGGGGGCAGGATTTAGGCATGTTTAATTCTCTTAAAAAATCATCACTGCTGTTGACATGATCAGTCTTACGCTACAGGATTTCAGCCAAGGCATCTGGTTGTCCTAGTATGAATTTGTCTCATTCCTCATTTTGCACATGACCTCACTTTGGTTTTAGCGAATGGTCAGGGGGAGGTAAACTTGAATTTCATTTGCAAATCAGACTGTGCTCTGAAGGAACAGCATGCCTGGAAGGGAAATGTTGCAACAGTAGAAAATATATTTTTCTTTCAAAGTGTGATTTGATGCAATCAACCAGCCAGGTACAGGTGCCAACCAACCTCCAGCTCTTTCTGCTTGCCAGAGACCTCCCTGTTACTTGGCAGGCTATACAAGTCTAATGGGTTGTGCAGCTTAGTCAACAGTTAAGCAGCCTTAGTAAGCACACAGCAAATATAAGATTTGGAGGTATTTCTTTGAATACAACAAGTAGAGCATCCATAAAAATGGATTATTGAGCCTCATGGTGCAGTGGTTAAACTGTAGTATTGCAGCTAAAACTCTGCTTACAATCAGCATTCAATACCAACAGATTAGACAGCTGGCTCAAGGTTGACTCAGCCTTCCAGCCTTCTGAGGTTAGTAAAATGAGTACCCAGCTCACCGAGGGCAGGGGGGACACAATATGTAGCCTGTATAATTAAAAAAATGTAAACCACCCAGAGAGTGCTTTAAGCACTATGGGGCAGTATATAAGCAGCACATTTTATTATTATTATTTCCAGCACATTCTTGTGCTCTTTGACACTGTTCACCATAAGGACCTTCATGTAATGTGCCAGGGGGCTCAAACCAGAGGTTCTGTCAGTAAAGCCCAAGTATCTTACTCCATGCTCCATCAGGGCAACTCTCAAGCAGAAGTAGTTACTGCACAACCAGTCTAACAAAGACACTGCTGCTCTTCAGCCTAGCTAGACCAGATGACACAAGAATTAATAAGAGCCCAGATGACCATATACAACTCTTGCTTCAGGCTCTGTTCCTCAGCAACTCCACACTACAAGCAGTTGGCCTCCTGCTTTATAAGTTTCAGCTCATGGTAGTTAACTACCAGGATCCTATTGTTACCATAATAATAAGCAACTCGTGTAAGACTGAAGTTCAGGTCACCTTATCAAATGGTATATGCACCAATGGACCTCAACACCTGTGAGGGAGCACTCTGTTACTGAAAGATATGTCTTGCTTGAGTAGGCTGAAGATTGAGGATAACTAAGATTATTCCTTTATTTCAAATCTGAACTGCAAATGCCTCTCCTTTTTGTTCAATACCTGGTCACTCTGGCTCTCCCCCGACATTAATACACATCAATCTTAATTCACAACAGCCCCCTGCTGTTCCAATTCATTCACCTCCTCTGAGCATAGACTGCAATTCAAGGCAAACTCTGAAATGCCTTATGACAGGGACAAAAAGGCTCCCTAGGGACAAGCTAAGGTCAGCAAACTTACTTTGTTTGGAACCTCTGATCCACTTCATCCCAGGTCTCTTGAGGTGACAAGAGCATGCACTAACCAAATGAGCCTTTAAGAGATTTGTCCAAAGCAGTGAATAAAGAAATTTACTTTGACAGCTATAATGGAACAAACTCTGTAAATAAAACAGTGGGACGGTGAAGAGGGGCCTCAGCATTTTGGAACTCCATTCTGTCTGCTTTTGGGATAAGCTTTCCCTGAAATCACAACATAACATTTATGAAGAATTTCAGAGTCTTCAAAATGTTTCATATACATTATCTTTACAAAAGAGCTGGGGAACTTGTAGTACTCAAGATTTTGTTGGACCCCAATTCCCATCAGTCCTAGCCAATCAAGCCCATGGTACTAACACTCCCAGAAGCCTTCACCACTAGCTGTGCTGGTCAGAATTTCTGGGAGCTTTAATCCAAGAACATCTGGAAACCCAAGGTTGGGAGTACTGATGTAGATGGAGCATTGAGGCCAACCAATAGTGATTTACCAAAGGCCACCCAGTTCATTTGTGCTGGAGGAACAATTTCTAGGTTATGAAACTCCCTGTTCATGGTCATCCACCACAATCTTATGTAGGAGGCTTCCGATGCCATGTTAATATATTTTTGTTTCCACTGGCTTTGATACTTAATTTGACTCTGTCTCTTATTTTTCTTTTCTGGATTTAATCCTCTGCTGATTAAATATTTATTTCTTAAATAACTATGTTGATTAACTTTTTTTTCATGGCTAGATTCAGGAGTCACTCAAACCACAAAACCGACAGGAAAATAGGGACATTTTTAAATGATAAAAGTTTGTTGGACAGTGACACAAACTGCCTTGGGAGAAGATGTCTTGACACATGGAGATAGCCCATCAAAAGCAAAACAAAAATTCAGTGACCAGCTATGCAACTGAAATGTAGCCTTCTATCCTATCAGTTAGCCACAGCAAGTTCTGTCAACATCAATCAGATTCTGGCCATTATCTTAACAACATACCAGGTAAGCAAGCATTGCTGACCTAATCTCACATTGCAAAATAGGTTGCTGAAGCTGAGAGGGAGAAACTGATGCCAGCCAGAAAGCTAACAATTGAAGGGAGACTTGATTCAGGACTTAGTTCCATTAGTAACCCATAAAAATCAACCAACGATCAATGTCAATGCACTTTCCATGCCTTAATGGTAGCTAACCAATTGGTACTGCAGTACAGGAAAGGCAAAGACCAACACCCTATCAATCAATGGACTAAGAACCTTATAATTCTTCAGTATTTGAATACATGACATATAGATGACAAGTGCAAATAAACTATAGGTCCTCTGGACACTGGGTCATCTTTCACTGAAGTTTACATTTAGGTGGTTTTTTTCCAGACTGTCGGACTTTCTTTTAACACTCATTATTGTTGTTCTATTTCTTACTCCCACCTTTTTTAGATTTTTTTAAAGACCTTTTTTGTTTTGTCCTCAGGTGGGTTTTTGTTTTTGCCTGTTTGCATACTTCTGTTTTGTTGTGTTTTTTAAAATAAAAAATAAATGTACAAAATAAATTAAAATGGTAAAACCTCATCCAAACCTACAGGTTAGAAAAGTTACATTTTTGGCTATAACTTCTATAATCCAGTATTCTGGCTGGCTGGGCAATTCTGGGAATTGTAGTCCAAAAATAAATAAATAAGTTTCCCAAGTTATCAAATGACTCAGCAATGTTGCAAATATATATAATTGGATTTTTTTAAAAACAAATTTGTATCCCCATCTCAAAATACTGGTATCTTAGCACCAAATGGTACAAGTAGCATGGAGACCTGCAATTCAGTATCTAATAGATGTCCTTTGCTCAAATATCTGTAAAAGTTCTTTTTCTCTCTTTTTCTTTATAAGAGTCACAAAAATACATCATACACCAAAAGTATTTTTCTGTATCAACAACAACAAAATTATGCACCTAATTTTAACAGAATTTCCCACTTGAATACAACTGAATTTGCCAAATATGCTCAACAGGAGGAGCAGCAGCAGCCGAAGCCCCCTACTCTCCCCCATATACACCTCAGCCTTCCAGATGTGTGCAAAATAGACCAAATATAAAAAAATCCTATAGCAGAAAACATTTTACCCTTATTAACTACTGAGCACAGTGATAAAAAGATAAGGCTGGTGGCATAAGCAGTTTGGTAAGACTGGATTTTAACACACCATTATGTAAGGAGAGGATTTTGAAAGTTATGAAAGGACAAATTATTAGTTTTAATCTGGTATCATTGTACTTTTAGAGTCAGGAAAAGAGAAAGAATCTTGCAAGTTTTTCAGACTCATGGACCAAAATAACTGGTCTGGCATAATGCACTTCTCCCCCGAGTAGTTCAAAATCCATGTAAAACTCTTGTGCCCCAAAAAACATTACTACAAAGCATAAACAATTGATTCACACATATACACAGAGAGAAAAGATGAGTTTACTGTATTAACTATACAGCAGGCCCCAGTACCCTCCCCAGCCGCTGTCATGTTAGGCGAGGAGGCTGGCCGGGCCACCACCATCAGACCGGGGACCACCACCACAACAGCAGGGGCCTTGGTAAGTCTGAAACCCACTTTTCTCAGGCCACTTCTTAGAGATGAATAGTAGCACAGAACTGATTGATTGACTGATTGATTGACTGATTGAAAGAAATCTGTGTATAACCAAAACCATGCTGCTCAAAACTGTGCAATTCAAGGGAGAAGTGTATTTACCTTGACCTGAAGTGGTGCCAGCGAGAAATCTGCTGCTTTGCCTCAATCAGATCAATGTTTTGAACTGGACCTGGTGAGAAGCATGACTGATTTATTCCATTTGTTTCCTTTTCTCATGTCTGTAATTCAAAATGCAAAACTGGCAGTGGCTAGGAAGTACATTCAATCTGAAAAGTGTTTTACTTCCATTTTCTATCTCCACATTTACAAAGCATTGTATTCTAGACAAAGAGGTGTTCTTAATGCCACTTGTGAAAAGCCACATTTAGCCTTTGCCTCTGTAGGTTGCTGGGGAACAACTGCTCACTTAGCACAGCCTAAGTGAAACTGTGTTCTCTGTCCTCCTTGCCTTTGTTTCCACAGTATGATACTCCACAGTTTCCTGGGAGAAAACAAATAAAGCATACTTCACAAAGTCATTTGCTATTAAGAATGTCACTGAAGTACCTCTCTTGCTCAGTCATTCACCACATAGTGCTTCATTTACAGAAGAGGAAAGAAAGTTACTCTGAAATGTAGAGTGTACAAAGATGTTCACAGTGGGAAATGACAGGTCCTAGGTTGTTTAGTTTGGAAATCCTGACTTCTGGGAAAATTAAGTGGAGGAAAAGAGCTTCTGTTTGCCTGTCAAAGAAATGCTCCCTGAGACTTCTGTGGCTTTCAAAATAACAAAAGCATGATTCTGCACTTCAAGAGATGACAGGCCAACATCTGAACATCTCAGACATACACACACAAAAAAAACTTCGAATGGATTTAATTAATATACCCTTTTTCAGTGGATGTGAGAATTTTACAACTTTGCTAGACCTGCCTGAGGAACAGATTGTCGTCAGTATGCAGATATAATGGAAACACATCACTTCCAACTGTATGGAACTGTTGAAATCACTGTCGGCTTCATGCCTGTGTGTCTCCCCCAACATCCTCTTTCCTCACTATAGAAGCATCACTTTCCAATCTGAAACTAACCATAGTTCCATGACACTTGAATCCAAGGAATGGTGGTTTGTTTAAAATCATGTTAGTGAAAGAAAATGTCATGTTTGAATAACATATTCAGACCTTGGCTTGTTCTCTTAGTCTGTTTTTAATCAAATTACAATTCATCAGGTTTAGATGCAATGGAAACAACAGTTAGTTTTAAATTGGACAATGATTATTCTAATCTCCTCCTGTAGTGAAGAAAAGAGGATGGCAAAGAAGAACAAACATGCCTGAGAATCAGCACAGGCTGCTCACACAGCAAGAAAGCCTTAATCTTAGTGTGCGAATAGCTTCCTGTTTTATACACCAGGATATAAAAAGTACTGAAAAATGTCACATTCTAAGTGACTTCTGAGACTTCCCATGACAAGACGTCCTACCCACACTTCTCCACTGCCAGTGAGATTTCCCAGTTCCTGTGCTGACCAAGACTCTTTAGTTCCCATCTTTCTCTTCTCCATTTCTCATCTGCTTCTTCAGTGCAGGAAACTGTCAAAGTCTGTACAGCTTAGTGCTACTTCTGGGAAGTCTGTGCAAGATTCTGAGGACCTCTATGCAGTAAAGACTTTCTACATAGAAAGTGCCAGACTCTGCAAAATTCAGTGCCCCTTCTGAAAAATGTGCATGATTCTGCAGAAATATGTGTAGGAAAGATTCCATTCTGCATAAGAACTACCAACTCCTGGGGAATTCTGTGCTGGATTCTGGGAATATTGTAATATTTATTTTATTTGTCATATGGGCTTATAGAATACATATGTTGCTGTTGATTGTTTGTGCGTTATTGTTTTATATTTTGTAATTGTAAACAGCCCAGAGTGGCCTGGGTAGCCAGATGGGCAGTATAAAAATCAAATACATAAATACATAAATATAAATAAATAAATAAATAAATGCTTACAACTGACCATCCTGGATGAGGCATTCTAAATGTTCCAGTCCCACAAAATGACCTTTCCATGGGAGCATTTGTGACTATTTTATCTACTAATCTTTTAAACCATCTGCAGGAACCTGAATATGAGAATTCACTCTTTGGGTGCATTCTTCTGTTTTGTTTTGTTTTGGGGGGGGGGTTGTGGGGCTTTTTTTAAGCATACATACACATTTTAAGAACAGGAAGCCTTCTTCCTACTTGCATGGAATGGGTGGAGGGGGAAAAACTGTGAAGAGAATTTGATTTTCTACTGACAATTTTGTTTTAGAATTCACTACAAGGGACACTGACAGGCAAGAACCAAAAACACAAAACTTCAGTTTCACTTCTATTATTAGCCCATCACATTATCACCTCATATACAATGCTGAAGACAAGTAAAAAAATTTAAAAAGTTAAGGAAGATGGTCTTTTCCTTTGGAGCAAAGCTTGCTTACTTAGAATGTTTGACAGCACTTTGTGTAAAGGCTCACCATTTTCTTTGTAAAGCACACTAGTCTTGGTTCTCCCCAGTATTTGCAAGTCTCTTGCAAGCAGAGCCTAATTTTAAAAGTTTTAAAAAATACCCCAAACATATAGCTGCAAAACAGAAAATGGCTCAGACGATATAAATCAAGAGTGCAAACATACAGTATGACTAGAAGAAACAGGAAAATATTCCTTACAGAACATGTACTGAATATATTGTACTCCTGCATGATCTCAGTTTCTCAAAAATATCTCAGACACAGAGAGAACTAGACCTATTAATCCACACACACACATACATATACACACAGTTAGAATTATGTATGAGTGAGAGAGCAGGAACAAGACTCTTTGCCACACCCTTTGCGTGAAATACTCATTGCCCATGCTCACAGCCGTCCATCCCCACAGCTTCCACGACTTGGCAGCTGAATGCTAGGAAGCTAGCCCTAACTTTCATGGGTTTCCAGTACAGTTTGGAACACAACAATATAGGGACTCTGAATCATGCAAAGAGCCTCTGCAAGCAAACAAATCTCCCTGGTGTAGAAGTGACCATCTCAGTCTTAGATAGCTACAAGAACAGATGAGGGCTCATTCCTATTCATTAATCATATAGTTCTAATTACGTGTTGGTGAACATCTCAGTAGGGCTCTTATCTGCCTTAGTTGTCTGTTCTTGCTTTCTTAATAAAGCACCTCCTATACACATTCTAAATGGCCTGGATCCTCTTTCTTGTGAGATTGGTATATAATTTAATTCCCAGTTTGCTCTGATGGTTGTCCACCAACTGCATATTCAGTTGTAAACCACAGTCAACGTCAGGCCTCAGATGACTGTATATTGTTTTTTAAAAAGTCTGAGAGCACATGTGTTTTACATGCACACCTTATAACTCTTCAGACCAAGAGTTTGTCCTTACTGCCAGTGGCTTAAACTTGAAGTATGCAGAACAAGAGTCTCCAAGCATATTCAAGATTTATTTTCCATATCATCAAGCATGGGATTTCATATCAACATGTATGGGATTAGGATTCAAGGTTACAACATTCACACAGACCTAAGCCATGTCATTTCCTTCTTTTAAAAAATGAAATAGTTGGAATTATTTCTCTTTCCACAGATACAATGTCTTGTAGACTCGCACTGCCCCAAAAGACAGCAAACTGTGCCCACAAAATTGATATGAGATGAATCTGTGGAATTATGCAAAATCTTTAAACTAGAGTGCAAGTGAAATAGTCATGGATGGAACCTCGCTTATCCTAATGGCATGATAACTATTTTGAATGCCCCCAACAAATATAGCCCTGTCCACGTTACATTTTCACAGCTAGAGTCATCTTGATTAGCCCTTCCTGCCTCTCATCATTTTTTACACATAGCCAGAGACAAATCTGCAGAGAGGTTCCTTCTCACACATAAGCTCTCAACCAATGTTCCCACTAAGCTGTGCAGGTACACGGCTGCGCAGCACTGTATTGGTGCCGCTCACCCGCAGTAAGTATTGCTGCTCATTTGGTTCCAGTCACGACTGGAACTTTGAGTGTGTGGGGCAGAGTTTCCACTCAGTGCTGGTGGAACCTTAGAGGGAATGTTGCTCTCAACACAATGAAGAACCCCTGTTTTCCTGGGTTGTTGCTCTAGTAGAGACGTGGCACACATGGAGGAAACTCTCCAATGCATACGTCTAGAAAACATGGATAGAAAGGAAGAATAGAGAGGGGCCCTCATCAAAACATGGTAAATTTATTAATTAATATGACTGTTGCTTCCCATGCTGTTCTGAAGTCTGGACCCTGTTGCACTCCTGATAATACAACTGGGACCCGAATTTCTTCTCAGCACTCAAGAGTTGCACCAGACAACTCCAATCTCCTCCCATTCTTTCTCAACATAACTAACAGTTGCAGTGATGATGAGATCATCATTACTTCCTTACATCAGGGAATACTGAAATGACAGCTTCCCAGCTGATGGAGAGATGAACCTATCAATTTTGATTTATCTGAATGTCTGAATGTCTAATTTTTCTAATCTTAAGTTTATTTTATTTCAAATGTTAAGATTTAACATTTATACATATATACATTTTTGTGTGGACTTTTTCCTTTGCAGATGGATTTTCACATTCATGTTTTGACTGGAGAATTCTATTTTAACATTCATAGAAGTGCAAATTAAAACTAAAATAGTTTTTCAGTTCATATATTGGTTCAGAATTTTGAAACCAGATATATTCATATTATTTTTGTCTTGTATGTTTGTCAGAAATCCTGAAGGCATTTGTCATTCAAGTAGCAATACAGACATTTTCCAGAACACTGCCACAAGCATGACCGTGTTACCTTAGGTACTAGATACTATAGCTCAAAATGATAGCTATTCTCTGCCCTGGTGCAGCAGCTGACACTAGGTAAATTCTGGAGGAACAGCAGAAGCTAGGTGCAGTAGCATACAGTGATGGTGCTAAGGTGTGTTCATGATGATGAGCTAGGCTTCAACGTCACTGAAGTTTTGTCTCAGTTTGCAGTGGGGTATGTGTGGCAGAGAAAGAAACTCCCAAGTCACACTGCAAAGTCCTCCCCCTGTAAAACATCAGCGATGTAACCAATTTCAAACAGCACTCCAACTTTAAAAAATATCCCTACAATATGCATCACATTCTTTACACTCTTACCAATGATTTTCTTTATGAAAATTGCTGTCATTTTTTGGTGTCACTTACCACGCAGAGTGATGGACCTGATGACAGGAACTATGCAGAAAAACTGAACAAAGCCGTGAACAAATTGCGTGTGAGGCTTTAAGGCCAATACAGGTTCCTTGGCTTGAGCAGAAGTGTTGTCTCATCCTGATCCAGAGACTCAGAAAGACTGAAGATGGAAAATAGTAACTTTCCACACCAACCTTAGAGCCTTCTTTCAGCAAAAGCGACAGCCAATACGACCTGGGGTACTTTTATCTGTCCATTACTCCATGCATTGCAAGACAACTCATATGAGCCAGAGGAGACACACAAAGATTCATGAAAATACTCTGTACAGCAGCAGTAGTTCTCCACCAAAATCCAAGGACAAGAAGGAGGAAACCTTTGTGCATGTTGTTGGAGAAGGTGATAGCATGCACAGAAGCAGATTCCAAAGTGAAAGAGTAAAAGGGACTAAATCCAACATAGAAGATCTCATTACAAATTGCCCAGCTGTCTCCACTACTTTGCTTGAGAAATCATTGCTTTTCTGTCTGCAGGTGTACAAGTTGGAATGTTCCTCAGCCACTGAAAAAGTCTGGCAAGAATGAAGCGGGAGTGGGGAAGAGGTGGATACAGTAGACAAAATGAACACATGGACAGCCTATGACTAGAGCTTTGAAAGCCCAAGGTTTCTGCAAATGCCTCGGCTAAAAGCAGAGGCAGCCTCCTGGATCGATTATGCATGCACACCACTGAAAACACCAGCCGCTTAAGTGCCAGAGCCCTACTGGATAATTTATAGGCAAGCAAGCATTCACATTCACATAGTGATAGGCAGAGTTCAAAAGGAACAAGGTGGAGAACAGAAGCTTAATACAACTTTCACATATCACTTTATACACCATGCCTTATAACTCTCCAGGCTTCTTTCCCTAAGTGCAGCAAGGAGTAAAAGCACAATCAAGAGCAGAAAGGTTAGTAACCAGAATTTGGTAAGTCACATTTTGATCCCAGATCCCACCATCAGCATGGTTACTGGCAACACTGCCTGGGGGACTCGAAGAGTTATAGATCAAAAAGTAACTTCCGAATACTCAGACCAACAATCACTCTTGAACAGTCAAGAACAAAACCACTTGCACCTCATTATATGCAGAAACACTGCCTCATCTTGGAACAGACATACAGTAGGACATCCATATCTGTGGAATCAGCATCCACAGTTTCAATTGTTCATGGTTTACCACAGCCCTATATACTACATACAGTATAAGGGGATGGGCCTTGTGGCCTTTTTCCTGCCGTCCTTGTATATAGGGTTTGTGTTCAATCATGGAATGGATCTCAGCAGATATGGGGGGTCCTACTGTATTTATCCATCTAGCCTAGGGTTGTCTACTTGGACTAGATTCAGGTAGGTCTGAGTACAAATTTAATTTCAGTTTGTTTTGTCAAATTTCACAATTTGGTTCAGGATGCAAAAGAACTTGAGGTTGTTTTTTGAGGAAGCAGAAACTGACCAGGCTTTGAGTTCTCAAAATTCTGGGATTTATATCTGGGGTATAAATATCTGTTTATTCAAACAGTTAGTACTGACTTAGGGTTGCCACTTCATCACAGCTACACAGGATGCAAGTACAACATGATCCCTTCTATGCTGTGAATTGTACCCATTGAATTTGGGTTACAAATGAGGGAGGTTCTTGTTTCAGTTCATTTCTGATGAACTTAGCAACATTCACACTCTATACATTGGAGACAGAGAAAATATGAACTTTAACATTTTAAACTCAGATGCAAAAAAAAAAAAGGGGGGGGAAATTGATAGATTTCCCTAATCCTCACTTTCAGGTACAGAATAACCAAAAGCTGACCCACACTGATCATTCACTATAGGACTGTTCACATATTCCTTCTGACCAAGCTCATGGGAAAGAGAAGGGCTACACTTACATATGACAACTACATCTGATTCTTTAGTGCATTCAGAAGAATGTGTAAAAGGACCTTCTACAGAAAGTGCATTCATGGCGATTTCAGTGGGTGCTGAACCACTAGTAGGTGCAATTCCACTCATGTATATATGTTCAGTGTAACAAGTATAAAGTGTTTTATCCACTGCACTGAAACAGTGTAAATTACTTGCATTGTAATTTTAGGAATAGCTTAGTTCCAGCACTCTCACTTCTTCCTTAGATGAGCAGAAATTCTGCTACAGATCTGTGTCTTCACTTCTCTGCCAAGAATCTCTGGATAAATCTGTTGCTGACACAGGTGTGCAGTCTGAATACCACTGTCAAGGTTCAACAGTCAACACAAACTACATTTCCTCGTGACACAACTGAGACTAAAGGGTGTTCACTTGTCAAAATGCCCTATAGCTTACATAAACTGTACACAGCAGAATCACTTCTGTTGTCGTGGTTTGTGTTTTTGCTGGCATTTTTTTAAAAGAAAGAGTTACAGAAATCTTTATTTAAATAAAGTAACATTCCTTCCCTTCATATCAGGAGAAAATATTAAAAGGTGTCAATGATCATTCTATTCCTAGTAATTTACCAACCCGTATTTCTGCTAGTGCTCCTCCCAGAAAATGTTTTTAAAGTCCATTAACAGGTCAAATGGGGGCCTATCTATGGCTTTCCATCACTAAACTGGTTTCAGTATTTTTACCACCTTATATACTTTATATGGTATTTGAACTTCTCAGTGCTCTTATGGTTCACACTTACTCCACTGCCCCCCCTGCCAGCTGTCCTAAAACAGACCATGACTTACTCCCTTAATTTCCTTCATTCTCCATGGTATACAAAATCAATGGGAAAATCACTTTGTAATAACATGTTCTTTAAAAAAAAAAGTTAAGGAGGAATTCCTCTGTCCACAGAAAATGCCATCATCCCTCACTCATAACCACTTCTTTCCATTACTGCTGCACAAGAGTGGATAGAGCAATGATCTTGTGCTGGCAAGGCAAAGCAACATTATATGAGGCTATTCTAAAAATGGAGGCAGCCCAAACAAAAAAAATTGCAGCATCTGAACAAGGCTTCACATCAGCACCAAATCTGGCACAGTTGTAGCAATCTGCTCTTACTCTGTGCCACATTTGAGGAAGTTTAGGTAAAGGATTTTTGAGTTGTGGTTTTCTTAAAAAGTAGAATTGTCCCCCACATTCAGAAATAGGTGACCCTAAACACCCTCAGATTTAAAACAAATCACATAAACTGAAAAGACAAATCTTGAAAGATAGCATTTTCAATTTGTCTTGAAAGAAAATGGTTGAATCATCCACTTTTTTAATTTGGAAAGAATCCAGGCTCCAGGGGCTGAAATATTGATCCTCAAAAAAGGCCTTTTAAAAAAGGTTAAACAGCCACTTTGTTATGAGACAGGGCATGTGTGGTACAGGCTAGCTAGCAGGAACTTCAAGAAATGAGACATTCATTGGCAGCAGTGTAGAGAGATATTTAGAAAGAAAGGTCACAGAAACAGACTGAAAAGGCAGGTTTCCTTTAAAGTAATGGAGTGACAGTCCTCTAGAAAGGAGGCTATTTTGCCATGTATCTTCAGTAAACATTCTCTCAGATTTTCTGGGATCAAATGGTCTCCTCACATACCTTTTCAAAAGGCAAATCAGCTCCATCTCTGGGACAATCTGAACTTTTGATTCTGTCAATCACAATGCAATTAGCTAACTCTTAGTTAACTTCCTAACTTTTTAACTTCTTCCTGGCCAAACAGGCTTATCAGAATCATGCTAATAACGGGATTCTGTGTTTGGTTATAAAAAAAAAATGGAGACACAAAAAGATTTTTTTTCCAAATACAGCCACATTTCAAATGAGTTGACTTTTTCCCCATGTCTTTTTTTTCACTACACATTTTTTACATAGTATGTATGATTTTGACCTTGGTTTCAAGTAACAATCTTTGCTAACTCCCACTTTTTTTTATTTCAAAAGATGACGGGACATCTTTTGTGAAACATGCAGGCAACATCTTTGTAGAGCAAGGGTTTGGAAATTATAAGACAGCTTTCTAGTCTGCATTCTGTGGAGTGGGCATGGCATCATTAATTGACCTGAGAGGTTAAAGAGTGTGCATGTTTCTCTATTGTACGTGTTGCACTTACTCACATTTTTGCTCCACCACTTCATTAAGTCCAAAATAGCTCTTTAAAATAGCAACTATAGTATAGATGATGTGATTGTCTTCTGGGATCCTTTAGCACTGGGTAATTCTACATGAAGGAAGTTGCTGTTGGAATTTTCGTGTAAGTTTATGCACATTTAAACTTATGTTTCAAAGAGCCAGGAAATTCAATTCTTAAAAAAACCTCCAATTTATGAATCGTGATATTGTGCTTCTGTATCCATGAATCAGAACACTAGGAAATTGCCTGATATTGCTGCACAATATCCTGCTTGTGTCATCAGCAGGAAAAAGTACATCCTGTAGTCAAGACAGTCTACAGTATTCCCTCTTCTGCTCATTACCATTCACTGTCCTTTTTTCCCCTTCAATTAACCACTTCTCACCCAAACATGAAGCAACTGTCAAGACTGATTTTCAACAGTTTCCCTAGGTATCTATTGCCTGGAGCCACAAAGTAATCAAAATGCCTAGAAGAAATGGTAATAAGCACAAAAGGGTATCCTTTGAGACCATCTTGACTGCTGACATTGGTGTTGTCAACATTTAGGCTGCCCTCTGCTATGTAAAGCTTGGCATTCTTCTTCCAGATGATGCTTCAGGCATGATATTGTGCAACAATATTGGACCATTTCCTGGTGTTTTGAATTTCCTGGACACAGAAGCACAATATCACATAGACATAAACTGCAGATTTTTTTAAGAACTGAATTTCTCTTTGCTTAATGTAATTCATCTACTTAGAACTACCTAACTATATAATTCATATCCTTATCAACACTGTGTAAGTTCTAGGGATTCTCTGCCTCTTATATTAGATAAATTGCTCAAATTCCATCTCATTCTCAAATTCCATCTAGGCAAAAGCAGCACCAAAATGTGCTTTATATATGCTTAGTTAAGACCTCAACTGTTAAGGGATTTATATCCTGCCCTTTAACAGGTTCCTACGGTGACTTACAAAAAATTAAAATTACATTACAATAGAGCAATTGAAAACAAGCATGTGAAAATGCCACAATATAAAAGAGAAATGGGAAAATAAAAGCAAAAATTTAAAAAGAATGAACACCATGTAGCCTAAAAATAATGTACAGAAAAGTAAAACAATATGGACATAAATGTTTTTGTCTCGTGTTGCTGTGAAATTAAGATAGATACCAGGCAAATATGGAGAACTTTTCTCAAAGCTACGTAGGGCCTAAGCCATAAAAGATTTTAAAAACTAAATCCAGCAATCTGAATTGAGCCTCAAAAGGAACTAGACCAGGTAGAATCAAAGTACAGCTCTCCAGATACAACTGGACTGCAACTCCCATCAGCCCTAGCCAACACCGTCAACTGTGGGGAATAGTGGGAGATACAATCCAATGATGCAAGGGCGGGCACACATTGTCTATCCCTTAAGTAGGGAATCAGTCCCAGAATGCAAACACATCCCTTCAAGTAGCTCACCTCCACCCAGTACTGTCTGAACACCACTCACCTGGCAGATAAACCAACTTCCAAATAGGATTTTCATAGATATCAGTGAGTCATGAATTAGTCCCCCGCCCTGCTTCTGAAATTCACTATTCAACTAAAGATGGAACCACTCTACCATATTTCTAAACTTCTAACTACACAGAATTCAGAAAAGTTACTTTTTTGGACTTCAATTCTCAGAATTCCTCAGCCAGTGGTCACAGTGTTTGGAAGATTCGGGGAATAAAGTATCTTTTTGAAGCTGAGCTATCCAGAAGGATATCATGATGAATGATGCTGAAAGCCACTGAGAGGTTTGAAAGTAATCAAAAGGCTCACACTCCTCTCATCTCTCTTTCTACACAGGTTACCTATCAGCTTGACCATGGCAGCATGGAAGGAACCTCCAGAGAAAATTTGTCATTTGTTAAAAACAAGTACTATCGCCATAAGGGAACAACAACAAATCCCATGCCCAAATGTTTACATATGCAAATTTAGAGTGTTTATTTTTAAAAGTACAGACTATTCTTACTTCAGTTACACATTCTTAGTTAACCAGTTTTTGCAAGTTTTTGTGATTTCCTTATCTTGATTTAACAATTAACTTCAACTCCCCTATTCCTTTCCTCTGTCTCTCAACATACTTATATGTTGACCTTCTGTCAGCTCTCGAAAGCTGTAGTAGTGGATTTAAATAAACAACCTCCTCTAAAATTTTCTCTGGACATTTCTTCCACAGCAGTTTCAGTGCTGAACCAGGCCTGAAGCTTAAATGAAGAGGAGCTGGAAAATCAGTCCCATCCAAGAGTTCCAGAAGCAGGATGGCAGCCACAGGTACTTAGCAACCATTTCTGTTAGGAGGGTGCAACATCAGTAACCTTATGCTGCTTATGCCTGGATACTTCACTGCAGCCCTCTTGTAAAAATTATCTCCAGATAAAATGTTTATCCCAATTAACAAATCCCTCATTGCGCTTCTTCATGTTATTTATCTTTGATACAGTGCTTGCATGAGCCCGGGCATGTCTTACCAGTAAATAAAGGCTAAAGGGTGAACCAGGAGGAAGAGAGCAAAGTTGTGACCTGTGGAAGGCCTTAAATCTTCACTTATTTTATTCCATCAGTTGAGAACAAAGAATTTCTTGCTGGGCAAGAATAAGAAAGGTTTTGTGCATTTTTTGCACACACAAAAAGTGGAAGTGTTTTTTGCATAAACATTTGTATTTTGCATAGTAAGTTGTATTTTGAGCAAAATACAGTTTTTTTGCCACTGTTGCTGCTAATGACAAAAAGCTCTATTCTCTCCCTCTTATTTACGTTAGCCATTAAAATGTCTAACACAGGAGTAGGGCTACAGTGACATGGCTATACCATAACAGGAGAAATCTCAGGCCTGTCTTATCAATGTCCCAACCTTGGGCTTATAATCAATACTACAGTTTGTACAGCCTTCCTTAAATTTATTGTTTAAATTTAAATTCCTTTCAATTTACTGAAAACCACAATGCCTATTTCACTTGCACTTTAAGAATAAAACTGCTCTAGCTCATTCCACTATTTTCCTTCCTATAGGACCCTATGAACTAAATATAGCAGTTGACTCACAACGATAGTCTGTTTCAGTGGTGTATAAGACAAGCCCATCTTCATTTAAAGTCTTCTTGGCTGCTTATATTTCTAAACAAAATTAAAAAATCATATTACCCTATTGCTTTCTTTAAATAAAGAAACAGCTTTATGACAGAAAGGGAAACCTTTGGTTATTCAGATGTTGATTATACAGCCTATCATCTTCTACCATTGGCCATGCTGGCTGGGGCTGATGGAAGCTAGAGTCCAAAAATACCTGCAGGAATACAGCTTCACTACCTCTGCTCTAGAGGGAACCATTGAAATGAAAATACTTCTATGTGTTTGGAAATAACTTATTTCTTAATCACACAGGACTGGACACAGATCACCAATAAGGAAGGCTAACTCTTTGGTGAACTGTTTAATAACTGATATGCCAGAGTAGAACACATAGAAGTCCTCAAGCCATATCACAGGATCATAGAACTGAGTTGGAAGGGGCCTATAAGCCCATCAAGTCTTATGGCAGACCTTTGATTTGAAATACACTGGGAAATCTTCACTACTTTCAAGAAGAACAAGTAAAAGTTTCATGTCAGCTTGTTTTCAAAGATTGTAACAAAAATATCCAACATCTTCATATTTGGAATTTAAAAGTATCTCACTAATAAAATATGAATGCTAGAGAAACCAAAAACTAACATATTTGCCTACCCAGGGTATTCAGTGCTTTAGTTTTTGAAGTTTTAGTCTGTGAAGCTGGATAAATGCCAGCTGTGACAAACACAGGCTTCTAATTTTTCCCTGGAGGTCTATAACATTCTGGAGGGAACTCTTAGGGACATGTTCAGGCATCAGAATCCTTGATCTGACATTTTTGGTGAACCATCCAGGAGTCAAACCTAGAATCATCTTCTCCTCCTTTTTCTTGGGGGGCTGCACCCATACTTCCTGATGGAGTGGGTGGTATATAATGATGCTTGCCCAAGATACCAACATTGCTAGTTCTGACTCTGGTATAGCAATGACCACAATAGAGGCACTATAGCCTAAACCTACAGGAAGCCTGAGGATGAAATTCAAGAACTGATGCTTAATCATATCAATTCCATTTTTCTCCATAAATTGGAATAATTTTTAAAATTTCAAGTTCTTTCTTTGGTTAATTCTCCGAAACAAACTGAAATGGAATTTTGTCCCACCCACAATGGTTAAAAGTCAGGCAGGCTTAAAATAACCTTTATTGAGTCACTATAGCCTGAAATATGGTAAGGCTTTAATCATGGTGTGGATGGGGGCACATACATAGTGCATTTTCCTAATTCCATCACCATCACAACAGAGATGTCACACCTTTGTACATTCATTTCAAAAGTTTGAAGAGATAGTTGTAAACACATTTGGACATACGTATATACAGTACTTCAATGGCTTGGGCCCTACCTTATCAGGGTGTTTAAAGCTCCTCTTAAGATCTTTTCACTGAATACACAAGGTTTGACTGACAGGGAGGTGGGGAGGGCAGGACTTATGTGCAGCCCCACATCACTGTCATAATTCAGACCAACTCACTCTCAGGCTATAATGCCCGACTAGGGTTGAAGTCTTCTCCATGCTGTAAAAATTGAATGTAACCAGTATGGAAGGGAGACAATTCCATTTCAGTTCATTTCAATGAATTTACCAACTCTAAAAATTTCTCCATACAGTACAACCCCCTGTATCTGTGGAACTGATACTCACCATTTCATTTATCCACAGTTTGCCGCAGCCCTATATACAACATACAAGAGTGCCTGCCCCCTTGTGCCTTTATCCTGTTTCCTTGTAAACTGTATATAGGGCTCCCTCATATCTGTGGTTTCAGGTATCCACAGTAAATCATGAAACCAATCCTCTGTGGAAATGGGGGTCCTACTGTATTCTAGATGGAAAGAACCTGAGGTTTAAAATTTCTCCCAATTTGTGAGGAAAACATTTAAGCACTAATTTTTAAGTTCCATCTTCAGGTCTACATCTTCCTTAATGTTACTTTTTTTTTTTTTTTTTGGGTGCTCCCCTGCTTTAGCAACTTTTCCAATATTCCTAGTCACATGGATGCATCTATTCATATGTAAGTAAAGGTACATAGTAATCTCCTGCCTACTTGCCAATTTATCACCAGATGATTAGAGATATTGGGGCAGGAGCAAAGGGCAGTGATGTCAATGGCATGAGTTACATGCTTGCCAGTCTCCCCTGCCCAAGTTCATGCTCACAAACACCAATTTCCTGTTGGAGTAACAGAAGACAAATTCCAAAGCATCTCCTTCCTCTTCAGGCAGCAGAAGGGAGCCCAGTGAAAAAGAGCATTACTTTTTCTGTTTTGTTTCTCTCAGTCTAAGGAGGGGCACAGCAAGAGACCTGGAACATAAAGCATTATGAATAACTGTTGTCCTGTTGTGATAAGTAACCTAACCACATAAAAAAGCAGAATCACAAGCAGTTAAAAAAAAACCCTACCTTTCCCAACAATTATAGACCAACAAGGTAATTTATTATCAGCATTAAAAGTAAAATACCAATCAATTGCACTAATATTGAAAACACACAAAGGTACATCATTGCACAAGCAAGGCAGGCAAAAACACACACAAAAAAAACACCAGCTGAACTCAATATAGCAATTCAAAATATATCCCCTCCTTTTGGGAATAATAAGATCTCTTAGACAGATGCTAAAGACATTTATTTAGTCAACTAGTCATAAATATCCTACAGCATAAAGTCTTGTGGTTAATGAAGGAATCTGGTCACTGTGTCATTATTTGAAATTAAAATATCATCATCCTTCTTCTAAAAGCAGGTGGTTTTCTGAGTTAGTTTCAAAATAGGAGGGAACAAAGGTTTCCCTCTATTCCAAAGCCACATATATATACTGTACATATACACAGAATATGTTTTTCCCCTGTGGTACATCATACAAGAAAAACAATTAGCCTGTTAAAAAACCACACATCTGATGAAGCATGCTGCAGTACATGAAAACATGTATCATATGAAACCTGTTAGTGTTTAAGGTACCATAAGACCACTGCAAGAAACTAACATGAGCCCTTGAGTCCCCTCTTTGGGAGAAAGGTAGCCTACAAATGATACTAAATGAATAAATTAAATTTTAAAAATGAACATAACTAGACCAAAGGGGAAAAAACAGTCACCATTTTTCAGCATTCCAAACAATGCCATCCCTACCAAGAGGCAAGCTAAGGTAGATGGCTCAATGGCAAATCCTGAGGGGCACAGAATAGACAGAGTTGTGTGTGCCATGTGACCTTCTGTTTGCCTTCAAAGCTGAACTGATGAGCTGAGGTGTAGCACAGTACTGAAATAAAATGCAAACGGTAGGCTGGTCCCAAGGAGGCACAGTGGAGAATCGAATTCCCAACCTCTGGTTCTGCAGCCAGATAGCTAAACTACTGAGCTATCCAGAAATCTGATAGCCCAGGGTGTCCCACACTCAAGGTCCCGAGCACTTGTCTCTACCCAAAGTCAGGAAATGGCATTTGTTTAACCATCTTGTAGGTTAAGATTACAATAGTAAACTCCAAGCAGACTTATATAAAACCATAGGAGGAAGGAGGAGGAGAGGAGGATGAAGCACAGGTATAGCCAGATGAATTCTGATTTTTTTTAAAAAATGCTGCTGATAAACCAGTTTAACAAGAAAGCTAGTATGAAACAGAAAAAGTTGTCTGCTTATTTCTCAAACCAAATGGGTGCAATTAAAGAAGAACAAAAGAACAACACACTACCCACAAACAGAAATCCTATGTCAGGTATCATCTTTGTATAACTGAAACCCAACTGGGAATGCTAGCATGGTCTAGTAACTGGACAGTGAGACTGGAACTAAAAATCGATAAGATAAATCCTCACTTGCCTAATTCATGTGCACACGGATGAGAAATTGCATTTTTCCCCTCTGTAAGATGGCTGGTGCTCTCAATAAGAGTTCTGACATATGCAAGAGTAATTTTGTGCAAACTGCCTCCATTGTGCAAAAATTCAATAACTTCTGCCTTATAGTATGGATATTTAAATATCACAAATATTGGGTGGGTTTTTAAACATGTTTTCATTGACCAACCAGTCTTGCTGTATTTGCTACATTTGCACATTGCCTCAAAAACAGACAATACAGCAATTTTCTGCAGAGATGTTTTGTATGTGGTTTTGTACAAGACGACTTGGTCTGCAGATTCTGGACTTCTATTGGTCCCTTAGACTAAGTTCGACAAATTTAGAGGAGATTTGAAAACCTATTTTGGAGCCATACATGTTGGGTGTAAGGAGAGGTCAGCAGCCAGTGTATTTTATTTGAAATTTTTACCTGGTGTTTAGCGCTTGGTTAATTCTTGGTTAATCCTTTTTTATTATTGCTGATTTTGATGAGTTTTATGCTGATGTACAAATTCATAGACAGAAAGATACAGAGAGAGAGAGAGAGAGAGAGAGAGAGAGAGAGAGAGAGAGAGAGAGAGAGAGAGAGAGAGAGAGAGAGAGGGTATAATATTAAGGTTGTGGTTAAATGTGTTTCATGTTTTTACATTATTGATTTTATTGGAATGCACTCTGGTGTAGAGCATAATATAAATAATAATAATAGTTATTATTGAAAAACACCAGGCACAGTCAATCAAAATTATAAAAACATTGACTGGTATTATATAACAGATAAAACTTTTAACTAAAAACCTAAATCTGTTAAATATCGGCACAATATGTATGCTGTTCCTAATATTGCCATTTTTTTTGGAGCTCTGATGGTGTTATTTCTGAGATCTGCAACTGCTTATACTAATACTGTGTAAAAAAACTGATACTGTTCCGAAAGTCCCAATGACTACAGGGACCACTGAAGCATGCTTCATCCACAAGCGAGATATTTCGATTGCCAGATCTCTGTATTTTGTTAATTTTTCCAATTCTTTATTTTCAACTCTGGCATCCCCTGGAATTGCAGTGTCTATGATCCAGACACTTCTTCATTCTATTACTACTATGTCTGGTGTGTTGTGTTCAATGAGTCTATTAGTTTGGATCCGGAAATCCCAGAGGATCTTGTCATTATTTTCTGACACCTCCTCTATCTGATGTTCCCATGAGTTTTTGGAGGCTGGCAAGTTATATTTTTTGTATAAAGACCAGTGCACTAATTTTGCCACTCTATCATGTCTAATTTTGTAATCTGTTTGTGCAATTTTTGGACATTAACTGATGAGGTGCAACACAGTTTCATCTTTTACTTGGCCAAGTCGACATTGACTGTTAGCACTAATTCCTTGGATCTTAGCTTTCATCACGTTGGTTTGGAGTGCTTGTCCTTGTGCAGCAAAAATCAAGCCTTCGGCTTCTTTCTTAATAGTCCCCAGTTTTAGCCATACCCATGTTGAATTATGATCATGCTTTCCACCAATATTTCTCAGATGTTGCCCATGTAGTGGTTTATTTTTCCAGCTATTTAATTTATTTTCAAATTGTTGTTTCTTATATTGAGCCTTTGTTTCTGTTGTTTTCAAAATATTCTCCATTTTCACTGCCTTAAGTAATTTTTCTCTACTTGTACTGATCATTTAGGCTTCTTTTTTCCTCCTCTACTACCTGCTGTATTTGTAGTAATCCACAGCCTCCAGTTTTTTGTGGTAAATATAATCTGTCCACATCACTTTTTGGATGTAGTGCATGATGTACGTTTATTAGTTTCCCTGTTTTTTAATCAAATTCTTCTAATTCATTTAGGGCCCAATCTATTATTCCAGCTGGGTATCTAATTACTGGAACTGCCCATGTGTTTATGGCTTTGATTGTATTTCCACCATTTAATTTTGATTTTAAGATTTTCAGCAGTCTGTTGATATATTCCGTTTCTGTCAGTTCTTTAACATTTGTGAGCAGAATGTTATCTGTTTCTAGTATTCCAAGATATTTATAATTTTCATCACTTGATAGTGATGTTATAATATAGCCATTTTTTAACTCTATTCCATCTAGGTTTTGGATCTTGCCAGGGTGTATAGACAGAGCTGCACATTTGTCAATTCCAAATTTCATTTGAATATTTTCACTAAATATTTGCACTGTTTTTAGCAGCGATTCTATCTCCATGGAACTTTTTCCATATAGTTTTAGGTTCTCCGTGTATAAGAGATGATTGATTTTTCCTGCTACTTCTGAAATATGGTAGCCCAATCCAATTTCATTTAAAATTACTGACATGGGGATTAATGAGATGTTGAACAGCAGTAGTGACAAAGAATCCCCTTGAAATATTCCTCTTTTGATGCTAACTTCCCCAATTTCTTTACCATAGGCCATTAGGACAGTTTTCCATTTTTCCATGTTTGTCTTGAGGAAATTCTAAATATTTTTACTAATCCCCCATATTTTTAAGCAGATGGTTATTATTATTATTCAAAAACTCCAGGCACAGTCAAAATTATAAAAACATTGACTGGTATTATATAACAGATACAAGTTTTAACCAAAAACCTAAGTATCTGTTAAATATTGACGCAGTATGTATGCTGTTAATATTGCCGTTTTTTGTAGCTCTGATGGTGTGATTTCTGATATCTGCAACTGCTTATAATACTGTGTGAAATTTCTTGACATTGTCCCCAAAGTCCGAATGACTATGGGGACCACTGAAGTGTGTTTCTACAGAGTTTGACAATTTCTCAACAGCTTGTCTTTACTTGTCAGAAAAGAGTACCTTGAAGAGAATAAGTGATTTTGCAAGTACTCTTCATATCCCTACACAGAACCAGATCTTGGAAATTTCTTTCTTGGACAACACCTGATTCTAAGAACAATCCAAAAAGTTAATTTTCCAAGATGTGGAAAGAAATCAACTCAATTCCTGACATAAAACTCAATAAACAATGTTTGGGTACATCACTAGCACTCAGCCTAACCTATCTTACAGGGCTCTAGTGCGGATAAAATGGAAGGTAGATTTATGCACGCTGCACTTAAGATCTAGTAAGTAATTGCAAGAAAATCATTGAGGAAATCAAAAGGTTAGAAGAGTGCTTCGAGATTACTGAGTCCCACCTCTTATTTAGTGCTGGAATCATGCATCTAAGCTTCCCTGAAAGGTAGCTATTTAATCTCTTGATAAACATTTCCAGTGAAGAGGAATCTATTACCAACTCCCGTAAGCAGCTCTTACCATTAGGAATGTCCTCGTAATGCTTAGCTGAAATCTTCTACCCTGCAGTTTCCACTCATTTGTTCTACCCTCACTTTTTGGGCAACAGAGTCTGTTGTGTCATCTGACAGCTCTTCAGATATCTAGAAGAGAACTATCTAGTCACCCCTTCATCTTTTCTTCATCAGGCTAAGTACACCCTGCCTGTTAACCAACCTGCATAGAATGTGGTTTCCAGATCCTTCACCATGTCAGGATTTGTTCCTTTAAGTGAACAAGGGGTTAAATTTAATATTGTAGTGAAAATGCAAAGTCATGCCTGTAACATCAAGTCAATGGATGACTGATAACATACAGATGGGACAAGCTTAGGTAATGCTTGTCAACCATGTTCAGCTGCCATGTCTGCAGTGATAGGCTGCTCTCACTATTTAAGCAGGTAAGTGAGAACAGCACTTTGCCACTCAGTTGTGAGTCTGGTGGTGATTATTTTACTTGAATGTGAATGTTGTGTTGCTCTGAGATATCTATGCCAAAGTATATATTGCCATGTATATATATCTGACCAAGTCTAATATATAATGCTATAAGTCTTATCAGAACGCTCTCCATGCATTTTCTCATACGTCTGCATCTTTACTCTGCTTATTAAGGGGAGGATTTGAAGCTACCAGATAAGAGACTCTGTGTAACTTGTTATCTTGGGCTCCAAGGTTTGTTTTTCCCTAACTGAGTGCTCTTGGAAGCTTCACTATCCAAATCTGACTCCAAGCTTTTGAAGAGGCAAATGCCATATCAAGCCTTTGGAGTTGGCCCCATGCCAACACACCATTCTTGTCATCATCCTCAGGACACGCTTTTCTTGACCAAGGGAATGCTTAATATGTGGCAGCCAGACTGGGTCACACAGTAAAACACAGTATGACCCAGCCAGCACAGAATACAGTGGAACTGATCTGGAAAACATAGTTCTGTCAATGCAGCCTAAGATCATATCTAATTATTTGCAGCTGTATCTCACTGATACTTTATTACCTTATGATTACTTTATGATAAACTAGGGTGACTAACCTTTTCTCTCTCTCATACATTCACACTATATACAATTTATTCCTTATCTAGTCTTTTATAAAGTAAGACAATTAATAAGGTGATATTAAAAATGCTCCCAAGAGACAGAATTCCTATCCTCATTCATAGTAAGTGTATAGTAAATGATGATGAGCAAACATTATTTGGTACCTGTTGTTTCTGGAATGTCACAAAAGGGGCTCATACATCTTTGAATTTTTAGCACTGTTAATCTTCTTTCCTTTCCTGTTCAGACATGTTGATTTATACGTCAAAATTGTACACCAACAGCTATATAACAATGAATCTATAATTGGAACTTTATGCACTTTTCAATGTTTATCTAATAAGATTCTTGTAGGGATCATTATATTAAGTATCATTATTTGATGTGTTGGACCCAAAAAATGGTGCAATAGTTTCAATAAGAAAATTGGTGAATTCCAAAGATATGTCATAAAATATTACCTCTTCCCTCACATCATGCAGTTCTCCTTCATAACTCTTTTACTTTGCCACATTCCCACAATGTATGTCTAAAAGTGCCAGGTCCATTTCTATAGCATCAACATATTCCATTTGATCCTGGAAACATTTTATTCAATTGTTTAGCATATAATACCATCTCTTTTTCAATTGATCTTGAACAGTTTTTGTAATTGATGTTCATCTAACTTACAAGGACAGTAGATTCATGTTCCAAAGATCTGATTCCACTGTGCTGATGTTAACCAATATCTTACCTACCTCTTCTATTTGTCTTTGAAAGCCATATCTGTAGTTTCCAACAGCACCAAAAAAAGAGTAAATGTTTTATGGTAGCCACTTCCTTTTCCTGCTACGTAACAATTATTTTTCAGAGTTACTAATTTTCCTACATACAACCCAACTTTTATTCTGTTTTTCAAAAAAAAATTCAAATCTGTAATCACTGGGTGGGGGCAAGGTGGGATAGTCTTGCAGACTATCGTGTGAGATGTGAGTTTATTTCCACTTGAATTTCTTCATGTGATTTAATGGAGTGGTATATTATAATACCCATGTACCTGGTTATTTTACACTTTTCCCAACAGTCAAAATATGTTGTTCCCTTACAGCCTGTATACAAATCAGTGGTGCTGTAGGAGATATTGGGAGTTGAATGTTTTGTTGTTGTTGTTTAGTCGTTAAGTCGTGTCCGACTCTTTGTGACCCCATGGACCAGAGCACACCAGGCCCTCCTGTCTTCCACTGCTTCCCGGAGTTTGGTCAAATTCAAGTTGGTAGCTTTGATGACACTGTCCAACCATCTCGTCCTCTGTTGTCCCCTTCTCCTCTTGCCTTCGCTCTTTCCCAACATCAGGGGCTTTTCCAGGGAGATTTCTCTTCTCATAAGATGACCAAAGTATTGAAGCCTCAGCTTCAGGATCTGTCCTTCCAGTGAGCACTCAGGGTTGATTTCCTTCAGAATACACAGCCTTGTCGTACTCCTTTCCCAATTTTGAACCAATCAGTTGTTCCATATCCAGTTCTAACTGTTGCTTCCTGTCCCACATACAGTGGTGCCTCTACTTACGAACTTAATCCGTCCCAGAAGATGTTCTTAAGTCGAAACATTTGTAAGTCGAATCAGCATACCCCATAGGAATGCATTGAAAACCGATTAATCCGTTCCGGCTGTTTTTTGTTTGTATGTAGAGGCGCCATTTGTAAGTCGAAGCATTAGTTCCCATAGGAACTACTGCAAAACCAGTTAATCCGTCCTCTACCACTAGAGGGAGAATTTTTTTTTTAACCTAAGATGACTTAGGTTAAAAAAAGAGCAGGAAAGGAGGGAGGGAGGGAACAATGGGGAACAATTTTACACCAACACATTTTAAACCAAACACCTTTTAAACCAAACCAATCACCTTTTAAATCAAACACCTTTTAAACCAAACCAAGCACCTTTTAAACAAAACACATTTTAAACCAAACCAAGCGCCTGGGGAGCATAGAGAGAGAGAGAAGACAATGGGGGGGGGGGGAGAGACTTGAGTCTAAACTCCATTTTAGAGCAAACCAGCCAGCACAGACCCTTGCAGAAAGGGTCTGCAAGACCCATCAGAGCACAGAAACATACCCCCCCACACACACCTAGCCCAAACCCAAGCTGCAAGGGAAGCATGCAGGAACCAATGCAAATGCACAGAAAACAAACGGAGCAGATCAGAAATGCACATAGAACAAAGGGACAAGGTCGGAAATGCACAGAAATCAAAGGAAAAAGCAAGGGAAGCATGCAGGAACCATTGCAAAAACAAACAAAGCAGATCAGAAATGCACAGAGAACAAAGGGACAAGGTCAGAAATGCACAGAAATCAAAGGAAAAAGCAAGGGAAGCATGCAGGAACCATTGCAAAAACGGAGCAGATCAGAAATGCACAGAGAACAAAGGGACAAGGTCGGAAATGCACAGAAATCAAAGGAAAAAGCAAGGGAAGCATGAAGGAACCATTGCAAAAACAAACAGAGCAGATCAGAAGCACAGAGAACAAAGGGACAAGGTCGGAAATGCACAGAAATCAAAGGAAAAAGCAAGGGAAGCATGCAGGAACCATTGCAAAAACAAACGGAGCAGATCAGAAATGCAAAGAGAACAAAGCAAAAAGCATGCAAGACACATCGAAAATGGGGGGAAAAAACCCAAAAAGCAACCAAACACCCCAAGACCCATCGGAAATGGGGGAAAACCAAAAAAACAAACCCCCCAAGCCCCATCACAGCACAGAAACATAACCCCCCCCCAAGCCGAAAACCACGCTGCAAAAATACCCAGAACAGTTTTTAAGAAGTATAAAGCAGCACCTTACCTTAGCAGGCAGCCTCCTCGGATCCCACACTATCTAACTGCTGGGGCGAAAGAGCTACAAAGAAGCAGCCTCGTCGCCACCTACAGTTAGCAATTTGAATTTCCCGCCCTTTTCCCCTGCCTTTTTGTGTTCGTAAGTGGAAGCTCCGTTCGCAAGTAGAAGCAAAATTTTGCGACCGGAGCTGTTCGTAAGTCAAAATGTTCGTATGTAGGGGCGTTCATAAGTAGAGGCACCACTGTATAGATTTCTCAGGAGATAGATAAGGTGGTCAGGCACTCCCATTTCTTTAAGGACTTGCCATAGTTTGCTGTGGTCCACACAGTCAAAGGCTTTTGCGTAGTCAATGAAGCAGAAGTAGATGTTTTTCTGGAACTCTCTGGCTTTCTCCATAATCCAGCGCATGTTAGCAATTTGGTCTCAAGTTCCTCTGCCCCTTCGAAATCCAGCTTGTACTTCTGGGAGTTCTCGGTCCACATACTGCTGAAGCCTACCTTGTAGGATTTGGAGCATAACCTTGTTAGTGTGTGAAATGAGTGCAATTGTATGGTAGTTGGAGCATTCTTTGGCACTGCTCTTCTTTGGGATTGGGATGTAGACTGATCTTTTCCAATCTTCTGGCCACTGCTGAGTTTTCCAAACTTGCTGGCATATTGAGTGTAGCACCTTAACAGCGTCATCTTTTAAGATTTTAAATAGTTCGACTGGAATGCCATCACCTCCACTGGCCTTGTTGTTAGCCATGCTTTCTAAGGCCCACTTGACTTCACTCTCCAGGATGTCTGGCTCCAGGTCAGCAACCACACTATCTGGGTTGTCCGGGACATCCAAATCTTTCTGGTATAATTCCTCTATGTATTCTTGCCACCTCTTCTTGATGTCTTCTGCTTCTGTAAGGTCCCTACCATTTTTGTCCTTTATCATGTCCATCTTTGCACAAAATGTTCCTTTAATATCTCCAATTTTCTTGAACAGATCTCTGGTTTTCGCCTTTCTGTTATTTTCCTCTATTTCTTTTCACTATTCATTAAAGAAGGCCCTCTTGTCTCTCCTTGCTATTCTTTGGAAGTCTGCATTCCACCTTTCTGTAACCTTCCCTATCTCCCTTGCATTTTGTTTCCATTCTCTTCTCTGCTATTTGTAAGGCCTCGTTGGACAGCCACTTTGCTTTCCTGTATTTCCTTTTCTTTGGGATGGTTTTTGTTGCTGCTTCCTGTACTTGTTGTTGTTACATGGCATCAAGTCAACTCTGACTAATGGTAATTCTTATCTCCAAAATGTCCTGTCCTCAACAGCCCTGCTCGGCTCTTATAAACTCAAGCCTGTAGTTTTCTTTATGGTGTCAATCAAGCTCATATGGTTTCAATCAAGCTCTTTTCCTGTTGCGTTCAACTTTTCCTAGAGTTAATGTCATTTCCAGAGAATCTTGCCTTCTCATGATGTGTCCAAAGCAGGACACCCTCAGTTTCATCATTTTTGCCTCCAGTTCAGGCTTGATTAGATCTAGGACTCACTTGTTCATCTTTCTGGCAGTCCAGGGTATCCACAAAGCTCTTCTCCAGCACCATATTTCAAATGAATCTTTTTTTTTTTCTTATCAGCCTTTCTCACTGTCCGGCTTTCACACCTGTATATAGTGATTGAAAATACAGTAATGTGGATGATCTTGGCTTTGGTCTCCAGTGACACATCCTTACAGTTGATGATCTTTTCTAATTCCTTCATTACTGCCCTTCCTGAACTGTCTTTTGATTTCTTGGCTGCATTCTCTATTTGGACTGATGGTTTAACCGACGTATACAAAATTTTCATTTCAATATCTTCACTGTCAACATTAAAGTTCTTTAGTTCTTTTGTTGGTCATGAATTCTATCTCCTTAATGTTCACTCCAGTCCTGCTTTGGCACCTTCTTTCACTTTCACCAGAAGTCATATCAAATCATTGCCAGTAAGATGGTGTCATCTGCATATCTTAAATTACTGATGTTTCTTCTGCCAATTTTCACTCCTCCTTCATCTGAATCTAGTCTGGCATATGATATGTTCTGCGTACAGACTGAACAGGTGAGGTTACAAAATGTGCTCTTGTCTGACATTTTTCCGTACAGAAAATCATTCTGTGTCTCTTTTGTTTTCCATATTTGTAGGCATATTCATTAGAATTTTAACAGATTCAGTCTTTGTGTCTTGAAATAGTGCTACTGGTATTCGACCAACCCGGGTAATTTATTTCTTCCTAGTGTTTTTAGAGCAAATTTCACCTCACTTTCTATAATTACAGGTTCTTCATTATACGATTCCTCTTGAAAGGAATCTGTCAACTTTTTACCTCTTCTGTATGTTGTTTCCACCTTTTCTTTAATTTATTCTGGTCAGATAGTGTTTTTCCTTGCTGGTCTTACAGCACTCCTAATCTAGGCTTAAACTTCCCTTTGAGTTCCCAGATGTTCTGGAAGAGGTCTCTTGTTTTTCCTGTTTTGTTGTTCTCTTCTATTTCTTTGCACTAGCCATTATAATAGTTCTCTTTATTGCTATGAGACAGTCACTGAGAAGCTGGCTTCAGGATTTTTACCCTACTTCTGTCACCTTTGACTTCTGCTTCTCACCTGTCCTTTACAATTTTAAGTTTCTTATTTATTTCTTCCATCATCCATCTAGGTTTTTCTTTTTTTTTTTGTTACAAGAATTGTCTTTTTGCATTCTTCCCCAATGATAATTTCTGGTTTCAATCTACAGTTCTTCTGATCCTTGGTCAACTGAGTTTAGCAATGTAAATCTGTTCTTTATATAAACTTTAAATTCCTCAGAAATGTTGTTTAAATTATATTTTGGCACCAGGATTCTTTTAACATTCTTCTTCAGCTTTACTCTAATGTTTGATATTAACCATTCATGATCAGTACCACAATTTGCTCCTGGTCTTGTTTTGGCAGAGAGAGTGCAACTTCTCCAACTGCTATTTCCAATTACATTGTCTATTTGATTTATATATTGGCCATCTGGTGATATTGATGTGTACAGTTGTCTGTTTGGTTTCTTGAAGCATGTACCATATTTTTTCTGAGTATAAGACAATACTTTTGTCTAAAATATTTAGATTAAAAATTGAGGGTCATCTTATACATGGAAGTAAGGAGGGGGAGGGATCAAAGCGCTTTGATCCCTGCTTTCCCCCTCCACTTTCTTCACAAGAAAGTGGAGGGGGAAAGCAGGAATCAAAGTGTTTTGATGATTCCTGCTTTCCCCCTCCACTTTTTTGCGAGGAAAGTGCAAGAAAGTGAAGGGGGAAAGCAGGAATCATCAAAGCGCTTTGATGATTCCTGCTTTCCCCCTCCACTTTCTTTGCAAGTGGCTCATTCACTGACTACTCACTGTGGGATGCACATGGCCAGCATCATTCCCATCACTCCAACAGTGGAAGTAGCCCGGCTGCCGCTTCCCCACCTCCCTGCATAGCCAACCATCAGCAGCTGGATGGGGAGACTCGTCATCCTGCCTTCTCGCCGGAGTGGTCAGTAGTGCAGGGAAGTGCCAGCCAGGCTACCTCCGCGATTGGCACAACAGGAACTACACTGGCCATGCAAAGCAAGCGGTAAGTGGACTAGCCAGTTCTGGGGGAAGGGTCTAGTTTTGCAGGCACCTGTGGTGCCGATATTCGTATTCATCTCCCCTTGGAGATGAATACAAACATTCCATGTCTATACTGCACTCTATCCACAAATATGGCGATTTACAATATGACTGTGACACAGACACCAGTCCAAAATGGGATACACTGCAAATGATGATGGGGCAAAACACACATCGGTTTCTGCTCTTTCCTCATGGTCATCAAGAAATTTCAGCCAGAATTTGTTTCCAATAGATTAACATAAAAAGTTTACATCCTGGACAATACTTTTATGCAACTGCAGGATACCTACTCTTTAGGATAGCCATGCATGGACAAATTATTGAAATATGCTTTATAGAATGGTAGAAGATAACTCAGGCTCTTTTGCAGTTAAATAGAGATGGATCAGGTTGGAAATGTGAATAGGAGACATCACAAACAGATTCATTTTAAGACCTACTGAACTGCATACAACTGGTGGTGGGGAGAACTCTGCTATACACATGCCTTTTACATGCATCTAACAATTCTGAAATTACCAAGGTCTACAATTTGGTTATATACGTAGTACCCATTCCCCTAGATGTATTTTTAAAACACATTTAGAAAAATGATTGTCAAGAGACTGGCAAATGAGGGGATGGTTTCAGCGCCTTGGAAACTTGTGCCTGTTAGCTTGCTGTATAAGTCTAGGCCAGAAGAAAAGGAGAGAAATTGCCTGTTAACTGGAAGGTTTTTGCCAGCTGTGTCTTATCAGCATGAGAGAAGAAATTTCCAAGATCATAAAAAACACTGTCCTGGCACCAAACTAATTAGTGAAGTTATTTTAGCAAAAGTTACTCCCTTTTGAAAGTTTTGGGGAGAAATGTAACCCAATTAGTGGAATACACTCAAAAGGCTTGGAAAGCTGGGTGATTGGTATAAAAATAGCATGGGAAATAAGCTTAGTTTGGCTTAGATTCTATGAAGAGAATGCTATGCTCACCTGCTGTCTTTCTGCTCTGTACATGCTCTGGAGTTACATTTCTATGTAAGTAGTTTAGGATAGTTAGCTTTCTTATTTTCTGTAGAAACTGTTCTCAAAATGCCTGAGCCAATGTTCTGTCTAAGCTGCGCGCAAGTGCACACTTGCCCAGAGCTCCATCGGAGTTGCACATGGGCAGCCAGTTTGTTTATTTCCTGTTTCAAATGAAGCCCCATCCACCCCCATACACACGGAGCAAGGCTCACACGTAGAAGGACAAAAACTCAAAGGGAACATTGGCCTAAGCATCAAAACCTTTTTGAATATGGATTTGCTTCACAAACGTTTTGACTGCTTTTGACTTTTTAAAACCACTTTTTGAAATTGCTTGCGACTTTATTTCTTTTTGAATTTTTGCAACAATAATAAAAATCTTACAACAGTTTAGTTATTCTGAGAATAACAGGTTTCTGGTACTAAAGAGGGGCCTTACCGCATGCCCTACTGGATCCAGCATATCTCATGGTTGTTTTGGTGTTATTACCTAGCAGGGTTGGTGTGCAATTTAAAGCATGCAAATTTGTGAATTTTGGTAATTCCCTGGGCCATTGAGGAGTCAGGAACAAGTGAGAGAGAGGTACCAAGCAGGAAGATTTTCCCCAGCCATGAGCACATTGATCCTCCTGTAATTTACCCATACCAGGAAAGTCTGGGTAGGTCTGGTCTGTGAGGGGGTCTCTGTCCTGGCCACAATCTTAACAATGGTGTATTACATGCAACACTACAATGAGTCAGCCATCACTAGCCTTATTGAAGTAAACACATACGGACCCAACACAGCTGCTTTAGTTTTCAAACCCACAGCCGAACAGAAATTAGAACACAATTGACAACTATGAACAAAGTACAATACATTTACCCAAACCAGACAGAACTTGTGTGGGCATATTTTTTTGAGGTCACAGAGACATACCGGCAGAGAGGTGAAGAAATCCAATCAGCTTCAGGCCTACTCCTTACACGGGACCATCCATCAAAAGCAGTTCAGCTTGCTTTGCATCACAATAATAGTTACTCTACCCACATAACAAATGGGCGTACAAAATGGGGGATGTGTTTGGCCATAAGTTACACAATTTTTGGAAAAGAGCTAAAAGCTTGGACACCAAACCCTGCATTCCTTCAAACACACACAAAAGTGCTGCCTTCAATACTGTGTGCAGACTAGAGCTTGGAAAACGTATGTTTTTAAATTCCTTGGCTCCTATGCCAGCTGGGGGATTCTGTGAGTTGTAGTCCAAAAACATAACTACTTCAAGTGCTGATTGTATGAAGGAAGCCCAGACACAGACTTGTGAATGCAACCATTGTTATCTCCTGCTGCAAGATACTGCTGTACAGAATGCTCCTGAATTCAAGACACCAGCAATCTGGTCCTCTTCTAGCACATCCCATTCCATTGCATCCCCCATCACTCCCACAACCTTTTCTTCCTTCCCTCAACATAAAGTCAAAAGCTGTTGCCACTTAGCATGCTCACTCCCAGCTGGCTGTTCGTGAGGGTTTTTTTTTTTCCTTCTTTTCATTTCTTCCTAAAAATCTGTTGCATTTCTGCAAGCGTTGGGGTTCTCCTGAGCTTGTTAATACCTGCCCATGCTTGTGCATAGGTTGTGCCAATTTGCCTAATAAAAGGTTCCATACCTGGTAAATAAGTTAGCTATTAGAATATGGGTTGCTGCACAGTACACAGGCTACTCTCAGGAAAAGCAGCAAGAGAGCTGCATTCACTGGCCTGGAGGAAAAGAAGCTTGTGGATTCTTATGGAACAGATGCTAAATGGCTCATCTCAGAATGAATGCCCTGGCCATGGTACTGAATGACTAGCTGATCAACAGCAGCCCAATGTGAGAAGGGAAGATTTCTTATTCCCATAGAATATCATGGGGCAGCTTTCACAAGTACAGTGGAGAATGGTGATAATATTAATTTCTACTCCTTCCAGTTACCTGTTGCTAACATTGATACTATTTATAACATAACAGCTGAAATCTTGTTATGTAGTTACATAGACAAGGTACATTTTAGATGCATAAATTGTCATGAATTAAGAAATCTCCATAGGCATAATCTGTTGCACATTTAAGTTGTGCACCTCAGTATGCAGCAGATCATACCTACAGAGATGTCTTATGGCAATTCAATTCCAAATGTTGCGCCATTTGCATAACTGTACAACAGGATTTTAGTCAATGTATACCACTTTCTACAATTGTTAAGGACAGGAGAGATGCCCAACAGTAGTATCATGTTTTCCATATTCTTATTCTGTCTTCCTAAAAACACAGTCACTTTGTGATCCTCAAACTCACTTTGGAAATCCCCCCCTCCATACACAAATTAATCAGTTTGCATTTGGATACGTACAAGCAAATGAATTCACTGTGCATGAATGGCAATATATATGTCAGGTATGCAATTTGAGAGGAAGGAATACAGTGGTGCCTCGCTAGACGATTGCCTCGCAGGACGAGGAAATCGCTAGACGATGCCTTTTTGTGATCGCTACTGCGCTTCGCAAAACGATGTTTCCCTATGGCGATTTTCGCTAGACGATGAGGTTTCCCCATAGGAGTGCGCCGACTAGTGGTGAAAAGCTGTCAGTGCAGCTGTCAGTGCATTCCTATGGGGACCCGCACTCGCTAGACGATGTTTCCCTATGGGAAATTTTCGCTAGACGACTGCATTTTCCCTTGGAACGCATTGAAGCGATTTCAATGCATTCCAATGGGAAAACGTGCTTCGCTAGACGATGTTTTCGCTAGACAGCGATCCTCGTGGAACGGATTAACATCGTCTAGCGAGGCACCACTGTACTTACGAAGAAAATATCTCAAATACAGCATTGAAATGAAAAGTGGCCAAACTATTGCGGGTAGGGTTTCAGAACAGAATGGCCAGAATGGAGAAGGGTCTATTCCTCTTTAATGGCTCCCAAATTTTCCTGCCTGATGCTGCCTGCTTAATGACAGGGCCAGCCAAATGTACTTGGATACATTCAGTTGGTTAGGGATAAATTACAGACTGGCCCTACTAACAGCCAAAATGAAGCAAGCTGTCTACATATACACATTTGCAGGCATTATTTAATCATAGTATATAATCTGTTATTAAACTTATTGTTAAATATGTTATTAACAGTTATTATATTTAAAATATGTTAGGATGTCATTAAAAAGATACCCAGTGTGATGTAGCGGAAAGAGTGACAGACTAGGGCTCAGAAGACCTTGGTTCAAATCCCCTCTCAGCCATGAAACTCACTAAGGGTATGGAACTGATAAAGTTTAAATATCTCACTTGCCTTGAAAGCCTGAATAGGGTCACTATAAGCCAGTTCCAACTTGACAGCACCTATCAACAAGAAGAATGTCACTGCACTTTTCGAACTAAGGTGCCAAATCTCTTGGGCCCACCCCAGAATTAGGTGTAATTATGGGATCTATTTTCTACTTACCACAAAACTCAAGTATTTTTAGTCCAGCAAAGAACTTCTGTTCAGGAAACTGTCACAAAAACAGCTTCTATTTCTAGGACAATGTATTGATACTTCAGAAAGGATCTTCCAGTTATATCTGAATGAGTTGTAAAGAACCTTATATGTGCTAGTTGTAATGGACTCACAAATCATAGTAATTGGTCCTTTTTAAGGAGAAAGGCAGGATAAAAAAATCTTTTAAATAAAATAAATAAATAAAGTTCCAAAGGAGTAACCATGTTAGTCTGTTGTAGGAAAAACAACAAGAGTATCCTGTGGCACCTTGAAGACTCGGCATAAGCTTTTTCAGAATGTAATCCATATGAACTGAATCGGATGAAGTGGGCTAAGTTCCATAAAAGCTTCTGCTAAACAAAATTTGCAAGGCCATAATTCTGTTGACCAGTAGCTCTGTCCAACCTCTGTTCTGCACCAAGTCCACCAACTGACAATGGAGTTTCTGCTTGCACAAGGGGGTCCTGGATCCCTTTTTGTACACGATCAATAATTGTTACTCTGTAAGTAGATCTAACATCAAGGATTTTGTCTTCAGGCTTTAAGCTGCCACAAGACTCTTCTAAACAGATTCTGTTCATTACCAACTCCAGATCATTCATACAAGAGATTAAAAGCAACATTCCTTGGATAGAGATCCTTGAAGTACTTCACTGTTTACATCCCTTATTGTAAGAACTGTCAATTTATTCTCATTCTATGCTACCTTTGTTAATCATTTGCCATTGGTGATCCATAAGAAGACCTCTCCTATTTCCCATGACTGCTAAATCTACTTAGAAGACTTTGGTGAAGGACCCTGTCATGTATACAACATATATCAGATAACCTTTATCTATATGGGCTGCATTACCCCACTGTATTTTCCAAATTCCCTCATTCCACCTAAGCAGATGTTGGAACCATTCATGAGCGGCTTACTCTTATACACATGACTAGAACAGCTGCAGTTGCATTGACCCATACCCACTGGAGAGAAGGGCATGAAATGTGAATAGGTTCATCAGTTGCCAGGGTCCAAAAAGTCTGTTTTATGTGTCTTGGCATCTCTACTATCAGTCAACCCAAGTCCATCCACAGTTCCTAATCACTGCCTTTCAATCTCTCTCCCCCACACATGCAAAATACAAATTTCCATTTGGCCTGCACAACTTTGACTTCCCAAGCCAAATGCAATTCGCCAAACATGTAGGGTGACTAACTGGTAGTTTGGTAGCCTCCCTCTTTTTTCTAATCTAAGGAGGTACTGTGAACAGAAAACTTGATCCACCCTTTTGTAGGTTGTCAAATATGTGCAGGAGGCTGTTTTTGGCCTGATGGGTCACAGAGTGAGAACAAATTCCAAAACTACACTCCTCCTCTTTCCTTTCCAATTGTTATTCCAGCCCATCCTTTAGCTGACATCCTGCTGCAAGAAATCTGTTTGGATGCAGTGGATGCTGCAGCATCATGAAGGGCATTACGAGGAATGATTTGGGAATAGAATGCCCTTCTCAACCAAACAAGAAGTGCTACCTCAGCCTGATTCGGCTGATGAAATTAAGGACCTTTCTTATATCATCTCATAGCTCTGATTATAACTATGCTAACTACCAGAGGAGGAAACTGGCATCGTCCAGGAGATTCAGATAACCAGTGACTTTTCCCCCTCAGACTGGAGGCTCCTGCTATTAATTAGCTCTTGCAATATGATGGAAGACAGCATGAGAGGCAAGAATGACCCAGGCAAATTGTATTCCAGAATAAGTCTTCCTTCCTCATAAAGGACACCAACGAAGAATCCAGAAAAGAGCAGTAGCTCAGCTGCCCCACCCACATCGACACACTGTATATATAAGAGGCTGTGAGAAACAGAAAGTCTATCCTAAGTTATAATGGAAAAACAAAACAAAACAGAAATTTGACATGCCACTGTGGAACAACATGTGAACAAGTTTCCTTGACTAATCCGTACTATCTCAAAGAAGAGTGTGACATGGGGGTAAGGTAAGACAATCAGTTCCCTACTTCATGACATGGGGATAGAACACCCACAGCCTAGAGCAAGGTACAGTGAGACATGCATTCACCAACTGCCATAGTAAACAACTGGAAAGGAGACAGAGGCAGCTCAGCCAGGGCCATAAGGCAAGGATGGAAAAAGGATGGCCTTCCAGGGGGGTTTTTTAGACTGCATCTCCCCACATTCCTCATTACTGGCTATGCTGGTTTGATCTGATGGCCCTTGCTGTCCAGCAACATCAGTAGGGTTGTGCTTTGTCCACCCCACCCTTCTCCTAGATGACAAGGATTCTGTGCTTCACGGGGGGAGAAGTTTCATGATAGTTAGGAATCAGACATGGAAAGTGTTACATGTGCCAGATGCTGCTAGCTCAGCCCAGAATGGAAAGGTCCTGTCTTGTTCTTTTCCCCACAGTGAACCAAGGAAGCAGTCAGGAAATTAAAAAGCAGTTCTTTTTAAGAACTGCAACTCTTTCTCTCAGAAACAGAGAGCCACTGGGCAGACAAGTGAGACAAAGTGGAATAGGCTGCCTCGAAGGGTGGTGGAGTCTCCTTCTTTGGAGGTTTTTAAGCAGAGGCTGGATGGCCATCTGTTGGGAGTACTTTGATGGATGTTCCCGCATGGCGGGGGGTTGGATTGGATGGCCTCAGTGGTCTCTTCCAACTCTATGACACTATGACTCTATGACTCTATGACTCTACAGTGGCAGTGGAGGAAGGAGAAGTGAAAGAACCACTTTTCTTCTTCAAAGTTACTAGGCAGTGGCATATTCTTTAGTATGGTGTCATATATATATTATCTTAGCTCACAGACAGCATCATATATCACTGTATTAACCCATTATCTTGTTACCTTTCTTTCGGCATGCACTGTCCTTAAGCCAGCTCACTCTCTAGATTAATATGACATTTGTACTAGACGCCAGCTTTTCAAGAAGTGCTAACTTCCAGACACTAACCACACTCCAAATGCTACTTTGTGACTAACCACTCCAGAAGTAGTTCTAAGCAGCAAGAAGAAAAGTAAGAGGCAGTTGGTCCAAAGAAGACCGTAAGCTGGGGATCATGAAGAATGCTCTAGGCATTCATCTTCTGTAAAGAAAACCTACTCCATTCCAGCTTTTCCAGCAGCAATTAAGGAAAAAAAACACTATTAGGGGCCACTTCCAGTTTTGAAGAAGAAAGGAACAAAGGCATCAAGGTAAAAGAACACTTCTGTGTCAAATCCCTTCAACATAATGTCAACAAACACTCCTCCGAGACCAAGGATTAGTGCAAACGCCCTCTTCACATCAAATCAACTAGAATTTACTGTTGAGACTCTAGGAAAAGACATTTTTTATATTTAATTTTTTTAAGTTTCAAATCTTTTACCATCCCATATGCATCTCTAGATGTTTTAGCAAGTTTCCCCTTACACAATAGTAAAAATGAGTGATAATACATAGGTGCTAAGTTGTCCTTTTTAATCTAAATGAGTTTACTCTTCCCAGCACAGTTTTGACCTTGGCTGTGGTTTAGCACTGTTTTGGGTCCAGTGATCCCTACACTCCGATACAGCATCTTCGCCTTCTGCCAAATTTCCACCTACATCTGACTAAAATGCAGGTGCAGTAGATTGTGCCCAGAAAAGAATAAGTAGTAAAACAACTCTCTCTGCTAAGATTCCTCCACCCACCCCTCAAAAAACAGGGGAACGAAGTCAGACTATACAACCTAAAAGATAGCGCAAAAGAGGGGCCAAATGTTTACAGAAAAATGTAATTCAGCAGGAATCAAGGGAAGGGATAACTATGTACAGATTTTGATTGCATTAGCAGAAACACCTGGAGTGCCCATTCTAGCTAGTGCTGTGCTGTATTTTTCATGAAGACAGCTGGGGAGCATGCAAGTCATTTGGTGGTGTAAGCTGTATCCCAAAAGCAGAACCAATTCCATCTAGCATTGACATGTAGTGCCACATTCACTGATTCTAAATTTACTATTCACAAGTATCTCACATTCATTTTAACATGGCCTCCTTCCATACTACAGGATGAGGACCAAGGTATAGATAGCACCAAGCCAAAACTTCTAATTGGCCAATAGGCTTAAAGTCCAATATTGCCATTAGGTTCTTTCAATGGCAGAGGCAGAACAGACGGTTGAGACATGGTGTCCCTCTCAGATTGCTGCCACACCCCAATCTGAAACGACCTCAGCAGTTACTAAGGCTAAGCAAGATTCTTGTGAATTTCAGTCTTCATACTGAATGTTCATGCTTGGACACAAGAAAATCTTTGGCAGATGGTTATGTAACTGAAACAACAACAAAAAAGCCCACCAAAAGCAAAAAGGCATGTCTCTTGTTTTCATCCAAGTACTTGACACTAATCACATTTCAGACATTAAGGGAGAGACAGAAAAATTATAAAGCTTTAAGGAAGGGCATTTAAAGTCGCACTGCAACTTTTTAGACATTTCCATAGATCTTTTTTTTTTTAAGTTTATTGAAAAAATTCTTCTGCCATTAAGCACAGGGTGTGGCACCTAAATCTAGTATGGAGATTAAGAAGAAAAAACTGAACAAGTTGCTATTTCTTGGTCAGAAGAGTCTTGAAGCAAGAGTTTAACAGGTACAGTGCCTCCTGCCTGTTGCTTCATGAGTCACCAACATAAATCCTTGAACTGGAATCACCGATCCATGGACTGGAGGCAGGGAGATGTGAGTTCATCTTAACAAGGTTTAATAAGGACATATCAGAGCAGCAAAACAAACAACAAACTTTGCAGAACCTAGCCATTTCCCACCACCCAACTGTGAAAACAGCAGAAGTCAAATGCTTTGTTACTACCAGTCATGACTGTTTTGGTTTTCCAATGCTAGAATTCTTCAAGGTCAACTCAGAGGAGGGGAACAAATGGCAAATGTGTTTGTACAAGTGACTTACTGGGTTCTGTTTCTTTTTCCATCTAGTAACATAGAAAACATGGAGACTTTTCAATAATGAAACCAAATTCAGCCACACACTTCTAGAAAACGAGGCAGAACTGGCCTCTCAGAAGATGGAAGCTATTAGAAACATTCTTTTTTCTACCAGGTTCTTTCTACTAAACTGTAAAGTACCCCTCTGACTGCAATCAGGAAAAAAAAAGACCAGGTTTGCCTCAAGGTGTGGGGAGAAAGGCCTTTTGATCTAGGGGGAAAAGGAGGATTTAAAGAGTCAAGACAATGGACAGCCCTTTGCACCCAGCTTTCTTTCACTGCTATGTCCTTCCCAACATCTGCAGGCATGGTCTTCATCCACAAAAATTCACTCACACAGTATTACAGAGGCTAAAAACCAACCAACAAAAACAAGAAAAGAAAAGAAACAGGGCTTAATGGGAGGGAGGCTGCAATGTTTTCTTTAAACCAGAAAAAGCACTCTCTCTCTCTCTCTCTCTCTCTCTCTCTCACACACACACACACACACACACATAGAGGGCATGATGACTGCCTTCCCCACCCTCCTGCAACACACACATACGTATCACCCATTATTCACCACCTTCCAGTTTTACATGAACACAATGCCTTCAACCCAGAAGTGCATGGGGCCGATAACATTCCTATAATGTCTGATCAAAAGCACAAAGACACTAGGGAGACAGTATCAGGAAGGACAGCCCTTGAGGACAGGCCTAGAGACATGCTGGCTCAATCCTGCCTGTGACATCTCTCACATATCCTTCTTTATATTGCAGTGCCCTCCAGCTTGGACATGAATCTGGCCTTTGTGAAGGGGGAATGGTGTAGGTGCCCGCATGCATGTTATACTCTCCATTGTCACAGGCTGCATGCTCCCCAGAGCATACCTTGCTCATCCACCGCTCTCCAGAGTAACCTTTATTCCAGTGTGTTGCAAGCTTGTATTTCACGGATGGTTAAACTAAATCATTATCACCAGGCATTTGTTTGACCAAAAAACATTATGATCATCACCAAATCCAATCCTCTACACAAAAGACACACACACACAAACTCATTCTCTTCTCTCATCTACTTCATTACTCACCCTCGGTTTCGACATATGAATTGTATGATATACAGCATCAACATATCACGATGGGGGGTAGAGAGCAGAAAGAATAGGTGGCAAAATGGACGGATGTGCATTTAGCATTTGCCGTGTTTCCTATCCCTGACCGACGCCTATGAGCTCTCCTCCAATCCAATGTGTCTGTGTATACACATACACACGCGCACACATGCATGGTTGTGTGCATTTATACACATATAGAAATAATATGAAATTAAACCATGGCCTATCGTGGAACCGTCTATATGAACCATGTTCACCGACTCATTGTAAGCCTACATATGTGGGACGTGAAGTAAAGGTCATCGCACTTCTGTTGTAATACACACACACACACACACACACACACACACATACATGCACACACCCAAAAAAAAAAAGCCGCAGAGCCATCAAGAGGTGATACAGAATTTTCTCGTCAAGAGCCCAAAAGACTATAGGGAGGGGGGAGCCAAGAGGAGGAGAAAGCGTGTGCGGAGAGATAGACGGGATGGAATAACAGAGTGAGGAAGGGGTTATAAAGAACATACAGCAGTACGCTTTTAATCCAGAATTTGATAACCTATCCCAGTCCCCACCACTACACACAAGCTCAAACACAATGTATCCTACCTTCTTCCCTCTCCAGCATCCCCTACCCAGCATTAGTGCAGATGGATTTCTGTATCTGGATTTTGCAGCAATGGGTCTAATGACTTGCAGATCAAGCCCCCTTGATAAAGACACCCCCTCCCATCATGATGTTCTAAAGCTCTGGCCTAAAGAATAATGTGGTTTTTAGAGATAATGGCGGCAATTTAAAAATAAAACACAAAAACATGTCAAAGATATTGTTCAAACAAGCTGTCCGCATCACCTGAATCTCCCACTGCACGCACCATGGTTTTCTGTTTCACTCCCATTTTTCCTACCCTTTCCCACCTACCAAGAACAATCATAAATAAATGTACGACATTTAAAACACACACACACACACACACATAACTCCATGAATAGCCAATCTCAAAATCCTGAGCACTAATCCGCTTGAATTTGTTCATGCCCTTATATAAGCAGAAGCACGCCAACATGTTCAGTGGAAACGCAGTATAAAATCAGGCCAGGATAGAGCCATGGAGAACAGTGATATCATCGGATATCAGCTCTGTTAAGAAGCCATCATCAACAGGGATGATGAAACCAAACATTACGGACTAAATTTTTAATTTATTTATTTACTGACATACCATTGTTTCCCTATTCCCCCCCCCTTTTTTAAAAAATATAAAAGATGACAAGAAATACACTATTTCCCTCCTCAAAACATAGTCCACCAGGCGATCTTTGAATGATCCAGAAAGATAAATCCACATCGACCAGATTCCGTTCGCATTTCATAGAACCAAATAATAAGCTTAATGCCAGTACAATCTAGCTTTTGGTGTTCTGAGGCAAAATATCCAGCTGTCCCCCACCACCATTCCCCAAAGCTATGGAGCTGCATAAGGGAAAAATAAGAGACTGAAGGAAAATTCCATCATTGCCCATAATAATGGTGCACAAAAGCATATACAGGAAGAAAGGCAGCAATCTAAGATGGTAACCACTATCTTTTGCAAAAAAGAAAAGAAAAAAGGAAGGAAGGAAAATAGCATGTCTTACCAGGTTTTAGATAAATATGCTGAACTTAATATAACGGACCACTTTAAGAAAATAAGAGCTACAGCAAGGATCTTAGCATCTTATGGTATATTTAATGGCCGATTCTCTATGGCGAGCATACAGCTGCCGTTGGTTTCTTCTTTTCTCCACCCAGATAACATCCTTCTCTCACACACTCTTGACTTTTCGCTAGACTAGTTAGGAGTTCACCCCCGCAAAAACCAGTGCCCAAAATATACCATGTACAAGTGCCAGGAAGTGGTCATTAAAAAATGTTTGCTCTCTAGAGGTCTGAGCACTCAGTGTACGGAAAAGTGTAGATATGAACCAAGGAAAAATTACAATAAATTGGTTTTTGGAATAGAATATCTATTTTCCACAAAATTCTAAATACCGAGGGCAATGAAGAAAATGAAGAAAGAGTTGGTTATGAAACACTGGCATTTTGAAATTGTGTTTTCGGTCAGTTTCACAGCCTCCTTTTTTCTTTTGTTTTCAGGATTTCTATTATCTGCCTCTTTTTTGTTTATTTTATTCATAAACAAAATTGTGAAAAATAACATCGAGAAGCAAACGCCTTATCTTTAAAAAGAAGGTAAATATTTTCAGAAGGTTTGTGTTACTTTTTGTCCTCATTGGGGAAAGAAGTCAAAATAAAATCTAAAAGTAAACAAAAGACCACGTCACTTCTACAGCAGTAGAGTCAAAACCTTAGGAAAAGGGATTACATCACTGTCCTTCATGGAGTAAAATTAGGGAAGAACTATAGATTTGGGCTGGAAACAAGGAGAAAAAAAACTGGGCATTTCGCACAGATATTTTGTATGAAGAAATTGTAAAACCAACCTTTAAGGTCATTCCTTGACTGGATGCTCATAGCAGTTGTTTATAGTGGAAGTTTTCAGGCAAGGTTGGATACTAAATCATTAATATAAACAAATGGAAGGCGGGGAAGGAAGGTTCTTGTAATAGATCCAAAGTAGTAAGGGGAGGGGGAAGCTGTCATATGTCCCTATCTTTTATTTTCTAATTATTTGAAGAAGAAGAAAATACTCCCAAAGAAGAAAAAACTAAAAAAAAAAATATTAAAAATTATTCTGAATTTTGCCTTCCGAAACAGATCCTTTTCACAATTTAAATGAACACTGCCTCTTTGCTAAATATCTTTTTAAGTCACATAAAATGATTATTGAAACGAATGCAAGTTCATGCCTTCATCAGGGCTTGGAGTTTGTCGCCTTAAACGAAGTATTTTGGATCAGCTGTGAAATTTCCACTCCCACGACCCACCCACAAAATCGAATAATCTTTCTTATTTTTTTTACTGATTATGAGAAGAGGAAATCAAGTGGGAGAGACAGAAAAAGAATTCACAAAACGTTGTCACAATAAAGCTCTCTGATATATTGGTCCCCCAGGTTATTTATGTATTTTCCTTCTTTTAAAAAGAAGAAGAGGAAGAAGAAGAAGAATCCACTATATTCTCCAGCTCATTCTGTGGTGAGAACTTCGAGCACCCGACACCACCTTGCAAACTAGAGAGCCCGCGTTCCGGTCGGCGCGCGGAAATTCTCGGCTCCTTTGAGGGGTCGTGAAAAGTCCCTCCTGAAATTTCACCTCACATTCTCGCCGGCTTTTTTTTTTTTTCCTCCTCTCTCTCTCACGCCACCCTTTCCACCAAAAGTCTTACCTTGTGCAGTTGTGAGGAGGTTTGGGTTGTTTCCTCAACTCTTGTATTTGTTTGTTTTCCTCTTTGGGGGGCTACTAAGAATCCGGGGGTGGAGGGAGGGAAGAGACGTCTCCTCTCAGGGGAGGGTGTGGTGCTGGTGGTGGTGGTGGGGAGGGCAGAAGGCAAGGTGGGCGCCGCTGGAGATGGAAAAGGCGCGTCCTGGACGGCTCGGAAAGGCTGCAGCCAGAGCGAGCGCGAGAGGGAGAGCGGGCGCGGAGGAAGCTTTGGCGCGCCTCTCCCTCGCAGGGGTGAGTGGCGTGCGAGGCGAGATGCGTAGAGCGGAGCTTTCTGCCTGAGACTGTCAGAGCAGCCCAGGAATTTCACGCACTCCAGAGCCGAGCCCTCCCCTTCTCCGGTGCGCAGACCCCAGCATTTAAAGAGACAGCCCCGGCAGTGGGCAAGGCTGGGGCTCCTCCACACACCCTCCTCGTCCTTTCCCCGCGCTGTTTTGCAAACAGCTGAGGGAAGATGTAATCTGGGGACATCCTCGAGCCCAGGATGACTAAGAGGCAGGTGCTCGTGAGCCCCGCTTTCTCACGCTTGCAAAACTCAAACTGGGCAAGAGAGATAACACACACGGCTCCTTCTCTGGGGAAAGCGCCATACAATTTGTTGGGGATTAAGCCAATCGGATGCTCCAGAATTAAGCAGGAGGCTATTGAACAGATTCTAATAATACCGAAGGGTAATGCAAACAGAATGAGATCCTTTCTTACTTTAAAATAAAATACTTTAGGATCATTTTTTTAAAGAAAAAAATGTTTTCTCTGTTTTATTCCTTTTATTCTAGTACTCCCTTTGATTCCCTCTGTGATTCTTTCGGATCTACTCTTGGCTGTTTTCCTTTTTTTTTTCCTTTTTCTTTACTTCTGCTGCTGCTGCTTTGTTAAATAAAGAGAGAAATCTTCTCGCGTACGATTCCTTTCTGCCAGTCTTTTCCACAATCGGATCCACAACAGTCACCAATGTCTGGATTCTGGATTCACAGAAAGACAAGGTGGCGAAGGGAGAAATGGAGCGCGGGGTGATTTGGGAGCCCTGAGATACTACAGAACAGGCGTGTTAAGAGCTGTGAAAGAGCAAACACTTGAAGCTCACCGGCCGAAGATCACATCGGTATTTCCCTTGGACCTGTCTGAGGCTTTGGAAAGCTTGGCTTGTTAGGATTGTCAGATTTGATATTGCCGTGGTTTTTTTAAGATTAAAAAAATGGGGTTAAAAACATACGTTGCTCCAGATCTTCCTTTTTCCTATGTGTTTATGTGCTTATTTAATGCAAACATTATCATTTGACCATCTGTTATAGACCATGATGACAAAGAAGAATCTACTGTTTCACTTGTACAATGCTGTACTTTTACTCTTCAGAGGAACTGAGATCGGAGTGAGCATTTTCACTTTCTGTTCCAATTCAGAAATGCTAACCCAGCAACCAGCCATACCTATGGTATTTCTAAACATACTTCCCCTTCATCATCATTACCTAGCAATAATCATAATCTAATACAGTAATGAATGTATACAGATATATCATCATTGACAACCTATTATCTTGTTACAGGTTTTTTTAAAAAACATACTACTTCAAATACATGATTTGACTATATTTTATGTATGACTTTGTCTAGGCTGGGAAATTTGCCAGAGAATGCGTGCCATTGAATTTAATGGGGATTATTTTTTATTGGAATTATATTGTCAATATCTAACTTCTCCATTTGCAAGGATGTCCAAATCAAGTTACAACCAAAATATGTAAAGCACATAAAGTCAACCAAATACAAATAATCTTTTTAAAAAATAAAAATTAAACAAGCAGAGAAGACTACAAACAGAACAGAATTCAGTACAGCCTGGCTGCCCCATCCAAAAAGCCCTCTCAAATGAAAGGATTTAGATAACACCGGGGCATCAGGAGTGAAAGTACAGGGCAGAGTTTGGAAATGCTCCTTGTTTTCTAGTGGGTTTTTTTTTTTTTTTTTACTATAACTTCCAGAATCCCACAGACAGCACAACGAAAGAACTTCCCCAAGACAGACAGAATAGCCCAAAATACTCTTTTGTACTTACCTGTATCTCTACACCTTCTGGACACCAAGGGAGGTTAATAGGGTACAATTCCAGCCAGTCAGATTGGCTAAGGCCTGCTTGAGCTGATACCCAGCCAGCAAAGGCTGTGCAAAATCCCAACCCTTCCAGGAACTTTGCTGGACCCGGGGTCAACCTTGTGCTGGCATAATGGCTCTGAGCCTGGGCTGAACTGTGGGTTGATCTGGTGTTAAATCAGCTCCTCCAGTGTTTCTCTCCTTGTCCACCTCCATTTCCCCCCTCTCTTTCTCTTCTGCCAACTGATTTCAGCCAGCACAACAGTAGTGCTGGCAGATCTAAAATCAGCCAACATTGGGGGAGTGGTGCCAGTCAAAGGGCAGATGTGCTGGCCCAGGAGGTTTCTGCCCATTCCAAACCCACTACAGGTGTTGTGTCTTTGAGTTTATATTGCACTGCCTCAGAATAATAGATGTAAGGCAGTGGGTAGGTTCCTAGTGCGGACCTTAAGGACTTAAGATTGGCTTTTATAATATTTTGAATGCAGACTGTGTTCCAATGTGTGTGTGTGTTGATGGCATAGAGGACACCTTTTTAAGAAAAACAAGCCCATATTCTGCTACAATGCTCCAAATCCCTTTTGTAGTCCAAAAACATAACTCTTTCAAATTCCCTTTTAGTTGCAGTCCTCTGGATTGCAACTAATGACTCTTACCCAGAAATGCACGCAGCTGTATTTTTGCCTTTCTCCCCTCTTTCTGTTTTTGCATTAGAACAAATTCTTAATATGTATACAGCACTGATGTACAGAACTGAATATCAACCAACTCCTGGCAGATTAAAAGGCTGAAGGTTTTTGTTTGCTTGTTTTGTTTGTTTCTCATGATAGAAAAGTTACAATCTCCTGGGCAAATCACTGTACTGGCTATCAGTATTTTCTTGGAAACACTGACAGGGAGACACATCATTACATCATCTGCCTTCAAACAGTTCCTATTTAGGTCTTAAAGGAAACAGAAAGAAAGTGAAACAGAAAGAGAACACAGTGGAGAATCCTATTTGTTTCCACCAAGGGAGTCTCAACACCACATCCTTCTGGGCGGAAAGGAAAGCAACCCATCACTACATCCAGAAACAGAGCTCGGAAATGTAAACTTTTCTGGACTACATGTACCAGAATCCCCCAGCCAGCATCTGGGAACCTGGACACTATAGTTCCAGAAAGTAACATTTTGGAGCTCTGATCCAAATACATCTGGTACAGTGTCCAAAAAACAAAACAAAAAAGCACTATCCTCAGAGCAGACTAAGCAGAAGGGCATGGCACGCACTCAACAGGCAGAGACCAAGACCTGCACAACATACTTTGCCTTGTATATAACCCACAAGCAGGGCTGGACCCAGACATAAGAATGTAATATAGGTCTTGCTGGATCAGACTGAAGTCATATAGAGATCACCCAGGTGTCTGTTAGAAGCGTGCCAACAAGGCCTGAGTACAAGGGTACCTTTTCTCTCACGTTTCCCAGTAAATGATGTACAGAGGCAGACAGCTTCTGATACTGGAGGTAATATAGAACTAGCTTGACTGGTAGAGACTGATGGCATTGGCGTCCGTGAACTTTTCCAACCACTTCAGTAGGGATGTGAAAATGTCTTTGTCTCAGTTTGGTTGCATTTCTCCAAATCCCACTTGCATTTTCCTCCCATTCTTGTTTCATATCAATTTCCAGAGCTTTTGTTTTTCCCTCCCACACTTATATGTGTTTGCAGTTTTTAAATGCATTTTCTTGTTGTACAAACTACAAATGTTCATTGATCAATCATAAAAACACAAAGAGAGGGGGGGGAAAACAGCAATCACATAACCCATTGCTTCATAGACTATATTATTTTGAGTATCTTGGGTCATAATATTAAAATGTTTGCAACATTTACATAAAAGGGAGCTATTCCCATTTAAACATATTTTCAAAAGGGACTAGATCTACCAGGAAATTATACTAAGATTGGGTGCAATATTCTATATTCTTATAGAAATTGCAATACAGAAGTGTACGTGCTAAAGACTCAACAACTCCAGCACCATATGGATGTAATATTTGGTCTTGGCTTGTATCTTGAAACCATCCTTCCATCAGCACCGAAGGCATAGAAGAAGGCTGTTCTGCACTTAAAGATTGTAAGTATATTTAAATAGGGGGTACATTTGTTACTAAACAAGCCATTTAATCTCAATGCTATGGGAGAAGAAAATATTTTGCATTGAGCTGGCAAATTCAATGTACAAGATCCTCTGCTTTATCACAGTTTTGGATTGCATGCTGTTAAACCTGCATTGCTCTACTAAACTAAGGCTAAGTAATTGTGACTCCTGCCTGGTCCCACCATGGGTGGGACTGATTCTTCCCCCAGTATGTGACTCCACAGATGATGCGACTGATGCAAACAACAAAGCAGACATTGGAACATGGAAAATGGGGTTGAGAGCTTTCAACAACTATTCCATTTCCTGGCACTGGGGCACCTTCCTTAGTCACAGTTCTGAACTCTCCAGTCCCCAAGGGTTTGATGATTCCTCTCACCAACCCTTGTTGTTCTTCTTGTCAGGCAATGTTCAATCTCACGTCCTCTTGCCCCTGCTCACACCTTGCAGTCCACAGCAGAGACAAACCAGAAAATAGGCTGGAGCAAGTGGAGCCAATGAATTCTGGTCCAAACTGCTAGATGACCCTTGATCTTCTCTCCTTTCTCCACCCTGGTTTCCCTTCTTGCTCTAACCTTTCTTAGTAGGATAGTTTATGTGGAACCTTAGGATTTTCCCATTTCTATCCTTCTCCCTTTGGAACCCTAAGCTGCACCAGAACTCCCTTCCAGAGATTCTCTTTGTAAATATAATCTCACTCCTCTGGGGTTCTGGTTCTTCCTTGTGGGAGTTGTTAGAAAGGTAGGCCCTAAACCACTCCTCTCTGGTGTTGTTGTTTTTGCTGTCATCCTCATCCTCCTGTTCTTCTTCTCTTCCTTGCTCCTCCATTACACTTGTCTACCTCATTACTCTTAGCTCTCCAGCACCAGCGGTCAGTTCCTTTATCTCTACTGGGTGCTTCTCCCTCTTGGGTCTGGGCTTACTATTCACTCTGTTTTATCTTTTTCCAGGTTTCTCTCTGGTTCCCCTCTTTCTCCTTTGGCAGTAAAATCCCCCCTTATCTACTGTCCACCAAGGGTACAAAAGCTTCTCCCTTTTCCTTCTATTGGCTATCTCCATTTCCTTGGTCAACCTCATCATCTGAGTGTCATCTGTGTTCTGGTGTCTTTACATTTGCCCATGGTTCCCCATCCTTCTTGCTCCAGGTGGGGCTGGGTTCCTGGGATGGAGTTCAATGGACGATTGACAAGGGCGGTGGTGTTCCTGCCCTTCTCAAAGTAATAAAGTCTTTTGTACTGCAACTTTTGTCTAAGAGGAGTCATATGGATCACTCTGTCAAGCAAACTTAAGAATCTTTAGTTTCACTATGGAATAGTCAATTCCAGTAGCATATCTCCAGGGCAGACATTACTGAGCATAAATTCTCTTCTATGTTAAAAACTGGTCCTGATACACATTTGGGAACACTCAGGATAGATGTAAAAAATTAGGACTGAAGCATGCAGGATGCATTTATTTATGCATTTATTTATTTTGCATGAGAGACGCATCTCCCCTATTGACTAAAGAATATTGTATATTTTTTTCAACTGAGCACACTTTCAGCTATTCAAGTTTTAAAACGTGTGCATTGTTTTGCACATGCTTAACATTCTATAAACACCACAAATGTGCAAATTCCTGGGGCATGGTATGTTTCTTTTTTCTGAAGAGGTGAGAAAGGCTAGTGTTCTCAAGAACTACTTAAAGGTATCTGAGATTAGTGTAGCAGACTAGGAAGCATTCTTTCTCTGTATAAAGAAGCAACACCACAGAAAAAGAGGATCCTGGATCAAAATACAATGGAATATTCATTTCTGTAAACAAAATTTTGCTCCTCCTTTAGAATCTTTTCACCACTCTGAATTTCTTCCTGCTACCCATCCTTGTTTCCTTTGGAAATTACATTAGATCATGGTCATAATCCATTTTAGAGAGCCTCCCACCCACTGACCCCAAAAATGCCAGTTTGGTTACCTGTTTGAATATACAAGTGGTCTACAGAATGGCTTGAGTGGTGAGTCTGGCAACTTTATAGTCCACATGTAATTGTCCACCATTCTAGTCCCTATATTGGTGTTTAAATTGTAAGTGCCTCTGAACACAAACCTACTTTTTTTTGCTTGTGTATTGCTGTAGCCTCATACTGTGAATTAGCTGAAATCATAACCATCTGTTCTGATTTTTTAAATATGTATTTAAGTGAATGCACAGTCAAATCTACACTAGACCACTACTTTCCAAATTGGGTGAGGTACCACTGCTCTAGGGGTAGGAAGAAATTTCAAAGCAGACCACAAGACCTCTCCGATTCTGATAATAATTTTAGAAGAGGTAGTTGTGTTATGCTGTGCTAGCATATCGGGTCAAAACAAAAGAGAAATAAAAAAATAAGGACAGAAACGTAGTGGCAATATAAAGACTAACTGCTATATTTTAATGTGAGCTTCGGTGGAAAAGTCCACTTTCTCAGACCTGAACTTTGTTTGTTTGTTTTTTGCTTGATATAACAATTTATTTCAAATTTCAAACCATGAAATTAAATTTTTGATTTGTCATTTTAATGTACAATTTGATGTATGTTAGTTTTATTGTTAAAACATTGGTTGATAGTAAACAAGAGGTGAGAGGATGTGAAAGTTTCTCAACAATCAAATCGGTGGCATGTTGCTGAAATCTTTGGGGACCACTGCTTTAGAGCAATTTGCTAGGACTGAGCCATCCTTGATGGGAGAGTTATGTTGACATCACACGATAAAGAAGCCTCTTTCAACCATTTTTCTGGGAGTGGCTGGTAAAACGAGTAGAAGTTTTATAACAACTGGCATTTTCTTTCCTCCACATTTCCATTCAGTATGAAGACAATGACCCTGCCCTCACCCTGAGTTGTCTCCACAATATTATCATGAAGCCAAACCAAATTGGCTATTATAATGCTGTGACATCAGTCTGCATGTGATTATTAGTTGGTTGAGAACTTTCAAGAAACTTTAAAACTTCACTGAAAGTGCTCTTTGGGGGAAGGCATCTATAAAGTGACTACAAGTAACCATAAATAGCAGCAGAATAAGGTCATGCTGATTGGTATAGCAAAGCCACACTAGTGATGACTACTCATAATTTTCTGCAAAACTGGAAAGTTTTTTTAAAAAATCATACATACAGCTTAATTCAAGATCTAGCCTGGAGCCAAAATTTAGCCTCCTATGAAAAGGTATATTGGCTGAAACCCTATTGTGCACTTATGCAAAAGACATAACTTTTAGCAGTAAATTGCCGTAAGTTAAGCTATCTCTGCAGGCACTGTCTGCTGCATGCTGAGTTGTGTGACTCAGCACACAACAGACCATGCCTATGGAGATTTCTTAACTTACAGCAACTCACTGCTAAAAGTTATGCCTTTTTCAGACCCGCACAACACGATTTCGGCTATTGTAACAAACTGCAAAAACAATTTTCACCTTACACGCGAAAACATTTTTATGTTGTATTCAGAGTAAAGTAATGCTGTGTAGGTCCAGAGAGATATATAGTGTACGTTGACAATTAAGTCTCCCCTTTCATTTTGTTTTTCTTTTTTATTTGCATTAAAAAAAATCACCACTGTTGTTATTTATTTATATATTTAGCTTTTGCTCACATCTCTTGTCTACCAGTAGATCTCAAAAGCATGTACTTTCTACCTATGGGACAACTTAAAGATGGAAAGGGGAAAATCTCAAGGCAAGGGGAAACATGGAGTGGAGGCAGTGCTTTACATTGAAAAATGGAACACATACTTTTATTACCCTTCAGCTGGGCTTTTTCTTAGTGACTGGTGGCCTGAGAGGGAATTTTTAAAAAAATTAATTGTGTGCTCTGGTGTTTTTAGATATGTTTTTAAAGTATTGATCTTTTTTAGCACTTTTAATATAACACTTGTTTAAATTCCTTTTTAACATTTGTATATTTACTGTTTTTAGCTTTTAAATATTGTCTTTTAATCATTGAAAACTGCCTTGGGTCTTTTTAGAGAGGGGTAAAAATATTTTAAATAAATAAATAAATAACCTATTAATAACAAATAGCCCATTCATAACAAAAAGAGAGAGAGATTTTCAGAGGAAGGTGCATCTAGCACCTTTCTGCCTTTAACATTTTCAAAGTTCATTCCAATAATCTAATGTGCAGTTGGACATGTTAAGTACAGTAAGGAAAATTGTTAAGCAGAAACTGCTTTTCTTTCTTACTTTCTTGGCACTAGGATATATGTTATTTAATAAGCAACCAGGCTGTTTCTTAAAAATAAATAGAAAAGATACAAGTAAGAGAAATATAAAGTTAATACTGTTGTCTTTTCATTTTTATAATACTACACTGAGTGTGGTTTAGAGGCTTCCCTTTTTGTTCCATTTCTTACATAGTGTCTCATTTTTTCTTTCTTTTCTGTAGTTTTTGCATTTTCCCCCTTCCTTCTTATCCATTCTCATGTTTCTTATTTCTCATTCTTTTCTTCCTAAAATAAAAAAAATTAAAAAAATAAAGTAAAATAAAATAACATACAGAAGAACTGGGGAGACAACACCAGTAGCTTACACATGGATGAGAAAGGAGCTTAGAATAGATCTTTTATATCCAGATCTCAGCTTAGACTTTTATGGAGCAGGTATCACTTGTACATGCCAAGTAAGAACAGTTTTCACAAGCATGTGCACCACTTGGTGACTGTAGTCCAAAGTGGTAGCTAGCATGTGCAAAAGAACCACTACAAACTCTGAAGCCAAGCCTTTTGCATTCCCACAAAAGCAATGCCACAAACACACATGCAGTGCAATTTATGGGTAATTACCCACCAGTCTTTTAATATTCTATTCTTGGGCAAGGTGCTCAAGTGGGTCATGGCTTCTCAGCTCCAGAGGTTCCTGGATGAGACAGATTATCTAGATCTATTTCAATCTTGCTTCAGGCCTGGTTATGGGACAGAGACTGCTTTGGTTGCCTTGGTGGATGACATACACCAGGAACTGGACAGAGGGAGTATGTCCCTGTTGGTTACGCTGGATGTTTAAGTGGCTTTTGCTACCATTGACCATAGTATCCTATTGGCCTATTTCTCTGGGATGGGGCTTGGAGGCACTGTTTTACAGTGGCTTAGGCTTTTGCTGGAAGAGAGATTCTAGAAGGTGGTGCTGGGGAGTCCTGTTTGACACCCTGGTTGTTGGCTTGTGGTGATCTTCAGGGTTCTCTTTTGTCTCCTATATTACTTAACATCTACATGAAACGACTGGGAGAAGTTGTCCAAAATGCTGTGATTTGTTGTCACCAGTATGTGGATGATACCCATCTCTCTCTCCTTGCTATCTAAATCCTAGGAGGTTATTTTGGCTCTAAATCAGTGTCTGATGTCAGTAATGGACTGGATGAGGGTGAATAAACTGAAACTTAATCCAAACAAGACAGAGGTGCTCCTGGTCAGTCAAAAAGCACATCAGGGAATAGGGAAATAACTGTGCTGGATGGGGTTGCACTCTCTCTGAAAACACAAGTGCGTAGCTTGGGGTTGCTCCTAGATTCATCTGTGAGTCTGGATGTCCAGGTTTTGGCAGTGGCCAGAAGTGCATTTGCACAGTTAAAATTAGTGCACCAGCTGTACCCATTCCTGTAGAGGATGCCTTAGTTACATCCTGACTGGATTATTCTAATACTGTCTGTGTGGGGCTGCCGATGGAAAGTGCCATGAAACTTTAGTGGGTCCAAAACACAGCAGCCAGATTGCTAACTGGGACTGGTTACAGCAGGGGTCCCCAACCCCTGGTCCGTGGCCTGGTGCCGGTCCGTGGCCATGGCAGGACCGGGCCGTGAAGACAGATCTCCCGCCACCCTGCATGCACTCCCCCACGCACCCCACCCACACACACGGCCCACCCCTCCTCATGAGCGCGCCCCTCCCCTCCGTGCATACATGCCCCACCAATCCACGAGCATGGGGGGTGCCCCCCATGGAGCCTGCCCCCCAACCGGTCCGCGATTCAGGAAAGGTTGGGGGCCACTGGGTTATAGGGATCACATAACTCCCTGTTACAGCAGTTTCACTGGCTGCCTATCCACTTTGTGGCACAATTCAAACTGCTAGCTCTAATCAATAAAGCTCTAAATGGCTTTGGTTCAAGCTATCTCAAGGGCTGCATCTCCCTTTATAAGCCTGGTAGAGTGTTGAGATAATCAAGATAAGCCTTCCTCTTGGTCCTGACACCTTCACAGGTGTGTTTAGTGAGGACATAGAAGAAAGCCTTTTCTGTTGCTGCTCCCAGACTCTGGAACTCCCTCCTGTAGGAGACTAGGTTGGCCCCATCTTTGCTGTTCTTCCACGAGCAAACAAGGACCTTTCTCTTCAGGCAAGCTTTCCCTGAATGACTGGCTGCCTCAGTGGGATTTTTAAATGGATTGTTGTACCTTAGTGCTTTGAATGTGTTTTGGTGTTACTTATGTTTTTTACTATGATGTTTGTTTGATTTTTTTGGTATTTGTATACTCAGTGTTGTTAGCTTTGTCTTTTAAGGATATAAGCTGCTCTGGGTCCTTTTTAAGGAGAAAGGTGGGTAAAAATATTTAACATTTAACATATGTTTCGCAGTAACTCAAGCACCAGCCATTAAACACACCCACTTTTTTATATATTTACAAAACACCTGATGACTCTTGCCTTTGTCAAACTGAAGTTATTACATCAACATCGGCACATAAGGGGGTGTGGAGCAAAAGTAAATACTGGTCCAGTAGTTAAGGTTTACAATTAAAATTGACTGTAACTTGATGACAGATTGGCTGTTTCTTATGTACAGATCCTGTATTTTTCAGCAGTCTGTATTTATTGTTTGGATTCTACAGTGACAAGCATTTACCATGTAGATAAATGGAAACACAACCTCCACTCCTTCTTTTTTGAATCTTAGGACAGAGCTCAGACCCTTCTTTCTTGTTTACAGCATTAAAATTTCTCACACTGTTCAGTGAATAAAAATTATTGCATACAGAACCTATTGATCACTTTGCCCATTGCTGATGTGCAACTGCATGGAGAGTGTGTATCAGATACACAATCCCACTTCAAGACAATTCTATGCCTTCCTGGGGGTTGGTGCCACTGCAAACCACAAAGGGCTTCATTGATAATTTATCTGTATAGCAGATGTCTTACGAGAATAGAAGATATACAGATATTTTTTTTCAAGTCAGAAATGATTGATAAGAACAGGGTACAGTCTACAATCAAGAACCCATTCTTAGAGGAAAGAACTGCCCCATAGCATTTAAGCAAAATTAGAATTATTTATTTATTTGAACATATCTAAACAGCCATGGTACCTGACTTTCTTTTTTCCAAGCATAAAGTGAACAGTGAAGAGATGTTGAGTACAGAGGTCTTGTTGCTATTATGTGCCACCAAGTCAGAATTTATTTACAGCAAGCTTAATTGGGATTTCAATGCGAGATATTTAAGGAGTGATTTTCCAGTTCTGCAAATACTCCAGTAAATTTCCATAGCTGAGCACGGTTTTGAGCCCATGTCTCTTGAGTCCTAGTCTGTCACACTATCTATCCATTACACCACACTGGGTAGTCTAGTAGTCATTAAACTTTATTTCCTCAACAATACTCTGCTCAGATAAATGTTTCTGACTTTAAGAATGAAACTTTTGTTTGCTACAGTTCTTTGGCATTTTGAAATTTTCATTTTCATTGGTAAAATACAAATACAGGTATATGGTGAATATCTATTACTTTTATTTAGCCTTGAGAAAAGAAGACTGAGGGGAGATAAGACAGCACCTTTCAAATACCTGAAATGTAGTCATACAGAGGAGGGGCAGAATCTGTTCTCGATCATCTAAGAGTGCAGGACATCTAATAATGGGCTCAAGCTACAGGAAACCAGATTTAAGCTGAATATAAGGAAAAACCTCGTGGTAGTTGAAGCTGTACAACAATGGAACCAATTACCGTGGTAAGTGGTGAGCACTCCAATGCTAGAGGCATTCAAGAGAAAATTGAACAACCATCTGTCAGATCTGTTTTGATCTGGATTCCTTCATTGAGCAGGACTCAATGGCCTTATAGGCCCCTTCCAAATCAATTATTCTATGATTTCTTTTTCTTTTTTTAAATGTGCATGTTTGTATTAGCATGTAAGTATTATCCAGACTTCTGGATGGTTATCAAGGGATCCTCGCACAAAACAGGGGAGTGAAATAGAGTAACATCTTGTGCGTTGGGCTAAGTGAATTGCAGGAACATGAAACGTCTCTGAAAGATTTACAAAAGTAAGCCAGCCAGCTATCTGAATAAGCTAATGGTCTTGTGCTAAAACTTTTCTGGTGAAATTTTGCAGGGTGAAAAGGAGAACTTGGGAGGGCCACAAAAAGCACCCTATGTACCTTAGGGCATGTGACTGTTCACAGCCCATGTGTTCTTTCCTTTCTTTTCTGATATAATTTTATTTTCCCTTCATGTGTGATCCCAACCAATCAGTGAACACAGACTAAATGGGAAAAAATACTATGATGATATGCAATCAATAAGATATTTTTAATGTAGATTTGCCGCTGAGGAAAACAACAAAAAAGCAGCATTGCCATCACTCAATAAGGAAATGTGTCACTACATTCCTGAGGAAACTAGGCAATTTGTCTGTATGTTTCTTCCTACTCTGAGCTCCAAGGTTTTTTAATTCCTCACCATTATAGCACACCATAACAAGGTGGACAGCATATACTCCCTTCCTTCCAACTCCTCCTTTGTATGTGCATCAAAATATACATCATGATGCACATTTCATTAGCGTATGCCTGAATGCACATTCAGAGACATATCATAGTGTGCATCTAAGCTCATATTCCCTGTTTTAACATGCTGCACTGCAGGTGTTTCTTTGCAACATTGCAGCCTGGCAAAACAGGAAGCATCAGCATAGCTCTTGAAGCAACAGGAATTATTGCCCCCCCCCCCCCCGCAAGCACTTCTGTGCCCTTTCCAGTTTATATGACCCTGCACATAACCAAAAATGGACTGCATTTTTCAAGGGGTGTTTTTTTGAGAAACATGTAGTCAAACCTGGTTCCGCAGGGGGGAAAAATCAGAAATAGTTTGTCAGACTAGTCAGATATTTAAATGGAGTTCCACCATGTGAAATTGCAAACTGGTATAGACAGCAAACTGTTGGGGACCTAAATCTCAGAATGCATCCACACTGCAGAATTATAATGGTTTTATTCCACTTTGCCATGGCACCAACCTACGGCATTTCAGGATTTGTAGTTTTGTGAGGTACTTTGTAGTTCAAGAGTGAGAACTAGCACTCTCTAACATTGAATCCTAAGTATCCCAAGAAACTACAGATTCCATAATACTAACTACAAATCTTATAATGGAAGTTAAACTGGTGTCAAGTTGCTATAACAGTATAGTGTAGACACACACACCCTCCAGTGAGGAACCCTTATTTACCAGCAACCTATGATTATGTGTACAGTTTAAGACTTAAGACAAAGAGTATGGCTTAATAAGAAGCTGACGGCAAATACCAAGATCCAGGTCTATAGAGCCTGTGTCCTGAGTACACTCCTGTACTGCAGTGAGTCCTGGACCCTTTGTGCACGGCAGGAGAGGAAGCTCAACACGTTCCATATACATTGTCTCAGATGCATTTTTTGTATCACCTGGCAGGACAAAGTTCCAAATAGAGTAGTCCTAGAACGAGCTGGAATTTTTAGCTTGTATACATTACTGAAACAGCGACGTCTACGTTGGCTCAGGCATGTTGTGAGAATGGCTGACGGATTCCAAAATATCTCCTGTATGGAGAATTAGTGCATGGAAATCGCCCCAGAGGAAGACCACAGCTGCAATACAAGGATATCTGCAAGTGGGATCTGAAGGCCTTAGGAATGGACCTCAACAGATGGGAAACTTTGACATCTGAGCATTCAGCCTGGAGGCAGGCGGTGCAGCATGGCCTCTCCCAATTTGAAGAGACACTTGTTCAGCAGGCCGAGGCAAAGAGGCAGTCCCGAAACCAGCAAAATCAGGGAGCTGGACAGGGGACAGATTATATTTGTCTTCAGTGTGGAAGGGATTGTCACTCTCGAATTGGCCTTCTCAGCCACACTAGACGCTGTTCTAAGACCTCTATTCAGAGCACGTTACCATAGTCTCTCGAGACTGAAGGATACCTACACAGTAAGACTTGGACAAATAGGACAAGAAGCAGAACTGTCAGAAGCTGCCAGAGCAAGAACATGGAATATGAGCAAGAGGCATCAAAACTAGAGTTTGGGAAACTCCTCTGGTAGTAAAAGGTTTCTAGGTGGTGAAAGGACTCAGCCCACCAGAACTGTCATTGGGGAAAAGCTATCAATACTTGTTTGTCAGGCTGGTAATTTTTCCAGGCAATGATGGTCTTTATCAGCTTTCCTTCCCCACCTCTCTTCTTTTTCTTTTTGATCCAGTTCCTAGTTTGATACCTTTCCCTCTCAGCCCTAGCTTTGACACTTTCCTCTTGGTTCCCAGATCCCTTTCAATGGCAGCCCACAGCTCAGCTCTGAGAAGGAATGGAATTAATGTCTGTGTGGAAACACAAAAATAGAGACAAAAAAAATACAGTGAAAGTTCAAATAAACTGTTATGGTTTATCTATCACTTTTTAAGATAACATGTTAGACGCAGATCTCTATTTGCCATCAGTTCACATTCAGAGAGAATATGTGGGTTACTTTATAGATGAGCTTACAAAAACATGAATTTCAGGCTGACTTCTAGGTCAGAAAGTAGCTCTTGCCCACTGCATTCTTTTATGCTTTGCTGTCCTCAGCATGCCATATGTGTCAGGCAAGAAATGGGAGTTCCCTTAGCTATCCAACATTTGGAAATCACTGCTGTGATGCATAAGGCAATGACTGCTGCCAACTTGTAAACACTGTGATAGAAGAGGCTGGAGTCATCAGGGTGGATGTGGAAATCTGTCAAGATCAGTCTCATTGAGTTTCTCTTTTTTCAGCTGCCAGTAGCGAGCTTGTTCCAACTCAGATCCACATCAGAGTGCAAGCCTTTATTTCTCTCCCATATAGTTCATACATACATAGTTCAGTGCAACTTTCTTTTTAAAAGGTACACATTTTTGTTTATTTGCACACATGGAATGCAAAAATATATGATACCTGTTTATTTCCAAGAACTGAAAACTAGGCAATCTGGCATTCAAATGTGACCCCAATGAATTTTGCATTCTCCTTTCAAAGGGAATTTCCTCCACCATACCTTGCACTTCACCATCTATTGTATCCCAGTGCCAGAGGTGGGCAACTCACTCTGCCCAGTGAGAGTGGTCATCCCTGGTTTCACTCATGCAATTCCCTCTGCTTCTCAAAACAAGGTTGTACACAATGTTTCTTCATTCAAAACTGTGCATCCCCTTATACTATACGGGAGTACTATTTTCTCTTTGGACATCGTTTTCATACATATCTCCTCAACCTATTTTAGGCTTTAAAATATCATTGATTTGTTTACAAACAAGAAATGATCAACCTACTTTGGTCACCCATTTAACAGTTAAAGAGAGTGAAAGAGAGGAGTACAAAAAGTACTAAAGGACAACTCATATGCGGGGGGGGGGGTGAGCAGGGAGGCAACTTTCATTCCAGACATTTCTATCAATATTACTCTGAAATTTTAGACTACAGGTTCCCAACCTGTGGGTCATGACCCCTAAGGGGGCACAATATATTTTCTGGGGGGGTCACCATGGTTTTCAGAGGAGGGGGGACATGTCACCCTCAACTCTCACAGCCCCTCCCCAGTTCCCTTCTGCATTCACCCTACCCCCTCCTTTGCTTGTACTCTCCTAAACCAGGCTCTCTTCAATCCCTGCTGTGGGGCTCCTGGGTGCTTGGGGCCACTTGGCTACACATTCCCATTCTTGGGTGGAAGCAGAGGTTCCTCCTAAAATATGGTGGCTGGCTGGCTGGCTTGGGCAAGGGATCAGGACAGGGAGAAGAATACCCAAATGTAGCCCTTATGATCCAGGCCAGCTGCGGCAGAGGGTTGAGAGGTGAGGAACCAGAAGCAGGCTGGAGGGGAAGGAGGAGACATGGTGGTGGAGGAGGAAAAGTCTGCTTCTGAAGTGATTTTGCACCTCCCCCTTTGCTCCAGCTGCTGTGATCTCTGCTGCTGCCATCTTAGGGAGGACGGTTAAGGAGGACAAAAAGGACAACAGCTCCCTTTCTGAGGGAAATCTCACCCTCCCCAAATACAGTAAAACTCAATTTTAACCCATCCTCATTACCTCCTCCTCCCAGAGTCGGGGACAGTCGGTGTGTGTGTGTGTGTGACTTTAAGAAACACTCAACCACAAATTTTGAAGCAGGTTGCTCAGATGCAAGTACAGCCATTTTATCAAATGTTAGGTTAGAATTGTATTCTGAAAAAATCTATTTTTAATGTGTTTCTTTTTACCCTATTATGCAAATATGGTGGTGGAATCACATTATAAAAGGGGGTCATGACTCAAAAAAGGTTGGGAAATACTGTTTTAGATAGAGGAAAGTGGAGGTGTGCCCTGAGCAACAGGAAAAATAGTTTTCTTTGCAAATAGGCAAAGCCAAAGCAAAATTCTTAAAAATCAAAAGGAAGAAACTCTAGAGACATTTAATTCTTTAGCTCCCTGACCAAGTCCTTGTACATTAAGCAGAACCTGTAACAAAATAAGCTGGTCCAAAAGAGCAGGAATGGGGAAAACTTTAGAAAAATCATGGCATAGCATTTGTGACCACACAGTGCAAAATAGATTTACATCTTGGAAACTGAAATCCTAAGCAGGCATTTCTTTATTGTTAATAGTAAAACAGTCTTACACAGGAACTCTAGGATCTTCCTTGTTATGTCCCTCAGTGCTAGTTATTACAGTGTGTGTCACAATAAGTGTGGGCTTTTGTTTTTAATTTCTACTTTTCCTGTAAAGCAGAGAGCATTACAGAACAGACTTGTCTAATGTTAAGAACAGAGAATGTTCCATCAAACATGAATGACAATTCTTCAATGTCAGCTAAATTTCTTTGACTTGCTGCCTTGAATAGGATTTCAGTTTTAATGAACCAATTCTTGACACATTTGTCATGAAAAGCCTTCTCCCACATTCTGAGTCTTTCTGTAAATGACCAAAACCTTGGTATCACTAAGTAGATACATTTGAAATGGTATGAGTCAGCCCTTCAAAATCACGACTTTAAAGACATAATTCATTGGGAGTGTTTTTGTTACCTTTGGATGGTAACAATCTCAAAAGAGTTACCATAATGTTTGCAATGTTTTCTTTGCAATGCTGAAGGGTACAAAATTACTGTGCTCCCACCCCACTGAGTAGATTTTTCATGACAACTTGAAATTCCAAGGATTTGACTCCCACATTACTAGAAATTCATACTCAGGTATCAGAAATCGTGAATAATGCTTAATGGGGGTAAGTCACGATATGACCAAACAAGCTGATATTTCTTTTCACATAGAATCATAGAAAAGTGAAGTAGGAAGGGCTTACAAGGCCATCAAGTCCAACCCCCTGCTCAGTGCAGAAATACAATCAAAGCATATCTGCCAGGTGATTATCTAAGTTTTTCTTGAATGCCTCTAGTGTTGGAGCACTCACCCACTCCCAAAGTAACTGGTTCCACTGTCGTACTGCCCTAACAGTTAGGAAGTTTTTCCTGATATTCAACCAAAATCTGGCTTCCTTTAACTTGAGCCCATTGTTGTGTGTCCTGCACTCTGGGATGATCGAGAACAGATCTTGCCCCTCCTCTATATGACAGCCTTTCAAATATTTGAAAAGTGCTGTCATATCACCCCTCAGTCTTCTTTTCTCAAGGCTAAAGATGCCCAATTATTTCAGCCTTTCCTCATAAGGCTTGGTTTCCAGCCCCCTGACCATCCTTGTTGCCCTCCTCTGAACTTGTTCCAATTTGTTAGCATCCTTCTTGAAGTGTAGTGTTCAGAACTGAACACAGTACTCAAGGTGAGGCCTAACCAGTACTGAATAGAGGGGGACTAGCACCTCGCGGGATTTGGAAACTATAATTCTATTAATGCAGCCTAAAATAGCATTAGCCTTTCTTGTAGCCACATCACACTGTTGGCTCATATTTAGCTTGTGATCTATGACAATTCCAAGATCCTTCTCGCTCGTAGTTTTGCTGAGCCAGGTATCCCCCATCTTGTAACTGTGCAATTGTTTTCTTTTTCTGAGGTGCAGTACTTTGCACTTATCCCTGTTGAATTTCACTCTGTTGCTTTCGGCCCAGTGCTCCATCCTATCAAGGTCATTTTGAATGTTGGTTCTGTCTTCTAGAGTATTAGCTATTCCGCCCAATTTTGCATCATCTGCAAATCTGACAAGCTTTCCCTGCACTCCCTCATCCAAATCATTAATAAAAATATTGAAGAGCACCAGGCCCAGGACTGACCATTTACATACCATTTTTTTACATACCATTTTTACATCATTTGACTCATTATTTCTATAGAAAGGCACAAATAACCACAATATTCTGATTAAATCCAGTTCTCATTGAATGAATGAAACCTAAATCAGTCCTATTAATTCATTTTATTTGAGTTGGAACTAAGAATTGCATTCAGCCCTCTGTATAGAATGCAACATGAAAATCCATCCTACAAATCATTGAGAACATGGACTCTTCTTTATTAAGTGTGCCACACACACAGTTAAACTATAAATCCTATTAAACAAACACATATTCCTAAAACCAGTTTTGCCAAGCTACAACCAATGTAGGTACCAGGACATCAATAAAGGGAATAGTTGGATGGGAGAAAGTACTCAGTAGTTTTTATTCCTAACACTCCACTGTAATATTTGTGGCCCCTGCTGCCTTTTAGCTATTTGGTTAATCATATTTCCAATTACTGAGCTCATTTATGGTGGGATGGACAGTGATGTATTGGAAGAAGGAAATTAGCTGGTTATGTATTATGTTGAAGAGATGGGCACAAACCACTGGTTCAGCAATATATCAAAGATTCTCAGTCATCCAGGTGAGGTTATCTGGAAGCTGAGTCATGGCAACTGGACTTCTTTCTTATTAGGTTGAAACATTTCACTACTCATCCAAGTAGCTTCTTCAGTCTGAGGAGAGTTGGTAGGAGACCCCAATATATCCTTCATGTTGGTTTCACTTTCCCCTGGTCTAAATAGGCTCGTGAGATGGACCAAGGACAGGGCATGTGAGTGAAAATCCCACTTCTTCAGTCCTTCTCCACCCATTGTCATGGGTCGTTAACATTGATCTTTCTAATGTGTAGTCCTGATCTTTCTGGGGACAGATGAAAGGGCAGCATGATAAATAGGAGACAGACTGTGGAGGCAGACTGAAGAAGTTACTTGGATGAGTAGTGAAATGTTTCAACCTAATAAGAAAGAAGTCCAGTTGCCATGACTCAACTTCCAGATACGCTGGTTCAGCAGTTCACACTCGTTCATCCTTTGGGCAAACAGGTGTTGGGCGCTTCCCTATCCCACCTCCTCCAATGGGTGCCTACTCAGAGGCAGCACCCTGGCTTCCTTTCCCACCTCCTCTGGGCTCTGCCTCAGAATGGGTACTCATTGGAGGAAGTGGGAATGGGAACTGCTGAATACCTGTTCATCCAAAGGACAAACCAGCAGTTCATGCCCATCTCTATGTCCAGTGGATTCTGACTTGTGGGAATCCTAGCAGGCATGCAAGATACTTGAGTGGTTTTAGTAGTGCCACTTGCTACTGGGTTTCCAAGGTGAAGTGAGGATTTGAACCCAGTTCTGCTGAGTTCTAGCTTGACAGTCTATCTACTAAACTGCACTGGCTCTAAGTTAGCTGTTTAGCACTGGGATAATCATCCTCCATCCCACAATTTTATTCTTCCCCAAATTAGCACTGCAAGATAAGGAAAAAGGATAGGCGCCACAGCATTGCCTCTTCATGTGTAGTTTTGCCTTGGTTAAATTTTGTATGTGGATAAAATTGAAAATGAACAACAAATTTTTTATTGGACTGGATCTAGATTTATCTACAGAACACCTACTAGTTAGAGAAATTTCTAGAGGATGGAGTGTTAGGAGTTTTGTGGCCCCTTAAAGGCTAACAGATTTTATTTGGCATAAAGATTCATAGATTATAGCCCTTTTCTTCAGATGCTGAAGCTTTCAAATGGAATCTGAGTTAGTCAAGACTAAATTAAGTCACAGTGATATCAATTAATCCACTCTAATTATGAATCCAATCCATCTAGCCCTCGGTTGGATTCCAAGCCATTGGAAATGAAATGGCTTTTTAAAAGAATCTCTAAGTGACCAACACATATCATAGTATCTGAGAGGTGAGAGCTAAGGTATATAGAGCTCCATTAAAGTCTAATCCCATTAGACAGTTGCTCCCTACAGTATTCCAAGAGTTTGCTTTTAATTTTCCAAAATGCCATCCATTAAATCATTGACAGAACACTGTCACTGCCAATTGGCTTTGCAGAAAAGGAAAGCAAAGTGTTCCAGATGGGATTATTTGTTGTATCTAGGCTTTATAATGATAATGCCCAAGTCATGGAACAAGGGCAACTGGATCATTTATTACCCACACCTTTATCCTTATTTTTCCCCTTTCTTTTGCCAAGTTAGCACTTTCACTATCTTCTTTCCAGGCAGAAACTAATACCCAAGGTGAATTTAGAAGTGGCAAGTCCAAATTGTGATCAGATCATCTCAGTTGTGGCAGCTGAAACTGATCTTATCTGGATGGTGACCTTCTCCCACTTCAAAGAGCACAACTCATTACAATAATAAGGAATAACAGAGACAGAGACAGAGCAATCACAGCAGAGCCAGGAAAGAATTCACTTTACCATCATTTTAGAAGATTAGTTCTCAGCCTTTCTCCTGTAAACGTCATTTTTCACTCCAGCAGGAGGTCCAGTTCAGAAATTATTCTGGCCAGCTTGCAAGCTATATCTCTTTATCCTGATTTGCAATCCATTTCCACCTCCTCCTAGTGCACTCAATTGCATTTGCTTAATAGACACACACATACGTGGAAACCTTTGCATGGAATGAACAGTACTGTTTTATAATGCAACATTTTATTTAGTATGGAGTAGGCATGCTGATCAATATGTGTGTGTTTGCATGCAAGACAGCACCTGAAAATAAACCCACTAGGTGGCTTTAATTAAAGGGAAATAATCTCTATATAGGTAGCTACTGGCAAGAGGGAGAATAATGGTGAAGGATCATGATGAATGTAATAATGTAATAATGTTAGCATACAAGCGATGGTCCTAAAGCCTTTCTGATCACCTGTAGTATGCTCTCTGTGGCATATTCTCTGGTGATCTCCCATTCAAGTACTAGTTCAGCCCAACACTTCTGAGCGACCCAAATCAAACCAAATCAAGTGTATTCCAGATGGGATGGAAACTCCTGAGAGATTAAGCAAATAAAAGAAGACCAAAGTGGGCAACATGTCACCCCTAGCTGTGTGAAGCCCTTATATCTGTTTTACAGTCCCCGGCACCCTTGCTGCTGCAGAATTGGGGGTAGCAAGCATTGCCACTACCATTGGCCCCTCCGAAACATGGCAGCTTCCTAACTGTCTTTCCTGTTGCTTCAGAAGGGGGTGCAGACCCAGAGCTCTATGGTACAAAAGAAAGCTATAGCAGCCTCCTGTGCCACTAAAATTCAGGACTGGCAGAAGTAGCAGCTCAGTCAGTTGCAGGTGTATCCCAGCTGCATTCCAGAGGTCCAGTGCCATCTCCTAAGCACACAGATCTGCCCACCCTTGGAGGAGATAGTCCAGAGCTAAATGGTCTCTATTCCAGAAGGTAAGTTGCTGAATTTTTTGAATCTGAAAAGCAATAATCATATGTTACCTTTAAAGATAAAAATCCAATGTGAGTGGCTCTGGAACAGAGTGCTTATGTATTTCTGGCTACATTAATCAGGGTACAGTAGTTTTATTGAAGGCAACATCCTTTTCGTTGTCATACTCAGTTAAGGGGCAAAACATGGGAGCAAAGCTAAGAAGTCAATTCCATGTCTAGATATTATTTGCTTAGATTTATTTCAAAATGCAATTGTTGCATAAATTTTGTAACTAAAAATATGATTTCATAGCAGCATGTTACTGTTTCAAATGTTTATTAGCCCAGTGTGTGCCCTGCTGGCCCCTGTCTCTGTGACACTAGTGGGGCTGGGGTTCCCCAACAATAAATCCATGAGCTCCAGCTCAGCTTCTTGGCTCAGAATAGCTTTTATTAGTGGCACAGTGGCACGTCCCCTTGCCTTTTCCCCCACAGTCTCATAGGGCTGAATTACAGTCTCTAAACTCTTAGGCAGCACTTGCCAACTTCAGGCCCCCAGTTAAATTCACTGGAGCTCCCCAGAGTCCAGGTACTGTTACTTGCCTCTACAGGGCTGCAGCAGTATCCAGGCTAATGTAGCCTTGTCCAAGCAGGTGGCTGGAGTCTCTGATGTCTGATTCTTGCCACAAGCAAACAAATGAGGCAAAGGTAGACAGCTTATAGTATTCTCTGCTCTTGCGTCCTGCCACACATCCTCTTCTTCAGAGATAGACCATGACTAGAGATGGGGGCATTCGTATATGAATATGAATATCCCCGAACAGGTGGAAATTACAAAGGTCCACTCACGATTTCACCGCTGCCGCTGGCTCCGCGGAGGCTTCCTATCGCGCCGTTGTCCGCAATCGATTACCCAGTCCTGGCAGGAGGCAGGATGACAAGCCTCTCTGCTAGGTCGGAGAGTGGCTAATCCATTGTGGAGAACAGCACGATAGGAAGCCTCCGTGGAGCCAGCAGCAGCGGCAATAACCCTTGTTATTTCCACCTGTGCAGGGATATTCCTATACGAATACCCCCATCTCTAACCATGACCCTTGCCTTCCCAGTCCTGCTCTTTTGTTCTCCTTGACCCTGCCTCTGCCAGCTGTTTCTCATCAGGAAACTGTCTTTCCTTCAGCCTGATCCTGAGAAAACTTACCCTCCTCCCAGCTGCCCGGTACGTGTGTGGTGGGGCCAGGGGCGTGCGCCTGCACCCCCTTACACCCAACCAACAACCTCATCAAGAAATATTACATAATTGGAATATTATTTATCTAGCTATCACTAGAATAGTCTTGTAATAAAGGGGCAGGATGAATGTTTTAAAAGTGTTTAATATGGGAGTAAAGTTATATGATTTGAAAATGATCTTCATTAGTCAGGGGAGTAATATGTTCTGTATGATGCTTGTCCAATGGTTTCAAAAATAACCTTCTCAAAGGTTTAGCACCATAACAATTATGATTTGATCGGTTATCAAATTATATTCAGGTTCGATAAAGATGTCACAAATTCATGCAATATAGGTCTGATGATGAGATTAGGAGCAAATATTCTCACCATAAGAAAATACATTCATATATGCAATCCATAGAACTCCTACTTCCTGGAAAAATACGTCATCATTTTATCTCTCTGGTAGTCTGAGATACCATGAGAAAAGGTGCCCCTACTATCATAACCTTCACATAAGGCAAAACCAACAATGTCCAGCTGCACAGTGTCTGTGTACAGCACACTTGCCTTTAATTATCTGCTACTTGCCATTTCTTGTGTTTCATAAAGATTTCCTTTCCAAGAACATTTTCACATCTGAAATAGTAAATTTCTCACACTGTAGACTAAGGGAAATAATGTAATAATTAATTCAATGACTGGCAGGTGACATTTAATGGTCTAAATTAGAGATGGGGGTATTCGTATACGAATACAAATCTCCCCCACAGGTGGAAATAATGAGGGTCCAGCCCCATGGGGCCGGACTGTCCACTCACCATTCCGCTGTGGACGCACGGTCGACGGAGCCTTGCTATCGCGCCTTTGTCCGCAATGGATTAGCCACACTGCGACCTGGCAGAGAGGCTTGTCATCCCGCCTCCTGTCAGGAGTGGCTAATCTATCGCGAACGACAGCGTGATAGGAAGGCTCCATCGAGCGCATGTCTGCGGCGGAATGGTGAGTGGACACATTATTTCCATCTGTGGGGGGATATTCGTATACAAATACCCCCATCTCTAGTCTAAATCTGCTGCCTAAAGCATCAGGTTCACTTTCTGTGTTAGCACTGGCCCTCTTTATCTCTTGCTGTCTTTTCAGGTGTCAGGTGACACAGGTTACCTATGGTGATGGTAAGGTTCTGCCCTAGAAACTTGTTCAAGCCTTAAGCCTTGTAACAGAACATGGTCTGGTAGACACAAAACTGTACAACTCTTCTCCCCACTCCATGGCATGCTATGCATGCTGTACAAATTATATTTTCACCTAAACGTACACATCTGCTATATGCCCTGTCCAGGTGCTTGCCTGATCGTGCAGAGTGCTAAAGCTGGGCAAGGATAAAATGACCATGCACATACAATTTGGCTTGAACATTTATGAGCACCTGGAAAATAGACCTTCAAATGCTGATGGGGAAGCCCATGAGCAAGGCAAGAGGAAAATAGTGTTCTTGTGGTCATGTTGCCCCAAAAGTGGTATTGAGAGCAATACTGCCTCTGATACTAGAAAGAGCATTATAAGTGAAAACAAAAATTTTTAAAAAGCGTTTAAAAAGACTAAAACATGGTGGCACTTTAAAGACTAACTTTTATATATTTTTATTGTGAGCATTCATGGACAAGTCCACTTCATCAGACATAAGAGAAGGAGATATAACATGGCACATATTTTTACATGGCATCAAGGCTGTCCTTGGTTGGTAAGAAAGTTAGTGGGTGTTAAACATTGTGATGGTGGTATCTTTGATATGCAGGCCTTTAGTCGAAGGTAGTGCTGTAAAAAATGTGAGAACCTCTGTCATAAATTAACAATGGTAAAATAACAATGGTAAGATAACAATGGTAGAGTAACAATGTTGTTAATCAGATGGGCTATTTACAGTCATTGATAAACATTTCCTCTACAAGCTTTCTTTGTAATCAGTTGTAAAGTGTGTGAATTACGCCCATCTGATTAATATCATTGTTACTCTACCATTGTTATCTTTACAGCACTAGCTTCTACTAAAGGCCTGCATATCAAAGGATAATGTCACAAGTTTACCACTGTTTTGGTTACCACTCCGCATTCTAGGAACATATCCTGAACTCTAACTGGGGTGTTACAGTACAGGCTCCTTGAATAATGGTCATTGATAGCCCCCTACATAGAATTTCCCTTGGCTTTGGGATATATGGCTCTAGAATCTGTCTGGCCAGTATACTGGCTGCAATCAGTGGTCCTTCAGTTTCACTCAGGTAGACTATCTGTATGTTTTCTGCCTTGCCAAGATGTTGCCTTTTTCGCTTTATTCTTGTTGCACTGTTGTTGTTTTTTAATCCTACTGCCAGCGAGGTACAACTTGTTGCAGAGTTTTGAATTTCTAGTTACATTCCTCTAGCTGCACAACAGAGGTGCAGGGATTCTCAGTGCAGAATAGCTTCAAGTTTCCCAGAGTATTCTCCATCCCTTTTCTCATTAACTGGCACTTACAGTCTCATTCACTCACTCGGAGACATTAGCAATAGAAAGAATTAAAAAAAATTCTTTCCTTACAGTTGGGAACAGATCAAACAGAAAATTGACAGACATGACTCCTTTCAGCAACAGACCTCAACAGACTCTAGAGAGGGGAAAAGGGCAGTGCAGGACTCTCTTTGAATTCAGAAGCTGAGAAGGAGTGATTGGTTACTGCTGGATAGATTAACAGTCACCTCAGCCCAGAAAGGTTTCTCCTAACCACATTTTCTACAGGCAGCATGCGAGACTGTAAAAATTCCAACACAACTTGCTAAAGTATTATATGCAACAGCTACGAATTGCCCTTGATAATTATTTTCGTCTCCCCATGGCTAACATTCCACATTTATTATCCTTCTCCTCCACTTCCTTTCAAGGTGGTTCTTGTAGCAGTTTTAGAAGGAGACTAGAATATTTCAGCAGCTAACTAGATTTCTCCCTGGACCTATGTTGAGTACCTTCTAAATGGCAGGAATACAATCAGCCCAAGCTTCAAAAAGGTACTCAGCATACATTCAGGGAGAAATGCTTCAGGTGAAATGAAATAGAAGGGCATATAATTTAACAGAATATCCCCATTCTTTTCAATAAGTGCTCCAGTTAGATGGATAAGATATAGCATCTGCTTTTAATATTCCACTTGCAGTGGGCATGAGCCATATGTTAGTGACAGACTCCTAAGGTTACCATTAGACATCTGGGGATTACATGCAGAAGATCCCAGGTTTAATTCCTGTCATCCCCTATTAAAAATGAATCAGGCTTAGGTGATATGGAACACCTTTCCCTGAGACCCTGAAAAGCCACTTCTAGGCAGAGTAGACATTTCAGGTTAAGTCACAAATGGGGAAAATGTGTTTCTCCAGATATCACTGAACTCTAGATCCCATCAGCTCAGCCAATAGTCAGAGATGATAAGCATGGTAGGTCAGTATCTCCAAGACCACACCTGATCTAGCTGAGTTTATAGTCTGACGTGGAACAAAGTAGTTTCCTATTATAGTCCTAAAATTGACTATTGGCAGGAAAACCCAGGCAGGAAGAAAAAGTTTCCTATCATTGCGTTAAAGGATTACAACTGCAATCTTGGTTTATAAGTGTTTCCAAAGAGTTAACCATGATAGTCTATTTCTACATGTTGACAAAATCAAGGGGGTGGGGGAATGAAGGGGGAAAAGCGAAGGGCACAATGTTGTAGCACCCCAAAGACTAACAGATTTCTCTGAGTGAATTTTAAAAAAAATCAAAATTGGTTTCCTCAGCCATTCATCATTCCCATCCAACATGTCCAACGGCCAGAGATTTTAGAATCCAACCACATCTGGAGGACCAGTAAGTCCTGACGCCCAGTGCCCAAGGAAGTGGATTTTGATTCGCAAAAGCTTACAGCGAAACTAATCTGCTGCTTTTTCAGACACCAGAACATTTGCTCCCTCATTTTTTTTCTGTTTTGTTTTCCTCATTCTTTCCCTTTAATTTTGTCAACTCACCATCGAAGTGTGACATTTTGGACTAGGTGTGACCACTTGCAGTCCCTTTAAGAAAAGAGATAATCTAAAGGAATTGCCTTCCTTCATACTCAGGATCTATTAGACTGAGAAGTAGAGAGATTCTGGACTCTTTAGATTCTATACAGTGCCCTTATAGCTTATCTAGATAAAGAATTGAGGCTTAAGAACTAAAACTCTGTGACCTCATCACATATCCCTGGATAGAGACCAAAATGAGAAGCCATTAAGGAAACATTAACTAGGGTTGGAATATCAGTTCCCATACGAATGACTCAGCCAAGCAGGGGGATCCCAAAAGCTGCAACAGAGTAATATTTTTACTAGGATCTTCTGAAATGTAATGAACAAAATTTTGCTAGGAGATCTGGGAAAACCAGGGATGAAAGAACCTACCAGTTCAATTTTTGCCTGCCTTTGATTTTCAACCCACTTCTTGATTTCTGACTGTCCTGAACTTGAACAAACTGCCTCCCCAATAAATTTTGATATATTTCAACAGAAATGGAACTGAAATTAAATTCGTACCAAAAGCACTGACCAGAATCCAAGAAGTACAACAACTCCTAGCATGGAAAAGCTCAGTTACTTGTCATATATCTTCCAAGGAAGTACTCGTGTTAATCTGACGCACGTGGTGCATTTATACTCCTTGCATTGAAGTAGATTTTGGCCCACAAGAACACACTCTGAAATAAACCTCATTAGTCTTTAAAGTGCCACAATATTTTGTTTCTCTCTCTCTCTTTCATGCTTCATTTTGCAAACTTACCATGTTATTGTTAAAGTAGAAGAGCCTACTGGAGAAAAAAGAAGTGGGGTTGTAGATTTAGTAGCAACATATTTAAATACACAATGACCAAAATCCTGTTATTCAGTGTAGTGAATCACACTAAAGTAGACCCATTAAATGAATTGAGATTTAGTGAGTCAACTCCTCCATGAGTTCCATTGACTCAAATTGGGCTACTCTAGTTGTGACTTATTTTAGCATAGTAAGTCACAGTTAAAGTGGGTCCATTTGAATCACTGGAACAAATGGTGGGGCAGCCTCACTAAATCCCCATTGATTCAATAGTCCTACTCTAGTACAATGTACTACACTAAGCAACAAGATTTTGGCAAAAATACATCACAGGAAAGTTTCATATAAATATACTTCAGGTTTTTAAAAAGGGATTGAAATATACTTCAAGTGTAGGTGTGCCTGTCTGTCAGGAAAAACATCACCTGATGAATTTCTACTTGCCATGTAAGCAAGTAGGGCTGGCAGAAAAAAGTTTATCTTTCCAACTAGCAAGAAAGAGAGAGTTAAAACCAATCATATAATACAATTATATTCCAAAACAGCAATAATCATACAATAAAAACAGACAGATGCAGTAAATAAATTGTTAGATAAATTCATTATTTCAGTACTCTAATCATACAAGAAAGAAGACTCGTGAAAAGTGCAGTTATTGTCTTCATAATAATGTAGGTGACAGAATGCAGTATCAGCCAAAATTATCTACTCTATGTTACTATTAAAGGCTCAGCAGCTTTTTTAATATACTGTATATTCAATCTGACAATCTCATTGTGAGCGGGCTAAGTGGTTGTTGTGTGCAAGAGTTAGAGGGACAGTTGGCCTGGGCCTTCACCAGAAAGAGGTGGAGCTACACAGAAGCAAATGTGGGGGATATGCAGTTCCCAAATTCTCCCTATGGAGAAGCTAATTTTCAGACGTATTAGAAGACCCGGGAAAACATGGCACCAAAATGACATCAAAGAAGACACAAAAAATAGCAACCCTTCATCAAGCATCAAAGAGCCCTCTCTCACCTGGAGCAATTTTCTGCTGTGTAAAGTTCGTGCCACCACAAAATGTCAGATTCAAACCCAGGAGAATGTTGCAGTCCTGCTACAGTTGCTCTTACTACTGAAGGGATAGGGAAAGCTATATTTAGAGATTAGAAATGCTACTTTTTGGAATGACATCTCTAGAATATAACTTTTGCAAGCTCTGGATTTTTAGGATTATTTTAGAGCTAGGCAACATCTGGCCTGCCAGCTCTGGATGGAATCCTGTTCCTATCAGCCCTTGTTAGCATGACAGTGGTGACAGATGTTGAGAGCAATTGTAGAACCATAGGATTTCCATCCCTGGTTTCCTTTGTTAATTTATTCATTTTTCCCCATAGATATCTGGGATTATAGCATGGAAAGATTATGAACACTATCCACCACAAAGGGTCTGTATTTCTCCTCCAGATCCTACATCTGCTAAAATACATGTTTGAAAGAAAATGTTAGCCTGATTCTACAACCAGTTGAGATGCATATTTGTAGGTTTATAGGTTCTGTGTTTTAATGGCAGCTCCCATACAAATATTGGGAAAGAGAAGGCAACATAGAAAGGCAATCCCCCTTCCTAGAGGGAGCCTAGCATCCCAGACCAAATATACATCATGCTTCAGGGCATCATATAAATTGCTGTTATAAATTCATATCGTGCACCAGGGAGTGCCTCATTGTGTGTGATTAGAGACTGTCTCGAGAGCAGTTTAGACACTCAGTCTGCTGCATGCAAGCACTGCCCGGGGGTTGCTGTTACTGATGCTTTGTTACAAAGTGCCATAATAAGCCATGAGTGAAAACAACTTAGTTGAAATGAAGATTAATATGAAACATGTGTTCCCCTCCTTTCTCTCAGATGGAACATTCCAATAAATATGGGCTCCACAAGGGGTCCGCAAGTGACATGGTTGGGGGCTAGTGATATGTACATTTACACAGTATCACCAAAGCAGCTGTGGACAAAGGAAGTGCAGTGTTTGTAAAGCAGTCAGTTTGAGAAAGAAAAACTTGTCAAATGGTGGAAGATCTTTCAGATAAAAACCAGATATAGTCTTGTCCTATAAAGTTTTAGTGTCCTTAATTCAAATGGCACCAGTGAAAGAGGCAGCACACTAGTCTACCACTTGCTCAGTTACTTTAAACTATGTGCAGGCTGTATATGAACATTCAAAGTTCTTTTTCCTTTATTTTTCTTCCAAAGCTGAAGAATCGTTTGAGAAAACCTCAATTACTCAGGTTTTTCCTTTAATGAATTACCCCACAACCTCCTCTACAATCAACCTAGTAGAAATATTTCTGGAAGAATCAATCCCATTGAAAGTTCACTATACCATATTTTCTAGATGAAAGATTTATTTATAGACCGAAGGGATGAAATTAGTGTCCAAGTAAGGTATTTAAGGGGATGTGGTGGCGCTGTGGGTTAAACCGCAGAAGCCTCTGTGCTGCAAGGTCGGAAGACCAGCAGTCGTAAGATCGAATCCACGCGACGGAGTGAGCTCCCGTCGCTTCTCCCAGATCCTGCCAACCTAGCAGTTCGAAAGCATGTAAAATGCAAAGTAGATAAATAGGTACCACCACGGTGGGAAGGTAACGGCATTCCGTGTCTAGTCGCGCTGGCCACGTGACCACGGAAACTGTCTTTGGACAAACGCTGGCTCTATGGCTTGGAAACGGGGATGAGCACCGCCCCCTAGAGTCGGACATGACTGGACTAAATGTCAAGGGGAACCTTTACTTTTACCTAAGGTATTTAAAAACTCTCCATTGATAAACAAAGACCATTATTAAATCTGCATAAAGTGTATACAAACATAAATATTGTATCATCTTCTTCTGGCCTTTATTCCATGAAAAATTTAAACCAAACAAAGTTTGGCTCTCTAGAATAGTATCCTTATGGAATAATATTTTTGACAACGATGGCCTGTTTTTGTCTTTGTTTTCATGCCACTCAACCCCTCCAATTTTATTAGATATTGAGATTCTATATCAATGTTAGTGTTTTCCCGTCTTTGTCTTCCCTATCCTTCTTTGGATTTGTCCTCATTGACATTTAAATATGTCAATATTTATTTTAAAATTACTATACTCTTTGATTCAGTCAAACAATATTTTCCCACTCTGACTCATCTCGGTAAAGATTTGTCGTGTTTTTATACTGTTTGGCACTTCTATTCCTCTTCTTATTCACTATCTGTGAGTCCCACTGGCCCTTCCCCCCCCCCCACAGGGTCCCTGTGGCTAAGGAATTCCCCAGCAAGAATTCCATAGGTTCCAGCCTGGTTTGCTCACTCACAGCAGATTTTATTAAAGGATCAGAGTTTGCCCCTACTGCCCCTTCCTCCACATTTCCAGTGGGCTGAATTTCTAACACTAACTTCTTGGGCATCGTCAGTCCAGCAGGAGCCCCAGATGACTTCACCAGGGTCCCCGAAAGTCCAAGTCCAGAGAAGTGGGCAGGAAGTATGAGTCTCAATCTTGGGCACAGTTCTTTTAAGGAGGACTAGTAAAGGTGAGCGGTGGGATTTGAGCTCCACAATGCTGCTGCTCCCACAGCTTCCTTTGGGTTGGGATAGGTTCCACGCCTCCCACTGGGCAGTGAGGATACCAATGCTGGAGTGACACTGGGTCAGGTTTGGGCTGCACTGCCAGAACTTCAGGTTTCTGACCTCTTCCACAGCCAAATGGGCTGGGTGGGAGGAGTTGGCTTCCTGTGTCTTCTATCCCTGTTTGCACCTCTGCAGAGGTGCAAAATATAAGATCTCAGTGCTCAACTGCCTTCTCCCATGTCTCCCCTTCTTCTGACATGGTTGATGATGGCCCCAGGCCCTGCAACCTTATTAGTCCATACTAGTTCTGGCCTTTTATTTTCTGGCCTAGGAGACTTGCTCTCCCCCAGGCTCCCCTGAGCTTTTGGGGCAGGGCCAGATGGCCTGCTGGTGGCACTTGAAACAACGCTCTCACACAATCATACTTTCCCCTTTTCTTTTGTTCTTCTGAGCCTTTCTCTTCACAGACATGTACAGTGCAATCTTATGCATGCCTATTGAACAGTAAGACCAAATGAGTTCAATTGTAGGATTGTAGCTTTGCCCCTATTGGTAAGGGCAGCTTGTGTGGTTTTGTTTATGACATGTTTCTCTGATGCTGTGCATCACAATAGTATCCACAAAGTCATGTGACTAGCAGAGCCAATAAAATAAAATGGGAGTATGAACTAATAAGGTTGAAGTCCAGTCTAAGAGGAGATGGAAGAGGACAGTGCTAAACAGGAAAGATTTGCTTGGAGGGTATATGAATTTTTGGACAGAGGGGATAATTTATTTAGTTGCATTAAATGGGGGAGGGGGTCTGCATACTGTAGTGTGGCTCATTGTTTGTGGTGTGGAGGAGGGCCATCTTTGTTGTGGACCCATGTCTTCCCCAAGAGATTAAGCAGTCTCCCAGTGTTGGATGTGTCCGTCATCATCAGAAAATCTGTACGTTTTCCCAGACATTTTCCAGATTATTTCTCTAATTGTTAACACTATTGGCTATGTCTGCCTTTTAATGAACTGTACTTAACAAATTGTATTGTTTTATACTTATGGCTACTTGTGTTATTGTAAATAGCTTTAAAAAAAAGGAAAAAGAAAAAGTGTAGCAACACATTTAAATCAATAGAATATTTATGTTCACATTAAATTACAGAACACTCTACTTAGATTTTATTTTTTATCTCTTGTTGGTCGACAAGAATTCAGAAATGAGCTGTTGCCCAGCAGGAAGTCACAAGGAATCCAGACTGAGATCAAACAGCTGGACAAAGAGCCATGTTGTCTTCTTCCTTTCTTAGACAGTAAAATAAACCCCTAGTATTATCGGCAAGAAACATAGTCTGGATGGAAAAGACTCTAAAAGCAGTAAAGTCGTCCCTCCAAAGCCATTCAGACCCTGAATACCATCTTATCAAAGAATCCTCCACAGAAGTGTATCTGAGTGGAGAAATCTTAAAATTTATCATCTTAAAGCTCCTCAACTTTTCTGGTGAACATTTATAGCCTGTAGCGACTGAAATAAAGGTGTAGGCATGTGTGCATGATTCCACTGACTCAGTTCTGCAGCTGTTAACACTAGAAGATTTGCTCTTTCTCTACACATGGAATTGCCTTTGCTAGTCCTCTGTTAAATCTGCTATGTGGGTAGAGTAGGAAGGGCTCCCATATGCCTAATGCCAGCTCACAGCAGAGTTTCTGCTAGATCCCACAAAATGCTGTGCAGCTCTCCTACCTTGTTCAATGGAATATGCTTCACTTGAAGGCCTGAATGGTATGTTCAAGGCTTAAGCAAAAAGTCAATCAAATATATGTAGGTTGCACAGTAGATTATACTATGCAGTCGTGGGAGAAAACAATCTGGAACACTGATGGATATGGTGGTAATGATTAAGAACATAGGAACATAAAAAGAGACATAATAGAGCAGACCAAAGACCAATCTAGAAAGTCATTCCCCTCAGCTGGAAGTCAAACAGATTTCTATGGGAAGCCCAACAGTGGGGCATGAGCTCAAGAGCACTCTCCTCCCTGTGTTGCCCAGCAGCTAATTTTCAAAGGCATGCAATCTCTGGCACTGGAAAGAAAGTATGTTCATCGTGATTACTAGCTAATGATTACACACTCTATTACACATTAGTAATTTTAGAGTTGCAATACTCTAAAATTATAGTACACTAAAATTACTCCAGGTACAGTACTGAGTCCAATTGGCTCTTATCCCCCCTTGTATCCCCCCCCCCCTAAACTGGTGGCCATTTTTTCTCCTCCTCCTCCTCCTCTTCTCCTTTTGGTAGTTTTCATTCCACCTTTCTGCATAACGACACCTTCAGGTTCCGACAATATTCAGAATGGCAACATTTCTAAGGAACACACTGGAACGATACAAACTTCATTGTTGGTTTGTAATAGGCAGGTGGGAATAGCAATATGTCTCTGGGAAGGTGATTCCATTACCTGGGCAATGTAGCAAAAAAGAGCAGCATGGAGAAAGAGGGTGGGGGTCCCTTTCCTTTTACATATACTGTGGTGCCTCGCTAGACGATTGCCTCGCAGGATGAGGAATTCGCTAGACGATGGCTTTTTGCGATCGCTAATGCGCTTCGCAAAACGATGTTTCCCTATGGGCGATTTTCGCTAGACGACGAGTTTTCCCCATTGGAATGCATTGACTAGCAGTCAATAGCTGTCAGTGCATTCCAACGGGGACCCGCGCTCGCTAGACGATGTTTCCCTATGGACGATCTTCGCAAGACGACGACTTTTCTGTTGGAACGCATTGAAGAGATTTCAATGCATTCCAATGGGGAAACGTGCTTCGCTAGACGATGTTTTCGCAAGACAGCGATTTTCGCGGAACGGATTAACATCGTCTAGCGAGGCACCACTGTATGCTTAGAAGGATCTCACAATGTAGTGGAGTACTGAGCAGGAGAAGGCATTTTCTGAAATACCCAACTGTTTGAATGAGCCTAAAAGCAGAGTTGCCAAATTACAATGAAGTTGATACAAGATTTGTATATTTTGATCCAGTCTCCTCCTCCCAGTCAGATAGCAGGCAAGTAACTCTAAAATTAAAAATATTTCCAGAGTCCCTCCTCGTGCAGCCCTGTGTTAACTACATTGCAGTACCCTTTCTACATCTCATTTTCAAGCTCCTAGAATCATTGGTCAGTATGCCCACTGTTCCTAGTTCAAAAAAGTAATTTTTACAAGCTCTGATATTATTTATGGCAGCATTATTTTCCACTTCCAGCCCAGAGATCACAAGAAAAACAGAAGCAGGAGACAACAATTATGCATTCTGGAACTGATACCACCAGATCAAGAAGAAAAGGGAAATTAACACATGCTGGAGGCAGGCAGGCAGACCCTAGCACCCTGAAGTGAACCATGTGACATTAATAAGAAATGTATATGTACACATTTATCTATTTAAACTGTTTATATCCTACCTTTCTCCTAAAAAGGACACAAGGCAGCTTACAGTATTAAAAAAGAAACAATATTAAAAGTTAAAAACAAGAAATCATAATTCTAAAAGTATTAAACAGGTAAATAACAAAACCAGTAGTAGTAAAACCACATTCAAAACAATGAAACACATCCAGTCTTAGTAGGATAATTAGTTTTTAAAGTAGGAGAGGGGAGGATTCAAGATTGCAAAGACTAGAAAATACGCTATAACAGAAGTCTCTCACTTTGCACCATAGCTTTTAAAAAATGTGGAGAGCACCTGCAACAGCTCGGTGACAACACTCAGAAACTATCAGAGACTGGGGTATACAGAAAGGGCCTAACTTTATTGGAAGGTAAATCTGTTAGTCCCTTCTTTGGTGTCAGGTCAGCATCTTCCATATAAGGTATTATTACCTTTGATTCCCTTCCCACCCACACTTTTTAAAACATGGCATATTTTTACCCTAATCCTTTTAACCTCATAAATGCTGGATTTAACACAGAGGGTCTGTGAGCTGCTGCTCCACCCCATGAGTGCTCTTGAGCTGTTTGCTCCACTCCATGGTTACCTCAGAAGCACCCCAATAGTCTTGTATCAGTCCATATTTAAATATTTGTCTGACGAGAGTACACATTTCTAGTAAGAATTTACCAAGATTTTCATATCTCTTCATAAATAGAATGGAAATAACTTGACTTTAAAATAACTTTTAAAAAACATAGAACATGGGAAATAATTAAATTGATTTGATTTCTCTGTATTTACCTGTGGCAGTAAATCCAGACCTTAAACCTCTGGGATTATATCTCCCAGAATCCCCCAGCCAGCACGGCTACTGGCTGAATGATTCTGGGAGAGTTAGTCAAAGAAAAAGTAATTTCTTGAAGTTCTTCAAATTACATACATTTCTTGTGGAGAGAAAGGCTCAAGTGAACCACCTGTGTTACAGATAAATGGCAATTACAAAATGTAGGCATCTACATTTCGGAGGTGGGGCGAGTGGGAGTGGGGACTAATTAAAAGCAAGGAACAGATGCCTCAAGAGATGTTGGCATTGCTGACACTTTCTGTTTCTAGCAAAAGAACCCAAAATCCATTTGTCATTTTTAAAAAAATAAGGAAAATTACATCAAATATTTAAATGGAAAGAGGAAAAACTGAGGAGGAGATAAACCACGCAATAAATAAGCAAAAACTCCTCTTGACACATCTGTTTCCCCCTCCACACACAGAGTTGACACGGCAAAAGCAGAGCTCCTTGAATGTCAGAATTTACCATCTTACTGCCATTTCTGAAGGGACTGAGATTCAACCGTGTACATTAATGGATAAAAGCCCAGCAACCTGCCTCAGGCTAAGCAGCAGGGGCAAGGTCCACATTGGAGGGCTTCTGTGAAGAACAGTGGATGTTAATGGATTTGTTTCACAGCATAAATCCATCAGGACTTTCATTGTTTTGCCATTTTCGCCCTGAGGATGCATTCGTGTGGCTTTAACATCCACCTCAGTCCTATGTGACAGTTTTTTAAACAACAAAAAAACCCTGTGGGCACAATTCACCCAGGATTCATCAGTACAAAATTCATTGAAATGAATGGGAGCTGTAGCACAAGATGGTAGCACAGTAGGAAGCTTGTACAAGAAAAAGTCCCAGGGGATTGTGGTCCATGTTAAAAGCCTTTATCATGCTTGTCTTTACAATGAAATGGTAATATAGGCCACTATTATACAGTGATTTGTTCAAGGGTGCTCCATACATCCATTTCGGATTATAGGTTTGATCTTGTCTATACCATCTGCCCTCTCTCCCCTTACCATCAAGCTCTGGTCTAAACTACAAAAGATACTGGCACTGCCGTATATTGTAGCTGATACACAGTAGACTTGGTAAAACAGTTCTTCAAATGGAACAGATAGTAATAAGCCAACAAATCAGTGATACATTTTGCTGAAGAACATCTTCACCCACGTGTCTCTTTCATACTAATAGTATTATATAGGATTTAAATGTTGCCTTCAGTGGGGGAGCATTGCTGTGTATTAGATCACATGAGACATCTGCCTAAATCAGCACTGCCTGCTTTGACTTGCAGTGTCTCTCCTGGGTCTCATTCAGAGATCTCCCCTGTGTGATATAAGGCCAGATGGACAACTGCAGCCCCCAAGGATTTTTCAGACTTCAAGACTCATTTCTTACCATTGGCATTGCTGGCTAGGGCTGATGGGAGATGCAGGCCGAAACCATTTGGACGGCTGTAGTTGCTCTCCTTTCCTATAAGGAGAAAGAAGGAAGGGGAAAACCAAACTATACATGTTTCTGCCCCTTGAAAGCTACCATTAAGGATGTGGAGAGCTCTCCAAAATATTATCATTCTCAATGATATTCTGAGCTTCACCAAAGTGAAATAAATACCTTACCCCTGCACCAGTGAGATTTTCCAGCTTCCCACAAAAATGGGGCACGCAGTCTTGTTTTTCCTGTTACATTTTGGTTTGGTTTTTGCTTTCTTTTTTGGCACATAAAACTGCCAAATTCTGTGCAGCTCAATGCCTTTTCCAGTAACGATGTCATTACTCATGGGAATTGCATTCTTTTTTGCGCAGATTGCTCTTTCTTCTAGGAAAAAAATGAGCACAAAATACCCCATGAATTTCCTGTGAGATTTCTCAGAAGGAAAGGAAAAAAACCTCTCACGGAGAACTGGCGCTTGCAAGGAAAAGAGGGGGAGTCCCTTCCACACTTTTTTTTTTTTTTTTTTTTTTGCTAAAAGCAAGAGCCGCAAGATTCATATCCCTACTTGGGGTAGCCCATTAAGGCAATGAATGGAAGCAAAGAGAAGGAAGAAGCACATGGAGAAGGAGGAGGAGAAAGAAAATCATTAACATTTTTGTTGTAGATGGAAGTCAGGTATATCATTCATATCAGAAAAAGTTGAAGCTCACGCCTCACAAAAAAAACACACCAACAACTCCTTACTGCAGGCCAGTTGATCCTTTTAAAAAAAGCTCTTAAATAAGAAACAACCAATTAGAAATATGTTGAATCTGAGAATTGAAAACGCTGTGATAGGATCTCTGTGCTCAGTCTTTTCTTGTCTTTTGTACAAAATAATTAGATTTATCCTTTGCAAACCAATCCTGCTATTGAAGGAGACAGGACTAATAGCTCAGAGACTTGGTTATTCTGGGCATGGTTAACCTAAAATACACTAGTCAGCGTAAAGAGGCTTCCGTACACTGTAATTAATAATAATTTACCTGTTCTGTCAATTGCTTTGCTAGGAATTCCCAGGATTAAGTCAACACAACTGTAAGAACATGGCTAAAGAGTTTTCACTCAGCTGAATAGGTGCATCCTAAGCACATTCTTGTTGACAAAGAAGATAAATGATCATTAAGATTGTGATGTTTAACCAATGAATTGAGTGATTGACTGGTTGATGGAAGACCTTCTAAATAATGAAAAATGTGCTCTAAATTGACTGCACACCCTATTGGAAGAGGCATTCTTCTCTTCCCTGCTTTTCATTTTCCAAATGGAATTCTTCCTTCTTTTCTCCTTCCCTCTCATGTCCCAGATAATGTAATGTTAGAAGTAGAGCTACTGATTTTTTTTTCTGATTTGTGATTTGTCCCAAATCCAACCTGAGGGCCATTTTAGGGTTTAGGAATGTATCCCATTTCTGTCCAGAGCTATTTGGAACCCATTTGATGCAATTTGTGCTCTAGATCCAAGGCAAATTCTACACCTCTCACTGACTTGCAGTGGGAAACCAAGACACCTATAAATTTGGGAGTTTTGCTCTGATGTAAATGAAATTTGTAGATGTGATAGACCCTAAAGAGGTGGGGAAAGGTTAACCTGCAAAATTTCACAGAGCTAGCTGTTGTGTTTGCATACTCAGCATCTTTTTAAAAAATTGCAAAAGGGAGGGAGGGAGGGAAGGAAGGAAGAAAGGAAGGAAGGAAGAAGGCTGTAATGCTCTCTACGTGGGGCTGCCTTTGAGATCTATGCGGAAACTCCATATGGTGCAGAATGCGGTGGCCAGACTTCTCAGTGGGGTAAGGAAACATCAACATATTACCCCCACTCTGGCCGCCTTGCATTGGCTGCCCGTTCGGTTTTAATGCTTACGTATAAAGCCCTAAACGGTTTAGGGCCTCGTTACCTGACAGAACGCCTTCTCCCACCTAGATCTACCCGTATCACCCGATCTAGCCAGGAGGTGAGGCTGAGGAGCCTAACGCCGAAGGGAGGCCCGGAAGGAAAAAGACACGAAACCGGGCCTTCTCGGCAGTGGCTCCTCGTCTATGGAACAGCCTCCCTCCTGAGATTCGCATGGCCCCGTCGCTGGGCATCTTTAAATGCCAATTGAAAACCTGGCTGTTTAAGCAAGCCTTCCCTTCACCCACCGTCTGAATTTTGTTATTTTGTGTTTTCTCCCATCTTGGATCATTATTTATTTAGTAATATATTGTTATGATTTTAAATTGTTAAATTGTTACATGATATGTTGTTACCCGCCCAGAGTAGTCTATATGACTAGATGGGCGGGCTATAAATGAAATAAATAAATAATTTGTGTCCCATCCAATTCGAACTTCACTTGCCATAGAACCAAATCTGGCCATTATCCTTTGGTGTGAGCCTCTTACAAATTGCTCCAAATCAAAGTAATTCAAATCCAAACCAAATCTGGGATTTGTCCAAATCTGGTATGTAGTTCTAATAAGAATCAAGCTTAATGGAATCCCCAAAGGAGACATCTATCATTGTTTTGTAAACCTTGAAGGAAGATTACACAGCCTTGAAGTTCAGCTTTTAATTGATTTATTGGTTCAGTAGTTAGTTAAGACAACTGAAATATTGCCAGTTATTATTCAGGCAGATTAAAACCTGCAGATGCCAAAGACTATCTTAAAAGTAGCATTGTTTCTTCTATAATATTCAGGGGAATCCCTCTTCTGAGATAATGTCTGCTTCACCGTATGCATACATCACCTAAAAACAAAGGCCAGACTCCTATTGAGATTGTGCTGAGCTCAGTTCCCCATCAATGGAGTTATGCAGGATCATGCTGCTTGCAGATGAATTGGCATTGTGCAAGCAGTGCTTCCTATTGAGAAAGCCCAAGTTATGCTTGCGCAAGCAGGGAACCACATGCCTCCTTGTGCAAGCAGCCTTTATGCCAGATTGCCAGTGCTATTTGATCACTCAACTGAGAAGGATCCTGACCAAAGCTTTCTGTTTTATGGTTCTACCTATATGGAAATTTATGCCAATTCAAGCAATAAATTATTAAACCAACAGTTTGGCTAATCAAGTAAAATATCTTTAATCCAATTTCAGCATTGCTTTCTGTGCATTTGACTTCAGTGCAGAATTCTTTTATGATAGTTACCCTTCATCTATCCATCCATCCATTGATCACTCTATAGTTTAAATCTGTTTCTTTTTTTTCGTACTCCATAAATAAATGATTACCCCCTTCTTTCTGTCATTTACAATATTTACAACTATTGACCTTTCTGTGCTTTATATTTTTCCACACCAGGCATATTCAGCTCTTTTCAGCTTGCTTTGTATCATTTGCCTTCTAGATCATGCATCCTATTTGAATCCACTCAGTACCTCTCTTCAGTCATGGTGCTCAGAACAATTACAGGCACCCTGAATATTACACATACAGCAATGAAAGCCACAGTAGTTATCATTTGTATCATTTTGTTAAAGCATTTGTATCCTGCCTTTTACAATGAAAACCAACCAAACAAACAAAAACAAAACTAAGAGATAAAAAGATCACGGTAAGTTGCCCAAGTCTTACAATAATATGAGAGCCAGCCAGCCAGCCAGCCAGCCAGCAAGACATCATAGGATAGAGCCAGGATCAAACTTTAGTCAAACCAATGACCAACTGAACTAAGTCTTCAACTGCTGGCAAAATGGATTTTTGTATGTACATTGGTGAAGTTCTCATTTTTCTGCCCATCAGAGCTCTGTAACTGCTATATAACAGACAAGTTAAAATTATTATTAAAACCAGATTTAAAACCTAAATAGTTTAAAATACTTATAGGACATGGACAAAACAGACAGCCCAAGGGTGCATACAATAGAGTCAAGACTAGAGATGGGCACAAATTAAAAAATGAATCACCAAATTGATGCAAATCAGTAATTCATCGATTTGTACTCATACAAATAAATGCCCTTATGAATATGACTCAATTAATTTTTAGTGATTTTTGATTTGTCTATTCATTGGGCTATAAAATGCCCCTCCAGGCACCAAGAGATACCAAAATTGCAAGAAAGCCTCCTCTCATTCTCTTCTACAATCCTGCCAGGTTTGGTGAAGAGTGGATTTCAGATGTCCAAATTATACACCCACAAAGAGGGCACCCCTGGAATGTCCCCCTCAGACACCTAGAGACACCAAAATCACAGAGAAGCTTCTACTGACTCTTCTCTACAATATCTCCCAGTTTAGTGAGGACTGGGTTTCCCCAGCTGCTAAAGGGCACTTTCCGAGGGGAACCCACTTTATGGGTGTATAACTTGGATATCTGAAACCCAAACTTTACCAAACTTGGAGAGATTGTAGAGTCAGGGTGCCATTTAAAAAATGAATTGACAAATTAATTCATAAATTCATCAGAAAAAAATCATAAATTTGTAATTCATGATTCATTGACCTTGACAAATCATGAATCAAAACAAATTGCCATTTTTCTGATTCATGCCCCTCTCTAATCTAGACACAACAACAAAGAACCTTTCAAGTGTTCCTGCCAACCATGTTTCAAATGTTCACAGGATGTGCAGCTGTGTCTTCCCACCCACTGACTTGATGGACCAGTTTACATGAGAAGAGATGGTCATTTAAGCACCCTGTCTCTTAGCTGTTTTTGTTGATTGCAAAAAAAAACACCCTTGTATTTGTTGCTGACAGTTGAGAACTTTAAAAGCACCAGAAGATAATCTTTGTTCTGTCTAATACTGTGTCCTACGGACTGTCTGCTACTTGGAAAAAGAAAAGTCATGTTTTCTTATCTCTGACTTTATTTTCTGTTCCTGCTTTTATGTTGTACATCAAAATATGCTTTGTCACTCTAAATTCTTGTTTTCCCTTAAGTGCTTTGACTTGTTTGGTATCTGTTGGGGGGGGGGGCAAGAAAGTGTCTGTTTGTGAGGAGGGGACAGGGGATTCAAATATGCATAAAATGCATAAATATTTATAGTGATCTCTCAGACCCTTGGAAGAAAAGTGGAGTTTAAGTGTAGATTATTAAACCTGTCATTTTCTTGAGTGCTGTTCCCTGGAATTCTTTCCATTTCTTTTTCCCCTGCCCAATGCACGGAAAACAGGTGGGCGTGTGGCAAGCACTCCTTACACAGTCTAGAAAAGCTCTGAGAGGCTTAAAATAACTGTTGCAGTGTTTCAGTTTGTAACGCTGGAAATTAAGCTTTGTGCAGCTCCATTATAACAATATGTGAGCGCCTCTGTCCATGGTGCTGAATTTTAAACTCCCCCCCCCCCCCCAATCCTCCGTCACTTCTATTTTCCTCTTCACAGCCATTTCTTGTTTCATTCTCCGTGGTTTGACCTTAATGGCCAGACATTTATCAGTGTTCTTTCTTTACTAAATAACAAATACTCCACAGTATATGCTGTCTGGGCTGCATTGCAAAGATATTGCAAATTGCTCTGCCGTGTTTTGTATTCATTCACTAAAGGAACCTAAGCCCTCAGTATAGGTTTCTGCCTCAGGTATAGCCTAACTGCCCAGATGTTTTCACCCTTCCTGACATAGTTCAGAAGAAATCAGATCAATGTAGATCTCTTTTAAGACTTCATTATGTGTATATTTTGAATGTTGTTTAAATCATGGTTCAAAAATGAAATTGTGGCCAAGAAATGAAATTGAGCAACAGAATCCTGGGCACCTATACAGACATTACACTGCCCTTCATGCTTACCAAAACATAATTACAGCATCATCCCCATTCAAACACTTCTATAGCAGCAGACATCTTACTAAATAGTAACTACAATCCAGCTGTTCCTTCCATTCCCTAAGCTCCTCCATGGAAAGAATGCTTAAATCTATAAGGGCTTCCTCATTCATGGCCACAGAAGAGAGAACCCCACAGAGACAAAAGAAAGCACCCATGGAGTTGCCCTTTTCATTAAAGCAAATTGGAAAGCCCATTCATGCTGAAGCTCCATGTGTTCCTTGGAGAGCCAAATTACAGATAATTCATCTGAAATGAGGGAGAGACTCTGGAGAGGACAGTTCAGTCCCCTGTGGTATAATATGCAGCCTGATGCTGACTCCACAGTAAAGCTTATATGCAAAATGGAATTCTTGTAAAAATACCATAGTTCAGATTCTGGATGCAGAAGGAAGTATGGGAAGCAGAATAAGTTTTAAGAGTCTTAGAGCCATCGAAGTATGGCTGCAAATAGATTGTATCAATACTCCACTTTTGATATTAATACAAAGCAAGAGAAAAAAGCAACTTGTTTTGTTTTTAAATTGCTGGCATCGAGGACCCTAACAGAACTCTCTTTTTCAATATACGTTCAAGTTTTATTTATTTTCATTCATATGCTATTCTTCTCTTTAAAGAGACTCAGAATGATGCACAACACATACATATAACGTAATAAAAAAACCTGTGTGCTGTCAAAGCAGTTCCAACTTATTTATGTTGACCCTTTCCAGGGTTTTCTAGGTATTTACTTCTTCTTTACTTTATTTAGAGACTACTCAGAAGTAGTTCACCATTCCCTTTTTCTGGGGGTGCCCTGGGACTGTGCAGCTTGCCCAAGGCTACACAGGCTGACTTTTTCCCCAGGAGGCACAGTGGGGAATTGAATTCATAACCTCTTGCTCTGCAGTCAGATACCTAAACCACTCAGCTATCCAGCCAGGTACAAATAACATACACAATCCCTGTAAACAACAGCAATGCCCCTCCCACCCCTCCAACCTGTCCTGATGCTAGATGGAATACCTGGGCTGGCATATCTCTGAGAGAACTACCTCACTCCCTGTGCCTACCCAGTTCTCTATTATACAAGCCAGATTGGCTCTTTCATCCATGATAAAATCATGGATCAGATGATATTTATTTTGAACTGACCTGGCATTCACCAGCAGGAGGTCAGGTTGGTAGTTAATGTAAGATATAGCTGGTGTTATCAGCTGATTGATGGCACCCAACTCCAAAACCATGGATGATTTCTGAAAGTGGTCTCATGCATATGTTGAAGAGTATTGGAAGTATAACCAAGCCCTGTGGGGCTCCACATAACAATTCCCAGGGAGCTGATAAAAAGTCTTCTACCATTACTCTCTGGGTTCTCCTGCAGATGAAAGATGAAAAACCACTGCAATACTAGCTTGACAAAATCCAGGTTTTCTCAACAATATACCATGATTCACTGTAGCAAAGGCTGATGAAAGATCTAACAGTATCAGCAAAGATAACTCATTCGTGACAAGATAGCAAAGAAGATCTTCCACCAGGTTCTCCAGAGCTGCCTCAGTAGCATAGACATGTCAGAAGCAGGACTGGAAAGGGTCATGTATGGATTCATCCTCTAATTATTTCTAGAGTAACTCTGCTACTACCTTTTCAGCAACTTTACCCAAAAAGGACAGATTGGAAACTGGCTGATGACTAGGCACTTGCTTCCTGTCCATTGTAAATTTCTTTAATAAAAGTTTTCAAGGCCTCTGGGAAGACACCCTCTGAGAACTAGGTGGAGAATTAATTAATCCAGCGGGGAGTCTATTACCTTCTCTGAACGGGCCTTAACCAACCATGAGAGACAAGGATACAGACCACAGGTGGTAGCCTCCACACATCCCAGAACCTATCAATGTCCCTGAGGGAGAGCAAACTGAATCTATCCATATAACAAGGACAAGGTGATTTTACTGAAGCCTCTACTTTTAGAACTACTTTTAAGTTGGAGTCCAAGTCAGCCTGGTTTTAAATTCAGATGGATGTTCCTCTTAAAGTCCATCTCAAGTGAATTTGGGGGAGGGGCTGAAGTTCAGAGGCATAGCATGAAAATTTAAGACAAAAATCTATTTAGTCCAGCAGTCTGTTTCCAGAGAAGCTAACCACTTGCCCATGGGAAACCTTCAAGTAAGATATGACTGCAACAGCCTCCTCCCTTTAGAGTTCTACAGCGATTAGATTGTGGAAGCTCTGATAATAGTGGAAATACACAACCTCCTCTCTTGTCCCCACCATTTGCTTCAGCTCCTCCATCTTCCCTTCTGGAACCTTTAGATATCTGCCCTATATCTTCAGTAATGAACACCAGTGGAAATAATTTATTTTGTTTCTCTGGAATTTCCGGATTCTCCTTTAATTCTCTGTTAAATCCATTGTTTCCAGTGGTCCAGCTGTGAATGAATGTCACAAATTCTGTCCCTAGTATCTCTAGGTGTGGCTTGGAATGAATCCTACATGAAAAGAGCTGGTGCTAGCTCATGTTGATAATATTGGGCTTGATGACCTTATGGTCTCACCCACTATTAACCGTCTTCCTGTGTTCCTGTGAAAGAGGAGCTGGGAAATATCCTGTTTTTTCTTTTCTTTTCCCAAAGGATGGTGCCCGCTCCAAGAAATGTGGGGAGAGCAGCACCAGCATCAGTGAAACTATCCCAGTGGTTCCTTGCAAAATGAAGGAGGTGGGATCTGCCAATGAAGAAGTATCCTCAGCTCCCTCTGACTTCCCTGGGAACTTTGTGCAAACAGAGAAAGGCATTACTATCAGAGTAATGGGTCTTTTGTCAGTATTAAAATCATGAGAACAAAGCTGTGACTAGCTAATTTTGCACCTGAGACAACAATGTAAAATTGCAGGTGGACCATATTTTCAAAGTAGCTATTTTAGTTTTTTAAACAATTTAAATAACAGGAAACAAGAATTTTAAAACTCTGCTTACTGCCAGACAACCAGGAACAAGATAGTGTACTGATATGCACATGTAGACATGCACACACGCACGCACACGCATGCACATCATGTTGTATACATATCCTTAGAGACCAGAATTGAAGTCTGTCATTGTTTATATATCTTATTAATCTGCAGCAGCAATATATACATGTATACATGCCACTCACAATGTCATGTGGCTTTCATCTTTATGTCATATGGAAGTGCATTTTGTGTAGATACTTCTGTAGCTCATTCAGCATTGCCATGAGGAGGCTTCCAGTCCAAAGAAGACTAATCTTTTGAGATCTGGAGATGACCAGGCACTCACATTTGTTTTAGCACTTCCAAAGTGGAACTCTTGAAGGTTAGGGGAAATTGATGATCAAACAAAGAAAGATTAAGTTTGGGATTTCATTCAGTTATACAAACCAAAGAGTAAAATAGGCAAATGCTTATTACTGCAGGAGATCTATGTAATATGCATTCTAGCGACTTTCCATTTTCCTTCTTTCCTCCAAACATAGGACGGAGTTCAGTAATTGAAACTTATATGATGTCATTTCATGATACATCTTTATCGCGCGTCTTTTTGATAGAACAACAAAACCTTTGATAGAACAACCATTAAGCCATCTACAGATGCCTTGTCTCCTTTAATGCTAACAACAGGATGGCCTGCTATTTATTAGTTACATAATTGCTCCAGTATGCAGAGTAGTTTATGGCCTTTAGCTTGTTCCTCCTCACAACACACCCATGATAAGCTGCTATTATTTCGATTTTATGGATGCTGAAGTGACATGGGGGGATAATTACTTGCCCAAGGCCACAAAGCAAATTCATGGCTTTCCGAGACCTGTATCAAGTCAAATCATTACACCTGTTCCATATGGCCTCACTAGCATGCAGCCTATTTTATTTACCAGCTCTAAACTTTTTCTGGTATGATCTTTGAAGGTGAAGTTTTGTATCAGAATGTCCGTACAAATGAGAAACAGAGCTTTCACACTGAAAATCCCCATGTGCTAATAATACATCCGTGAATTGTCGCTTGCAGACAGATTTTATTTGTCCCTCTATTGTATATTATTTACTTTGGCCTCCTACTTTACAACTCTGTTTCTCCAAATGGGAAAACATGTTTTATTTACTCGAATATTGTTCCACTGAGACCAGGATGAAGATGGAAGTAGTTGCTGATTCTCATTGGCTCCTGTGTTTTCAGGGGATATGTCTGGCGTTTTAAACTTGACATCCTAGATCTAGAATCATGGCTGAGAGGCAATGAACGATGCAGCTTAGGGGCAGGGGAATAATGCATAATTCATGTTCATCAGTCTCAAATTATGCTATAACAGTAAAAGTACATGAAATCAACCAGGAAGTATCAACACTTGTCCTGTATCAGCATTCATGCCCTATGCCCTATTTTACTATTTCTTTAACTTAATACAATGACTGAAATCCTGTTGCTTAGCATAGTAAGTTGCACAGAGTGGGACCATTGAATCAGTGGGAATTTGGTGAGTCACCTCCTCCATCAGTTCTATTGATTAAAATTGGCCTACTCTAATTGTGACTTACTTTAGCATGGTAAGTTGCAACTAGAGTAGGCCCATTTGAATCCATAATATTTAACAGAGGAGTTGACTCATTAAACCATTGATTCAGTGGGCCTACTGTAGTGTGACTTACTACACTAAGCAACAAGATTTCAGCCAGTGTCTTTTAAACTAGGAAAACCGATCCTGACTTGGTTCATCTTGACATGGTAACCCCGGGGCCTTTTTAAAGGTTCTCCCAAAAGTGAGTTGCCACAAGATGGAGGGCTCTTTCAAGGGGGCTGGTTTCAGAGAGAGTTTGTGTATTTTCAAGATCTCTATCCCCCCCCCCACCTATTTCTCTAATTTTTGCAGTATTGAAAAATGGGATATCTGTTCACTTGTAGTAAAATTTCTAGTATTGAATAGCTTGTTTCTGCCTTTGTGAACCATTTGCTTGTTTTGTTTGTGTGTGTGCGTGCATGCACGTGAGCATGCTTAGCTTCACAAAAAGGAAAAAGGTTTTGGCCAGAGAAAATCTTTATGCAAAGCATATTTTACACAAATTGCAAAAAACGTAACAGAGAAAAATCATTTTGCATCTCTGTCTTAAGATGGAAATTGCATGTCTTGACAAGGTTGAAGAATCCTCAAGGCACACTTGCATCATGCCAAGATGGCCAGCATCAACTTAAATCTTAGAAATCTCAATAGGATTTCTTCACATCCCTACTTTTAACGTTACATTAAACTTGCAGGAGCAACTTTCTGGACTGTTCATCCTGTAGCAGTAGCAGAAATGAAAAAGAAAGAAAAAGAGTGAATTCTCACTCCCTGGGTGCTCAATTTGGGTCTTGCACAGTGGTTCAAGTGAGGGAAGAATAGACTCTGCTTGCTGTCTTTTTGTAGCATGATCTGTGGTACCAGCATGCACTGTGGCTGCACTGCAGATTCGGGTAACCAGCTTCAAATAGATGCTCTGATTGGTTCCTGGGGTCAAACCTGGCAAGAAAAGTTCTCTTGTTAACCCACTTCTGGACCCTAAATAGAAGACTGTAGATAACCTTACCATTCAGCAGAGTGATGTAGGAATCAGATGCTGGGGGCGTAGAATACAGGGGATAACGCTTTGTAAGTAAGGTGTTGTACCCTGTGCCCCTTAAGCCGCTTCAGATACAGGAGAGAATGCTGTCCCATCTCCAGTGTTTAACTCCAGTGTTTAAGCCAGATTCAGATGTCAATCCAGTATGTAGAATAGGGATAGATTCTTGTTCTTTATCTCAGGTAGCAAAATGACCAAGGTTGGTTTTGTTGGAATCCTACACATAGCAGCAGCCATTGCTGTCACTAAGAGGCTGCCACCTGAACATTAATGACTCATTCCGTGGGGTAGTTGAACATCACTTACAACATGGTGTAATCTTTATAAGGTGCCTAATTAATGCTTCAATATACACATGAGGAATACTTACAGCTTTTAGGGAAGGCATGTGCCTAGCCACAGCAAATTCTCAATAAACAACAATATTACTTTTACATCATTTTAATATTCTCACTCGTAGTTTCAGCTTGTGCCACCTGTGGTTTTCCTAGTATTCTTCCTTTCGTTGAATTACTAACCATCAAAGCTTTTGGATTCTCCTAAAACCTTCACACTAATTCAAATGTATATTTCTACAATATTCCAGAATTACAAGACTTACAGTATATTAACTATTACATGGACTAAAATCCAGTAACATAACATTATTTCATGTAAGTCTGATGTCATTGACAGTGGTTGTATTGTAGTTATTAAATGTTCCCCCCTTCCCAGGTCCCCTTAGAGCAGTGATGGCGAACCTATGGCACGCGTGCCCCAGGTGGCACGCGAAGCCCTTTCTTATGGCACGTGAGGTAGTGGCCCACCCATCCTCCCTTGTGGAGGCAAACCTTATGAGCCGGCTGCAGCTGGGATTCCCCCTTCCGCTGCCACTTCCTGGTCCTCTGGGTCCGTCCCTATGATTCCCCCTGAAACCGCCACTTCCGGTTCCGGACTTCCGGGCGGCACGACAGCCACTGGTTTCTCTCCCCCCCCCCTCATTTTGGGCACGCGAGCCCAAAAAGGTTTGCCTTCACTGCCTTAGAGTCACTTTGGTCCTGGGGAAGTCTTTGGGGACAGAAGGATGGAGGCAAGAAGTCTTAGGTATATGAAATTTGCCAGCTCCAGTCCTAGCAGCTGCTAAAGGACCCACAGTAGAAATTTTTCAGACAGTGAAGACTCTTCCCCCCCCCCCCCACATTCTGTGGCTCCAAAGGCTTCCCCAGGATCAAAGAAACCCTAAGGAAGCTTAGGAAAGTGGGCAGAAGGGATAGGAAGTATTTAATTACCAAAATACTGCCATGTATGATGGTATCATCAGATTTAGAAAGGCATAACTTTATGTTAGTGCATTTCAGCCACTGAGTTATAGTCCATCAAGTTGGTTAGGATAGTACTCATCAGAATTTACTCTATAGTTTTAAATGCTTATATATCCTCATATATTTTTCAGCAGTTGGAAGAGCTTCTTGGTGGCTGAATTTTCAAAAAAAGCAAGTGTTTGCAACTTCCATTCAATTTTAATTATGGTTGTGATCAAGCTGTTTGAACCTAACATGCTTTACTGAAAACAGGAGGGAATCCAAACTGAAATATGATTCTTCCATTGCATATGCCTCCAACTTGCTTCCTTTATCAGTAAAGATGACTGCAACTTTCTTTATGAAATGAGCTTGGTGTTAGTAGAAAAGGTAGCCTTCTTTCACAATATCAGGGGATAAAAAAGGGCAGCATGAATCTCCCTCCTATCTGCCAATGTCACCCCCCTTCCCCAAGATGTGGAAGAAGTTCAGAAATGACAGATCTGAAATGCTAATTTGTCCGGTTCATAATGCTAATGTATTCTGAGTAGGTATGAAAAGCTTTGCTTTCCATGTTCTTACATAATCTCCAAATATATTCTTCTCACTTGCACCATGATGAGATCTTTTCTGGCATTTTCTGGATTTACAAAAATGATTTTTATGCAAAGCACACAATTCACACAAATTATGCAACATACACAAATTGCACATTTTATAATATTTGTACAGCAAAACTACAATCGCTGCTCCCTTGGTGCATAGACTTTTAAAAAATCAGAAGCATTGTATAGGTTGTTTGCATCTTTTGATCAATCTGCCAGTATTTCTGTGCCAGTCCTGTAATGTATGTGTCTGTTTTACTTCACAAAGGAAGAAGACAGTATTCTGGGGAACAGGCGTTTTTTACAAATTGCAGAAAATTCAATGAAGAAAGTAATCATTTTTTTGCATTTTTGCACACAAAATGTGTTGGAGGCAAGAATTCTCAGGAGGGTACACAAATGTTGGATAGGTTGTCTGATGTATTGAGTAAGTTGGCAAGATTTCTTCACATCCCTAGTTCTAAAGAGAACTCCTTTGCACTGAAACTCTTGCTGTGCTCTATATAATGAACATATAGGTGAGGGCTGGGAAAAGACAATTTTGGGGGATGATAACTGGCTGTGTCAGCTGAGGGATTCTGTGAACTGTCATTCCAAAAAGTGATGTTTCCACATAATGAAACTGATAATGTACTGATTTTGGATCCTTGCAGTCTGCATTCATTTAGGACTCTCAAAAATAACAGCTGCTGCTGATCAGATCTTGATTATTTCAAACATGGCTCACTCTATTCTTCCTGGCAGCTGCAATTGACAAGGACTTCTTAAAATGAAGGGAAAGCAGTTTATCCAACTGTCCCGTAGATATTCAGGAATCAAACAGTTGAGGAATCCCTTGGTTTGAAAAAAAGTCAGGTGCATCCAAGGCTATTGTCATGGCCTGGGGGCGGAGGTCTCTTCCAGTGAAGATATGTGGGACACATGTACCCCCATACACTTGAACTGGAAGATGGCAAGAAGCTGACTGGACCTGCAGATCCTGAATGCCTGGAGTCTGGACTCCCAGAAAGAAGTAGCCTTGTTCTGGAGCCAGAAAGAAAAGATGGACTTCCTCCTAGCCCAAGGAAGAACTGAAGACTGAAGTCATCAGTTCAGTTATAAGCTCCTAGGCAAAGTGCTCAGCTGCAAGAGAAGGTTTCTCATGTATAGAGCTTTCTCAAGTGTAGGAGGTCTCCAGGAGGGAAAGCTCTTCTTCCCAATTAAACCAGCTGTGGCTGAGCTCTGGGTGGGGCTCCAGGACTTCAACAATACAAGCATCAGCCTTGGGAATCAATGCTTCTTCTAAGCTTCAGATTCTGCCTGCTTTATTCCTTTAACTCCAGTCATTGCTTTGACTTCTTGTTGTGTATGAAACTAGCCTGTCTTGACTATGCCTCTTTGACTCTCCTTTTCTTTTGGCTTGTTTGTGACTGGATTGGTTAAGCTCTGGACCATTATTGGACTTTGGCTTTGGATCTTCCCCACTGGCCTATTTTATTTTCTGGTAGGACTCTATTCTATTTCTTCTCTCTATTTCTATTTCTTGACATTCATTTTATTCTCTGGATTTCCTTGCGTGGGCCCACCTATGAGTAGGGCAGTTCATGGCAACTAGAGTCTCACTATCTGGAAACAGTACTTGTATGGAGGATATAAATGCAAAGTCTAAAGCATATAATTAACCTCCCTTTTGGAGGTAGTAAAAACCACACTGTAGCCCTATGCAAATACTACATCCAAGTAGGTAATGGGATGCAAAGGAAGGAATGAGGGCTGTGGCACATATCTATGTCCATATCACATGTGTGCCACATAGTCACAGCTTCAGGATTACCACGGCTTTGCCTATGGTGGGAGGGTTTTGTGCATACCCTGTGAAACTTGGGTCTGAGCTGTGTGGAATTCTCCAGTCATACGGTAGTACTCGTATGTTCAAAGATGTCCATGAAGACCCACAATCTGAGCAGGGTGTATGTTTCACCCTGTAACAGGAGGATAAAGAACTCCCTGCTCAGACCCTGGGCTTACCTAGGATGGGGAAGCACAGGAATGTGACACAAATCAGATAACCTAAGTCCTGGAGTCAATCTGGCCCTCTGAGCTTCCCCAGAAGACCACGTCCCCCATCTCCATGATAATCTTGCTTGGTTGTCTGCCAGCTTTTATTACAAGCTTTTTCTATTCTAAAAATTGAGAAACCCCTCTAAGGCATAATTATTATCAGTAAGAGCTTTAAGCTAAAAAAATGCCAATGCTTTGGTTCCTACTTCATCACCTTTGGCTCCTATCACCATTGGAATATGGCTCCCAGGAACCTTTCTGAAATTGAATTCAACCCTCAGAATGAAACAGGTCCCCCATTTTTGCTGCATAGTTCACCATCCCTACCTATGTATCCTGTATGTTATATGCCATCATAACCTGTATGTTATATGCCATCAAGTCACTTCCGATTTATGGTGAGCTTATGAACCAAGGACTTCCAGAAGGTTTCATCATTAACAGTCCTGCTCAGATCTTGCAAACTAAATGCTGTGACTTCCTTTATTGAGTCAATCCATCTCACCTTCAGTCTTACTCTTTTCTTACTGCCTTAACCTATTCCCAGCATTGTCTTTTCCATTGAGTCTCACCTTGTTGTGATATATCCAAAGTATAATAGCCTCAGTTTAGTCATTTTATCTTCTAGTGAAGATTTCAGGCTCAATTTTATCTAGAACCCATTTATTTATCTTTTTAGCAGTTTGTGGTATTACTAAAACCCTGCTCCAACGCCAGGTTCCTTGGGGTGGCAACCTCAAGAGAGGCCCACCAGAAGCAGGGCCTCCTCTGTGGTAGCCCCAACTCTATGGAATCAGCTTCTGGAGGAGCTACGCCTAGCTCCCTCACTTTTGATATTTAGAAGAAAACTTAAGGCCTTGCTTTTTAGGAAGGCCTTTCATACTGACCCAGGTTCACATTTTGCTCATCTCCTATCCTGCTGCTTTTGTAAATTGCTTTGGTGCCATCGGGTTTTTATAATGTGAGTGTTTTTAAGTGTTTGGTTGTTTTGACATGGTTTTATCCTGCTGTTAAACTGCCCAGAATAGTGCTCTAGCACTAAATGGGGTGGTAAAAATTATTTATTAATTTGTTTGTTTGTTTGTTTGTTTATTTAATTAATTAAATTAATTAATTAATTAATTAAATTTATACCCTGCCCATCTAGACCGAAGTCTACTCTAAATAAATAAATAAATAATAAATCAATAGTCCCCTACCTGCACATAATGGACATGTTGCTTACCACTACTTTTGGCACAATGCCAGTGATAAGGACATCAGTGTTACAGTATCAGTGACAGTGTTATTACCAGGCATGGTATTATAGTTGTGGTGTACCCAATCAGTCTAGCAAACTGGCTAACTTAGGGCCAGACAGGAAAATCCCACATTCATGCCATTTGCTTCAGTGTGCTGTCATAAGCTATTTTCTGCAGCAGTCAGGTGACTTTTCCCCAAGTATTTTGGAACAGCACCAATCTACTTTACTCACCTGTGGAAACAATCTCTCATTGAATCTACGTCTACTGTGTTTTGATTGTGACTCTTTTGTTACCAGCTTATATAGTATACTCTTATAATCTTTCTTTTTTTCTTTCTCTCCCACATAACTACAGGAGTTAAGAATATACAGCAATTTACAGGACCTTAACTAATTTAATTTCTGCCTACAAGATAATTTATCCATGGTATGTACGTTTATTCCTTGGAAGAGGCCCACATTATAGTGGAGATAGAGGGTGAGAGAAAAAATGGGGATGGGGTGTCTTAACAAGTCTCATTTATAAAATAACATTTTCTGGTTTTCCATCGAAGGAGAAGAAAGCTCATGTTAGATTGGTTGAATAATACAAAAAAAAAAAATTCTGAAGAAGTCAAGAAATGGTCTGGGATCCTTTTAAGCCAATATGACCTGTCCTCACAACCCTCTTTCCCCTTTCCATGCCACCAGCCCTTGGATCCCTCAACTCCTCCTACTTTCTATTCAAATTGGCAGTGGCAAACCTTTACAGGAATTGTCCAACTACAAATCCCATCATCCCTGCTCCTCAGCAATGCTGGTTGAGTTTGTGGGAGTTAAGAGCCCAACAACAACAACAAAAGGAAGATGGAGGTTTCACCTTTACCTACTTCTTGCTCAGTTCCTTGCATTCATGTAGTGTTTACCAGTATGTGGTTTTTGGAGACACTACTTTTCCTGGAGAGGAAATCATAGATGGCTGATACAAAAAATAGAGGAATCATAAATTTCCCACTGTTGTTAAGTTTTTGGCCCTCAGCACAGAGCTTGGAAAGCTTATTTTTTGGCACCAATATCTCCCAGAATCTCCTGCTTATGTGACCAGATTCCATATTCTGTTTAGAAGCTCTTTTGTAAAGACTTTTTCTGTGATATGAGGTAATTTCCTGCTTGGTAGCAGGGATGGCCTTTTTAAAATACTTCCAAGATTGGATGTCCACCTCGACTCCTTAACATCATCAGGTCCTTTCATAAGGAAATGAAGGCACTGTAGTTTTTGATGGCTCAACATCAGATCCCTTTGACATCCGAAGCGGAGTGAAACAGGCTGTGTCTTCGCACCAACCCTGATGGGGATCTTTTGCTGTCATGCTGAAGCACGCCTTTGGAACTGCAACAGAAGGTGTCTATCTCTGGACTAGAACAGATGGAAAGCTCTTCAATCTCTCTAGATTGAGAGCGAAGACCAAAGTCCAGCTGAAATGCATGCAGGACTTCCTCTTCGCCGATAAATGCAGCTGTTGTTGCCCATTCTGCCAAAGAGCTCCAACAACTCATGAATCGTTTTAGCAAGGCCTGCCAAGATTTTGGATTAGCAATCAGCCTGAAAGAAAACACAAGTCATGGGCCAGGGCGTGGACTCACCTCCCTCTATTACCATCCTCCACACAAGAATTGGAGGTTTGTTCATGACTTTGTGTACCTTGGCTCAACGATCTCTGACACCCTCTCCCTAGATGTCGAGCTGGATAAACACATTGGCAAAGCAGCCACCATGTTCTCTAGACTCAAAAAGAGAGTATGGCTTAATAAGAAGCTGACGGCATACACCAAGATCCAGGTCTATAGAGCCTGTGTCCTGAGCAACACTCTGTACTGCAGTGAGTCCTGGACCCTTTGTGCATGGCAGGAGAGGAAGCTGAACATGTTTCCATATGCTTTGTCTCCAACGCATTTTTGGTATCACCTGGCAGGACAAAGTTCCAAATAGAGTAGTCTAGAACGAGCTGGAATTTTTAGCATGTATACATTACTGAAACAGCGACGTCTACATTGGCTCAGACATGTCGTGAGAATGGCTGATGGTCGGATTCCAAAAGATCTCCTGTATGGAGAATTAGCGCAGGAAAGCACCCCAGAGGGAGACCACAGCTGCGATACAAGGATATCTGCAAGCTGGATCTGAAGGCCTTAGGAATGGACCTCAACAGATGGGAAACCTTGACATCTGAGCGTTCAGCCTGGAGGCAGGGGCGGTGCAGCATGGCCTCTCCCAATTTGAAGAGGCACTCGTCTGCAGCAGGCCGAGGCAAAGAGGCAGTCTCGAAACCAGCAAAACCAGGGAGCTGGACAGGGGACAGATTGTATTTGTCTTCAGTGTGGAAGGGATTGTCACTCTCGAAGTGGTCTTCTCAGCACACTAGACGTTGTTCCAAGACCTCTATTCAGAGCACGTTACCATAGTCTCTCAAGACTGAAGGATGCCCACACAGAGGTAATTTACAGTCAGCTTTTGTACTGATTCCTTCAGGAAAGAGAAGGAGGGAGAAAAAGAGAAGAGAGAGAGTTTTGAAGCTCATGTATCCTGGTGGCAATTTGAGGTAAGTTATTTTATTTGTGTATCCTGCCCTTCCATCAAGGATCTCAGGCAGTAGACCTGGTTCTGATACACCTCAATCTCATTTTAATCTCATAATAACTCTATGGGAAAAGCTAGACTGCGAGGGAAGTGACGTGCTCAGTGTCATCCAACAGGCTTTCTACAGCTGAGCTAGGAGGTGACCCTGTATAGTCCTGAAGCTTTCCTTGGTGTTCTTCACTGCTTAGGAAGGACTGGCCCAAGAAGTCATCAACATAGCCACAGTCTGACTTGACAGATTCCAAACTATGAGAATATTAATAACAGAGATACTGAGAGAACACTCTGCAGTTGACATGCTGGAATAATGAACAAATACGTAAAGGTTTGATACTGACCTCTCATTTTGCCACCAAATATTAGATTCACAGGGGGCAAGGATCAAGAGAAGATCAGGATTGATTTTGTACCTTCATTGCACTCCCTTCCTGCACCAGATAAGATAAATGAGAGTTCCATTTAATTCTTCTTCCTCCTCTTCTTCCTCTTCTTCCTCTTCTCCTCTCTCTCTCTCTCTCACCATTAAAATGGGCCAAAGCTCATACTCTTCTTTATAAATGGAATAGAAAGAACTTGAAATTTAAAAACACTGAAATATAGGAGAAGGGAAATTTGAGATCCTTGTCCATCTGGCAGAGAACTTCGAGGGCTTGTTGTTGTTATGTGCCATCAAGTCACCTCCAATTCATGACAACCCTATGAATTAGTGCTCTCTAAAATGTCCTGTCCTCAGCTGCCTTTCTCAGCTTTTTGCAGACTCAAGCCTGTGGTCTTTTTTAAGGAGTTTGTCCATCTCATATTTGGTCTTCCTCTTTTCCTGCTCCCTTCAATCTTTCCCAGCATTATTGACTTTTCCAGAGAATCCTGTATTCTCATTATCTGCCCAAAGTAGGACAGCCTCTGTTTCAATATTTTTGCCTCAGAGATAGTTCACATTTCATTTGATCTAGCACTCACTTGTTCATCTTTCTGACATTTCAAACAAATAATTTTTTTTCCCTTCAACTTTCTTAACTGTTCAGCTTTCACAACCATAATGGTGATCGGAAATACAGGAGTGTAGATGATCTTGGTATCCAACAACACATCCTTACACTTGATCTTTTCTAGTTCCTGCATTGCTGACCTTTATAGTCTCAGTCTTCTGATTTTTTTTGCTCCAATCTCCATTTGGATTGATGATTGATGATTCAACCAAGGTATTAAAAAATCTCTATTTTAGTTTCTTCATTGTCAAAATTAAAGTTGTGTAGTTCTTCTGGTGCTGGAGGAGACTCTTGAGAGTCCCCTGGACTGCAAAGAGAACAAACCTATCCATTTTGCAGGAAATGAACCCTGAGTGCTCACTGGAAGGACAGATCCTGAAGCTGAGGCTCCAATACTTTGGCCATCTCATGAGAAGAGAAGACTCCCTGGAAAAGACCCTGATGTTGGGAAAATGTGAAGGCAAGAGGAGAGGGGACGACAGAGGACGAGATGGATGGACAGTGTCATCGAAGCTACCAACATGAATTTTACCAAACTCCGGGAGGCGGTGGAAGACAGGAGGGCCTGGCGTGCTCTGGTCCATGGGGTCACGAAGAGTCAGACACGACTTAACGACTAAACAACAACAACAGTTCATCTGTAGTCATTATTTTTTTTCTCTTTAACATCCAGCTGCAATCTTGCTTTGGCACTTCTTTCACTTTCCCTAACAGTCATTTCAAATCATTGCTGCTTTCTGCCAGTAAGATGGTGTTATCTCCATATCTTAAATTATTTATGTTTCTTCCACCAATTTTCATTTCTCCTTCATCTGAATCTAGTCTGCCTATCTGTACATTTTCTGCGTACGGATTGACCTGATAAGAGGATAAAATGCACTCTTATTCTGACACCTTTGCCTATAGAAAACCTTTCTGTCTCTCATATTCTGTCCATTACCCTCTTGTCTAGAATACAAGTTATGCATCAGGACAATCAAGTGCTGAGACACATCCATTTCTTTCAGAATAACCCATAGCTTTTCATGATCTACACATTCAAAGGCTTTGCTGTAGTCTATAAAGCATAGACTGATCTTCTTATGAAATTTTTTAGTGCTCTGCAATAGCAGTGGATATTTGCAATGTGATCTTGAGTGCCTCTTCCTTTTCAAAATCCAGCTTGGGCTTCAGGCATTCTCACTCCATATAAAGTAATAATCTTTGTTTCAACACCTTGAACATCACTTTGCTTGCATGAGAAATTAATAGCAATCGTCATGTAGTTACTACAGTCCTTGGCATTTCCTTTTTTTGGATTGGAATGTGTATTTAGTGTTTCCAGTCTGTGAGCAATTGTGTGTTTTTCCATATTTGTTGACATGTTCTTGTTAAATTTTGCCAGATTAATTCCTTATGGCTTGAAACCAATATATCAGTATTCCATCTACCCCTGGTGATTTATTACTTCCTAATGCTTTCAGAGCAGCTTTCACTTCCTTTCTAGAACTGCAGGGCTTAGCTCTTAAAAATCTCATTTTGAATTCCTGTGTCTTTGCCCCAAGTTTGTGGTGCTGATTTTGATTGCCATTTGGTTATTCGTTAGTCAGTTTAGGGTTTTTTCTTTGTTTCCAATAGGCTTCTCATCTTTCAACACAGTGAGGTAGGCAGGTACAACATAGTCCTCTCCGTGCTGGGAATAACTATAACTACTGACCTTGTTCAGGACAATAATTTAGTTCTTTTTCTCTTTTTTTCCCAGTAGTTACCAAAGTTCACTGATTTCTTCATGAAGGGGATGGAGAGAACATCACTTTTTTCAAAATGAAATGAATGTGAGAGATTTAAAAAAAAAACCTGATAGCTGAGTCCAGCCTAATTGCTTAGGCTGATGTAACTGGATCAGCTGACCTCCCCGAACTGTGATATTATTACTAGCAGTAAGCACATATATAATACAGTACCGTGTTTCCCCGAAAATGAGACAGGGTCTTACATTAATTTCTGCTCCAAAAAATGCATTAGGGCTTATTTTCAGGAGATGTTTTTTTTTTTTTTTCATGTACAACAATCTACATTTATTCAAATACAGTCATGTCATCTTCTTCTGGTTGCTGCACAATGGTGGAGGCAGGGTTTCACTTAACTGGGGCTTATTTTTGGGGCAGGACTTATATTACGAGCATCCTGAAAAGTCATACTAGGGCCTTATTTTCAGACTAAGTCTTATTTTCGGGGAAACAGGGTAAGCACATATATATCCATCTAAAAGTCTCAGACATGACCAATAAATCCATTCATTTAAGGTGATGTATGAAAAGAATGAGCCAGAAAAACTTTCCCAAGACATTCTGGAAATCTACCGTTGTAGTACAAAAATAGCTTTTGAAGATAGAGGTGTAAATGTAACATTTGCTGCATGGTGTGCAACGGTTTGCCCCCTTGCCACTCAGAGAAGGAAAGTCATTAAGTTTCATTGTGATAGGAGCCACAGATGGAGGAACTGGAATCATTTACATGGAACATTAGTTTTAGAAGCTCCTTCAGGGCAGTCAAAGGAGTTGGCCTATGCATAATTTTCAACTTGCCAAGGCCCTAATGTGCCATAAACGTAGAACATGGGGACAGGAAAACATAAATGCTATAAATGCTGAAGATGCCTCTCCCTTTGTGCCAATGAAGTGCTCCCCCTCCCCCCATATTTGATACATGAAATTCTTTCATTCTAACAGAAATTGCCATCAGCTACAAGAGCAGACATTCAGCATTGTGGGGGATGAATGTATCAGGTTACAATGAATGATGCATCTTATAATGTGGGAAAAGGCACCACAGTCCTTTCCCCACTTTTGATGGAGAATTTGTCATCTAGTGTTTAAGAAGCAGATTGAGATAACAGACTAAGTAGTATGGTCAGTGCCAGCCTCCTCTGCATTATTATCAAGCAAAAAAAGTCAACACAAGTGTATTTTTCCACAACTGGTGCTCAATTTGTATTCATGTTTAACATTGTGTATCATCTCCCCAATCTGACTCCATTCCAGATAATGGATGATACTCCCATTACACTACCCATCATGGCTACTTTACTTGGGAATGATGGCACTTATAGTCTCAAACCTATGAAGGATGCATGACAAATGAACACTTCTATTTATTATTCATTCATTGTATACATTTTCTGTGAATTGCAGAACTAGACATGTATTCTCAAATGTAGTCTTGGATTTTACACCTTGGATGAAGCATATCCAGAAAGACAGCCAATAGCTGAGAACAAAACTTAGGGGTACATGAGCCATCTATTTCCAGTTCAGGTCTGTTTCATCTGTGTTCATTCATGAGTCCATTCTGCCCATTTCCATATTGATCTCTGATGCCGAGGAATTAAAATTTATACATTTTTATTTAAATAGGCATTTTTGAATGTATTTTGCCTCAAAGTAAACATTTCTAAATTTCCTTTTAAAATACATGCTCTTAATGTACATTTTAGTACATTTCTGGAGTTGAGAATTGAACTGAAAAATCTGTACACTATCCAGGAAGTGCAGATCAGGTCAGCCGATGTCTGCAGATTCACAAAGGGAAAAAAAGTCCTGGAGCACCCCAATACTGCTGCTAGATGTTTCACTGAACTGTTTGCCTCAGTTGCTCGTATACTTGTCTCCTGGTGGAGCCCTTGTTGCTCTGATTTCACCATCATAACATTGGACCTTCTACTGTACAGTTTCTTTGTACTGTGAAATCTTTAATCTCTCTTTTGTCCTTAATCATTCTGCAAAGTTTTTGAGAGTATTGTAAATTGTTTGCTACTGGAAGCCAACAATAGCAATAGATTGATTAACCCTCTGTTCCCTCATCTCAGAGGCAGCAGTTTTTCAAGGGGTGTGCTACTAATAACGGAAGGGATGTAGCTGCCCTTCCAAACATTCACCTTTCAAGCTCTGAATAAATGTTTTCATGACGCAAATCCTGCTTCAGACTATTAGTACAGAATGGAATCTCACCTCCCTCATGACTGGCTGCAGTTCTGGCAATGCCTGCCCTCTCCATTTACAAATAGTGCAGGATGATCGTTTGAAGTCTTTTCCCCCCCAATAGGACGTTTCCTCCCTCAGTTTTTTCAGTAGCTCTTATTGCTGTTACTCCTTTTCCAGCACTCCTGTAACCATCTACCAATTTTAGATGCCTCCTCTCTACAGCATGCCAACCTTGCTCCCGAGTCCTGAGCTGCTGTCTGCCTGCATTCCCTTTGCTCCTGGCCCACAGGGCCAGCCCAAAACATTGTGCCTTCTGAGATGAAGGAGACAGCCCTTTCCCCCTTCCACCTACAGAAGCTGTAGAAACTGCTGACTTAGCAGACTTTGCCAAGCTGATGTAAAAGATGCAGGGCAGTGTTCTGCTCTGAGGCAACCTGGACCCAAGAGCAAAGTCTGTGCAGGTTAGGACACCCTTAACAAGAGACAGAGATCTAACAGAGTTGGATTGATGTGTCACAATAAGCAAGGTGGGAAGAGATCCAAAGCTGAAGTACATGAACTCTCAAAAAATCATTCCAGACCCAACAGAATACATTCCGAGGTCCTGAACTGGCTCACAAACCAAACTGGGTCATGAGACCCACCCCGATAAACTACTGAAATATTTCTTCTCCCCTTGGACACATTTAGTGAAATGATTCCCACCAATCTCTCACCTTCCAGATATAGTGAAGAATTCAGATAAGACATGTGCACACCACTCTAGGCTGAACTCAACTGGCTAAACATTCCCTCATCTGCAAACACTGCTTCCCCATAATTAGCTTTAATTCACTCACATGGTGCCCTTACATCTTGCCACATCATTCTGCTCTGCTTTTGTTCCTCTCTTCCCATATTCACTCCATAACACTCATGATGGAAACACTGGCACACTCCTGTCACATGTCACTCCAGGTTCATACACACATACAAACACACACAAACACCCCCACGCAGACATTAGCCCAACCCCTTGCCTTTGTTCACAGGCCATTCTTCCTCGCTTCACTTCCAGATTTACCACATTTAGGAAGGAAACATGACCTACTTAGGCTCCCTGACCTAGTTATAGCAGAAACAGTGGCTCCAAATGCTCACTCTAGGAAAAAATAAAAGGACAAAGGCAGTGGACCACGGAGAAAAATATTATCATGATTGTTCCTAATGAAAACAAACCCACCCGTATTGAGCTGCCTGCTGTTGCCTTTTTCAATCACTGCTCCTTCCCTGAGGGATACTACAAGTTCAGCTGCTCTTCCTCTTCTGCAGCTCCATCACTACCATCCAGTTCTATTCCAACCTTTCTTTCAAATTCCTTGTTTTCCAAAGATTATAATATGTTATCGGCTCTTAAAAACCAACAATAACTACAGTCTTGGCCCCCGTCCTTCTTCACTCCACAACTCTCCTATCATTTCTCTCAGCTCTATGGATACCCTGAGAGGGACTTTGAGCATGAACTAATGCTGTTCATCATGATTTTTGTGTTTCTCTGTGCCCAACAACTACATCCTCCCTAAAAAACTGAATACCTGGGTGAAAGCTATGGGCTGCCATCGGTACAAATAACAACAAAGAGCCTGTGTGTGTGTTCTCTGCTGTCAAGTCAGAACCCACTTATAGAGACCCTAACAAGGCTTTCAAGGTAAGTGGGATATTTAAGGAGTGTTTTTACCAATTCCACCACCACCCCTGAGGGTTTCCATGTCCAAACAGGGATTTGAACCCTGTCATCCAGAGTCCTAGTCCGTCACTCTATCTACTATACCACATTGTGAATCCTAAAGAGCCTAGTGACAAATTAACAATTCACAGGTTTTATTTGGTGTAAGCTTTTTACATGATAATTATAATATACAAATGTGAAAAGAAGTTAGGGGAAAATACCAAATTACCAAGAATTGCAAAAAGAACAGAAGTTTGCTTTCTTACATGGCTCTGGCTTGTTTCCAATGGTGAGATTTTAAGTAGGAGTAGTTGAATTAGTCTACATCCAGTTTCACATGTACTCAATTCTAAGTCCCGTCCACCCAATTTCTGCATCAATCTATAGTGTTTTTTAATAAATGCACAAACATTTGCATTTTGTTACGTAGGCAACTTTCCCAAATGTATGCATTTTTTGTGCACAATGGTTTGTGTAAAAAAAAAAAGCATTTGTGTATACAAGGAGACTTGAGTGCACTGGGGAAGCTGAGAGAAACATCATCAGTAAGTTAGATACTGTTAGGAACCTACACTCTTAGCAGGACTAGCAAAGGCAGAATGGTAAATCCCAAGAAGGTAAACTAAGACACATACATCCTTTTTGGGAATTAATGGTCACATCAGTAGAAGAAAACTAACTATTTCAAAGGTGATGGGGCAGATTCATTCTTGTAGGATAGCTATTGGGCAGCAGTAGTGGTGGAAAGTGGCACTAGCTAGGATCTTTCATAGACAGTGGCAGTGACATTTTTATTTATTTATTTATTTATTTATTTATTTAACTTATATGCCGCCCACTCTACCCAAAGGTCTCTGGGCGGCTTACAACAATTAAAATACAATAAAAATACAATAAAAAGATAAAACAATTAAAATACAATTAAAAAGATACTCTAAAAATTGCCATCAGGACCCACAGTTGATATTATTTCAATTAAAAGCCTTCTGGAAGAGGAAGGTTTTGACCTGGTGCCGAAATGTCATCAGCGTCGGCGGCAGACGAATCTCAGTCGGGAGGGCATTCCATAGTCTGGGGGCAGCTGCCGAAAAGGCCCTTTGTCTACAAGCCATCCCTCTTACCTCCTTGAGGGATGGCTCTTTCAAAAGGGCCCCCTGGCTAGATCTTAACTGCCGGGTAGGCTCATATGGAAGGAGGAGGTCCTTCAGGTATCCAGGGCCCAAGCCGTTTAGGGCTTTATATGTCAAAACAAGCACTTTGAATTGGGCCCGGGCAGCAACTGGTAACCAATGTAATTTAATCAGAATCGGCTTGATATGTCCCCTAGCGGCCTCACCACTCACCAGTCGTGCAGCTCGATTCTGGACCAGTTGCAGTCGCCGGACCATCTTCAAAGGCAGCCCCACGTAGAGCGCATTGCAATAATCTATACGAGATGTTACCAGTGCATGTGTAACTGTCATGAGACTCCACTCGTCCAGGTAGGGCCGTAGCTGGTACAATTTCCTCAGCTGAAGGAAGGCGCCCCTGGCCACCGAGTCCACCTGGGCTTCCAGAGTTAGACTGGGATCCAGGAGCACCCCCAGGCTGCGGACCCTGTCCCTTAGGGGGAGCGTAACCCCATTCAGGGCAGGGAAATGGCCCTCCAGCCTGTCTGGCGAAGCACCCACTAACAGCACTTCCGTCTTGTCTCGATTGAGTTTCAATTTATTAACCCGCATCCAGTCCATTATCAGGTCCAGACACGAGTTCAGCACAGAAACCGCCTCACCTGGATTGGTGGAAAACGAGAGGTAGAGCTGAGTATCGTCAGCATATTGCTGACTCCTCAGCCCAAACCTCCTGATGACCTCTCCCAGCGGTTCCATGTAGATGTTAAACAGCATGGGGGACAGTATTGAACCCTGAGGAACCCCAGAAATATTGCCGTTTCGCCAGCCGTATTGCCACAAAATAGGCCCGATAATGGGCTCTAAGTCGTGTTCGATCGGACTCCCAGCGGGATTTCCTCCACCTGCGCTCCAGCCGTCTCCCCTCTCGCTTCATCGCCCGCAGTTCAGAAGTATACCAAGGAGCTGTCTGGGCTCTGCGTGCAAGGAGATGGCGCTTAGGCACAATCGTGTAAACCGCCCGGGTCATCTCCCTATTCCATAGGGTGACCTGAGGTTCGACAGGAGCGCTGACCATATCAGACGGATAATCCCCCAGAGCATTCAGGAAACCACCCAGATCCATTAGTCTCCGAGGGCAGATCATCTTAATAGATCCCCACCCTTGCAGAGGGAAGAAGAAGCTAATAGACTAAACTTAACCAGGAAGTGGTCTGACCATGACAATGGGGTCACAACCAGCCCCTCCACATCCAAACCACCATCTTCCAGTCCCGTTGAGAAAACCAGGTCCAAGGTATGGCCCTTCTCATGTGTCGGGCCGATGACATATTGAGACAGCCCCATGGTTGTCAGGGCAGCCATGAAGTCCTGAGCCGCCCCAGTCAAGGCAGCCTCGGCATGGATGTTGAGGTCCCCCAGCACCAACAGCCTGGGAGTCCTCAACACCAGGTCCGAGACTACCTCCGTCAGCTCAGGCAGGGAGACTGTTGGTACGCAGCAGGGTGGGCGGTACACCAACAGAATCCCCAATCTGTCTCGCAAGCCCAACACACAATACAGGCCCTCAAGACCTCCTCTCAAAGGGATAGGAAGCCTGGTCAAGGAGATGGAACTCCTATAGACTATAGCAACTCCCCCTCCCCGACCCTCTGAGTGACATTGGTGCTGGACCGAGTACCCAGGCAGACACAGCTGGGAGAGGGGAACACCACCCTCCTCTCCCACCCAGGTCTCAGTAATGCACGCCAGGTCAGCACCCTCATCCAGAATTACATCATGGATGAGGGCAGTCTTATTTTGTACTGACCTGGCATTCATCAACAGCACTGTGTGGCTCAAGGGTTTGCTGATATGGTCACCTGATATCATCTGGTTGGGGGTAGGACTAGAAGAGGGGATAGATGTAAGATATCTAACCTCTCTTCTCCTACGTGGGCATGTTCTACCCCCACCACCATTCCTTCCCCTACCCAGCACCACCTCAATGGCTGCCCCCTCTAACACCCTCCCCCCTTCCTGTTCCCTCAGATCCACTGTGGGTCTCTATGTAACCTGATGGCAATTAATAATAACAATTAAAAACAACAACACACCCTTCTAAAGCCCCTTCTCCCCTCCAAGCCAGGTGGCTGATGCTGAGGATGGGGTGGGGCAGCCAGAGGCAGCAAGGGCCCAGTCCTGCAAGGCCAAGGGAGTCCAGGCCAAACTCTCTCAGGAAGGCTGGCAACTGGCAGAAGCACAGCCGCACTGACTCTCACCCAGTGCCTGAGGGACGGCAGATGATGAAAGAGACTCCCCTGTAAGCTGGAATGCTGGTCCGGCAGGGCCCTGGCACAGGCTTCTGGCTTATAAAGCCCCTTCTCCCCTCCAAGCCAGGTGGTTGATGCTTAGGATGGGGTGGGGCAGCCAGAGGCAGCAAGGGCCCAGTCCTGCAAGGCCAGGTTTTACTCACTCTTGATAGTACTGCACAAATTAAGGCAGCAATAAACCACTTCTGAATTATTAATTTTTTTTTAGGTACAAATGCTTAAACAGAAATTCATTCTTGCAACTTGTGAAAAGCTACTGTCATCAAAAATTCTTACAACTATTTAAAGGTGCAAAAAGAAGTACATTCAAAAACAAAACTTAAGTTGTAGATAGAACTTAAATCATGTTATAATCAAGTTCCAAAACCGTAGAAGCATATATATTTTTAAATGCAGAAGCTTATAGCCTTAAAAGAAGCATCTCTTTAAAAAGTAAACGTCCATAAAAGTAGGAATACATTTCTTTGCCTTTTAGCATATTCAGACACACAAGAAAATTATTTAACAATGTTCTCATCTAGCCAAGCCAGCCATGTGCCAGTTTGCATCTATGGAGGGAAATTCACGATGCTTTTATCTATGTGGTTCATCTGTGCTGCTGTGTCTCTTGCTTGCTTCTTGCTTCTTGTACCTGGTGTCTGGTATCTGTGGTGTTGGTATCTGGTGTGTGTCTGTATCTTGCCTCCCTATATTTCTCTCATTTGTTTACAGTTCCCTTCAACTGTTAACTGAAGCTTGCTAGTATAGCCAACTGCTGCCCTACGTAATACATTTGGAAAATTCCTGTGACAATTTATATTGCCCTTGGTAACCCAGCAAACTGCTGTCCCAGTAAATTACTACGATGGCAAACCACCATGACAGTATGATATTGTTGCTCCTTTGACTTGTTACCTTGAACACTTGCAATACCAGTGAAATGCCAGGACAGAAAACTGCTAGTGATTGGATTTGGTGAGGTACCAATTCGCTATACTTGCATTTCAGTATTCTAGGAAATTCATAGTGTAAGACATTCTTCCCCACCCCCACTCTGTAATGTTATTTTTTTCTTTTTCTGTATCAGTGTTTACACATACTTAAGTGTTAGCCAAAGAATTGATGCTTTTGAATTGTGGTGCTGGAGGAGACTCTTGAGAGTCCCCTGGACTGCAAAGAGAACAAACCTATCCATCTTGAAGGAAATCAACCCTGAGTGCTCACTGGAAGGACAGATCCTGAAGCTGAGGCTCCAATACTTTGGCCATCTCATGAGAAGAGAAGACTCCCTGGAAAAGACCCTGATGTTGGGAAAGTGGGAAGGCAAGAGGAGAAGGGGACGACAGAGGACGAGATGGTTGGACAGTGTCATCGAAGCTACCAACATGAATTTGACTCAACTCCGGGAGGCAGTGGAAGACAGGAGGGCCTGGCGTGCTCTGGTTCATGGGGTCACGAAGAGTCGGACACGACTTAACAACTAAACAACAAGTGCATAGAAACCATGAGCAAAAATTGTACATTCTACCTCCAATAGTATAATGCTTGCAAAATCAAAATGGCCACCATATGGTAGGATTATTTGACATTTGCAGATTTTTCAGCCTTTTTTTTTAAATGAAACAACACAATGCTGTTTGTGATAGCTTACATGCTTTCCTTTCTGTCCCCTTTGTTCTCACAACCACCCTGCAAGGTAGGTTACCTCTGAGGGAATATTTTTGTGATTTTTGCATATTTAATGTAATATACAATGGTTCTTATCACAGATGCCTTTACTTGATACCCATATCAGCTCATCTCAGTACCGTTGGACATAATGATTGTTTGGAGGTAGCAGTGAAATTCTAAGAACTATGGATTAAGTGTGGATATCCCTGTCTTGTGACTGTGAGATGGAACAAAGTGGACTTTTAGCCTATTCTAACACTTTGGTTTTAAGAACATGCATGATCTTAGGTCCGTAGCTATCTACAGGTGCCTGATTATTAATGTGGAAACCAGCCTGGCCTTTTCTTCACTATAAATATATCATTGAAGTGAACTAAAAATAAATGCAGCTGAACAAGATCTGAAAAGACCCTGATGTTGGGAAAGTGGGAAGGCAAGAGGAGAAGGGGACGACAGAGGACGAGATGGTTGGACAGTGTCATCGAAGCTACCAACATGAATTTGACCCAACTCCGGGAGGCAGTGGAAGACAGGAGGGCCTGGCGTGCTGGTCCATGGGGTCACGAAGAGTCGGACACGACTTAACGACTAAACAACAACAAAGTGTTAGCTTGTTAGGAAAGAGATTCCTTTGCAAAGCAATGTTTTGCACTGACCTTGCTTTCAGACTTGGATGGAGAGCTGCCTGATAGTTTTGCGGTGGCTTTCAGTATACTGCTGTTCAAACCTCATTTTCTTAAGCACAATGTACAATTTCAGGGTTGCATTTAACACTCCCTTTAATTATTTTAGATATCTATACATACAAAATTTCAAACCTGAAATAGCTACTTAATTAATATTATATATTTATGTTAGCCATTTTGTAGATCACACTGGGAAAAGGAAGGGCATCTGTATACATATATTATTTTTTATTCTTTCAAAGCAGGAGTGCTGATGTCAAAAACATGTACCCTCCACACTGAGTTATAGTAAGACATTTCAGAAAAAGCTTCTCTAGTAATGGAGACAGAGGTGCATTTTAATTTAAAAATTCATTGTGTTTTGTTACAGTGAATAACTTTTGTGTCCTTTATTTTAAAAATTAAAAACACTTTAATTTGTCATTTCAAATTCTAATTGTTTTTCGCATACCTTGCTGGGATCATGCTGTGTTTCAGCTCCATTACTGTTTATGGAATGCACTTTTTCTCAATGTCACAACCATAATCCGTTCCTTAAAGAACCTACCCTTGTACATCATGGTAAGCACACATTAATACTTTCTTCTGTCCAGCAACAAGAGTGAGATTGACTTTAGGTTGGCAATGCTAATGATGCTGCTGATGATCATAATGATAATGACAAATGAATCTGTTTATTCCTCATTGTGCTAATGAGCCTTTCATGTCAACAACATTCTTTTTTTTTCCAGTTACAAGTCTAGAAATTTACAAGGTTTCTAAGGATTTGCATATTTATTACTAGCACTCTAAAATTAAATTTAGATTTCTCAGCAGAGTTCTTTCTTTGCTATCCAGCAGTAAATAGTTCAACAAATTGGGAGTACCTTTCACTCTGGGCTCGAGGTAGAAACACACAATGACTGTCAGTGTTTAGCGTTAGGGAAACACAATAACCAGCCACAATGAGCAAGTGCTGATGTGACATTTCCTACTTATACACTGACATTTTGAAGTGATCCCATGTGCTCGTATAAGTAGCAAAGTGACAGTGAAATAGATCAGTAGCAGCTCATAAAGGGAAACATGTAAAAATGGTCTGCTTCTCTTGCCCCTCAGGGGCAGCCTAGTGGGTGGGACTCCTTAAACTCTCAGTACTGATATTGCCAAAGCAGGACTATATCTGAACATAAAGAAGACAAAAATCATTACTACAGAAGAACTACACAATTTTAACATTGACAATGAAGAAATTAAAATAGAGATTTTATATACCTTGGTTCAATCATCAATCCAAATGGAGACTACAGCCAAGAAATCAGAAGAAGACTGGGACTAGGAAGAAAAGCAATGAAGGAACTAGAAAAGATAATCAAGTATAAGGATGTGTCATTGGAGACCAAGACCAAGATCATTCACACTGTTGTATTTCCAATCACCATGCATGGGTGTGAAAGCTGAACAGTTAAGGAAGTGGAAAGGAAAAAAAATTGATTTGTTTGAAATGTCATGCTGGAGGAGAGCTTTGCAGATGCCCTGGACTGCCAGAAAGATAAATCAGTGGGTCCTGGATCCAACCAGGCCTGAACTATCTTTGGTGGCAAAAATGTTGAAGCTGAAGCTATCCTAGTTTGGGCACATCATGAGAAGACAGGATTCTCTGGAGAGGACAGAAATGCTGAGAAAGGTGGAAGGCAGCAGGAAAAGAGGATGATGAAATATAAGATGGACTGACTCCTTAAAAGAAGCCACAAGCTTGAGTCTGCAGGAACTGAGCAAGATAGTTAAGGACAATACATTGTGGAGGTTGCTCATTCATAGGGTCACCATAATTCAGAAGCAACTTGATGGCACACCATAACAACAAACTGACATTTCAAGGTGACACCAGAGAAGATATCCCTAGGCTAACACCATGCAGAGTGTGAAATTCCTAACTAATCTGGAACAGGTGGAAACAGCTGCACTCAGCATGAAGGGCAAGCCAGGAGCTCCATACCATCATAGTGCTGTCTCTGATATCCTCCACCACTTCTGCTGTCCCCACACAATGCATATTAGTAAAAGATGTGCAGACGCACATGTACACTGGATTGTATGGAAAGCCAATTTTAATAAACTTAGGACAATGATAAGTAATGCCTCATGACAGGAGATTTTAACAGGAAAAGGAGTCCATGATAGGTGGGAGTTTCTAAAAAAGTAAATTCTAAAGGCACAACTACAAACAATTCCAGAAAGAAAGAAAAAGGTGGAAGACAGAAAGAAAAACAAAGACCAATGTGGCTTCACAAAAAGCTCATATAGGACCTGAAAATAATAAAAATTTTAAAAGGATACACATAGGAAGTGGAAGGAAGACCAGGTCACATAAGCAGGCAAGTAGCAAAGAATTGCAGAGATGGCATTAGAAAGGTAAAAGCAGAGCATGAGCTGAGGTTCGCAAGACAGACTAAAAGCAATTAAAAAGCATTATTCAGGTACATGTGTAGCAAAAGACAGAGAAAAGAAATACTGTAGTGGCTCAGCTGCTCAATGAGGATGTAAAAATGCTAACAGACGACAAAGAAAAGGCAGAAGTGTTCAATTCCTACTTCAGTTCAATATTTTCCCAAAAAACAGTCTATATTCCTCCAGGCAAATGTAAAGTACAAAGAGAAGGAATAGGATTGCAGCTTGAGATTGATAAACAAATAGTCAAGAAATACCTTACTACTTTAAATGAATTCAAATCCCTGGGCTGGATGAACTACATCTAAGAATATTGAAGGAATTGGCTGAAGAGATCATAAAATCACTATCTATTTTCTTGAAATCATGGTGGATTGGTAAAGTGCCAGATGACTGGAGCATGGCTGACATAGTCTCTATCTTCAAAAAGGGCGAACCAAGGAACTACAGATCAGTGAGCCTAGACATGGGTGCTTCATTATTTCTATCAAATATGAACCGTGGCACCACAGGGGGTGCCAATTCCCTTTCCCCCAACTCCCCGGACCAGCCAGGACACTGAGTGCATCACTGGGGTCCTTCTTCAGTGGCGCCACACCAATCCAGACAGGAACCAAGCTAGGCTGTCCCTGCCTCCCCAGGCAGCCAACCACTCTGAGCTCCTGCCTGGATTGGTGCACCACTGCCGAAGAAGGACCTCAGTGACATGTGGAGCCCAGTTAGTGCCACCTGTGGTGCCATACTTCATATTGGATACAAATAACGAAGCACCCATATCTACCTGACATCAATCTTAAGGAAAATTCTAGAGCAGATTGTAAACCAGTCACTCTGCAATCACCTTGAAAACAATGTCTTTCCTTCTGCCAAATGCTGAGACAGAGTAACATGGCTAACTCTTTGGAAACCTCTCTTTCAGACCATCACTTTTGTGTGTCCAAAGCAGCAATGAAAGGGGCAGGGCAGGGCAAGCAAACTCCCCTCATTGTGTCTCTGCTGTAGTCATCTCCCTCCTCTGATTCTTTAACCATCTGGCTCATAACCAGAACTTGGGTTGTTGTTCTTGTTGTTGCTGCTGCTGTTGCTTCTGACCTTTGCTGACCCTATGGATTAGTGACCTCCAAAAGGTTCTATTGTTAACAGCCTTGCCAGATCTTGCAAACTAACAACTGTAGTGTCCTATAGGAGGAGCCTCCTCAAAGAATGTGAACACATTCGAGCATCCTCTGCACTAGGACAGCACCTAATGGCTGGTCCTTCCAATCCAGAAGCACCAATATGAGGTGGTACAAACATCTACCTATCCATCTCATATCTGGCTATCCTCTTTTCCTGCTGCCTTCCACTTTTCCCAGCATTATTGTCTTTGCCAGTGAGTTTTCTCTTCTCATGATGTGCCCAAAATACAACAACTTCCGTTAGTCATTTTTTGCTTCTAGGAGGATTTCGGGCTTTATTTGATCTAGCACCCACTTATTTGTCTTTTCGGAAGGCTCTTCTCCAAAGCTGCATTTCAAATGAACCTATATTTTTCTCCTGCCAGCTTTCTCCACTGCCCAGCTTTCACATTCATACACAGTAATTGCAAACATCATAGTAGAGCTTGCTAGAAGGGGTCAGAAATCATAGAATCGTAGAATCATAGAACAGTGAAGTTGGAAGGGGCCTATAAGGCCATCAAGCTCAACCCCCTGCTCAATGCAGGAATACAAGTCAAAGGATATCTGCCAGGTGGTTGTCTAAATTTATCTTGAATGCCTCCAGTATTGGAGCACTTACCACCTGTCAAGGTAATTGATTCAATTGCCATACTGCTCTAACAGTTAGGACGTTTTTCCTGATATTCAACCAAAATCTGGCTTCCTGCAACTTGAGCCCATTGTTGTGTGTCCTGCACTCTGGGATGACTGAGAACAGATCCTGCCCCTCTTCTGTAAATACAGCTTTTCAGGTATTTGAAAAGTGTTATCAAATCACCCCTCTGTCTTCTTTTCTCAAGGCTAAACATGCACAATTCTTTCAGTCTTTCCTCATAGGGCTTGGTTTCCAGCCCCCCGATCATCCTTTTTGCCCTCCTCTGAACTTGTTCCAATTAGTCAGCATTGTTGTTGAAGTGTGGTGTTTTCACTCATTATTTATATCAGGAACTCTGGGCAAAAAGATTAGGTTTTTTAGCAGCAATGGAAGACACTCCTGGATCATTATTTTGTAATACTAATGTTACTAAGTAACATTATTGTAGTAATAGTCTTATCATTACTGCTGAACTTTGATAATGTAAAGAGAACTTTTTATTACTGCATTATTTATTGCACCATCATTATGTCTTCTTCAGCAATAGTCTGACTGGATCAACGTCTGCTAATTAACTCCAACTAATCTAGCAGATACAAAACTAGATTTAAAATAAAATTCCATCAATGAGTATAGTGTATGGAGGAGGAACAGAATTATCTATGAAATATTCTAGCTCACAGGTATCTTCCACCATATCCATGTAGTCAAAACTAGTTAAACCCCGCTCTCAGCTCACCTTAAGTAACAAGCACTGTGCCTGGCAGATTTCTGCCATGACAGTTTTGAGACTTTCATTCATAATTTTTCTGCCCTGTACCTGAGGAAGTGAATATTATTCATGAAAGCTTGCATTGAATGTTAGCTTTTCATGGTCTAAATGAAGGTATCATTTCTTCTACTTTTGGATTGATTGATAAAGGATCACACAGCTATCTCTGTTGGGGTTTTTTTTTTTAAAGTGTTTCCAAGGTGCAACACTGAAATTGGTCATGGGAAGAACCAGGAGGTATATTTGTGCATTAGGATAAGGCATTGTTAGATACTTGACAAAACAAATGAAGCGGTGGGACAGGAAGCAACAGTTAGAACTGGATATGGAACAACTGAATGGTTCAAAATAGGGAAAGGAGTATGACAAGGCTATATATTGTCTCCCTGCTTATTTAACTTATATGCAGAATACATCATGTGAAAGGCTGGACTGGATGAATCCCAAGACGGAATTAAGATTGCCAGAAGAAATATCAACAATCTCAGATATGCAGATGATACCACTCTGATGGCAGAAAGTGAGGAGGAATTAAAGAACCTCGTCATGAGGGTGAAAGAGGAGAGTGCAAAAAATGGTCTGAAGCTCAACATCAAAAAAACTAAGATCATGGCCACTGGTCCCATCACCTCCTGGCAAATAGAAGGGGAAGATATGGAGGCAGTGACAGATTTTTCCTTCTTGGGCTCCATGATCACTGCAGATGGTGACAGCAGCCACGAAATTAAAAGATGCCTGCTTCTTGGGAGGAAAGCGATGACAAACCTAGACAGCATCTTAAAAAGCAGAGACATCACCTTGCTGACAAAGGTCCGCATAGTCAAAGCTATGGTTTTTCCAGTAGTGATGTATGGAAGTGAGAGCTGGACCATAAAGAAGGCTGACCGCCAAAGAATTGATGCTTTTGAATTGTGTTGCTGGAGGAGACTCTTGAGAGTCCCCTGGACTGCAAAAAGAACAAACCTATTCATTCTGAAGGAAATCAACCCTGAGTGCTCACTGGAAGGACAGATCCTGAAGCTGAGACTCCAATACTTTGGCCATCTCATGAGAAGAGAATACTCCCTGGAAAAGACCCTGATGTTGGGAAAGTGTGAAGGCAAGAGCTAATACCTGATTTTTTTTCTCTTCTCTTTCTTCTTAAAACTTTTTCCCTTCTCTTTTTCCATCTTGGATAATTTGTCTATTGATGTTTAAAATTTTTGTTGTGTTTTATATGTTATGTATGTTGTAAGCCGCCTAGAGTGGTTGTTCGACTAGATAGGCGGGGTATAAGTGCAATAAATAAATAAATAAAGAGGAGAAGGGGACGACAGAGGACGAGATGGTTGGACAGTGTCATCGAAGCTACCAACATGAATCTGACCAAACTCCGGGAGGCAGTGGAAGACAGGAGGGCCTGGCGTGCTCTGGTCCATGGGGTCACGAAGAGTCGGACACGACTTAACAACTAAACAACAACAACAACAATCACTTGGTCCCAAACACAGTAGTGATTTGCTGCCAGTCTATTGGCTCCTATTTTTGAGCCAATGAGAGTAAACAGAATGCTATGTATCCTGTCACAACCTGATAATTTTCCAGTACACAAACACCAGGAACAACTATTAATTTGTTAGGGTTCATAACTACCTTCTTTATAAAACAAAATAGTTAAAAGCTTCACAAAGCAGCTGTCAGGCTGTCAGCAGCAAGACTCATATACAATGCAAAAGGGATGCCTCTGGTGAAGGCAACCAATCCTTTCATCTTTACCTTTCATCATGTCTAATCCCAACAGTACTATATTACATGATACTTCCACATTTTGCACCATTCTAAACATTTTTTCCCTTAGGAGTTATAATTTTTTTCTACAGCTATCTATTTCTAAAAGCACTTCACCTCATGAAGTGAATTGATTCCGGCATCCACTACCCCTCTCTTTGGTGTATGCATTTGCAAATAATTTTGCATGAGTGGTGCAAAATAACATTTAAGGCTTGCTCTGAAGTATTTTAATCATGTAGGAGTAGTGATACAACCAGTGCATCAGCACAAGCCTTCATATTGTCAAGAAATGCAGAGATGTGAGGCCATGGATTCAGTCTGCTTAGGATTCCAACTGAGTGGTGTGTTATTCTTGGGCTGACTGAATAGCTCAGTGAGTTATGTATCTGGTTGTGGAGGCAGAGTTTCGGACTCAGTCTGCCTCTAAAAGCCAGATTCATAACTCACTGAAGATACAGCCTGGGTAGCCTTCGGCAAGCTGCCTACCCCAGGGTGCTCCCGAAAGAAGAGAAATGATAAACTACTTCTGAGTACTCTCTACTGAGAAAACCCTGAAAAGGGTTGCTATAAGTCAGAATTGATTTGATGGCAAACAATTGTTATTAATTTGTTAGGGTGTGATCAGTCAGTGAGAAAGGCACATCCAATTGTGTTGGAAAAATTAACTTAGCAGGGAACAATCTCCCTTAAAGTGACCCTTCTCTCTGTTGGGGAGGCAATCCAGTTCAGCCCTCAAAGTAGCAGCCCAAAAAGGTCCAGCTTGGGGTTGTGTAATTGGCAGGAAATAGCTCACACTGGACAGCTCCACATTCACACCCTGTCTGATCACACCCTACGTCAACTGCAGTGGAACCGATAAAGATGCCTTTGGTATCTTAAAGGGTTATAAATCAATGACTTCTTAAGATTTTGAGTATTACTTTGTTCTGCCCTACTCAATTCAGGCCATCACTGGTCTGCTGAGATCAGGCACACAAATGATTCCAGCTGTTGGGTTGCACTGTCTCCTCAGACTCTGCTGCTTAACTGCTTCCTGACTGCTAGTGCTTTAAATAGTCTCCAGCCAAGAACCCTCAGCCAGTCAGTTTATTAGTGAGTAAAATTTCACTCAGCCAGCCCACTAATTTTGAAAAGAAGAAGAAGAAGATGTTGTAAACAAATCTGGATTGTCAAACCAACTGAAATTTGCCACCGTTTGATTCTACCCATCTTCATACAGAAGGTAGAAACTCTCTTATAGAGTTGGCTCCTTATTTACTATCATTTATTTACAGTTTAACTTGTTGCTTGGCAGTCTGCCAGATTGGCATTTAAATATTGCCCAAGTCCTTCTGCTCCAAATCACTAGTAAAAAATAATTTTTATCTTGCTTTACAATTAACTCTTCACTGCCCAGTTCTTGTTTCAAAATGAGACACATCAATACATTTAACTTCTTCCTCAAGTGGATTCTTCACAGCCCTGCTCTGTTGTTGTTGTTGTTGTTGTTGTTTTAAAGGTTGTTTTTCTCCTGTTCCTCATGTTGCTGCATGATTATGCTGCTTTGGGTTTATTTTTAAATATTTAAATTGTATTTTACCTTAGGGGCCTTTTCTGACCACAAGGCTAAGTAGAAGGAATTTTGTGAATAAAGGAATACGTTGTCCTCAGTGCTGACAGATTGCCTCTCATCTTTCTGCATCTATAAATAAAATAATAACACAAGGTGACCCAGACTTAAAGGCTCATCTAGTTCAGCATTTCTGTTTTCTATAGTGGCCAACCGGAGGTCTGGGGTCAGTTTGCCAGCAGGCTATGATGGCAATAGGCACCGTTCTTGTTCGCAGCACGTAGCACATAATTAGCATATGCATCTATGGAGGCATGAACTAGAAAGAGGCATGTAAGGTATTTGGCTAAAGGTGAGTGGTTTTCAAGCATTCTTGAGCTCAAGTGCACCTCTTATTCAAAACTGGTACCCATTTTGCAGATTTGAAGAAGCTTACTTACGAGGTTCATGAAGAACTATTGTGAAGCCCAGTATGAATGTTCCCTTCTTTGTTATTATGGTACAGCAGAAGCTATTTTCCTGTTCATAGCAAAGCAAATGCATTCCCACCCTCATTATCGTAGAATATTTCAAGCAAAGTTACTGAACCCAAATTCCAGACTTAGTGGCTGCATTTCTGACTACAGATTCTGATTGAATTTTCAAATGTCTCTAAGTATTGCTGACCCTGTCGTGTGTCAGCCACACTCCAATGTTACGTTTTTATGTTATTAGTATTGACAATCATTCACTTTAAACCCAGGTTGGGATTGAAATCCCATCTAGTCACTTATCTCTCCCTTTTATCTTATTTGTTCCCTCTCATCATGATAGATAAATCCTCACCTTCATAAAGATCTTTCGAAATACCTTGGGAAAAAGATGAAAAAACAGAAGTAAATTGATTAGTAAATGGTGCACGGGGCTGAAAAAGCACAGACAAGAAAAGAAATTATGGTTTTCAATGCTAATTCCCCCCCCCCCCCCCTCCTGAGTAGCCATGGTAGATTTCCAACAGTGTTGTGGGTAATATAATTTCCCTTTTGAAAAGAACAGAGACAACATGGAAGAGATTTTACAAAGAAAGAATAACAAAGTAGTGTAATAGCAGTTACATGTTGATGCTCAGACTGTAGTAAAAATTTGTGAATAGATGAGCTGTCAGGTTACGACTTGGCAATCTTCAGTCATGAATTTATAAACTAAAAACATGATAAACTAAGTATACAGATATCTTTAAACAACCTTTCTCGAGACTCATTTTACTTTACCTTCTATCAGTCTTTGTATGGCTAATGCTGAGGGTTTATGGGAGTTGTAGTCCAAAACATTTGAATCACACCAGGTTTTAGAATTCTGCAAGTTGGTTCAAAAAGTCTCTCAACACAGGGTGTGTATGGAATCTTCAAGATTCAAAGATTCTCATTACCATAACTTGGCAGGAACCTCCATTGGAACTCATTCCCCCATTCACCTTTGTGAGTCTCAGGGAATCCTCATGACTCCCACAGTGGAACTGGGCACTTTTCTAATGGTTTGAAGAAGTAGCTCAGGAACACCATAGTGGTGAGGGGGCTGCTCTTATTTCCTGCCTGTTTGAGGGCTCAGCAAGGATGTTCCTGTCAAATTATGGGCCTGAGAGTCCTTGCATTCCAAAAATCACATCCCTACTCACTATGCCTAATAGAAAGTAGAAAGCTAGTAGAGTAGAGGAACCTAGTAGAAATCTCCACCACATCTGCCACCATACAACCCTGAACACACCTGATCATACCTAATTTTGAAAGCTAAGCAGGGTCAGCCCTTGTCAAGCCATGGATGAGAAGCCACAGAGAATACCTGGAACCTCCCATTAGGACTAGAAAACAATCCATCCCCAAACCCTGGATAACCACTGGATTAGATGAAAGCCATTACAAGGCAGCTTCCTATGTTCCTAAAATTCTTGGGCGCTTCAAATCTAGCCACTCAGTAATGGAACAAAGTAAAGTGGCTCCTGTAACTTGCAAGGAAAGGAAATAATTGAGATGGAAAGATTATTAAAAAGAAATACAATGATGAGGCTGGATAAAAATCAAATAAATAAATTCTAGTGTTAGGAATAATAGTGAGAGACTAGTGTAGAACTTGAAAATGTTACCTTTTGGACAAGTGCATATAAAAGTACAATCTTTCCATCTCATTTATGAAGCCATTTGTGAATCTTGGTAAGTTCCTTGAGTCATTTTGCAGATTCCACCTATTTTCATTATGTGGATCAATGTGCAACCAACTGTAGAGCTCAGTACAAGTGTTGTCTACTTTGCTTCTCTGATAGAAGCCATTTTTCTCTATGCTTAGCAAGGCATCTGCATCCCCACCAGCATTTCATGGAATTTTTGCCTTTGTTATAGGATGGGAGAGTAGAAGAGGATATATGGGAGAGTATTTCCATCAAGTGTGTGGTACCTAAATGCTGCATTGGACGGAACCTGGTTTGATCCAGCAAAAACATTTCTTCTAGCCTTGAGTGTGGTATCTCACATATTGTGTATGCTGGACCAGTGAGATATGCTCCCCGCTGAATGCAATGTTCCATTGTTTGATGGCAGTTGTTTTATGTAGACATCCTTCAGTCTTGAGAGACTATGGTAACGTGCTCTGAATAGAGGTCTTGGAACACCGTCTAGTGTGGCTGAGAAGGCCAATTTGACAGTGACACGTCCTTCCACACTGAAGACAAATACGATCTGTCCCCTGTCCAGCTCCCTGATTTTGCTGGTTTGGGGACTGCCTCTTTGCCTCAGCCTGCTGAACAAGTGTCTCTTTAAATTGGGAGAGGCCATGCTGCACCGCCACCTCCAGGCTGAACGCTCAGATGTCAAGGTTTCCCATCTGTTGAGGTCCATTCCTAAGGCCTTCAGATCCAGCTTGCAGATATCCTTGTATCTCAGCTGTGGTCTCCCTCTGGGGCGCTTTCCCTCCACTAATTCTCCATACAGGAGATCTTTTGGAATCTGACCGTCAGCCATTCTCACGACATGCCCAAGCCAATGTAGACATCGCTGTTTCAGTAATGTGTACATGCTAAAAATTCCAGCTCGTTCTAGGACTACTCTATTTGGAACTTTGTCCTGCCAGGTGATACCAAAAATGCGTTGGAGACAACGCATATGGAATGTGTTCAGCTTCCTCTCCTGCCGTGCACAAAGGGTCCAGGACTCACTGCAGTACAGGAGTGTGCTCAGTTGTTTATCATGACAGTAGTACATGAGTGGCCCTGAGCAATACAATTTAAGTCTATGGTCCTGAATTGTTAAGGGTTTTAATCTAGCCAAATGTCCATGATCATTTAAGATCATATGTAAGTTGAAAACAGTACCTGTACAATAATGATTAAACATTATCCCTGGGAATATGAAGATGAATATTGGCACCACAAGCACCTGGGAAAACCGGACCCTCCCCCAGGAACCAGCAGGTCCACTGACCATTCATAGGGCAGCCAGCATTGTTCTCATCATGCCAATCTGGGAAGCAGCCCGACCGGTGCTTCCCCACTTCCCCACACAGCCAACCTCCAGCGAGGAGGCAGGATGATGAGTCTCCCAGCTGTTGAGCAGTCAGCTGTGTGGAGCGGCAGGGAGATGTTAGCCAGGCTGATTCCCAAATTTTAAAAATTGTTTTAAATCTTGGTTTTTAATTCTAATACAGTGGTGCCTCGCTAGACGATGTTAATCCGTTCCGCGAAGATTGCTGTCTTGCAAAAACATCATCTAGCGAAGCGCGTTTCCCCATTGGAATGCATTGAAATCTCTTCAATGCGTTCCAACGGAAAACTCGTCGTCTTGCGAAGATCGTCCATAGGGAAACATCGTCTAGCGAGCGCGGGTCCCCATTGGAATGCACTGACAGCTATTGACCGCTAGTCAATGCATTCCAATGGGGAAAACTCATCGTCTAGCGAAAATCACCCATAGGACACCATCGTTTTGCGAAGCGCATTAGCGATCGCAAAAAGCCATCGTCTAGCGAATTCCTCGTCCTGCGAGGCAATCATCTAGCGAGGCACCACTGTATATGTTTAATCATTTTTAATATGACATTTGTATAGTGTTTTAAATACTGTTGTTTGTTTTATAGTTTTAGTTTTAATTGTTGTGAGCCACCTTGGGACATAATCATAATCATAATCTTAGAACTGCAGAGCTGGAAGGGACCCTATGGATCATCGAGTCCAGTCTCTGTCAAGGAGGGACAGCGGGGAATCAAACTCTCAACCTCCAGCTCCACAGCCACATACCTAAACCACTGAGCTATCCAACAGTTCCCCTGTGGGGAGAAAGGCATCATACAAATAATATAAACAAACAAACAAACAAAAATTGTTCTGAAAACCACAAAGAGAGCATTTATTAAAGACTATTCTATATCAGCTGCCTTTTACCAAATGCACGTTATTCCTGTACAAGCATTATCTTATGTTCTCAATGTGTAGCCTCAGCTATAGATCCAGTTTCACTCAGATGGAATCTACCTAAATTGGCCTCAATTTTTCCAAAAAGGAAGGCAGCTATTCAAATGGAGAAAAAAAACCCCATAAAAGAGGATATATGGGGACAAAGCCACTTCTTAGGAAACATGAGCAAGAGGGTCCTATTGTACTGAAGGCATGCTTGTGGGTCTCACATAAGCATCTGGTTGCCCATTGTGAGAACAAAATGCTGGAAGCTAGTCCTGTGCTCTGCTCCACCATGGCTCTTCCTGGGTTCTTCATCTGAAGTAGAAGGGATGGGGATTTGGAGACAACGAAGGAATTTGCTGAATGCTGGATTCCTCTAGGAAAGGAGTTGAAATATAAGCAGCAAAGGCTCTGGGAAAAAATGAAAGCTGCCAAACTGTGAAAGCAGTAGAGATGGACAGGCTAAGATTCACAGCAGTCTACACTTTTATACCTTCCAACTTCACAGACTAGCCTCTTGACCCACAGTTGGAGATGTGATGCAGGCCTTCACAACCACACCAGAGGGACTCATATGAACAGCTGCTGTGAAAATCATCAGGAAGCTCAACTGCCTTTCTAATATAATTATTTCCACAACCCACCGGGAGAGAACTTGGAAATCCAGCTTTTAAGTAGTAGTGAGAAAAACGTACATGATCATTGACAAGTGTCCCACTAAAAGCCAAAGTACAAGATGTGATAGCAGCTATCATGTATGCAAAACTGCATAGGCTTCTGAATTTCTGTACAGTGGGAGCAAATGATCATTAACATATGGGGGAAATTGATCTTTCCCCCACTTCCAATTCCACACACACACATTTCTACACAATGCTTTTTTCAAGCTTCTCCCCTTGTACCCAATTCATGGAACGTTCTGATTGAAGTAATCTTCATCATCAGGAAAAATGATAATATTTCTGCCGTAGCAAGGAAGGTTCAGCCTTTCTGGTTTCCTATGGGTTGCTTTAAATTTCCAAACCCACGCTGTACGGACCCTGATTGGCTCCTCACTCCCTCTCTAGTTGGATCATCAGTGTCCTAGACCTGTGTTTACACTTATTCTACTATGCAGGTGATAATTGTGAATATGGAATTTCATTGCTCCTGTCATTACTTCATATGGTTCTCTAAATTTAAACCAGACGTGGACTCGGCAGCCCTTCAATTAAGGACATCATCAAATACGACATCCATTTTCTGTAAAATAGGAAACTTGGCCACCCCATTTCTTTATTTCTTTTTAATTTTAATTCAGGTTTGAACTATTGCAATCATAGGTCAGAGTGCTACAATCAGGACAGACAAAACTTGCCTGCTCCTTCTACAAATATGGGAATAGCAGTGGGTAACAATAACCAGGTTAGATCAATAACCTGATCTAATTGCCTGTTCTGTGCAAGGTCAACCTGTCTGGCTACATCTAGAAATAGAACAGTTGTCTAGATCAGCCATTCTCAATGGGGACCCCTGCCACATTTGAAGGTGGCCACAGACTGGAAACAATTCTTCACACACCAACACCAGCTTCCACCATCTTTATTGCTGTGCACACAGCATATTGCATCTGTTGCCCCGTTTCCTTAAGCTGTCCATAAGAACATACAATGATTTTTAAAACAGCCTCCATGAGTAATGGGACACAATGTTTTGACTGTTGCACATATTTTCTGTCTTATGTCTCTGTGTTGGTTTTCAGTGGAGAAAGCATTTGTTGCTTTCAGCGCGCTTATGAGTTTAAATAAAAACAAATATATCTGTATTGACTCCAGTTATTATGCTTGGTTTCATACAGCATAAGTGGTTCAAATAAAAATAGATTGGCCAGAGTAAATGTACATCAGTTCCAATAATAACAGAAGCTGCTTCAAGAAGCACAGAAGTTTTCATTTAATGCACTTTGGATTGGCAAAAAAAAAAAGAGAGAGAGAGAAGGGAAACAAGCCTAGGTTTAGAAGAGCTTTTAGTCTCATTTTATTCCTAAATGCTTTTTTTTAGGTTTTTCTTTGCTGCAAGGTGAGAATGCTTTCCAGATTCATGAAACAACTCCACTAAATGAATCAAAAGAACTTATACATATGAAGATAAAGGTTTCTTTTGCTGTGGTGAACAAGCGAGAAAATGAATAAAACACAGAACGAGGATCAAGGAGAGTCAAGCTCATGTGAAACTTTTACATGTATGATCAACATTAATATCTGCAAGTCATTCTACTGTGATGGACTGAAATCCTGTTGCTTAGTGTAGTATGTTGCACTAGAGTAAGCCCATTGAATCAGTAAGGATTTGATGAGTCAATTTCTCTGTAAGTTCAATTTATTCAAATGGGCCTGCTCTTGATACAACTTACTTCAGTGTAGTAAGTAAACACATTTGAATCATTGGGAATTACAGAGAAATTGATTCACCAAATCCCCACTGATTCAATGGGCTTACTCTAGTACAACATACTACACTAAGCAACAGATTTCAGCCAGAGTAATAACCAGGTGAATTGTGTGATTCTTCAGACATGGTTAGACTGCAGTTCTGTGGACTCCTCACTATTGGCTATGTTGACTGTGACTGATGGATGCAGTGCAGTGACATTTAGAGAGCCACATCCTAGTTCTATGAGTATGAATTATTGATCCAATGGACTTTTAAAATAAGCTATGACTGAAATCCTGTTGTGCAGTTATGCAAACAGCATTAGTATTGGAAGTAAATTGTTGTGATTTAAGAAATCCCAGTAGATTTTTGTTGCTGTTATACATCTAATGAAAACAGCTGGGGATAAAGCATGGCAGAAGCTGTCAAATGTGTGAACCATCAGATCTGCTACAGGTATTTGCGGTGGTTTTCTGTGTCTTCTTCCAGCCAAGTTACAAGCCTGAAAAGACCTGGAGGGGGTACCAGAATCGCTAAGAAGAAAATATCTACATTCTGTTCAACAGGTTTGGGGCACAAGGCAAGGAGAAGAAAACTTGGCTTTAACCTGTGAAATAGCTCTCATTGCTATCCAATGATGATCCAACAGGATCCACAGCTTATTTGGGGTGTTACATATCCTAAAACAAGATTGGTAAAACTTTTTTTGTGATGCGAATCACATTCCATTTAACAATGCTGGGAAAGCTAACTTTTAACAATTAACACTATTACACACTAAAAACATCCATAAATGAATATTGATAAGATGATGCTCTGGGAGTTTAAGAAAGCAATATTTAGCTCCAAAGTGTTGTGATGCCACTGAATAATCTTTGATTCATTTCTTAATTTTTAATATATATTTTTATTTTACAAAATATAAAATACAAAACACAAACTAAAATAATTGTGCTCCCCACCACCATTGGGACCTTCTGGAGAGCTCTTCTTATTGTCCTCCTTTCCAGAACTGCATTGATCCTTGTGTTGGGACTTTACCTTTTCCTCGTATTAACACTAATTCAATAAATCTACCCCATATATCATAAAAAATGTCTTTTTTTAATCTCCCCTTTCTTAACTTTTAGGATACAAGCCAATTTATCATTTACAGCTAGATTCCAAACTTCATTGTACCATTCTTCCAGTTGTAATTCAAGTTTAGATTTCCAATTCCTAGGTATAATTAATTTCATAGCAAACAATAAATTAGTAAACAATTCTCTAGTTGCAAAATCATAATCTTCAGTAATAAATATTGATAACAAGGCCATTTCTAGATTCAATTTTATATCTCTATCAAAAATATCTCTTAATTCCTTAGTAATTAGTTTCCCCAGAACCAGACCATCCACTCATGCGTCCTGGTGCTGCAAAGGTCCTGCTCTTCCCACCAATGGCGCCCGGAGAACTGCTTTCTTCCTGCTTGGCTGGCCACTCAGCAGCCATGTGGGAAGACCCATCTTCCTGCCCCCTGCCTGGAGTGGCCAGCTGAGCAGGAAGGCAGCAGCGCTCCAGGTGCTATTGGCAGGAAGAGCAGGAACTTCACAGCACTGGGTCATATGAGGGGATGGTCTGGTCCTGGAGGCCAGACTTTCATTAGGTCCAGCTGGGACAGGAATATTTGTATTTGTGTATGAATATGAATATCCCCATCTCTGAATAGAAATCCTAAGGCCTTCTAATGTATGCAAGGAATTCAAGAATCTGTCTACCATTGCTACTCCTTAGCAAGTTTCTATGACTAAGCAGGGAATTGAAACCAAGTCTCCTGAGTCCTAGTCCAACACTCTATCCTGTGAGCCACACTGGCTCTCTCAGAATTGGATGACCCACTTCATATTCCACAAGGTCTGATCTACTCACCGTGTGTTCAGAGGTTAGGCACATGTCCTCCTTTTCAAAGGGTTGTGCGTAGTTCGGCTTCAGTTGCCTCATGTGAAAGTTTGCATGGATCATGTCACTTCATAGTAGAACCAGCTCTACTATTAGACACAGTAAAGCAGTTTCCTAATGCAGCAAATTCTGGGAGATGGCAGAAAATTACAGGAGGAGAGCATTGTGGGTCATTCAAGCTGCCCTGCACCCCTAAACTGGTGTGCTGCCTCAATTGCAGCAAAAGATGCTGTGCTATCATGAGTGTGTTGAAGAAAGGGTCAACTACCAATCCCTCATTTTTTGAATATAAAACATGAGGAATCTCTACTTGTTCTTTGCTTTCATGAGCAAAATGTCTTGGGTCAGTCTTTCCTCCTAGACAGATGATCCCAGCTTGAGATCAGGGTCTGATGGTGGTATTCATCTCCCCACCTCACGTTGGTTCTTCTGGAGTGAAAGGATCAGCCGACAGGTGGTGTCGTTGCCCAGGGGACGCCCAAATGTGTTCACATTCTTCAGGTAGGCTCCTGTCATGTCCTCCCCCTCCAGGAGAGGGCTCTATGGTCAGGTAACAATACTATATGATTCTCATTGCTGAGCATGCTAGAAAAGACAGTGAAGCCCTTCTAGGTTTTCTTTTTCTAATTGAAAGGAAGATTCTCTTTCTCTATATCAAATCGGCTTTGCTTACTTAATCCACCTTTCACTTTGATAAATTTCTGCTGTTCTGAACATGTGCACAGCAGAAGGAAGAGAATCGTGTTTCTGTCTCAGTTCAGCCTTAACTAGCTCCTGCCGAACAGCACAAAGAAGTAGACGTAGCTAGAGGAAGCAAGGCTGGAAGCAGAATGCATGATTTGCTCGAGTTTGTCTATAACATGGAACTCCAACGTTAGAAATGGGATCTAATTTCTCTGTTCCACCCAAATCCCTAGAAGCTCCTAGCCCATGGGCCATCTGTCTATGTCTCTTGAGGCCATCTGTTTGCAGTTAAGCATCACAGCGCAGGACATGGTGTACACTACAACTAGCAGATTGAAGCATGCCAGAAGCTGTGAGAAAGCAACACGCATCCTATAAATGTGGGGTTTCTATTTCCAGCATGTGAAGCATGTGTGCTTTCCCATACACCACAATGGAGGGCTTTCAGCAGTAGAACAGCAAAATCTGTGTCTTGTTTCCATGATTCCTCTAGCTATACGTACGTGCATTGGTTACCAGAAACTGAAGCAAGACCAGCTTGTATGAATAGGAGTTCTTCCAGAAATATAGGAAAAGACCAAGCACATATTAACACTTCCTTAATTGGGAGCATTCTCGGCTACATATCCGTACATTGAACCCTTTGTAATGCAAAGAAGCCACTACATGTCTGGCAAGAAATATAAGCTAAATTTTCAGGGAGCTTAGTAAATGCACAGCAGCTAGACTAGCAAGGGGTAAGAATTTCATTTGCTTCATTTTAAGCAAGAACTTTTCAAAATACACATTTTTAAAAAATTCAGTAAAAGCTGAAAGGGAAGCATTTTTAAACATTCCAATGCAAGAGAATGTAAAAGTGACCAGAAGGGTCCATTTGAGCCCAGAGCTTTGTATGTTTTGCTCTTCAGCGTCTGCTTTTGAATACTTGTACATACTAGTGGAGCTGAATCAAGGTTTTTCTCTCTTTTTCCCCTACCAGCATCCTAATCTTTGACAGATTCAGCAGGTAGAAGAAAAACATCACCTGTACCTGCTGGATCTGTCCAGTTGCATGTGGCTCAGAATTTTGTTTGGTTAACAAAATGTTGCCCTACAAATTCAATGAAAAAAATTGAGACTACAAAAAACTGAATGTGATACAAAGTGAAACTGACAGATTCATGCATCACTAATCATGGGATCCAACCCTTCATGTTTTTAAAGCAGCTAAAATCCATTGGTTTAATTTTTAAAAAAAATATTGAGGGGGCATCAGATGGCTGTGGCAATGAATGAATAAAAGCATACCCTAGAACTGTCCAAATTCAGGCAAGAGAGCCACACATATTGCTATATCTCAGGTCCTCTCAGTTGTAAACTAGAACCATTAGTACTAAAAGGTATTAATAAATCTCATGCATAGGTGTTTATTATGTCCACTTGATTTGCTGTTTATAGTGCCTCAGTGCATTGTATTAATGTTTTTATTGCCTGGAGCCATCTGCCAACATGTATTTTTATGTTCAGCTTTCTACTCATGGCACATTTGAATCTAGATTGTGTTTACCCCACTTTTTTAACTTGGTAGGACTCCCTATTGCCGCCCTGTGCAACAGATTCAGTAAGTCATGCAAAGGAGTACCCTACATTATGAAATGTTGGAGAGTTTGAATGAACATAAGAGCCCTGTTCAATCTGACCACCTATTTCATCCAGCTTCTTGTCCCCACCTCACCCCAGTCTTACTTCATCTTACATATGTGTTATAATAATCCACTTGTGCTGCAGATACATTCTCTTTACTCTTTGTAGCATACTGCCCATTAAGGCTGTAAATCTATGCCTATTTCAGGAAACAGCAAGATTTTCTACAAAAAAGAGGAGGTACTTCCTTCATCATGGGAAAGTCAGGTCAGAATAGGAGGCATTTTAAAATATTATCTTTGTCCCCTGAGTGTGGCTACATAGTTGTTGCTGGTGCTGCTTTGATCCAAACTGCTGCCTTCTTGGCATGGGGAAAAGCTAAAGCTATCCAAGACATGCAATGCTTGGAGGCTACCACAATGGCCATCAGTTGATTACAACGGTGAATCAATGAAGAAAATGATGCAAATGGGAAGACTCTGTCTTCCCCTGTAACCTCTGAATATTCCTGCTTGTCAGGGGCAGGGGCTGTCCCAAATCTAAGTGGGCATCCTCCTCACTATTGTTCTTCCATGCTGTAGATACAGATTGCAAAAGTCATGCATTTCATTACTTTGAAGCATTTCTGCTGCTTGGTATAACTCAACGCAGTTTGTTTCCCATGTTGGTCTCTGGCTCAGTTCCCCACAGTCATTGCTGCTGTCTAGTGAACAATCAGCAGTGCTGTGAGGGGCACTGACAGCATGCTGCAGATGCAGTGAATGTTGAGTGGAAGTTACAAGACTGTGCAACCCAGAAGCAAATTTGGCTCACAAATGGGTGGATCTCAAAGCTTGCAGAAAGTTACTTCTATGTTCTATAGAATCCACCAGGCAGTAAATTTTTTGATATCTGCTGGACATTCTTTCAGTGACAAAGGATCAGCATTGAAGACTGGTTGAGAAAGACAACAACACAACACCACTGAACTATTGCATGTCAAGATGAGCCCCACATTAGGCAGAGTGAAGAAAATGTGGGGTGTCACACAGAAAATGTGGGGTGTCACAAAACAGCAGAAAATTGTTAGGGATTTAAATTTATCATTATGCTATTTTTGCCAGGAGATGCGTTTGGAGTTTATAACCTTATGTGTCCAAATAATGTGGCTGGTTTTGGATACTGTACTTTTTGACTTGGGAAAGTGAATTGGGGAAGGGGAGAAGAGATTATTCTCTCCTCAGTCTCAAGTGGCAAAATATCCTGATGCACATCCCAATTGAAAATACCACTTCAGTTTCTTTTCTCAGAGAACTGCTGGTCTTCAGTGTTGACTACCACCTAGCCCCTTTCATAGGACATACATTTAATTCGCTGGCCAAAAAACAGCAAGTGGCGAGTGATCCTCATGCTCTTGGCATATTTATTTCAACAGAATCTACATTGTAATCCCCCTTATTACGTTGAGCTGGGCATTTTGCCGGCTTGATTGGAAGGGCAGAAAAATGGCACTGCAGGAAAAAAACTAAAATCTTGTACTATGGCTGTACAGGCTAACAAAGCACTTTAATTTGCAGTTCCCATTATCTGTATGTGGCAGGTCCAGTCTTGAACTTGGGAAAGTTGTTCTTTTAACTACAACTTCCAGAATCTCCCTTCTGATAGTCATGCTTGCTGGGAATTCTGGGCTTTACAGTCCAAAAAGTAACATTTCCAAGCTGTGTCAGTAACCTGCAAGATCCATGGTGCATTGTGTTGTAGTTTGTACTTTGGTTGTACAACAATGTATGGCTGACCTACAACTTTGGTTGTACAACAATGTATGGCTGACCTACAACTTTGGTTGTACAACAATGTGTAACTGAGATGCATGGCTTCCTATTTTAAAGAAAGCCTTCTACACACTATCATTTAAGCTCTACATTTTAGGTCATGTTTTCTGAGAACAGAATGGGCACATGTAACCTCATTTGGGTTCCATATCAAGTCCCAGGCAGATATAAGCCTAGGATGTTAACAATCTCTGGTCCATTTGCCTCTTGTAGATGACAGGTTACCTCACATTTCTGTCCACCCAGTTCTGAACACACACTTTCAGCAGTCATGTTGCATGACTGTTATTATGTGCTGTTTTCAAGTCACTTCCTGCTTATGACAATCCTGTGAATTAATGACTTTCGGTCATTAACAGTATTCCTCAGGTCTTGCAAAATAAAAGTCATGGCCTCTTTTAGTGTGTTAATCCAGAGGTCCCCAACCCCCGGCCCGCGGCCCGGTGCCGGTACGTGGCCTGGGCTGGACCGGGCCGCCGAGACAGACCTCCCGCCCCCCCTGCACACACTCATGCCCGCGTCGCCTGTTTGCGCCTGCGCACGCGCTCCAGCACGCCCGTGCGAGCGCTGCACCGCCATTTGCGTTTGGTCTCCAGCAAAACATCCTAGCACAGAAGGATATTTTCTAGTTCCTTTGTAGCTGCCCTTCTGAACCTCAGACAATTTCTGACGTCTTGGGTGCAGTCTCCATTTCAATAAATAATTCTACCAAGGTATAGAGAATATATAACAATTCTGATTTCTTCATTGTAAAAAATTACAATTATGTCATTCTTCCATGGCCATGATTTTTGCCTTCTTAGTGTTCAGTTGTAATCCTGATTTGCACTTTTTTCTTTAACCTTCATAAACAGTCATTCCAAGTCACAGACAATGCAGATTCCATTAGCACCTTTGAAATGATGGTTACTCCAGATGTGAAATGATGGTTGCTCCGGATGTATTTTATCTCTAAGAGAATCTAAAGCTGCTGCAATTGAGCCTGCCTCAGTATCTGATCAAACTTTCTCTTCTTTTTCATGTGAGAGACCAATCTTTACAGCTTCTCTTACTGCAGCCTCAACCCCTGACATAATATTATTTCATCATAACCTGTCCAGTAAGCAAATTGCTCTTTGACCCCAGTACAGTCTCCACACAAAGTCTGTTGTATTGATTCTGACACTTCACTGGTGCATGCGGGGCAATTACAGGAGATGAGGAATCGATGAGGGAGCAATTGTTCTTTCACAGTAGAAACTAAGGAAGGCAAAGGAGGCGTGTGAGCAGCGCATCCATTAGAAGACAGAAGTACATTGTGCAAAAGCAGAGTACCTCTATTCATCAGAGCACTGCTTCTGTATAGGAATCATCAGTAGCAGAGGCACTGGCATTTCTGCTGTAGTCAGCTATTGGTTATCATAGCCAACAAGGCTTGGTTTTCTCATTGCATGATCCACAGAGTAAGTCAGTTACTCTTTTTCACCCACCTCCTGAGAAGACGGTGTTACAGAAAAACTTGTGGGTGCTGCCATTATTTATAACTAGGAACAGGCAAAGTGCAGCCTTCCAGATGCTGTTGGACTACAGCACCCATCCGGTCTAGGTAGCACAGTCAATGTCAAGAAATGCTGGGAGTTGTAGCACATCAAAATCTGAAGAGCCACATTTTTGTCACCTCTGCACTACAACACGTGCACTACAACTACAATGCTATATTCCAGCACACAGCATAAAATACAACCTGGGATTGTTTTGCAAAAAACATTCTGATTCTCTATATTACTTCTTAAATTGTTCATCTTGTAGCAAAGTAAAATGGAGCCTTTCCCTGCCAACCGCCAGAATTTAATTTCTGGCCGTCACTGGTAAAATAATGTTTAAATTTGTAGAGCCTTGATTGCTAATATTTACACAACATTTTCCTGCGTGATCACAGACTTCACATATATCATCCTTACAATCCTTACAACAGTGCAATATTTCCATATCAAAGACAAGAGTCTAAGACTGCCTTGTCTGAAGTCATCTAGTGCACTCACAGAGAGGTGAGGATTAGAGACTTCCTGTTTAACATTTGTTCTGACACACTAGCTCTTTCACTAATTGCAAACTAGTCCAGGAAGAAAGTATTTCAAACTGGGGATGAGTATTCCTAGGTGAGTATTCCTCTTGTGATACAATTTATCCTTCCAAGCCACCTAACTGGGACACTATGTCATAGTTATACCTGGGTATAGGGATGAGGAATGGGAATGCTATTGAAGAAGTTGGCCTTTCCCCATCTTCTTCTGCCTGTTGAAGTTCTGAAAAGGCTTGTTTTGTCTCCCATGCTTGTCATCCTTTCCATGAAACTTCTGGAGGAAGTCATCCAAAGATTTAAAGTTCAATGCCACTAATTTTGCTAAAGCCTGATCACAGCATCTTTAGGCCTCTTCCAGAACCTTGCCAGTGCCCACTGGTGATGCCAGCCCCATACAGCTGGACCAGTGACCTACAATTTTCATTTCCTATGAAGCCACCAGTGTTGCAGTCCTCCAGAACATCTGTGGGGAATTAAAATGGCAGTTTCTAGATCTGGGGAAGCCCAACATGGATGGGAGTAGAGACATACGTAAACCTTTGCTTATTTTGGTCTAAAATATGAGAATGAAAAATATTCAGATTTCTGTCTATCACATGAGATTATGAGTGTTTTGCCTTTTTTTTACATTTCAGCACTTTTCTGCAAAAAAAGTGTTTTTTCCTGAAGAACTTCTATATTTCACAGAAACCCTTTTTGTTTCTGCAGAAGAACTTCTGTTTTGTGTGAAATGCAAGGTTTTAAGCAAAGCATAAAGTTCTTTCTTTAACTTTTTCTGTGAATGCTGTTGCTGATTTAAAAAGTGATGTGGTTTGTTCTTGTTGCTCTTTTTCTTTAGGAATAAATAATCTCGCAGAAGTTACCTGTTGAAAAAAACTGATATCGAAATGCCTTTTCCCCATCAAGGATAAGAACATTTGGCAATACCCATTAAATCCTTAGGTGTGGGTGCCTCTCACTATGGCATCCAGGGAAGAATGGGCATATCTTACCAGAGGGTCCTATGCAGAAGGGCTCTCCAAGGGCCAGCGCTACTCCACAGGGTTGTCGTGAGGAGGAAGTGGAGACAAGGAGAATCTGTGCCTCACCTTCAGCTCATTGGAAGAAATATCTGACATAAATGCAACAAATAAATATAAATAAAAAACCCGCATCTGGGAATGTTGGTAAAAGGGCTAAATCAACATCCTTCTCTGCACCTTGACAGCATTAAATGAGGACATGAAAGGAAAGTTCCCAAAGAATGTGAGGACGATAAACTCATTTGAGCATTCCCTGAGCAACAACAACACCCTCTGAACAGTCTGGAAGCACCACCAGATTCCTTCTGACATGAATGAAGAAGAATAGCATTAAATAGGGCTTGTCAGTCCTATTATTAGAAGGAGTGAGGCGGTCACCTCGGGCAATAGATCTGGAGTTTAGTGAAAGGGCATGAAATAGTTGACCAGACCCAGCACTTTGAATCTTGCCCAGAAATTGATGAGTAGCCACTGAAGTTAGTGTAGAAAAGAATTTCTACGCTCTCTGCAGACAGCCAGTCAGCAGTCTAGCTGCAGCATTTCAGATCCATTAACACTTCTGAATGCTTTCTAGAGGTATACCCATGTAGAGTGCAGAAATGAGGAGAGGAACTGGGGGAATTTTCTGCCTCATGTGCCAAAAACTGATCACTGGCTTTAAGTGAAACATTTGGGTGACATCAGGATATTCTAACTTGATCCCCTTGGAGGGACTTTGGAAAACATTGATGAGCTTCCATTGGCATAAAAGGCAACAAGAACCACTCCTAAGCAGAAGTAGGTTGGCTTTGCCTTTGCCTTTTTTAAAGAACATAACAACAAGGTGAAGACCAGGCTGACTCAAATCATCAACAAGGCAATAGGCAGCTGCACAGGATTTGAATTCATCTCTAGTCAGAAAGAATTCTACCAGTTGCCCTGAAACTGCTGAGTTTCAGGGCAACTGGTAAGGAAGTTTACTGTTGGCTAGAGAAAAAGCAGGTGGGTGCTGGCTAGTTCTGTGCTTTAATGAATTTTAAGCCACCTTGGACATGATTTGATCAAAAAGAAAGGTCTCTCTTGAAAAATTCAAAAAAAATAAATAGTGACTACATAATTAGAGCATTTCTGTATGGTGAACATTGTAGGGAAACCATAATGTTTCCATTTGGCAGACGGGGATATTTTGATTTTAAGCACACTTAAAAGGAAGTAAGCTAAATCAGAAATCATTTGTTCTAGGTTGATTTTCCAAATAAAGGTGTTTGAGAATAAGGCATGAGCTGAGGATAATTGGATGAAGAATGGAATAAAGCTGGTGTTTGGTGAGGAATTGCATCTCATGAACAAACAACAGCACCTGAATTCTTGTTTCAGGCTCATTCTACTAGCTCTCAATATCTCTCTATATTTTTCTCCATGTATTTTATTTGGTTTGTTGAAAGGAAAATAATTCCATTAATATTTGTAAAATTCTTTGAAGATTAAAAATGCCAAGCTGGGTTATTAACACAGTGCTTGTTTTATTTGCTTCAGCAACGGTGACTCCAGGGAAAAAATGCTCTCACTATACTTGCATTTACTTGAGCTTCTATAATATTTATCAACACTTGCAAGCTTGAAAGATCACAAAATTAAATTAAATCAGAATGCCTTGTATCCTGGGACAAAACTTAGATAAAACCTAGTTCCAGTAATGGATATCCTTACCATATTAAATGCAGAAATAATGCAATGGTCAATTTCCCTGTGAATCCAAAATTTGAAACAGTTGCTTTCTTTGGACTACCAACTCCCAGAATTCCTCAGCTAGCATGGCCAATGAGCATAGTGGCTGGGATTTTCTGAGTACTGTAGTGTAACTTTCCCAAGCTTTGTCCAAATTCTATTAACTGGATGCTTTGCTTAGGTCTAGCACATGACATGGTGCCCCTGTTATGTCTTTGTTTGCAGCTGATGCTCCATCACTGACATGGCCACACTTCCAGCTTTATAGCGTTGTGAGCAGAGTAAATCCAAGTGATTTATTGTCTAAACACCTGATGACAGGCAAACACTCTCTCCTGCTCTGGCAAAGCCAGGATGAAGCATTTTCTCTCTCTTCCTATCCATCAGCAAATGCCTCCAACACATGTTGACACCTGCAGTAGCAGAAGGGAGGAGGAGCTGATGGTTCCAAGCATCTGACTTTGGAAAGCCATCACTTAGCAGCAGAAAATGTTGGGTACTTTGGTGCCCTGCCAAGGAGCATAGGATCCTCTCAGTGAGACTGTCTCCCTTTATTCTTACTTGTAAGGGAGTTCAGGCTAAGAAACAGAGATAGTTTCACTCTTGACTCAGGTAAAGCTCATCAGTTTGGCTTTTATCCAGCCCCTATATTTATCTCCAACCTTGTCAACATAAAGTACTACCTAGCTGCTCTCTGTTTTCCACCAACCATGGGGGCTGTGAATACTACACAGGACAAAGACAATTCTGTGTTTATAGTCTATTTTGTAATTTCAAAATGAAGAATCAAATATCTTAGCTTTTGCTCACTCCTTGGTGGAGTCACATTATCTGATATGACCATTCATTTTCATTTGGCTCAAGACAACAGGCACATTACATGATGTAGACTCACAGCACTGTAGAGCTAGAAGAAACGCTAAGGGCTATGATGTCCAACTCACTGCCAAAGCAGGAAACACACAGCTAAAGCATCCCTGACAGAAGGCCATCTAACCTCTGTTTGAAAACCTTAAATGAAAGAGAATCACCACCCTCCAGGGCAGTTAAGCCTATAGTCAAACAGCTCTTAATGTCAAGACATTCTTAATAACATTCAGACAAAACCTCCTTTCTCATAAATAAATGGATCTGATATTTGTTTGTACCAGAGTGTTGCACCATTTAAAATTATGGACATATATGAAATATAGGTAAAATTAAAAACAAATTAAAATATTAAAATGATTAGACTGGTTTTGACCAGAGGTGGGCAACTTCAACAGGGTTAACTTGGCTATTTGCTAGATTTTCTTCAGTACACGTGGTGGGGCATAAATGGCATGTACATAAATGCTGCATTGATTGAATTTCTTCACATTTACAGAAAATTTGTCTTGTGTCCTCTGCTTTTCTTGAATGCAAAACATAAGAAGAGCTGTTTTTTTCTGGAAAATAAACACTTTTCCTTAAGTTGCGTTAGGGAGAATATGGACAAGGCAATGTTTGTTCCTTGTTTCCAACCACTTTATCAACTTGCCTATTGAACACATGAATGGACTAAGTAGTGTTCCATGTGGTGGTAGTGATGTGGTACTGCCTGCAGCAGCTCCACAATCATTGACTCTAACTGCAAAAAATGTATCTCTGGCAATATTCAGTCAAAGAAGGATGCATGGTGTCATGATGCACATTGTGGAGAGGTGTCATGTTATCAAGATGCACTTTAGTAATGTTCACATGCAAAGATTTAAAAACATTTTGAAACCTCATAATAACAGAGAATATCCATCTCAGTTTGTAGGATTGGATTTTAACTTAGTGAGCAAATTATAAAACATGATTGGGTAATTTTTGCCTATGTTTTATCTCAATCAAGTCTTCTCTGAGCAGCAGCCAGATTGCTAACTGGGGCTGGTCACAGGGATCACATAACCCCCCCCCCCCCCCCCCGTTACAGTACCTCCACTGGCTACCAATCTGATTCTCGGCACAATTCGAAGTGCTGGTTCTAACCTATAAAGTCCTAAATGGCTTGGCTCCAAGCTATATCAAGGACGGCATCTCCTTGTATGAGCTTGCCTGGGTGTTAAGGTGATCAGGAGAGTCCCTCCTCTTGGTCCAATTACCATTGCAGGTACATTTGGTGAGGACACAGGAGAAGACTTTGTCTCTGTTCCCAGACTTTGGAACTCTCTCCCACAGGAGGCCAAGCTGGCCCCATCTTCGCTGTCCTTCCACAAGCAGGAAAAGACCTTTTTCTTCAGACAAGCTTTCCCTCAGGCTGCCTAAGTGAGGTTTTTAAATGGATTGTTGTACCTTTCTGCTTTGATATCTGTGAAGATTCTCAGTCATCCAGGTGAGGTTATCTGGAAGTTGAGTCATGGCAACTGAACTTCTTTCTTATTAGGTTGAAACGTTTCACTACTCATCCAAGTAGCTTCTTCAGTCTGAGGAGAGTTGGTAGGAGACCCCTGATCCCCTCGTTCTTTGTCCATCTAACGAACCTATTCAGACCAGGGGGGAAGTGAAACCAACGTGGAGGATATATCAGGGGTCTCCTACCAACTCTCCCCAGACTGATGAAGCTACTTAGATGAGTAGTGAAATGTTTCAACCTAATAAGAAAGAAGTCCCCTTGCCATGACTCAGCTTCCAGACTTACTGCTTTTATGTGTTTTTGTTTTGCTTTTGTTTACCTATTTTGTGTGGTATTTGTTTGATCCTTTTTAGTATTTGTAGACTTACTGTTTTTAGCTTTAAATGTTGCCTTTAAATGATATAAACTGCCTTAGGTTCTTTTAAAGGAAAAAGGTGAGGTAAAAATATTTTAAATAAATAGAGGAAGACTAAACTGTTTTGTGGCAATCAATATGCTTTCATCACATACACACTTCAGTTTTGACTACAGATCAAAAAGAACACTTTGCTTCCTCTAAGATCCAAGATGGTATAATGTTTGGATTAGGAACTGGTAGATCCCTGTTCAAGGCCCTACTGGGACATGAAATTCATTGGGTGACCTTGAGCCAAACACACACACTCAGTCTGACTGAGAGGGATATTGAAATGCTAGAAGTGAGATACAGGAGTGTCATATTTACTCCCTTGAGGTCACTGAAGAAAATATCACAAAAAGCTGCCTTCATATTGAAAGAGACCCTTAGCTCATCTAGCCCAGGGATAATCAAGCCTGAAGGCATTGAGGGCTATTTTTCAAACTGGTCAGCAGCCTAAGGAGTACACACCTTAGGGAGTGTGGTCAAAGTGGAAGGAGCATGATGATGTTGGATAATTAATTCTTAATTTAAAAAAATACTGAAAAGGTTAAATAGCAATTTTATTGGTTAGAGTAATTAATTTACAGTAACTTTATTGATTTTTACTTCATTGTAATGTAATTACTGTAATCGGTGCAGTTTTATAAGGTTTTGTTATCTTGATTAAGGTTCCAAGTCCCTTTTCCAACTTTGCATCATTAGGTAATGGGCAGAAAATTGTTTATCCTTAACTTATGTTAGTTTAACTTGGTTATTACAGGAAGCTGGCCGCTGTTTTTTCTAAAATTTGTGTTCTGTGCCTTATTAATCTTAATTGAATGAGGAACCCAGACTAATTTACTGTTTAGAATATGATTCCTGTCTTGATTGGACTGATTGTTATTTTCTTTAACAGTCTTGATGGTTAGAGATTGCTTAGGTATCAGAGAACCATCTTTGATGTCTAATAGTTCCTAACCATTCTGGCGATAAAAGGAAGGAAAGGAAGCAAATTGTCAAAGGAAGTAACTATGTTTCCATGTTCTATTAAAATTAGTAAGGCACAAAACTGCAATTTTAGAAATAAACAAGAGGCAATAAGAACCCTTTAATAACTAAGCAAATTAAACTAAGATGACTTAAGATCAATAAAGCTGTGAAAATGAATGGGAAGCATCAGAGAGGCCCTAGTCTGTAGTGGCAATTTCCTGTTGCTTATAAATTTTATTTTTCTTGTGGGGTCTTCAGAGGATCACTAATATGGCCTGTAGGTGTACACACATCATCACAAGCCTCAGTCTTCAGAGGCTCCCTAATATGGCCTGTAGGTGTACACACATCATCACAAGCCTCAGTTTGCCCATCGCAGATCTTAACCAACATCATCCAAGGTGTCAGACAGGATCCTTTCCAACCCCTACTTAAAGATGATGGTCATTCTCCAGTAGTCTCCCATCCAGCTACCAACCAAGGTTGACCCTGCTTAGCTTCCAAAATCAGATGAGATGTGGTATGTTCAGGATGATATGGTATTGGCAAATAATACTTTGATATAAAATTAGGTTAACAAACTAACAGGCAAACTGATGCAATGAACACTGTTGAGAGGCTCAGCATAGTAGTCAATCCCCCACAATAATCCCCTTCCTCAAATTCCTAAATATGTAGCCCTTTCTATGTTACCTTCAGGCCTAAGACCTTTAAACCACCAAACACTCTGCATAATCTCTTGTGGCATCTCACTGTCAGGTCCGATTCAAATAAATCTGAGGTACTTCAGAGAAAAGGAAACATAAATTATGGAAGGGCTACAAGAATTGATTTATGAAGAAAGGAATATTATATAGTTTTAGCTTGGCAGAGATCCAGAAATTTAAAAGGAGACCCCTTCATGAATTCAGTCATGATTAGCAGAAATTAATAATTTTAATAACAATTAAAAGACAAGTAAAGAGCAGGGGCGGGACAAATGCTTAGAAGGAATATATTTGCCATGGATAAAATCAAGTCAATGCTGATTTTAGCAGGGAATTCTTTCTAACTGAAAGTCATGTTCAAAAGCAGTTTTTGTGCATGTATGATATGCGACTCAGGTCTAACTGACCTGGATGATAGCAAAGCATAACATACAAACGTAACCCTTGAAAGTGCATCAAATATGCCTATCTGTGCTTTGAATGCACTTCAGTTGACCTGAGTTATTTCCAGGTGAGTCAGAGATAATAAAGTTGGGGCAACAACCTTCCCTACAGTCTTCCCAGAAATAACTCTGGCAAATTCCGGATTCCTAGTGTGGTGTAGTGGATAGAATGATGGACTAGGACTCTGGAGAACAGGGTTCAAGTCCCCACTTGACCATGGAAACTCACAGGGGGAGTGGAACTGTAAAATCACTCCTTAAATATCTCGCTTACCTTGAAAGCCCTGTTAGGATTCCTATAAGTCATTTCAGACTTGACTGCACAGAACACACACAATTCTCAATTATAATAGATTCTGATCTCCTCCAGCTCAAGGACACAGCCAGGTTGCCAGACAATGTTAAGCCAAAGCAAAGGTAGTCATGAGTAATCCCCAACATCCCTAGACTGGGACGGGTATGACGTCAGCTCAGGTTCATCTGATCTAGTTCAGCTGGTCCTTGGCTACCTTTACCAGCTAGTACTGTGCCCTAAAACATTAGTCATGTGCATATATCTGTTAACTGGGGGAAAGATCCATTGAACTCAATAGATATAATTTCCAAAAATATGGAAATGGCAGGCACATATGGCTAGACATTTATGACACTTGTTAAGTAATAAGCCCCACTGTAATCAAAGGGATTTATTTGAAGAAACTGAGGATTAAGCTTAGTAAACATACTCAAGTTAGAATAATGGATTTATTTTAGGAGAGGAAAAACACTGATGGAAGAAATACATTACCTCAGTCATCCATGTCACAGCTTAGTGAGTGAGTGACATATGGCACACTCCTTTCACCCAGTTACTGGTCATGCTGGCCAGACTGATAGGAGCCTGAATTCCACAACATCAGGAGACCATGAGTTTTCCAGACCTAAATTTCCATTCATCCATGATGTAGTAATAGTAATAGTAATAGTAATAGTAATAATATTGATGGAAAACATGATAATAATTTAACTTGGGCATAGCAAAAACTGTGGACCATTAACAAAGAAACTGAGGGCTTGATTTTTGCTGCACAAGAACAAGCGCTCCAGACTAATGTCATGAAAACTAAAATTCAAGGAATTCGTGCAAACAACAAATGTTGACTCTGCCAAGAAAAAGATGAAACTGTGTCATGCTTCGTCTGTGAATGTTCAAAGATTGTGCAGACAGACTACAAAGGTAGACACGATGGAGTTGCAAAATTATCACCGTTATGTAAAAAGTATAATCTGCCAGCATCCAAGAATCTGTGGGAACATCAGGTAGAGAAAGTGCCAGAGAATGGCCAAGTTAAGATCTTGTGGGACCTTTGGATTGAACTTGACAGACATCCTGTGCAAGTAAAGTAAAGTAAATCTTTATTATTTATTTATTTATTTAACTTATATGCCGCCCACACTACCCAAAGGTCTCTGGGCGGCTTACAACATTTTAAAATACAATAAAAAGACAAAACAATTAAAATGCAATTAAAATATATACTCTAAAAAATTGCCATCGGACCCACAGCTGATATTATTTCAATTAAAAGCCTTCTGGAAGAGGAAGGTTTTGACCTGGTGCCGAAATGTCATCAGCGTCGGCGCCAGACGAATCTCAGTCGGGAGAGCATTCCATAGTCTGGGGGCAGCTGCCGAAAAGGCCCTTTGTCTACAAGCCATCCCTCTTACCTCCTTGAGGGACGGCTCTTTCAAAAGGGCCCCCTGGCTAGATCTTAACTGCCGGGTAGGTTCATATGGAAGGAGGCGGTCCTTCAGGTATTCAGGGCCCAAGCCGTTTAGGGCTTTATATGTCAAAACAAGCACTTTGAATTGGGCCCGGGCAGCAACTGGTAGCCAATGTAACTTAAACAGAATCGGCTTGATATGGTCCCTAGCGGCCATAGACCCGATTATACAAAGATAAAATACATAAAAAACATAAAAGACATCCTGTGCATAATACACCAAATATGACAGTAACAGAATGAAGAAATGTCTGGATTATTGACATTGCAATTTCAGGGGATGCCAGAGTTGAAGACAAAGAGTTTGAAAAATTAACAAAATACAAAGACCTGGAAATAGAAATAACTTGCTTGTGAATGAAACACATTTCAATGGTCCTCATAGTCATTGGGGCATTGGGAACAATACCAGGGAATTTTATAAAATATTACAGTCAGCTGCAGATCTCTGAAATAACACCATCAGAGCTGCAAAAAATGGCATTTTAGGAACATCATACCTATTACACTGAAATTTAATGATACTTGGGTTTTTGGTTGAAACTTGTAACTGTTATATCATATCAGTCAAAGACCGTGTCTTGCATTTTTGAACAATAATAAACTACTTCCACCATGGCCATTTGGTGTAGTTCCTCTTTACCAAACCAAGAACAGAAGTTCAGTTCCTCATTTTTTGAACTCTAAAGTATTAACAATGACTTATTAAGATCCAAGAGACAGGAACACATTCTGTGGAAAGGCATTGTTATCAGGTAAGGAGGAAAGAATAGGAATAACAAAGGTAAACCTGCAACAGATAAAGCAACTACTCTGTTTAACAAAGAAATGGGGAGGGGAATTAGATTCATGAAGAGGATGAGGCAATCTTGCCTGATCTCATTGCATAATACAGTATAAAACAGATGCTAACAATTTTTATAATAAACCCTTGCACAGTACTGAGCAATTGAATTTGCTTGGTTACATTTTCATTCGTATATATTGCAGATTCCATTAATTTCCTTTGAAGAAGGTTCCACATTTATTTTTTTAAAAAATCAACCACCACCATTCTCCTCTACCTCCTTTTTGGGTTCCTTGACAAAAAGCAGCAGCAAGACAGACCTTGTCCTTCTGTGTTTGGCTCTAATCAAGCCCTTTAATGTTAGAAATTAGAGAGAGAGACTTTCTTCATGCTACAGACTTCTGAATAAGCCTCTAAAAATCTATCCTTTCTGGAGACAGACATGGCAAAATATAGATAAGCAGAGATACCAGCCAAGAGGTCTGGAAACATAAAATGAGAGGGACTAAGGCATTCTTAGGAGATTCTCAGGGTGGGGGGAAAATCTGAAAATTCGTATTTCCATTCAAAACTGAACCTCTGTGGGTGAGTTGGTCTGTTTATTCTAATCAGGGTTTTCTCTCATTTATATTTCTGTGTTGCTTTGTGTAGTATGTGTCCAAAAGTGTTCCACTGTCACTGCATCTGCCTCTTTGCAACCTGGATGGAATGGCCTTTGGAGTCTTGGCTGGAGTCTTGGGGACCGACTCTACTTTTCTGACACTCTAGAGAAACAAATCTCAGGGCAGGCAGCATTAGAGTGAAATATATATATATAGGCAATAGCCTAGTTTAGGGAAATAGGATAGGGCCACATGGCAAGCACAGCTCTGCCCTCCAACGGAGGAGAAGGGCTAAGATACTCAGAAGGAAAATCCAAGTGGCTGCTATTCTGCCCACCCAAAACTTGACACTTGAGCCATGTGGTTCCCTCTAATGGTAAGGACACCCCTGTTCGAGGAGTAGAATATATATTTGAATGTTCTCCTAGCTCAAAAACAAAACAAAAAGCTCACTGCATATACATACAACCACCAAAGGCAGAATGTGTTTTAAAATGCGTCCATACCTGACTTGAACCCAGTGGTGGATATACATTTTTGAGGCCCTGAAGCTTGAACTGTTATGGGGGACCCTTTGCACCCAGCAACAAGGTCTGGGAAACCACTGTTACCTTCTTCAGTGAGGTTGCTTCATGACAGATCACCATATATATATTTTTTTAAAAATGTGGACTAAAGTTGCTTTGGGGGCTCCTCTGGGATTAGAGCCCCTGAAGCTCATGCTTCATTCGTTCCTTAATAGACCTGTCCTGCTTGAACTGGCAAAACAGCACAGGTACTGGACTGTACAGACTGTGCGAAATTTATTGGAGTCAATGAGAAGCAGTATTAGAGCACTGAACAGGCAGCATTCCAATGTGGCAGCTGGAGTCCAGTCCATCCTATGGCCTAGCTTTGGGAGATGTATTTTTGTCCTGCAAATACTGGAGGTTTGGCCTGTTACTATGCTTTTTAGGAATGGTCTCAGAGATCTTTCCAGGTACCCAGTTAACTAATTTCACTGAACGAGAGCAATTTTACTTCTCTCTCTCTCTTAAACACACAAGTATAAAGGAGAATGGTTTACAGGGCAGGGTGTCAGGATTACTTTCACCTCCAACTCCAAAAAATAAGTTCTACCTCTCCAAGTTCTTTGCAAATTTACTTACACAATTAGGAACACAAGTTATGTCAGCAAAAACCAGCCCTCTTCTTGGCAACTGATTCAGCAGGGCCATTATGTAGCAGGATACACAGAAAGTACATTTTGGTCATGCTACAGGCTGACAACATGACACAAAAGGCTTAAAATTAGGAGCTAGCCAGTCAATGAGGTCAGCAATGATGCTCCTGATGACTCACAGATATTAGCCAACTGGACTCATTCAGGGATTTAGAAGACTGGGGAAGTTTCTCTCTCTTCTTTTTTTTAATTTAGCTATGAAGCAGGGAGGATCATGCAGGATGTTAAGTCCTCCCCAGGACAACTTTGGAACTGTACTTTGTAAAACAACATAGTTGTGCATAACTCAAATATTTTGTTTAATTAGGTTTTGCCCAAGGAAAGACCCCTGTGATAGAATTCTACCTTTGCATTACACATTTTTTCCTTAATGTGTAATCAGGCTTAAATTCTTACATAACATCCAGGCTGCCCCCATGCCTCTTCTGCTCACCACATGTACCAGGGACTTCCCCAGTTAGGACTAGTGCCATTTTAGGAAGGAATAAAATATGGTTTTGCCCATTGCATTGTTAAAGTCCATCATTCATTCCCTTCCCTGAGTAAACCAATTAGAACTTTCTTTGGCTGGGTGGGGTAATGAAAATAAAAATTGAGGGCCTGGCTCTTCAGATTTCTGCTGGCACCCTTCTTTCCCGCCTATGCCGTTCAATCTATGATCTGCCCTTCCTTTTTGCATTTCCCCATTCCTGGGAATGGGGTCTTCATGCAGAACTAGAAATGCGTAATACCATCACAGACAAGGATTCAGTGGGAGTGTCACCAAAAGCACAGGTCATCCCTGAAATGTGTGCCCTTTATTTGGCACAAAGCAGGTCAGGATACCTCTGCACATCCCTAGTAAAATTTCTGATCAGGTCTTTCTCGTTCAGATGATCTGGTTAATACACTTATAACACATTATTGTAATGAAACAGTGATGTTTCTAGAACAGGGATCACCAACTAGAGCTAGTCAAAGACAAAATTGCCCCTCTAAATCCCACTCCTTAACTTTTTAGTTACTAATGTAGAAGCTATAAAGGCATGTTGAGTGACACATAGACGTGGGAGTGCTGACAGGGGAAATCAGGGGGTTGTAGTTTATACATTTTTTGTCCCAACTCTGGGCAGTCCAATTTCTTATCCATCCATGTTGCTGATTTAAAAAAAGAAGGGCCTGGCATGCTAATATCGAGCACCTTCCTTGAGGTAGCCATCTTAAAAAAATAGTTGTCACCAGTTTTCTGAGAACTATTATTCTCATTTTTAAAGGCCAATTCCCATATTACATGGAAGATGTCCATAAATTTAATTTATTTATAGGTGCAAGATAGCTAATGGCATTCTTTGTGTAATTTGTGGGAGTGACCAGAAAATGTAATGAACAGGACAGTGGCCCTGTTCCATAACACTCAGGAATATGAATCATATTTTGCAGTCTGGACCTTTTCTTGGGACTTGGGATGAGACTACCATGGTGCCCTCCTAAAAGAATGACCCACTCTATAGATTAGTGAAGCGAGAATGAATGAGCAAGTCATGTCAAAAGACAGTCTCTTTTTCTTTTTTGCAATGGGATGGATAACCTCATAAATTGCTCATGTGTGCAGTTTGTGCACTGTCACACCCCAGCGGATTAACATACTCTATTTCGAGTCAACTGTCCTATCTCCTTCCCAAAGAACTCTGCAATGCAGAACCTCGAAATGACCTTCCAAGTCTTCATTATTTAATAATTTAATAACAATTATAATCCAAGAGCTACAATTATACCCTGTGTGGGTAGAAAGAAGAATGCAGAGCTGATTACACAATCAAAATGTCTTGGCTTATTAGAAATACAAACAAGCTTCTATTATAGATTGACATTGTGGGCTGGATCCTCTACTGGTGTAAATGGGCATGGTTCCACTCCAATCAATGGGACTGGGTTGCTTTCCACCAGCTTATTTGTGGCCCTTTTGTCTTTAAAATAATCAGATCAGCTCCATGTATACAATGCTAAACAAAATCACACCCAAATATATTTTGTATGCATGTAAATAATGCATCCCATAATGACATTACAAATTAAAAGATTGGGCTCTTCACTGCAATATGATTCCACCAGCACCACCCCCATCCCCCAGACCTTTTATGTTTACATTGACTGCCTTGGTTTGTTGAATTGGAACTGAATATGCTGGGCTGTCTGTGTCTTGGAGTGGTTGATGCTAATCATGTTAATTTCTTCTGCTTTGCTAATTTTTGGCATTGTAGTGGGTGTGGCTGATGATATTGTTGGTACTGGTCTACAGCTAAAATGCTTCTGAAATAAATATAGTCAAACTTTACTAATTCTGGGTCACTGAGAACTAAAATGATGCTTAAAATTGTTGATTGGCTCTAGTTTTCAAGATATGCTATTGGGTCAGCATATACAACTCTTCACTCAGGAATGGTGGAGGATAAGTAAGTTATAAAGGGAAGGGATCTCAATTTAAATCAGAAATCAGTAAAATACTGCCTCTATTAATAAATCTGGATGTTTGACTGGATCTATGAATAAATCTATGACTGAGTTTGGACAGTACTTGCTTTTCAGGCAAAGCAATGAATGATGTAATCTGAAGCTGGAATAGCACCATGTTATTCCTGGACATCATGAATGATGCAATCATAATGAAGCTTACATCTGCTGAACAAATTGCCCTAAAAATCATACAGTGTCATGCTCTCTTATTTGTTAGTGTTTGATTTTGCAAAGGGACAAATTTCTGTCTTGCCAAAGTGAGCAGAGATGCCTCGTACTTGTGTGAACAGTGCAGATAACTTCTGCTGTGTTTGTGGTGAAGTGACTTTTGCATCACAAAAGCACAGTATGACCACTGTTATTAAGAAAGCCTATCACCTTTATTTTGGCTGCAAAACTGGAGATGAGGACAAGTGGTGGGCCCCACACATATCCTGCAACACTTGTGCAACAAATCTTCGCCAGTGGTTGAACAGGAAAAGGAAATCTATGCCTTTTGCAGCGCCAATGATTTGGAGGGAGCCAACAGATCATACCAGCAATTGTTACTTCTGCATGGTGCCTCCAGTTGGGAAAGGTGTGTCAAAGAAGAAAAAGTGGACTGTGCATTATCCAAACATTCCATCAGCTATATGCCCAGTACCCTACGGGGAAGGACTGTCAGTTCCTGATGCACCGGAATCATTCTTACTTGAGTCAGATGAGGAAGAGCAAGAGGTTGAAATGTCTAGTCCCGAACACTCAATGTCACAGGACCCACATTTTCTTCCATCCTCCTCCTCTGAACCACACCTCATAAGATAAGGTGAACTGAATGACTTTGTCAGGGATTTAGAACTACCCAAGAGTAAAGCAGAGATCTTGAGCTCCAGACTGTAGCAATGGAATCTCTTGGCAGGTGATGTTATGGTTTCCATGTTCCATGACTGTCAAAAGGATCTTGTCCCATTCTTCTTCATGCAACAACATCAGTGGTGTGATGGCAGCCCTCAACATTGTTCACGATCCAGATGAGTGGAGACTGTTCATTGATTCATCGAAGAAGAGTCTTAAAGCTGCTTTACTGCATAATGGCAATGTTTTGCCATCAATTCCAGTTGATCATGCAGTCCATATGAAGTAAATGTACATCAAAATACATAATAAATAGCATATTTTATCTCTGAAGCAGACGACTTCTAAAAAATTGTAGACCAGTTAGCCATGAGTCTGGAAATGTGTTGAAAGGATGCCTTAACTGCAAAGGCACAACATATTTTTTTACATGTTACACTGGAACAATGAAATGAGCCACAGGGCACAGTGGTTAAACTGCAGTAATGCAGTTAAACCTCTGCTCATGACCTGAGATTGATTCTGACAGGTACAGGTAGCCAGCTCAAAGTTGAATCAGCCTTCCATCCTTCTGGGGTCACTAAAATGAGTACCTAGCTCTCTGGGGAGCAAGTTGTTGTTTGCAGAATTATGTTGTAAACCACCCAGAGAGTGCTCTAGCATGATAGGATAGTATATAAGGGGAATCAACAACAACAAGCAACATATCTTGATGCAGCTATGTGCTAACAGGAAATAACATTCAGGTTGCAATTATCAATAACAACAACCATGCTTATTATATCAGTTTAAAAGGCCACATAACAGGCTTTCTCCCCACCCCCTCCAAATAAACCTGACCTCTAAATGGAGATCTGACTTTTGCTTCTGTGTCCTTGTTTGCAAACAAAGTGAGAGATAATTCATGAAACCAAAACGAAGGCTCAATACATATAGACTGAGTTGATCACAGTCATTCTGTCCCCTGTGCCTCATTTTTCCCTTCCCACCCCTTTCTTCCTCTCCTTTTGCTTCCTCCTCTGTCAAAATGTAAACTGTAATCTTTTAGGTGTGGGGGGAATGTTTGTTTTGTTCTTGCATCTAGGTTTGCAACATCTCACGTTGCTGCTGAAATCTCAGGAAATTATTTCGCCTCCCCAGCTCTCTAAATAGAGACACAAAGGCCAGGGCTGACAGTGCTAGAGAAGGAAAAAGTTTGATTGGTGTGACAGGGGTGGCTTTAAAGCTTTGGCCCACATCTCCACACATTTATGACCAGCACCATGGCTCCCTTGCTAAACACAAAGGTACCTTAAGTGTACCATGCTTATGCCACTTCAGCACACCAAACAACCAGGTGTGATGAACGGCTGACATAGGGAGAGGGGTGTACATTACATATTAATCATGACCCATCTCTCCATAAGCCTAATACATTTGGATGTGGCTTATTCCTTACTTTGTTGTTTAGTCGTTTAGTCATGTCCGACTCTTCGTGACCCCATGGACCAGAGCACGCCAGGCCCTCCTGTCTTCCACTGCCTCCCGGAGTTGGGTCAAATTCATGTTGGTAGTTTCGGTGACACTGTCCAACCATCTCGTCCTCTGTCGTCCCCTTCTCTTTTTTCCTTCACACTTTCCTAACATCAGGGGCTTTTCCAGGGAGTCTTCTCTTCTCATCAGATGGCCAAAGTATTGGAACCTCAGCTTCAGGATCTGTCCTTCCAGTGAGCACTCCGGGTTGATTTCCTTTAGAATGGATAGGTTTGTTCTCCTTGCAGTCCAGGGGACTCTCAAGAGTCTCCTCCAGCACCATAGTTCAAAAGCATCAATTCTTCGGCGGTCAGTCTTCTTTATGGTCCAGCTCTCACTTCCATACATTGCTACTGGAAAAACCATAGCTTTGACTATGCGGACCTTTGTTGGCAAGGTGATGTCTCTGCTTTTTAAGATGCTGTCTAGGTTTGTCATCGCTTTCCTCCCAAGGAGCAGGCGTCTTTCCTTACTAGAAACCAGTATAGTGCAGTGGATAGTATCAGACTATGACTCAGGAGACCAGGTTTCAAATGTGAAACTCACTGTAGGGTTGTAATGGTAAACTATTCCTTGAACATATCATCATATCTCAAAACCCTATTAGGGGCCCCATAGGTTAGAGGAGACTCGATGGCACATAACACAACAGGGTCCTCATTCCATATTTCTTCTTTGTCAATGTTGTTTTTATATCCCATTACTGACTTGTTTAAAGATATGGAGGGGCAGAACTCACAAAATTGCCAAGGTTTTAAATGAAACTTTGTTTAGCTCATAATGTTTTCTTGTAGTAGAAACGAACGTCATTTCCTTGTGATGTTGTGCTCTAACTGAGAAAGTTAAACTGGATTCTGAGCAAGTCTAACTAACACTCAGCGGAGCAGGTACCACAAAGTCAGCTGCTTTTTTTTTTTTTTTGGTAAACATATGCTCAGAGTTGGAAGATCTTTAAGGCTGGCCCTTGACTTTTACCCCCATTAGGTCCTTCATGCTTGCATTTTGAGCTGAGAGAGGACTCTGAAAAAGCTGACAGGCTTTCTCCAAATGTCCTTTGAGACACTTCCTAGACTGAGCTGAGGGAAGCTCTCTCATAACAAGTCAAAAATGATGGTGCTTAAATAGCCTTGAACTCTACACTTCTCTTCCTAAAAATTACACATGATTATCCTTACTTATGTTGCAGGGATATTAATGCATATTTACATAACTTGTACTTTGGAAACTAGCCAATATGTTTTAATGGAGATAGGCTTGGCAGGGTGGAGACAAGGGTAGAGATGTACATAAGCATAATGTTTGGGTCTGCCTCAGCATGGTAGAAACTCTGCTGCTGGTGCTGCAGGTGCACTTTTGTGCTGACTGCTAAATGCAGGATCACAATCATAGGCACAATTATTTGCCATCGTAATTGTCCCTTTTAATCCTCCATCTGCTGGGAGCGTGTGCAATCTGGTAACTAGGTACTGTTGCAGGGGCGAGGAACACAGCATTGTCCCTCACATCTAATTATAGAGATGATTTTTCTTTTTGTTAGTCATTCGGCAAAAGGAAATTATGTTTGAAAACCTGTATACAAAGGTGCCTCTTTTGATCTGTTTCTTGGCAATGTTTGGCTTCCATGCCTAACTCCTGATGACCATCAGGTTTACTGGAAACAGGGATGCAAGAACCACCCCACCCCCCAACATAGCCCACACTGTTTTCCAGCAGAGGGTCTGATAGGCTTGGCTCATACACTGTGGTTTCCAGGCAAATTTGCATTTGGTGTTCAAAGAGCTGAAACTTTTAGATTAATCCCAGAACTGTCAGCCTCCATCATTTTCAAGCAGGACTGCTAGCTCCGGGGAAGTCGGTTTCTTTCTCTAGCACAGAACAGCCAAAAGCCTCTCATTCTGTCGGCAAGTGGACAGCTCTTTCTCCTTCCCACCCTGGTCCGGCAATGACCCCAGAGTTTTCATTGGTTTATTAGTCCTCGTCATGATTCCCAAGAGGAAGAAGCCATGAATTTATGTATAATCACTCCATTAGTTTCATAGTGTTCTCTAGCTAACACAGTTCTGCTGGCAATCCTTTATCTTCCTCTCTGCCCCTCAGTCAACAAATATAACCACTTCATCCACTCAGACAGCTTACTATCTTAGCTACTGTGATGCTTTCCAAAGGCTCTCTTGTGGAAAATGAAATTGTTTGTGTTTGGGAATTCCTTAGGAAACTTACTGTATGTTCTTAGTAGCATGTAAAGCATGTGAGTTCTGGAAGATTACCCTCCACAATCAGTTGGTGGCACAGTTTGGACGATGTTCCTTAATTGGACTAGACCTCCTCGATTTCCCATCCTATTAAGCAAATTCTGGTTGCTGGAATTAGGAGTGTGCCAGAATTTGTTTACTTTAGATTGTTTTTCCATTTATTACTTATCAATAATACATTGGTTTTGTCTCTCATTTATTCCCTTTATATTTGTCTTGCTGCTAACATTTCTTTCCTTCCCATTTCTCTTTGTTGTCGTTTTTTTCCTTTTCTCCAAGGAATTATGGTGGCAAGGGTAGAGCTGAGTTTGACAACTGTGTCCTGTGGTTTCCCAGATACAGCAAACTGCCTGAGATTGCATCATAACACTGATTCATCTAGACCTGTATGGGCAATTCAGACTGGCAGCAGCTCCTCAGGACTTCAGGCACAACTGTTTGCTTGACCAACATGGAAATAGCAAGAATTCTCTGGTGGTCTCTCTTCTTTGAACTTCTTAGTACTAACCATGCCGGACCCTGTGAAGATTCTCAGTCACCCAGAAAGATCAGGACCACACCCACCAGAAAGACCACTGTTAACGACTGTTAATGGCCCATGACAGTGGGTGGAGAAGAACTGCAGAAGTAAGATTTTCACTCACCCCACCCTGTCCTTTGTCCATCTGAGGAGCCTATTAAGACCAGGGGGAAGTGAAATCAACAGGGAGGATATATCAGGAGGCTCCTACCAACTCTCCTCAGACTGAAGAATCTACTTGGATAAGTAGCAAAATGTCTCAACCTAATAAGAAAGAAGTCCAGTTGCCATGACTCATGCCTGACCCTGTTTAGTTTTTGAATTCACTTCCAATCAGTGTGTTCGGAGCAGTTTTGTGGTAAAATCCTATAAATGTGATTTCGTTTTTATTCCTTTGGTGTGTTTTTTAAAGATCCACTGGTTTTTATTATTTATTTGATCTGTGGTTTATTATGTATTTGTTTGGGTTAGATGGTAGAGTTAATTTGTGGGGGCACTGCATATTTTTTGTATCGGGGATGTACTCCTGGACTGCTTTTTTTTCTTTTCTTTTTTTTCTTTTTTTTTTTAAGATAAGGGTTTTAGCCCATATTTGTTAATGTTTTATCTTATAATACTATGTTTAGCTTAGGGACGTTTTTCATTGGGTAGTTTGTATTCTAGGGGTTGATTGTTTATTAAAAGTCTTAAGTTTTCTTCTTGTTGTGATGGTGGTGCTGAATTGGCTTGGTGAGAGGGAAGAATATATATTCGATCATTGCTGACCCTAATTTTAGAACTATCTCAGTGGTATCTGTTGTTTGTTGTAAACTGCATAGAGTAGTGCTTTGCACTAAGTCAGCGATATATAAATATATGAAATAAATATATATATTTTTTCCAGTACATTTTAAGGGAGAAAGCTCTACCTTTTAGTCACACCTTTTCCTGGAAACAGAGGAACATCTGAGGTTACCTGGGTACATAAAACGGCAGCCACAAAACACATGGTGCCTCCGGAAAATGGTTAACTCCCACACATCTTCTAATGAGAAACAGATTCATATGAATGGGGTAATGAAAACAAACACATTTTTATCCATTTGTAGAGTTTTAAAAGTGACTTTTAAGAAGAATAAATGTGCTGAACCATGCATGATAGGCCAATGCTCTGGACCTACTGCTGCTCACCTACGGGTGGCTTCAGCATGCAATTGTATTCAGACTTCTTAAAAGTAACTTTCTAAGTTCTGTTTATTCATCACTGGTTATATAACAACTGGCTAGACTACCTTCAGTCCAGTTTTTATTTCATTACAAAAAGAATGCACATCCTAAAGCAAATATTTCCACTTTCAAAGCATGGAAGAACTCAGGACTATGAGAATAAGTTACAAGAAATCATGCAGATCTTTAGAGTTCCATGTAGGGCTCAGCCTCAAGAAGTTCGTTTTGATGTGCGGAAGCTTCAACCACTGGTGGTGTGAATAAGGTAGAAGAGGTCTCAGTGTATGAGCATCACTGCTTTACCATAGCAGACACAATTGCTATATTACCATACTAGATACAGTGTTTTGCACATTTCAGGTTGGGGTGAAGATCTGTTACAGATTCCAAAATGGTTGAGTATTGAGGGCACTCTTCTCTTTTATGAGATATGCTCTGGTATGCTGGCCTCCTACATATGAGCCAATGAAACCCACAAGTCTTCACAGCTGCTGTATAAATCAGATCTTGTTCAGCTGCATTTATTTTTAGTTCACTTCAATGATATATTTATAGTGAAGAAAAGGCCAGGCTGGTTTCCACATTAATAATCAGGCACCTGTAGATAGCTACGGACCTAAGATCATGCATGTTCTTAAAACCAAAGTGTTAGAATAGGCTAAAAGTCCACTTTGTTCCATCTCACAGTCACAAGACAGGGATATCCACACTTAATCCATAGTTCTTAGAATTTCACTGCTACCTCCAAACAATCATTATGTCCAATGGTACTGAGATGAGCTGATATGGGTATCAAGTAAAGGCATCTGTGATAAGAACCATTGTATATTACATTAAATATGCAAAAATCACAAAAATATTCCCTCAGAGGTAACCTACCTTGCAGGGTGGTTGTGAGAACAAAGGGGACAGAAAGGAAAGCATGTAAGCTATCACAAACAGCATTGTGTTGTTTCATTTTAAAAAAAAGGCTGAAAAATCTGCAAATGTCAAATAATCCTACCATATGGTGGCTATTTTGATTTTGCAAGCATTATACTATTGGAGGTAGAATGTACAATTTTTGCTCATGGTTTCTATGCACTTGTTGTTTAGTTGTTAAGTCGTGTCCGACTCTTCGTGACCCCATGGACCAGAGCACGCCAGGCCCTCCTGTCTTCCACTGCCTCCCGGAGTTGGGTCAAATTCATGTTGGTAGCTTCGATGACACTGTCCAACCATCTCGTCCTCTGTCGTCCCCTTCTCCTCTTGCCTTCACACTTTCCCAACATCAGGGTCTTTTCCAGGGAGTCTTCTCTTCTCATGAGATGGCCAAAGTATTGGAGCCTCAGCTTCAGGATCTGTCCTTCCAGTGAGCACTCAGGGTTGATTTCCTTCAGAATTGCTAAGTTTGTTCTCCTTGCATTCCAGGGGACTCTCAAGAGTCTCCTCCAGCAACACAATTCAAAAGCATCAATTCTTTGGTGGTCAGCCTTCTTTATGGTCCAGCTCTCACTTCCATACATCGCTGCTGGAAAAACCACAGCTTTGACTATGTGGACCTTTGTTGGCAAGGTGATGTCTCTGCTTTTTAAGATGCTGTCTAGGTTTCTCATCGCTTTCCTCCCAAGAAACAGGCGTCTTTTAATTTCGTGGCTGCTGTCACCATCTGCAGTGATCATGGAGCCCAAGAAAGTAAAATCTGTCACTGCCTCCATATCTTCCCCTTCTATTTGCCAGGAGGTGATGGGACCAGTGGCCATGATCTTAGTTTTTTTGATGTTGAGCTTCAGACCATTTTTTGAGCTCTCCTCTTTCACCCTCATTAAGAGGTGTATATTGTTCCACGCATTACCCTGAGATGTCAATCATAAGACTGTCCTGGAATGCTCCACCACCACAACAACAACACTTAATTTCATCACCCCTTTTGCAGACAGCAAAACTGTAGGGAGAATCATTGAAGGATTTGCATTTGTGGCAGCAAAAGCTAAGGAAAACATAATAATGGTTTCTCCAACACACACACACACACACAATTGGCTGATGGAAGCCACTATTTTTGTTAAAATGCAGTCCAGGATTGCATCCCACATACAAAAAGTCCCCTGGCCATTACACTATGTGATGAGACAGCATTATTATGCAGTGATTCCTTGCCTTTAAAAATGGCAGCCTCTGGTAATGTCCAAGAGAAATGCCACAAGGTGTAATGCTGCTGTGCCTCTAGCTCAGTGGTTTAGGTACCTGGCTATGGAGCCAGAGGTTGGGAGTTCGATTTCCTACTGTGCTTCCCTGACAGGGGCTGAATTTGATGATCTATAGTGTCCCATCCAGCTCTACAGTTCCGATACGAAGATGATGATGACATACAGTATACAGCGTGCACAGTTTCAAATTGTTTTAAAACATTGTTCAACATCTCTTTGATATCATCTGCATCTTGAGATCTCAGCTGGCTTTCATTTCTAGGGAACTTCCCCCACCCCATCTCAGCCTCCATTTGTCCTGGGCTTAATACTTTTATCATCCTATTGTACATAAAGAACCGAGAAAGATATTTTGCTTAATGCCATTAAATGGCGGAAGCGATAGATAAAACACTGACTGAAATCCTCTTGGCCAGCTCCATGGGTATAAATGACAATGATGTCATCACCCATATATATTTCTCATTAATTTAAGTTAAAGCTTCCTACCCACCCACTCCAAGGTCCTGAAGCTCCCAAGTGCTTTAGCAAAAAAAAGTGCTAACATGCAAAAAATCACCACCATCAGGATAATTATCATCATCATGTGCCTTCAAGTAAATTCAGGGTTTTCCAGGTGGAGAGTACTCAGAAGTGGTTTACCATTCCCTTCTTCTGGGGGTGCCCTGAGACTGTGCAGCTTGCCCAAGGCCACACAGGCTGGCTCTACTCATAGGAGATACAGTGGGGAATCGAACTCATTCCCTTCTGTCAATATTTTATTTTATTTTATTATAATTTCTGTTTTTTTTCCATCTTGAGTATTATTAATATTAATATTATTGTTTTGAACTGTTTTATTTTAATTTTAATTGTTCAAGTTGTTTTATATTTAATGTTTATGGAACCCGCCCTGAGTAGACTCTGTCTAAAAGGGCGGGATAAAAATTGAATAAATAAATAAAATAAATAAATAACCTCTGGCTCTGCAGCCAAATACCTAAACCACTTAAATTAATTTTAAGAGTAACATCTAGGATGATGACATCCTCAGCATTTAAATCCACAGAGTTGTGCAACAGGATGTCAGCCAATGATTATTTGGATTTTTAATTCAACTGTTAAGCCATCATATCGCATCAGCCTTGATTTTACTGATGCCTGAAAAAAGGCATATCTTGGAAGCTGTTGTTTTGCACTTGCTTGCATATTTAGCAGAACTCAAATCTCCTTGTTGTTATATTCAGTTCAGGAATGAAAAGACCCTACAAATATCCATATTTATTCCCATCAAGGTTTAGGATCATGACAGGCACCTTTCATTGTTATTCATCTTTGGGAGAAAATAAGATTGCACTCTCTAATCCTTCCTCCACCAGAAAGCAAATCTTGGTGGTCCTAATTAGAATTATTGGGGATCCCCCCTCAAGGGTCTGGACTCTGGAACTCTCCTGTGCTCTGTCACATTGCTGATAGAGGAAAGAAGGATGTTATTTTAATCATCCATATTGCGCTCACAAAAATCTAGGGCAAAGTACCTTTCCTGCCCTGCTGAACTCACATTCAAAATCATTAGTGACAAGCAGTCATCCCACACTCCAGATCTTTGATGTGACTGTATGGGGGGAAGGGAGGAGAGGGCACCGTCCTTAGTCGTTACAGAGTATAACGGAAACGAAATCACATCAAAAATTAGGAAGGTGTGTTAGACTATTTGTCCAACTACCCTAGTGTTGTCAGTTCTGCCTGATGGATCCTCTCCTGGGCTTCCACAAAGATTTTTTTTTCCCTACCCCTACCTGGAGATCCATGCTATTTCCCCAATCCAACTCTTATCTAGGTCCAATCCTGTTTACCTTCTGAAATCAGACAATCTCAGGTATGTTCGGGGTGGTGTGGTGCTTACATTGGAACTAGAGATGGGGGTATTCATATTCGTATATGAATATCCCCCCACAGGTGGAGATAACGAGGGTCCGCCCCCATGGGACTGGACGGTCCACTCACAATTGCGCCGCTGCCGTGACCCCCGCGGAGCCTTCCAATGGCTCCGGAGATCGCGTTGGGCGAGCCACTCTTCGACCTAGCAGAGAGGCTTGTCGTCCCGCCTCCTGCCAGGAGTGGCGAGCCGAATGCGATCTCCGGAGCCATTGGAAGGCTCCGCTGCAGTCGCAGCAGTGGCGGAATCGTGAGTGGACCGTCTGGTCCCATGGGGCTGGACCCTCATTATCTCCACCTGTGGGGAGATATTCGTATTCGTATATGAATACCCCATCTCTAATCGGAACATTTCACATGCTGGGAAGGCTGATGGAATGTGCAAAGTTCCAGAGCTATTAGACATGGGTTCATGGGTTCGTGTTGTGAGCATTCAGGCTACTCTTTACTATGCAAAGTCTGGCATCCTTTTTCCTGCTGGCAACACAAGCATGATATTGTGCAGCAATATTGGGCCATTTCCTGGCTTTTTGAATTGTGGGTACAGAAGCACAATATCCCACATTCATAAAGCAAAGGGTTTTGTTTTTTTTAAAGAATTGAATATTCTATGTTTTCAAATGCCACTTCAGGTTTATCAGAGACCTAGCTCATGTATTAGGGGAAATCATAATCATGTGCCATCAAGTCAACTCTGACTTATGGCGACCCTCTTCAGGGTTTTCTAAGTAGAGAATACTCAGAAATGTTTTATCATTCCTTTCTTCTGGGGTAGCCCTGAGATTGTACAGCTTACCGACGCAGCCACACAGGCTGGGTCTACTCCCAGAGGCACACGGGGAAATGAACTTCCAACTCCTAGTTCGGCAGCCACATACCTAAATATCCTATCCAGCCAGGGGGAAAGACTTGCTAAAAAGAGAGGGGGGGTCATTCTCAAAAATCATGCTTAGGATTGTGTGAGATATTGCCATCAAATAATTTTTTTATTCAGGGCTGAATCCACTAGAACTCCGTGGGATTTTCTCTGAACTTGGAAACATCACTTCCAAAAATTCTCAGAGAGGTTGCGCTGGCTGAGGCAATCTGTAGATTATAGTTCAAAAGAGATAACTTTCCTAAGCCCTGGTCTGCAGAAGAGCTTGCTTTTACAGTGCTCTTTGCCACAGCAAATGGGCAGTCTTCCATTTTCTGAGGTTCTTCAGCTCACACTGGGGTAAACTCGATCACTATTCCCTGTTCCCTAGCCAGACACTCTCTGTGTCACTGAGCAACTGATCACTAACCCTGATGCTTCATAAAAACAGGCTTCTTTTAACTTACCCATGAGTTTTTACAAAGAGAGACAGAGCATGTGCAGAGTGTCCTTCCTTTCCCTACTAAGTAAGCACAGCTCACAGCATGAAGGTAAGAGAAAAGGCTTCCCAAGCAATGGCTGCAACTTCCAGGCAAATCTGACTACTATTGCAGTTCTGGGTAGCAATTAATCACTTGTTACGACAGGGTGAGTTGCCTTACAAAGATCATGCAGATGTAGGTCTTGCTGTCTCCTTTTCCCAGCCACCCGCATATATAAACACAGACATGAGTTTCATCCTGTCTTTCCCAGTTCAGACACTGAAGACATCTTGGCCTTTGCTTCCTCCTTGAAAAGCAAGAGGAGAGCTCTTTATGAAGCCACTTTCACTGCTTAAGCAATTATCCTTTCTATAAATACCTTCTCCTTCTTCTCCTCCCCATGCAGGTAACAAGCAGAGAGACTCCGGTGCAGAGTTCCATGAAAAGAATTTAACCCTTCGGCATGCAGCCAAGAAATCCCATTATCCTGACTTTTTTCCTGCATACCTTCCGAAAGGCAGCTGAATCAATGTTTGACTTGTACGAACAGCCGCCCAACTACTATTTGGAAGGGATTCAGAGGGGGATTACAGCAAGGCAGTGGATAAAAATCTATTACATGGTGGTATTTATTCTAGATCCCCAGGCACTTGAAGTGAACTCCAGCAATGCTCTTCGTCGTCATTTAGTGAAACACTTAATACACAGGGGTCACCAGAACCTTATTCTGCAGAGGAGGAGGCAGAGGCAGAGGAAAGAAGCAGGGCTTTGACAGCTACAATCCCACTGCTTCAGATGCCAAAGCAAAACCCTGGGAGTAAAATAAGAAACATTTATTTAAAAGATAAATAGCTGGGCTTTGCAATAGCTAGTCAAAAATGACTAATTTCTTCTCTCTCTTTTTTCAGTGGCAAAGGTATAAGTAAACTATTTATGACTCCAGATTGAAGAGGAATTATTTCTCTTCTTTTACAGTGAAGGTATTCTACTGAAATCCCAGAGAAATGTCACCAAAGTCTTGGAGAAAACACAGATGACCAATAGATAGATAGATAGATAGATAGATAGATAGATAGATAGATAGATAGATAGATAGATAGATAGATAGATAGATAAATAGATAGATAGATAGATTGATTGATTGATTGATTGATTGATTGATTATACCACCCCTCTAAGCAATGGTTACTCTGGGAGGTTTACAACAATCACAAGACATAAAAACAAGATAACCAAACACATTAAGTTAATTAAATAAATTAAACAAGAATTGCAAAGAGGCTAAAGAATTCAGAAAAGAATCAAGGACGCACGAAGGAAGAAATGAGAAAGCTAGGATGTAACCTGTCAACAGGCCAACACACCAAGATTCAGCTAACCTACCTCCATAGTTTCCACATCTTCTGGGCTTATACTGAGCTAGTTAGTCACCTGCATGCCCATCAGTGTGCTTTTGCTCAACCTTAACTCCTTGCTTCTTCTCTTCTGAATGTGATGGGGAAGGACAAACTGTCATCAGTGTAACTGTAACTTCTTATTACTTTTATAGTCATGGGGTGAGCTTCACTAAATGTGGGAGGAACAGCATCACACAGTTGAAGTGCTGGATTCTGCTATGCCTTGTGCTGTTGCTTCATGCTCTGCTATAGATGTTGGGGTGACAAGTGAGGGGAAGAGTGTGTTTTCTCCCAAAGGTTAGCAGCTTGTAGTATTCAGATTTTTAAAAAAATATATATTGGAAGTAACTATTTTAGCTACATTTGAGAAATTGGGAAAGATTTTTTTTATTTTCCAACTGTAATTTTAACTAACTAACTACTTGAAGACTTGGAACTATAACTATAGTTGCTTGAGGGCCCAGGTGGCATGTCTGTAGGCTGCAGCTTGACTCCCCAATGGAAAAAAAAACTGAATACACATTTATTGGAAGTGAATAAAATTGTGGCCACAGTTTTACTGGTTACAGCAGCAAAGAACTTTGCTCAGCATAAGGCTCTGGATCCAGACATTGGCCTACCACTGGGTAACCAAAATGACAGGAACTAGGGTGTCTCCAGCTGCAAGACTACAGAGAAGATCCACTGTCACCTGTTGTGAAGACCAAGGTGCAAAACCTGAGCTCAGCATGACCTTGCTAGTCTTCACATCAAGGTGTCCAATGGGATCCACAATCTGGAAGGGGTGGGAGCTCCTGGCCCTGTTCTTCCAATTGGTTCCAGACCTAAACACTCAACCACTTTAATAATCATAATAATCACATTCTCCAATAAAGCTGTGTCCAAGATTGTTTGTTGACAATCAAACCAAGGTATGACTAATGATTCCACAATACTGTTATTAACAATGTATATATCTCTGTTACTCCCAAGAAACTGTCTGCCCCCCAATGCATCAAAGAAAGGAATGGGAGGGTGGGAGGAATCTGGAAGCATACTGAGCTGTGTATATATTCCTCAGATAGATCAGAGTGAAAACCTCCTGATGTCAGTCCATCTCCATGAAGCCTCTGCCAACTCTCCACCTGATTCACCAGCTTTTAGAGTGACAGGAAACATGGTGACGCTGCTGTAATGGCCAGTAGGAAACCACTGGGGAAGTCGCTATTATGATTCCCAGTAACCAGGCTGCAAAAATGGTGGGCCTAGGTCTGAATAGAACCATAGAGTTGGAAGGGATCTCAAAGATAATCCACTCCAACTCCCTGCCAATGTGAGAGACATGCTGCTGCTGCATGACAGTTAGTTATGTTGTCCCGGGGTTGACGGGAGTGCAAGCCCAAAACAAAGTAGGAACCACATTGCATAAGGCTGCTTTGTGCAACCAAAGTAGCTAAGGTCTGACAGAGCCAGTTTTATAACAGTGAGCACATTTCCACAGCTAATGTATCTGAATTCTGCTCTTGCTTTTGCCATGAATTGCAAGTGGCCCCAATGCACAGCCCTGTGACAGACAAGCGATCACTTTGAGTACCCCCTCCTAGGAATGCCTCAGTCTCTGCAGACCACAACCCGATTGCTGGAGGCCACTGATCTACACACAGAACAAGCATTTCTTTCTTTCTTTCTTTCTTTCTTTCTTTCTTTTTTTCTTTCTTTCTTCCTTCCTTCGAAATCTGCCATTGTGGCTACTCCTATCATCTTCCCAGGGCAGAAACAAAAGGAGGAGACAAGGCACTGCCTTAGTAAAATGTTTGTGCTTCCCTGGTGCACATCCTAGTCAGAGAGGTGAAGAGTGGAGGGGATGATACAGGGAGTGGTAAGGCCATGCTGTACAACGTGACTGACTTAAGCAAGTGTGACAGGCCTATTCAGCAGTGAAGAAAGAAAGAGTTACTTCCTTCCCTTTTGAAAAGGAATAGATTAGGGAAGGAGAGGCCCACTGGAAGTAAATTCTCCTCCGCAGATCTGCATCTTCCCTGCTTTTTGCACTCAAGTTTACCTCACACAATATACCCAGAAAAAAGAGCAAATTTCTTTCATTGGACCAAGTTCTAGTGATGGGAAATACAGTAGGACCCACATATCCAGTTTCAATTTTTTGCAGGTTACCACAGCCTGTGTATACAACATACAAGGGCCCCCCTTGGGGCCTTTGTCCCGCCTCCTTGTATGTTGTATATAGGGTTCCCTCGTATACACAGTTTCAGGCATTCATGGTAGATCATGGAATGAATCGCTTGCATATATGGAGGTCCTACTGCAGGTATGTTTTTAACTGGTTGAGTACCTCTCCCTCAGATCTACCAGTCATCGTACTCGTACCTCCCAATCTTTGAAGTTGCAGGTGGCTACCCCAAGGGACCAAATTGCTAACATGCGCTGGATTATGGAGAAAGCCAGAGAGTTCCAGAAAAACATCTACTTCTGCTTCATTGACTACGCAAAAGCCTTTGACTGTGTGGACCACAACAAACTATGGCAAGTCCTTAAAGAAATGGGAGTGCCTGACCACCTTATCTACCTCCTGAGAAATCTATATGTGGGACAGGAAGCAACAGTTAGAACTGGCTATGGAACAACTGATTGGTTCAAAATTGTGAAAGGAGTACGAGAAGGCTGTATATTGTCCCCCTGCTTATTTAACTTATATGCAGAATACATCATGCGAAAGGCAGGACTGGATGAATCCCAAACCGGAATTAAGATTGCCGGAAGAAATATCAACAACCTCAGATATCGAGATGATACCACTCTGATGGCAGAAAGTGAGGAGGAATTAAAGAACCTCTTAATGAGGGTGAAAGAGGAGAGCACAAAAAATGGTCTGAAGCTCAACATCAAAAAAACTAAGATCATGGCCACTGGTCCCATCACCTCCTGGCAAATAGAAGGGGAAGATATGGACACAGTGACAGATTTTACCTTCTTGGGCTCCATGATCACTGCAGATGGTGACAGCAGCCACGAAATTAAAAGACGCCTGCTTCTTGGGAGGAAAGCGATGACAAACATAGACAGCATCTTAAAAAGCAGAGACATCACCTTGCCGACAAAGGTCCACATAGTCAAAGCTATGGTTTTTCCAGTAGCGATGTATGGAAGTGAGAGTTGGACCATAAAGAAGACTGACCGCCAAAGAATTGATGCTTTTGAACTATGGTGCTGGAGGAGACTCTTGAGAGTCCCCTGGACTGCAAGGAGAACAAACCTATCCATTCTAAAGGAAATCAACCCTGAGTGCTCACTGGAAGGACAGATCCTGAAGCTGAGGTTCCAATACTTTGGCCATCTCATGAGAAGAGAAGACTCCCTGGAAAAGACCCTGATGTTGGGAAAGTGTGAAGGCAAGAGGAGAAGGGGACGACAGAGGACGAGATGGTTGGACAGTGTCATCGAAGCTACCAACATGAATTTGACCCAACTCCGGGAGGCAGAGCTGTGATGTTGAAAGGTCTGCCTTGGATTCGTATTGAAATCATTCTATCATTTTTGAGATTGTATCCCAGTACAGCTTTCCCCACTCTTTTGTTGACTATGAGGGCTACTCCATTTCTTCTACGGGATTCTTGCCCACAATAGTAGATATGGTAATCATCTGAATTGAATTCGCCCATTCCCGTCCATTTTAGTTCACTGACACCCAGGATGTCAATGTTTATTCTTGCCATCTCCTGTTTGACCACATCCAACTTACCAAGGCTCATAGATCTTACATTCCAGGTTAATATGCAGTATTCTTCTTTGCAGCATCGGACTTTCCTTTCACTTCCAGGCGCGTCCACAGCTGAGCGTCCTTTCGGCTTTGGCCCAACCGCTTCATTAGCTCTGGAGCTACTTGTACTTGTCCTCCACTCTTCCTCAGTAGCATGTTGGACGCCTTCCGACCTGAGGGGCCCATCTTCCAGCGTCATATCTTTTAGCCTTTTGTTTCTGTTCATGGGGTTTTCTTGGCAAAGATACTGGAGTGGCTTGCCAGTTCCTGCTCCAGGTGGATCGCGTTTAGTCAGAACTCTCCACTATGACCTGTCCGTCTTGGGTGTCCCTGCACGGCATAGCCCATAGCTTCTCTGAATTACTCAAGCCCCTTCGCCACGACAAGGCAGCAATCCATGAAGGGGGGTTAGGAGACAGACTGGCTCAAAGTCCTACCCCTACTCTTGGGCTGTGGCCTCTTGCTGTATCCCTAACTCTGTCCTCCAGTGTTGGTCAAGTTTCTCCTGTTGGCAAAACTAACAGATGTAGCACTAGATTCCCAACCAGAAAGCTTAACCCAACATGATATTGCAATATAATTCTGAATTAATGGTACAGAACTAGTTTTCCCCCCTCTATCAAGTACATATTACTGTTGAGCTGCTTCATTTCCCTCAGAGAGACATGGGGGACCATTTTTTTTTCTATGACTGGATTGAAGGGGGGAAGAATCAGGGTTGCTATATTTAGCAGCTTCCTCATTTTGTCGCATTTACTTTCTAAAAATACCTAAACGCACTTCTTATTTTAATGTAAGGGAAGAAAATCAGCATTTCTGCCTTTTATCATCCGATTATCCTGGTGACGAGAAAAGCAGAAAATTGCAATTTGAGATTCCTTGACAGTTCCCTGCGAAGTGTTAAGCTCTTAAGTTTCTGTGTCTGTTGAATTATTTTTTTTTTAAGTACAACAGAAAAAGAGTCAAACAACCAGACGGGTTAAATCGGTGGGAAGGAAAGAGTTCTTACTCACAGCTAGCAAAGCAGAAAAAGGGGAGGTGGGAGGAAAGACATGAGGCAGATCACCTGGGCTGAATACCAAATTAATCCAAATATTTGAATACCTGACCTAGTTTGATTGGCTTTATCTTCAGCTCAAGCTGGGGAAGGCTCGCAGAGAGGAGCCTAAAAGTCCAATCCTATGCTTTGCTGCATTGATTTGGGAATACCCAAAATCAGTCCTCTGTAACAGGAATTAAGAAACATGTGGCCTTCCAGAAGTTGCTTAGCTGTATCTCCTATCAATCCTTACAGTACATTGAGTACGCTAGCCAGGGTGTTAGAAATGAAGCCCTCAAACATGTGCCAAGTGATCTGGGTATGTTCTCTCTCTCTCTCTCTCTCTCTCTTTTTTTTTTTTTAAGATCTACCTGTAATGTGATAAGCTTCTTTCCTTCCTTCCTCCTCCTCCTCCTCCTTCTGCATATTTCCTGATTTTCCCTCTAGAAGGAAACATTCATATGGCTTATATCTGTGAAGATTCTCAATCATCTAGGTGAGGTTATCTGAAAGTTGAGTCATGGCAATTGGACTTCTTTCTTATTAGGTTGAAACATTTCGCTACTCATCCACGTAGCTTCGTCAGTCTGAAGAAGCTTCTTGGATGAGTAGCGAAATGTTTCAACCTAATAAGAAAGAAGTCCAGTTGTCATGACTCAACTTCCAGATTCATATGGCTTGCTTGCTTCCTTCCTTCCTTCCTTATATCCCCATCTAATGGCATGCCACCACTGTGAGTGATTTCCAAGATGACACATAAGCCTTCTTCCATACGAGCCTGCCCATCCTCTGAGATCAGGCCAGGAGGCCCTTCTGAACATTCCTGAAAGAGGTGAGGGGGATGGCATGTCGAAATAGGGCCTTCTCGGCTGTTGCCCCCCAACTTTGGAATGCCCTCCCTATAGAGATCCACCTGGCTCCAACACTTTTGGATTTTTGGCACCAGGCAAAGACCTTTCTGTTTAGCCTGCATTTTAATTAAATAGTATTCTTTAGCTGGCCATATGAGCAGCAGAATTTATTAATATTAATGTTTTAATGATTGTTTTTAATATAGGATATTATTATAATATTGCCTATTTTTAATGGTTTTAATGTTTTTAAAGTTTTAATATTGTTGTACGCCACGCAGAGACCACTGGTAATGGCGCGGCTAAAAAATCTTGTAAATAAATAAATAAAAGCTACAATAGTATAAAAGAAACTCACAAAGAACACAAGATGGTGACTCAAATGCACAATCAACATGTTAATGTAAGTAACAACAATTATAAGGGAAGGATGTCCTAAAATGCTTCTCTGAAAAGCAACATTTTTATTTGGTTTCTAAATATTGGGAGGGAAGGGGCCTGGTGCACCTCCAGCAGCAATACATTACACAGGGAAGTGGCCACCACTGAGAAGGCCCGGTTCCTAGTCATAGACTTCCTAGACTCCACCAGAGGCACCACCCCAGCATCAAAACTTGAGATTTGCAGGTAGGACTTATGGTAGCTCTCAGGGAGAGATCTTCTGATAGGTGAACAAGGTCCCAAACTGTTCAGGGCTTCCCAAAGCGTGTCCCACATAACTTACTGAGGGGCACCACAGGAAAGGGAAAACAAGCATTCATAGCACAGTCTCTGCCTCCCTCTAGTGGCCAGTTCTGGCAATACATGTGAAAATATTTTTTTCCCCTTGATGCTTTTCTTTTAATATTTTTAATATTTTCAGACTGCAGATAAGTGAATCAGCAGATACTGATCCCACAGATATGGAGGTCCTACTGTATTGTTGTTTTAACTGCTGGAATTAGTGAGATATATTTACAAATGTTCTGCCTCATGTTTAGAGCTTGGAAAAGTTATTCTATGTACTACAACTCCCAGAATCCCCCAGCCAGCATGTTAGAAAAGATGGACACCTTGATCTGATCCACTACTGCTCCTCCTATGTTATGCTACTGATAAAGCACAAAATCCTCAGTTTGAAAATTTTAAGTATTTTGGACTTCAGCTTCTTGAATCCCCCTGCTAGCAGGGCCACTAAAAATGCTGCTGGGGAATTCTGGGAATTGTGGTTGAAAACATACAATCTGGGGGTTTCTTGGGATTTTAATCCAAAAAAAGGAATATTTCCAAGCTCTTCCTGCCTCACACAGGGATAACAAGCATATTTATTGAATACATGAAGGGATGTATCGTACTGTGTGTCCCATGTCTTCTCAGCTGTGTGAATCACACAACCATCACTGTACTTGTCTTTGTGGTTACACAGCTCAGCACATTAAGTGGACGTACTTTCACCCTGTTCTGTTGCTGATGTGATTCTAACCCTGAATGACAATGATGTGTTTTTGCTTTCTCATGATGCACTAAAATTAGTTACAGATGCAAATAAAAGGGAAAACAGAAAGACGACGGAGTACAGCAAATGCCACATAGTATAATGTGTACAAATCCACCCAACTAAGTAAGTTGAATGAATTTAAACTGGTTCATAACATTCCAGAGAAACATTTTTATGCATAAGACTTTGGATTTATCCATATATTTTATTTGCTCTTGTTAAAGAGGTGGTTCCATCACCCATTGATTTTGATTGGTTTAATGGATCTACCTGAAGTTACTAGAGACTCAAGTTGACCTTGCCACTTCTCTTCTACTTCAGGATTATTTTCCTTCACTTGGAAACTGCTCTCTTAGCCTGGCTCATTCCAGGTGTGTCAGGCCTGCCTCTTTCTTTGTCCTGAACCAACCGAGTTCCTATGGGGCATGCACAATTTGAACACCCCTGACATCAGCATACGCGTAATGTCATCTGGGGTATATCCCATCTTTACTTCACTGAGCTCAAGGCAGCACAGAGACTCTTCTCCTACACAATAACTCTCTAAGTTATATTAATAGAAAAACAAAACACACCTACAAGGCGGGCACATACAGCCTGAAAACTGCCAAGCCTAATAGTGAGGCCTAATGTAAGAAATGCTCTTCCCCCTTGGCTCGTTTCTTCTTTTTGACTTTGGGTAGCCATTGCTGCATACTCCTCTGAAATCCAATTGGAATGGGGAATGGTGTTTAAAAAAAATTAAAAAGAATAGTGAATACATTCACATAAGCCAGATACTTTATGAAATCTCACAAGAAGCACACGAGAACAACATTCCCCTGGTATCTTTCTAGTTTTTGTCCTCAGCATTTTATTCAGAGTTAGAGCGCTTCTCAGTATGGAGCTGGTACATCCCTATCACAGTGGATAGTGGCATCCGATCATTACACAAAAATTCCAAATGAGTAATATGGCAGGATTATTCTGATTAAATTGCTTAGTCCATTAGTCTGGAAAACTCTCTTCTTTGGACTACAATTTCCAGAACTTCCTGGCTACACTGGTATTCAGAAAGTTTCCATCTCAAAAGATATTTTTCTAAGATCTTAATTCATTCTTCTGCGGTCACCAAAGCGACCTCCCCAGCTGGGTATCTCGCAATCGTGTAAGACCACACACCCCTCCCCAGGCCATGCTGTCTGGGATGATGGAAGTTGTAGCCCTCCATATCTGCAGGGCACTAGCACAAAGATGCTAGACTCAAATCAGGCAGGTCCTTGGCATTTGGATTATGCCTGTAACCAAAGCCCTTTCTTGCCCTGGGACCTGGCCAGCGCCTGTTCAAATTTGTCCCTTCTGGCAAGAGTTTAGGCAGAGAGGCTGCAGTGTTGCAAACCAGGCCTGCCTGCCTGCCACAGTATATCGTTTCCAGTCTCTGGCCTGTGCTATCTTTCTCTCAGCAGCAACTGCCTTGCTTGCTGCCGACTCTGGCTGTGCCCCTGCTGCTCGAGTTAATTACAGTAATTATACCTGCTTGCTCCTCAGCTCCAGCTCCCTTTTGTTGCTGTTTTCCTGCCTGCTTATTTGCAAATCTAATCGCTCAGTGACATATTTTTTTTTCCAAGAGAAGAGCACAGAGTAGGATGAGAGAAGCAGAGAAAAGGGGATCAAAATGGCCAATTTTCAAAGCAGCAAAGCCCCAGTAATCAAGAAGCTTTCAAGCAATGACAGGTGTTTTCACTTCATCCTGCTTGCCTATCCCACACAGTTCTCCACTACCACTTATTTACTGATGGGGAGAACCTCTAATAGGCCCCCAGAAGCAGGACCAAAAAAGAAAGCCTTTCTTGGAAATAGAACAGGGTGTGTAACAAAAAGAGGGGGCAGGGGGGAGATTACTGTCCATAGAACATTTGGTTTTGTCAATGCATGTAATGCCTGCTACGTGTATTCCATTTAGAGCTTTGCTAATCCTCAGATAGCATATTGCCCACCCTTCAAGAATAGACGTGCCTCACTGCACAGTCTTACAAACCTTGGAATATGATGCTATACATATTTACTCTGAAATAAGTCCCATTGTGTCTAATGAGGCTTACTCTGTCTGTTTAGGATTGCAGCCGTAGCGTTCACGCCTCCTGGTACTATGGTAGCATTTCATAAAGGGAGAAATATTGCATCCGTAGCTGCAAAGGCTTAGGGCCTCTGCACACAGTCTTTTGTTATGCAGTAAATGTGTTGCTGCTACTTGTTTGATGCAAATGTTTATTCCCAAGTCAACATTCCAAACTGCAGCATTTGGTGGCTGGGTCCATTTCTGTTGTTAACTTTGCTGCATTGAATGCAGTCGTGCAAGTATCCAGCCCCCTATTGGATATGAGCAGTAACATCAATAATGACCAGGACTGAGTATGTTACATATATACCATACAGAACAACAACAGCATATGCGAAAAAATGCAGACAATTTTTCTGTACTCAGGTAGGGTTGCCAGACGTCAGGCAAAAGGAGGACATGTCCTCCTTTTTAGCCTAATGTTCTCCGTCCGGCAGGCAAAGATAAAAACCTTTAAAATGTCAGACTTTTGTATATTTTATGTTATAATTTTGGATGGGAGGGGGAGAGGTGGAAGGACCCCCCTCCCCCTGTCTTTCCCCGCCCCGCCCGCCCCCGTTACCTGCCGCCGGCGCTGGAGCGCAGCCATCCATAAAACCCAGTACATACACAGACAAACAGAATCCAAGAAGAGCCAATATCACAGGTTTATGTAAAGTACCAGGTTTTAATTTGGCACCCAGATTTGTTCAGTGTTTAGACACAGCAGATTTCCCTTGGCACTACAGCTTTAAAAGGATCAGTTAGCAGGTGAAGGGAAGTTACTTTGCTGGGACTAAGGACAAATTCAATTCTTTAAAAAACAAAAAACCTCCAGTCAATGAATGTGGAATATTGTACTCCTCTATCTATGATTCAAAATGCTAGGAAATAGGCCAATATTGCTGCACAATATTGCTCGCATTGCCAACAGGAAAAAGGGTGCCCAACTTTACATAGAAAAGGGCACCCTGACTGTTGACAATACCAATGTCAGCAGTCAAGATGGTCTATAGCAGTGGCGGAGAACCTTTTTGGGCCCGAGTGCCCAAACTGAACAAAAAAACACAACCCAGTGAGCGATGGGCCGTGGCGGCGGCACCACAAGTGGCGGCGGTAGGGGGAATCCCGGGCACGGAGGTGCCTCGAGACCCCACTCCGGATCCACCGCCAGTGTCAGCTGCTACGGATCCTGGCCTGCTGCCTGTTGAAGCGACAGCACCATGGCTGCAGCCGCCTCCTGAGGTTTGGCTGCGGGGGGGAGTAGCGATCCAGCGACTTATGGCTCACGTGCCCGCAGAAAGGGCTCTGTGTGCCAGCTGTGGCATGCGTGCCATAGGTTCGCCATCGCTGGTCTAAAGCTTGTGTTCACTGGCTTTCAGAAAGAGACACCAAACAAGGAGAACACTCCAGAACCTGACTTCTTTTTTTCATCAGTTAACCACTTCTTACCCAAACACAAATTAATTGCCAGGGACATTTTTCAACAAGTTTCAATTTTACGGAACGTGTTTCCAAAGGAAATCTGCTGTATCTAAACACTGAAAAAATCTGGATATAAATTAAAACCTGGTTTGAAACAGCTGTTAGCTTGCAAAACATGAGCAGAACTTACTGGAAAAGACAATGTTGCTAGGAAGTGGGGGGAGAGGAGGATTGTATTTATTTATTTATTTATTTATTTATTTCATTTTATACCATGCATCTGGCCAAAGGCCATGCTGGGCAGTTTACAACAAACACAAACAACATAATTGAAATAGAATTTAACAGAACAGAAAATAAAAATAATAAAATACAAATAAGCAGTATAGTCAAAACCATAAAAATGTGTTTGCATAAAAAGAGAATGACCTAACATGAGAATCAATAAAGAAAGCCACTGCTGTTGATTTGCAAGATCTGAGCAGAGCTGTAAATGATAGGATATTTTTGAGGTCATTAATTCCTATAGTCACATCAGGAGCAAGCTAAAAGAAAGCTACTTTAGGAGGTGATAGTAATTAATTAATTCATTCATTCATTCATTCATTTAATGACAGAAACCCTCTCCTTGGCTCAGAACTATGCAACACCTCTGTAGTCAGAGGCAAAACAAAATGGAGGAGCGACTACACAGGAGCTCTGCCATTCCTATGGCTGCCAAAGGTGGCAGCAGGAGAGAAAAAGAAATCAGGAGCTAAACCTCTGCCACACTCAACAATGAAACACTTTCATCCCAATACTGAATTTCATTAAACTGGTCAGCCAAAGAAAGAAAAGAAAAGAACTCAGAGAAGTATTACCTCAAATTTGTAACTTATGAAAGAAGTTACAAATTCAAGGACTGGCAGGTTTCATCTGTTAATCTTTAGCAGTTCAAAACTCTCATACTCTACCAAAATAACACAGTAATCCTTGTGATATATTTTTTAAAAAAGAAAAAATCTCAGAGTTAACTTATTATTCCTTCCTTCTTCAAAGTTCCCAGTTTCTGGAAACCTCTCAAAATAATTACTTCTTTAAAAGCAGAGTCCCCCTGCTTTTCACCACTGAAGTACAGATCTGCCCTGTTTGGCAGTGTGTGGCATCTCTCTCCTGCAAGGCTATTCCATTCATCCACATAGAATTTCAGTCCAAGAGAAGTGGATTAGCGCTATAGCAGGTATGTTGTAGAAAAGAAATAGGTCATGCTTTCCATAACCTTTGCCTTTTGTTTCAAGTCAGAATAGAGGGAACAACTAAGGGGCAAGATTGCCCCAGAAAGTGTGTCATGCTGAATGAAACATAGGCCGCATCTAGAGGCGTGCCTAAAAGGAATGGTGCTGGGGAAGGGCCGTGCTAAAGCAGGGAGATAAATCTATTGCCCAGAATACATTTTAAATGAGATGTTTAGAATTCTGAATTCCTTGCCTTAAGAGTCAAAACTCCCTTTTCTTCTCAGTGGCTGTCATCTGGAGAAAGGACTGCAGCATCCTTGGAAGAAGGTTCAGATGGCAATTCATTTTACAGAATTTTTACAAAACCATGACTTGCTTATATAAAAGGATTAAAAACAAAAACAAAGCAAACTCCAGTGATACTACATTTAATTTTGAACACTGTGAGCAGCAGGACTGACACAAAGCACCATTTTGATAAACAATAATGTATAGAAGGACCCTGTATCCACAGGGGATAACTTCCAAATTCCAACCCCTGGAGATGTGTGAAACCGCAGATAGTAGCGAACCCATTAAAAAGGGTGAGAGGCGGAGGAAGGAAGAAAGGAGGAGATAAGTGCACATGTACACTGCAATATACACATGCACACTGCAAGCTGGGTTGCTGCAGCAGAGACTGTGAATAGCAAGAGGCAGGGGAAGAACGAGAGGAAGAGGTAAGTGCATGTGTGCACTGTATTATGCATGTGTGCACTGTGGGCAGAGTTGCAGCAACAGTGACCACAGACAGCTAAAGCTTCAGATACTGGTTCTGCAGATACAGGAGTCCTACTGTGCATCTGTCAGTTATGGGAAGAGTCTCATCATTACCTTGGTTCCACTCCAGGACAACCGTTAAAGGACGGCAGTCAGAAGATTGTCCTTCTGAGGTCATTGCAAGATTGGCAGTCACCTTTAGAAGATCAAAAGTAAGTTATTCAGAATATATATGAGTCCCTGACATATTTGTTATGCTAAAGCATATTTTAACCCTTAACTGCTTCCAGGAGCTTAAATCTGTAATTGCACCATTTCTTAATAGCTGGTTCCCAATTTTATTAGAGTCTATGACTTGCAGAACAGACTCTCAGTTTGAATGGCTGGATCCATGGCTGTTCTACAGTTTCTCTCAAACTGTTGGGTAAATTCCATGGAGCAGAGAGCAGGGCTATGGCTGTTAGCCATATGCCTTGTTAGTTTTTACTAGCAGGTGTGGACAGGTCAAATTATAGGAAGAAGGACAAAGCTTGGAAAAGTTACTTTTTTGAACCACAGCTTCCAGAATTCTATAGCCTGCATAGTCACTACTCAGAGTCACTACCCGTGCTGGCTTGGGTGTTTTGGGGCTTGAAATAGGAAAAAAAGAAAAGAAAACCTTTTCAAACTCTGGGGAAAATTAAGAGACACTAATTAAATTGATCCATTACTGCATCCCATTTCATTTTAACCAAATTTAAACAAACCATGTCCTGTCTGAACCAGTCATGTCATCCAGAAATAGTATCTTAGGAGTCTACCTTTGAAATTCAAGTGCTGGATAATACCTACTGAAGCTTCAACCCAGGAAAGCCTGCTCCCGTAAGATCTCCTTTAGGAAGTAAAAGAAAGTATGCAATAGAGCTCACTAAAATATGATTTGTTGTTAAAAAGGGAAGGAAGGAAGGAAGGAAGGAAGGAAGGAAGGAAGGAAGGAAGGAAGGAAGGAAGGAAGGAAGGAAGGAAGGAAGGAAGGAGAACAAGAACAACGTGGATTTCTGGTGTCCCTATGTTAACGAGGAATTGACCAATTTGAAACAGCAATTCCAGAATTATTATAATTTTTTTAAAAACACACATTCTTTTTAAAAAATCAAAACAGTTACATCATGCTTCTATTCAGTCTTCAATATTGAAAGTGGGGTCCAGGTGCTATTATCACACTGATACCTTCCCGCCCCCATACTAATGTAAAGAAATTGAAGCAAACAGCCTCTGAAGCAAATCAGGACCACACCCACCAGAAAGACCACTGTTAACAACTGTTAACGACTAGACATGGGGACGAATATAAAAACGAAACAGGATATTCATTAAATATCCCTGATTCATCAGATATTGATTGTTTCATATTCTTGAGGTCCAGAGACCCCAACGAATATGAAGCAATGAATATAACCCTTTTATATCAATCCTTTCATTCCCTATCTGCTTATGCCACTGCGGATCAGCTGTTCCTCGGGGGCATAAGCAGAGAGGGGTTTTCCTTTCGGGCAGCTTGCTAAAGCCTTGCCAAAGGGAATCCCACCCCCTTGGGCTGGGTGATAGCTTGGGTCCCCTTTCCTCCTCTTCCTGTGCCCACATGCCATAAGAAGAGGAGGGAAGGGATCAAAGGGATCCCCCAGCTGTTGCAGGATTGCTTTGATCCCTGCTTTCCCCCATCTTGCTAGGCCCCGCGGGGCATGGCAAGAGGAGGGAAAGGGGATCAAAGCAATCCCGCAGCCGCAGCTGCACATTCCCTTTGATCCCTGCTTTCCCTCCTCTTGCCATGCCCCACGGGGCTTAGCAAGAGGAGGGGGAAAGGGATCAAAGCACTGCAGGATCACTTTGATCCCTGCCTTCCCTCTTCTTGCCATGCCCCGCATTGATCCCTTTACCCCTCCTCTTGCTAAGCCTTGCGGGGCATAGAAAGAGGAGGGAAAAGGGGGGAGAATGACCAGATGAATGATGAATTGATTCATTGTTCATCGGGTCACTGGGGGACAATTCGTGATTTGTGGGTTATCAAGTTTGATGACCCACGAACCAAGACAAGGCGCCATTTTGTCGCTTCATCCCCATCTCTATTAACGACCCATGACAATGGGTGAAGAAGAACTGCAGAAGTGGGATTTTCATTCACCCCACCCTGTCCTTTGTCCACCTAACGAGCCTATTCAGACCAGGGGGAAGTGAAACCAACGTGGAGGATATATCAGGGGTCTCCTGCCAACTCTCTTCAGACTGAAGAAACTACTTGGATGAGTAGCGAAACATTTTAACCTAATAAGAAAGAAGTCCAGTTGCCATGAGTCAACTTCCAGATAACCTCACCTGGATGACTGAGAATCTTCACAGATACAAACAGCCTCTTGTTTCGTTTGTGCCCAATTTTTCCTTGGACTGCATGCCTTTGAACAATATTTACACCTGACATCTGGACATGCAGGAAAGGGTGTTAGGTTTTGCACCTTAAACAGAGGGAAAAGTGCAATTCTGCTTTATAGAATGGGTTTAGAATGGAAGGCTTTCGATCCCTGCCAACTCTGTCGTTCTTAAAAACAGTAAAGAGTTTTGCTGCTGTGCATCTTTTTCATCTACTTCTGTCATAAACAGAGTTGAGGACACTACACTAGTACAGTGATTCCCAACCTTGTGTAACCCAGGTGATCTTGGACTGCAACTCCCAGAAATCTAGCCACAACAGCTAGTGGTGAAGTCTTCTGGGAGTTGCAGTCCAAGAACATCTGGGTTGCCCAAGGTTGGGAACCACTGCCTTAGCAGCTGACACTTTGTTATTCCCTACGCCCAGCCAGAATTTTTCAAATGTTTGCAACTAGAGTTGCAACTTTTTATGCACAGAAATGTAGCAGAGTTACAGGATCAAAGCCCTTGGGCTTTTTTATTATCATGGATAGTGATGCTATTCCCCCCAACCCCAAACTGCCTGGCTTTTCTGTTCCTTCTGAGCTTGGCTGCATTTCTTAAGTAGGTAGAGGAAGAACTACATTGTTGTGAGTTACGCTTGTTGTAATGCAAAGTAATTTGTATGAATCGTGCTAGAGCTGGTTTGCAGTCACGAATCAGCACAACTGCTTGCCGCAGGGGCGCAGTGGTGGGGAATATCATAATAAATACCTGCACTTCAAACTGTACCACTACTTAACTGGTGATATGGTGATGCTATATTGCTGCATGTCTGTCTGCTGTGAAAATTGGGTAGCCACAAAAGTACTTTTAGGGCAGATATTTCTCCATTTGAGGAGCTGCCAGAGGACAGTCCTCCTTTTAAAGGTATCCTCCATTTTATGGGATATCTGGTCCAAGTGCGATTTCAAGATAAAGAACCCTCAGGAAGAAGATTAGATCCTTGAATTTGCCCATCCATAGTTAGCAGCATAGGGGGAAAAAGACTCAGCAAGCACATAAGTCACCTTGACACTTTCTTTCCTACCTGGTAAGATTCACTGTAATTCCATTTCACTTAGAAAAAATATTTCTAATTTTGCATCTGTAGGTATGTATTAGCATATGCAATTTTATGCAAATACGCACTAATTCTTGTTCTCCTTATCAGTGATGTGTAAGTGGATACAATATGTTAGCTGGATGTATTACGCTCTTTGAGCACACAGCCACCAGAAATGGCTCAAAAGTGGGCTTTGACTTTAGCATTCACCATTTGTGGAAGGTATTATAGTGTTTCACTGGGGAAAGTGCTTACTTGGGATGCTGGCACACAACCCTGTCTTTTCTTATAATCTTCTATTCTTCCTCCAACCTAGTCTCTACTTGGTCCTAACTCCTGAGCAAAACGAGACCAAGGAGGCATTATCTATATCAGATCACCAATATCTGGCCAAACTAGCCAGCTTCTAAAGATGGGCATGAACTGCCAGTTTGGCAGTTCACACTGGTTTGTTTTTTGGCTGAACATGTGTTTGAGGGTACCAAATCCCACCTCCTCCAGCAGGTGCCCACTCAGAGGCAGCACCTAAAGGAGATGGGGCAGAGAAGCTTGGGCGCTGCCTCTGAGTAGGCACCTGCTGGAAGAGGTGGGGCTGGAAAAGTGTCAAACACCTGTTCTGCTGAAAAACAAACTGGCATTGACTGCTGAACCAGCGTTTCGTGCCCATCTCTAGTGGTTTCCAACCTTGGGTAACCAAGGTGTTCTTGGACTGCAGTTGCCAGAAGCCTTCACCAGCAGCTGTGCTGGCCAGTGTTTCTGGGAATTGCAGTCCAAAAACACCTGGGTTCCCCAAAGCTAGGAACTACTAAAGGATTCTGTGGTGTCCCATCTGTAATGCGCCTAGCTTATGAAGTCAGACTGCCAACAAAGCAAAATGAAATTTTGAGTCTATATGAGACAGAGATAACAAAGGTATCAATTGGCAAAGCCTTCTGCCTCTGCAGATAAAAGGCTGACTCCTCCCATCAGCCGGTCTGCCAATTGCCTTAAGTGAAGCCACACAGGCTTCTTTGTACGTTTGCAGCAGAAAAATGGGAAGGCTCCACATCAGCAAACTAGCAGAACACATTATGGTATCAAAATGGAAAGTTGTCTTTTTTGTAACTTGGTAGTGATCGAACAAAGATATTCCCAACCTCAAGACTTTGTTGCTATGAATGTATCCCATGGCCTGTTCATTCATTTGTTTATTTGTATTTGTGTTTCTCTGCATTTTTAGATAAGTGATGCTGGAATGCTCACTTCTGTATTTATCATATCTGTGCTTACTGAGGATCTCTGGGCAGCATTCCCTCTGTATCTCCTCCGCAGTCTTATAAAATAGACTATGATGTGGAGTCACTCAGTGTCCTGAGAGATCCTTGGTTGAGGAGGGGTAAAAACTTACATTTTTTCTGTGTTTTAAATCTAGCATGCTGCCCACAATAGCACTACCCAATGCCTTATTTCCAGTGACTTCCAGTGCTAGCACTCAAAGAGGGACTTCAGTATCTTGGACTGTCTTCATACCAGAGGTTGGCTTCTCAAAAGATATATGAACGCCTCCACGCAATCCCTCTACCAGCCTTGCTAGAACTTAGCTGTAGAAACGATGTTTTCTTAGAATGCATAACTCCCATGGAAGTACATATAATAAATATGTTAAAAGTAGATTGCAATTAAACGTGTGTAATATCTTATCCAAGTTGTGGAAAGATAAGGAAGATACAGTAGATAAGGAACTCTTAGTAGATCTCTATGTGATTTACAACTGATTAGCAAGAATCTCTGACTCCCAATAGCAACAACCAAAAGACCCCATCTATCCTAAATTGAGCTCAGTTAAGGAATGTGAATTCTCTGTAATTAACTTGCTTTTTCTCCCAAAGTACATATCTCAGCAATCAGACCTGCAAATGGAATACGTTTTTCTCTCCAGTAACTAATACAAAACGTAATATGCTGAAATGCAAGATATTTAAGTGAGGGAAAAACATGTACCATGATAAGCAGATATCTTTTACCAGTTCAAGGAGTACTCCTTCTATATATGCTTTCATCCTTTTATCTAGATTAGCTCTGGTATATGTTTTTTTGCATCAAGCTCTAGTTAGTAGATCTCAGCATTTTAGTAAATATAAAAGTTGATGCCACAACCCTAAAATCAAGTCATCCCATCTAGTGCTTACCAGTGAATAAACAGGAAGAGCCCCTGCAAAATTTGGATAAAGGAAATAGGGTTTTAGCCTATAAGGTGCAATGTTGATGAGAGAGGTAGACTGGTAGCTTTCTGTTGTTAACAACTGCCAGATATCTTCAATGCAAAAGCAGCACATGAAAACAGATTGCATCGGGCAAACTTCAGCCATGCTGCTGGATTAAAAAATAAACAGCAGCCATTTAATAATGTGTCCAAGCATGAAAAACAATTCCTCATCACCGCACATGCCTGCTCATTTTTAAGTAACAAGCTGCTCCTTCATGACATAATATATATAATTAGTTTAAAAAAATCCAGTGTAAACAAAAAACATAGATGTAATTAGGAAATGGGTTGTGTATAAACTTACATTAAAACAAACCTTTCATTCAGGAGTAAGTAGTATTTGAAGTTATCCTGAAAAGATTGTAACATCCTAAGATGTATCCTTTGCATTCCCTCTAGTCTGCATCCATTTCAAGTTATTCTTATGAAACATTTATGTAGTACATCTATGTGAGGGTGCAGCTACACACTGAGAAACACATTGATCTGCTGTGGATGTACACCTAGAAAGTTGGCTTTCCCTGGGTGAATTTGCTTTAGCTGACCAGACAGGAGGCGACAGAAAGAGGGGATTGAATCAGTGCTTATTTGTAGCATGTTAAAGCAGTTTCTACTGCAGCGCTCTGTATTTGCTCAATGCACAGCTACAGCAGAAGCTACCTTAACAAACTGCAGATAAGTGCTCATTGGCAATTTCCTTCTCTTTGTTTGTGTCTCTCTCTGTGTGTCTCTGTCTCTGTCGCTCTCTTTTCTTTTGGTCTCCTAGGCGCCTCAAAATGCCAGATGCAGGGGAGGGGTATCAGGAGACAGGTATCTAGTTGTCTCGTGTGCTCCCAGAGGCATCTGGTGGGGCCACTGTGAGATACAGGAAGCTGGACTAGATGGGCTCTTGGCCTGATCCAGCAGGGCTCTTCTTATGTTCCTTATGTTATGTAGGTGGCCCAGCACAACTTTGTTTCAATGCTGTCATCAGAGGAAGGAAGGAAGGAAGGAAGGAAGGAAGGAAGGAAGGAAGGAAGGAAGGAAGGAAGGAAGGAAGGAAGGAAGGAAGGAAGGAAGGAAGGAAGGAAGGAAGGAAGGAAGGAAATTGTTCTCATTTGAGGGCAACTGACTCCTTTTCTTCCTCTCTCCCCACCCTGCCAACTACCAGCACCTCTGCACATGCTTTTCTGCATCGGCAGAAGTGAGCACACCGTCTGAACTGATATGAATGCATTTACTGTCAAAAAACTAGAAGCCCCAGCAGTGGAAGAAAAAAGTACCAATGAGGCTGGGATTGATTTGCATTGACTTCTACATCGTGCATTCAATGGAAAATAATGCATATCTGACTGTCCCAAACCAACAGCAATTCCCGTATTATTTCTCAGTGTAGTTGTTCTCTCAGGTTAATTGTAGGAATAATGAACTAGATTGTTCTATATAATGTAATAAATGCAATGCTACATTAGCCTTTAACATGTGTTATGTCTTCAGATTTAAAACTGAAATTGGTTCAGCAAAAAGAGAGAGAGAGATGTTTCTGGTCTATTGGATACCGCCAACTCCTTTAGAACAGTGATTCCCAACCTTGGGGGCCCAGATTTTCTTGGACTGCAGTTCTCAGAAACCATGGCCAGCACAGTCAGTGGTGAAGGCTTCTGGGAATTGCAGTCTAAGAATGCCTGGGTTACCCAGGGTTGGAAACCACTGCTTTAGAAGCTGGCTAGTTTGGCCAGATGTAGATGATCTGATATTACATATAGCAGCCCAATTTTTAAACTATTTGTTTTAGCCCCACATTTTACGCCACTTTTCCCGTACTAAAGGGTTCTGGAGAACCTGGGAACTCATCTCATTTGTAACTTCCTAGTGATCCAATAAAGGTATTGCCAAACCTCAGACTTTGTACATAATCTCATTTTGAACCTAATCTCCCTCCCTCCCGTTTCTCCCATATTTTTTCTTACTTTTCAAATAAAACTAAAAATACAGGCAACAAAAAGGATTTACATAATACAAGAGGATCACTAAAGAAATAAATATACCCACTGATTATAATCCTTATTATATTGTGTAGATGCATGGGAGACAACTGAAGTAAAATAGCCTAAGGAGAAGCTAGTTTTCAAATGAAAGTGTGGCTATATAAGTTGGATAGCACAGATAAAGGGAATTGGGGTATAGTCAATCTGGAAGAAAATAAGGCCAGTACTTGTGTGGAATTTGTTCAAAAGTTTCAAGGGCTTCAAGGAACTGTAACTTTGTATGTACGCATGCATTGTGGCAGGGGCTTAGTACTAACGCAACTATTATATATCTGTAATAATATATAGTAGACCTTTGGTCTAGATGGGGGGATAGAAATCCAATAAATAAATAAATAAATAAATAAATAAATAAATATCTTTATCTCCCTTCTTCGATGCACACCTTGACATCTTACTTCACTATTGGTGTGGGGATTTGAATGTGTCCTGGCTTGCCTACCCTGCCTCCTCCAGGTGCTACTTTTGAGTGGGCACCCACCAAATATCTGTTGCAGTGGTAAACAAACTGGCACGAACTGCTGAACCAGCGTTTTGTGCCCATCTCTAAGAAGAAACAACAGGAAAAAGATATCTGTTCAGCATAAAATAAAGAGCATGTGCAAACGATGTATTTAAAACTACACAGAAGAAATGCAAAGGTGACAGGTGCCTTCAAAGAAGAATCGTTTGAAAATGAACCTGCAATTTTAGAAAGTGTGGTGAAAGCTGCTCTCAAGGCTATCAAAAATAAGTCACCAGGAATAGATGGACACTATTATAATCAAAGTGCCAAAATATACTTAAATAGTATTTCTAAGAATTTAATAGTAAATGTGTCCCATCAAGTCATTTCTGACTTCTGACAACCCTTTACAGGGTTTTCTAGGTACAGGGAACTCAGAGGTGGTGTACCATTCCCTTCTTCTGGGGGTGCCCTGGGACTGTGCCACTTGCCCAAGGTCACACAGGGTGGCTCTTTTCCCAGGAGGCACAGTGGGGAATTGAACTCCCAACCACTGACTCTACAGCCAGACACCTATCCCACTGAGCTATCCAGCCAGCTTCTGGAGAATTTAAAGACCACATAAAATGCAGATTTACTGAATATTACTAAACACATTTGACCATGAATGAGAAGAATGGAATTCACTGCCACAAGAGGTAGCGATCGCTATCCAACTTGGACGACTTTAAAGGGATTTTATAGAAATTCATGTTGACTAGTGCCATCAGGTAGCCAATATGCTCTGGTATATTAGTTACTGAGGAATATGAATTGCACACATATCGTGCTGGTGGAATTCCTGTATGCAGCTGGCTCCCACTGTCTGAAAATTGGACTGGCTAGCTATTTGGTTTGATCCAACAAGACTCTTACTATGTTTCTAAAATTGCCAGTGTGTCCATCTTCTGTGCATTTGACTTCAGTGACACAATGACTCAGACCAGACCCAGCTTTCCTCTTTTCAATTAGTTGCTTTTTAGCCTACATAGGTTAAACAAGAAAGAGTCCTGTGGTGTCTTAAAGACCAAGAAGATTTGTTTTGGGATGATCTTTCATGAACTTCGGCTCACTTCTTGATGAGATGCATATACAAAAGTATATGTCAAACCAAGCTTGTTTGTATTAAGTTATCACAAGACTCTTGATTGGCTTGGACATGACAGACTGCAGACTAATACAGCTGTCTCTGACGATAGAAAAGGAGTCTTCCTTGGTTCCTATAGTATGTAGTTGAACATTTTGAATTCCCTGCCAGTAGATGGCAGTGGAAATTGTACTCAGCTAACCAGAAAAATGAGAAACCTATCAAGCAACCAGTTTTAACCGCAAGTCCCAGACCTGTTGGCAATCCCTCAGCTCTGACTATGGTTAAAGAAAATAGCTGTCATCATAAAGCCTGTTTCTTCTTTTTCACTGTGCTTAAACTATCTTTTTGTTCATTCATATTTCAATACATTCTGATGCTCATTTACTCAAGTGATCTATCAAAATGAGAAATACTGTATTTATGCTAAAAGTTAATTTTGTATTCTGTCTTATATCCCTTTAGATGAGGCAATTGTATCATCTAGTCATGTTTTCTTTCTTTCTCACAATTTATATTGCCCTGAATATAGACCTTTCCTTCTCCCGTGTCACTCCCAGATTGTACAATGCACACCCTTCAGAGCTGCCGTCAGTTCCCACACTCACAGCTTCTAGGAAAGATATGAAATCACATCAAACTGACCTTTTAAACAGTTTAATGATTGTTATAACCATAGAATCATAGAATAACTGAGTTGGAAGGGGCCTATAAAGCCGTTGAGTCCAACCCCATGCTGAATGCAGGAATCTAAATCAAAGCAGATCTGACAGATGGTTGCCCAATTTTCTCTTGAATAATGATTATAATTGTTTTGGTTATGGTGATTATTTTAATGGTGTTATTGCTCAATATATGACGGACGGACAGAAGGAAGGAAGGAAGGAAGGAAGGAAGGAAGGAAGGAAGGAAGGAAGGAAGGAAGGAAGGAAGGAAGGAAGGAAGGAAGGAAGGAAGGAAGGCTGTGTTGATTCATAGGGAATGAATCAACATAAGGTATCGAGCCATAAGTGAAACACCGAGGTTTCTTTGCATGCAGCAAAATTACAAAGAAATGACATGCCTGATATTAACAAACCTGAAGATTAAATCATCAGTGCAGAACTAGTTCAAAGAGTCAGTTACACTCAGGAGATTTTTTTTACCTAAGTTTTGGATCTGTTTGGTTTTTGTTTGTTTTAAATGGCAATCTTTAACCCACCTGAATGCTATTTTTATTGGAAGTCTGCATTCCAGTTTCCATGAGGGAAGGAGAAAGTGTCACCTTGGCTGTAGTTAAATCCTCCCATGGGGCAATATGTTGATTGTGGAAAGAGCCTTGAACATTTGAGAAGCATGAGGATAAGGAATGTGATGAAAAGGTTCAGAATAGGTTGTGGTAAGTGAAAGAAGTCAAAAGGGTGAGCTATAGAATGAAGCTCCAGGGAAGTAATAGAAGAAATATGAGGCAAGAAAGGGCTAGTCAGAGAGGAGGTTGTGCCAAAATATATCCTTGGGAATGGATGGGACATGGGTTGTTGGCAAAAGGAGGCAGAAAAGTTTGGGAAATGTCAAGAGAGAGGATTGGGGGATGGAACAAAGTAAGCCACAGCCTGTGAAGTAAGGCCCTGAGGAAACAATTGGTTATGAACATGGGAAACCCTGCCATGAGGCTGGGTGAGCCTGTCTCCTCAGGTGGCTGAATACTGAGGTGTCCATTCTGCTGTCCTCAGTTTCATATGAGGAGGACTCCTCAGGGGCTGCTCATGAACAGGGCAGGAAGGATACCATCTCTGGAAATTTTAGGGTGAGGTGCCCCCTTTCTCAGTCCACAAGCTGCCCCTGGTTCCCCTGTATATTTATTATCCAAAATATTTTTACCCTGCCTTTCTCCATAAAAAGGACCCAAGGAACCTTAAATCATTAAAATACGATATTTAAAGCTGAAAATAATGAGTATACAAAGGCGACGTACGTCATTAAAAGACAATATGTAAAGCTAAAAACAATAAGTATACAAAAATTAACAAGGAACAAACAAATACCACTCTGAGAAATGGTAAACAAAAGTGATATTAAAAACACAGTCAATCACTTATGCATAACAATCCATCTAAAATGTATGCTCAGGCAGCCAGTCACAGAGGGAAAAGCTTGCCTGAAGTGAAAGGTCTTTGCCCACTTGCAGAAGGACAGCAAAGATGAGGCCAGTCTGGCCTCCTGTGGAAGGGAGTTCCAAAGTCTGGGAACAGCAACAGAGAAGGCCGTCTCCCATGTCCCTACCAAACACACTTGTGAAGGTGGTGGGACTGAGAGAATGGCCTCTTCTGATGATCTTAACATCCAAACAGGCTCATAATGGGAGACACAGTCTTTGAGATACCTTGGACAAGCTCCCATAATCCTGAACCTGTTCTAGTCCAATAAGTAGCTTTTTTTATTTTGCATTGTAATAAGCTAGTACAAGATAGGGCTTAGAAAAGGCTTCCTTTTAGCCCAGGATGTCCAGCATTGTCTTCACAGCATGAATGCCAAGCTTCACAACTGGTACTGAAAAATAAAAAAATCCTGCCGTCTTTACTCTCTTCCCATCTCTCCCCCCCCCCCCACCCTTTCCACATTAGAACATCTCCAGACAAAGGGATTTTTTTCAAATGCCAAGTGAGCAAAAAGAACATCAATTAGGGATCATGCCAATCCCTCTGATAATCACTGTTAGCCCAAATGGCAGACTAGAGTCTAGTTAAAGGCCAGCACAGGTGGCACATTCCAAAGAAGTATCTCATTTGGGAAACTTCTACCTGACTGGATACCACTTGCTATATGTGTTACGGTACTAAATCAGCCATGCAGGAAGCTGCCGTCTGGATACACCTTTGCTGTGAATCATAACAAATAACCTAGCGAAAGCTCCTGCACACACTTTTGTTATTATCTCTAGCAAGAGGGGGAAAAAAACATCCACAACCAAGAGCTGTGACCTTGTTATAGTTTATAATGAGTTGACGGGAAAATATTTCTGCCTGATTAAAATTCCTAACAAGCTCCTGATTATTGTAACAGCAAAGTGGCCAGTCTCCCATTTTATCCCATTTGTAGAGATGGCAGGATTGGTCATAGCAATCTATTCTCTTTTTCTTTTCTTTTTCCTTTTTACAATGCTAGAGGTAAGGGCTTTTTACTGCTGTTATCTGTATGCTCCTCACACTCCTGGGTTAATTAAATAGGCACTTGCCTTTTATATGTATCATGTCTCAGACATATTCCCACTATTTAAGGATCCATCTTGAATAATTTTCAATAAAATGTGTCCTTTTTCTTGCATACTTTCTTGACAAATCAGTGAGCTTAGACCTACAAAGGTACAGCGTAACCTAGTGGTTTCAATTTAAGGGTCTCATCGAGTTACCGACTTTTGACTTTGGCTGGTCAGCCTTTCTTTCACAGGGCTGCAGTGAAGACACTGCGAGTCGGGAGATTCATGCACATGGCCTGGAGCTCACTGGAGAGATGATGGGACACAAATATTGCTTTTATACATATTTGTTCAATCATTTGCTTTTCAGTTAATTGTGGGCTTCCGTAGTTCATGCTGCTAACTACCTACTAAGGAACTGGGGTGGTGGGGCCACGGTTCCCTCTTGGATTCCACAGGAGAAGAAATAAGACTCCCACTCATTTGACAAGTGTATCTGTAAACATCAAGAAGTAAAACAAAACAAAACAAAAACCTTGTGAAATTTGCTTTTTGAAACTGGGGAAAAGGAATGTGGTAGTAAAAAACAAGTGTGTATCACTGCCAAATGGAAATTACAATATTAAATGTTTAAAATGTAAATCCTATCATCGGAATTGGCTTGTAAAAAGAGCTAATGGGCTTTTAGTCTGGTGGGCAGACATCCATATCATAAATTGCACAATTGAAGCTCCTAGAAATGATTTTTCAGGGGGGAGACAGCCTAGTAGTATCAGATTAAGATTAATGACAATTAAAAAAAGGACCCACTGATCTTAAAGTAACTTTCGAAAGAAAGGTCTATTTGGCTGTGAAATAGAATTGGAGGAGTAGGGGAAACCATTAAGTGAGAGTTTGGAGAAATGTTCAGTCAATAAGAGCCCTGCTCAACCCTTGCAAACTCAAGGCCCTAGCTTCTTTTACTCAGTCAGTCCATCTCATGTTAAGTCTTTTCCTGCTGCTTCAGCTTTTTCTATCATTATTGTCTTTTCCAGTGAGTTTTGTCTCTTCATAATGGCCAGAATCCTCTTCAATAAGCACCACATACATTAGCTAATGATATCATCAGCCATGAATTTCAATCTTGGGAGGTGGGGGAGAGAAATTTATAACTGAAGATTAAAATCCATAGCTCATGACATCATCAGCACACATGGAGCTGTGTAGAATCCATAGAATCATAGAACAACAGAGTTGGAAGGGGACTATATGGCCATTGAGTCATATATGGCCATTGAGTCAATCTGCTGTTCGATGCAGGAATCAAAATCAAAGCAGATCTGACAGCTGGCTATCCAATTTTCTCTTGAATGCCTCCAGCATTCGAATGCTCAACACCTCCCAAGGTAATTGGTTCCATGGTTGTACTGCTCTAACCATTAAGGAGTTTTTCCTGATATTCAGTCTAAATCTGGCTTCGTTTAGCTTGAGCCCATTATTATGTGTCTTGCAGTCTGGGATGATTGAGAACAGATCCTGTCCCTCCTCTGTACCTTTCAAGTATTTCAGGTATTTGAAAGGTGCTATCATATCTCCCCTCAGTCTTCTAAACTGGGTAAACAGGATTCCAGCCACTATGTCCAAAGTACTATGTTGTTGTTTAGTCGTTTAGCATTCTTTGGCACTGCCCTTCTTTGGGATTGCGATGTAGACTGATCTTTTCCAGTCCTCTGGCCACTGTTGAGTTTTCCAAACTTGCTGGCATATTGAATGTAGCACCTTAACAGTGTCATCTTTTAAGATTTTAAATAGTTCAACTGGAATGCCATCACCTCCACTGGCCTTGTTGTTAACCATGCGTCCTAAGGCCCACTTGACTTCGCTCTCCAGGATGTCTGGCTCAAGGTCAGCAACCACACTATCTGGGTTGTCCGGGGTATCCAAATCTTTCTGGTATAATTCATCTGTGTATTCTTGCCACCTCTTCTTGATGTCTTCTGCTTCTGTTAGGTCCCTCCCAAAGTACTATAGCTTCAGTTTAATCATTTTAGCTTCTAATGATTGTTCAGGATTAATTTGATCAACAGCCTACTTATTTGTCTTTCTGGTGGTCCATGCTGGCCATAAAACTCCTTTTTGTTTTCCTTGTCAGTTTTCTTCATTGTCCAGCTCCCATGTTTGTATGCAATAATCTGGAATACTATAATATGAATGATCTTGGTCTCCAGTGACATGTCCTTACACTTAATTATCACTTCTAGCTTCTTCATTGCTGCCCTCCCAAGTGTCAGTCTTCTGATTCCTTGGTTGCAATCTCCATTTGGATTAATGATTGAACCAAGGTGTATAAAATCTTTAACAATTTCTGTTTCTTCATTGGCAACATTAAAGTTGGATAGTTCTTCTGTAGTCATGCTAATTTTTAATTTATTTAAAATATTTTTATCCCATATTTCTCCTTAAAAAGTACCCAAGACAGCTAACATCATTAAAAAGACAATATTTAAAAGCTAAAACAGTAACTATACAAATATTTAAAAAGAATTAAACAAGTATTATATTAAAAATGGTAAATAAAATCAAAACTAAAATACATGTAAAACAACAGAACACAACAATGCATTTTTAAAACCATCTCAAACCACCAGTCATTAAGGGAAAGCTTGCCTGAAGAGAAAGGTCTTTGCCTGCTTGTGGAAGGACAGCAAAGATGGAGCCAGCCTAGCTTACCATGGGAGGGCGTTCCAGAGTCTGGGTGCAGCAACAGAAAAGGCCCTCTCCCATGTCCTCACCAAGTGCACCTGTGAAGGTGATAGGACCGAGAGACAGGCCTCCCCCACATGATTTTTGTCTTCTTAATGTTCAACTAAAGCCATGCTTCTGTACTTTCTTCTTTCACTTTTACCAGTAGTCATTTCAAGTTATTGCTATTTTCTACAGGTAATATGTGGCCATCTGCATACCTTAAATTATTTGTGTTTCTTCTACTAATTTGTGCTTCTCTTTCATCTGAATCTAATGCTGCTCTTTGTAGAATATGTTCTATGATATGAGCAAACAAAGAGAGAAAATACACCCTTGTCTGACACCTTTGCCAATGCGAAACCATTCTGTCTCCATATTCCAATATAACAGTCTCTTGTCCAGCGTATAAAGCAGGACAGTAAATATTGTGATGAACTCATTTCTTTTAGAACATTCCATCGCTTTATGATCAGCACTGTGAAAGTTGCTTGTAATCTACAAAAAACCAAATTGATTTTCTTCTAAAATTCTTTGGTTTGGTCCAGTACCCAATGTATATTTCTAGTGTGATGATTAGTGCCCCTTTTATTTCTCAATCCAGCTTGAACACTGGACATTTTCTTGTAAAATCTTGAGCATCATTTTATTTGCATGGGAGATCAATGTAATGGTTCTATAGCTATTCCCTTGTTGATGTTTCAGCATCCTGATGCTAGGAGTAGTAGGGTAGCATATCACCTGTTAAAATGAAAAATGATTGATTGTCCTTCCCCCCTCCCTTGAACTTGAACTTGACCACCACCCCCAAACTTGCCCCCCCCCGTACTTCACCCCACCCACCATCCCAACCCACCACCCCTAACACCCCCCAACCCCAGGAGGAAGGCCCACCCCAAGACCCAGCCGCCATGGGAGGGAGGGGACCTGTGGCTCATAGGAGGTCATTGCCCAGCAGGCCCTAGGGAGTGTGTGGGGTGGCTGGAAAGCTTTGTAAGACTAGAGGAAGAGGCGGGATGCCCTGCTCTGAAATAGGCAGTCATTGGGGCTTGCCCGGCAAGCCCTAGGGAGCATGTGGGGTGGCTGGAAAGCTTTGACAGTGCCGGACACCCTCTGAGGGAGAAGATGGACATTTCTTCCAGCCTGCAGAACGAGGGGAGCCCAACCTTACCTCCAAAGATAGAAAGGCCTCAGCTCAAAGGTGCTTGCAACCCCAAATATGTGACGGACCAGCCCCCTTTGCCCACTAGACCCCCCACCAAGAATGGGGACGCTGACTGAACCCCCCACACTGTCAGAAGAAAATGTAGGTCTGCAAACGATATTTTTGTGTTTACAGCAAAGCCTAAGCCAGATTCCCAAAACCACAGCCAAGCCCCGAAAGCGTTACATGAGCACAGATTCTGACATTGAGAATATTCCACCAACATCATTACTACTTCTGGAAGAGCCTGAAAACTCTGAAAGGTGGCATAATATGAAAGAGCCCTTTTATACAGAGAATCTTGTAACTCCAGTAAGGAAAGCCATTTATATTTTTTTTCTTTTCCCATATTGTTGATTTGGAGTGGGTGTGTGGGATGGTTTCAAAGATTGCAAAATGTTATACATTATGCTGTTATAGGAGACAGAGATGTGTAGCGGAGATACTGAAAATCCATCTGTCCCAAAAGACAGGGGGCCACTGGAATCAACTTTGTGGGAAAAACAGGCTCAGGGCAATACCCTACTTTTTTCACAGGGATTTAACAAGACAAAAGGTCTGCCCCTTCCTGATATCCATAAAGGCCAAGGGAAAGTGAAATAGCCTTCCGAGGGAGGGAGGTTTGTTTCTTTGCAGATTAGCATCACATCAGTAGAAAATGGGTGGTTTCGAGAAGTCTCACAGTAACATCTAGACCAGCCCCATGTAAAAGGTAACGCTGCACTTCTTTTACATAAATGGGCACAGGAAGGTTTCTAGATGTTAGTTACTTACCCAATCACAGTTTTCAAGAAGCCAGGGGGCTTTGTTGTCCATAATATAGGAGGTCATACATTGTGCCAGATAGCCCACATCTCTGCTTGACAGAGTCCTATAGGAAGTCTGCAGTTTCTTAGCAAGGCATCCTCCAAATAGTAGCATTGTTAGAAGCCTTCTCCAGTTGGTTTTTCCATCTGCAAATTCATATTGCATCACTAACAGGAAGGTATTGCACACTTCAGCTGTGTTAGTGATCTCGAGATGACTTAGATGAGAGATAAATTTGTCTTCAAAGTCATTTTGAATCAAAGAAGCTATATATATTTTTAAAGGGTGAGCATTCTTGGATTAGGCATTTCATTTACAGTTTGCCCACATACAAGGATCAGATATGTACGTACAATGGTATATGTTTACTTCTCTGTGTTCTCCAGGGGCTCGCATTATGGTGCTAAAAAGGTTGAAGGAAATGTGAGGCAAGCCCTAACATGTCCTTTTCTTGCCTTCAGCTTCACAGGAATGCCCCCCTCGCTCATTTTTCCCAGGAAGGCAAATAAAGGGAGCCACTACACATACCCCTGAAAAAGATATAGGTTGGTTACATTTTCTGCTTTGATTGGGTCACTAGTACTACTTATTGTCTACCATTTCTCAGAGTGGTGTTTGTTTGTTCCTCTTTAATACGTGTATACGTACTGTCTTTTATTGATGTAAGTCATTGTTGTATACTCACTGCTTTTAGCTTTAAAATATTGTCTCACAATGATGTAAGCCATCTGGGTCCTTTTAAAGGAGAAAAATGTTGATGTATGTACTTTTTTTCTTTTTTTTTTTTTAAAGAAAGAAATAGTCTTTGAGGAAGACTTCAGGGAATCAAGCCCCGTACTTGGAAAAGTGTCCAAAGCAGCATCTACAAGTTGTTCTGAGCAGTCAGGTAAATAGGCTCCTTTACACAGCACCCACCTCAGCCCAATCACCTGGTTCAATCCTTTAGACAGGGATGCTGGTCCATTAAGCTGGAATAAGATGCTTCTCTGTTTTAGGTAACAAGCCCAATATGCAGGCTAACTCTGAAATAAAAATAGCAAAGAAAGCCTCTATGAAGACCAAGCATGTAGAATTGAAACCAGCTGCCAATGTAAAATCATGGGTGTTGTTTGTTTTCTGATTTGGGTAGTAAAGGATGATTGTAAATTGCATGGAATTTACTGTCCTGTGTTTCTTGCAAGGAATAACACAAACTCTCCCACCTTGAATGCAGTTAAAAGGAAGAGAAATGCTTCTGGAAGGTAGGCCTTAGGTTCACTTCAAGGCTATGTTAGTATATCTGTTATAGTGGGGGGGGGGGGTGAGAGAGAGAGAGAGAGAATATTACTGACAAGTGTTTCATCATTTATTTTATTTTATTTGTGTCTTTTCAGTAATATTCTCTTTTAGACCAGCTTGTGGAACCCCCTCTCAAAAGACAGTGGAAAGCATACCATGCAGAGGCAAAAAGGAGGGGCTGCTCAGGTTCTAACACCCCATCAGGACAATATAACATGAATGGGGGGAAACAATGTGCAACGCCAAAAAATAGGGGTTCTTCAGGTTCTAACACATCTGTGGGGCAATATAACACAAATGCCATGCAGACTGCTGATTTCTTTAAAATATTTGAAGTGGTCGTGCATATCATAAAGACGGTCAAAAAATGGGAACAATGTATAGTACATATGTTAGCAAATCGGCCTGAATTACAAAAGTTCTGTGACATGATTAAACCTTTTGAACATTCTTATTGTGCAAACCTAGCTCCCCACTATATACAAATAGGGAGGGGAAACCCCCAAAATAGAGGGGAAATGAAAAAAGAAAAAAGAGCATATCACAGGGAGGCAGTACTGGAAAAAATGACCTATGACCTTGGTTGTTGTTGTTTAGTCGTTAAGTCGTGTCCGACTCTTCGTGACCCCATGGACCAGAGCACGCCAGGCCCTCCTGTCTTCCACTGCCTCCCGGAGTTGGGTCAAATTCATGTTGGTAGCTTCGATGACACTGTCCAACCATCTCGTCCTCTGTCGTCCCCTTCTCCTCTTGCCTTCACACTTTCCCAACATCAGGGGCTTTTCCAGGGAGTCTTCTCTTCTCATGAGATGGCCAAAGTACTGGAGCCTCAGCTTCAGGATCTGCCCTTCCAGTGAGCACTCCAGGTTGATTTCCTTCAAAATTGATAGGTTTGTTCTCTTTGCAGTCCAGGGGACTCTCAAGAGTCTCCTCCAGCACCACAATTCAAAAGCATCAATTCTTCGGCGGTCAGCCTTCTTTATGGTCCAGCTCTCACTTCCATACATCGCTACTGGAAAAACCATAGCTTTGACTATGCGGACCTTTGTCGGCAAGGTGATGTCTCTGCTTTTTAAGATGCTGTCTAGGTTTCTCATCGCTTTCCTCCTTTGGTATGCAGGGCTAAAAAGCTACTTTCACACCAGAAAATGTGAGCAAGCACATTGTGCAAGCTCCTTCTGTACCCCCACAGGAACCCCTACAACCTACAGAACCTAGGAGTCCTGGAGTTGTAAGTAGGGACGTTTTTCAAACCTCACAAGAGGCCTCACAACACTCAAAGGCCGTGAATCGTGAAGCTGCTAGAGAGCAGTTAGAAAACCTGAAAGCATCTCCACCTCTACCTAAGACTATTGGCCGTAACAAGAAACAATTCAAAAGACAGGACTGGCTGTGTGTGAAAGAGCTTCCTATGACCCCTGCGAGACAATTAGCCAAGGAACCAGAATGGTTCACTTTCTAAAAAATACAATAATAAAAAACGAGACGGATGGATCAAACAAACGTGTCTCTTTTTTTAATTTTATGCTCAGAATTACAGTGGTAATGCTCAGTGTTTCAAATAGTGGGAGACATGCCTGAACATGTTGTGGGGTGATAGTGGTGGTGATGGGGATGGCGGTTCTTAATTACAGGTCTGTTTTACACAGCAGGAGACATGCCTGAACATGTTGAAACATGCTGCAGGGGTGACAATCTTTCTTCCTTTTTCTGTCCTTGACAAACCCTACAACCACGTGATCATTTTTGGAAACGTCTTCAGAGTACATCTTTAAAATTTGATCAAACGACAGGCCTTTTGTTCTGTTCTCTAAAAAGAACACACAGTGATAGCCGCATGTCACTGCTGAAGGGTGCTGTAGCTGTCTCTTGTGGAACATTATCTTTTCGCACTGGTGCCATAAAAAGTCAGTGACGGATTCAGGGATGCGTGGGTTGTCTGGTGCTACACCGTATGAGTCAAAAACCTCTCCAGGGCCGTTAGTTGGCAAATAGATGGCCAGTCAGTGTTCCCCAGGCATTGTGTGTGTGTGTGTGTGTGTGTGTGTGTGTGTGTGTGTGTGTGTGTGTGTGTGTGTGTGTGTGTGTGTGTGTGTGTTCACCACAACCCCCACAGGCGTTTTGGTAATAAGGCTCTTTGGTAGCAGATCTGAGGGGTAAACACCTCAAAAGTTCTTGTTTCGATGTAATACACTTAATATCTGCAGGGTATTCATCTTCACATGTAATCAAAGTGGATGTTTCTACTGTGATTAATCTCAATCATATTGTCAAAAACCCCATATATTAATAGTGGAGGGCAGAGGCAGGGCAAAATGGATCTCTGCCCTGAAGTTTCCTGTTTTGATCAGTGAATAGTGGTAAGAGCAGCCATGGTCCGGAGATAAGTCAAAGGCATACAGGGTATACCCTTGGATAAATTCATTATAGTTGATTAAAAGGGGGCAGTCCTTCATCTCTTTCCCGGTCACTTGTACTAACTGCATATACTCTTGCGCACAATTCCTGTTTCTATAATCAGGTTGTAGGGGCTTAGGGGGTTCAGAACAGGGTACTGGAGTAGATATAAAAATACAGAATATGATAGAGAACAATATATATCATTATTACTTTTGCTGATATGTTTTCTTACTAAGCTTACTTCACACTTATCTTGCCATTTTTTTTCTAAGCCCTTAAACTCTACAATTATATCTTATATTTCTTTCTTATAATTTTAACCCTCAGAAACAAGTTTTCTTGATTGCACACTAGGCTGTCGGCAGGTATGCTGAACACTTTCATCCCCACACGCTCAATGGGGTATTTGGCATTAGAAGTCAAAAGAGCCTCTGAGTGCCCTAGCTGAACCCCGGGGGATACTTTCACCTTTTTCACAAACAGGGATGCATTTAAAATATTTACTACATAATTCTCATTGGCATCTCTGCTCATCAAACAGAATGTGTTCTTGCTACGGACAAGTTTAATTTTCACAGCTACCCCATTCAGTAGCATTTTCTCCTGAAAGAACAGATGCAGTGGCCCCATCAGGTCCCATTTTCGGCTACGCGCTGTTTGTTGGGCTCTGATTTTAAAGCCTGAGTTACCATTGGCAGCTAAGATGGTGTGTTCCATAATTGGGGAGGCATCTTTATAAAACCCACCAGCTGTAAACTGCGTACTCAAGGTTTCAGCACCATAGTTCAGAATCAGCTCTATCACGGCCCTTTATGGGTAACAATTTTTGCTTTGGTTGATAAGCCTATCTCCAAGGGTAACATCGAGCTGGCTAAATAGAGATGCAACGGAGTAGTTTACTAAGGCAACTCTAGCACAATCAGCAATGTCTGATCCATCTGCTTTTGTGATCTTACATCCCACATAGAGCAGAGTGTTGTTCAAATCGATATAATCCTCACTGTTACCTGTTATGTAAAATTCTATAGGTGCATTTGCCGCTAGGCTGCCAACGGTGGTACTTCGATGTACATGCTGCTTTCAACGCTGGTTTGTGTAGGTGATAATTGAAAAAGGTCCAGTTCAGATTTGGTACATTCTTCCGAAGTGCAGTGAATGAATGCCATTTTAAAATATGTTTCTCCTGACAGGTTTAACTTTTGTCCTCCTTTCTTCTTCCATTTCCCTAACTTCTGAGGTTTCCTGTGTCTCCCTCCTGGTGTTTTTAAGCGCTTTGGGGGGTGGGGTTTCCTACTAGTTGATGAGATGCTTTTCACTTAACTCCTCCCCTTCTTTCCAAGTACATGAGACCTGATCCCTCTTGTGGGTTAATTTTTTTCATAACACGCCCCACGACATCTCCAGCAATGTTATGCACAGCTGTCTTAACATGAGGTTTAATAAACTCAAAACCTCTCCTCAAAAGAGGAACGGCCCTTCAGAAGAGACCACGAAAAATTCCTCCCAATCCTGCCCCGTACATATTTGCGGCTCCATGGAAGCCCGGGAGGCCATGGCCTGCTTGTGCATTGTAGTAATTCCTATAAACATCAAAATCTCCATAGGCTTTTAATACAACCAGTTTACTTCTTCTCTCTAGACACTGCCTTTCCTGGAGCGAATATGCAACCTCATAACTTTCCCAAAGTTGAATGGCAAGTATTTGTTCTGATCCTGTCTTTATTTCTATGGCGATTGTGTTGATGTGATTCTTGCTCATCAACATGTAGTGCGGTTTATCTGTTCTATGATATCCGTATATACGTATTAAAAAACCCGGTAAATTTCAGGGCCTATGAATCTCACTTTCCCCATAATTGGGTCACAGGTTAGTTGTATTTCTGGAGGATCCGTGACTGATTTTACTATATCATTCATGTTGTCCAGAACAGCTTGACTATCCTTGTAATATCCCTTGTGTAGCTGAAACCCCCATTTATTTACAGTGTGAGAAATGCAGAACCTGGCATTTTTAGTGATTGTGTACCAGCTATGAGGATACTGCATCTCGACTAAGCCAGCTTCCCAAACACCATTCAGATCTAAGAGTTGGGGTAGCATCGTTCTAAAGTTTGCACTTGTATTTTGGGGAAAGATGTCCTGACACGCGTTGCTGGGGAGCGTGATGTAAAAGCCACCATCACTCATATTCCTCTCTGTTCTTCTATACAGGATTGCAGACCTGAGAAGCAGGCACCCAGCTTGGAACTTGCTAGGCCAGCCCAGCCACTTCACTGAGTGGATTTTTCTTGTGCCCCTACCTTTTGTGTCCAGAATCTTTTCAATCCTGTACACCCTGTCTTCTCTGGCATTAATTTTCTGTAGTTTTTTGGGATAGAAAGTCCCTACAATGGCATCCCCTTCATAATCTGTTAACAGGTATACAGATCTCTTTGCTCTTTTGATAACCTTGTCAAGAGTATATCTGCTACAACTTTGAACATGTGACATAAACATGTACTAGCAGAAACATTTTAAGCTGATTCAAGAAAGAATGTGGCTCCCTGGAGAGAACTGGTGGAAACTTAACAGAATTCAGTGCTCTTCCTTTAACTCTAGATGCAAAACTTAAGACAGGCCAAACTTAGTTTAGAAAAATACTTTGTATTTACATATGTAACTTAAACAGCTTAGCTTCAGCATAAAAGCTTAACATAACAGTGCAACATGATAACATAACAGTATATTCATATACAGTAACTAGTTACTCACAACCCAGTATAACATGACTACTCCTATACCAGAGCAGTAAAGTAATGCTCTCACAGAGCTACCTTTATACAGAGAAAAAGCCTCTGTAATCAGCAACACGTGCCCGAGGCAACTCAAGCCTCAAACTCTGCCTGTTAACCAGCAACAGGTGTGTGCTTGCACTTTACATAGTCTTTCTTACATATTTTACTTACATGAGTACATTTTATATGTTTAAGACTTTAATTTACACTATAGTGACCTGCTCCATTACAAATATCTTGACAAACCTAATCCATTATAAATATCTCTGTGGTGAAGTTCTGTTCATATCCCTTATCAAACACCCCCTTCATTTTAGAAACCCTCACATGGTCTCCTTTTCTGAGCCTCAGAATCTCTTCTTTTGTTTTAGCATAGTCCCCATAGGTTGTTTCCCAGACTGCCAAAGCATTGTGATGATTCACATCTACTGGTGGGATGGTGGGGTGGGGTGAAGTACAGGGGGGTCATGTTTTTTGGGGGGGGTAAATGTCAAGTTCAAGTTCAAGGGGGGTCACATTCAATTTCAAGAGTGGGGGAAAAGGACAATCAATCATTTTTCATTTTAACAGGTGCTATGCTACCCTATTAATCTTGAGCATCATTTTAGTTGCACGGGAAATCAATTTAATGGTTCTATAGCTACTCCCCTGTTGATATTTCAGTATCCTGATGCTAAGTTTGAATTTCCCTTTGATTTCAGAGAACCTGTGAAAGACATCTCTTGTTTATTCCTTTACTATGAAAGGAGTAAAGGAGTACTCTAGTTTCAATTTACAATTCTTCTGTTTCTTGGCTAGTTGAAGTGAGTACTGCAAATCTTTTCATTTCATGATCTTTAAAATCTTCAGGAATGCCTTTTAAATTATGTTTTGGTACTGTGATTGTTTCAGTGTTCTTCGCCATTATTTTATTTTATTTTTTTGTATTGTATTGTATTTTAATTGGTATCTACAGCTCATAGACTGTAACGTACTTTCTTCCTAGTCTTTTTTCCTTTAATCCAGTTCCTTCATTAAGCACAGCACTATCCTATTTATCCTTTGCTCTTTTTGAGCAACCAATTAAGTATTTCCCAGCGTGGGAATCTCTTCTTCCAGTACTATTTCTTGTTTTGTTTTGGATTATCTCATCACAAAGTTATTGAGGTATTCAGAAATGGTTTACCACTGCCTTCTTCAATGAAATACTAAAAGAGTTAGCATTAGCGTCATTACTGTCACTAATGAAAGATCCTCCAAAAGTGACATCTTTCACTACTGCTGCTGTCTAGTAAGTGCCTTTCATGAGTTTCTTCAATGCCACCACCACTGGAACTATCAGTTGTCTTCTGCTGATGTGATCAATAATTCCTGAAGAGGATGGATGGATGCATCTTAGTCTGAAATCTCAGCTTTGACCACTCTTCCTTGTGTGGTCTTGCTGCTATACTGGAGTCACAACAGCCTCTAGCTTCCTGAAAGTATTGCCCTCAGTTTCCCTGACAAACTCAACACCCCTCACCATGTTAATGTCAATTGATGCACATTAGCCAAGTTAATAACCTTTATACTCCATGATCAATGGTACCAAATTAGAAATTGGTGAAAAGTACGTTTTAGTTCATTTTTTAATATAAAAATCATTAATGTCTTCATGTTTGAGAGGGGGAAAATGTGAGATGAAAAATATTTGAGCATGGGAGAAACAAAAGGGAAAGATTCATCCATCCTGGCCCTGGGCATTGACTGCTCTGCTCTTGCTTGTTCAACCCAGTGTATCTATCCAGGTTTGCGGTAGTGAACTCTTTTTCTGAGATACATCCCATCTTTCACACTTGCAGTTCATAATTCAATCTGGTCCATGCTGAGAATTCCTTTATCTGTCGGACTTAACTGGTACAAATGGAGGAGAGTGGTGTTTCAGTTTGTTTTCTGAAGAGTTTACCAACATTTAAAAATGTCTTCATATTCTGGACATTAAAAAAAAAATTGATGTTTAAAAAATACTGAACGCAGGAGATAGTAAAATGGACAAATCCTAAACCAATTAGACATTTTGGTCTGGAAGTATACTGTGGCGAATGTATTACTGCAGATCTCATTGCCACTTGATCTCCCAAGGGGTTTTGTGGCACTTCGGGAGTCAGGAATCAGAGCAGATTCTAATGTGTTTTCTCAGCAAAGGGCAGAGATGGCAGGCTCCAGGGTGCCTGCTTCTCAGCCATTGAGACATGCCAATTTCACTACCAGGATTTCAGGAGCAGGCATATGTATGTAGCTTGGGGAAAAAAACATTAAATTCTATAAATTTGTATTTGGAACATGAGGAAGGAAATATCTTTATTGCCTTCTTAGTGTCCTTTTTTTTTTTTTTTTTTGGCATTTTCCCATGGCAGCAGTGCAGCACTCCACCTCCTTTCTAAATTTACAGATGCTGTTGTTTCAGTCACAATATTCCTAATTTCAACTAAAATTATGAGGGGCACATGTTTTTGAAGGTGGCCATGGAGTTATGATGCTAATCAAAAGAGAACATGGGTTTAAAAGGTCTGAGAAACACTTCTCTAACCCATGGGCTGAATCAGGGCTGGTCCTAAAGAGTTTACAGCCTGAGGAGAAAGCCCACCTCCACCTATTTCACCTACAGCGGCTGCCTGGGCTGATAGCGTCTTGGGAGAACACATGAGGACAGGTTAGGGGTCCTGGGCAAGCCATGTGACACACACAAACTCAGACACAGACAGTGACTCCAAAACATTGTTACTGCTTGCTAACCACTCTCACCACCACCCAGCATCTGCTCCCTAAGAGCAGTTCTACTTAATTCTCCTCTCTTCATCATAAGCTGAATTGCTGAGTTGCCTGCTCTGGGACACTCCTGTCAGCAACTGTGATTTCCTATGTTTGCATCTGTCTCCAGTGCCACTAAAGCTATGTTTCTTCATTTTCCTGCAGTACCTCATGGCTGCCTAATATGCCTTATTCTTTATGATTGGCTGGAGGCATGAAGGAGGAGGCTTCCCATTGGGTTGTGCAAAAGTAAAGACAGGGACAAAATTGGAATTACTTCAGCCTAGTTCTGGCTAGCATTGGCTTCAGCTCTGACTACTAATGGCTCTATTTCAGTGGAGGCGATTGGCTCTGATCTTTCAGGGGCATTCAGTCCACTTGGATGGCTCCTGTAGAGTTCAAACTAAAACCCAGAGTGGACCCATCACTCCTGTGAAACTGGAGTCATGAGCCTCCGCTGCTCTATCTACTGTTTGATGTGTCTGAGGCAAAGCTACATCTTAGCTTAAAATGTTCATTATCACTTTGTCTAATGCCTACTCCGATCATGAGCAAACAGAAGGCCTGTCCAGTGGAGGGAATCTGGAGTGGTCTGATTCACACTTAAAAGCTTCTTATCTTCAATGCAATCTATCGTATCTCTCACTGGAGCAATCCTTCCATTCACACTGGAGATGTTTGTTCTCCTTGAGAAGGGTCCACACAGCTGGTGATCTTTTGATCACCAGTTTATTCATGAGTAAGGTTTACTCATGAGTAAGGAGGTGGCAGCAGGGGGCAGGGGCAGCAGGGCAAACTCACAGTAGCAATACCAGTTCAAGATGAAAATGGGGTTAAGGTTGGGGAGACAGAAGGCAGGTAACCCCTCTTTCTCCCCCTTTCTTCTCAGCCAGAACTCTGCTGGGGCTGCACTGCCTTGTGTGGGGCAGACCCCATGGAGTCAACATAACCCCCTTCCCTGTCTTTTCTCACAACTGTCATTCAGCAAGCCACTGTGACTTTCCTTTTTGTAATTAAATAATATAAGTGGCATATCAAAACAGCTATCCGTCAATCTCAGATGGCATACAAAGCGCACCTCCAATGTATTAGAATTGTGCTGCATCAGTTAGGGGGAAAATTAAAAAGACGAAAATAGAGGATGGGGTTTGTCCATCACAATCCACCTAATACATCACAAGGTTGTTAACTCAGATAATGCCTCCCACATCTCTATTTGGGTGTGAACTAGCCATCTGCATGGGCTACACAATGAGATAATTAGAAGCATGTTGAATTGTGCCCCCCAAAAACCAGAAGTCCTTTCACTGTGCCAGAAAGGAGCAGGATGGCTCTAAAAAAGGGATGTACGGACACCGTAATTTGGTTTGAACCAATCCATACCAAAAGTCCAAACAACAATCTCTATACCTGTCTGGACAGGCCCAGACTTCATAGAAGATGGTTTGCCACAACTTCAAAGGTAGCAGAGAATTGACAGCTGCTTCACCTGGTGATGTCTGAGAAGGCAAATGATAAAAATTAGGTGTGAGAGAGCTTCTTCCACAGAGAGCCAGCAGTCCTTAGGTTTCCTACATGGCTGTTAGCTTTAATTTTTTCCTTCATGACATCTCCTCTCAGGAACAGTTCTTTTTCTTTTAGTTCCAGCTCCTCTCTGTCTCCCTCTATGGTGCTGTCCTTGCTTAAGAGAGATTAACTCCACTGCCACCTCCTCCTAGTCTGTTCCTCTGAAGCTTATCATTTCATGCTAGGGACAGATAATCCCATCAATCATCTGGCCAACAGCCACAAAGAGGACTGATTAAGAAATTCCCTGGTCCTCCCATACACTCCAAGGTCTCTCTCTCTTTCTCTCTCTTGCTGACTATTGCCTTCTGATTGGGTGGTGTGTGTTATACTGAATTTTAATAAAACAGGAATCAAGGAAGAATACAGAAAACAATTGCCATGCAGATTGAATATCAATACGATATGTCAAATGGATGTCTGAAACATTGCCCCCCGGTGCCCAGGAAGCATACTGCATATTTTTACCAATATGCTGTGTATCCATAGGGTGGGGGGGATGCAGAATCAGACTGGTATAATGCCACACTCTAGTAATGTACCCAATGTGTTAATCATTTCTGAATTGACTTTGGAGATTGAAACAATGCACACAATACAATAATGAGGGCTGTATGAAACACATGGTTTCCCAACTGCATGGGTTCTGTTCCTACCTTTCCAATGCTATTTCCATTCCTGTCCTCCCTCTCCCTCCACCTTCCCTTCTCTCTTCCACAGTTCTCTGAGCAACACAAAGAAGTAGTTTGTGTCAGGACAAGAGGCCAGGAAATTTGAATGGGTGCTGAAAGGGGATCAGCTTAGGGATATGATTCAAGATGGGCTTGCATAGGGAAGAAAAAAAGAGGACAGACTGCCAGATGGACTGGAGGTAGCTGTCATTTGTGGAGACACACGGAACAAGCAGGGTTTGGGCAGAGCTGCCAAAGAAAGCTTCAACAGCAGTGCAGAAAACTCCAGGTTCAGTCTCTTGGTGTAACTGGAAAAGACTCACATCTGAAGCCCTGTTGTTGCTGCCAATACTGAGCTAGACAGACCAAAAGCCTGATTCTGTATGGTAAATATATTTGAAAGGTTTTAATGTTGCTCAAAAACTGTTTGACAGAAAGGTGTCTCAGCAGGACAAAAGAAATGCGGGTGGAACTCTATCTTGCTTCCAAATTATTTGCAGCACTCCTGAAAACTCCTCTATGTCTCCAGCTTTCATTTCAATGAATACCATCAGTAGAGAGACAGTTCAGCATGTTTTGGTCTTGCTGTTGTCATTGTTGTTGTTATGTGCCATCAAGTCACCCTCAACTTATGGCTACCTCATGAATGAGTGATCTCCAGAGTGTCCTGTCCTTAACAGTCTTGCTCAGCTCTTGCAAACCCAAGCCTGTGGTTCCTTTAGGGAGTCAGTCATCTCATATTTGGTCTTCCTCTTTTCCTGCTGCCTTCCACCTTTCCCAACATTATAGTCTTTTCCAGAGAATCCTGCCTTCTCATGATATGTCCAAAGTAGGACAGCCTGAGTTTCAACATTTTTTGCCTTCAGAGATAGTGTTGGCCTTGGCATCATTTATATGAGAGAGCCAGTAAGGTGCAATGATTAGAGTGCTGGACTTGGAACAGAAAGATCCATGTTCAAATTCTTGCTCTGTCACAAAGCTTATTTCGTGTTCTTTGATCACTTTGTATCTTTCAGACAAACCTGCCATACAAGATCATTTTGGGGGTGCAATGGTGAGAGGGGAACCATGTCACATATCCACCCACATTGATGGTGGATATAAATTAAAAATGAATTGCATGTTGCCATGGATAGAGGCTTCTAGTGATAGTCTCATGATATGTCTGTCTTTTTTTGCCATCAGTGTTTGCTGATGGTAAAAATACCCTACTTTTCCAGGAAAATACCACAGGAGTCTCTCACAAGTGACACACAGTCATTTGATGTTCAGGGGGGAAATGCAGAGGAAAGTGAGTCCAAATTCAGAAATCAGAGCAAAAACAAAGCATTATTTTCTTCAGTAGTTTTTTAAAATTATTTATTATATCTATTTAAAATATTTTTAACCCAGCTTTCCTCCTTAAAAAGGACCTAAGGCAGCTTACATCATTAAAAGACAATACTGAAAGCTAAAAACAGTAAGTATACAAATACCAAAAAGGGTCAAGCAAATATCACACTAAAAGACAGTAAACAAAACCTAGATGAGGACTCCCTCAGGACTTTGGTGCAGGCCCTGGTTATCTTCCAGATCGACTACTGCAATGCTCTCTACGTAGGGCTCCCCTTGAACCTGATCTGGAGACTTCAGCGGGTCCAGAATGTAGCAGCCAGACAGGTGGTTGGAGCAAGTAAATTTGACTACATCCTGTTCTGGCCCACCTTCACTGGTTGCCCATGGCGTCCCAGATCAGGTTCAAGGTTCTGACACTCACGTACAAAGCCCTCCACGTTTTGGGCCCATGTTACCTGTCGGAGCATCTTTCCTTAATGTCATCTGCCCAATCCACAAGATCATCCCAGTCGAGGCTCCTCTGGGTGGCCACCCCGAGGCAGGCCTATGAATCCTCTACAAGAGGTAGAGCCTTCTTTGTGGTGACTCCAACTTTATGGAACCAGCTTCTGGAGGAGCTCCACCTAGCCCTCTCCCTGTTGACATTTAGGAAGCAAATAAAGACATTGCTTTTCAGGGAGGCTTTCCACACCAACCCAGCTGACCACCTTCTCCCCTCTTTTTCTTTCCCCTCCTCTGCTTCCTTCCCCTCTTTTCCTCCATCTGCTCTGGGGAATTAGCTGGTGCCATCTGGTGTTTTTTTAAAGGTTATTGTTGCTGGTTTTAATGTTTTTATTTTTATTTTGTTTTCTATTATACGTGTTGTAACTCGCCCAGAATAGGGTTGTGACACTAATGGGAGCAGGGTACAAACTGAACAAATAAATAAATAAATATAAATAAAAGCAACACCAAAAACACATTCAAAGCAGTAAGGCACAACTAACCATTTAAAACCCCATCCAGGCAGCCAGTCAATTCAAGGAAAGCATGCCTAAAGAGAAAGGTCTTTGTCTCCTTGCAGAAAGACAGCAAAGATGGGGCCATGATACACCGCCCAATTTAGTTCTGAGCACTAGTCAGGCAGCTTACAGTAAAAGAAAAGAAATTCATATATGCAACATGTAATCAAACAACAAAACAACAACAAATAATAAATTACTGAGTTTGAACCCCCTCTCAGCCATTGAAACTCACTTGGGTGTGGAACTGGTAAAACCAGTCCTTAAATATCTTGCTTACCTTGAAAGCCCTATTGGGGTTGCTATTAATTGGTTCCAGGAGCTGTAAAAATGGCCTTGTGGCTACATGCAGTCACTGAAGAAAAGTGCTCTCCAGAGTTTCAAAAGAGACGTTTTCCAGCTCTTCCTGGTAGGGTAGCCATACATTGAACTTCACAGAAGACAGTCCTATATTTTAAGGGCTGTCCACTTCAAGTCTGATTTAAAAATGAGAATCAGAAGGAAATTGTTCAGGAACATAGAGGCAATCTGGGCAGTCCTCCATCCATATCCATAATGCCTTCTTCCTTGGGGCAAGGCATTGTTCATGTAGGAGTAGGTGCCCCCGCTCCCCAGACCTAACCACTGCTTTAAAAGGAAAAATGGCAATGTGGTAAAAAAAAATAAGTGTGGCTGCTAAAGATTTTCTTTGGATCTTGGAAAAATTATGAACTAGACCAATTGTTCATCAAGATGTGGGCTGGATAGAACAACTGTCCAGTGGATACACAGTTGGCTACAGAATTGTACTCAGAGGGTGATGATTAATGGCTCCTTTTCAAACTGGGTGGAAGTAACGAGTGGTGTACCCCAAGGCTCAGCCCTTGGCCCTGTGCTCTTCAACATTTTTATTAATGACCTGGATCAGGGGGTGCAGGGAATGCTAATCAAATTTGGGATGACACAAAATTGAGTTAAATAACCAATACCCTGGAATACAGAAACAAAATTCAAAATGATCTGGAAAGGCTTGTGCACTGGGCTGAAAACAACAGAATGAAATTTAACAGGGATAAGTGCAAAGTACTGCACCTCAGAAAAAGAAACTACACGTGCAGTTATAAGATGGGGGATACCTGGCTCAGCAATACTATGAGCGAGAAGGACCTTGGAATTGTTGTAGATCAGAAGCTGAATATGAGCCAACAGTGTGATGTGGCTACAAAAAAGGCAAATGCTATTTTAGGCTGCATTAACAGAAGTATAGTCTCCAAATCCCGTGAGGCACTAGTTCTTCTATAGTCGGCACTGGTTAGCCCTCATCTTGAGTTCTGTGCTGGACACTGTACTTCAAAAATGATGCTGCTAAATTACAACAAGTTCAGAGAAGGGCAACAAGGATGATCAAGGGACTGGACACCAAGCCCTATGAGGACTGGCCATGTTTAGCCTTGAGAAAAGAAGACAGAGGGGAGATATGATAGCCCTTTTCAAATACTTGAAAGGCTGTCATGCAGAGGAGGGGCAGGGTCTGCTCTCAATCATCCCAGAGTGTAGGACACACAACAGTGGGCTCAAGTTACAGGAAGCCAGATTTCGGATGAATATGAGGAAAAACTTGCTAACTGTTAGAGCAGTACAGCAATGGAATCAATTACCTCAAGAGGCAGTGAGTGCTCCAATACTGGACGTATTCAAGAGAAATTTAGACAACCAACTGGCAGCTTTTGATTTGTATTCCTGCATTGAGCAGGGGGTTGGACTCAATAGCCTTATAGGCCCTTTCCAACTTCATTGTTCTATGATTATATGAAGTATGATATTATGTGCTCTTATTATTTATTTATTTATTTATTTATTTATTTATTTATTTATTTGTTCGTTCGTTCGTTCGTTCGTTCGTTCGTTCGTTCGTTCGTTCGTTCGTTCGTTCATTCATTCATTCAACTTGTATGCCGCCCGCACTCTGCAAGAGTCTCCGGGCAGTGCTGCTGCTCTCAAAGTCTAGGGCTGTGATCTTCCCCATGTCCTCCTACCTGATATTTTTATTTTTTTATTTTTGGTTGATCTACCTGAGACAGAACCCTAGCCAATTTTGCCTGGTAACAGTAGAAATAAGGTGATTGGCTGAGGGATATGCAGGAGGTGAGCCTATCCAGAAGAGCCTGAAGGAGGAGGAGCCAAGAAGAGCTGGAGAGAAGTTAGAGAAGTTAATCTGTATCTGAAGAGGGAGTTTGTGTATTTTGGCAGTTGGGCTGTAACCTAAGAAGAGCTTATGTTGAACTCTGTTTTCTTCATCAATTGCTACTTTGTAATAAAGAACATATTGTTTTTTCATTCTTTAATCACTTGATCTAGGGCAGAGGTGTCATACTCAATTTCATCTTGGGCCGCATCGGCATTATGGTTGCCCTCAAAGGGCCAGTTGTATCTGTAAGACTATATAAATGTATATACTCTTTATCATATTAAATACAATCCTCCTCATTCGATTATTAATAATTAGTAACAATAATTGAATAATGGTTTTAGTAATAACATAAATAATAATTAGCTCTGAAAGTACAAGTCTATGATCAAAGTCTAGAAATAATGGCAAGCAGATATTCAAGTGTACAACTATTGTACAATTTACTGAAAAGTGAGTTTTAGTAATACCTATTGATGCCCGCTCCACAGCCCCACCCGTGTTTGTTTGTTTTGTTAATTATTCACGGAAGTCTCCCACCTTTCCCTCGCATTTGCCATGGCCCTCGGCCCTCATTATCACCTGGCTCCTCACTCACTTCCATAGCCAATGCGGGAGAGGAGGCAAAGATGGCCGCTGCTAGGCGACACCATCAAACAGTCCTTGCCGGGAGCCATAAGAACAGGAGTGGCAATAGTGAAGACTACATTTCCCAAGGTGCTGTATGCCGCCTGCACTTTCTGACTCTTCACTGCTTGGAATGCTGGGATTAGAAGTCCCGCTGGGTGGATTCCCAGCATCTTTGCGGAGCATTATGGGTGACCAAATAAGCGCCTGCATATTGTATGCTGCACAGTAGCAGGCAACACTGTGAGGGCCACATGAAACAGCCCAGCAGGCCAGATTCGGCCCACGGGCCTTGAGTTTGACACATGTGGTCTAGGGTGTTTATGGCTGAAGCCAAGTCCTTTAAAGGCAGGTTATTTTAAAAAGTGGCAAGTCTAGGTAGAGGCTGGTCATACCACCAAAGACTGAACCATGTGTACAGTCCCGGTGCTCCACATGGCCGTTCTTCACAATCATCATTTTAAATACCTACTAGGTTTTCAGAGTGACTCATGGCAGTAAATACATCCTCCATCTCTGAGTCAGGGCATCCTTCAAAATGTATTAATATCCACAAGTATTTCCACCTTTGCTGCAGTGAGCAGTGGTTGAGTCAGGTTTGTTTGTAAGCAAGTAATCACGAGTGCGGAAGATATTTTGGAAATCAACACTGATTTCAGAATGTGTGTGTGTGTGTGAGTGCACACACACACACATACATACATGCTAGCATTATATCACAAGATACTGGCAGGAATTTTGTATAATTTTATCTCTCTCGTCCCCAAAAAGTTGTGAAGGGCATACATGGGTTCATTCAGGCATTAATTAGATCCACATCTACGTAGCTTCAACAATGTACAGCATGGAGAGCTCCCATACTTAGAAATAAAAGTTATATCAAAGATAGTAGCCATGTAAACTTCATCTTCTGAGATGAATGTGTAGCATACCATAAACAATGGCATTTGATCCCAAAGTCCTGTGAATCCTAAACACTGGGAAAGAGACTGCAGGCTAAATATAATTTTTAGATGCTGTGGATCAATGTGGCGTTTTCCTTCATGGTGACTTGTGGTCATGTGCTAATGTATTTTACAACACCCATCATTCTTACTCTACAACATTTCCTGCCACCTTAAATATCCACATTTGATAAAATGGACTCATCATCCAGGACATCCAACCTGAGTCAGCTGCCTTATTCTGCTTCCTGATAGGGTTTTCCCTGACCCTGGCTGGCTCAACAAGACAGGCCAGCCAAGGTTTTAAACAAGTGCCACTCAAATCTTATTCTTCTGATCACTTTCCTATCCTAGCTTCAGCTGTGCCAGAGCAGAACATGGCAAGATGACAAATCATGACAATTTAGTAGTGAGTAGATGAATGTTTCCCTAGACTGAGCTGAGATACCTGAATTCATGTCACGTGTGAGTTAAACAGAATGTAACCCATGTTCTTCGGAGCTGATCCAGGTACTGAATGAGTCCCACAGCTTTACCTTGTTCCTCTAACATTTCATTTTTTGATAAATAACATGAGAGAAATGGCACTAAATACTCAACCAAGTATTTCAATGGCTATCAGATGGCACAGGGGGAAAATATACCTCCTATTAAATCTCTTCTAAGCCTGACTGCTCTGTTTGACAGGAATTGACAAGAAGTCGGGCCTCCTCTGCCACTGTTAAAAAGGTCTGAACCAGCTTTTGCTGCTACCACAGGCAACAGTGTTGATTCGATTTGCAGGATGTATGAGAAGCTGGGTTCAGTTTACAGATGTTAAATAAATATTAGTCTCTAGCTACAGTCAATATAAAAAGGTGACGAGGGAAAAGACAGTGTAGAATTATTTTTCTAAAACTGCGATCTCTGAAAATTCAGAGCACACACACAAATAATAGACGCCAGGAAATCACAAAACAGAGTGTGAAGTGATAGGGAAGGGGGGACGGCAAGGGGAGGCTGTATATTGATATTTGAAACAGGCTCTTTAAAATGGAAGATAATCACTGAAAATTATTCTGAGCTTTTCAAAGGCATAAATGACCAAACAACCTCCTGACTCTTGAATTACATTATACAGAAAGAACTTAATAGCATGCTATTATCACTTCTCCTCACTGACAGGATTTTAGCAGTGAAAAGACAAACAAAAAGTGCATTCATAATCGCAATCGGGTTCACCCCTGCAAAAAGCAGACCGCAGCTAATTTCAGGTAAGTGCTATGGTGAAGGAGTTGGGGGGGGGGGGGGAGGATCTCAGCAGCACTAATTTAACTTGGCGGTGAGGTAATTTTTGTCTTTGTCATCTACTGTTTCCATCTGAGAGGAACAGGGTTTGGCCTCTCAGAAGCACACAGAGAAGAGGGAATCAAATTGCCTTTGGGGCGCTTGATTGGGGGAGTTGCAGAGAACAGAAGTTTCAGCTGCTAGGAAATTGTTATTACCCATATTGCCCTTAGCAACAACAATTAGCCTAAATCACAGAGACCAATAACCCCTGAGGGTGTTTCAAAATATGATGCATCTATATTTGTTTGAAAATAAAGATCTTAAATGGGGCTGTGGACCTTTTCAAGATGAAAGATGTGTTTCCAGGCCAGCTCAAATGTTCTGGGGTGGAGGAGACCTCAGATTTTTACCTCTTTCCCCACACAGGGCTTTCCCCTCTAGAACTATTTAATCTTTAACCCCTTTTTCTCAAGGGATGTTTACTTTTCTTCTGTTTACTTCACTACTGTTGCTTCAGCACTATTTTTGTTTCATGTGTAAACTTCTCAAGAGCAACCCTGCTTGGTCAGAGAGTCTGGACCAGGCTCCCTCCCCTTTTTGCAGAATCATAGAATAATGGAGTTGAAAGGAGCCTATTGTCAGGATTTTGTTCTTTTGGTGAACGGGGAGTTAAATTTAATATTGTAATGAAACTGCAAAGTCAGGAATGTAAAGTAAAAGCCAATGTAATGACCAACAGCATACAGGTGTAACAAGATGATGTAATGCATGTTTGTTAAGCAAGACCAGCTGTAATGGTGAAATGTGATAGGTTGTTCTGGGTATAAATGTAACAGAGACAGAACAGACCTTTGCCACTTAGCTGTGAGTCTAGTGGTCATTTTGCTTCTATGTCATTATTGCTCTGAATGTTGTTATGCCAAATGCATATTGCTTTGTATGTATGTATATATGTATAGCCATATCTAATATACTATATTGTAAATACTAAGAACTCTCTCATGTCATTTTCTCCCATCTAAGTCTCTTACTTTGCTATTTAAGTGGGAAGAATGGAAGCAGTTTGATAAAAGGCTCTGTATAACTAGTGTCCTTAATCTCAAGGCTTGTTTTTCATAACAGAGTGCTTTTGCCAAGCTTCCCATTCAACCTGACTCTAAGAGTTTTCTTGAGGCCAGGCCTCATTTAGACTCTGGAGTTTTGGCCCCCACACCAACACCTATGAGGCCATCAAGTCCAATACCCTGTTCAGAGCAGGACCCCTTGCTCACTGCTGCTGCTTTTTCTTTTTTTCTGGAGGAAAAAATGTCCAGTTGGAAATGGGTAGATATGTCATTAGAGAACTAGAGAAAAAATTAGACAGGCTATTCAGATCTGTTTATTAAGAAATAAACGAAAGCCGGTGTTGCAAAGTGCTTGATTTCCATGCTTGAATCATACTGCCCAAACTATATTAAAACAATTTATTCCTTTTTAGCCAGAATGTCTGCTTCTGCATCTTCATCAGTACTGTGCACAAGTGCACAAGTTCTATTGACTGCAGTGTAACAGACATTAAATACTGTTTCCCAACCAGGAGGTCAGGACCCCCAAGGGGACTGCAAATCATTTTCTAGGGGATTGCAGGTCACCTTATATGTGTTGTAACCCTTGTTAAAGAATTTATTCTTTGACCTTTCAGAATCTGATATTAGTGTGTATGTGTATGTATGGGAAACAGGCTCTTTGGGGGAGAAAGAGGCCTCTATTTTCCAAGAAGGGATGACCTAAGCATTCGAAATCCTCAACCTGAATGGACTAATCTGTCAGTTTCACTTTCTCCCACCTTTGAATGCTGTCAATTTCTTTGCATTTTCTGAAGTTTTTTACCCCCTTTCATTCAACCACCCAATTGCATCCTCCCACACTTCTGAGGGAATGACAGGATCCAGAAACATGGAATGATAGAGCACAAGATTGAGGGCAGAAACTATGGACAAAGACTTGTTCAGGCTACTAACTAATAAATCACTCACTGCTGGGTATCACACCCTCACTGGAGAGTGTCATAGGATCAACAGAAGCTTTTTAGACCATTGATCTAAAAAGCTCAATACTGCCTATTCATACTGATGCTGTCCTTCCAGATTTTCAGGTACTACTTGGAAATGTCAAAGATTGGGCCTTCTCCATGCAATGTGGGTGCTGCTGTGCCACTGAAATATGGTTCTTTTTGAATCAGGATGATCTGGGATCCAGTATAAGGGCCTGTTGGGTCTGCATTAGTCACTTTTTAGCGTGCAACAGTAACTCACTACAGGCTACAGAGTGGAGGAGGGAGTAGTATCGCTTTCCAGAGTCCCAGCATTGGGATCCCACATACATATGTACATACCACCATGTACCAGCACATGAATTCTTCCTAACCTGGCTAATCTATAAACAACTTGCCCATTGGGTTTCTGACACTCTTTGCCACTGACTCTGCTTCCCATTAATCTATGCTCGTCTCTCTGTTCCGTAAGACTGGTGTTCTCTAGGTTGCAGCTGATGTATGATATCGAGACTTCCACCTTGGATAAGTCCCTGAAAGCACTCGGGCCACAATCCAACAGACAGTTAAGTATGCTTAAGCTCATTGATTTTGATGGGGTTAAGTATACTTAATTCTAAGTTGGATTGTGGCCTTGGTTTTCATTAAGCTGCTCGGCTGACATAGAACATGACAGCTGGTCTCCCATCAGGATTTAGTCTCTAGGAGTACATTACTTCGGTGTCCTGTTAGCTACACTGCTTTCTTTTCTTTTCTTTTTTTCTTTTCTTTTTTTTTTTTTGCCAGTGGAGAATATAAATTAAAAACAACACATCAGTTAAAACTATATTAAAGCCCACTTCTGCGTTTTCTTTAGTATTATGCTGAAGAGTGTAGGTGGGGTATTCTCTGACCTTCCTAGATTATTCCTCCCCCAAGTAAGGCGGTTGGTGCTCTCTAGAAAAAGAAATGTGACAGTAGGCTAGGGATTGATTGCCAATCTGTAGTAGATCCTTTCCTAGAGTCTCTCTCCTTTCAAAAGTACATGTTAAAGAAGCAAATAATTCCTTCTTAGCAAGATTACACGGCTGGTTTATTGTACGTTAGCATCTTGCCCACAGCTAACAAAAACACAATGCTTTCTTTATTGACTTTTACCACTCTAGGCTAAGCTAAAACTGGCTACCACCCTCCTACTGGCCCATCTGGCTTGTTAAAATATATCAAAGATGCATTGATACACCAAAATAAATCCCAGCCTACAGAGCCTTGGTATTATCTCCCTTTGAGTTCCTTTTTTTTTCTTTTTTCTTTTTCTTTTTATTTGTACAAAGATGAACATTTCTCTACAGATTTCTCAACCAAGGGAAGCTAAGGCAGTGGAATTCTTCTGCCAGAGAGAGAGAGAGAGAGAGAGACTTCCTTATATGTACTAAATGCCAAGAGATTCTTTCAGCCTTATCAATGTGATGGATTGTTTTAAGGCACATTGAAGGACAAGATAGTGATAACAATGGCCACAATTACTATTTTTTCCATAATTTCTTCAACAGCAGTAATATATTCCTGTGCTCCTGGCATACAGCTTTATCTCACAGAAACCATTTAGCAATCATTTCAATCCTCAGTTTATTAAAGTTGAAGACACCATTCGGGTGTCAGCTGGCACGAGGCGAGTAGCTCTGCAGGACTTAGCGCCTCACCGCAAGCCGTTCCAATGGGCACCCATCCTCAAAAAGAAACCAATTATTTCAACCGATCACAGTCTGGGAAACTGTGGGTACATGAGCAAGAAACATTTAATACACAGTTTGCAAGTGAAATGTGTCCTGGCTCACTCTTCCATATACAAAGGCCCCTTTAGCCCAATCAGGGAAGACAGCATGTAGCTCAAATGAACTTAAAAAGTACAGTCCTGATCTGGGGATCTTTTTGACTGCCAGAGACATACAAGATGGAGCACTTGAAAAGAGGTTTGAGGGTTATAATTGTCAAATGGACTGGTACTCATTTTCATCTGTCCTCATTATAAAAAAGCCTTCCCCATCTATAATGTCTAATGAATAGATGCTTGAATCAGTTAAGTTTTCTGAAAGCCAACAACAAGCTGGCCTTGAAAGGGACTTCATGTCAGAGCTCACACCAGAAATTTTTACATGTCAACAACAACAACAACACATTGTCAAGTCAATTCTGACATATGGTGACCCTTTTCAAGGTATTCCATGTATACTTAGAATTGGTTTACAATTCTCCTCTTCTAGGGCCACTCTGGGACTGTGCAGCTTGCCCAAGACTACATAGGCTGGTTCCAGTCCTGGGACACATTGTGGTAAAGCAGACTCCAAATCTCTAACCTAACTAACTGAGCTATCGAGTCAGCTTCATCAATGAAGCAAGCCCTAAATTTGAGGCTTTAATGAAGCTAAACTGGGGGTGGGCAAAGTGCACTCCAGGAACTGTATGAGGGCTCTATGCAGTATAGTCCCCCCTACTTCTAAGCCGAAGCTTATAAAGGTAGAATTTGGAAGTAGTAGTTGGTTCTTACTGATCATATGACTCTAGAGCTAGGATGATTCTGCCTTGAGTTTTGCCTCTTGCCTTAAGGTCTGCAATTTAATCCCCTGCTCTTCATTATTCTGATGACACAGTGTATAAATGTTGAAAAGCTGTTGTCTGATGTTTGATCTGAACCCTACAGTACAAAGAGCAATGCAGCTTCTACAGTGTGATATGGTACAGTCAGCCATAAAAGCCACTTGTTTAATTTTACAATTGTACAATCGTACAGCTGGATCATTTGGGCATAGACACGCCTCTGATTCCTTTGTACCAGCCACTTCCCAGTCTATAATCCATGACAGCTCCATCATCATAGTGAAGTGGACATCTGACTTCGCCAAAAGCAAAAGCTGCCATTTATAATTGCCTTTATTCAGCACACATTTACGTTTGCAATTTCTAATCAAAGTGAATCAGTAAAATGGCCATTCAAAAGATGCTGGGAACACCTATGGGCTGAAGAGAAAAAGACCCTCCACCAACCAAAGAGATGCACACATCAGACCTAAGAGAATCAAACGAAGCAAGCCTCATTGCTTAGAAAAGGTGCTTTTAGAGCTTACTTGATCTAATTTTTACAGAGTGAAACTAAATGCTGTAATTACTGGCAAATTGTAAAAGTCAACAATTTCCTTTCTTGCTATAATCTAGGATTTCACATTTGGGGTGCAAGGTATAATACAAGGTGTGATGCATGTGAATCCCTGGGGCCACATGCAGCTCCTGAGGCTGAAGTGTTTAATACTACAAAATACATGTTTCTCAAACTTCTAGCCACTTCTGGTTTCTTTTATTTTCTTTTTCTTCATTTTTTCATACACTTGGCAGCCAGTGGATGATACTAGTGGCAGAAAATTGGGCACAAAAGCTGAAAACTGCCTATCCATGGTACAATTGATTATTGAATGTGATTGGCAATCTAAACCTTCAATCACAAACTCAAGTTGCTCCTTGATGAATTAATGGCACTGATAAGTAACATGTGAAAAACTTGGAATTCTTAGAATCGATCTTATCATATGTGAATACACTGGGCTCCTTCAACTTCCTCTGTCAGTTTTGAATAAAAAATACATGTAAATAGGAGTTTCCACTTTGGTTCACATCCAAATTTGACAGATAATTTCACATTATGTGAGCAAAAATAAAAAATAAAAACAAACATGATTGCTGTTGACGTTATATCTCACTGGTAACCTATAGTTTGGAGGGGAAAAAACTGTAATGTGGCATCATCACAATTGACATCCCCTGGCCCTCTGCTTCCCTTTATTGACTTCTGCTTGTTTGTGATTGGAAAGTGCTGCTGTAATGATGTTACAGCATATATTTATGCCAGAGGCAAAAATCAGGGGTAGCACTGGGGAAGGCAATGTGGATTGGTTGTGCTCATGGTCTGAATCAAATTGGCAGTCCCAATTAGCACAGATCTACTGAATCAGTGGGATTTACATAAGTGTTGACTCACCGTGCAGCAATTGATTCAGTGGGTCTAACTCTACTTGGGAGCAGCCATTAGATTTAGATCCAACTACATGTATGCCAGGGCCTCAGAAATATGCAGCAATTTTTTCCGACCTGTTGCTTTCCAGATGGGAGGAGTTAAGAGTCCAGCATATTTGGTGGGCATTAGTTTGGAGAAAGTTATTGTGAATTATTCAACACTTAAAGGAAACTCTTCCTTCAGTATTTCTCAAATGAGCATTTTAATGTACTTAACTCTATTCAAATGTTAAATTCATTTATTAAATTAACTATAACTCCCTTGATAAATATTGCACACATTACAAAGTAAAATAGATTTTTAAAAATCCAAAATGCCCTTATTTCCAGATATTATGCTTGCTTTTAGAAATATTGGAACTTAACCAAAAATAAAATCATCACATTGGGATAAGGACGATAGCAAATATCATTGACCACAGGCAGTTAGTTGTAGACCACTTGACTCATGCATAGTTATCGCCCACAAATTTTGTGGTTTCTAGAGGGGAGGCTTATGCAAAGGCATCCACAAAATATTTGCAAATAAAATGACTTGCGTGGTATTATGCATATCGGACCTGATGCTATCGTGAAGTGAAATTTGATGAGAGAAGAGAGCACAGCTTGGAGGAGTAAGTTTGTGACAAACAGCTACACAGGAGTTGCCTCCTGCCTTCTTGTACATCTGCATATGACCCACTTTGTCACCTCCCATTAAGAAGAGCAGCTGAAAAGAGTCACCTAACACAGATAACAAGCCATGGTTCACACTGGGAGGAGAGGGGAGGATTGCCAGCCATCGCATACCTTGCCCCCACCCCCAGTCTATCTGCATTGAAGAGAAATGAACACACAGTTGGCAGAGAAGGGCATCCTCCTTGACCTTGATTATACAGCAACTTAGCAGATACCTTACACATTCCAGCAATTCTCAGATTATCCAGCTCTGGAAGATCCTTGATTCACAAGAGCCAGAAAATAAAGGCTGGCTCTAGTCTTCATTTCCTAGATCACATAACCATCATGCTTTTTTATTTGACAGCTCATCATTCTGGTAAGGTTCCCCTTGACATTTAGTCCAGTCGTGTCCGACTCTAGGGCACGGTGCTCATCCCCATCTCCAAGCCCGAGAGCCAGCGTTTGTCCATAGACAGTTTCCATGGTCATGTGGCCAGCGCGACTAGACATGGAACGCCGTTACCTTCCCACCGTGGTGGTACCTATTTATCTACTTGCATTTTTACATGCTTTCGAACTGCTAGGTTGGCAGGAGTTGGGACAAGCGACGGGAGCTCACTCCGTCGCGTGGATTCAAACTGCTGATCTTTCGACCTTGCAGCCCAGAGGCTTCTGCGGTTTAACCCACAGAGCCACCACATCCCCTTCATCATTCTGACAAAACCGACAACCTCTGTTGTCTACAGATATGCACAGGGGAGGGGAGATGAAGAAGTTGCATAAAAGGCAGAGAAAAACAAAGCTAGGAAGCTCTGTAACACCGTGGAAATCCTTGGAAAAGAACGTGGATAGGGAGTGCAGTGTTAAGAAAGCGCAGTAGCCTATGAGGTGCAGAATCCATGAAAGTGCCAGATCTGTTTTGTCTACTGGACCCTCTCTATGCTTTTTTTTAAAAAAGAGGAAGAAAAATAAAAAGAGAAAGTGCAAATGGATAGATCTTGGGCCGAAGCATTAACACATGTAAATCAAACTCTCTGCTCGATATTTACTCCAAAGAGCTGTTCTGTTCTTCTGTTCTCCTTCTCAAATGCCCTTTTCCTTTCTCCCTATTGGTGAATGAGTATCTGTTGCTGTCTGCAGGACCCACGCGAGTCCTTGTGCTGCTTTTCAAATAGACTTCACTTCATGTTTGGAATGCCAACCAAGTTATTATTGCTTTGGACATTGCAACATTGCAGCAAATCAGCCAACATTAATTCCCTTCGCCACGGACAGAAGCAGAATGGTAATTACCACCTCAAGCAGCTAACACGGAAGGATTAGGGATTAGACAAAGCAAAGGGCATTTGGCCCTTTCAGGTTTACTTTGTCTCCTGCTGTACAACGCTCATCATGTATATTGACTACCGTGGGGTATCTTTAAAGGAGCAGTGGAAATGATGTGGCTGCTGCGGGTATCGCTGCGGCTTGTGGCACAGCCTTATGAGAACTGCATGCATCCTATGAAATATGAACATCTGTGCTCTTGCATTGCTTCTATTCATTCAAATGAGCGTGCATGAAATTGCAGGTGAATTGTGCCCATTTCCTAAACTGCTACTGCAGATATGTGAGAAGGAAGGTATTTATTGCAACAGTGCCAATTTTCATACAGCAGAAGCTAGGAATGTGTAGAGTTTATTCCTTGTTATACCAGTTGTCTATCTAGCCCAGGAGATTCTCTGAACTTGGAGGCCATCAAGATGTTTCCCATCACTAGTACCCATTCCTTTTAACGGAAGATGCCAGAGACCTTCTATATGCAAAGCATGTGCTCCACCATAGAATTATGGCCTCTTCCTCATTAAGGGCCAAATTAGACATGACATTAAATGTGTCTTTGCCTTTGATGTGCATATTTTTAAACAGATGCAAAAAGCAGCTCCTGGGAGATTTTCAGCCAGTGCAAATAGTTGTGTCAGAATGGGCTTTGTATTTGAAGGAGAGAGAAGTATTAAACCATAGTGATCCTAATAATGATCAGACCTCCTGTCCCTTCCCTATTTTTTAAAACATGCTGGTTAAATGCAAGGAGGCATTTAATGGCATATCGAGTTTGGTCCTAGCTTTAACATTACATCTGTAAGGTCAACAATATTTTCTAGGACCTAGGGTTCCAAAGTTTCAATTGCGAAAACATTCAATCATTTAAAAAGTGAGGAGCTGTGCTGTACTGTTTTTGCTCCAAAAATGCAACAGAGGAGAGAAAGATCTGCTTTGGCCTAACTCTTTTTCTCCCTTGCCATCCCATTGTTCTTGAGGCTGGGGGATTGCGCAATTTATTCTCTTAGAGCAAAAAAAGGTCAGAAGAAACAAGGGACAACGGTGACCTGCAAGTTCTATGTCTGTTTGTGAGAGGATGGAATGGTACAAACAGACAATAAATTAATGGCCTTACCCTGAGCAATATCATTGGTCTGCATGACCACGACGAGGATAACAACTTTCACAGACACTGCTACATACAGTACATACAGCCTTTAGGCCATGTGCATGTGGTCCCCAGCAACTCTGGTGCCCTTTAGCACCTCATACCCCAATTTAAGAAAGAGAGGGAGGGAGGGACATTATGTGAAACAATATACTGGCCGAGTTCTTCAGACCCTCCTGTTCTCATTGGCAACAATGAAATGCCAACCCTCACAACTATCAGCTTAATAACTGTAAAGTAAGAACTGATACGGAAGAACTTACACTTTACAGGAATGTACATACATTGTATCTGAAAATGGACTCATACTTTCCTCTTTCTGTCCCTTCCTGCAAAACATGTTATAATTTTATCTCAAAATTGTATTTTGTATCAGTTTGTTAATGCTACAAATGAACCTGATTTTTTAAAATTGGCTTTAAAAGGCCCCTTGTGCCCTCAAGAGAATACAATCCAGATGGGCAATTTTTCTCTGTTTTGATGGCCTGCCAGCAACATTTCCTCTACAAAATATATTAAACCCGATGCTACCATTAAGGGGGGGGGGGGGGAGATGCAGCCACTTCAAGCTGCAGACCTGGAGTGAGATGAAGGAGCAGGAAAATGTTACTTATTAGAATTTTAGAAAAATTATTTTTGTGCTTATACTATCAAATGAGATGGAAGTGTTTGTAAGGTTTTCTGCCTCAGGTGCCACCATAACTCCAGGACTAGCTTAGAGTCCTATAGAGGTTGACTTTGGGAGGGAGGGCACAATTTCTTCTTCTTCCTTGGACAGAAAAATGTCTGGGACCAGCCTTCAAATACTCTGTACTGCAGAAATAAGTAAGTAAATAAGTAAGCAAGCAGGCAAGCTTTAGAAGCCTGTCAAATGCACAGTAAGAGCTTATCTAGCCTATACTGAAGGTGTGCCCCAAACACGTTAATATCTACATAACAAATGAGCAAGTAGTATAGGCCTGCCTTATCGTTGGGCAGGGTGAGGCAGCTGCCCTTGGTTGATGATGCAGAGATTACATGGAGCAGTGGTGGGGTGTTGGAGAACAGAGCTGTGTACACCATGCAATATATCTCTCCCCCGCTTGTCAACTCACCTGCTGTTCTCAGTCAAGGTGGAGGATCACTGCATTGTCAAAAGGAGATTCAGCCATCAATTGGGTTGTCTGGCTTCCATGCATAGAAGGAAGGAGATATTTTCTGCTCCTTCACCTCTAATAGCAAATGTCTTGGGCCTGTCTTGTAACATTTTTGCCATCAGTCATGAAGTCACTTCTGATTCACTGCCACCCTATGAATTAATGACCTCCAGAAGGTCCCCTATACCATGTCAGGTCTTCCTCTTTTCCTAGTGTCTTCCATTTTTCTTACCATTATTTTTTTCCCAGTGAGTATTGTTTTCCCACAATATGTCCAAAGTAAAATAGCCTTAACATGGTTGTTTGAGTGTCTTGTGAAGGATCAAGCTTGATTTGCCCTGGAATCTATTTCTTTGTCTTTTTCATGGTCCATGGTACCTGTAAACTTTTCGTCCAACATAATATTTTGAGGGAATCAATATTTTTCCTGTCACATTTCTTCATTCTCCAGTTTTTATATTTGCACATAGCAACTGGGAATACTATAGTATGGATAATTTTGGTCTTGGTCTTCTGTGACATACCATCATACTTAAGAATCTTCTCTCATTCCTTCATAGTTTCCTTCCAAACCTCAGTCATTAACAAGTCTGATTCCTTCACTGTCAGCATTAAAGTAGGACCCCCTTATCTGTGGGATCAGTATCTGCTGATTCACTTATCCATGGTCTCAAAATACTAAAATTATTAAAAGAAAAATCCCTAATATACTTTTGTCTTAAAGTACAACTATAATCCTGTTTTTGCACTTTCTTCTGTTCCCAGTCTTGCTTTCTCTCCCCAGTCCCCCCTTCTCATGCCTCTAGCTTTTTGGCATGCTGATGTTCTACAGGTGCAACACACATATAACCACCTTAGTGCTGAGCCAGTGAGCCTTAGCAGCAGTTGGACATGAACCTAGCGGTTCGAAAGCATGCAAATGCAAGTAGATAAATAGGGACCACCTCGGTGGGAAGGTAACAGCGTTCCGTGTCTAAGTCGCACTGGCCATGTGACCACGGAAGATTGTCTTTGGACAAACGCTGGCTCTATGGCTTGGAAATGGGGATGAGCACCGCCCCCTAGAGTCGAACACGACTGGACAAATTGTCAAGGGGAACCTTTACCTTTACCTTTACCCAGGCTTTAGTCACGACACACATGAAGATCAAAGTATCTTGACCTCAGATTTGTCTCTTTGGCTGGAGACCAAGGCAGCACAACAGTTTCTTAAGCCCTGACTTTGAGATTTGACTACAGACCATTTATTTGTCTCTTTCCCTGTAATTTAACTGCAAGAATAGGTGATACCTTTATAGGCCACTAATAAGAAATTAAAAGTCATACACTGTGTGAACTTTCGTGGGTAAATCCCACTTCTTCAAAGCATGTACCAAAGTCCAAACATTACCGCTGAGTAATTAGGCAGTTACTGCTGAGGCAACTATGGGTTGGATTTCACCCTCCATGTTTCTGCTTGGCCAAGAAAGGAGGGGTGGGGCAGAAAACCCATGTCCTCCATCTGGGAATTGGGATATAATGTAGTAAACCCACTAGGTATAGCCAATTGGGGTCAGATTAAAGTAAAAAGAATATTACCTAGTGGTTGCAATCCTGCTCTGCTGGCGTTGAGAGTCCATGTGCCTTGTTGTTGGTACGAGGGGGGTGGAGGCTCTTTCTGGGTATCCTCACAGTTCCATTGAAATAAAAGGGGTTAGCCATGTAGCCATTACAAAATACAAATGCAAGAACAGGCAATACCTTTATAGGCCACTAATAAAAAATAAAAAGTCATACAGTATGCGAGATTTTGTGATAAATCCCACTTCTTCAATGCAAGTCCATGGCAAGATGGGATTTGCCAGGGGGTTATTCTTAGCTATAAAGTTCTTGGCAAGATGAATTTCGCCAGGCACCTCTGTCTGTGATTTGAGGTTATATTTTGCCCATGGGTCTTTTTTTTCTACAGCTTTACAAGGCAGAAAAACAAAACGCTGCCTGAAATCTTGTTGGGCAGCTCCATGTGCACTACAAGTATGAAGCCAGTAGCAGCAAATTGCTGCTGATTGACGGCTGCTTATGGCAATTTCAGGGTGAATAGGATTTTATTGCATTTTGTATGAGTTGCATGCACCCTGAAACTGTCTTAAATCAGATGTGATTTGCCGTTACGCTGCTGCCATCATCTCTGTTGTGCATATGGAGCTGTGCAACAGGATTTCAACCACTGTCTTGTTTTATGTGTGGTGCGCAAAGCCTCAGGACGGCATGGAGCCACTCTGCAAACACTCTCACACACCCCAGGACCTTGATCTCCTCACAGAAAGGGTGGGCACAATTAAGGTTTATTCAAATTTCCAACTAGAAGAGAGTGCATAAAGAAAATTATTAATTTCAGATCACAGGAACTCTGGCTCATTCACTGAAATTGACTGGCAGTAAGTTCAGAACAAGCAAAAGGAAGGAGCACTTCACATAATTAATTTATGGAATACATTGCCATGTGTCGTGGCTGAGGCCACTAGTTAGATGAATTTCAAAAATGGGTACTGACCGAAGAACAGAAGTCATGTGTGATATGAATGGTTTATTGTCTAATAAACAAGTGCCTTCAACAATTCACAAAGCTTGACTTAAAATATCTCGTAAACAAGCTCCTTATGGATATAGTATATTGGTGGAGCCATTCCCCATGTTCCTTTCCTAAAGAACACAAGATGGTTAGAATGTATTAACTTATGACATTTCCTGTGTTTGACTGCCGGAATTTTAATAGTGTCAAAAAAAGGCAATCAGCTAACCTATGGATAGAAACAGAATGGCTGAACCAGGCTTGGCATGTAACTACTATGTCTGAATTAATAGAAACAGTATGCCTAGAAGAAGGAAGACAGAAGAAAGAGAGAGAAAATAGAAACTTCCAGTGTTCCTGGGCTTCATTTATTGAATAGAAGGGTTTTTTAAAAATAAAAATGGTATTGATATAATTATAATGCATTTTGCTGCTAATGTAATTTTATAAGCATTCTCTTTCATGCTTAATCAGTTAATATATGGTGGCAAATATAAGCTGGGTAGGTGATTTTGCAAGTCCTGCATGTTGTGAATATTTATAATTGTTTAAATAATGCCTCATGCATTTGAAAGAGTTCAACTTCAGGCCCTATGATCCTGAAGAAGAAATGCCCTAAGGCAGCCCCTGCAGACATCAAATGAGACCATGGCTCTTTGAAGTGGAACAGAGAGCATCTCCACGTGTTTCCCCGTTAAAAATATAGCAGATCAGGCTGGAGAATTGTAAAAGAGAAATTTTACAATGTTCATGCACGGGGCAAAACTTCAATTGTTCCACACAAGTCACAACCCTGTTTTCTTTTCTTTTTCTTGAAAGAACATGGAAACAATAACAAAATAGTACATGTCTTTCACTAGAAATGTATAATTTGATATGGTACCTTCACACCATTGTAATCTACATCACATTAGAATATTGCACCAAAGATTGACATGGGAGGTTGGTGGAAAATAAGTATTTTCATTATTAACATTTAAAAAAATCCTATGTGTTTTTTAAAAAGTCACTTTGGGAATGTGGTTGTTCAAATAATCTGAAGTGTGTTAATTTTTCCATTAGGACAGTATGCCACATTTTGTTTCTCCGTGCATGTAAATATCAATTACAAGTTCCCTTCCAGTTTGTGGCAATTTCCAAACATGCTGTCATACAGAAAACGATAATGAATTAGTTGTTCATTATTGCCTGAAAATAAAGACAGAACAGCCAGATCTGATGACCTTACAATTTTTGCCCTCTGACTAATTCTGTTTCTGTAAAAGGTCTAGACCAGAGTAACTGGATTGGAGGACACGTCCACCACATATGAAAATACATACCAATATTCCCACATTTCCTCCTACAAGTTGTATGCACCTGATATAACTTAAACGGAGTGGTGTAAAACACCACCTGTGCGGAAGCTTAATAGGATGCCCTGGAGGACTGGGAAAGGGGAGGCTTCAAGGAGAGAGAGAAATGAGTGAGCATTATATCCCTTCTTCTTTAACCAGCAGCATTCACCATCTTCCACTTGATCAGAAGACTTCCCTGGATTAAAGAGCTGTTTCTTCCATGGAAAGCTAAATTAGAATCCATTTCCTAGAGTGTGACAAAGACGGATGAATATTAGTCTATATTCTATGGCTCCTGCTTGTAAAGGGCCAGCATGAAGCATTCTTTAAAATAATAATAGTAACAGCCGCAGCAAAAGTAATATCAGTAATTAGGCAAGAAAGCAAAGAGACTCCTAATGTGATTGGTGTACATTGTGCTTTACAAAGAACAGGTCTGACAAATCCTCACTCGGGTTTACAGCCTTGAGATACAGGAAACATACAGGCACAATTCAGTAAGAGGGTAATATGCAATTGTTTCAATAGCTTTGTTTCAATTGTATAGTGAATATTGTTCTAATAGCTTTGTTACAATTGGGTAGTGAATATTCCAAAGGCTATTTGGAGAATATGAGTTTGGAGGAAGACTTGGAGGAAACAAGGAAATATGTTTAGAATTTATTTCTAAAAAGCACCGTCATCTGGACTACACTTAACAGAAGCATGACTTGCAATTTCTGTTTACCTCCCTTGCTTTAACTGGTATTATGCTATTGAGCCAGCAGAGGGAGTCCAGGAAGAGACACAGAAAAAACAACCCAAACAAAATTCAATCTCCCTTGAAACTTGACCCTTTAATATCATGGCCTTGTTGTGCAGGTCTCTGGAGAGAAGCTTTCTGTAAACAGTAAGGGATTGTTTCATAATATGAAATAGAGAAACATCTATTGGGGCTAATGCCCTCTTGGAACTGAAGAAAAGACTTCAGCAAAGCCTTTGACAAAGTGCCCCATGATATTCTGACTAGCAAGCTAACTAGGTGTGGGCTGGACAGCATAACTGTCAGGTGGATACACAGTTGGTTCCAGAATCCTACTCAGAGCATGCTTATCAATGGCTCCTTCTCAAACTGGGAGGAGGTAACAAGTGGGGTACCAAAAGGCTTAGTCCTGGGCCCAGTGCTCTTCAACATTTTTATTGATGACTTGGATGAGGGCGTGCAGGGAATGCTTGTCAAATTTGTGGATGACACAGACTGACTTGGGTGAAATAGCTAACACCCTGGAAGGCAGAAACAAAATTCAAAAAAGATCTTGATAGGCTCGAGTGCTGGCCTGAAAGCAACTGAATGAAATTTAACAGGGAGTTAAAGTCCAATGTTCTACCCCTAGGAAAAAGAAAACACATGCACAGTTACAAGATGGGGGATATTTGGCTCAGTAGTACTATGTGCAAGAATAATCTTGCAATTGTTATAGATAACAAGCTGAATACATGAGCCAACAGTGCTACATGGCAGCAAAAAAGGCCAAAACTGTTTTAGGCTGCATTAACAGATTCATCGTCTCCAAATCCCATGAATCACTAGCTCACTTCTATTCAGCACTGGTTAGGCCTCATCTTGAGTATTTTGTCCAGTCATGGACACCACACTTTAAGAAGGACGACGACAAACTGGAATAAGTTCAGTGGGGAGGGCAAAAAAGATGATCAGGGGACTGGAAACCAAGTCCTAGGAGGAAAGACTGAAAGATCTGGGCATGTTTCACTTTGAGAAAAGAAGACTGAGGGGAATTATGATAGCACTGATCAGAAATTTATTCATTCATTCAGTATCATGGGATTCAAGATGGGGTTATCAGCAATAGTCTTACTATTGCCTCCTTTAAGCATGCTGAGGTACTTTTGCAAGGAGGTTTTCACCACTCCTCCTACCCATTCAATCATTCCCTTTCTGACAGCTTTTAAAAGCCAGGAAGAGCAAGGCTTCAGCAATCATGTGATAGCCTTCACCTCTCCAAGGGGTTTGTCCATATCATCAGGCTGCAGAAACTGAAACTCATCCATCAACACAGGGGAAACAGGGGTCATCGTTACATTCACAGGACCTGTATCAACTACAGCATCCAAGTCAGAGTGGATCCGGACAATTTTGTCTGCGAAGTGTTGTGCAAATTCTTCACAGAGCTACATTATGGTCTGCATTCTCTTCTTTTGGACCATGATGAAATAGGTCCTTGACCACTCGAAAGAGCTCCGCTGACCAACTCTGTGCAGATGCAACAGTGACAAAGAAGAATGACTTGACAGATTGTCATACAGAGGAAGGACAGATCATCTCAACCATCCCAGAGGGCAGAACACGTAATAATGAGCTCAAGTTACAAAAGCTTCCTAACTATTAGAACAGTACAACAATGGAACCAATTACCTCAGGAAGTGTTGAGTGCTCCAACACTGGAGGCATTCAAGAGAAAATTAGGCAACCGTTTGTCAGATCTGCTTTGATTTGGATTCCTGCAATGAGCAGGGTGTTGGATTCAATGGTCTTATAGGCCCCTTCCGACTTCATCATTCTATGATCTTGAATAGTGAATCCCACAATCTGAAGTGAGCAAAATTAGTAAGCAGACTTTAATGCTAGTCAGCTAGAAGCTGATATCTCATTGTTCAAATGGCTACATCTCTTTGCACTTCCTACCAAGAGCAGAAAAGGGCAAACAACTTGGTGAGTGACATTCGTAAATAGTTGTTTCTGCTTTCTGGCTTACAGGCTTCATGTTTAAACAACATGAGAGCACTGCACCGTAGGGCCATATCACACAAAGATAGTACAGATGCAAATTGAACAGCTCAGACAAACAAATCATAACACTGACACCATGTTTTTGCATGTTTGAAGTACTTTACATATCAACCTGTTGCATGTCCTTAGGTGGCTCAAAACTGGGGCAGGTCCTCCCTGCACTTGCTCCATGAACTGCCTAGGTATATTTTACAATAGTTATAACAACAGCCCATCAGACAAATGGACATACTTCACATTACTAAAATGTGTGTCATGCAGTTAGGCCTTCCCTTGTTACTGGAACAACGGTGCATGGTAAAGACAGGTTTTATTGGAGCATTTGCTTGGTTTCTTTTATAGTTAGCAAGGATCAGATACAAACAACAACTGCACAGAGAAGGTGTAAGAGAGCAGCTTTAGTCTCAGCAGCCCACCTCTTTTCACAGTGACTAGCACTTTATATGTTAAAAATCACTCTGGAAGCATTTTAAGTGGGAAAAAAAAGGTATTTTTACTTATAGTTTCTGTCCATAGTTACATTCAGTAGAAAAATAGGAAACATTGAGTCTCCACACCTCTGTGGTTCCTGAATGCTCGGAGGTCAGGAGAGAGAGAGAGAAAGAGAGAGAGACTAACAAACAAAGGAAACAACACAAACAAACAGAAAGAGAGGGAAATAACTTTGCCAATTAGTTAGTGGCAAAGAACAATCATCTTGGGTTGTGAAGAGTGCCCTTCAATTGTTACCAAGTGTTAGTGCATGCAATATTCTTATTATCTCGCTTTATCCCTTGACAGCAACAAACAGGACAAAACTCAAATCTAGCAGTGCAGAAGGTTTCTGTTGGTGCTGATGGGACTCTCCCCTCCTCCTAAGTCTTGTAACAGTTTTATCATGCTTGCAGCTGGGGAGAGAGAAATGTCCTTTTCTTACTGTGGTCACAATAGCTATCCCTCACAAACATACACTTACGGACACACTTGTAATTAATTAAAGGAAAACAGAAGACACAGCTGCATACTACACAATCAGCATAATGTACCGTTTGGTACATGTCAGTATGATTTTCTCCTTGCAGATTGCAAAAATATGGCTGAAGTTAAGAGACTGTGGTTTACTTAGGAGCAGGTGCACCTAGTGAGTTTCTTCTAGAAAGAAGAGATAAGCAAGGATTTCCTGGTCTATAGCTCTTGTTTTTAGGTCTGGCTGATATCATAGAATCAAAGAATCATAGAATCATAGAAAAGTGAAGTTGGAAGGGGCCTACAAGGCCATTAAGTCCACCCCCCTGCTCAGTGCAGGAATACAATCAAACCACATCTGCCAGGTGATTATCCAAGTTTTTCTTGAGTGCCTCCAGTGTTGGAGCACTCACCAACTCCCAAGGTAACTGGTTCCACTGTTGTACTGCTCTAACAGGAAGTTTTTCCTGATATTCAACTGAAATCTGGCTTCCTTTAACTTGAGCCCATTGTTGCGTGTCCTGCACTCTGGGATGATCGAGAACATATCTTGCCCCTTCTCTGTATGACAGACTTTCAAATATTTGAAAAGTGCTATCATATCACCCCTCAGTCTTCTTTTCTCAAGGCTAAACATGCCCAGTTCTTTCAGCCTTTCCTCATAAGGCTTGGTTTCCAGCCCCCTGATCCTCCTTGTCGTCCTCCTCTGAACTTGTTCCAATTTGTTCGCATCCTTCTTGAAGTGTGGTGTCCAGAACTGGACACAATACTCAAGGTGAGTGCTAACCAGTGCTGAATAAAGGGGGACTAGCACCTCCCAGGATTTGGAAACTATACTTCTATTAATGCAGCCTAAAATAGCATTTGCCTTTTTTGTAGCCACATCACACTGTTGGCTCATATTTAGCTTGTGATCTACGACAATTCCAAGATCCTTCTTGCTCGTAGTTTTGCTGAGCCAGGTATCCCCCATCTTGTAACTGTGCAATTGGTTTCTTTTTCTGAGGTGCAGTACTTTGCACTTATCCCTGTTGAATTTCATTCTGTTGCTTTCGGCCCAGTGCTCCATCCTATTAAGGTAATTTTGAATTTTGTTTCTGTCTTCTAGGGTATTAGCTATTCTGCCCAATTTGGTATCATCTGCAAATTTGACAAGCATTCCCTGTACTCATCCAAGTCATTAATAACAAAAATTGAAGAGCACCGGGCCCAGGACTGAGCCTTGAGGTACTCCACTTGTTATTTCTTCCCAGTTAGAGAAAGACCCATTAATCATCACCCTCTGAGTAGAACCTCTGTAGCCAATTGTGTATCCACCTGACACTTGATCTATCCAGCCCACACCTAGTTAGCTTGCTAATCAGGATATCATGGGGCACTTTGTCAAAAGCTTTGCTGAAGTCAAGATATACTATGTCTACAGCATTCCCTCTGTCTATCAGGGAGGTGACTTGATCAAAAAACAAGATCAGATTAGTTTGGCAGGATTTGTTCTTGACAAATCCGTGTTGGCTCCCAGTTATTACTGCATTGTTTTCTAGGTGCTTGCACAATGACCGCTTTACAATCTGTTCCAGAATTTTGCCTGGGATTGATGTCAGGCTGACTGGCCTGTAGTTCCCAGGTTCCTCTTTTTTGCCCTTTTTGAAGATAGGGACAATATTGGCCCTCCTCCAATCCTCTGGCACCTCACCCATTTCCCATGATTTGAAAAAAATAATGGATAGTGGTTCTGAGAGTTCTTCAGCCAGTTCCTTCAATACTCTCGGATGCAGTTCATCTGGCCCTGGAGATTTGAACTCATTCAAGGTGGTAAGGTATTCCTTGACTATTTGGTTATCTATCTCCAGCTGCAATCCTGTTCCCCCCACTTGCACTTCCAATTTGTTTGGAAGTTCATAGTCTGTCTTATAGGAAAAGACTGAAATAAAATAGGAATTGAGCACCTCTGCCTTTTCTTTGTCCTCTGTTATCATTTTTCCATCTCCATTGCGGAGCTGTGCCACTATGTCTTTTGTTTGTCTTTTGCTACTCACATACCTGAAGAATGCTTTTTTATTGCTTTTAATGAGATGGTTGGACAGTGTCATCGAAGCGACCAACATGAATTTGACCAAACTCCGGGAGGCAGTGGAAGACAGGAGGGCCTGGCGTGCTCTGGTCTATGGGGTCACGAAGAGTGGGACACGACTTAACGACTAAACAACAAGCTAACCTCAGCTCATTCTCAGCTTTTGCCCTCCTAATGCCATCCCTGCATTTCCTTGCTACTTGTCTGTACTCATCCTTGGTGGCCTGGCCTTCTTTCCACTTCCTGTACATATCTTTTTGGGTTTTTAGGTCCTCCCTGAGCTTTTTGTGAAGCCACACTTGTCTTTTTTGCCTCCTCCCACCTTTTTTTCTTGTTGGAATTGTTTGTAGTTGTGCCTTTAGAATTTATTTTTTTTAGAAGCTCCCACCCTTCTTGGACTCCTTTTCTTGTTAGGATCTCCTGCCATGGGACCTTACTTATCCTTGTTCTGAGATTATTAAAATTGGCTTTTTAAAAATCCAGCAGAAGTGTGTGGCTACACTCTGCTTTTGTTTCCTTTGAAATCAAGAATTCTAGAAGGACATGGTCACTCTCGCCTAGAGTTCCCCTTACTGCCACTTCCCCCACCAAGTCATCTCTGTTGGTCAGAATGAAGTCAAGGATAGCAAATCCTCTAGTTTCTTTCTCCACTTTTTGTAGGAGAAAATTATCAGCCACACAAGCCAGGAATTTCTTGGAAGGGCCATACTTAGCAAAATTTGCCTCCCAACATATATCTGGATAATTGAAATCTCCCATCACTACTACGTCGTGTCTCTTTGAAAACCCTGCAATTTGTTTTTCAAAAGTTTCATCCGCTTCCTCTCTTTGATTGGGCGGTCGGTAGTAGACTCCAGCTACCAAGTTCCTTTTGTTTTTTGCCCCAACTAGATTGATCCAGATGCTCTCGATGGGACAGCCAATCTCCTCCTCCTGTATTTCTGTGCAGGAATGCATATTTTCGACACATACTGCCACTCCACCTCCCTTTTTATTCTCTCTGTTCTTTTTGATTAGTTTATATCCCTCAATTGCTGTATTCCAGTCATGGGAGTCATCCCACCAAGTTTCAGTTATTCCTATCAAGTCACAGTTACCCTCCTGAATTAAAATTTCCAGTTCTTCTTGTTTGTTTCCCATACTCCTAGCATTTGTATACAGACCCCGAGGTTGTGTGATTTATGGCCTGTTTGCCTTTGTATATTTTGATCATGATGATGATCGTTGCCCTTTTGATCAGTTTGGTCCATTCCTCTTATTGTGTGTAAGGCTTCATCTACCCTTAACTCTGTGCTTGCGTCTCCCTCCCCCTTCCAATTCAGTTTAAAGTTCTCCTGATGAAGTTCTTCATGCTGTGGGCAAACACATTCTTCCCAGTCCTTGTTAGATGCAAGCTGTCTCTTGCTAGTAGTCCTTATTCCAGGAAGCTTAGCCTGTGGTCCCAAAAACCAAATCCCTCTCGTCGACACCACCTTCGTAGCCAGTCATTCACCCAGAGGATCTTCCTTTCTCTTGTGATTCCTCTTCCGAGCACCAGTAGGATGGATGAAAAAACTATCTGGGCCCCAAAGTACTTGAGTTTCCTTCCCAGAGCTTCAAAGTCAGACATGATTTCTCAGTAGCTCCTTTTGGCTGTGTTGTTTGTTCCCACGTGGACAAGAAGAGATATGTATCTGTAGGTTTTATGAGTGATGGCAATCCTTCCATCACATCCCTTATCCGTCCCCCAGGGAGACAGCATACCTGGTGAGTCCATGGATCCTCCTGGCATATTTCAGTCTCAATTCCACGTAGTAGGGAGTCCCCTACTACAACTACTCTCCTCTTCTTCTTTTTGTAGGGTGTAGGTTCAGGGACTGTATTCTGCTGTGCTTCAGCCCTACTCATGTCCTCCTGTGGGGTCTCCTCTGCATGCTGTCCGACCGACTCTTCTTCAAGTAACTGACAGCAGTTTGTCGTTCCACTGGGGAAGAGTGTCTTCTCCTTCTTTTGCTCCTGTGATTCTTTTCCATGGTGGTTCCTCCACTGTGTTTGTAGTCTCTACAGCATTTTCCTCCACTGCAATGTTTTGGTTTTCTTCCATCAGCAGTGCCCCCTCTGACAGCTGCTGCTGCTCAAGAGTTCTATCAATGGTAGGCTTCATCTTCCCTTATAGCCTTGAGTGTGGCTACTAGCTGCTCCAGGTCTCTGACTTTCTCTTCTAACAGTGCCACAAGTTTACACTTGTTACATGTATACAGCATTTTACACTCAGGAACAAAGACAAACATAGCACAAACTTGGCAGGTAACCACAACTGTGTTGTCTCCACCCTCCATAATCCCTTCTAGCTTTTTTACTTTCAACTGTGTTTAGGATACCTGTCCCTCTTGTTTTGTTAGTTTAAATGTAGTTGTACATATACCCAAAGGAACAACAACAAAAAATTGTTAGGGGCCTCTCCCGATGAACTCCTGTGGCAAACTCCCTGTTTGCGAGCTCTGGTTGCAAGCTCCCTGGGTCTGCCTTTAGCTTTATTTGTCAGCTGTGCTCTGCCCGGAGTCAGGAATCAAAAGGCCCTCCCAGAACTCACAGCTGCTAGTTATAGCCCTCAAGTAGCAGCTGTGAGTTCTGGGAGGGCCTTTTGATTGTTGCAGGTGTAGGAAACTATGTAACAGGCTCATATGACTGTTTCACCCTGATAGGTGACTATGTAACAGGGACTAAAGCATCAGATGCTTTTCTTTTTCCGTAGCAAGAAATAGGATGACTAAATGCAAGGTACTTTGTAGGTGCTCAAGAGCATTGTTGCACCACAGGATCCTTCCCTGGGCTCCACTGCTTCCTGTTTTTGCATTTGGGTGATCTAGCTGATATGACAGACTACAGTAATGTGAAACAAGCTCATCAAATATTGGCCAAAATCCTATTGCAAATTTACACATATGCCAAGGCAGAAATGCTATCTCCAAAGCACTTCTGCTGGCCCATTGTGCAATGGTACTGCCAGGGACACTTGACTGGTTGTTCAACAACAGAGTGCAATTCCTTGTTGCCAGACATAACGACCAATACATTTACACCGGCATAACTTAACATGCGGGCATGAACAGGATACTGGCCATGGGCTTGTAAGTCTCTTTGCTCCTTCTCGGGGAGTTGTAGGGTGTAAATCTCTTGGGGCTGACACCTGCCTGGAACTGATGTTTGCGTTATGCTCCTGACATATACAGAGTCAAAGAATGGTTGGTGAGCCAGACACTGTATGCATATGCCGAGATGTACACTTTTTCATCTGAAATGGTTTATAAGAACCTTTTTGTTGGAAAAAAAATTTGATTGACAAAACAAGGATTGTGAGAACCAGCCTTGTTTTGATTTATGTATTAAGAAAGTGGGGAGAGGAATAGTGTCATTTTCAGAGAAATGATAGATAATCCTCAAGTGATTGTTGTTTGAAGATATAATCCAGAGGTTTAAACCTGACCATTTTCCTCCTGCTCTACCAAATGTTTACTCTTGGATAGATAGGTCTTTTTTTTTAAGTCCTTTTGTTTATTTAATAGTTTCCAAAGGGGGAGTTGTGTTAATTTGTTGCAGTAAAAACAATAAAGAATCCTGTGGCTTCTTTAAGACTAAAAAGTGTATTGGGGCATGAGCTTTCAAGTGAGTATAGCCCATTTAATCATAACGCAGGTTGTATGGTCCAGACTTCCAGGCACATACACAACACACACAACTGGGTTGAGCTCACTATCTAGAAGCCCACTCCGGACCATATGCACCTGAAATTTTGTATAAAACTGTGTGTATGCTAGAAAGACTCCGGAGATCTCTATATCAACATCTGGACAATTTGCTCCTTTTATGTGGGTCATTGATATTGGAGGCTCAACATAGCAAGAAAGAATATTTTCAGTTGAATACAGTAGTAGGCTAACAGTGGTTAGGTAAAGGTAAAAGTTCCCCTTGACATTTAGTCCAGTCGTGTCTGACTCTAGGGGGCGGTGCTCATCCCCGTTTCCAAGCCGTAGAGTCAGTGTTTGTCCGTAGACAGTTTCCATGGTCACGTGGCCAGTGCGACTAGACACGGAATGCTGTTACCAGTGGTTAGTGATTCTGAATAGTTATTTAGTGTTTATCAACATTCTGGTTCAGAAAGCCCCATTTCTGTGGGAGGAAAGGCCTCATTCTTGCTTTGGAAACTGGGAACTGAATACATTTATAACTATACTGCTTCTTGTGAGCGAACAGATATAAGGATTTGACCAGATAAATGGGTTTACAGAGTAAGGGATCATGGGAACTGAAATCCAGAACAACCCCAGATTGAGGAAGGTTGCCTCACTGGTTTGGATGTGAATTTAGGACTATAGGTTCACAGCTCAGTGGTACAGCATATGCTTTGCCTAGGATTCCATGTTCAACCCGTATCATCTTTGGTAAAAGGAAACAGATAGCAAGTGCTGGGAAATACTACTATCGGAAACACTTGAGCTTCTACTGGTGAGAATAAACAATAATAGGCTTAATTAGACAAATAGCCTGGCCTCACATAAGACAGCTATCAAAGCCTTTTATAAATATTATATTAAAATGGCTCGGGATACAAATATATAAAGGATACTGTGGTATATAAAAACTTTAAAACAAAATGAAATATATGAAAATATATAGCCTTATACTCATGAGGACATCAGAAAAACAAACAGTATGAGCACAGACGTTTCAGTTTGGCAAAAGTATAAGATCAAGTGGAGCCTGAGGCTTTCCCCATCTACTTTATCCTGCTGTAATAAACAAGTAAGCGGGAAAGAGATGCTTGGCAATCTGTCTGTACAGAGGAAAAAATAAATGTATTTTTAAAGGATGTTACTATACAAGGCATTGTCAAGCAAGGAGTAGCCAAGATGTGTTCCATAGCTATTCCACTCCTTTCAGGGCAGGAATTCTGTTTTTCACCTGAGTGAAGGCCAGATGTCTGAGAGATCCATCTGAGTCTGATAGGCTTCTGTTTCACACAGTAGAGTAAAATCAGTAGAAAGCCAGTAGAAGACCAACTTGTAAAACTGTTGGTATTAAATTGCTTAGCTAATGCACTAAGTCTTGCCAAAAAAATGAGAAAAGGATTTTGGGGACAGTGATACTAACAGAAGCCTGGCAAAAATACACCAAGGAGACTTACTGTATATCAATGAATCTGAAACAAAGTATTTTCAAAATGAGTAGCATCTGCCCACAAACAATTTTTAAAAATATATGCATAGTTTGATATATGGCCATTGCAGATGTGATGCAACATCTCAGAGCTCCTGTGCATTTTTCAGGGGGTGCAGCCATGTCATAAAGCTAAATACGTGAAAAAAGAATTCCCACTAATCGTCTATATGGGCTCTTGAATTATTTACATCAGTTGGTTAAAAATAATGATTTGGAATTTGCCATCCATTTATTAATTTATTACCAATCATTTGATGGCATCACAAGCTGATTCTTGCCTGTTATGGGAGCAGGTTTATTGTTCCTGCTTTATCAAAAATCATTCTATAAAATATGAGATGTTGCTCTCATGCGTGAAAGCTATTATACACAGACACAAGGAAGACCCATCAGTACAAGGCTGGGAAAAGCTGTAGCCCTCCAGATAGGGATGGTTCACAGCCTGAAGGAAGGGATTTTGCTTCCAATTTGTGTATGTGTATGTGGGTGCCTGTCTTCTCTGCTCATGAGCCATCTATGCCTCCTTATGTCGCTGGTCTATAACTCCCAAAATCCCTGACTTATTGACCATATAGGCTGGGAGTTGTAATGTAAAAACCATCTGGGAGCCACAGGTTCCCCGCCCTGTGTTTGCGGGACCCTATTCACATAGGTTTGGCCTGTATTCATAAGGTTGTGCATTCCATGGCAGGGCTAGGCCCTATGCTATTTTGACAATTGTTTTATATTCATGTATTCTCCTCTCTCAATGGTAAAAACAAGGAATGCAACACTTTGGTGAGAACATCTAATAAATGAAGTGAATTAATGGAGGGAAAAGTGGAGAAAAGTGTAGATGCCCTCAGACCTACTTCTGTATGAAATAGTATTGACTCGTTTCTGAAAACATGAGATTCAGCACCAGGTGTTCTGGAGACAAAAGCAGCCCCATTACACTGGGACATCTGTGAAGCTGCTGAACAGATCTGATTTCACTGTCAACAGCACTGAGTGGTATTTTGCTTACAGGAGACAGAATGCTTTCAAAAACAAACACAACAAATAAGCAAACAGACTCCTTTTTTCAATAGAGGACACTCCGCTTTATTTCCCCTTGCAGATACTAACTCATGACCTAGACTAAACATAGGAATGATTTTGAGACAATAATTTTATGACAATAAACAGTGCCTTTCCTCTCTGAACCTTTCCAAGGCAGGCTGACATTTCTGCTTTCATTTTACTTGTAATCCATTTCAAGGCAAAGAAAACAGACAAAAATACCCAACACCTCACAGTCACTCAGTGGCAGAAGCGACAACAGAACTCAAAGATTCTCAGGCCCAGCCCTTGCATTCACTGCCTCTCAGAAGTGGGAATCCCATTCAGACTCCGTGACTTTTCCCATGATTTCCATTTTGTTTGGGGAAGTTTTAGCAGAACCAAAGAACAGTGAACACAATAATTTTGTAGCACCTGCTGAATAACCCTAAATAAATATCACCTTACCACAACCTGGTGCCATGTTGATGTTTCGGACTACACCTACCATCGTCCCCTATCATTGCCCAGGTTCACTGGGAGCTATAGTTTAAAAATATGAAGTGTTTTGGGTTGGGGAACTCTGTTGTAGGTTATTGCTAGAGGCTTACTGATTATTGTCATGTTCTGTTACATTATTTTCTTAACTGTATTTTTTTTTAAAAAAACTGGACCTACCCCCCCTCCCTCCAAAAAAAAAGCTAAACTAGGATGCAGTCTCTTAGGATTTCACCTGGATACCCTCCAAAGATCAGGGCTTTGAGAGATTTGCAATTTTTTTCTCCAAGCCACCACCTCCCTGAACTGTAACTTCCAACTCCCTTGAGCTACAGCTTTGCTTTTCTTTTTTTATGCGTGCCTTCTCTGTGGCGAGTGACCCTGCATAAGGCAACAAAGAGAGAACCATATCTTACATGAAAATGAACTCAGAAAAGTCCAGCAGAATAAATAGGGACAGAATACTACAGCTGCGAAAGGCAGGGAGGGAGGGAGCTGGGCCCAGCTTCTCCCACAAATCCCTGTCACCAGGCGGAATGATGCATCCAGCTCAAGAGGGCGAGGACCCAGTTCGCTAGCTGGGAGCCCTTCAGGCGGAGGAAAAGTTCATACAGGTTGATCTGCCACAAGCTCAGGGCTTCGGAGAAGGAGATCTGTGCTTTCCTGTACAACGAGTCACTCTTTTTTCTCTGATACCTGGGCAAAACACACAAAAATGAACACATTAAATCTTATGAGAACACAACTAGAAACAGAAGGTACAACTGAGAAAAATTTCCTATAAATCAACATATAAATTTGGGCTGAGTGTTGGATCAAAAGAGATGTTTATCTATCTGCCATCCTCCACTCTGGGTGAAAGTACAGAGAACATTAAGCCACCCAGATCCAAATGCTACCTGCGGGAATGCTGCTGTAGTCAATAGGCACAGGGCTTTTGGATATTTTGGACTACAAATCCCATAACTGTCCATTCTGGAGTTCCACCTGACAGATTTACACCTACAGATACCTAAATGGGGCTTCCCTGGAAGAAAAGCCTAGCTGGGAAGGCTTTGTAGCCTCGCATTGGTCTAGCTCCTGCCTAGCTTCCTGTACAGAAAGGAAGCTGCCCCACTGCTAGCTAGGAATGCTTCAATTCTGGGGAGGAGTCCCCAGCTGGTAGAAGCCCATGTGCAGCAATGCACTGGCGCTGCTCAACCCAAACACATAGAGGCTCATCTGCCGTCACCGCCCCCCCTCCTTCCCAAGGCAAGTTCCCTACCCCGGACTAGCCAATGGACACTCAGGATCCTGTCTCACATGTGAAGGAACTCACACTGAAACAGCTCGTATGCAGCAACGAGACATGGTAATGAATGAGCTGGCATTGGCCCGTGTTTGCAGAGCAGATTCGATCCCCCTCAGCAAATCATTGGTCTTCAGTAGCAGCAGCATCTGGCGAGGGACATTGTTGACAAGCTTGGTGATCTGGGGCAGGTAAGCAGCAGCATTGGTCCGGATTTCCACATCCTGGAAAGATCGGATTGGAGATACATGGAAGAGAGGAGGGAAAGGTTCAAGCTGAAAACTCTGACTATTCCCATAAACCATAATCTAGGCCAGCCTTTCCCATCCTGGTATCCTCCAATTGTGTTGGATTACAATTCTCAATATGGGGAGACATTGCCCAGCACAGAAAAGGGCATTAAGTTGGCAAATCTTTGGCTGCCTTTGAATAAAGGGTTGTCAATTTACAGTATATGACAAAGGTCCAACAAAGAGAACCCTCACTGAGCAAATTTACACATTGTGACTAGTGACAATTTATGGTCTGTAGACTAAAGATGCTCAGTGGTTTAAGTATGTGGCTGCAACACCAGAGGTTGGGAGTTCAATTATCCACTATGTATCCCAGAAGAGCCAGCCTGTGTGGCTTTGGGCAAACTATGCAGTCCCAGGGTGGCCCCAGAAGAAGGGAATGGTAAACCAGTTCTGAGTATTCTCTATTTAGAAATCCCTGAAAAGGGTTGCCATTAGTCAGAATTAGTCAGCACGCATATTATTGTTATAGTATAGAGGTGAAATTGCCTGCCCATCCCCCTCAGCAAGAAGCTCAGTGAAGATAGAGCTGTAATGGAACATCACATATATACAGACACTATGTCCACATCCTATGACACCTGGAATATCAATTAACAAATCCAGAAAACAGTACAAAAAGTACTAAATGACTGACCACATGAAGCTGCCTTATAAAGGCAGGGAGTACACCATAGCAATAAATTGGGGAAATGTATTTGCTGTGAGATAGCTGCAAACAGACAAGTCCTCACTTGTAATACACAGCCAAGTTGCAGTGCTTTTTTCTATGTTTTAATCTGGTATACTATGGTGTGGGTGTGTCGCGGGGTGGACACAACATCACATGGTGGAAACATTGTGCCCCACTTAATTTTTTATAATGTGTTCATGCACATCTTTGGATGTGCAATTTAAAATATAATAATGTGTTGTCAGGTTAATTCTGACTTATAGCAACCCTTTTTCAGGGTTTTCCAGGTAAAGAATACTCAGAAGTGGTTAACCATTTCCTTCTTCTGGGGGCATCCAGAATAAGGGAAAACTGGGTACCCAGAAAAACTAGGTAAGAGTCATAGCTCAGTGGCAGAATATGTTGAAGGTCCCTAGTTCAGTTCCCTGATCCTGTAGACTGACTGACCGACTGACAGATATGAATCTTCCAATACAGCATTTTAAGTAAAATCTCTGTGTTTACTATTAAACTGCTGGATAATTATAACAAAAGATGTACCTCTTTGGCTGTGACTGGTGACCGGTCTATACCTTTGTTGACTGATTCCCACGATCTGGCCACAAGCATGCATGCAAAGAGGGGGTACAGATCACCAGCCCCCAGTCTCCGACTGTATTTTTGTACCCGCTCCATATCAGCCTTTATCAGAGCCTGCCAAAGCCGGCAATAGTCCAAGCGGAAATTGTCTGTCAGGACCTTGGAAGGAAAGATATTTTTTTTACTGCTGAAAAAATCAGTTCGGAAGGCAAGGCCCAGTAAAGCACTCTTAAGTAACACCATGATCTGAAGATAATTCTTTGTTAAGGCATCAAGGATTAGGTGGCATATAAGAATGAGAATCAGATAGGTTACTTTTTTAATTTACACAGAAGCAATTAGCTGCTATTCCAGTAGAGCACTTATGAGTTCCTTCTGCCTTTAAGGTGGCATTGCATCCAAAATAAAACATTGAAAAGGTATCCCCTTTATTGCATTTAGAAGAGCTCACATGCTTGAAAGTCATGCTCACCCATTTGGGCACATCTTGCCCAAAGAACCAATCAGCCATCCTTATAGATGGAACAACCGCCCATGGCCTGCTGGGGGTCCTCCTGCTGCCCCTCTTCTCTCCAGCCTCTGATGAGACACCGTCTCAAGGCCGGGACTGGTTACTATTGAATAGTACCCTAAATAACCATCGAGATGGGAGGGGAAATGGGTTCAGCTCACGTTTAAGTCCAAAACAACCTAAATTATACAATTTACCAAATAAATACATAATTAGTATTTACCAAACAAATTTATAAATCAAAACCCTATTATCTTTTGGTATTGGCACTCTTTCCAATTTTAAATGTGGTTCTCAGATAAAAAAATCAATGTCAAAAATTCCCATATTGGGAAGAACTGCATGTAAAAATAAGTACGTTAGTGAAAATAATATCCAATATTATCTTATACTGTATTAGGGAAAGTTAGTCTCAGGAACTAGAGACCAAATTGCTAACATGCGCTGGATTATGGAGAAAGCCAGAGAGTTCCAGAAAAACATCTACTTCTGCTTCATTGACTACGCAAAAGCCTTTGACTGTGTGGACCACAGCAAACTATGGCAAGTTCTTAAAGAAATGGGAGTGCCTGACCACCTTATCCATCTCCTGAGAAATCTATATGTGGGACAGGAAGCAACAGTTAGAACTGGATATGGAACAACTGATTGGTTCAAAATTGGGAAAGGAGTACGACAAGGCTGTATATTGTCCCCCTGCTTATTTAACTTATATGCAGAATACATCATGTGAAAGGCTGGACTGGATGAATCCCAAGCCGGAATTAAGATTGCCGGAAGAAATATCAACAACCTCAGATATGCAGATGATACCACTCTGATGGCAGAAAGTGAGGAGGAATTAAAAAACCTCTTAATGAGAGTGAAAGAGGAGAGCGCCAAAAATGGTCTGAAGCTCAACATCAAAAAAACTAAGATCATGGCCACGGGCCCCATCACCTCCTGGCAAATAGAAGGGGAAGATATGGAGGCAGTGACAGAGTTTACCTTCCTGGGCTCCACGATCACTGCAGATGGTGACAGCAGCTACGAAATTAAAAGACGCCTGCTTCTTGGGAGGAAAGCGATGACAAACCTAGACAGCATCTTAAAAATCAGAGACATGACCTTGCCGACAAAGGTCCGCATAGTCAAAGCTATGGTTTTTCCAGTAGTGATGTATGGAAGTGAGAGCTGGACCATAAAGAAGGCTGACCGCCGAAGAATTGATGCTTTTGAATTGTGGTGCTGGAGGAGACTCTTGAGAGTCCCCTGGACTGCAAGGAGAACAAACCTATCCATTTTGAAGGAAATCAACCCTGAGTGTTCACTGGAAGGACAGATCCTGAAGCTGAGGCTCCAATACTTTGGCCATCTCATGAGAAGAGAAGACTCCCTGGAAAAGCCCCTGATGTTGGGAAAGTGTGAAGGCAAGAGGAGAAGGGGACGACAGAGGATGAGATGGTTGGACAGTGTCATCGAAGCGACCAACATGAATTTGACCCAACTTCGGGAGGCAGTGGAAGACAGGAGGGCCTGGCGTGCTCTGGTCTATGGGGTCACGAAGAGTCGGACACGACTAAACGACTAAACAACAACAACAGTCTCAGAAATGTGAATATTAGGCAAGATTTCTCACAAAAATGTATGTATGAGAAATAGGCACAAAAATGCATAAACATTTTCACATAGACTTAAAAAAATTGCAAATGGATGCAATGGATTTTTAAGACTGAAAGAATGAGAAACTAAAGATGGCTGGATATGAGAAGCTAAAAGCAAGGCAAAGATTCATCCATCCCAAGGTGCCGAGCCCACAGATGAGGAAAGCAGCCATGCTTGGCTGTAGGATTCTGGGAACTGGTAATCCAAAAGAGTAACACTCGATCTACATCTCAGCCTTAGTCCGTCTGAGGTTTCTTGCCCACTGCTTCCCACTGCTTGCCTGTTCATGTTCGTGTTCTCTGCCTTTCATGTTCTTGAGCAAGAGAAACAGAAAACAGCCCCCCTTTCCCACCAAACTACTATTATGGCAAAAAATACCTTCTGAAGAAATCAAATTGTATTTATTTTAAAAAGCTTCTATTCCCTCCTATTTCCAAAGAAAAGGAACTTAATGAGGCAAATGAATACTCTTGTATTTAAAGCAACAGGCTAGTATCCTGCTGACAGAATTTGAAGCTGTTAACAAGCCACTGTATGAGCAGTTCTAACATTAGAAGAGCTGCGTAAGCCCATGTCAGCAGTGGATTTAATTGTGTATCACAACTGCACTGCACAATGCTCTGCTCTCCCATAATGTTGTCTCCTGTTCCATGTGCATACAGTTTTGCTGTGCAATTGTGAACAGGATGCTAGCCCTGATATTTAAATGCAGAAATAACCCAAAACAAAAGGTAATTGTAAGTTTATAAAAATAGGATTTAAAATCTAAGGGTAAAACACTTTCAAGGGCAAATAAAACATTAAACAAAATGTTGACCAAAGACACTGAACAAATGCCAACATCTGTAGAACGTTTTGCCAATAGGGAGTTGCAAAGCCCCAACACTATATTTTCATCTACAAATGTGAGTCTTTTAACAAATGTTTTTAGATTCAAGACAAAAATGTACGGTATTGGGGCCTGACAACTCTATACTGGCAAAATGTTCTACAAGGTGGGAACAACCACCAAGAAGGTCTATATTTTGTAGCTGAATCAGAACACATGAGAAGGAAAAGTTGGTCCTTAAGTTAACCAGGCCCCAAATCAGTATGCTCTGCCTTAAGCAACCCTCTGTGTTTTTGCTTACTGAACATGTGACTACAGGGCAGGAAAAATGTGAAGTGATCCACAGTGATTTTGTACCCATGAAACTGGGCTTCCCAGGTAAATTCGCTTTTAGCCAATCACACGGGAGTCAGCAGACAAACAGGAGGAAACTACCAATATGCTGTTGCTAACACCTTGGAGGTACAACTAGAGCTACCTTAGCAAGCTGCAATTCCCTCCTCTCTGATTTCTGTGTGGTCAACTAAAGGGAACAGACTTCTACTAATTGTTCTTGTAAACAAGGGTTGATTGCTTATCCCCTCCTTTCTCTCTCTCTCTCTCTCTTAGTCTCCTAAGTGCTCTAGTGCAGTGGTTCTCAAACTGGGGTCCCCAGATGTTCTTGGACTGCAACTCCCAGAAATCTTGGCCAACACAGCAAGTGGTGAAGGCTTCTGGGAATTGCAGTCCAAGAACATTTGGAGACCCCAGTTTGAGAACCACCAACACTGACATCAAGCCCTTTAAAAAATCAATAATTAAACGGTTTGGATACAAGAGTGCTTAGTTGAGGAAAACTGAAACCCCCATGAGTGCACTTTTGCCCCCTCTCTGCCTACCTTTAACTGGGAAACTGAGAGAGGCAGCTTCTGGTCGTCCATTCAGCCATGAAGCTGCATCAGCTCAAGTGAGCACATGATCGGAACTGATGCAAATGCATGTGATTGGGGGGGGGGGGGAGTAGAAGCCCTAGTGGTGGAGGAAAAAAGTTTGGATTGAGGGAGGAAGCTCAGGGCTGATCCGCATTAACTTGTACATGATTTTCCATTGACTGTATCATCAAATAATACAAATCTGACCAACCATCACTTTAGATAGCTTATTTATTTATTTATTTATTTATTTATTTATTTATTTATTTATTTATTTATTTATTTATTTATTTATTTATTTATTGTATTTTTACCCCGCCTATCTGGTCAGATGACCACTCTAGCTTCCCCCAGTCCTCTTATCACCTGCTCCTTCTTCCCTCTATTTACCTGGTAGAGTCCATGATCTAGAAGTATAATATGTGTCTTGCCTGTGGTTGGACACTTCCTCACCAGCACATTGCCAGGGTGTGGGTCACAGTGCACAAAGCCATTGACAAAGATCATTTCACTATATATTTTCCCCAGGTTGCGAGAGATCTAAGATGAGAAAAAAGAAAGTCACAGTATGAGACATAGCTCTGGCAAGCAAAAGCATTACAGCATGAGCCGGGGAATAATCACTCGGAAAAGAAACACATGCAACCTGCTGGTGTGGCAGAGAAGCAGCAAAGGTCGCAACCGTCTGATGGCTCCAAAGAGGAGAAATTATGAGCATGTTCACTTGAGGATTTAACATGGGCATGAGTGCATAAGAAGAATGTTTGAAATGGTTCTTCAAGGCTTGTTTGCTGCATACAGCTGAAGCCAACCTGGAGAAAAGTACTAGGGAACCCTGGAGGTGGAATAAGAATTTTGAAAAAGCAAACTGGAATGCCCAACTGCAAGACATTTCTTCCATCATGCATGGGTAAATTTGGATTAATCTGATTCAAAAGAGAGCTGTAGTATATCCCTGTCTATTATCTGTGAAGATTCTCAGTCATCCATATGAGGGTATCTGGAAGTTGAGTCATGGCAACTGGACTTCTTTCTTATTACATTAGGTTGAAACATTTCGCTACTCATCCAAGTAGCTTCTTCAGTCTGAGGAGCGTTGGTAGGAGATCCCTGATATATCGTCCAGGTTGGTTTCACTTCCCCCGGTCTGAAAAAGCTCGTTAGAAGGACAAAGGACTGGGGGTGAGGGATAATCCCACTTCTGCAGTCCTTCTCCACCCATTGTCATGGGTCATTAACAGTCGTTAACGTGGTCTTTCTGGTGTGTGTGCTCCTGATCTTTCTGGGGACGGATGAAAGGGCAGCATGATAAATAGGAGACAGATTGTATGGCCTTAGATACTGTTTAAGAACACTGTGTTATCTTTGACACAGAGTAAATATTAGAGGTGTGCAGATCTGTGTTGGGGAATACTGGGAGTCATGGTCCAAATATAAACTTTAGCACACCTCTTTCATCCCTCCCCAGAAAGATCAGGACCACACACACCAGAAAGACCACGTTAACGACCGTTAACGACCCATGACAATGGGTGGAGAAGGACTGCAGAAGTGGGATTATCCCTCACCCCCAGTCCTTTGTCCTTCTAACGAGCCTATTCAGACCAGGAGGATATATCAGGGGTCTCCTACCAACTCTCCTCAGCCTGAAGAAGCTACCCTGTTTCCCCGAAAATAAGACCTAACCTGAAAATAAGCCCTAGTAGGATTTTTCAGGATGCTCATAATATAAGCCCTACCCCCCAAAAAAACCCCAGTTAAGTGAAACCCCGCCCTCCACCATTATGCAGCAACGAGAAGATGACACGACTGTATTTGAATAAATGTAGATTATTGTACATGAAAAAAAATATAAAACATCCCCTGAAAATAAGCCCTAATGCGTTTTTGGGAGCTAAAATTAATACAAGACCCTGTCTTATTTTTGGGGAAACACGGTACTTGGATGAGTAGCAAAACATTTCAGCCTAATAAGAAAGAAGTCCAGTTGCCATGACTCAACTTCCAGATCCCTGTCTATTGTACATAGCCCCAAATCCTTCTGGTAGTCCCAGCCTCGAGTAGATCCATTGAGTCAGTTGTTGAATGGCACATCAATGCTTACATAAATCCAGTTGATTCAATGCATCTAGCAATAGTACTTTGGCCATACTGTTTAAGAGTATGTCCCCTCCAAAAAAAGAGAGAAATTATAAAATGAACTTTTAGATACCATGTTTCCCCGAAAATAAGACAGGGTCTTATATTAATTTTTGCTCCAAAAAACGCGTTAGGGCTTATTTTCAGGGGTTGTTTTATTTTACAGTCATGTCATCTTCTTCTGGTTGCTGCACAATGGTGGAGGGTGGGGGTTCACTTAACTGGGGCTTATTTTTGGGGTAGGGCTTATATTACAAGCATCCTGAAAAATCATACTAGGGCTTATTTTCAGGTTAGGTCTTATTTTGGGGAAAACAGGGTATATAGGTTAGACAAATATGTCCATGTGTCAGTCAATGTTTCAGCAGATGTGCGTCAAAGGAGAAAAAATGTATTTCTAAATGTTTAAGAATGCTGTGTTATCTTTGACACAGAGTAAATATTAGAGGTGTGCAGATCTGTGTTGGGGAATTCTGGGAGTCATGGTCCAAATATAAACTTTAGCACACCTCTAGTAAATATAATTCATACATCATGCAATGCAGGAAACTCTTTTTAACTGAAACTGTGATCTCATGATGTATGCTAATTTCAAGTGAATGATTTGGTGGGTGCAGATCTTTCCATTCTAGCTGACATTTTAAAGATATACTTTATTGATTGCAGACATAGTTTTTCACCATCGGAATTTGTGGCAGAATAGTGTGGTATGAAACATGTGGGGCTGCCACTGGAAACAACAGTGGGTGCAGAGAAATGTACACCACAGATTTAAAGATAAGAGTACGTTTTATTACATGCCAAGAAGAGGGGGAGAAAATGGAACACAGGTCTGGTAATCCCAGTAGTGGCCATGTATCCATCTTCATGTGCAGTTCCACAGTCACAGCCTATTATGTTCCAGCATGCCTGAACATATTTAAGAAGCCATTAGTCTTGTGTGAGAGTGGCCATATTTTCCCCCATCTAGTATGTATGAGAATCTAGCTGTTCCTTCTTTGCTCTGATCGTATCACCCTCCACACCTCCTTGCTCAGTTGGATGTTAATCTGATTTATGATGTCTGCAAAGATAAAGTGACACCATGAGGCTGTTTAAATCATGCTGTCTCTGCTAGTGATCCCTCTGCATCAACCCTTTTCCCTCATCACATCCTTATCACTGCAGCATTTTAGAAAATTGAAAGCCTGCTCAAAGTCAGTAAACAGCTGTGAAGCACTGCTTCTCACTTGCATAGCTCGGGCATATGTAGCCCCCCTCTCTCATGCACAGAAGCCTGTATGCAACAGAAGCCTGTATGCAAGCACACACAAACTGCCGCTTGCAGGATCCTTCCCCAGCAAGATACAAACAGCCCCACAGCAGGCTGTCCAAGAGGCAATTAAAAGGCAATTATTATAAATGATCCTTGACACACCACCAAATACAAATATAAGCAACCAACGATAAAACTGTATTGGGAAAGGAATGGAGATTCTGCAAAGGCAATAGCCAAGAACCATATGGCCCATATTATTGTAAGGAAGACAGATTCTAGAACACATTACAAAGATCTCCACACCAAGCAAGCATGCACACATACCCACCCTGTTCCACATACATGAGCGGTATCAGTGCCAGAAACACTGGAGCTGCCTGAGGATTGTGGCTAGTAGGGCATATTTTATGTACCATATTTCTATACTCTTCAACAGCCAAAGCCCTTTGGCCAATTCACAATATAAAACCATGCAGTCTAAAAACATAATGAAACTGTGAAGAAATCCTAAATGCAATGAACAGTTAGATGCGAGTAAATGCTGAGAGCCAAATCCATCTTGGTGGTGTCCTATGAAGCTGATGGGAGGGGCGCTCACTAGCGGTTCCAGCTAGCGAGGAATGTTAACAGTTCCCCAGGGAGGGCCCTCCGGTTAGCATAAGATAGGGAGTTAGTCAAAGATCACCCAGAACCCCACCTGAAAAAGAGACCTATATATTGGCCATAACTCAGAGGTGCATTCTGATGAGAAATCAAAGTGGGTTTTGTGCTGAACCATTTGTCTTCTGAAAGGTTCTGAGGGAGTCCAACAGGTTGGCTGATGTATGTCATCTGAGTGTGTGTGGCAGGGAGTATAGGAATTCTGTGTCTTGAGTTTCAGCTTATTACGTTGATGGATTTGTACTCTGTATGAGCTCAGAAACCTATCTCTATCTATTCTTAGGTCCCCCGAGTAAGTAGAATGATCTAGCTGGTTTTCTTATTTTGTTTGTGTGGTGATCTTGACCTTTATTTACTTTAACTTACACCTTGTTCTAGCTAATGTGATTGGATAACTCCACTGAAAGGATTTTTTTTAATAAGCTGGCTTTTTCTATTAATTAATTAAAATTAAAATTCTCCACATTGTATTATTTTTTTCAGAGTGTGGTGGGGAACAACATCATCCTAAGTCTAGTCTTGACCACTCGGGTCACTGACAGGTATGCTACCAGATTCACTACCAGGCAAAATTGTATTTTGGTCTTCCTTGTAAGGCTGGAAGAGGTAACCCTGTGGAAGGAGTAGCAACTGCCAGTAGACTTAGGCTTCTAGTACATAGCCAGGTTTGGCTAGGTAGGGTTTGGGGGGACCTAGTGTGTGTGTGTACCAATTCCGGACAAAATGCCTCTCAAAGCTGTCAAATGCCCTAAAAGAAACTTTCAAAAGTAAGTAGGCGTTACTTGTTGTGTGCGCATGTGCCATCAAGTTGATTCCAACTTGTGATGCCTCTTTTCAGAGTTTTCTAGGTTGAGAATACACAGAACTGGTTTACCATTCCCTTCTTCTGGCGTCATCCTGGGACTGCGCAGCTTGCCCATGACTACACAGTCTGGCCCTTTTTCTGGAACACACAATGGGAAACTGAACTCTCAGCCTCTGGCTCTGCAGCCAGATACCTAAACCACTGAGCTATTTAGCCAGCTATATTTGTTACTTTTCACAGTCTGTAAGAACAGGTTGCTTATCTGTAATGTTCTGAGTAGTGCATTTATATGGGCCACATGCCTTTTAAATAAAGAGAATTTTGGAAGTAGCTGTACCCCTCCTGTCTACATCACACTCATCAGAAGGATGACTTTCCATTCAAAATTTCAGACAACACAGAGGGAACACACATGAGTCAACTGCGGAAGGAAGGAAGTATGGATCATGTGAATGCACAGATGACCACTGAAAGAACAAATGTTATAGGTAAATAATGTTTCCTCCTTCTTTGTAGTCTCTGTGCATCAATGGATGAGTAAAGAGTAGCAAGTTCACTTGCAGAAAACTCCGGAAGGTCGGCAGGTCGGCATTTGCAATCCCTGAAGCTTGGTGGAGATAATTCCTCTCCCGAAAGAAGCATCCCTCTGAGATCTGGTGTCAAGGTGATTGTGTTGGACAAAAGTTGATGGCTGTGACCAGGATGCTGCCTGACACTGTTTAAGTAAGGAGACTCCTTTTTAAAAGGCAGTAGAAGTAGCTACTGCTCTGATAGATAGACTTTCGAAGCTGAAGTGCTATTTTCCTTCCTAAGACAAATGAGATGCTTCTTGTGTCTGTCTGTGAGAGGAATTTTACCTTAACAGGCAGAACAGTACTTAAAGAATGCCCCTGCGTCCATATGCCCAGAAGGGGAACAAAATGTGAGAAAAAAGTGGCAAAAGAAATGGTTACTACAAAAACAAACAAAAACAGTACATGTAATGATGGGAGCAGAGAATAAATAAGGAATAAAGAAAAAAACCTCAAAACAACAACTTGTATTATTTAACTCTCTCAGAGGTATCCTAGTACAGTGGCTTCCAACCTAAGGTAACCCAGGGGGTCTTGGACTACAATTCCCAGAAGCTTTCACCACCAACTGTGCCGGTCAGGGTTTCTGGGAGTTGCAGTCCAAGAATACCTGAGTTTCCCAAGGTTGGGAGCTACTGTCCAAGTGCATGTGGCCATTGTGGCAGATAAAGCAGAACTGAGGGACAGCCTTTTGACGTATATCCTGTAGACAGGAGGGGCAGGACTACCACCAAAATGCACTGGTCAGTATCCTGTTGTGTGACTCTACCTGCACAACTGGAGCGATGTTACCTGCAGTGGCAGATTACCACTAATAAAGAGTTTTCTGTTTCAGGATACATAAGACTTTGTACCACTGCACATAAATTGCGTACTTCCTTAAACTGAAAAAGCAGCAATATCATGGCAGTGGTGATATCATTCCCATTGCAGCAAGATTTTAGCCACTCTGTTGAGAAGATTCCAAACTGGGGCTCTGTCCAGGCAGACTCATACATGAGATAAACAAAGATTATGAAAAAGAACTCAGGTATTACTTGTCATTACAAAGTTACTTTTGAGATGTCACTAGTTAGGTAACTTATACAGAAAGTAACTAATTGCAGATAAGTATGTTGATTGTAACTACCGTGTTTCCCCGAAAATAAGACAGGGTCTTATATTAATTTTAGTTCCAAAAAAACGCATTAGGGCTTATTTTCAGGGGATGTTTTATTTTACAGTCATGTCATCTTCTTCTGGTTGCTGCACAATGGTGGAGGGCGGGGTTTCACTTAACTGGGGCTTATTTTTGGGATAGGGCTTATATTACGAGCATCCTGAAAAATCATACTAGGGCTTATTTTCAGGTTAGGTCTAATTTTCGGGAAAACAGGGTAGGTTACGTCAAGCTCAGAGACAGCTGCATGGAAGTATTGGTAATTAGGTATTTGCATTCACTTGGCTGGAATCCAAATCTGAGCATTCTCCATTCTGACAGTTCCACCTGCTAAACACACATCTGAATTGTGCTCACCTAGAAGACTGGGCTGGAAGCCACATGACCCAGAGTAGGCTCGGTTGGGGCCTAGTTTCCTGTCAGAAAAGGAAGCTGCACCCAGTGTTTGCTAGGAGTTGCTATTCCCAAGGAAGGGGTAGCAACTACCAGTAGACTTGCTGGAGTTCTCCGCAAGCAGCAGAGGAAGCTTCCTTTTTGAACAGGAAACTAGACCTTAGGTTGGCCTATCCTGTACCATGAGGCTTTCCAGCCCAGCCTTCCTACAGGTGAGCACAATATAGGTATCTGTCTGCTAGGTGGAGCTCCCAGAATGGGAAATTCTAGTATCTGAATCAAAACAAAAACAAATGCACATGTCTACTGGTTATGTTCTAAGTGAACCTTGGAAAAATTACTTTTTTGTACTGCAGCTCTCAGAAAGCAACATTCATTCATTCATAATTTGCTGTACCCTGTAGAACTCTGCAGCTCTTTGGCCAGAATCCTATTACTTGCTTAAGCATAAGTTGCTCTGCTGTGGAATGGTAGCTATAAACTCTTAGTGGCCAGAATCCTTTTACTTACTTACTTACTCCAACGTAAGTCAAATGGCATAAATATCAACTGTAAATTGCTTAAGCATTTTATGGTTTTATTTCTTGTTCCATACCAGTTATATGACTTGGCATAGAACAAGAAATACAAGCTTTAACTTCTTAACTGGCGGGGATTTACCACTGAGATTTATGCCACTGGCCTTCACCAGCATAATAGACTTTGGCCATTAAATGTGGCAGAGCAACTTGTGCTTAAAACTGAATTCTTCCACGTCACTTTCTTGCTTGACATGGCTATATTATACTGACCATCAATTAAAAGGAAAAAGTTCCTTCATTGAACCATGAGCAGATCAAATGATATCACTAGAATCTCACAGAAGGCCCTTTATTGGAATTTTGGTGGGATGCCCAATGTAAGAAAATTTGACTTATATGAAAGCTTCACATAATAAATGGCCAAAGTTGATAAACAAAAAGCCAATCAAATTGGTATTAAGCCCCCATTCTGTTCAAATTCTTCCTAAGCATAACAAATGTGAGGCCCATTATTATATTACAACAGACTATACAAAAACTAAAAATCATCATCACACTCTTTACCTGCACATCTATGTACACAATACAAAGGGAAAAGTGATTATAAGAAAGGATGCAAGTTCAGACACTCATCTTTTATGAATTATAGCATACATAAAAATATAATAAGAACAAAAAGCCTTGCAGCATGTTAAAGACTAACAAGTTTAATTTGGCATACATTTTCATAGACTACAGGCCACTTTATAAGATTTATGGAATGACCTGGAAATATTTTTTTATGGGTGATTGGTGAAGTCCTTGGGGTATCAATGCTGGTATAATGCCAGGCCTCACATGCAGATGCTACAATGAGTTTTCCAAAACTGGGACAAAATGGCTATTTTGAATGCTCACTACCACTCACAAAGTGACACCATGCAAGGGAAAACTCCAGAAGCTGATTCATTTTTTAATCAGTTAACCACTTATCACAAAGTTAATCTTTTTAATCAGTTAACCACCAAACACAAAGAAATTGTCAGGTCTGTTTTTCAACAAGCGTAAATGGTAGTGAGCACAAGAGGGTATCCTATAGACTATCTTGACTGCTACCATTGGCATTGTTAACATTCAGGCTGCCCTTTGCTATGTAAAGCCTGGCATCTTTTTTCCAGCTGGCAATGCAGGCAGTATATTGTGCAGCAATATTGAACCATTTCCTGGTTTTTTAAATTGTGGATATAGAATCACAATATCCCACTTGCATAAACTGGGGGGGGGGGGGGTTGTGTGGTTTTTTGAAGCACTGAATTTCCTGTCTTTTTAAAACAGAAGTTTAAATATGCATACACCACACACAAGTCTCAGCAGAAACTTCCCTCATGTAGAATTGCCCAGTGCTAGAGGATCCCAGAAGATGAGCACATGATCTGTCCTATGATTGCTGAAAGAGGACAGAAGCAAGAAGAGCTTTTTCCCAAAATATTTTGTGGGACTGTTTTGGACTTAATGAAATGGTGAAGCAAAGGTGTAAGTACAACACATACAATGGAGAAACATTGTATACACCCTTTAACCTCTCATGTGAACTAATGTTGCCATGCCCACTCTGCAGAATGCAGACTAGAAAGCTATATTCTAATTTCCAAGCCCTTTCATTAGGGCAGGCAACCTGAGGAAGAAAAGCTGTATCAGACCAAAAGCTCTATGAACACGTTGTGTGCATGTTTTCCAATAAATGTCCCCTCACCTTTTCAAATAAAGAAAGGGTGAATTGGGAGTTAGCAAAGATTGTCACTGGAAACCGAAGTCAAAATCATCCATACTGTGTGAAAGAAAGACAGTGAAGAAAGACAGGGATAAAATCAACTCATTTGAAATGTGGTATTGCAGGAGAGCCTTACAGACACCACAGACAGTATATTTAAACTACTTAGAACAGATCTCTTGATGCTAAGAGTATCACCTGTGGTAGGATGACCTTGGCTGAGCAGCACATTGAAGCTGTGAGACAGCTCTGCACAGGCTGGTTTCCATGTCATCTTCTCCTATGTTATCAAAGAAAGGGGGGGGGGGGGGTCCAAGAGGTTTTTCTAAGTGTACCTGGGTGGGTAAACAGCAAGAAAAGTTGATACAATCTGAGCAATGAAAGAGTTTCTAAGACTGAAGCAGTAGATAGATGGCTTGTGGACCAAGACCAAAACCCTTGTACCGTCTTGAGGAAAGTTAGCCCAGTAGAGAAGCTAACAGAGTTCAGAGAGGAGGCGAGAGACTTGAAGCCTGAAGGGGGAGGAATCTGACTGCAGTGACAGGTGCCCTTGTGTGAACTTCCCGCTTGAATATCTGTTCCTCCCCCACCCTCAAAACTAACATCTTAATTGCTGAGGCTTGTGAACTAGGATGAGGAAGGTGCCTTTCCTTGCAAAAGGCATTGCTGAGATTCAGAGAAGGTGGTGTGAAGCAAAGACACACACACATACACACCGTTGTTGAAAGCAGCCAGCTTCCTGGCATTCTGAGCACATCAGGGCAAGGCAACAGCAAGAGCACACTGGCAGAAATGTAAGTGTGTTCACCCACATTAATCATAAAGTGGCAACAATAAGAGGCAGTGTCTGTGCCCAGTGTATGGAGAGGCAGCAAGTGTATCACCCAGGCTGTGCAGGCTGCTCAGTTTGTCCCTATGAATTTCTCTACTGAAGGTGAGGACACTGTGTCTGTGAGTGTGTGTGTGAGAGAGGGGGGGCAGAGAAAGAGAGGTAATGTGAAATCAGCCTTTAGATCTGCTGTACTATACTTCCCATCATCCCCAATCAACATTATTACTTACCTTATTGGGTGGGAGGTACAGTCCAATGCATCTAGAAAGCAACTGGGTCAAGATGGCTGTATATGGGTACTCAGATATGTTGTTTCACAACTTTACGTACATAATTATGAAAGTGCATGGCAGCCTACAACTAAAGCACTAATAAACCTGAGATGAATTGTGAATCTGTGGCTGTCAGAGCAGAGAATAATTTCTAGTCAAATATCACTCAAAACTTTATTCTGGCTGCATTTGCCTCTTTTGAGTTTTGCCTTCAAGCATGAACAAATTCCAAAAAAGAGAGAGAGAGAGAGAAATGTCAAAATATTACACTGTATTAATGACAAGATGAATGCTCATTTAATTAGAGAACAGCAGCTGCAACATTTAATTTTCTGGACCAATTGGCCAATCAGCACCAAGCAAGAAAGTTTGAATTTTGTGTACACTGAGATGAAAGCCAAAACAGAGATGCTGTGAACTGGGCACAAAGCTGTTGCAAAATAAATAGGTGAACCTGATTTTTTATGCTTTTTTACAGCTCCAGTGGTGGGTATACCTCTGATACAAGCTCACATTGCTGATACAACCCAATTTCCTCATGGATGGATGGATGGATGGATGGATGGATGGATGGATGGATGGAAGGAAGGAAGGAAGGAAGGAAGGAAGGAAGGAAGGAAGGAAGGAAGGAAGGAAGGAAGGAAGGAAGGAAGGAAGGAAGGAAGGAAGGAAGGAAGGAAGGAAGAGCTGAAGTGTAGTGTGCTGTGCTGGGGACGCTGAGAGTGTGGTGTGCAGTTTGTAGGGGGGGTACTGGGCGTGTTAGTTCTAAAACACAAATCTGCACACCTTTCCTGAGAGTTATCTGCGAGTGGTGCCTCCCGTCCCTCCAAATAACTACAGTTCCCATGATTCCTAGGGAAAATAAATGCCTCTTAAACCCACACACCCCTATAGTACAGGTACCCTGTCAAATAAACTCCAGACTATTTCAGTGCCTGACAGGATAACTTTGGACCCACTATTGTTACAGGAATCCCATCTCTTGCTGTTGCTTGTGATCATAATTTCAGGTGTCATGACAGGACAGTACCATAAATAACAATAATGTAGCAACAATTGTGGCAAAATTCTATCAGTAGAGTTTAAAGAGAATAATATCTGCATCTGGTAATCACATGTTGGGCTGCACAAATAAAAAACAAACAAACAAAGAACAAAATCCAATAAAGAATGACATTAATCAGCTGCTATCTCACAACAAAATATTGCTTCTGTGTTGCTTGCATGCTCTCTCCAGTGATGCAGGATGACTGTTTATCATAGCATGGGATTTTCTTCACTTACATATCTTGCATTTAGCAGGCTCTGTTTTGTGATTCATCATTGGAATGTATATATAGACTGAATTTGGTTCCTGAGAACTTGAGAAAAATCTTTGGGCATGCAAATAAAAAGATTATAGGGATGTGGTCTCCATTATTTGCAAAGACAGTATATCCACTGATGATCAGATATCACAGACAGCAGCAGAGAGATATTCTAATTTCCTGCATGGACACTTCAGTATGGTACCTGGCTGGCTACTGGAGAAAGACAGAATGCTGAAGAAGGTGGGATACTCTCTGCCAGTGTGTCAATTGCCATGTATTTATTGATGAACTGCAAAGAATGCAACAGCAATAAATACTACATGGGGGGGGGGGAGGACTGAAGATGAGAGGGATACAAAAACTGTGTGCAAGTAATTGATAAGGAAGGAACTTGCTACTCATGGAACATATTTTGGAAGAAGGCTAGTCTGGAAAATTTAGACTCGGTATAAAGAGGATTGTACAGTAACGTGTGTTAAGTGCTGTCAGGTTGAAACTGACTTGACAGCACATAACAGACATTACTGTAATAGGGTTTTCAAGGTGGGTGAGGTATTTAAGGAGTGGTTTTACAAGTTCCATACCTCATTAAGTTTCCATGGCTAAATGGGGTTTGAATCCAGAACTTCTGAAGTCATGGTCTATCAATCTGTCCACACTACACTATTACTGGTATAATAATCCAGCTATATCCTACATACATAGTACAGACTTGTAGAACAACATATGATAATCATGTCTTGCTTCTTAGTGAATAAATCTTAATGGAGCAGGCTACATCTAAATTCTGAATTTAATATTTATTGTGTTGATGTCAAAACATCCATTCTGTTTCACCCACTCATAAACAGGGAACAGAAAGATGAAGCAAATAATCTACTGTAACTGAGGATGGGAGGATCAGTAAAGCATCTTATCATTCACGTTTTCATTTTTGCCACTGGTTAAGACTGTTCATTCTTGAGGGCTCGATTGGCAGTATATGTGTGTGTGTGTGCGCATGCATTTTCCAAAATATATGCACTTTGGTAAGTATTTCTGTAAGCACTGTGTATCTTGCATGCATTTATGCTAAAAAGTAGGAACCATTTTGTTTCCCATGTGAAGAAGAATGGTTAGAAGACCTGTTACATTTGGCAGTAACTTCGTCTTTCATCGCCCAGCAGCCACACAGAAAGTATTTCGGCTCAGTTCTTAGAATTTTTCATTTTACTCTGAAAAGGCAACATGACTAGCTCTGCACAGCAGTCATGTGGAAGTGCTATATTTTCCCCACATAACCTGTGCCTTGATGACTTCAAATGGAGCAAATAGTACAACATAGGATCCTTGCATAACTTTCCTCTATTTATTCCTGTCTCTTTCCATTTAGAACAGATACTAGCGGTTGGACCTTCTTGGGCCATAATATTTGCCAATTATTTTAAGAGATGGTGACACTAACTTCTATTGATCTCATTAAAACTAAAGGTCGTGATGTAGCTCATTTCTCAGGGCTCGATATTACCTCCTCAGGCCAAAAGAATACCATTGATTTTGAAAACTTAATCGAAGGTTAATTGGATTAGTGAATGTGGATGAGGGTTTTTTTTTAATCCTACTATTGCAGTTCTCTAGCCATATTGGTTTGAAATGAGCAAGGGGTCTGGACACCACCACTTGCTCAAGATCACCGCTCTGCAGCTTTCCTTCATTAATGAGAGCATGGAATCACAGAGAAAACATGGAGGATTTGACTTTAAGTGGATTTTCCAACACAGGAGGGAGCAATCTTTTGGTGCAGTGTTACAAGTACAGTGTTGTTAGTCATTTGCAAAGAGTTCTGATTAGAGAAGGGGGCAATGTACACAGCTGGGCAACTGAACACAAATCTAGTTCAATCACTCATGGGCAGAAAAGACAGCAAAGCAACATTCTGCTAAATAAGAGGGAAGATAATAGAATTAACTGTAGAATTTCAGATGACAGGTGGATGATATCATTTATAGATATTATCCCATGTAAAAATAAATCCTCCAAGAAAGCAAGCATATTGGAGAGAAAATTATCCTAGCACAGTGTGTTCTCTTTCTCTCAATCTGTTTCTCTCCCCTATACAGCTCATCATAGTTGACTGGCAGTCTGAATTCTATTTATTTTATTTATTTATTAGTAACACTTATATTGCACCTAACTTTGTGGGACCACTACTCTTCTTGGTCATTACAATATTGTATAAACCCTACCCCCTCCCACCATACGTCAAACATAATAAATAAAAATAATCTCCAAAATGATAAAAATATACCAAGTAAGCAAACCCGATGAGACAAAGTTATGATGACAGCCTTCAGGTGGCCCAGGGTCAAATGCGTCTTCTAACCATTTTTACTACTGCATGACTTTACCCCTTTATTTCTATTTAAATAAGGCATCACTGCATGTAGCAAGTGAATTAGTAAGCAGGGACACCAGATAGATACACGTTTCCTCTCTTATTTTCTCTGTGTCAACGTGCACATTGGTATTCAACTTTCTTCCTGAAATGTCTAAAAACCAAAACACTGACTTTCTAGTTGGAGATTTCAACAGCCATAGCAAGATTTGAAACTTTGAACATGATGATGAAAATGTCAAAGACATTATAAAATGGATGGAATCCCATTCAATGTGCCTTATATATGATCCTAAATGATCCAGTTCATTTAGCAGTGGCAAGTGTTATAGAGGCTACAATCCAGTTCTAATTTTTGTTAGTGAGCCCATAGCTCAACAGTGCATTAAGACTGAAGGAGATCCAATCCCAAACACTCAGCATAGACCATTCAGTGTCAGATCTACTCAGCCATTCAAGCTTAATCTATAGCAGTGGTTCCCAACCTTGGGTAACCCAGATGTTCTTGGACTACAGCTCCCAGAAACCCCAGCCAGCACAGCTGGTGGTGAAGACTTCTGGGAATTGCTATCCAAGAACACCTGGGTTACCCCAGGCTGGGAACCACTGATCTATACCATTCTGTAAGAGGTATTATTTGAAAAAAGCCAACTAAGAAAAGTTTACAACAATTATAGATGCAGATGTGCTTCAGACTGCCCCTCAACCAGACAACTATGATCAATTTGTAACTTCCGTTTTGGAATGTTCTTGTGCCTCCATTCCAAGAGGATACCAGACCAACAGCATTCCAGGTCTCACTCCAGAAACATATGTCCAATACTTAGATTATATTTCATATGTTGAAGAAAATCCTTTTAGTGAAGATACAATAAAAGTTGGGAGAAATCTGATCTCGACTCTTGAAGAACTAAAAATAGCTCACTGGATAGACACTATAACAGAGCTTGAGATGGCAAAAAGAAATCAGAAAGCTTGGAGACTACTGAAAAGACTGAACAATGAAGCAAACAAAAGGACATTGTATGCTAATATACCCCCCAATCAAATAGCACACCAACTGCTCCTGGCAGGGAAGACCCAACCAACACATAATAAAAATAAAACATCAAAGAAATATCAAATCAAATCAAATAAATTTAAATTTATTGTCATTGTAAGTATATACATAGTATACACATACAACGAAATTCACACAGACACCCAGAGACCAGACCCACATGCACACACATAAAAAATCCCCAAACACTCCCCCCCACTAAAAATCCCCCACTAAGAATACAAACATCTACACCGCAGGCCAAGTAACACTGTCCAACTATTCACTACTGGTGGTCTTTAAGCTCATTATTAAGTGCAATTATAGCTCTGGGATAAAAACTATTCAGAAAACGTGTGGTCCGAGTCTTAATTGTTCTATATCTTCTGCCAGACGGCAACAGTTCAAAAAAGTTGTAAGCAGGATGGGAAGAATCTCTCAGGATGTTGTGTGACTTAGAATCTAATGAACTTTCCATTGCCTTCATATTGGTGGAACTAGAGGGAGCCATCAGAAGTTGTAGGAGTTGTAAAGCAGCAGGACTCAATGATATCCGGATTGAGCAAATTAAACATTTTGGCAAAATACAAAGGAATGACTCCTTTAATTCTTTAATAACTACTAGATAGCAAACAAATGCCAAAAATATGGCAGAAGATGAAAGTAATCACTATACTGAAACCAGGCAAAGAACCATCAGATCCCAAAAGCTACAGGCCAATCTCCTTCCTATGCCACTTATACAAAATGCTTGAATGAATATTAAATAATCTAGTCCTTAAAATGTAAGCTCTTCTAATTCCAGAATAGGCAGGCTTTCGGCCCGGCAAGAGGTGTACGGTTCAAATCTTAAATCTAACCCAGTATACAAAATATGGTTTTGAAACACATAAAATAACTGGAGCAGCTTTTGTTGACCTTACAGTAGCATATGATACTATACCACAGCTGTTCAAAAAGTTCTACGTCCTTACTAAAGATTGTGGACTAACAGAAATGGACACAGTTCTACTTCAAAAACTGAAGATTCTTTGTTGAATTTCAAGGAGGGCATAATCGCTGAAGAAATCAAAGGAACACTCTCCCCCAAGGTAGCGTCCTCACACCATTACTTTTTAAGAATTACACAAATGATCAATAATGTTCCCATACTCCAGGAATTCCATCTATGCTGATCATCTCTACATCCCTCCATTCACTAATAGCAAGCTCATGCAAATTCTTTCAAACTGTATGCATTTTAGCTGTGCATATTCTAAAATGTAGACAGTTTTGTGCACACAGTTTCTCTGCAATGCCCTGGAAACCTCAAGAGGCATGAAAGCACCAATTCTGCTAAGACCATCAAATCCAACAGAATTCTTTTCCATCCCTACCAAAGAGCTATGGACCAGTTATTTACAGTAAGAAGGAAAAAAAGCTATTGGGGAAAACTAGAAGTTTACAGCCATCATGCAGGAGAGGAAGGGAAGAATTATAAATACTGAGCACATATTCATGCAATAATACACTTATGCTTTTTATTACTAGAATGATTATTCTAGCTTAACATGAACAACCTATTTGTTTGAGATTTTGTATACCTTGGTTTAATCTTCAATTCAAAGGGAAACTTCAGCTAAGAAATCAGAAGAAGACTGAGACTCAGAAGGGCGGCAATGAAGGAATCAGAAAAAATAATCAAGTGCAAAGACATGTCACTGGAGACCAAGACCAAGACCAAGATAATCCACACTGTTGTATTCTCAGTTACTATGTATGGGTGTGAAAGCTGGACAGTAAGAAAAGCTGACGGGGGAAAAATTATATTTTGGAGATCGCTCATTCATGGGGTCGAGGCAACTTGACAGCAGGTAACAACAGCAGCAGTAGCAGCAGCAGTAACATGAACAGCCTCTACCCATCACAGAACAGACAGCATTGTTTTTATGACTGCTGTAGCTAACTGATGGCAGCAGAAAATTATAAGTTCTGACAACCAAATGGAATCTAACAAGTGGGTACTGAAGCTGTCCTAATTGGCCAAACGTGTTTCTTCATGTCACAAGATGCCTTATCTGAATTGTTGAGAAGTGGAGATAATCAAAATGGACAGAGGTCCTCTTAGTTTAGTATTTTAGAGAAACACAGCAGTATAAAGGACACTCAAGGATCTAGATCATAGTTTCTTAACCTGCGGTCGGGGGACAACTGGGGGGGGTGCAATGTCCTCACAGGGGGTCCGCAAAGGCTTGAAATTTTTTTACAATCTTTTGCACGTAAAATAGAAAGAAAGAAAGAAAGAAAGAAAGAAAGAAAGAAAGAAAGAAAGAAAGAAAGAAAGAAAGAAAGAAAGAAAGAAAGAAAGGGAAATGTAGAATAAAATCTTAATTTCCCTTGCTTGTTTGTGTAAAACTTGGCTTTTCTAATTTACCACCTCCATTAAAAGCAAACAAAAGGAAAAATTGATTATGAAAATAACTGTTTGGTAGCAAATAACTGTTCGATATTTCTGCACACGGTGAGAACATGCAAATGAATAACACTGAGTAGCTGAAAGACAGCACATGGCATTTCTTGCTAGTACACAGATAGTCAGAAGGCGCAGGAAGAGAGAGTTGGAGTCAGTCAGCGTCAGTGTGAGTGAGTGTTCAGATGGACTTCACAATCATGTTTCTTCTTCGATTTCTGCTAATAAAATCATTTGGTTATTGTCAGGTAAAGTGACTTTTCGATATTATCGCAGTGAATTTTGTAACAATGCATTTTGACTGAGCCTCAGAATGGATCGCTGGCTGAATCTAAAACATAAAAGAATTAGTGATGTTGATGAGCAAAATGAAGTTTCTTCCAGTCATCTTTAAAAGTGTTGCCGTTATAGCAAGGAATATCTGTCGATGAGACCCTTCATGAGAAACTCTACATAAATATTTGATACACTTTAGAGCACATGTGTCAAACTCAAGGACCGCAGGCCGAATCCAGCCCTGCCCGGCCATTTCATGTGGCCCTCACAGTGTTGCCTGCTACTGTGCAGTATACAATACGCAGGCGCTTACTTGGTCACCCATAATGCTCCGCAAGGATGCTGGGAATCTGCCCAGCAGGACTTCTAATCCCAGCATTCCGAGCAGCGAAGAGTCAGAAAGTGCCGCCGCTTGGGTGACGTACAGCACCTTGGGAAATGTAGTCCTCGCTATTGCCCACTCTCGTTCTTATCTGCTTGCCATTATTTCTAGACTTTGATCATAGACTTTTACTTTCAGAGCTAAATATTACTTACATTATTACTAAAACCAGTAATAATCGAATGAGGAGGATTATATTTAATATGATAAAGAGTAGGTACATTTGTATAGTCTTACAGATACAACCGGCCCTTTGAGGGCAATCATAATGCCGATGCGGCCCAAGATGAAATTGAATTTGACACCTCTGCTTTAGAGTTTAAATCTTAAGTTAAGTCTTGGCCATTTGTGGCAATAAAAGATATTTACAGGGGGTCTGTGGTAAAGAAAAGGTTAAGAACCACTGATCTAGATAACTAGGATGGGGTAAGCAGATTTTTGAGATCGACTTTGTTTTGTCCTAAAACTCTTGAAATCCTCCAACCAGAAAGAAGTGAGCCCCAAAACATAGGTTTAGAATTCAAGAATTCTGAGCCCAGAGCAGGGCTACTCAGGCACTATTCAAGGTCAGGCGACAGAAACCATTTAATTATTGCTGGTTAAGCTGTCTGCCCTTCTCATAGCCACTGACCAGCCACCTCTGCAGCACTGCTGCTTCGTGGCTTACTGTGTGAATAATACCATGGCCCCAAGTACCCTCAAGGTCAAGCATTGTTCACACAGCCAACCAAGAAGCACCTGCATTACAAAGGTGGGCAACCAGCAACCTGAAGAAATAAGGTGCCACTGTGGCCACTGCTGCCACCACCACTACCACCTTCCTTCTCCGTGAGCATAGTGGCAAGGCTGGGGTGGTAGCACTTCTCCCAGCTCAAGCACCAACAGAAATTGCACCAGCCTTGGTCCAGAAATCTGTTTTGAGTTCTAGAACTGAATTCAGTTCTCAACCTTCCCATACATAAATCAATTCCTGGTTACCCTGAGTATTTTTTATTTCAGCGGTACATATTCATATCTAGAATTTTTGCTGTGCATAAAGCTTAACTTGGTTTAATTATTAGCAAAAATCAATAAAAAAGCCTGCATATAATTTCCTGGATCTGCAGCAAAAAATAGCATTGTGTAAGATAAACACAGCTTATCTAATCAAATTGAGGGTCTAAACAAACATCTATTTGTTGCCTTTATTGATTTTACATCACTATTTGACCAAAGAAGCAGAGACTGGTTATAGCACAAATTTGGCAAAAACCAATATTGATATAAGATTGCTTTAGCTTATTCAAAAGGGTAGTTGTATTACTCTATTTTTGGATTATTCGGTTATTACATAATAACAATGCCCGCATATAATTTAAAACATAGAAAGGGGAATTATTCTGTTCCTGCTGTTGCAAAATTATAAGGAGTAGGAAATTAGCAGTGGATCTAGATCGATCTGCTGCCCATCTTTGAACAAATAATTAAGATCCATAGATTGGGGGCTGCTCCTTTTGTCAGATACTAGGAGTTTCCTGGTCATGCATATGATAACTGAGTCACAGAGCAGAATTTGCAGCAGATTTATGGGCCAAATTATACACAGTGTTAATCATGGGAGTTGCCCCCTGCATGCAGGATTTTTCCATCACAAATAACCAGCGAGGGGCACTTGATGCAGATTGAGAACTAATGGCTTTCTACCTGTGTTTCCAAACTGGATTTCCAAGCACACACCATCCTTCTGGGCAAGATTTATTTGCCGGGGGGGAAACAGTTTCTACGGAAGCTAATGGGGCCCTTCCCCCATGTTAATATCAGGTGCAGAAAAGGGAGCCAATACAGATCAGGAGCAATTTCAATACCCGTGTTCAAATCCCATCAGTAGACAGGTTATATCACTGTTTGCCAGACTCAGAGGCTGGCGAAGTACAATGATGTACAAATAGACCTATCTCATAAACGCACAGGCTTCCTTACAAAGTTGACATAATGTACCTGAAAAGGCTCTATACTTCTATGGTTCATGCACTCAAGCATAACTGTGCCATCACATACAAAGGGAGAGGCAGGATTAAAAGGTGGGGATCCTATTCCTTACATCATGAAGGGAACTGCCTTCTACTGACCCGTAGAACTATGACCAAATGTTTAATCTTATGGTAAAACTTGGGTAAGTCCATCAAGGGTTATACTTGTCTCTATACTGTGTCTCAGAATCTCTGATGCCCTGATCCAGGACAAGAACCTTTGCAAAAATACATTTTCCCCAAAAAACACACAATCCTGTCCTTCTTTTTACCTTGCCCTCTATATCAGCCTTCCTCAAGATGGTGCCTTCCAGATGTCTTGGAAATGGAGAAATAGCTCCCAGAACTGGTGGACCAAGCTAAGTACCTGCAGCCTCATGCAGGCAGTGATGCATGGTGTTCACCACATCTGAACAGCCATGGTGAGTTGGTCACGTCCAGAGTTCAACAGGTTGTGGAAGACTGCTCTGCATTCATGAGAAGCCTGGCTCTCTCCCTCCCCTTTCTCTTAGTCCCCCAGCTATGTTCTCATTGCAGGCTGCCCTCGCACATGAATAAGTAACTGTTCCACAGGCAGATATTTCAGTGTTTGCACTTGTCTTTAGAAATCAAAGGCTTCTCTGATTAAATGCCATTACAGTCCAGCGCTTGGACGGATCCAGAGAGATTAATGTGCTTTTGGGCAGCTTTAATGATAATCCTGCTACAGACGGCATTAAGTAAATGTCAGTAACCTGGTTTGAAGGGAGCTTTCACCTCAGGGATCCTTTCCATTTAGAGGAGAAAGGCTCAGCCTGCTTTTCAGGGCTGCATTGCTCTACAAAAGAAAGCCTGCTTAGCACAGATTTTTGTCTGCTCTTTCCAGCTAAATATGGCGAGGCTTCTTTTGGGAAAAGTGAGGAGGTGCGGTTAGAATCACAGATCCACAGAAACAGAGTAATGCAGCGCCAAGAGGCTCCAAGTTTCACTCACAATACCCCAATTTTAAGAAAACAAAATAGATCTTAGCAAAGCTGGGAGAGATTTTGGAGATGTGCTCTCAGGCCAAATATATTATAGTGCCAGAGTACATGGGCCTGTGATGTAAGCTGGTAAAAGATGGTTTTATATGTCCATGTGAGCAAGGCTATGCAAAAAAATCTTAGAATCTTATCTTGGAACTGCAGAGCTGGAAGGGACCCTATGGATCATCAAGTCCAGCCCCTGCAGAAAGGCACAGTGGGGAATTGAACTCCCAACCTCTAGCTCCCCAGCCAGAGACCTGAACTGCTGAGCTATAAGCCCCAAGAGCCTTAAGAGTGTATGAAGCTGACTTGTAGTTTATTTATGTATTTATTGTATTTATTGTTTGCTATATGTTACTTAACATATAGCACTCAACTCAAGCTTAAACTGAAGAAATTAGGAAAAATCACTGGGCTACTCAGGTATAATCTAAACCAAATCCCTTATGAATACACAGTGGAAGTGAAGATCAGATTTAAGGAATTAGATTTGGTGGACAGAGTGCCTGAAGAACTATGGATGGAGGCTCGTAACATTGTACAGGAGGCAGCAACAAAAACCATCCCAAAGAAAAGGAAATGCAAGAAAGCAAAGTGGCTGTCCAACGAGGCCTTACAAATAGCAGACAAGAGAAGGGAGACAAAATGCAGGGGAGATAGGGAAAGTTACAGAAAATTGAATGCAGACTTCCAAAGAATAGCAAGGAGAGACAAGAGGGCCTTCTTAAATGAACAGTGCAAAGAAATAGAGGAAAATAATAGAAAGGGAAAAACCAGAGATCTGTTCAAGAAAATTGGAAATATTAAAGGAACATTTTGTGGAAAGATGGACATGATAAAGGACAAAAATAGTAGGGACCTCACAGAAGCAGAAGACATCAAGAAGAGATGGCAAGAATACACAGAGGAATTATACCAGAAAGATCTGGATGTCCCGGACAACCCAGATAGTGCGGCTGCTGACCTTGAGCCAGACATCCTGGAGAGTGAAGTCAAGTGGGCCTTAGAAAGCATGGCTAACAACAAGGCCAGTGGAGGTGATGGCATTCCAGTCGAACTATTTAAAATCTTAAAAGACGACGCTGTTAAGGTGCTACACTCAATATGCCAGCAAGTTTGGAAAACTCAGCAGTGGCCAGAGGATTGGAAAAGATCAGTCTACATCCCAATCCCAAAGAAGGGCAGTGCCAAAGAATGCTCCAACTACCGTACAATTGCACTCATTTCACATGCTAGCAAGGTTATGCTCAAAATCCTACAAGGTAGGCTTCAGCAGTATGTGGACCGAGAACTCCCAGAAATACAAGCTGGATTTCGAAGGGGCAGAGGAACTAGAGACCAAATTGCTAACATGCGCTGGATTATGGAGAAAGCCAGAGAGTTCCAGAAAAACATCTACTTCTGCTTCATTGACTACACAAAAGCCTTTGACTGTGTGGACCATAGCAAACTATGGCAAGTCCTTAAAGAAATGGGAGTGCCTGACCACCTTATCTATCTCCTGAGAAATCTATATGTGGGACAGGAAGCAACAGTTTGAACTGGATATGGAACAACTGATTGGTTCAAAATTGGGAAAGGAGTACGACAAGGCTGTATATTGTGTCCCTGCTTATTTAACTTATATGCAGAATACATCATGCGAAAGGCCGGACTGGAGGAATCCCAAGCCGGAATTAAGATTGCCGGAAGAAATATCAACAACCTCAGATATGCAGATGATACAACTCTGATGGCAGAAAGTGAGGAGGAATTAAAGAACCTCTTAATGAGGGTGAAAGAGGAGAGCGCCAAAAATGGTCTGAAGCTCAACATCAAAAAAACTAAGATCATGGCCACTGGTCCCATCACCTCCTGGCAAATAGAAGGGGAAGATATAGAGGCAGTGACAGATTTTACTTTCTTGGGCTCCATGATCACTGCAGATGGGGACAGCAGCCACGAAATTAAAAGATGCCTGCTTCTTGGGAGGAAAGCGATGAGAAACCTAGACAGCATCTTAAAAAGCAGAGACATGACCTTGCCGACAAAGGTCCGCATAGTCAAAGCTATGGTTTTTCCAGTAGCGATGTATGGAAGTGAGAGCTGGACCATAAAGAAAGCTGACCGCCGAAGAATTGATGCTTTTGAATTGTGGTGCTGGAGGAGACTCTTGAGAGTCCCCTGGACTGCAAGGAGAACAAACCTATCCATTCTAAAGGAAATCAACCCTGAGTGCTCACTGGAAGGACAGATCCTGAAACTGAGGCTCCAATACTTTGGCCATCTCATGAGAAGAGAAGACTCCCTGGAAAAGACCCTGATGTTAGGAAAGTGTGAAGGCAAGAGGAGAAGGGGACGACAGAGGACGAGATGGTTGGACAGTGTCATCGAAGCTACCAACATGACTTTGACCCAACTCCGGGAGGCAGTGGAAGACAGGAGGGCCTGGCTTGCTCTGGTCCATGGGGTCACGAAGAGTCGGACACAACTTAACAACTAAACAACAACAATATGTTACTTATGTGCTTGTTTAATTCTCTCAGTGATAAGCAAGGTCAAACAAATGTAAGAACCTAAAAATATACAAGATCCAAATCTAGCACAGAAGGATAAAACAAGTGCTAGACACCAGTAAATGCCAATTAATCATACAAAAGAGGTAAAGAGAGCTTACTGAAGGTTACAAAAAACCTTCATAATCAACAGGAGCTACTAAAAATAATTATGTTAACCTGATATTTAGTAGCTAGATAGCTCAATGGGATGGAGCACAGGGTTAGAAGTCTGATTGCCCATTGTGCGCCCCTTCCCCACCTTTGAGAAGTACAAGTGCACACAGACAGCAGCCACAGAATGACTGGTTGATTGTTGGAAAAGATGCAAGCATCCATTTCAAGGCTTCTAATCCTTTTAAAGTCCATGCAACGAAGCAGTAACCATCATCATTTTGTGCATTTGTGCATTCTCATTAAAGCACTGTTTATAAAAGTTTGCTTAATTTGCACTAAATATTGTTCTCTCTCTCTCTCCCTTTTGGTCAAGGGCACCTTCTGAGGCAAAGCCATAATATATTCACAATGCTTGGTCTTGGTTAAGAGTCTGACTACTTATATTCTGCACAAGCTGCAGTTTTTACACTGTCTTTGAAGTGCAGACTGAGGTACAATGTTACATAGAACTTGGAGCTAAGGAGGTGCAAGTAATGTATCTACCTGTAATAAGTTACTTTTTTCTTTTTTTGTACCTTAATAAACTTACACTTAAAAGTACTGCGAAGTTATTTTACAGAACAATGGCACCATTTGTTTCCACATGCTTTGAGTAATGCTTTCTAGTTATGTTCTAGTTACCTTTCAAAGGACACATTAAGGCATGTTAAGCTACTGTTAGACATATATGATCAGAATGTTTCAGTTTTACGCCATACCAATATATGCCATGCCAGTTTTATGCCATACCTAAGGTACCAACTTCTTTAAAAGCTATGGGGAAAAACAAGCAAGCAAGCAAGCAAATAAACACACAAGAAACACCGTTATTTTTTAATCTAATTTTTAAAAATATTTGTAATGCTAACTGTAATGAACTCGTTGAAAAGTACTTTTTAGTGAATTATCACTGAGTGCAATCCTGTTTGCAGAGCTTTAAAATCTGGGATTTTACGATCAGTGGCAATTTTCAGAAATCAGTGATTCCCTCACTACCACAGCCCACAAGAACTTTTCATGATGAAAGCAATCTCATTGGAGCCTCAAGACTTTTTTTTGGTAGGGGGCGGTATTGGACTTTTTATTTCTTGACAAATCGCTATAACAGATATCAGCCTTGTAAGCTATGGTGTAAGCTATGGAAAAGGAAAGGATTTCAGCCAATAAATTACCTTTTTAAAGTAACTTTCCAGATTTTCCTATGGCAATGGATCCCAACTAGAGATGGGGACGACTCACAATTTTGGCGAGGCGCCCTGCTTCGTGAGTCATCAAAAGTTGACGACTCACGAAGCACAAAGTTGCCCCCATGAAGCGACGAATAACAAAGTTATTTGTCGATTCGTGGGGGGGGGGCTATTATAAAAAACACCCCCACCCTGCTGCCACCACCACCACCCCGCTGCCACACCCCCACTGCTGCCACCCCCCCCCCACCGCTGCACCGCGCGCCCCCGCCGACACCCCCTTACTGTAACCGTCGCAACCACTGCTGAGGTCTCCATCTGGCCTCCACAGCCACGGCGTGTAAAAAGGGAAACAGGCTGCCCTTTGCAAAGATGGCTGCTGCGGCTTCATTCAGGGTACGGAAGCTGCAGCTGCCATCTTTGCAAAGGGCAGCTTGGATTCCCTTAAGGTAGGCAAAGGTAAAATTGGGTGCCTCGGCTTATATTCGGGTCGGCTTATACTCGAGTATGTACGGAAACTTAGAACTAGGAAAAAGACAAGATGAAAATATGAAAACGATTAAAAAACAATTTAAAAAGAAAAGGTGGCGGAGCAATTAACTTAAGCACTGAAAGTACCACTGTGTTCTGTCAATATAATATCCTGGAGAGCCTATCTAAACAGTCATGTTTTCAAAGATCTCTTAAAATTCCCAGTGAAGGGGCCAGGCATATTTCAGGCGGGAGTTTATTTCAAAGGTGTGGAGCAACCACCGAGAAGACCCGGTTTCTGGTCTTCTCTTTCCAGGCCTCTCTTGGGATCAATGTTGTCAACCGCCCGGCCTAGGAAGATCGAGTAGGTTAGGCAGAGCTCATTGAAAGAAGGCGTTCTGCCAGGTATTGAGGTCCCAAACCAATTAGGGCCTTGCATGTCAGCAGTATCACCTTGAAACTGGTACAGAAACGAAGAGGTAACCAATGCCGGGTGGCCCAATTAGGGGAGATACAATGGTATTTATTTACTCTACTCAATAACCTAGCCACCATATTCTGGACCTGCTGAAGTTTCTGTAGCAGCCTCATGCGTAGCCCCACGTAGACAGTATTACAGTAGTCTAATTTCAAGACTATCATTGCATGGACCAGTGTGGTGAGGGATCTGGTTTCAAGGTAGGGACGTAGCTAGGCAATCCACCTCAGGTGGAAAAAGGCAGAATGGGTCACAGATGCTACCTGGGACTCCAATGATAGTGCTGGGTCCAGAAGTATGCCCAGGCTGCGAACCTCCTCCTTAGCAAAAAGAGTAGCCCCCCCAAAGGAGAGGGAGGCCCCCAAATCACAGACACTAGGTGCACCCACCCGTGTCTTGTCTGGGTTCAGCCTCAGTCTATTGTCCCTCATCCATCCCAGAAAGAAATGTAACTGAATGAAAAATAGCCATAATGGATCAGAGGACGCAAAAGGGACAAAGCTTATGTAAGGAAGTGATATTAAATATGAGATTTATCCTGATGATCTAGGATAAGAAAGCAGGCCCAAACTGACCTACATATTAGGAAGGCAAAATAACTTCTAAAGTACCAAGATTCTTCCTGAAATAACCCATTTTGCAACCCGCAGGATTCTTTGCAAGACTAAGCAAACGTTTACCCACGCATCTAAATATCTGTGAGGCATGTAGTATGTTTTGTAAACACGAAATCACACATCTAGTTTTAAAAACTGAATGGCATAACAAAAAGATTCTGTAAAAATATATGATTTTGGGAAAGTGTGTAAATAAGTGCATACATTACAGAGAATGTCTATAGAAAATGCATCTAAAGGTCTATTGAAGTCAATGGAACCTCCATCTGAAGTGCAATAGTTGGAACCAAGATGTAAAACTTGTGCAAGTATCATATGATGTAGGTAAACTTTGGATACCTGTCAGGTCTGCCAGTACACCAGACATACGAAAGTGGTTTCTAACTACAAGGTCATGGTCCAGATCTATCATGTGTTATTTTAGAAAAAGATGCCTGAGAACAGCATTTGGTCTATTTAGTTGTAGAAAGGGTTCAGAACAGTTCAGCCAGCACTGTAGGAAGCACAGTGTGATGCCTGCAACAACCTGCTATTGGCTTACTGAGGATACCAACAGGATGTCCATTACTATGTGAGGAAGGAGAGATTCCAAAAACCATGGAGAACTCCATGATGTAGAGTGAGCTAATGCACCATCCAGGGGATCAGTGAGGACTTTTGCTATTACTACAGTAGTATTCCCTAAGTGCATAGACACACTTTTCTGCATAGGAATGAATAACAATTGTTAATACCTATACAGTATGGGAGAAGCTAAAGCACGTCACATGGGGACCCCACTGAGGTCAATCCTAAACCTGTTTTCCAACCCTGGTCACCACAGTGAATACAGACAATGGGGCAGGTCTTCTGTTATCTGTACTTTCTCACTCCTTAATTTCCATAGTCCTGCTCTTAGTAGTTCCTTGACTGTGTCAAATGGTCACAGAATATTAAAAACTGACATGTATGATAGCAATTATGCATAGGAGAGCAGAAAGGCAGCGATTCTGATTACTAATTTCCCTCAATGTACTGGCAATTAGTCATTAAGGTGATTTGTGTGTGCTTATGTACATTTGTGAGTAATTCTTTCCAAAAGAAAGTAGAAGAATAAAGATGTAGTCTCTCAGAAGATAATGAACACACAACTTAGGTCCCCTCTGGATATATTTTGGAAGGTCTATAATTGATGCTGCATGAACTCTGCCACAGAATAAAAAGATGACAGGGAAGGGAGCATCCAGACTTCAGAGACAGATGGACAGACGGATTAAGTATAATTGATTTTATGCTGGAGTTCTTTGATAGCTAGTCAGTTAAGTGGTGTTTTGATGCCCATCAATATTGCACAGGGTGGGGTGGGAGCAGGCAGCACTGATTCAATCAGAATTCACTGACTCAGAGGGCAGGTCTGACAGGCTGGACCATACCCTATCTCTTGCACATAAAATTAGGTGCCTTCCCCAACCCCGCCCAACACATACTTTCATCTCCAAAGAGGCAGCTATATGGACGATGTGCACAAGAATCACTGCATCTCCTAACAGAACACGATCACATTTAGAATGATGCGATATTTCAAAAGACGAATCTCAAATTTTGCAGATGGACAATGAAAACTGTGAGTTGTCACTAATACACAAAACTAGATGTAGAATTGTGCTGATTGTGAAGTTAAAAATGGTGCTCCCAGGGAATGGCAACATGGTTCCCACCCACCCACGTACGCCAATGTTCACTTTTTTCTTTTCCGTTTCCCCCTCTCTGCGTCTCTGCTACTGTTTTGACTGAAATTTTTTCGACCCCTTTCTGATACCCATCACATGTGGCCAACCATGGATCATACAATGTAACAACAACATTATAGGGTCAGTCAGGTTTGCCTATGTAATTACATTATTTAGGGCAAACCAAGTCAATTGAGAACAAGGCAATAATCATAGATCACTGCCTCTGAACTATCACCTTCATCAGGGCTGTGTGCTGGTCCCCCAATCTACTTTGGAGAGCAACTTAGAGCTTGGAATGTATTCTGATTTGGTTTAGAGCGATTTTTGCCTCAGCCAATTCGATTTGTTTGCTGGATCTCAGTCAATTTGTAAGCCTTCTACTGATTTATATAGAAAACCCAAAGCAGTGGTGCCTCGACTTACGAACGTCCCAACTTACGACCATTTCGAGTTACGACCAGCTCCGGCCGCAAAATTTTGCTTCGACTTGTGGCCGGAGCTTCAAGTTACAATCAAAAAAAGGCAGGGGAAAAAGGCGGGAAATTCAAATTGCTAACCGTTGGTAGGCGAAGAGGCTGCTTCTTTGTAGCTCTTTCGCCAGAACGGTTAGAGTGAGTGCGATCGGAGGAGGTTTCGGATTGCCTGATAAGGTAAGGTGCTGCTTTCTGCTTTTTAAAAACTGTTCTGGGTGGGTTTTGCAGCGTGGTTTTGGGCTGGGGGGGTTATGTTTCTGTGCTGTGATGGATCTTGGGGGGTTTGTTTTTTGGTATTTCCCCCCCCCCATTTCCGATGGGTCTTGGGGGGTTTGTTTGTTTTTTGGTATTTTTTCCCCATTTCCGATGGGTCTTGGGGGGGTTTGTTTGCTTTTTGGGGTTTTTTCCCCCCATTTCCGATGTGTCTTGAATGCTTCGCTTGCTTTCTGCTTTGCTTTTTCCCCATTTCTGATGTGTCTTGCACGCTTGGCTTGCTTTTCTTTTTTCTTTTCCCCTTTGGCCGGAACGGATTAATCGCGTTTCCGATCGGTCTTGCAGTGTGTTGTGGTTTTTTTGGTGATTTTTTTCTTCGGCCGGAACGGATTAATTGCATTTCGATGCATTTCAATGGGAAATGGTGCTTCAACTTACAACCATTTTGAGTTATGACCATCTTCCGGAACGGATTAAGTTCGTAAGTCAAGGCACCACTGTATAACTTTTTTTCCACTGATGTACATGAGAGACTCTAAATTGGGGGAATAAACCTACCACATCTCAGACACCTAGCTTCAGAGATAGTTCTACTGGGCACTTTTAAACTTTGCTTTTTTTTTTCTTCAAAAAGAAAAAAAAGAAAAGAAAAGGCTGGAGTGATTTATGCCCTGTTCAACTTGGTTTGTGCTCTAGAAACAAATCAATTTGTAAATTTGCTTCATTTCACCCTGGAACAGAATCTGGCCATTTCACTTCGATCCAGACATTGGATTGGTCCAAATCAGGCCAATTTACTCAGTCATCTGTGATTTGTCTGACTCCAACCTAAACCCTCCCTCAGGTAACCACTCTCTTCCTTCAAGAGATACTCATCTACTTCTGAAAAATAACTGAAAAAGAAGGTGCTCCTAGAGGGGGATTGTACCTATGACCATCTGAATGCAAACTATTTGATATACCAGGAAGCCATGCTCCCTCCACCAGACATTGCTAAAGACCATGAGATACTGCTTAGAACTTTGACTCAAATAGGGAAGCCTGTTCAGACAACCTAACCTTTACATCCCATGTCCTATGCAATTCTATAATAATTCAGTTGATAACTCTAATGGAAAACAGAACATGAATGCCTCAAGATTATGAATCTAGGGCTCTCCTAAAGATACCAGTAGAGAACCTGTCCATGCTGACACAAATTTTATAGGCTCCTTAAATTACTGATACGCAACTAGTTTTGGAAGTATCACTTGGTTTCAGGAACACCTTGTGATGCTCCCATTTCTGTTCTCAGCACCACGGGCTGATGTAATGGCCAGAGAGAATATTACCTCGTTCACATTGATGCCATTTTTATCCATGTAGGCCTTGTCATTCACTTGACCACCTTCCATTAACTCCATGAAGAGAACACGCCTTGTGGAAAGATCCCAGTAAATCTTAGGAACCTGAAAAAGAACATAACTCCATGAATACTATGAGACATGGGAGGAGCAGGAGACAAGGTACTATATAACAAGTAAGGAACTTTGCATGTAATATGAAAGACATCAAGGTTCTTGAAAGAAGCATGCCTAAAACTCCTGACAAAAGCCTTTTCATAAGTCAGCATGACTAAGTCCGCCTTCTTGGTTGCTGAACAATTATTTGTTGTGTGTTTGTCAGACACAGTGTGGCCAGATAGAAAAGAGAACAGGGTTCTTGCATCTTTAATACGAGGGAAGATATTTGAATTTCTGCAGATGTTGCAGACCTTTGAAAAGTTACTTTTGAGGACTTCCTATCCCAAGATCCCCCAGCTGGCAGGGGATTTATTAGAACTGTAGTCCAAAAACAGTACCTTTTCCATGTTCTGGAGGCAGAAAAAGGTAGAGTCTTATACACCTCCAGAAATACGATCTTCACAGCTACACAACTATTGAAGGTGCAAGATTCCTGTCCTCTTCTCCACTGGCTCACCAGCTCAGACACTCTTTGATCAGAATGCTGAGAGGCAGCAGGTATACACAGTGTTGAAAAGTTGTGGTGCCTTTTTTTATTTTCTGTGCATGAGGCTGCCTTCCTGGATTGGACTAGAGTCCTGTATTCTGTTTCCAGAAGCAACCAGACAGATGACTGCTGGCATAGAATTCGCAAATGCACCAAACAATAGGAAATATATTTTTATGTCAACTGAAGCAAACTGAACCTTTCTGTTCTGCAAATCTGAATGTTTAAGTATAGTATTCCTTCCTCTCCAAACTACTTTTTCTGCAGCAATTGGTACATGTGTTAACTTTTAACAAACATACAATAATGCTTGTAAATAACAAACGTTAATGGTAATCTTAATCTACTACTTTGTTCCTCAGATGCTGAGTACAAATCCAGATGGGCAGTCTTCCATTTCCCTCTGTAAAGGCTTCAGCCCTAATTAGGTATAATGTCTAATGTGACCTAGTCCTTCAAAGCAGAGGTAGGCAAAAAGGAGGTTGACAACCCTTGATAGGATTGTTTGCAGTAGATTTGCAAGTGTATTTGACTCCCAATTTAATACCAAAATGATGTTTTCTCTCCATTCCAAACTATGCTGCTGAAATGAAGAAAGTTTGGGGTCACTAGTAGATTTTTATATGAAAAGATACTAAGGGTGTGATCAGATGGGCATTTGTCCTACTGTTTGGTCTGCTGCCGGGATGGGCTGATTCATTCCTTTTTTCCAGCAATCAGACAACATAACTGCTAGAACGAAGCAGCTTATCCTACAGCATTAATCCTGCACTTTTCTGATTCCTTGTCAAAGGCTTCTGGGTTGTTTTTTTTTGTGCAGATAGGATCACTCCATTTTGGTTCACTTCCAGTGCATGCAATCACTGGAAATTAACCAAAGATGAGCTTCCTGCCTTTAATTTGCCAGCTGGCTTCAGTTTCCAAATATTCTAAAATGACTTGAGAAGACAGCTTAGCCACTTCACAATATTTGGAAATTAAACACTTCCTCTGTTCCTCCCTGGAAAAGCAGAGGAAAAAAGTGTTGTTGTTTTTTTAAATGTTTATTAGGATAGCACTTAGAATTTTTTTTCCTTACTATTGAGAACTTCCTCCCTGAAGTAGGAGGAGAGAGGAGGGGAGCAAGGAGGGTTTTTTGTTTGTTTGTTTGTTTTGTTTTGCTTTTGCTGTTCTCAACAGGGAGGTGGACCAAACTGGGCCGCTTGAGGTGCCTATGCCATTTGGATGCAAGGACCACACCAAATGGCATAGTGGACCTCTACCCAACCGTAACTAATTCTATGTAGCCTCCTCAAGGTTGCTCCAACTGGGCTCGTGTACAGCTGTTCTCATTTTTGGAACTCAAACCACATTCTTGGCCTTACTGAATGGTTCAGTTTTAGGTATGCATCTGTTACATCAGGCCTGGGTTGGTGGATCTCAAAATCTGATTGAAAAACAAAGAGTTCCTACAAGCCTGAAGTCTTCCCACTCTTGCTTTAAAAGGGGGGCAGGGAATGTATGGCTCTCCAGATATCGCTGGACTGCACTTCTCATCAGCCCTACCCAAAAGTGTCAAGGGTAAAGAGATGATGGAGGGCCACAAGTTCCCCATTCATGCTTTCAAACACAGTTACTGTTATTATAAAGTTCTGCAATGGCAGAAATGCAAAGACTCGGCAATCTACCCAGCCATACAAGGCATAATGTGAACAAAATTTTGCAACAGAAAGTCATCGTGAATAATCACAGAGGGGTCCAGGATAGTGTGTGGCCCCATATGGCACCTTCATTCTGTTGCCTAGACACCATTCTAACAACAAAACAAATGTTAAATTGTGTATCTTCAAAAAGTGAATGTGTTCGGGTAAAAAAAAAAAAGCCACTGACAGCAGGTAGTGAGCTACCAATAGTTAAGGAAAAATTGAGAGATGGACTGGACCACCTGAACTCAACTTCACATCTGTCTTGAATAACCTTGAACAGTCTCATAGTGATACTAATTATGCAGGCTACACATTGCCTCAGCACCACCAGCGAGCTGGGTACCCAGCAATACTGGGTACCAATTTTGGAAGGATGGAAGGCTGAGTCAACCTTGAGGCTGCTACCTGAATCCATTAGGATTGAACACAGGTTGTGAGCAGAGTTTTCGAGGGCAGTACTGTGCCACAAGGCTCATGTGTTTGGGTAAAAAAAAAAAAAAGCACCAACAGCAGGTAGTCCAAACAGAGGGGCCATATACACACACACACCCCTTCTCTGATCATACTTTAAGCTGTTGGTTACTGGTACACCACATGGAGCTTGGAAAGTTTACTGTTTTGGATTACACATCCCAAAATCACCCAGCCAGCATGGCTAATATCCCAGGCTCAGTTTTCAGCATCTTCATGTATAGGAAACCTAGGACTTGGCCTTGAAAACACCACTGCTAGTGTAGGTAATGTGCAGCAAACAGATTTGAGGAGCAATGCTGACAAGGTTGGGAGACCCCCTCAGTATCCCAGGCTCCCAACACCTATCAAGCTATGTTTTTTTTAAAATGGCATCCAGAGGGCTCAACAGGAATTTTCAATTTTAATAACCCCATGTTTATATGGAAAAAATTGAAATGGGACCGGAATGTGCAGCCCCCACCTTGGAGTAAACAGTGCTGGTCTAAATGGACCAATCATTTCACTAAGTGTAAGGCAACTCTGCATATTAGCATCTTCCAAGGTTTCTTGCATTCATCAGAGAACACAACATTGTGAAATGGGTACTTGGAAATGCTTTAAACCTGCATTAAAGCTTGTTGAGCATGTAGGATGTTTAAGCTTTCTCAAGCATTGCTTGCTACCTGTGGCAGGTCCCTGAATTACAGGCACAGCTCATCAGGAAGAGGATCCAAGCCTCTCATATGCACAGTTGACACTTGTCATTGTTCTGTAAGTAACACCCAGTCATATCCTATATTTCAACAGCATCCTCCTGATAACAGCCAAGTTGACAGGCTGCACACTTAAGACCTCTAGGCTGTCACAGCAGCAATGGCAACGGGAAGGGAAGAATAATGCCTTACAAATATGGGGTGAGCATTGTTGTTGTTTTGACAAAGACTTGGGAGATAATTAAATCTCTTTCTGCAGATGCAAGGCTTTTAAAGTTCTAGTAGCTCCTCTGCCTGTAGTACAGAGGGATCAGCTCTGCAAGCATGGGCCAGATGGGCCAGAGGGAAATAGTGTAATATATAGGATATGCACAGGTTAATTTCCAGAGATGGCAGTCAAAAGAGCCAGAAAGTAGTATCATGGTCTGAGGCAGGGAGGATTGAAAAAACCCCAAAGGGAGCAACCATATGGCTAGAGGCAAGATGTACAATCTGATACAAGAAGACAAGCATTCATGTTCCAGAAGTCAGCAATCCAAGAGAAAGGAGGTAAAATGAAGGGAGTCTAGGCTGATTGTTGAGAGTAGGAAGGCCAGTTTCGGAGTGCCAAGTCTCAGAGTACCAGCTAAAGACTCGAGGAATTGCCATGGTTGTCTAGGTCTCCAGGTGGGGAGACAAGTCTCGGGATGAACTGTACTGGAGAAGTCTAATTTGGGTGTGTCAGGAGACTTAAAAGCATGCACCCCCGTCTCCACCCATTCTCAGCTGGCATCAGGGCTCAGCGGATCATCTTGAATGTGTGTGTTACTCCAAATGACAGATGGGCATTTACCAGCCCTCTTTCCAGTCCCTTTTGTCACTACTGGCTTTTTGGCACATGTCAAATGGAGCAAGCCATGGAGTGGAGCACCAGTGTCGGAACTTAGGAGCATTCTTAACATAAGAACATAAGAACAGCCCTGCTGGATCAGGCCAAGGGCCCATCTAGTCCAGCTTCCTGTATCTCACAGTGGCCCCACCAGATGCCTCTGGGAGCACGAGACAACTAGATACCTCTCTCCTGATACCCCTCCCCTGCATCTGGCATTTGGAGGTACCTTCCTTTTAAGCCTGGAGATTATACATCCCCATCGTGGCTTGTAACCTGCAATGGACTTTTCCTCCAGAAATCTGTCCAATCCCCCTTTAAAGTCATCTTGGCCAGATGCCATCACCACATCCTGTGGCACATCCACAGACTAACAACACACTGGGGAAATAAATCTTTTCTTTTGTCTCTTCTCACTCTCCCAACACTCAATCTGAGTGGATGTCCCCCTGGTTCTAGCATTGCGTGAGAGGGAAAAGAGCTTCCCTCTATCCACTTTATCCATCCCCTGCATAATTTTATATGTCTCAATCATGTCCCCCTTCAGGCGCCTTTTCTCTAGACTACAGAGCCACAAATGCTGTAGCCTTTCCTCATAAGGGAGGTGCCCCAGCCCAGTCATCATTTTAGTCGCTCTCTTCTGCACCTTTTCCAGTTCCACTATGTGTTTTTTTAGGTGTGGCAACAAGACCTGTATGCCGTACTCCAGGTGCAGCCTTACCAGCATTTTGTACAATGTCATTATAACGTTGGCTGTTTTATTTTCAATCCCCTTTTTAACGATACCTAGCATGGAATTGGCCTTCTTCACTGCCACCCGCACACTGGGTTGACACTTTCATTGAGCTGTCCACCAGCACACCAAGATCTCTCTGATCCATCACGGACAGCTCAGAACCCATTAGCTGATAAATAAAGTTTTGATTTTTTGCCCCAATGTGCATTGTTGTTGTTGTTGTTTAGTCGTTTAGTCGTGTCCGACTCTTCGTGACCCCATGGATCAGAGCACGCCAGGCCCTCCTGTCTTCCACTGCCTCCCGGAGTTGGGTCAAATTCATGTTGGTAGCTTCAATGGCACTGTCCAACCATCTCATCCTCTGTCATCCCCTTCTCCTCTCGCCCTCACACTTTCCTAACATCAGGGTCTTTTCCAGGGAGTCTTCTCTTCTCATGAGATGGCCAAAGTATTGGAGCCTCAGCTTCAGGATCTGTCCTTCCAGTGAGCACTCAGGGTTGATTTCCTTCAAAATGGATAGGTTTGTTCTCCTTGCAGTCCAGGGGACTCTCAAGAGCCTCCTCAAGCACCACAATTCAAAAGCATCAATTCTTCGGCGGTCAGCTTTCTTTATGGTCCAGCTCTCACTTCCATACATCGCTACTGGAAAAACCATAGCTTTGACTATGCGGACCTTTGTCGGCAAGGTCATGTCTCTGCTTTTTAAGATGCTGTCGAGGTTTATCATCGCTTTCCTCCCAAGAAGCAGGCGTCTTTTAATTTTGTGGCTGCTGTCCCCATCTGCAGTGATCATGGAGCCCAAGAAAGTAAAATCTGTCACTGCCTCCATATCTTCCCCTTCTATTTGCCAGGAGGTGATGGGACCAGTGGCCATGATCTTAGTTTTTTTGATGTTGAGCTTCAGACCATTTTTGGCGCTCTCCTCTTTCACCCTCATTAAGAGGTTCTTTAATTCCTCCTCACTTTCTGCCATCAGAGTGGTATCATCTGCATATCCGAGGTTGTTGATATTTCTTCCGGCAATCTTAATTCCGGCTTGGGATTCCTCCAGTCCAGCCTTTCGCATGATGTATTCTGCATAGAAGTTAAATAAGCAGGGAGACAATATACAGCCTTGTCGTACTCCTTTCCCAATTTTGAACCAATCAGTTGTTCCATATCCAGTTCTAACTGTTGCTTCCTGTCCCACGTATAGATTTCTCAGGAGACAGATAAGGTGCTCAGGCACTCCCATTTCTTTAAGGACTTGCCATAGTTTGCTGTGGTCAACACAGTCAAAGGCTTTTGCGTAGTCAATGGAGCAGAAGTAGATGTTTTTCTGGAACTCTCTGGCTTTCTCCATAATCCAGCGCATGTTAGCAATTTGGTCTCTAGTTCCTCTGCCCCTTCGAAATCCAGCTTGTACTTCTGGGAGTTCTCGGTCCACATACTGCTGAAGCCTGCCTTGGAGGATTTTGAGCATAACCTTGCTAGCGTGTGAAATGAGTGCAATTGTACGGTAGTTGGAGCATTCTTTGGCACTGCCCTTCTTTGGGATTGGGATGTAGACTGATCTTTTCCAATCCTCTGGCCACTGTTGAGTTTTCCATACTTGCTGGCATATTGAGTGTAGCACCTTAACAGCATCATCTTTTAAGATTTTAAATAGTTCAACTGGAATGCCATCACCTCCACTGGCCTTGTTGTCAGCCATGCTTTCTAAGGCCCACTTGACTTCACTCTCCAGGATGTCTGGCTCAAGCTCAGCAACCACACTATCTGGGTTGTCCGGGACATCCAGATCTTTCTGGTATAATTCCTCTGTGTATTCTTGCCACCTCTTCTTGATGTCTTCTGCTTCTGTTAGGTCCCTACCATTTTTGTCCTTTATCATGTCCATCTTTGCACAAAAGGTTCCTTTAATATCTCCAATTTCCTTGAACAGATCTCTGGTTTTTCCCTTTCTATTCTTTTCCTCTATTTCTTTGCACTGTTCATTTAAGAAGGCCCTCTTGTCTCTCCTTGCTATTCTTTGGAAGTCTGCGTTCAGTTTTCTGTAACTTTCCCTATCTCCCTTGCATCTGGTTTCCCTTCTCTTCTCTGCTATTTGTAAGGCCTCGTTGGACAGCCACTTTGCTTTCTTGCATTTCCTTTTCTTTGGGATGGTTTTTATTGCTGCCTCCTGTACAATGTTATGAGCCTCCATCCATAGTTCTTCAGGCACTCTGTCCACCAAATCGAGTTCCTTAAATCTGTTCTTCACTTCCACTGTGTATTCAGAAGGGATTTGGTTTAGATTATACCTGACTAGCCCAGTGGTTTTTCCTACTTTCTTCAGTTTAAGCTTGAATTTTGCTATAAGAAGCTGATGATCAGAGCCACAATCAGCTCCAGGTCTTGTTTTTGCTGACTGTATAGAGCTTCTCCATCTTTGGCTGCAGAGAATATAATCAATCTGATTTTGGTATTGCCCATCTGGTGATGTCCATGTGTAGAGTCGCCTCTTGTGTTGTTGGAAAAGAGTGTTTGTGATGACCAGCTTGTTCTCTTGACAAAACTCTATTAGCCTTTGCCCTGCTTCGTTTTGAACTCCAAGGCCAAACTTACCTGTTGTTCCTTTTATCTCTTGACTCCCTACTTTAGCATTCCAATCCCCTATAATGAGAAGAACATCTTTCTTTGGTGTCAGTTCTAGAAGGTGTTGTAAGTCTTCATAGAATTGGTCAATTTCAGCCTCTTCAGCATCGGTGGTTGGTGCATAAACTTGAATTACTGTGATGTTGAAAGGTCTGCCTTGGATTCGTATTGAAATCATTCTATCATTTTTGAGATTGTATCCCAATACAGCTTTTCCCACTCTTTTGTTGACTATAAGGGCTACTCCATTTCTTCTACGGGATTCTTGCCCACAATAGTAGATATGATAATCGTCTGAATGGAATTTGCCCATTCCCGTCCATTTTAGTTCACTGACGCCCAGGATGTCAATGTTTATTCTTGCCATCTCCTGTTTGACCACATCCAGTTTACCAAGGTTCATAGATCTTACATTCCAGGTTCCTATGCAGTATTTTTCTTTGCAGCATCGGACTTTCCTTTCACTTCCAGGCACATCCGCAGCTGAGCGTTCCTTTCGGCTTTGGCCCAACCACTTCATTAGCTCTGGAGCTACTTGTCCTTGTCCTCCGCTCTTCCTCAGTAGCATGTTGGACGCCTTCCGACCTGAGGGGCCCATCTTCCAGCGTCATATCTTTTAGCCTTTTGTTTCTGTTCATGGAGTTTTCTTGGCAAAGATACTGGAGTGGCTTGCCAATTCCTGCTCCAGGTGGATCGCGTTTAGTCAGAACTCTCCACTATGACCTGTCCGTCTTGGGTGTCCCTGCATGGCATAGCCCATAGCTTCTCTGAATTACTCAAGCCCCTTCGCCACGACAAGGCAGCAATCCATGAAGGGGTGCATTACTTTACATTTTCTTATACTGAAACACATTTACCATCTTGCCACCCATTCTCCCAGTTTGGAGAGATCCTTCTGGAGCTCTTCACAATCCCTTCTGGTCTTCACCACCCGGAAAATTTTCGTGTCATCTACAAACTTGGCCACCTCACTGCTTATCCTTGTCTCCAGGTCATTTATGAACAGGTTGAAAAGCACCAGTCCCAGGACAGATCCCTGGGGCACACCGCTTTTCACCTCTCTCCATTGTGAAAATTGCCCATTGACACCTACTCTCTTTTTACTGGTTCTCAACCAATTCTCAATCCATAAGAGGACCTGCCCTCTTATCCCCTGACTGGAGTTTTCTCAGCAGCCTTTGGTGAGGAACCGTGTCAAACCCCTTCTAAAAATCCAGATAGACAATATCCACTGGTTTGCTTGCATCCACATGCCTGTTGACCTTTTCAAGGAATTCTAATAGGTTTGTGAGGCAAGACTTACCCTTAGAGAAGCCATGCTGATTTTCCCTCAGCAAGGCTTGTTCTTCTTGTTGTACAAACTCTGACATTAGCAGTGCAGAGCCTAGCAACCCAGCCCGTGGCCCTTGCTTAGTCCACTTCTGTGACATCATCACTCTTGTGACATCATATGAATCTGTTGCCTGGTCGCAATGTTTGGCCCTGAAATCTCAGGGAATGGGATGCTACTGACCTGGCAATCCTAGTCAGGGTCCAACCCTGGTGCCACACTCTACCTTCTACAAAATCATATGGGCAAGCAACACAAGGCCTTCTTGCTCAGACTTCCTATCTAGTACCTCCAAAATATGTTTTCTAGCTCCAGCTGGCCAAACACTCATTGCCTCTTCCTGTCTACCACCCAATTCATTTTCTTTCTTTCTTTCTTTCTTTCTTTCTTTCTTTCTTTCTTTCTTTCTTTCTTTCTTCATATCAGAGCACTGCACAATTTAAAATTATGGATGTATATGAAATACAGGTAAAATTAAAAACATATGGTCTACTGACTGCAAGCATCAATTCAGGGGTTAGTAAAGCACAGGGGAAAATGCTAGGAGGGACTGATGGTTTATTTATCTATTATTTATCTATTATTATCTATTATTAGCTGTGTATTACATTTATACCCTGCCCTTTTTAAAAAAAAAAAAAAAGTGGCACCCAAGGCATCTAGAATAGTGAAATTCGAGTAGTGATTCTTCCATGAAAATATAAAAGCAGACTGAGAGCACAATAAATTGCCACATTAAAAAAATCCCCAGGTCTTTGGGGTTGGAGTCATTTCCCTACGACCTGTGCCAGGCCTTTGGATAAGATGCGGGGTATGGAAGGTAAGCGGGGGGGGGGGGGGCAATTGGAACAATGAAACCAATTATTTTCTCTAAAGTAGTGCCATGGTGCTTTAAAAAGTTAGGTCCCTGTTGCCTGGTAACTAGGAACTCTCCCTTTGGTCTTGTTTGCAAGTCAACCCTCCCAATGAACCAAGCTGAAGTGTCTTCTCTGAACCAAAGATTGCCCCACCCCATTCTTCCAGACAATAAATAGATTCTATTCCGTTGAAGAGACAGAATCAAAAAGTGGGTGCCAAGCATTTATACCAGGCCCAGCTAATCCAGAATCCTCATACATTCTCACTGAGGAGGAATGAGCTGGATTCACTTATCTATATTTCACTTATGGAGAGTTCATTGATAACACAATAACTGAGACATTTAACACTTCCTTTGTGTCTTGTTTCTCTCCCAGTCATCTGTTCAACATGCACAGGTGCCAGAAGTTATCTGTGGGGGAAATATTTGCTAGCAAGGGGGTGTCACCACACTGTCTTTATGCATGCAAACAACACACTTCATCATTTACTTCCTGAAGATGGGAGGAGAAACCCATTGATTTTTCACCAAAGAGGGGAAAAAATACAAAAAACTATGCTTGAATGTATATCTCCAAAAATTAATTCAGACTACAGATAAACCCTCCTCCTCACTAAAAACATGGGCACACTGATGCATTCTTCTCTACTTTAATTTCCACTCAAATAAATATGAGAGATCAGCACCAAACTTTGATTCTCTGAATAAATGGAAAACCCTGTGCTTACCTAGGACTAAGCTTTAAAGCATGATGAGGCTTCCTTCTGTCACACACAGAGCAACTGGACTGAAGTAGTAAAGATTAAGTAACTGTAAGTGTGGATATCTCCCTCAATGCAACTTTGAAATACAGCCATATTTATTAGATTTAGCAATTATACAAAGATAGCCAATGAGTTTCATATGTATAGCAAAAGTCAAGTAATAGTGTCCCTCAATGAACCATGGGAAAACAGCCATTGCCTGAGAAGTACAAAGACATGTCTTCCCTACCTTTAGCAAAGGTATGTTAAAAACAATAAAATACTCAGGCTTCTTCCTGAAGGAATATTTTTTTAAAAAATCCTGAAAAAATGGAATTTCAAAGGAGCATTTTGAGAATATCAAAGGAACTTCCTGGGAAAGGAAGTTAAAAGGAATGCCAATTTAGATTATTTATTTTATGACCCTTTGCCTATTGCCTATATAGCTACATCTATCTTTGGTTTTGTAAACTATCTTTCGGCTGTCTCTACTGGCCCAGTACTGAATAGACACTTTCCTAAACCTGCAATACACCTCCTTATAAATTCTTAATGGAAAAGTAGGACTGCAATTCAAATCTGGTGTCTGGAAACACTGAAACTAGCCTATGTCCCATTTCAGCCCTTCTGTACCCCTAGTGATGTGTTATAGAGGAAATGGAATAGCAAGTGAATTATGCTATCATTTTTACTTTGGATTGAAATTAAGGTACAATAAGAGTCCGTCAATAAAGAGTCCATGTTTTGAGTAAGGGAGGAGGTTAAGCTGTGACCTGAATTTCTTACTGAATCATGGAAGTGGAGAGGAGAGTTTCTATCATAACATTTTGCTAATCAACAGTCTTTTCTCCCTCGGAAGTGTCTCTGCTTTACAAAAAGTATGGATATGCTTTACAGTGGATGGAAACGTTGGGAAAAGACAGTCTTTACTGAATAGCCTAAGGTAACATGTGGCTTTTTAAAGTCAACAGCAACAAAAAATCTTGCACTTACTGGCTTCTATCAAGCAGTTGAATCTCGAAAGAAACTACACCCCTCACAAAGGAGAGGGCTTAAGTCTATCTTTTAAGCTTAGCCTTTAGAGAAACAGGTCTTGCCTACTACTGTGTCTTTCTTACAAACCTGTCCTTCTCCTTAAGAACGCTGCATAAAAAGTTTTGCTCTGATAATACCTCCCGGATTCAGACATATTCCATGAAAAGCTAATCCTGCCCCATAGGACTGGGTGGTTTGGTTTCAAAGCCACAATTTCCACTCTATAATTGCCATGGCAAATTGCCCATTTGCATAGAAGCCACAAATAGAAAATTCAAGTTTTGAGAAGGTAACAGAATTGAGAGGGTAGAACTTTAGCAGCAGTTCCTTAGCTCCCAGGTTGTGAAAAGCACTCCTTATGATTAGTCTCTACTCTGACTAATCCTAAGAACTATGTAAAAACACAGACTGCCATGTAAAGTTTAACCTGCCCTGCTGTGTTGTTTTTAACTGCACACTTCCTTGATTTTAATAGCTTGTACAGTGGGGTTGATTTTATGTTATTTATGATTTTATAGTTATATTTAATTTTATTTGTTTTTATTATGAAGATTGTAAGTTACATTGAGTGCTACTTTGTAGGTGAAAGGCAGGATAGAAATGTAATCCATCAACAACAGCAGCAATAAAAAGATTACCACAATGAGAAACAAGCAACAATTTCCACCATTAGCTTCTATGAATATGGAACCCTCTTATTAACCATAACTAAACAATGGCTAGAGATGACATATAGCCATAGCTAGGGCTGCCCGAGGCTATTTAGGATGGAGGTGGACTCGAACCCCGGTCTCTGGAACCTGGTGCCAAAATCTCACTCCAAAATTCCAAAATGTTTACATCTCTGTGTCATCTTTCCTTAGCCTGGGTCTGTACACTCTTCCTTCTCCTAGTCTTTCTACCAGTTCTGTATAGCACATCCAACAACAGGGCAGTCCAGAAGAAGCAACATTTCTAGAATTAAAAGGATGTGTCTGAACCTGCAGCTTCACTAAGAAACATTTCTAACCTTTTTCAGTTCTACATTTCTTTTAAAAATTTACTGCCAATGCATACCATTCTCGATGTTAACAGTCCCCCCCAGCCCCTGCTGTTACCACGTACTGGTCCTTAAATCCATTGATCTCAAAGGCCATAGCTTATTTTAACCCTGAGTCAACATTTATCCCCGTATCAGAATTTACAACAGCAGTCAATGGTTGTTATTAAGCTGTGTATAAGTCTCACTCGGGCAGAGTCATTGTCTGTGGCAAGCTTAAATTATGCACAGACGTTTGGCCCTAATGCCTGTGCATGGAAGCAATTTATCTCTGGCTTTAGAAGCTCAGCTGGGTTCACAGTAAGAAATCCACTTCCCTGCTGTGCTACTGAGTTTTTCTTTCCCACCCCTGTGAAAAAGCATAGACAAACACACACACATGCAGTCACAGACAGAAAGATGGACACACACAAACAGATGCCAACTCTTTTGATGCCTCTGGGGCTGATGAAAATGTCTTGGAATCAAGACAGGGGAAATCTATTATTTAGCCATTTTTGCAGCAATTTGTTATTATTCCCTGAATCGATATTGCAGCGACTCTTTAACCCAGCAAGGACGTGATTGGCTGTCTCCATGGGGATTTGTTCCACACTCTCCTGGTTGTTACAGAGGCAACGGACACAGCTCTCCAAAGCGCAGTGCTCTCAATAAACATTCGCTTAGAAGAAGCCATCAGCCTTTGGCCTTTTGTGCCCCTTTAAGGCCTGTTTGCTTAACATTACACATGGAAAGGAATATTACAGAGTGTCACTGGAGTTACATTCAAGACTGGAAGGTGCTGGCTAGCCACCTACAGAGTTTGAGAGAGGGAGAGACAGGAAAGAAGCTTCACGCCCTTCAAATCTTGACATACTTGTGTGGCTTTAGGCATGTGAACATAACTCTCCATATGATTTATGGGAGGAACACAGGGCAGCAGCAAATTGCATGAGTGCTTATGCAGGCAAATATATGCCTCCATAAGAGTGTTTTGCTTGCAAACTAGGTTCGTGCAGGCATCAATACTATATGTATAAAAACATATGAAGAAATGCAGGTGAGTGTGAGATATAAAATATGTATTTCACTGTATGCCCCTTGGAGATGACATTTAGCCTAGAAAAGAGAAGACAGGAGAGATACGATAGCACTTTTCAAATACCTGAAGAACTATAACACAAAGCACTGCAAAGTATTGTTCTCTGCTACCCTAAAGGATAAGACCAGACATAATTGCTTACTTTACAAGAGGGGACATCATTGTTGAATACAGAAAAATCTTGATAGTAAGACCAATTCAACTATAGAACCAGCGCTCTAAACAGTCCTCTCCCTTGCTGGAAATTTTCCAACAGATGTTACTCAGCAATCTGTGGGAAGCTATAGGTCTAGATTTCTTAGACTGAGCAAAATTTGGAAATTCAAAACCCAACCTGCCTCTGAGGGATGTAGGCACAACTCTTTAAATGTACTAATAGCTAAACGGAAACTCTAGTTGCAATGAGCATGCATTCATAGAGATGGACCCCTGAGAAAACATCAAAAAATGCATTCCTTTTCATACTTTATAAAAAGTGACTTCCTTCCCTTTCTCCACAGCTATGCTTCCTTCTGATCTATTTGCTTCCTTCCACCTGCTCTTAACAGTTTCATTTCAATCTCTTTTCCATTATCCAGAGAAACTCATAAAAGGTGGCCTCCGATGGCCCAGTAGTTTAGATAAGAGTAAGTTCAGAGAGTGTAAAAACCTTGAAATCAGTCCCAAGGAGCAGCAGCCACTCAAAAGAAGATGATCAGGAGGAGAGATTAATTAACTAATAAAATTCCCTGCTTTTCAGCCTTGTGTGGGGATACCAAACTATTCAGAAATGTGTTCAGTGAGAACTGCATTTCCTATGCCTGAAGATGCTCCTGTTGTGTAGATCTCCTGAATGACTCCGGCACCGCACAAGAAAGAACATCAGACTAGTTTCAGGCCTAGCTACCCAACTGCCTCTCTCTTTGGATGACAATGGACAAAAGGGATTCTTTAGACATTCCCTTAGTAAGTCTGGGTTAAGTTCCAGAGCATGAAATCAAGCCCCCCTGGACACTCCAAATGCAATGTACTACACTTCTATTCATTCTCAGCTGGATAGCGAAGAACCATGGGAATTATGCTCCAATGTATCTGAAGGGCATCATCACACTGAGGGAAGCTGTACTAAATCAGAGATGCAGAAAACTACTTTGCAAACATGTTTTTAGCTACAAGGCTGATTCTGGTGTCATGCGTAATTACACTTCAGCACAAACTGGTAATGGCATCTGTGTAGTATCAGTACCAGCAGAATATGATAGCAGCTAAACGCTTCTTCTGCAACATATTTGTTTTTATAAAATATCCTTACAGCTCTAACCAACTTGTCAGGTTGATCCAGTGTTCACACTTTTACATCATCTGGTCCTGGCACTGATTTTGAATTACTGGTTAGTATCCTAGAATTCTTTGAGTTAGAATATGTAGCCAATTCTTGGCCAGGTGATTCAAGACAGCATCTTGAGGGTCTAAAGAGACCATTCCGCTACCAGAAACCACCTGTCCTGGAAGACTGCACATACATGGGGCTTTGGAGCCAATGCTGAAATAATCACACACCACAGAAATTACTGAGCTGCATTTGAAAACAGGAGTGCTTCAGCAGTATTCCAGCTGTTGCTATGGCACCTCTATGGCACTGGTTATCAAAATGAGTATCTAGAGTTGATGTATCCAGGTCAAAGTTAAGACTCTCCTCTCTCCCTCCTATTCTGTCCCAATCTGAAACAGCTTCAGAAGAATCACATTCTCTTTGGAATGTCAAACCCTATTGTGTGCATTCACAGAGGCCACGATGAAGAAACCAGTATTAATCCCATCCAGATGAACACACAAAAACAGACACCCTACCTTTAGAAAGTCAAAGGACCTTAACATGTGGGACACCTTTTCAGCATTCCTTCCCTCATTAAGGAAGTCCAGCTCGAGTGGCAAGTTCTTCTTAGCTTCCTCTACTAGCCACATGAACTCAAAGTCTGGGAAGATCTGTTTCACAGCCAAGGTAAGGATCTGAAACCAGGCAAAGAGTACAGTTTCCAATGGGCTCTTGGGTGACAATACAGTGACAACCACAGAACAATGGAAATCCAACATTGCATACATAGGAAGGGAATAGTTTAAACACAAAACTACCCACATGAAAAAGGGATGGCCTTGTTTTAACAGGAAAGGGGACATATAGTACATGTGAAACATCTGCAGCCCTTTGCCACATCTGCAGCTTAGCACTGATGGTTTTTTCTTCCTGAGCAGTTTCTCTTTCAGCCAATATGTGATCTCAGCTAGGCAAAAATGATCTTGGGGAGAGGGGCTGCAAGGATACAAGTGGCACATGCAGGAAAGCCACCTTTCCTCACCTATATACTTCTTTTGGGTCCCACCCCACCAACATCCATCTAAGTGATTGTTAAGTTTCAATACACATAACTGCTGCTGCCCTAGCTGATGGTCACACTGTCAAGGGCCTACTCTTCAGCAGTGGCTTACTCAGTTTTAAACACTTACAACTACAATAAGCAGAAATGAATGGTGAGATTCTTTACTGTTGTGTTCATTTCATCTGAAGTCTATAGGAGATAGACAATCTTTTAACTCTAAAGGGTTTGAAGTCACATTTGATGGAACAGAGTGTTAACACCATAAAGGCATCTGCAAAATATATAAACTGGGGTGAATGTGTACCCCATGATCTGTGAACCTTTCTTAAACTGCCCCTAAAGTTCTGAGGGGAAAAAAATATTTTCTGTCTTCAGACTTTGAATTCAGGTCACAGCCACTTTTTAAAATCAAAATCTGTATTATTTCATCCATATGATTGCCCCCCCCAGATGTTGTCTAAATCATCTGGAGTGCCTAATGCTGGTGAAGGCTGCTATAATCTGTAGGAATTTTGCAGCTGTCACCAAGATCCCAGGTGTAGATACAGTATTGGGTGGTATAGCCAATAAAGACATATAAGTGACTCTCCTGATGTGATTTTACCCTACCATCTAGAAGTCCTTTATGTGATCGATCCACTGATATTACTTTATAAAGTGTCATGTAGTACAATAGCAAGATATATGGTGTATGTGCACATACCTGCATGTGTGTGCATGTAGTTGTTTTCTTGCTTATGTTTTATTTTCATTTAATATAGTTAACTAATAGCAGACTGGTATCACATATGAACAAATAAGCTATATCACATTAAAACAAAAAAGTACAGAAATCCAACTTGAAAACGTAAAACCTACTTTAATTCTATCTCTTAATTTTAATATAATCCCCCCCGCATGCACCCGCCCCCAATTCATACTTGTTTTATTTATAAGGCACTGAAAACCTCTGGAACCTAGTTTGCCAGGCACATAACAAACCAAAGACAACCTCGCTGAAACAAGAGAACCACAGTGTCAGCAGAGAACTGAAGAACCCTTCCCATTTTTGAGCCTGCTTGTGCTAAAGCTGGTAAGAGATCTATTTCATAAATATAGAGAGTATTCTGTAAAGGTAGTCATAGAAGCATATGGATTTACCTCCATCAGTAGAATATCCTTAGAGCTCTGTGCCTGAACCTTAGGATGCTGGACTTTCACTGCAACTGTCCTCCCATCCTTTAGCACAGCCTTATGGACTTGAGCCAGCGATGCTGCCCCTAATGGGGCAGTGTCAAAACTTACGAACAAGTCATTAATCTGCAAGGTGAAAAAGAAGAAAAGCTGTTAGGATTGCAGGAATGTATAAACTGTCAGCTTCCATTCTGTGTCACAGGTGGTAATAAATATATTGTGTTTTGCGAAGAATCACTTGGAAATGTGGAGAGCTGACTCATGATGTGTGCCAGAAAACAAAATCATAGTTATGGGCGGGGGATTTATTTCTTGACAAATTATATTGAATCTAACATGAGGAAAAGATGATTAAAGACATCTCTGTTTATTCACTTAATAAATTTTATGCTGCAATCCTATAAAAATTTGCTCAGGAGTAAGCTCAACTGAACTAAAAGGGACTTTCCTTTGAATAGATATATTCAGGACTGCAGTTTTGATAAATAAAATTGTATGAATTTTTGTAACTATAATTTAAGAGAAACATATAAAGTATTTTATTGATCAGAATATGTTTTTAAAAGTCAAACATTTAATTAAGGTGTAACTCACTGGCGATGGGAAGAAAGTCTATTCAAGTATATTAAGTTTATATGTATTGGAAGAGTTATCTAGCAAAAAATAAAATGGCCATATGTAACATATATAGGATATTCTATTTTCTATACATTTATTTATTTATTTCAGGATAGTGTGAGGCACTATACTGGGAAGTTAAGAAATGGTGAAATCAAACAACAATAGCAAAAGTAACACGTAGTGAAAGTCATAAAAATAAAAACAAATCAGATAAGATCAACTACCACAAACCCACAACAGTGTAATGTTTCCGTAATAAGATGGCAGGGCACAAGGCAAAAGAAAATCCATGCCAGGTTGCTATCAAAGGTTTCTATGAAGAGCTGCGTTTTCAGCAGCCTCTCAAAGGTAGGCAGGGAGGGGGCCAGGCACAGCTCGACTGGGAGCCAGTTCAAAAGGTCTGGTGTTATAACCGAGAAGGCCAGGCTCCTAGCAGATGTTTTCCTGGCCTCCTTCAGCATGGTCACCCAGAGGAGCATTGCTGGGAGGATCTGGTGGTGCAGACAGATGACCTTGGGGAAAGACAAGTATGAATCTTTCACAAATTTTAAAAATTGGAAACTTAGGATAAATAGGTGTGCTGTTTTGAAAAAAAAATATAAACTCTTTTTCTTAATCTTTGATGTTAATGATAAGGCAGATGCCTTTGTGATTATAGGTGTTTTGGGGAAAGAGGTATCTCCCTCAGGGAGAGGAGACATGAAAGAAATGAAGGAATGTTCAATCAGCTGCCTATGTTTATGCAGATACTTCTATTGAAATACATTTAAATTGGTTGTTGTGGGTTTTGCGGGCTGTTTGGCCGTGTTCTTAAGGTTTTTCTTCCTAACGTTTCGCCAGTCTCTGTGGCTGGCATCTTCAGAGGACAGGAGTCAGAACTCTGTCTGTGCTCGAGAATACATTCAAGAATACATTTAAATTCTTCCCTTTTTAGTTTTCATGGGAAACGGAGAAGGTGGAACACAGTCTTTCCCCCTCTGGTTTGCCTTGACAAGAGGTGGAAAACTTGTGGCTCTCTGGATGTAGCTGGATTGTGACTCTCAGCATCCCTCACCACTAATTCTGCTGACTAGGTCTGGAGGGAGTTGCAGTGCAGCAACATCTGGAAGGCCACAGGTTGCCCACTCTAGGCCTTGACATGAACAGAAAACTGGATTTTTTCAAGACTCCTCTGTGAGGTCCCCTTACTAGGAGAAAGGTGACCTACAAATAAATTAAAATAAAATAAGGAAAGCACATGGAAGAAGGACCACCAGGGGAATGCCTCTGTCACATGCAAAAGCAGATCACATTGTGGTTCACTCAAAATTCCAACAACGAGAAATGAGCTTCTCGGACAACAATGGGGTGAGAAAATGAAGGAACTCTATTCTTGGAGACAAGATTTCGAAATGAAGGGACTGACATGTCAAGCTCAATTGTTTTTAGCCTTAGGCTTAGATAGAAGATCATAAAATGAAAGGACTCTGTTCTTGGATCATACATGGACCCCAGGTTTAATCCTGTCACAGTTCCAAGTACGGCAGAATTCCCTAGAGTTCCGCATGCATCTGAAAAACTGGGCTGGAGACCACAAAAGCATATGCCAAATAAAATGTGCTGGTCTTCAAGATGCCACAAAACTTTTGGTTGTTTGTACTTCAACAGACTAACATGAGTACTCCCTCAAAACTTTATACTGTGTGTGAGAGAGAGGGAAACACACACACAAACACAAACACAAACACAAACACACACACACACACACATTCACCAGGGCCAGCGGTCGAGAAACATATAATATATGCCAAAAAAAAAAAAGAGTTGAACACTAGAACATTTTTATATCTTACTTTTTAACACAACAATTAAACATGGGAGTTGTAGCAAGCCAGCAATTAAATATGAATAAAACACTTCTGAACAGAGGCTACATACAGAGCAGTCAGAGGATAGTTAGTCTGAGTGTGTGAGAGTGTGTGTTGATAAAGGAGGTAGGAGCACCATCCTAATAGCAGCTCACGCTCACATGCAGCTGCTAACAGCTCAACTCATATCCTCCCTCCTTCCCACCACAGACTGAGAAAGGGAGGGAGAGAGAGAGATCTTTTATAATAACTATTACCAGCAACAAACTGGCACATTTGCAGCAATTAGATTCAAACTGAGTCTCAGCCGCCTCCAGTAATTCACAGGGAAGGTTCCTTTTATTTATTTAATTCTACTGGCAGCAAAATCAATTAAATAGAACAACCACGTTTATTACAACCAATCCATGATTCAAACCTTTTAACACTCCCACTTTCAGAAGGAAATCTTTCTTTCAGACGTCCACTAGTTTTTGTGCTTCTGACTTCAGACAGGTTCTCTCCCTATTCATCTCAATAAATAGATCATGGGTGGGAAGCAGGAAAATCTAAATCTAGCAGTAGATCTCTGGATGATTTGTGATCACCGGGCAAGGATTTCAGACTCCCCAGCAGCAACAAAATGACCTCTGTCCTGGGCTTTCAAATTACACTACCAAAAGGAAGAAGGTTTAGGGTCACTAGAGGTGGAATTTTATGTGAATGGACTATAAGCTGTCTTTAGTTCTGGTAGACAAAACAAATTCCTCAGTTCAAAATTCATAATTCAAAGCATATAACGTTCACATTAGGTTCTTGCTGCAGGAAAAGGGAGTATAAGGTAGAGGTTGAGATGACACACTGTTGGTCATTAAGTCAGACGCTTGAAAACCTTCCCTAACAGTTATATACACCTTTATATTTTGTTGTTGTTTAGTCGTTAAGTCGTGTCCGACTCTTCGTGACCCCATGGACCAGAGCACGCCAAGCCCTCCTGTCTTCCACTGCCTCCCGGAGTTTGGTCAAAGTCATGTTGGTAGCTTTGATGACACTGTCCAGCCATCTCGTCCTCTGTCGTCCCCTTCTCCTCTTGCCTTCACACTTTCCCAACATCAGGGTCTTTTCCAGGGAGTCTTCTCTTCTCATGAGATGGCCAAAGTATTGGAGCCTCAGCTTCAGGATCTGTCCTTCCAGTGAGCACTCAGGGTTGATTTCCTTCAGAATGGATAGGTTTGTTCTCCTTGCAGTCCAGGGGACTCTCAAGAGTCTCCTCCAGCAACACAATTCAAAAGCATCAATTCTTCAGCGGTCAGCCTTCTTTATGGTCCAGCTCTCACTTCCATACATCGCTACTGGAAAAACCATAGCTTTGACTATGTGGACCTTTGTCGGCAAGGTGATGTCTCTGCTTTTTAAGATGCTGTCTAGGTTTGTCATCACTTTCCTCCCAAGAAGCAGGCACCTTTTAATTTCGTGGCTGCTGTCCCCATCTGCAGTGATCATGGAGCCCAAGAAAGTAAAATCTGTCACTGCATCCATATCTTCCCCTTCTATTTGCCAGGAGGTGATGGGACCAGTGGCCATGATCTTAGTTTTTTTGATGTTGAGCTTCAGACCATTTTTGGCGCTCTCCTCTTTCACCCTTATTAAGAGGTTCTTTAATTCCTCCTCACTTTCTGCCATCAGAGTGGTATCATCTGCATATCTGAGGTTGTTGATATTTCTTCCGGCAATCTTAATTCCGGCTTGGGATTCATCCAGTCCAGCCCTTCGCATGATGTATTCTGCATATAAGTTAAATAAGCAGGGAGACAATATACAGCCTTGTCGTACTCCTTTCCCAATTTTGAACCAATCAGTTGTTCCATATCCAGTTCTAACTGTTGCTTCCTGTCCCACATATAGATTTCTCAGGAGATAGATAAGGTGCTCAGGCACTCCCATTTCTTTAAGGACTTGCCATAGTTCGCTGTGGTCCACACAGTCAAAGGCTTTTGCGTAGTCAATGAAGCAGAAGTAGATGTTTTTCTGGAACTCTCTGGCTTTCTCCATAATCCAGCGCATGTTAGCAATTTGGTCTCTAGTTCCTCTGCCCACACTATCTGGGTTGTCCGGGACATCCAAATATTTCTGGTATAATTCTTCTGTGTATTCTTGCCACCTCTTCTTGATGTCTTCTGCTTCTGTTAGGTCCCTCCCATTTTTGTCCTTTATCATGTCCATCTTTGCACAAAAGGTTCCTTTAATATCTCCAATTTTCTTGAAGACATCTCTGGTTTTTCCCTTTCTATTCTTTTCCTCTGTATCTTTGCACTGTTCATTTAAGAAGGCCCTCTTGTCTCTCCTTGCTATTCTTTGGAAGTCTGCATTCAATTTTCTGTAACTTTCCCTATCTCCCTTGCATTTGGTTTCCCTTCTCTTCTCTGCTATTTGTAAGGCCTCGTTGGACAGCCACTTTGCTTTCTTGCATTTCCTTTTCTTTGGGATGGTTTTTGTTGCTGCCTCCTGTACAATGTTATGAGCCTTCAGGCACTCTGTCCACCAAATCTAGTTCCTTAAATCTGTTCTTCACTTCCACTGTGTATTCATAAGGGATTTGGTTTAGATTATACCTGACTAGCCCAGTGGTTTTTCCTACTTTCTTCAGTTTAAGCTTGAGTTTTGCTATAAGAAGCTGATGATCAGAGCCACAATCAGCTCCAGGTCTTGTTTTTGCTGACTGTATACAGCTTCTCCATCTTTGGCTGCAGAGAACATAATCAATCTGATTTCGGTATTGCCCATCTGGTGATGTCCATGTGTTGTTGGAAAAGAGTGTTTGTGATGACCAGCTTGTTCTCTTTGTCGGCCTAGCAAACCCCTATGACAACAAGATATGGTTCACATTTTGACTAGGTCACTTGAACACCTGCTGACCCTGTAGACTTGCTGGTGAAGTAGTTTACTATTCTAAAAATTGGGTAGGTAAGATCAGTGCCATCTAGTGGACATTTTCACACATTGTTGTACATTGCAACATTTCAGATACTACAGGCTAATCAACAACATACATTTCAATGGTTTTATACATGGAATATTTGCAGCCTTGACAATATGCCTGAAGTTCACCCACCCTTGCAACAGATGATTCTGTAGGAAGTCAGATAGTACATGGAAATTGGTATCACAGAAATAATGATGTCAAGCTATCACTGAAACTTCCACACTTGAATAAATATACTAACAGCCAGCCCAAGCAAGACATTTAGCAGCCTGAAGCAAAGGGCAATATGACACCACTCCCACTGGGACTGGCAGCTGAACCATTCTTCAACTGCAGCAAGAGGAATTTATCTCCTACACTTACACGTAACAGCCATTTAGGAGATGCAGGACAGGTTGTGCGACACATGTAGCTCTGTCTTCCAAGAAGAGGAATGGCTAGAGGGCTCAGGAGGAAGAGCTGGGTAGGGACATCAATGTTTCAAATCAATAAATAAATATAGTTGGAGAAGAATGTGGATTTTTTTTTTAAATGTCAAATATAAAATGCTAATAGGGCATTTTTGTCTCTGTAGCACCCTTTTCCTGCATTCCACAAAACTCCTTCCAAGTCTTTACTTATATAAATGCAAAGTTAACTAATTAATTAATCCGTTTTAAAAGCAAAATAACCTCAAGGTGCACATCTCTTATTCTCTATGTCAAGTCTTATGTCTCTAGGTTTCACTCTCTTTGAACTATGGCAGAAATTATGACATGGCAAAACATTCTCCCAGTGGTCTTGGTGACATGGAATGCCTTTTATCATCTATAACTGCTTTGTGACCCATAAATGGAATATCGAGTTAAAACAGACCATGATCTGGTAACATCTCAGCTGCATGAATTTTAGGAGTGCCTCTGAAGATAACCTCAAAAGTATCAGTTAGTTCAACTGCTAAAATGCAGTTACAGGACAATGTCGATTGTAAGGGAGCTGCATTGATTACCTTTTGAATCTGATGCTGAATCCAAGGTGCTGGTGCCTAAATGGTTTTGGACCCAAATATCTGGGGATTCAGAGCATGTTCAATGTGCATTAACATCTAGCTATGTGACTAGTCAGCCATGCAACTGCCCCATTGCACAGCCAGATTCATTTTCAGCCCGTGAGGTGTGCCGAGGAGCTGCAAGTTCAAATTCAGCTTGCAAATCTGCCTCTAATATTGTTGTTGTTTAGTCATTAAGTCATGTCCGACTCTTCGTGACCCCATAGACCAGAGCACGCCAGGCCCTCCTGTCTTCCACTGCCTCCCAGAGTTTGGTCAAATTCATGTTGGTAACTTCGATGACACTGTCCAACCATCTCGTCCTCTGTCGTCCCCTTCTCCTCTTGCCTTCACACTTTCCCAACATCAGGGTCTTTTCCAGGAAGATTTCTCTTCTCATGAGATGGCCAAAGTATTGAAGCCTCAGCTTCAGGATCTTTCCTTCCAGTGAGCACTCAGGGTTGATTTCCTTCAGAATAGATAGGTTTGATCTCCATTAAATTGTCTGCATGGCTGGGGCTGATTTTTAATCATGCCAATATGTATGTATGTATGTATTGTATTAGGCATCCTTCAGTCTCGAAAGACTATGGTAACGTGCTCTGTATGGAGGACTTGGAACAGCGTCTAGTGTGGCTGAGAAGGCCAATTCGAGAGTGACAATCCCTTCCACACTGAAGACAAATACAATCTGTCCCCTGTCCAGCTCCCTGATTTTGCTGCTTCCGTGACTGCCTCTTTGCCTCGGTCTGCTGGACAAGGGTCTCTTCAAATTGGGAGAGGCCATGATGCAACGCCTGCCTCCAGGCTGAACGCTCAGATGTCAGGGTTTCCCATCTGTTGAGGTCCATTCCTAAGGCCTTCAGATCCCACTTGCAGATGTCCTTGTATCGCAGCTGTGGTCTCCCTCTGGGGCGATTTCCCTCCACTAATTCTCCATACAGGAGATCTTTTGGAATCCGACCATCAGCCATTCTCACGACATGCCCAAGCCAACGTAGACGTCGCTGTTTCAGTAATGTATACATGCTAAAGATTCCAGCTCGTTCTAGGACTACTCTATTTGGAACTTTGTCCTGCCAGGTGATACCAAAAATGCGTCGGAGGCAACGCATATGGAAGGTGTTCAGCTTCCTCTCCTGCTGTGCACAAAGGGTCCAGGACTCACTGCAGTACAGGAGTGTGCTCAGGACGCAGGCTCTATATACCTGGATCTTGGTATATTTCGTCAGCTTCTTATTGAGCCATACTCTCTTCGTGAGTCTAGAGAACATGGTAGCTGCTTTGCCAATGCGTTTATCCAGCTCGACATCTAGAGAGAGAGTGTCAGAGATCGTTGAGCCAAGGTACACAAAGTCATGAACAACCTCCAATTCTTGTGTGGAGATGGTAATAGAGGGAGGTGAGTCCACGCCCTGGCCCATGACTTGTGTTTTCTTCAGGCTGATTGTTAGTCCAAAGTCTTGGCAGGCCTTGCTAAAACAATTCATGAGTTGTTGGAGGTCTTGAGCAGAGTGGGCAACAATGGCTGCATCATCGGCGAAGAGGAAATCCCGCATGCATTTCAGCTGGACTTTGGTCTTCGCTCTCAATCTAGAGAGATTAAAGAGCTTTCCATCTGATCTAGTCCGGAGATAGACACCTTCTGTTGCAGTTCCAAAGGCGTGCTTCAGCATGACAGCAAAAAAGATCCCAAAAAGGGTTGGTGCGAGGACACAGCCCTGTTTCACTCCGCTTCGGATGTCAAAGGGATCTGATGTTGAACCATCAAAAACTACAGTGCCTTTCATTCCCTCATGGAAGGACCTGATGATTTTAAGGAGTCGAGGTGGACATCCAATCTTGGGAAGGATTTTAAAAAGGCCATCCCTGCTAACCAAATCAAAGGCCTTTGTGAGATCTATGAAGGCGACAAAGAGTGGCTGTTGTTGTTCCCTGCATTTCTCCTGCAACTGTCTGAGGGAGAATACCATGTCAGTGGTGGATCTATTAGCTCGAAATCCACACTGTGATTCTGGATAGACTCTGTCTGCGAGCACCTGGAGCCTCTTCAGCACAACACGGGCAAGCAGCTTCCCTACAACGCTGAGAAGAGAGATGCCACGGTAGTTATTGCAGTCGCCCCTGTCTCCTTTGTTCTTGTACAATTTGACGATGTTTGCATCCTTCATGTCCTGTGGTACTCCACCTTCCCTCCAGCAAAGACAAAAGATTTCATACAGCTCGGTAGTGATGGTCTCTTTACAGCACTTCAGCACTTCAACAGGGATGTTATCCTTTCCAGGTGCCTTGCCAGAGGTGAGGGAATCCAAGGCCGCTTTTATTTCTGCTAAGGTTGGTTCGCTGTCCAACTCTTCCAAGACAGGCAGGCACTCAATGTTATTTAATGCTTCTTCGGTTACTACATTCTCTCTGGAATACAGCTCAGAGTAGTGTTGCACCCAGCGGTCCATCTGCTGTGCTCAGTCCTGGATGATCACGCCTGTAGCAGACTTCAAGGGAGCAGATTTCTTCTGTATTGGACCTAAAGCCTGCCTGATACCGTCATACATTCCTTTGATGTTACCTGTGTCCGCTGCTATCTGTATCTGAGAGCAGAGCTGAAGCCAATAATCGTTGGAACATCTCCTGGCAGCCTGTTGGACTTGGCTACGAGCAGCTCGAAGAGCTTGCAAGTTGTACTTGCTAGGACAGGCTTTGTATGCTGCTAGAGCTCTCCTCTTATCCTCGATGGCTGGCATCAACTCCTCCGAATGGGCTTCGAACCAGTCGGCCGTCTTTTTGGTCTTCTTGCCAAATGTGGACAAGGCGGTGTTATACACAGCGTTCTTAAAATGTTCCCATCGTTCAGGTGCATTTGCATCAGCCGGGCCTGGAAGGGTTTCCTCAAGCGCTTGGGCAAATTCCTCCACTTTTCTTTGATCGCAAGTCTTCCTGATGTCAATACGTGGTCTTCCTTCCTTTTTCGTGTGATATAATCTCTTTGTTCGCAGTTTTACTCTACTACACACCAGGGAGTGATCAGTATCGCAATCAGCACTCTGGTAGCTGCGTGTGATCGTAATACTAGGAAGGCTAGAACGTCTAGTGAGGATCAAATCGAGCTGATGCCAATGCTTGGATCTTGGATGTCTCCAGGAAACTCTGTGTTGAGGCTTCGTATTAAAGAATGTGTTGCTGACGCAAAGACCATAATAACAGCAAAACTCCAGCAAGCGTTGGCCATTTTCGTTCATCTTTCCAATGCCAAAACGGCCTAGACAAGTGGGCCAAGAATTGTGATCAGCACCAACTCTAGCGTTAAAGTCTCCGAGAATGAACAGTGCCTCTCTTTCAGGGACTTTTTTGATAGTAGCTGCCAGATCGTCGTAGAATTTATCTTTCACTTCTGTAGTGGATGACAGTGTTGGTGCATATGCACTAATGAGGGTGACCGGTCCCGCTGATGAGTGGAGCTGCAGAGACAGGATTCTTTCACTCCCCACAGTAGGTGGAACAATGGATCTCAGAAGAGTATTTCTGACTGCAAAGCCAACACCATATTCCCTGGTCTCATTCAATGGTTTTCCCTGCCAGAAGAATGAGAAGTTTTTTTCTTTGACAGATCCCGAGTCTGGCAATCTCGTCTCTTGCAGGGCAACAATGTCCATCTGCAGTCTACTCAGTTCCATGTCGATGACAGCTGTCTTGCGCACATCGTCTATTTCCTGCAGGTCGTCAGAAAAGCCGTGGTCAGAAAAGCCAGGGGTCATTGTCCGTACATTCCAGGTGCCCAGCTTTAGGGCAGAAGTTTTCTTATGATTGTTGCATGGTGCAGGGTTATCGATCTGCTTGTCGGCTTTTACCCTAAACCCCACGCACCCCGTGAGGTTAACAGACCGTGGCGAGGTAGCACCTTACTGGCTGGGGGCTGCCCAGCTTAAGGCGGGCGGTATCTACCTAGTGAGGTGCAATGACCTCTCCCACCGTCAGAAGTAGCCCCTGGCGTCATGCTCTACGCCAATTGAGCAAAGACTTATAACCGGTAACTGCTACTTCCCGTGTTGTTTCGACGCTGTATGCGAAGCTGGAGTGTCCTCTCCAGAGCACGAAGCCTGGGTAAAATAATATGGAGGATAGGCTGTTACCCAAGCAGCAAATCCCCCCTCTCCACGTCACTGAGATAGTCCAGTGGAAAGGCAAGAGCCAATACAACTGGTAACAGCGACGTCGCAGGAGTTGCCAGAACGACACGAACTGCCTCCGGGACTCCGGCTCCGGGTTTTGCCTCGAGGTTAACTCCTGAAGCCTTTTCCATCAGTGGATATAGCCACAAGGCAGTGGAGGTTTGAGATCAGAGTTTTCCTTCTCCTAGATGGGCTGCCTTCCAGGGCTGACGAGCCCCACCTACCCGGCCTGCTCTCTAATAGTGCAGAAGTATGATCTGACCCTTAAAAGGTTCCTACCCCCAGGTGTATGTAGTGCTAATTGGATTTCCTATTTACCCAAATTAGTAATTTTCCTATTTACCTTTTCCTATTTACCCAAATTAATCTGAAAAAAGATTAAGGTGAAAAATAGAGTTTGAGAATTTCGGAACCTCACTTCCTCCCTCAGCTTCTTCTTCAAGAAAGGAGCTTAGGAGTGTCTGCAAAACCCTTTTAAAGCTGAAACCCCGCCCCCTCAGCCCATGCGGTTAGAAAGAGCAAAGGTCAGCCTGAGAAAACATCACAGCAAAGAAAATATCTGCCCAAAAACATACCTCACTTCCTCCCTCAGCTTCTTCTTCAAGAAAGGAGCTTAGGAGTGTCTGCAAAACCCTTTTAAAGCTGAAACCCCGCCCCCTCAGCCCATGCGGTTAGAAAGAGCAAAGGTCAGCCTGAGAAAACATCACACCAAAGAAAATATCTGCCCAAAAACATACCTCACTTCCTCCCTCAGCTTCTTCTTCAAGAAAGGAGCTTAGGAGTGTCTGCAAAACCCTTTTAAAGCTGAAACCCCGCCCCCTCAGCCCATGCGGTTAGAAAGAGCAAAGGTCAGCCTGAAAAAACATCACACCAAAGAAAATATCTGCCCAAAAACATACCTCACTTCCTCCCTCAGCTTCTTCTTCAAGAAAGGAGCTTAGGAGTGTCTGCAAAACCCTTTTAAAGCTGAAACCCTGCCCCCTCAGCCCATGCGGTTAGAAAGAGCAAAGGTCAGCCTGAAAAAACATCACACCAAAGAAAATATCTGCCCAAAAACATACCTCACTTCCTCCCTCAGCTTCTTCTTCAAGAAAGGAGCTTAGGAGTGTCTGCAAAACCCTTTTAAAGCTGAAACCCCGCCCCCTCAGCCCATGCGGTTAGAAAGAGCAAAGGTCAGCCTGAGAAAACATCACAGCAAAGAAAATATCTGCCCAAAAACATACCTCACTTCCTCCCTCAGCTTCTTCTTCAAGAAAGGAGCTTAGGAGTGTCTGCAAAACCCTTTTAAAGCTGAAACCCCGCCCCCTCAGCCCATGCGGTTAGAAAGAGCAAAGGTCAGCCTGAGAAAACATCACACCAAAGAAAATATCTGCCCAAAAACATACCTCACTTCCTCCCTCAGCTTCTTCTTCAAGAAAGGAGCTTAGGAGTGTCTGCAAAACCCTTTTAAAGCTGAAACCCCGCCCCCTCAGCCCATGCGGTTAGAAAGAGCAAAGGTCAGCCTGAGAAAACATCACACCAAAGAAAATATCTGCCCAAAAACATACCTCACTTCCTCCCTCAGCTTCTTCTTCAAGAAAGGAGCTTAGGAGTGTCTGCAAAACCCTTTTAAAGCTGAAACCCCGCCCCCTCAGCCCATGCGGTTAGAAAGAGCAAAGGTCAGCCTGAGAAAACATCACACCAAAGAAAATATCTGCCCAAAAACATACCTCACTTCCTCCCTCAGCTTCTTCTTCAAGAAAGGAGCTTAGGAGTGTCTGCAAAACCCTTTTAAAGCTGAAACCCCGCCCCCTCAGCCCATGCGGTTAGAAAGAGCAAAGGTCAGCCTGAAAAAACATCACACCAAAGAAAATATCTGCCCAAAAACATACCTCACTTCCTCCCTCAGCTTCTTCTTCAAGAAAGGAGCTTAGGAGTGTCTGCAAAACCCTTTTAAAGCTGAAACCCCGCCCCCTCAGCCCATGCGGTTAGAAAGAGCAAAGGTCAGCCTGAGAAAACATCACACCAAAGAAAATATCTGCCCAAAAACACACAACATAAATAATCATGGTAATGGTGGTGGTGGTGGCAGTAACAGTAATAAGAACTGACATAAAACTTCAACTGTAGAAAATCTTGGGTTACAGAATTCACATGCTATTGAGGCAAGAAACCATATACTTTTAATGCAAAAGGGCCAGGTTTAATTTATGGCTTTTCCACCTAAAATAGACAGGCAGACTATGATCGAGCCTTTGCTTCAGAGCTGCTACTAGTCAGAATAGATTAATATAATTTTGAACTAGCTGGACACATAATCTAACCAGTTACAACTCAGCTTCCTATGTTCCTATACCATCTCTTTGAAATGTCCCTTTAAACAAGTTTAATGTTGGATATATCCACAATTTACAGACCCTTCACCTTCTACGAAATTTCTTTTTAAATTTGGATATTATTTGTACCCAATACTTGAAGTTATACATTCACCTCTCCAACAGTCTGAGCTTGGAGGTATTACATTTTTTTACTACAACTTCCAATATCCACTGTCAGCAGAGCCAGTAGCCAAGTTGGCTCTGGGGAGTTGAGATCCAAGGTAGAAATGTCTCCAAGTTCTGCCTGGTCTTAGAGTAAGCAAGTGCCGGTCTAGAATAAGAGAGCCATGCTAAACTTAAACCTGGATAGTAAATGAACTCCTTTCATAGCCCTCTATTTGTGCATTCTGTGCCATGAAATCAAGTGTTGCATTGTTGCCCTAGGAGTTATTAAGACAGTAGAAGCTGAAAGATTAGATTTATCATAGCAGATAGTGGATTATGAGGAATAATTCATCAAATGTCAGAACAAACAGTCCACAATTTATAGAAGTCAGGCTGAGTCTGTGAAATCTGATTGGACTTCTTCTTGACTAATGAACGCCACACTTAATTGATGAGACTCTAACTTGGCTGTCAAGAGCGCATATTTATTAAGTATTTTTAATAATAATATCTTAACATGTGTGTGATATAGTGCTATTCAACCCAAATGGAGACAGTCTTGAAAATCGTTCTCCCTTGCCCTTAATGCAGAAGGATCATGCCCTTTTCATGAATGTGTATTAGCTGGCCTGGAGGATCTCTTGGTTCATTTACTGCAGGGTATGGCTAACGGTTAAGGTGCATAGCTCCAAGGTGGGGGACAGGAAGGAAAGAAATCATATTAACTAAAATTCTGCGGTTCTACCTTCCTGGTTGTAGGCTCCTAATGGATTCCTAGTTAAAGTAAGGGGAATGTATGTAAACATTTGTGTGGTGAAATAACTGCGAATTCATTTTTGCATATTACAATGGATGAGTCATGTTGTGGTTTCTCAGATGATTGAGTCTATCTCTCTCTCTCTTACACACACACACACACACACACAGACCGGCACATCTCTGAATTACTTGCCCATAATTCTATTCAGCTGTAATACATGTGTGTGAATACCACAACCACAGGGATGGGTCACCTTTCCATCTGTTTTTTTCAACATGTTTCCAATAAGTCTTTTCAATCAGAAAAGTCCAGCTGGGAAGAAAAAAAACTACACCGATCAGTCCTACCTACAGTACTGCAGTACTCAGTTGACCATCTGTTCTGAGGTGAACCTGCCCAGCAGTTCAAACCATTAACTCCTCTGAGCACTTCCTTTTGACAAAAGTCTTTTCCAGGGTGAGACCAAGACATTTTGCTGCCTGAGGATATGATGTTTCATACACGCACCCTAATCCATTCTACAGAAACTGACTGCATGAGCAGTTAAAACTTATGGTCTATGGGCCACACCAAAAATTGGTAACAAGTAAGGTGGCAGGCTCTCATCTCTTGAGGTAAGGAGAGAAGGGAAGGCCCTCAACTGTTTGGGGGCCACCCACCACTGCCCCACTGCCCTTTGAACACTCACCCAGAGGAGGGGGAAAAGGCAGGTGATGAAGACAGCAAAGGTGATAACACTGGTATCCCCTGCATGCTGCCAAAGACAAGGTAGAAGAGCTGTAGCTCTAGGAAAGGTCTTGCTGTTTTCTGCTAGCTGTTTCACAAATGTCTGGCTCTGGAAGGTCTTGGAAGCAAGAGCCCCAAGCATCTCTCTCAGAATTAGGCATATTTCAAATAACAAGCCTAAAAACAACTGAGCTCGACAGGTCTAGTACAGCACTGTTGCTACAAGGGCTCCAAAGATGGAGGTTTTGTCAGTGTGTTTGGCTTAACACACTAGCCGGTTCCTTTCCAGATCTTTGAACCAAATATGTGAAAACCTGAGTGACTGCCAGGTCAGCCATGAATGTGGGGGAAGAGTTTCCTCTGCACCCCATCCTCCACCCTGATGACAGACTTCCATGTTTTCAAGGATAATGCCTAAAATAGGGCTTGTGTAGAACAATGTGAGAATACCTACTTTTGATCTTCCATTTCATTTCTTCCTTTCCTGCACTTGATCCTACATTTGATTAATTGCCTTCTGACAATGGCAATACATTTTTTGACAAGGGCCAGAGGGTAGATCATGGGGCCTAATTCAGGCTAGCAGGGACCTGGATTAGGCTGCATGATTTTCATACTATAGTAGTGGTTTGGATGGTAACACTGGAGATGAAGGGGGAAAGTGTTATTAAAATAAGAGTTACACACTGCCTTAACTAGAGGAACAAAAACAGGTTTTGGAAGACTGAGATTCCTGGCAATCTTCAAGGCAAAAAAACACACACAAAAAGTTTCAGAATTTATGCTGGCACTGATCATGCCCAGAGGACTATCCATTTTTCCAGTGGCTGGAAGCAGGACTTCAGCATCCTGCATAGCTCTCAATGCAAACCAAACAAATGCAAATTTACAGCATTTGTCTATTTTATACATTCAGCTTTGTCGGTGTGTAGATGTGCATGTTTCAAGAACAGATTCCTTGACACAACCTTCCTTTCCACTCTCAGCATGTCTGATATACAATACAAGGAGAGCCATTAGCCTCGATAATTTTTTTTTAATTCACAGAAATGATCCACAAAAGGGAAGTAAGTGCTCCTTTTTCTATCCCAATTTATTACTGCTTATCACCTGGGCACAGGCGAACATACAGAACATCCTTGATTCAGGCCAGATGCTTAATAAAAGCCAAAATAAGCAATTTTAAAAATCAGTAATCCTGAAGAGATAGCAATACCATAACAATACCAGAGAAGGAGGTAGGAGACAGCAGCAACAGGAGCAGCATCAATACTGAACCACAATCTTACATACAGGATATATTCTGGCCAAAGACACATATTTCTCGCTGAGGCTGATGCCCTGCCATATTTTACCTCACCAACAAATCATGTACAGAACTTGGGTGGTTCAGGTTATTTTGCACAGGAAGCAACAAAGCCCACAAGCCACCCTTCCAGTCCTGGCAAGAAAAATACAGTAACAAAAGAAAAAAATATAAACAATTAATCTTTCAAATGTATTGTTTGAGTTGGCTGCCTCACTCTGCCTAATGATAGGGTTACTATTGCACTCCAGCCAATCCAAACAAACCAATTTACATAATATTACCCTACATTATATTCCATCAAGGCCTATGTCCTTCCATATTACTCCATTGTATGCCTCTTAATTTCCCCTTATCAAGTGGGAAATGTAGAGCTAATAATATTACTATACTGTGTTTAAAAATCAATATGCAAGTTTGTTGGTGAAACATAAGTATCACGAGTTCAAAGAGACCTGAAATCACCATTGCTTGGAAAAGTTATGTTTTTGGACCATAACTTCCAGAATTGGAAATGTTACTTACCTCTTTGGACTACAACTTCCAAAATCCCCTAGCCAGCATGGCCATATTAGCTGACAGATTCTGCAAGGTGTAGTCCAAATGCTAAATCCAGCAGTTAACCACAACTACAGTATATCTGTTAAAAGAAGGGGGTTCGTTAAGTCAACACTTTCATAAATCTCATTTGGGTCTACTCTGCTTGGGATGCGAGGCCATACTTCTAAGAGGCAAGCCAGTTTCCCACACACACACAAGAAAACTGTGAGCTAATATGTACAATATAGAGTTGTGATCTGCATAGCCCAGTGCTTGGCAAAATAACCTCTCCTTTTTTTGCCAAATGGATGGAAATCCAATGTCAGTTGATTTCTCTGTTGGTTCAGAAGTGTGCCAGATGCCTGCTTGACTCCTGCTGAGCTGTCATGTGGATCCACCCTTCGGTGTAGGGTGGTGAGAAAAAACAATAATCTCCTCTTCCAGCGGACATTTGCTAGTTGGTTTAAGCCTAATCTTCTGGATCTAAAAAGCATCATATTGACCTGTCATATAGTAAGGAAGATGCATAATGAAACTCTTAAAGAGAAGTCGGAAATTAATTTCATCTCAGTTTGATATGTTGGCTATCAAAAGACTAAGACCTGAAACACTTACCACTGAGGGTGGGATCTCTTACACCATTTTGTAGCAGATCCCACTGTATCTGTCAAGATACAAAGATTCTGTCTGATAACAATAACAACACCCTGGACACAGGCTTTGTTGAGGTGGAAGGGCTTGTGTGCTTCAGTGAGGTTGAGAGCTAGGCTGAAAGGTCTCCCAAGACAGAGAGGTCTCAGCAGAGAAGCCAGACCAACTGTGTCCACCAACCATCAATTATGATGAGAGGAAATAAACAGAAATCCATAGCAAATCAGTCGTCACTTGGGTCAACAAGGACTACATCATATGCTATAGGCCTTGGACATCTGGTGACAAAAGGGCTACACAGTTCAGCAGACCCTGTTGAGGAACCAGGACAGGCTGCTGCAAAGCTACTGGAACAATGTAAATGAAAAAGCTGGACTCCCGCTGAAAATCAAGAAATTATTAAATGTTATTACGAGGCAAACCCAACAGCCTGTGGTTTTCAAAAAAGAATGATGGAAATTTGGAAAAGGAAACACCCAAATAGTGCCATAACTGAACAATGATTAATAGACCAGAGAAGGTTTATCATCCAGAGTCAAGTGTTTTCAGAACTGGAATTGCAAGAACTAGAAAAGGTGGCAAAAGAAAAATCAACACAAAAACTAGATGGAATAGAGTTAAAAAAAATGGCAATATGATAAAATCAATATCAAATGATGAAAATTATAAATACCTTGTCATACTAGAAGTAGATAGCATCCTGCACACAAAAGTATGGATTACTGCTAATACAGTAGGTGGCAGAGGAAAAAAAGAAGCCTTCAAGATTATATTAGTATAAGTAGGGAAAAATTACTTAAAACAGTGAAAATGGAGAATATTTTGAAAACAACAGTAACAAAGGCTCAATATAAGAAACAACAATTTGAGTATAAATTAAATAGCTGGAAAAATAAACCACTACATGGGCAACATCTGAGAAATATTGGTGGAAAGCATGATCATAATTCAACATGGGCATGGCTAAAACTGGAGACTATTAAGAAAGAAACTGAAGGCTTGATTTTTGCTGCACAAGAACAAGCACCACAAATCAATGTGATGAAAGATAAGACCCAAGGAATTAGTGCTAACAACAAATGTCAGCTTAGCCAAGAAAAAGATGAAACTGTGTCACACCTCATCTGCAAATGTCCAAAAATTGCACAGATTACAAAATTAGACATGATAGAGTGGCAAAATTAGTGCACTGGTCATTATGCAAAAAATTATAACTTGTCAGCCTCCAAAACCCCTTGAGAACATCAGGTAGAGAAGGTGTCAGAAAATGAAAACACTGATGGAGTCTGCGGCCGAGATCCATGGTCAGAGCCATCGAGGTCGCGTCTGGAGTCGATGGACTGTCAATCGACTTCGGTGTCGAGAGGCTGAGTCTCGTAGTATTGCCGGTCATGAGTCGGAAAAGATGGAGGCGGCATGTCCATGGACATCTGTCGATGTCGAGGATCGTCGACATCGAAAGATGGTGGTTGAGCGTCGACGGACCTCGATTGGTAGGGATGGACGTCGGTGTCGAGCTCGGTGTCGTAACGGTGCCGGGGTTGATGACTTGGATTTACCGGAGGACGGGAACTGTGTTGATGTAACAGAATGGAGCGAGTGTCCATGGACCAGGATGAATATCAAGGATCGTCGATATCGGAGCCTGTGTCTCTGTGATGTCGAAATGGAGGTTGCTGATGCGATGGCATAGTAATAGAATAAATTGACGCTGGTGATGCCGAGCATGAAGAGTGATTTCCGTCATCTATTGTAGTAGGAAAGTATCGGGAGGCTGGGGCTGCAAAAGCCTCACGTGTGGATGAAATCTGCTCGGCCGAGGTTTTTTCGATACCAAATGGGAAGCAGGTTGAGGTATAGTCACCTCTCGGTGATGTGGCCGCTTCGACACCGATGGTTGTCAAGAGGTAAGCCGACTATTAGATGGTATTATCGAACCGTGTAAAACACCTGGTCGACTAGTTGGTGCAGTTTGTCGAGCAGAGCACTGGTCGGGGCAAATGGCAACCCGATGCACGTGCTGAGCGTGGGTTTGAACCACACGCGATAAAGTGAGCTGTCGAGATTGTTGATGTCGACCGTCCTGGTTAGGGATCGGTGGGCGATCTGAGGGCATCGAATATGGAACGGTGTAAAGCCGTTCGGGATGGGAATCCTTGGACGATGAAATAAACGAAGGATTGCTGGAAGGAATGGAAGGTTGTGGACTGGGAGGAGAGGACGTTAGTTGGTCGACTCTATCATCCCATTCTGGAGACTGAGCACAGGGTTGATGAGACGGAAGTCTGTCATCATCTGAGGGAGATCCGACCGAAATTGATTCAGAGAGTTGGGTGTCTGTAGGCTTAGACTGTTTAGGAGGAACAGGCTCCGGAGCTGGAGCAGCTTCAGTCGGTCTCTGACGTTTAGAGGTTGTTTTCGAAGTCAAGGACTTCGGTATGGAGGGTTTCGATTTGTGTGTCTTCGAGGTCTTAGACGATGCAGATGGAGAATCGGAATGAGCTGGTGTAGCCAATGGACGTTGTTTCAATGATTCAGTAATGGCTTTTTCCATTGCTTTGGTTTGGGAAGTGGCCCTATAGGGAGGTTGGGCCATTTGAACTGGTTGTAAGGATTGTTCCCAAAGTCGGAATGTTAGCCTCGAGAGGCAAGATCAAAAAACTCCGCACTTAAAATTTTTGCAATGGGTACAGGAGGAAGTTTGATGTTGTTCTCCCAAACAGAAAAGGCACTTAGCGTGTCCGTCGGAAAGTGGTATTTTATTATCACAGACAACGCAGTGCTTAAACGGGCCCAAAGGGGCCATGAATAGCAGAAAATAATTTGAGGAGAAAAACCGATGATTGAAGGGAGGGGAGGGGGTGCTGCAGCCAGAGGCCAAGCGAGGGGAAAAGAAAAATCTCTGATGATAAAGAGTTTAATCTAATAGTTTAAAAGAAAAAGATTGATAACAGGAAGGAATCAAGAAAGAGAGGTTACTTACCTGTAACTTTTGTTCTTCGAGTGGTCCTCTGTGAATTCACACTAATGGGTTCAGTCTGCGCATGCGCAGAGGCCTCGGAATATTCTGGAGCTAAAAGACCGCTAGGACTGCCCCCCCCCGGAGCCCACGTGGTCCACCCGTCCTAGCGGTTGCCTCAGTTCCCAACTTCCACTGCTGCTCAAAGAGAGAGACAGACGTGACAGACAGAGGGGAGGACGGGCGGGAAGTGTGAATTCACAGAGGACCACTCGAAGAACAAAAGTTACAGGTAAGTAACCTCTCTTTCTTCTTCGTGGCCTCTGTGAATGCACACTAATGGGTGATTAACAAGCTTACCTTTACATGGTGGAGGGACGTCATGGCAGCACAGAAGATAAGACCGCACGTCCAAAACGGGCATCCTCTTTCGCACGGACATCAAGCCGGTAGTGGGATGCGAATGTAGACGGTGTGGACCAGGTGGCAGCCTTGCAAATATCTTGAACTGGTACACCTCTCAGAAACGCCGTGGAGGTAGCCACCGCTCTGGTAGAATGTGCCTTAATGGGGCCCGGAAGGGGCTTGCGGGCCAGTTCATAAGCAAGGCGAATAGTCTGGACGAGCCATCTCAAGATAGTTTGAGGGGAGACGTGCTGTCCTTTATGAGGCAAGTGAGGCGAAATAAAAAGACGTGTGGACTTTCGGAACGGAGAAGTCCTCTGAACGTAATAAGATAACGCCCGGCGTACGTCTAACAGGTGTAAAGATTTTTCAACAGGAGTAGACGGTTGAGGGAAAAAAGTAGGCAGGATAATAGATTGGTTAACATGGAAAGCAGAACATACCTTAGGGAGGAATGAAACATCAGGATAAAGGGAAACTTTGTCTGAATAAAATTGGGGAAAAGGTGGGTCAACTCGCAGGGCCGCAAGCTCTGAGGGCCTTCTGGCAGAGGTAACCGCCACTAGAAACAAAACTTTATATGTGAGGAGTTGTTCAGAAGCTGTGGCCAACGGCTCAAAAGGGGGACGCGTCAAGCGGTTCAAAATGGTATGGAGTGACCACTGTGGGGTAGGTAGCACTCGTGGAGGGTTCAGATGCGCCACACCATGAAGAAATCTTTTAACTTTGGGTTGACGGAATAGAAGAGCCACGTCAGAGTCAGGCGGTTGGTGAGCCACTATCGCAGACAAATACACCTTGAGTGTAGACAGTGCTAGATGATTGTCGAAGAGGTAAGAAAGGAAACGTAAGACAGCATCCATAGAAGTCGGTGAGAGTGGGAGGTTATGCAAAGTTGTAAACTTTTTGAAGGCTAGCCACTTGCCCTTGTATAAATTCTTAGTCGAAGGCTTCCAACAGTGAGAGAGAATAGTATTCACTGAGGTACTATTCTCCAGGCGGTTAGGTGTAGGGACTGTATGTCCGGGTGATAGGTATCCCCGTCGTGCTGTGTGAGAAGGTGTGGAAGATACGGAAGTTTCATCGAGTCCACAGACATGGTTGTTAGCATCGTGAACCACGGCTGACGTGGCCAACAAGGAGCCACCAGGATCGCATCTGCATTGTCGTGGTGTATCTTGACAATAGTCCTTAGAATAAGGGGTATGGGGGGGAACATGTACAGGAGATATTTGTCCCATGGTACCATGAGAGCGTCGCCCCTCGAACCCACTCCTATCCCTGCTCTGGAGAAATAATTCGCACACTTGGTGTTGTCCTGTGTGGCGAATGCGTCTATCTCCAGATACCCCCATTTCCTGCAAATGTGGAGGAAAATGTCCTGATCGAGGACCCACTCGTGCATCTGGGCTGTCGTCCTGCTGAGACGGTCTTCCCAGGCATTGTCCTGCGTGGAAATGTGAATCGCCGAGGGAAAGATGTGGTAATCCAGGCACCACTCCCAAAACTGAACTGCAAGGTATAGGAGGGAAAGAGAGTGTGTTCCTCCCTGTTTGTTTATATAAAACATGGCAGTTGTATTGTCTGTGACTATTTGAACCGCTGTGCCTGCTATGATCGGAAGAAATGCACGGCAGGCTTTGAAGATTGCAAGGAGTTCCAGGTTGTTGATGTGGAGCCGTCTTTCTTTCGGTGACCAAGGTGCATGGACTTCAAGATGGTTGCAATGAGCTCCCCATCCTACCGGACTGGCGTCGGTAGTGATTCTTGAAGTGAGGAGAAGTGGGGCAAAGGGACGACCCATGAAGAGATTGTCCAGATTGACCCACCAGAGGAGCTGTTGCGCTAACTCGGGAAGACTTGAAGGCGCATGCTGGGCGGGTCCACAAGGAGATTGAAGAGTGAAAGATACCAGGCCTGAAGAGACCTCATCTTCAGCCTTGCATGCTGGATTACGGATGTGGTGGACGCCATGAGACCGAGAAGCTTCTGTGTTCAATGAGCTGTCACAAAGTTTAGGCGTGTGAAATGATGAATTAAGGTCCGAATCTTGACGGCACGTTCCTGAGGGAGGAATGTCTTTGCCTTTCTGGCGTCTAACACGGCACCTATGTAGCTTGCTACCTGTGACGGAGTCAACATTGATTTTTTGTAGTTGACCTGAAGTCCTAGGTCTGCTAGCAAGGACAGTGTGGTGTTGATGTGTCGCATTGCTTGCTCCTTTGAGTGGGCTACAAGAAGCCAATCGTCTATGTACGGATACACAGCGATCCCTCTTGTGCAAAGGAAAGCTGCCACTGGCGCCATACATTTTGTGAAGATCCGAGGTGCTGTAGAGAGCCCGAATGGCAAGGCGTTGAACTCGAAGGAAACGCCTCCAAGAGAGAAACGAAGATATTTGCGATAATCGTGTCTGATAGAAATATGAAAATATGCGTCGCTCAAATCAACTACGGAAAACCAGTCCCCGCGATGGAGTAGCGGAAGAATGTGCTCCAAGGTGACCATGCGGAAACGGCGGTAAGTAATGAAGAAATTTAAATCCCTTAGGTCTAAAATGGGGCGAAAGGAATCGTCCTTTTTTGGAACCAGAAAGTATCTGGGGAAGAAACCTGGATCGATGGGGTCTGGGGAGGCGGGTGATACGGCTGATTTTTCCAATAAAAGTTTTATTTCTTTTTTGAGGGCGGCGGGAGGAGGTGTGTGGATGACCCGTGGTGGAGGAATGTCAATGAACTCTATGGCGTAACCTTGAGCAACGATGGTAAGCACCCAGGTATGGTGCAGGTAATGTTGATCCAGTTGTGGAGAAATGGTGCTAAGCGAGTGGGAGGAGTGGCAGACGGGCTGGGAATTAGAGTGATGGGGAAGTCAAAGGCTCTGCTTGGGTTTCCTTTCAGACTTCCTAAAGGGTTGGCGAGAGCGCTGACGCTGGTTTTGGTGACGAGGTGTGTATGAAGAGGACTGCTGAGGGTAGTATCTTTGTTTCCACAGGTAAGGTTTGTATGATTGGTATGGGGATTGTCGTTTCCACGGATATCGCTGTTTGTAAAAAGGTTGAGTAGTGTAAGAACGGGCTGTCTTTTTTACTTTATGCAGATTTTCAAGAATGTCATCTGTTTTGGAATCAAATAGTCCAGTGCCATCGAAGGGTAAATCTTCTATCCTCAATTTAGAGTCATCATTGATATTAGCTGACCGCAGCCATGCATGGCGCCTGACGGCCACTCCTGTCATTAAACTCTTGGACGCCGCCTCGATAATGTGTCTGGCCGTGACCCTTTCCTGCCTCGCGAGAGCCATGGCCTCCTGGTGAAGAGAAAGCCCACGGGATTTGAGTTCCGCCGGAGCTGCTTGCAAGGATGGGAGGGCACGGTTCCATAAGTGTTTATGGTACGCACCCATGGCTGCGATGTAGTTAGCAGCCCGAAGGGTAAACGACGCCAGGGAATATGCTCTCCGTCCGAGGATGTCCAGCTTCCTACCTTCCTTGTTGTTAGGCGTGGTGTTAGATCTCATACGGGATCGAGCTTGTGTCACGTCCACCACAACTGAGTTAGGAAGAGGATGTTTTGCAAGAAAATCCGTCTCAGTACTGTGTGTCTTGTATAGGTTTTCCACACGGCATGACATCTGGGGAACCGAGAACGGTTTGTCCCATACTTGTTTGAGCAGACGGAGCAAGGAAGGAACGAAGGCCATGCGTAAAGGAGGGGTCTGATCCTCGTCAATGTCTTCATAGACTTTATCTGTCTCCACCTGAGGTGGTTGTTGAACAGATAAGTCCAGTGCCTTGGCTATCCGTTGAATCAAATTAGAGTATGAGGCAAAATCTGCAGCTGGTGAAGTAGGGTTCGTATCCCCGATATCCGAGTCGGGGATGTTGACATTAGGTGGAGATTCCTGAGGTATGGAGGAGTCTGATGAATCCGACTCATATGAGTCCAGTCGAGAAGACTCTGACATGTCAGAGGGGGAATGGCGTTTGTGGCGTTTGATAGGCTGCAAGGGTAAGTCAGGGGCAGCCGAAGACGTCTTCTTGTGCTTGGTACCGAGCTCGGTACCAGAAGCGTCCGTACTGTGCGATGAATCCGACCCCTCAGAAGGGGACTGGTGTCGATGGCGTTTGTTGTGCTTCCTGGGTAGGATAGGATGAGCCGAGGATGACTTCGTCTTATGCTTGGTACCGAGCTCGGTACCAGGGGCGTCAGTATTGCGAGACGCGTAAGGCCTGGTAGATATGCGGTCTCTAGGCTCGGTATGGACGTCTTTGTGCTTATCAGTCTTTGTCGGCTTCTTAACGGTTGACGGTACCGACTGGGCATCCTTCTTACGTTTGGTTGGTACGGAGGGATCCTGGTGTTGTTGAAGCCTTTTACGTCCCACGGTACCAGAAGACCTAGTCGGGGTGGACGATGTACCCTCATCTGAGGAGTTGGTATCGTAAGAAGACGATGTGGACGAAGAGGAGCTTGAGGAATCGAACCCGTAGAACATACGGGGGTCGTACCATTGCTCCATTTCTTTGCGCCACCGTCGATAATGTTTGCATCGATACGGTATGGGCGGCCAATCATAAGATGGTTCATGACTCCTCTTGTGTTTAGGCCGATGTTTACAGACCTTAGATTTTTTTTTGAGACCTTCAGCCTCGAGTGCTTCGAAGGCTGGGAATCTCCGGAAACCGGTACCACATGCCGTGACTTGTCCTTCTTCTTCTTGACCGTTACCGGGTCCGGTAGGCATGGTGACTCTGAGCCCGACACTGAATGTAAATCAGGCAGTGATCCGGGGCTGACCGGTACTGAGGACTCGAGACAGTACCTCAGCCAAAGTATCAGCTGTGGGACTCGTGACCGTGAGAAGCGGGGAGGAAGGCTCTCCACGAACCGGACGGGAAGGATCCCTGATGGGTTCGAGATGAACCAGAGAGCGGAGAGATGCCCGTTGCGGTGTTAAGTGCTGTAGAGGCGAGGAAGTGGCCTTCTTAGATTTAGAGGAAGTAGTCTTACATTTTGGCTTGGCAGATGATCTGGAGTGAGAGCTGGACTTAGATTTGGAAGTCTTAGATTTGGGAGACTGGATAGGAGTCGCCAAGGGGGACGCAGAGGACCCAGGCGGCAAGGAAGGAGTGTCCATGGCTGGAGGTTTGAGAGACTTCTCCCACAAAGAGGCACGCAAACGCTGCTCTCTTAACTTTAAAGCTTGCTTGGTAAAACTTCTGCAATGGGCACAGGATTGGGGCAGATGAGTTTAACCCAGGCAGAACAAGCAAAGCCTGTGACCGTCCGACATTGGTATTTTCTTACGACAGGGGACACAACTCTTGAAGGAAACTTTAGGGGCCATAAAACGCGGGAAAGGGAAGCTGGAAGGGGGGGGGAACTAAATCTACTAAACAGGCTTTTTTTATATAAACAGGGAAGAATACGAACGGTAGGTGATCGCAGAGCGAAGGAAAAAACTGGTCTAGATTGAGGATTCCAACTCCCGCACAAGAGAGCTCCAGACGAAGAGACCTCTCGCTGCAGCGGAAAAATTGGAACTGAGGCAACCGCTAGGATGGGCAGACCACGTGGGCTCCGGGGGGGGCAGTCCTAGCGGTCTTTTAGCTCCAGAATATTCCAAGGCCTCTGCGCATGTGCAGACTGAACCCATTAGTGTGCAGTCACAGAGGCCACGAAGAAGAATAGGCTCTCTTTCTCTTTTACTCACAGAAGCAGAATTATGAGGCTCTCAACGCGGCAGTTGAAAGAAACTAAAAGGGGACGCTTGGCGCCAAGGTACTTATATGGGTGGGAAGGGGCATATTCTAATGTGTTTATTGCTACCGCAGAAGCTCTAGAATCTTCCAATGAGGCTCCGCGCAGGCGTGAATCACCCAGGGTGTGATTCAAAGAGGCCACGAAGAAGAAATTGCATTTTCTTGGCATTCTCAAAGAGACACAATAATACTTATAAAAATATTAGCAATATTTGAATAGAAATATGAACCAGATTCATTCTGCAGTGTAGGTGGTCCAATTAAAGTCTTCACCTACATCACCCAGAAGCCCAGTTATAACATCCTTGCTGAATGCAGCCCAGCATTACAGAGTACCTTTGTGTAAACCAAGAAGGGTATAAATATTTCTGTTTCATAATACAATGTAGATAAAAGGCCTGGTGACTTTTTGCTTTTCCCAAAGTAGAGGCATCCTTGTGTATCATGTGGTTTTATTCCCATACAGAACAGGTTTCCTTGTTAATTTGCTCTTCTGGCTCAAGCTGTCTCCTACCTGGACTGAGCGATGCACATCAAATTTACTGTCTTCCCTTTCTCTTTAGAGAAATATTATCTCGTGTACTTCTTCCACTTGCCTGCCTGTCAGGATGGATCTCTCTCTGTCAATCTTAGAGATGGATTGGAACCCTAGCTCTTGCAAAATAGCAATTAAAATAAGCATGCTTTTTAAAGAAGGAGAGATTCTCTCCTTGTTTCTGACTGAAGACTCTGATTTTGATTTCCTAATAGTCAATCGAAAATGGGACATCCTTTCATTGTTTCATAATGGCAACAGTTTCTCTTATATTCTATAGAAAGAAAAGGAAGGCAGCCTAATCCATCCCTTTCCAAAACTACATTATGCTTTCTACAAAACAAAAAGCAGCCACAAGTTACAAAAATCCTGCATCATATTTCTAGCTCTGTCATTTCTTACATATATTCTAGCTGTCCATAGCCACAAAATGTCTGCAGATGCCATAATAAAATTAAGTAAAATAAAAAATAACATATAGGCTAGGGAAAAATGTGAAACAATAACATTATCCTTAACATGCCCATTTCAGCAGGAGGAATGGAGCAAAAGCTCAGTCAACATGTGGCCCTCCAGCTATTTTTAGGCTACAGATGCCAGAACTGCTCACCATCCCTCTGCTGCCTAGTATCAGTAGCAGCCGCAGTCCAACAATATCTGGAGGGGCAGATTTTTCCCACCCTTGATATAAAGGATGAGGTAGTAGGGGATGTGAAAGGCATCTGCCTGACGCTCTGGAGATCCTCTGCTAGCAAAAGCAAACAGTACTGAGCCAGAAAGAAAACAGTCTACGAAATAAAGTGCAGTGATGGATCATACCTTGGCCCCCAAATATTCTTGGACTAAAACTTCCAGAAGTCTTGACCACTAGCTGTGCTGGCCAGGATTTCTGGGAGTTGTAGTCCAAGAACATCTGGGGACCCAAGGTTGGGAACCACTGGATCAGATGTGAAAGGCTGATGGAGTCAACCACTCTATTCCTATTATGGAAGGCAAAGCCTCATGGCGCAGTGGTTAAACTGTAGTATTGCAGTCCAAACTCTGCTCATGATTAGTGTTCGATACCAGCAGATTCTGACAGGTGGCTCAAGGTTGACTCAGCCTTCCATCCTTCCGAGGTCAGTAAAACAAATGCTCAGCTTGCGGGGAGTGGGGCAATGTGTAGCCTGTATAATTAAAAACTGTAAACCGCCCAGAGAGTGCTTAAAGCACTATGTGGCAGTGTATAAGCAGCGCACTGCTTTTGCTTGCTTTATGGCCAACCCAGTCACTCCAGGAAGTCCAAAAGCAGGACATGAGGAAAATATCAGCCTCCCACTCACTCTGTGAAGCAAATGGTATTAAGATGCATACTGTTTGTGACACTGCAACTGATACATATCTAAGAAGATTGATAGTCATGTTAGCCTTACCCTCTGCGGATTTGGCATCCTCCCCTCTTTTAAGCTGTACAAGTTGGTAGCCATCATTACATCTTGTAGTAACTAATTCTATGGATTAACTATGTACTGAGCAAAGTATATTTAATCTCTTTTGAATGTTTTGCCTTTCAACTTCAGTGGATGGTCCCAGAGTCTAATTTTATGAGATAGGGAGAAAAATGTCCTCCCACCCACAGTCTCCACACCACACATAATTTTATTTACTTGTGAAATGATATAAAGGAAAGCCTTATGCTGCTCTGAGTACAGGGCATTCAATCAGTTCCTTGCCTTTATTAACACACAGTGTATCCTCGGAACAGACAGAGCACATGGGACAACTGCTCATTTCTTTTAGCTATCAGCCAGTTGAAAAGGATGAGGTGTCAGAATTGTCAGCAGTCGCCTACGGAAGCTGTACAAGAAATCCTTGGATCTCTAGAGCAGAATACAAATTTCTGGGCACTGCAGAAGAATATTACTATTTGTTAGATATGTATCTTACCATCTTCCCCACAGGTTATCCCTGATGTATATCTGAATAGTTTTTGTCGTTTTGGCTGTAATTACAAAATTACAACAATATCACCTTATGTCTCATGACTAGATTACTACAAATTATCCATACAAGGGAATTTTGTTGGGTCTATATTTTAGAGTAAACTCTAAAATTTATTTCCCAGACTAGTAAACATGCAAAAACACTATAACTTTTAGATTTCACAATTCTTTGAATTTTCAATGCATATCAGGAAAAATTATGTACAAAAATGTGAATATTAGATAAATGTGCCTACAAAAACGCATATATTCAGGGAAGATGTACACAAAACACATATTCAGAAAAAGCTGCATACAAAAATAAATGTAACTTTTTGAAATCATAAATTTAAGCAGAAACTGGACAGGAAACATTTTTAAGTGAAAGCAACACGAACTGAATATAAACCGATCCATACATTATACTAATTCATATATTTCTCATAACTAAATACATGAAATTCTGTGCTCTGAAGTCATGAGAACTACTGATATGAAACTGTGGCATTTGAACTGCAGCAGCTCACAAGTCTTCATCTGGTGTTAAAACTAAATGAGAAGAATGACTATATGAATTTTCTCCTTTTATATCAAGCACGAAGGTCCATTGGCTCACAGGAAAACTTAGTTGGCTGTAGCCAATGGTAGGATGTCAGAACCAGAGACAAAAATGGGTAGAGCCTACAGTACTGAAGGATTCCAGAGTGTGCTCTCATTTTTTCTAAGCTGTACTATTTCCTCTCTGGCTCTTTGTTCGCTCTACATGTAACTAGGCTAAGAAACACAACAAACTAGTTTGAGGACCACACGTGGCCTCGAACTGGGTTGTGATATCCAATCCACACAGCTGCCTCAGTTTTAATGCAGCTGTCCTGACTTACATCTAAGAAAAATGTACCAGGCGAAATCCATCTTGCCAAGAACTCTTGGACTTTAAATTCTTCAGACTGGTGCACACCTGACAAAGTGGATGGTCCTGATTAGAGATGGGGGTATTCATATTTGTATACGAATATGAATATCCCAGCGCAGCTGGAGTTAATGAGGGTCCAGTCCCTGGGGCCGGACCGTCCACTCACATGTCCACCGCCACTGCTGGCGGTTCATCCTTCCAATCGCTCCTAAGCGCTGTTCTCTTCCCGGTCGACTCCTGGCAGAGGGAGGGAGGAAGAGTCTCCCTGCAAGGCTGCTGAGTGGGTAGCTGAGCAGCGCTCCGGAGCAATTGGAAGGAAGAGAGGGGCAGCTGCCTCCACCAGATGTGTGAATGGATGGTTAACTCCAGCTGCGCGGGATATTTGTTGTTGTTGTTTTTTAGTCGTTAAGTTGTGTTCGACTCTTCGTGACCCCATGGACCAGAGCACGCCAGGCCCTCCTGTCTTCCACTGCCTCCCGGAGTTTGGTCAAATTCATGTTGGTAGCTTCGGTGACACTGTCCAACCATCTCGTCCTCTGTCGTCCCCTTCTCCTCTTGCCCTCACACTTTCCCAACATCAGGGTCTTTTCCAGGGAGATTTCTCTTCTCATGAGATGGCCAAAGTACTGGAGCCTCAGCTTCAGGATCTGCCCTTCCAGTGAGCACTCAGGGTTGAGATATTTGTATTCATATACAAATATGAATACCCCCATCTCTAGTCCTGATCCACGAAAGCTCACAGATTGTATGATGATTTTTTAAGTGGTCTCTAAAGATATCGCCGACTCTTGCATTTATACATGGCCTGCAAGTTCTCCATCTCAGTCTTATGGGGATTTTTGTTTTCTTTTCAAACCTTTTAGCTTAACTAGCTGAAGTTTTAAATTACAGAGAAAGAAAAACAATGAAGAGGCCATTGGGTTTTTAAAACCTATCACGTTCAGGGGAATGATATGCAAACTAAATTCATTGCATAATCGTAGCATATTTATTTTGCCTGTTTGTAATTCTGACATTTCTGCCCTGCCTTTCTGTAAAAAATACAATCAAGACAGCTTACCAACAATAAAGCCACAGCCAGCAACAAAATGAGAATTAAAACACTAAAGCTGTTTAGGAGGAGGTAAAAGCACCAGTGAAGAGAAGTCCTTAAGAAAAGCTGTATGCTGAGAAGGCTTATTGAAATAAAATCATCTACAATTGCTTGCTTGTATGCAAGCAGCAATGGGTCCCACTGCAGGGAGCCTCTTCCAGATTCAGGACATAGAGCTTAGAAAAGTAGTTTTTGAACTACAACCACCAGAACAGATATTAGGAGTTGTAAGACATTTCTATCATCTGGAAAAGGCAGTCACCAAGGCTTTCTACTCTAATGCCCACCCAACATTGTGGTCACTGGTAATTTCTGAATGTTAATATAGATTTATAAGCCATCTTGTTAGACCCATTGGGCAAAGAAGTAGGATAGAAGTCTCTTAATTTTTAACAAAAACTAAACTGAAATTGATGACATGATTGTATTATTGCATCTCTTTTGTAACAAATTTTATTTTAAAATCTATACCTATAATGATTCCAAACCAGAAAAGGTGATACATCCATCAGGGCTGATGGTATTAATTAATCCCTTTTAGCTACATGCCAATAGACTACAATAAACTGTGCTTGTTTGTTTTTTAATTAAATGTTTATTTAAACTGTTGATTTATGGCTGTATCCAGAGTTCCCAGGAGCTGAACACCACACAGGGGGCACTCCCGCTGGAGAAAGAGAAAGAAAGCAATTTAACTTGACTTGTTTCCTCATAACTCTTAATACAGCAAAATAAATATGATATAATAGGTATCACTGAAACCTGGTTGGATGAAACTCATGACTGGAATGTAGTTATTGGGGGGTCTAAACTATTTCGGAGACTGGAGGAGGGGAAATGTTGTCCCTATGTTCAAAAAGGGAAAAAAAGAAAACCCAAATAATTATCGCCCAGTCAGCCTGACATCAATTCCCGGATAAATTCTAGAGCAGAGCATTAAACAGACAGTTTGTTATTACTTAGAAAGCAATGCTGTCATCACTAAAAGTCAACACGGGTTTCTCAAAAACAAGTCATGCCAGACTAATCTGATCTCTTTTTTTGATAGAGTTACAGGCTTGATAGATGAAGGGATTGCTGTGGATGTAGCATATCTTGATTTCAATAAGGCCTTTGACAAAGTTCCCCATGATATTCTTGCAAGGAAGCTAATAAAATGTGGGCTAGACAGTGCTACTGTTTGGTGGATTTGTAATTGGTTGACACACCGAACCCAAAGGGTGCTTGCTCACCAATGGCTTCTCTTCATCCTGGAGAGAGGTAACTACTGGGGTGCCTCAGGGTTCTGTTCTGGCCCTGTGCTATTCAACATCTTTATCAATGACTTGGATGAAGGAATAGAGAGTATGCTGATTAAATTTGCAGATGATACCAAATTGGGAGGGGTTGCTAATTCCCCAGAGCAGGGGTCCCCAACCCCCTGTCCACGGCCTGGTGCCGGACCGTGGCCTCAGCTGGACTGGGCTGCGGAGACAGATCTCCCACCTCCCCCGCATGCACTCCCCCCCGTACAGGCCCTTTGCGCATCCGTGCGAGTGCACGCACCCCCACGAGCACCTCTGCCTCTTCGCACATGCGTGTGAGTGTGCCCCGCCCATTTGTGCATGTGCACGCGTGCGAGAGTGCACCCCGCCTCTTCTCGCATGAGCGCAGGGGAGCCGCCTTCCACACACATGGACCCCATCCTCCCCCAACCGGTCCGCGATGTCAAAAAGGTTGGGGACCAATGCCTCAGAGGACAGGATTAAAATTCAAAATGACCTTGACTGATTAGAGTCCTGGGCCACAGCTAACAAAATGAATTTCAACAGGGAGAAATGCAAGGTCCTACACCTAGGCAGAAAAAATGAACTGCACAGATATAGGATGGAAGACACCTGGCTAGACAACAGTACCTGTGAAAGGGATCTAGGAGTCTTGGTAGACCACATACTGAACATGAGTCAGCAGTGTGATGCGGCTGCCAAGAAAGCCAATGCAATTCTTGGTTGCATCAATAGGAATATAGTGTCTAGATCAAGGGAAGTGTTAGTACCACTCTATTCTGATTTGGTCAGACCTCACCTGGAGTATTGTGTCCAGTTCTGAGCACCTCAATTCAAGAAGGATGTTGACAACCTGGAACGTGTCCAGAGGAGGGCGACCAAAATGGTCAAAGGTCTGGAAGCCATGGCCTATGAGGAGCGGCTTAGGGAGCTGGGAATGTTTAGCCTTACAAAAAGAAGGTTAAGAGGGGACATGATAGCCATGTTTCAATATTTGAAGGGATGTCATGTCGAGGAAGGGACAGGTTTGTTTTCCACGGCTCCAGACACTAGGACAAGGAGCAATGGCTTCAAACTACAGGAAAAGAGATTCCACCTGAATCTCAGGAAGAAATTCCTGACAGTCAGAGCTGTTCGGCAGTGGAATAGGCTGCCTCGGAGTGTGGTGGAGTCTCCTTCTTTGGAGGTTTTTAAGCAGTGAAAATTGTCCTCACTTCTTCCAATGGAAGTATTTGATAGATCTTGGTCAATTCCACAAACAACTCTTTTGTTCCATGGAGGGGACACTGTGAACCCAACCCAGAATTCTTCACAATGGTGCAAAGTTAGCATGGCTCCTCCACTTCTACTTTTTAATACTATAACAAATCAAGGAATCGGTTTTATTTCTTAAGTGGACATAAACAGTTTCATCCGTAGGGACCCTGTTTCTCTAGACTCATCAAGGCATTTATGGCCTTGGACTGCTAGTAGAGCCTGAGCAAGAAATCAATGTGAAAAGCTGAAATTTGTCCAAGCCCAAATTAGAGGGTTGGTTCTACAACTGAAAGCACATGTAGTTTATTAGTTAGCATGTTGGACTAAGACCAAGGAAACTCCAGTTCAAATCCCTGTTTAGTAACAAATCTTCATTACTCAGCCTAACATACATCACAGGATTGTAATGAGAATAAAATGGAAAAGACACGAAGGACTATAGTCAAGGAAAAAAATTGACATGATGTCCTGCCTCCGATCTTGCCTCTTTTCATTCAGCTTCTGCTGGGGATGGGTGACTCTGCTGCACCTCCGGCAATGAGCACTTCTAGGAATTATTCAATTAACTTCAGAATCAGCAGAATTCATCTCTCCCACAAGGAGGCAGTCCATCATGACACTAGGAGGAATAAAAGCAGCAACTCGGGTAGCTTTGGATGGGGCGAAGGCCAGAGAACCCTCTCTGGAGTAATTCCTTAACTCTAAATGTGAATTATTTGAGCCTGCCTCTGAACTATGCCTTTGAACCTTTTTCTGGGGGGAAATATTTCTGATGGGAAAGTCTGAACATGCATGAAAATAAGAAACTCCCCAGTTATAGAAAGCGTACACAGTACATGGCTCTCACATATAACATTCACTTGAGGATTATGCTCAGAAGGAAACTGTTCTGCCATAGAAGAAGAGACTGCACACACAACTGATTGGCTGTAGCATCACAAAGACCCTCCATAGATCAGTTTCAGCACTTACAAAACCTGAAAGTGAGGAGCGGTGGGACTAAAGAACAAACTGTAGTACGTACAGTTTTCTTGGTAGTGGTGGTGGAGAAGAAAGTCTCCGATTCAATCCTCTGCATCTCCAGGTAGACTGGGACAGACTCCTTCTGAACCTCTGGACACCCACGGGCAATCAGTGCACACAAAATTGATGAACCAAGGGTCTGATTCAGAATCAAGACATCTTGTGTTCATGTGCTTAAATATATCACTGTACAAACCTGGGGACACCCAGCAAGAATAAAACAGCTATGCTAGCTACTGTTTTTGAACATCAGTTTGCACTCAAGAATCACCTGAAATATTAGGCATTTTAGAAACATACTGTAGTATAGCATGAATCTGGAATTGCTGGCAAAAATACCTGTCTGAAAAATCTTTTTATTGCACAGTGCATTGCATGCACATCTTCTTTCCTCATTTTTTGCACATACAAACTTCAAACTTTGCAACAAGGTTGCACTTTTGATACGCAGATGGTGCATTTTCAATAGAGTTGCTGAACATGGCATCTGCCACATGGCAATGGAAAGCACCCTCCTCCTCCTCTCCCCAAAGCATTCTGCTTTTGTTCGTCATTTTCTCCTTTATAAGTCAATTCATCCTTCTCTCCCTCCCTATCCCATGTTTTTTCTTGCTGCGCTGCCAGAGCATTGGTTCCATAGTGCAACTCAGCTGATTTACTCTCCTTAGAACAGCGTCTGCTGTTTGCATGTAAATCACCCTCCAAGACCAGCCTGTAAAATGGGTTTGTTCACTAAACTCTATGAATAGGGAAGTAGGCACAGCTGGCCTATTCATAATCAACATAAAAATAGATAAGCACTTTACAGATTAAACATTATCGTTTCAACAGTTAACATAAATCAAGTACACTTATGGGCCCAGAACTGCTGCTGCTGCTCAACAGGGACATGACTGGCAAAGGAAAGGATCCCTCTTTGATGGATTTTATTCTGTTTCCTGGGATGGTTGGTGAGACTAGAGCTCAGGCACGCTTTTCCTCCTTGCACAGAGGCAAACAAGGTTCTCTGCCTCATTCCAGGTCCGACTGTCCATTTCTATCTCAGTATTGCCTACTTTGACAGGCTGTGGCTGTCCAGGATCTCAGGAAAATTCACTAACTCATTCACTCATTGTATTTCATTTATACCCTACCTTTCTCCCAAAACTGGGACTCAAGGTGGCTTAGAACAATATTAAAAACAAACACAACTAGTTGTAATATTAAAACACAATATTAAGTTACACCCCAAAATCTTATTAATTAATACCATCCACTGCAATGCAAGTGGCACAAATTGAGCTAAATTAAGAAGGCAGCATAAGCATTGCTGCATGCTGAGTCACATGACATGGAGCACAACAGCGAATGCCTACACTGACTGAACTTGAAGCAATTCACCACTGAGATTTATGTCACCTTTATTATGTCAGCATTGAAACATCATAGGTTCCCAGGCATAATATGACAATATGAAGTTTTAATATTTTCTAAAAATTAAACAAATTATAATACTAAGATAAAAAAGGTATACAGTACGACGAGTCTAGACAAAAGGCGCCTGATTGAGACGTATAAAATTATGCAAGGAACGGAAAAAGTGGATAGAGGAAAGCTCTTTTCCCTCTCACGCAATACTAGAACCAGGGGACATCCACTCAAATTGAGTGTTGGGAGAGTGAGAACAGAGGAGAGAAAAGATTTATTTCCCCAGCATGTTGTTAGTCTGTGGAACTCCTTGCCACAGGATTGGTGATGGCATCTGGCCTAGATGCCTTTGAAAGGGGATTAGACAGATTCTGGAGGAAAAGTCCATCGCAGGTTACAAGCCATGATGGGGAATAATCTCCAGGCTTAAAAGGAAGGTACTTCCAAATGCCAGATGCAGGGGAAGGGTATCAGGAGACAGGTATCTAGTTGTCTCGTGTGCTCCCAGAGGCATCTGGTGGGGCAACTGTGAGATACAGGAAGCTGAACTGGATGGGCCCTTGGCCTGATCCAGCATGGCTCTTCTTATGTTCTTATGACTCCCATATCCATGGGATCGGTATCCACACTTTCAGTTATGCATGGTTTACCGCAGCACTGTATACAACATAGAAGGGGGTGGGCCTTGTGGTCTTTGTCCAGCCCCCTTGTCGCCTTTGTCCTGGCTCCTATGTATGTTGTATATAGGGTTCATTGCTATCTACAGTTTCAGGCATTCACGGTAGATCATGGGATAGATCCCCTGTGGATACATGAGTCCTACTATAATGGCAAAAAGGCATAGTAATAATAATAATAAACCTCAGTCAGTAATCTTAGCCAAGCCATTCTTATGCAGACTGAGTCGCTCTCCTGCAAATAAAGGAATGGTAATGATAATAATAATGGTCTACCTTGCAGGATTGTAGAATTTCAACAACAATGCAGACAGAGTACTCAAAGAGAGAATAAGAGGGCTGGTCTAAAACATTTTGCTGTAGGCGGCAGAACAGCAAGTAGCACCAAACTTCCCAAGGCAAGGAGCACAATATACCGTGGTAGTCTTTGGTATCTGGGATGGAATCCAAAACTGTGTGTTCCTTGGAATTAACATACAGCAGTAAAACACTGAATAATTAACTATTTGCTGCTTTTTCTTGACACTCAATATCAGCTACCTGAGGGAGCTGCTTTACTCTGCTTAAAGGTAAGTCTGGCCCTAGGAAGAAACCTGCACCACACTCTTAAAACCTGTATTATCCAATGCACCCAGATGTCTGTCTAGACTTTCAGAAATTGTTTGAAAAATGACAAATTTTCTCCTCATACATCACGTCTGTGTGGGAAATGTAGGATTCCCATATGTATCCTGTCACATCTGATGAATACATTCTGGTCTCCATCACATGCAGACATGGCAGAAAGATGCAAACTGTGTCAGAGTCTGTGTGTAGTAACATATGGGTAGCTATCACACATGAAAGTATACATGCAGGGATGCAAGTTTCTTAAACAGAAGCAATGTCCATGTAGGAATCAATTGTGTATACAAAAACCACAAAGAAGAAAAATCTTTTTTTGGATTACAACTCCCACAACTCCACACCCAGCACAACTACTCACAAGGCTGACTTGAAGTCCCAAGAAGTAACTTTCCCAAGCGTTCATAATTAACAGCACTGGACAGAATGCTGAAGTGGGTTTTAAATCCTTACCCCCTCATACAACTCACTGTGTGGTCTCATCCTAGTCATAGTTCTCACCTGAATCCACCTCAATAGGTTGTTACAAGGATAAAAGGGAATAACTCTGCATGTCAGCAACAGAAAATGTGTGACCCTCCAGATGTCATTGAACTGCCATCATCTTTCATCACTGTCTGGGGTGGCTAGGAATGATGAGGTATGCAGTCAAACCACATTAGAAGGGCCACAGATTTCCCCATCCCTGCTACGTGCACTACTCATAGCTCAGTGGAGGAGGAGTAAGATCCATATAAGATGCATGAACAATAGAATTACAGTGGTCTGAAATACCCCACTTGGTTCCTTTGCTGTAAATGACATCAGGTTTTTCCATCTAAAAACAAATAAGCCACCGTACTCAAAGTCGGGGTCCATTTTGACAACTCTATCTCCTAACATGGAACATAAATAAATTATCATATTTATTGATACACTACTTTTCATGATCAAACCATACTCACATAAAAAACATTATATAATAGAAGACAACAATGTATCCAGTTTCAACAATTCAAACTGAATTAAATAATCGTACAGTAGTCTCAGCAATTACAACTCAATTAAATAATTGTACGATTGTACATTAATTGCCATTTCACGGCAATTAATGTATATTAAGATTAAACAAATTTTATCTACATGCCATAAAGTCAATTCTGACTTGTGGTTACCCTTTTCAGGGTTTTCTAGGTATAGAGTACTCAGAAGTGGTTTACTATTCCCTTATTTCAAAGAACCGCTGGGACTGTGCCGCTAGCCCAAGGCCACACAGGCTGGCTCTTCTGCAGAGTGTGAAATCAAATATCCAACCCCTGGCTCCACAACCAATACCTAACTTTCTGAGCAATTCAGCCAGCAAGTAATCCACCCATAATTCACACTAAATAAATTCTTAGGAGGAAGCTACAAGGCCATCAAACACTGTGGCTCTAACCAGTGCATTCTCCTAGCTTCCCTTCCTGATTCATCCCTATCCCTCCACAAACTCAATGGATTCACATATTTTGTGGGGAAAACCTCACTGAGAGCTACCACATGCAACAGCATGAGTAGCTAAAATGTAGCTCCCCAGATGCCAGTGGCCTACAACACACCAATGGCTACCTTAGCTAGGGCAGATGGGAGCTGAAAGGATACCTGTTTCCAACCTCTACATCAAACAAAGGCACAGAAATCCTCACAGACCTTTTCCTCTGTGTGCTGTTGGTTCTTTCTCTGGCAGGTACAGGGGAGACATGACCTCAGAGACCCTCACCAGCATTAGAAAAGCCACTTAGACAGAGCTGCCCTCAAAGGACTTTACTCCTTTCAGGTGCAACAGGGCTCAGCAAGCTTTGAAAGGCAGACCCACTGCTTGAAGCCAAGACAGGCGGCAGTGCCACTTTTCAGTTGACTAATGTGGGCCCATTTGTTCTGGCTGACATTAATACTCCTTGCCATCCATCTCCGACTCTTTAAATTACCTTTTTATGGCTGAAATCTTTTTTCATAATTGATAAAAATCTCCTTTTTATATCCCACATTACTGGAAAAAGTAGAGTGTATTTTTTTAAAAAAAAAATCTTTATTCCTCATTTTACTTTTAATAGAAATGTGGTTTTTACTGATACATGCTTCGAAAGCTTGACAAGCCCACTGGGAGATGATAACAAAGGAGATGGGGAAGAGCAGTCCCCATGTTGTGTTTTATGTTTCACTATCACTATCTTCATCTTCATCACCTTCAGCCGTCAAGCCTAACTGATTTGAAACTTCACCTTGGGACAGAAGAATGACAAAGTGGGACCACAGCTTAGAAATGTTACTTATTTGATCTAAAGTGCTTAGAAGCCAAACAAAAAACAAACAAACAAACAAAAAAAACCACTTTCACACACACACACACACACACACACACACACACACACACACACCCCAAAACTGCATTATTCACGCTTAGAATTGTCCAGGAGCTGTGATTCCCCTCTCAAAAAGGTCACAAGCTCCAATGCTCGTGCTGTTTACCACCTAACCATTTCTTGTTGTTGTTTAGTCGTTAAGTCGTGTCCGACTCTTCGTGACCCCATGGACCAGAGCACGCCAGGCCCTCCTGTCTTCCACTGCCTCCCGGAGTTGGGTCAAAGTCATGTTGGTAGCTTCGATGACACTGTCCAACCATCTCGTCCTCTGTCGTCCCCTTCTCCTCTTGCCTTCACACTTTCCCAACATCAGGGTCTTTTCCAGGGAGTCTTCTCTTCTCATGAGATGGCCAAAGTATTGGAGCCTCAGCTTCAGGATCTGTCCTTCCAGTGAGCACTCAGGGTTGATGTCCTTCAAAATGGATAGGTTTGTTCTCTTTGCAGTCCAGGGGACTCTCAAGAGTCTCCTCCAGCACCACAATTCAAAAGCATAAATTCTTCAGCGGTCAGCCTTCTTTATGGTCCAGCTCTCACTTCCATACATCGCTACTGGAAAAACCATAGCTTTGACTATGGGGACCTTTGTCGGCAAGGTGATGTCTCTGCTTTTTAAGATGCTGTCTAGGTTTGTCATCGCTTTCCTCCCAAGAAGCAGGCGTCTTTTAATTTCATGGCTGCTGTCCCCATCTGCAGTGATCATAGAGACCAAGAAAGTAAACTCTGTCACTGCCTCCATATCTTCCCCTTCTATTTGCCAGGAGGTGATGGGACCAGTGGCCATGATCTTAGTTTTTTTGATGTTGAGCTTCAGACCATTTTTTGCGCTCTCCTCTTTCACCCTCATTAAGAGGTTCTTTAATTCCTCCACACTTTCTGCCATCAGAGTGGTATCATCTGCATATCTGAGGTTGTTGATATTTCTTCCGGCAATCTTAATTCCGGCTTGGGATTCATCCAGTCCAGCCTTTGGCATGATGTATTCTGCATATAAGTTAAATAAGCAGGGAGACAATATACAGCCTTGTCGTACTCCTTTCCCAATTTTGAACCAATCAGTTCTTCCATATCCAGTTCTAACTGTTGCTTCCTGTCCCACATAGAGATTTCTCAGGAGATAGATAAGGTGGTCAGGCACTCCCATTTCTTTAAGAACTTGCCATAGTTTGCTGTGGTCCACACAGTCAAAGGCTTTTACGTATTCAATGATGCAGAAGTAGATGTTTTTCTGGAACTCTCTGGCTTTCTCCATAATCCAGCGCATGTTAGCAATTTGGTCTCTAGTTCCTCTGCCCCTTCGAAATCCAGCTTGTACTTCTGGGAGTTCTCGGTCCACATACTGCTGAAGCCTACCTTGGAGGATTTTGAGCATAACCTTGCTAGCGTGTGAAATGAGTGCAACTGTACGGTAGTTGGAGCATTCTTTGGCACTGCCCTTCTTTGGGATTGGGATGTAGACTGATCTTTTCCAATCCTCTGGCCACTGTTGAGTTTTCCATACTTGCTGGCATATTGAGTGTAGCACCTTAACAGCGTCATCTTTTAAGATTTTAAATAGTTCCACTGGAATGCCATCACCTCCACTGGCCTTGTTGTTTGCCATGCTTTCTAAGGCCCACTTGACTTCACTCTCCAGGATGTCTGGCTCAAGGTCAGCAACCACACTATCTAGGTTGTCCGGGACATCCAGATCTTTCTGGTATAATTCCTCTGTGTATTCTTGCCACCTCTTCTTGATGTTTTCTGCTTCTGTGAGGTCCCTACCATTTTTGTCCTTTATCATGTCCATCTTTGCACAAAAGGTTCCTTTAATATCTCCAATTTTCTTGAACAGATCTCTGGTTTTTCCCTTTCTATTATTTTCCTCTATATCTTTGCACTGTTCATTTAAGAAGGCCCTCTTGTCTCTCCTTGCTATTTTTTGGAAATCTGCATTCAATTTTTCTGTAACTTTCCCTATCTCCCTTGCATTTTGTTTCCCTTCTCTTCTCTTCTATTTGTAAGGCCTTGTTGGACAGCCACTTTGCTTTCTTGCATTTCTTTTTCTTTGGGATGGTTTTTGTTGCTGCTTCCTGTACAATGTTACGAGCCTCCATCCATAGTTCTTCAGGCACTCTGTCCACCAAATCTAGTTCCTTAAATCTGTTCTTCACTTCCACTGTGTATTCATAAGGGATTTGGTTTAGATTATACCTGAGTAGCCCAGTGGTTTTTCCTACTTTCTTCAGTTCAAGCTTGAGTTTTGCTTTAAGAAGCTGATGATCACAGCCACAATCAGCTCTTGGTCTTGTTTTTGCTGACTGTATAGAGCTTCTCCATCTTTGGCTGCAGAGAACATAATCAATCTGATTTCGGTATTGCCCATCTGGTGATGTCCATGTATAGAGTCGCCTCTTGTGTTGTTGGAAAAGAGTGTTTGTGATGACCAGCTTGTTCTCTTGACAGAACTCTATTAGCCTTTGCCCTGCTTCGTTTTGAACTCCAAGGCCATACTTACCTGTTGTTCCTTTTATCTCTTGACTCCCTACTTTAGCATTCCAGTCCCCTATAATGAGAAGAACATCTTTCTTTGGTGTTAGTTCTAGAAGGTGTTGTAAGTCTTCATAGAATTGGTCAATTTCAGCCTCTTCAGCATGGGTGGTTGGTGCATAAACTTGGATTACTGTGATGTTGAAAGGTCTGCCTTGGATTCGTATTGAAATCATTCTATCATTTTTGAGACTGTATCCCAGTACAGCTTTTCCCACTCTTTTGTTGACTATGAGGGCTATTCCATTTCTTCTACGGGATTCTTGCCCACAATAGTAGATATGGTAATCGTCTGAATTGAATTCGCCCATTCCATTTTAGTTCACTGACGCCCAGGATGTCAATGTTGATTCTTGCCATCTCCTGTTTGACCACATCCAGCTTACCAAGGTTCATAGATCTTACATTCCAGGTTCCTATGCAGTATTTTTCTTTGCAGCATCGGACTTTCCTTTCACTTCCAGGCGCATCCGCAGCTGAGCGTCCTTTCGGCTTTGGCCCAACCACTACATTAGCTCTGGAGCTACTTGGACTTGTCCTCCGCTCTTCCTCAGTAGCATGTTGGACGCCTTCCGACCTGAGGGGCTCATCTTCCAGTGTCATATCTTTTAGCCTTTTGTTTCTGTTCATGGAGTTTTCTTGGCAAAGATACTGGAGTGGCTTGCCAGTTCCTGCTCCAGGTGGATCGCGTTTAGTCAGAACTCTCCACTATGACCTGTCTGTCTTGGGTGTCCCTGCACGGCATAGCCCATAGCTTCTCTGAATTACTCAAGCCCCTTTGCCACGACAAGGCAGCAATCCGTGAAGGGGCACCTAACCATACCCTATTTCAAAACTATAAGTAGACTCTGTCCATTTCCAATTTTGTTCTTTTCTAATTTTTTGGCATTTTGGGCAGTCCGTGCAAACCCCCCCCCCCGCCTTGAGAATCCAGGGGAAGAAAATGAGTCTCCACACCTACTAAGTTGATCAGCCCTGCTTTAAGTAAGCCTTCCACAACCTGAATCCCTCCAGATGTTTTAACCTATAGCTCCCAATGACCCTGACTCCTCAACATGCTGGCTGCAGTTGACAGAAACTATTACTGGAAAGATCCAAAATAGGAAAGTGTGACTTAAACCCAAATTTGTAGATCTACCCAGATTGTCAGATATTCCACCACCTACCACAATCTCATACTGTATCTTGGTTCCTTCATTGTCTGTATACATTCAAATGTAAAGTTGTGCAATCAATGCAAATATGAGCCATCAACTGAAGGAACATAGGATATGGCAGGAATAGACAGTCTGATGCCCTCCAAATATTTTGCAGTATCTTTGGAGAGCATCAAGTTGCTTAAGCCCAACTTATGTAAATCTATATATAGCCTGAAAAAGTTACTTCTTTGAACAACTACTTCCAAAATCTCCCTGTGGCCATGCTGGCTGGAAGATTCTATAACCTACAGTTCAAAAAAATTACATTTCCAAGTTTTGTGGATCCTTCTCTCCCATGTTACTTATGTCCTGCCTAGATTTCTATCATTTCTCAGACATGCCAGTGACTTATTTATCTGGTAGTGTGTGCCACAGCTTCCTCCAATACTTTGCTATACCACTATGTATGGCCCTACAGTTGGCAGATCTTCACTACAGGATTGCATCTTAAGCCATTTTAAGCAGTATGATTGAAGGACCGGGTGGAAATATTTCAGTGTTATTTCATTCAAAGATTTAAATGCCAAGTTACAAAGAAACAAAATAACCTGTGAAAATCAATAGAGAAAAACATTCTGTAGAAAAATAATTAAAATCTGTTAATCAGAATTACATCAATTATATAGAAACATTTCCAACACCATTCTGATAAATCATATAAGGAGCTTTACAAGACTTTTAAAATCTTGCTTTTCCTTTGCAAGGGAAGACCTAGCCTGCATGCCTTTGGCTTTTGTATATTATATCTCATTTTCTTCTAAAATTAACCTTATTTCAAGACAGAGGTTGAGAAAGTTCATCCCTTCATATTGTTTGTGTAGGAAGTGTGTTTGTGACATAACACGCTGCAGCCAATCAGTGCAGTCAGTATTAGGCTTCTGCTGCTATTCAACACCGGAGGGAGAAGAAAGATGTTGGAATTACACACCTTACTTCCCAAACAGCATCAACAGATGAAAACTACTACAGTGTGTCTTTACCAATAATCTATATTTCATCATTTTTACCTCTGGCTGTGAACCTGAATGCACTAAAGGCTAAACTCATTTCTTCCAGACTGCCAATCCTGAACCGTTTAAAACCATGAGTCAGGCATAGAAAAATCATAACATTGTTTTTGAAAGAAAATAGATTTTAAAAGAGTGATATTATATTTTTGGAATGCCTTATGGTGTTTGAGCTAACAGGCCATATTGCAGTTCCACTTTCAAATTGTCTATTTCAATCATTAAAGTTTCAATTGTCAAAATATTAATTTTTTTACAGTTTCAAAAGATGAGATATTACCTTTCCCAACAAAAGACTCCCTCTGAAGTCCAAAAAAGAGGAGATTAAAATGCAAACCTTCCTGTGTGGGGAAATAGGGCTGAATTTGCCAGTTTTATGAGCTGAAGGCTATTTCAGTGAGACAGCAGTTTCTTCCCCAAACCACTGAAGACTTGAATATTTTCCTTATCTTACCCTGTGCTACTGCAGTTATTTGTAGGGTAGCTAAGGTACCTAGCTACTGCAGTTACTATTTGTCTCTATTTTCTCCTCTCCCTCTTGTGATGTCATGTAATGATGACATCACAATACCAGGTAGCTAGGCAAATCTGATGACATATATACCTTAATATCCAGATGAATTTTGATATAACTGGAAATGGTTATATCAAATGGTTATATTTTTGTGCATATGGAATATAGAAACAATGTAGATAAATAAAGCTTGTAACCACAGCCAACCTGATATTGCCTGGAATTATTGCAACAATAAAAAGACTTATACCTTAATACCCAGATGAATTAGCCTTTTTCTTGCAGGCTGTGCTAAAATATCTCTTCCCATCCACCACAAAAAGAAAATCTTTCCTCACTTTTCTCAAAATGGGAAGTCAGCTCAACTCAACCCTAGGATGTACTGTTATTACAAGAAGATGCACGTTTTCCTCCAGTTAGTTTCTAGTAATGAGCCACCAAGGACAACTCGGAATGGAAGATCACAGATATTGAGGTGGGTACTAAAAGTAATGTTTGGAGCTCCGAAGTTGGAGAAGGAAGTTATATTATTTTGAACATAGCCCCTAAAAGAGTAGACAGCCTTTGTGTCTGGGTGCTAAGACTTTGTCTCGGGGTACTTCTGGTTTTGGTTATTTTAAGAATGAGCTCAGTCTTTAGGATCCCTTCCATTCAATTTCAGTATTTGAACAGGAACAGATTTTTATAAATATGTTAAGGCAGGACAGAGCAAAGAATTTCAAAAGTCTTTCGCAAGTGATTGCGTTCAATTCTCTCTCGGAAACTTCATCTGCCCCTTCCCTTGAAAGCCGACTGCACAAGTCCAGAAGAGGGCAACCAGGATTATCAGGGGGCTGGAAACCAAGCCCTATGAGGAAAGACGGAAAGAATTGGGTACATTTAGCCCTGAGAAAAGAAGACTGAGGGGAGATATCATAGCACTCTTCAAATACTTGAAAGGATCACATACAGAGGAGGGACAGGTTTGTTCTTAATCATTCCAGAGTACAGTACATATAATAATGGGCTCAAGTTACAGCAAGCCAGCTTTTGGTTAACTATCAGGAAAACTTTCTGTCAGAGCAGTACAGCAATAGAACCAATTATCTCAGGAGATGGTAAGTGCTACAATACTGGAGGCATTTAAGAGGAAGTTAGACAGCCACCTGTCAGATACAGTTTGATCTGAATTCCTGTATTGAGCAGAAGGTTGCACTCAATGGCCTTAATAGGCCTCCTCCAGCTCCACAATTCTAATTCTATCATCATCATCATCATCACCATCATCATCATCATCATCATCAGTACTGTATCTGTCAAACAGGTATCTTTGGAGACTTAGAAAGTACTATAAACTGTTAATCTTGTGCAATTACCGTACTTGCTAAAAGGTAAAGGTAAAGGTTCCCCTTGACAATTTGTCCAGTCGTGTTCGACTCTAGGGGGCGGTGCTCATCCCCGTTTCCAAGCCATAGAGCCAGCGTTTGTCCGAAGACAATCTTCCGTGGTCACATGGCCAGTGCGACTTAGACACGGAACGCCGTTACCTTCCCACCGAGGTGGTCCCTATTTATCTACTCGCATTTGCATGCTTTCGAACCGCTAGGTTGGCGGGAGCTGGGACAAGCGACGGGCGCTCACTCCGTCACGTGGATTCGATCTTACAGCTGCAGATCTATAGACCTTACAGCACAGAGGCTTCTGCGGTTTAACCCGCAGCGCCACCACGTCCCTAGTCAGGGTCAAATCAGACTCTGTAGTTAGCACATAATTAGAAGAAAACAACATGATAGTGTTTCAGCCACACAGTCCTCCCCCAGAGTTTTATCTGAGCAATCATAATGCAAATGAAGCTGGTATCTAACTCCTTATGACCAATCACAAAACAAACCAAGCTCATTTGTAAGCTACAAAAGAATCAGAAACTCTTGCAGTTGTGATCAGAGAGCTTTTAACACTTAAGAAATTGCCTCTTCTCTTGTATTGTCTAGTTCAGCCCCAAAATTAAGAGGGCAAACAGAGGAAACCCAGATGTTTGAAGCAGCAGAGCCTATAGTGTTAGTCCACAAGGGAATTTTGTCCCTGCTAAGATCATAAAGAGAAATACAACCTGAAGTCCAAACAAGATGCTACTTACATGCACTGTTCTAGCCTTGTATGCAGGTTGTTGTTTTTTCACAGACTGCCAGCGTCAGGAGCCTGATTTGGATTGGGAGTCTGGTAAGAGAAGGGCTTCTATCCTGTGACACCTCCTTCAGCCCAACCTGGATTACAGCCACTATACTTGGAATATATGTTGACTGAAAAGGTGTCATTTGTGTCAATGGGACTCTTTCCAGCAATGCAATAGCTCACCTAGACTGCAAAATACCCCACAGTTTGTGCTGTATTTACCACAGTCAACTTCAACTTATTTTCCATAGACTACATGACGTAAAGCTAATCGCGAGTAAGCCCAGTCTCTTTTTTTTATGGTCATTATATTTTGCTTGGTCAGCAGGGGTAGGTCAAGAAGTGAAATTCTGTGTGTATAGCTAAGAAAATTAAGGAGGGTGTATGAAAAATACAATCTTGTAAGTGCACATTGTGCTTTTAAAGAGAGGTTTGAACAGCAGTTTTCTAAAAGTCACTGTGAAACAATCAGTCAGCTCTCCAGCCACATCTTCAAGCAAGCTCAATGTACAATAACATTGCCTTGTAAAATAACCTCTTTCGTGGCTGACAATCGAACATGGAAACAAATGATAACTACAAAACAACTGAGGAAAATGGCTCCTAAAGGAAGGACAGAGCAAATTGGTACCTGACCAACTTATTCCACCAGCACTTTACACCCCAGCATTTTGGCTACCCAGAAAAATGCTGTCCAAGCAACTTATTATTCTCACAAATGCATGGAGCCATTTAATAAAAAAGATAGCTGTACGTATCTGCTATGGGGCAACTTGCCAGCTTAATAAGTTATGAGAGTCATATTTTGCCCCCTTGGTAAAAGCAAGAGAAATTTCCATTGAAAAAAAACATTTTTTAACCATTTATAGGAGACCTTTGTGGATACCTTGGACTGCCAGAAAGACAAACAGGTGAGTACTAGAGCAAATCAAGCCTGAACTATCTCTGGAGGCAAAAATCTTGAGGCTGAGGCTGTCCTATTTGGGGCACATCATGAGAAGGCATGATTATCTGGAAAAGACAATAACACTAGGAAAGGTTGAAGGCAGCAGGAAAAGAGGAAGACCAGATATGAGATGGGCTGAATCCCTAAAGGAAGCCACAAGCTGAGCAGGGCAGTTGAGGACAGGACATTTTGGAGATTGCTCATTCATAGGGCCACCATAGGTCAGAGGTGACTTGACAGCACATAACAAGGTTCGGTAACATACTACAGCATTCAGTTGTTTACAACTGAGAGAAATATAAACACAGGGAGGTGAAAAGAGATGCAGGAACACACCATGCCACACACACACCAGATACCAACAACACAGATACTGGGCATCAGATCTCAAAGAGCAGCAACAACTTGCAGCAGCACCTTGGAAAATATGAAGACAACATGAATTTTCCTCCATAAATTCAAACTGGCTGGGCTGGATGAGAATATTTTTCATGTGTGTCTAGTAATATGCTTAAAGGCTAAAGACTGGTCAAATCTATAATGTCTTTTACTTTTTAATAATGTATTTTAGAGTTGTATTCTCTGCTTTTTCAAGGTGCCTTTTTAAGTTATAAACTCCTGTTTTTAGAATGTAAGCTCCTGCAATTTTGAAACATGATTACAACAGGATTTAAGTTCTGCCGACAACTTAAGTTTTGTTTTTGAATGTACTTTTGTTTTCCTATTCTCATAGTTGTAAGAATTTTGAATTGCAATCACACTTGCAGCTTTTCACAAGTGGCAAGGATGGATTTCTGTTTTAAGCATTTGTGCCTATAGTCTCTCCATAGCTGTAAGACTTTTGGAGGTTCTCAACAACTTTGAAGTATTTTTGTGCATATGGAATATAGAAACAATGTAGATAAATAAAGCTTGTACCCACAGCCAAGCTGATATTGCCTGGAATTATTGCAACAATAAAAATGGAAATGGTTATCTGGTTTCATTCTGGAATTAACCCTTTTTCTGGGATAAATGCCAGCTGTGACAAACACAGGCTTTGATTTTCTTTTTCCCCTTAAGAGTTCTACAAAGTTCTGTAGGGCTCTTAGTATAACAGCCAACAGTCAGACTCTTTGACATGACAGATACACCTTGTGGCTATTTCCCACACAATGTTTTGCTTCGGTTTTTGGCATGTGTGGTTGCCTATATCAGTCTGAACAGGCAGTGGTGAGCATATCCTCGGGGGATACACTCTCTTCATTGCTGCTGTCTTCAATGAAATAACATTATCTGACAGTGGATTATTTCAGTCACATGTGGATGAGGGCCTGAGACAGTGCAAAGTTCACAAGAGATTGCTTTTAATACTATCTGCCAGGAAGTAGTAGGATTTACTGTGCTAGTCTATTTTAGCAAAAAAATAACCAGACGTCTTGAGGCATTTTAAAGACAAACAACTTTTATTTGACATTATCTTTCATAGGCTACAGCCTCACCCCCCGAGCTGCCAAAATGGGCTGCAAGCCATGAAATAGGCAGCAGGCCAAATAAAACTTGTAAGACCTTAAGATGCCATAAGACTCTTTGTTGTTGTTGGTTTAAATAATAATGATATGGTGCTAAAGAAGCACAATTTATAACAAAATGAAATGAAACAGGTTAGAGGAGTATCTTGTAGGCCTCTGCAAAAGAAGACTTCAATTTTTCTCTTACATAAGAAGTCTTCTGTACGGTGGCTCTAGCTAGCCATCTGCTGTCCACTGCTGAGTAGAACGGCCAGGGTAGCCAGGCAAGAACGAGACCCTCTGAGTTGCCAACCATCCAGATTTTGCTCAGACAGCTCAGAATGTAATTGTCATGTCCTGATTTTACTTCCCCTTTAAATTTCCTACACCAACAGATAGAATATCTGAAATGGTTTAATATATATATAAAGGAAATGCTTAGTATTTGAACGATTAGAGTAACACACAGAAGACATCAGTTCCAGAAAAGCTGCCATATTGGAGCTTCTGTAATAATGCGCACAATCACAAGGCCAAAGATCCTCTTTGTGTGGTGTGGAGGGAGCAGTGTGCTCTTCTCCTGGCTAACATCACCTGAGCAGATAAAACATGGGGAACAGCTTTAAACAGAATAAGATCACTGGTTTCTCTAGTCTAGTGTGGTTGACAATGACTTGCAGGGGCTTGCCAAGACGTCTTAACTACAGTGTTGCAAAACGTACCTGAAGACCCTAAGGACTGAACTTGGGATCTTCTCCATGTAAATCAAGAGCCCTGGCACTTGGGCTCTACCCAGTGGGCCCCAGAGGCAAGCCTTCCGCTGCAGTCCTTCAAGAGGCTGAGCAGCAAGTTTCTCCACTGAAAAATATGTCGGTGTACACACACACACACACAGAGAGAGAGAGAGAGAGAGAGAGAGAGAGAGGAAATTCTCAGGCAGTATGTCAGTGTTTAATCAGGTCACTCCAGAGGACCTGATCTCCTTCCAAACCAACCAAGCCTCTCTTTTTTTGCCAAAAATACTGATAATTGTAGTTCAATTCATATGATGCCAAGCAGACTGGCCGAGATGCTAGCTACGCCTTTAGATTTCACTTGAGAAGGAAAGCGGGAGCACCACAGGGAATTATTTGAGCTGACTTGTGCTTTCTTGACCTAATTATCTGCACAAAAATCTAGGAAAGCTGAATATCCTCTGTACTGCGTTTCATACTGACTCGATTACCAGCCTGACTCAGTATTGTTATTATTATTATGCTACAGTTTTCTTTGGGGATCTGAGGGTGACATACTATGAGGGGGATGGCCCAGGATTTCCTGATAGGCCACCAGCCCTTGCCTCACGCCCCCTGGTGAACCCAATGGAAACTCTGGCTGCTGGATGCCAGGAGGGAACAGAGAGGGAGGTGGAGAACTCAGGTGTGGGAGAGGAGCTTGGGAAAGACAAACCCTACTTGAGCGAGGAGGCGGGGCCTGAGTCCAGTTGGCAGGAGCTGGGTATAAGGGAAGATGGGGAGAGAGGAGGAAAAGATTCACCCACTCTACAAATTCCAAGGGAGAGGAGTGGGGAGAAGGAGAAGAGGAGCAGGACATGACATTCTTCACCTTGGGGGAGGAGGATGTATTGACAGTCCAGAACCCATGGACAGGTAACTGGGTTCATGCACAAGTGGCAAAGAGATGAGGGCATGGCAAGGAGGCACCAATTGATAGCCCACTGTCAGCTCCAGCTTCTTCTCCTATCCCATGGAGGCTGTGACTACCAGCAAGGGCACCTGGCCCCAACCACGACCCAACAGAGGCACTAGAGGTGAAAGTGCCAGAACACAGGCCTGAGGTGGCAGCAGGAGGGACATAGGGGACCCAGATGCCTATGAGCATCTGAAGGGAGTTAGGTGGCTCAGGGCTGTGCTAAAGACCCAGCACCACTCACAGACTGTGGACAGTCTGGACGAAGTGCCTGGAACTTGGGTTCAGGCAAAGGCTGGACTTGGTAGGGGGCTAGTAAAGCCAACTGAGCACCCCCCCCCCAGCAACCTGGTAGAATGGGATGCTTGCTGGTGCCCAATTTTTCTTTGTACCCTTTTCCCCTGTGTTAATAAAATCCAGTTCTAACAGCTATGGGAATCTTAACTTTATGGAAGCCTTCATTAAAGAGGGTCTTCCCACTGCCCCTACTCTGGGGGTGGCAGCACTCTCACAGACAAAGTTCAAATCCACTGCCATTTTATCCTCATAACTGCTCTCTGAAGAAGCCTAGGCCACGAGAATACAAGCGACTCAAGGTTACACACCAAGCTTCACAGCGCAGTGGAAATTTGAAACTTCATGAACTCCAATGCTCCGACCACCACTAGGTAAATGCAACCTGAGATGAACAACAACACATGACATATTACACTGTATCATGATTTATTTAACAAAAATAAAGCCAAAATGGAGAAGCCATGTGAGAAAAACTAAGTATACCCTTACTGCTTCCATAGGAATTAAGGGCTAAGTAGCAGCCAGGTGCTGCTAACCAAATGTCCTTGAGTAATTGATCATCAGCAAGTGTGACCACTTCCATAAAAGCCAAAGTTTTAGCAGTTTGCTGGTCTGGAGCATTCAGGTGTGTGTTAATACAATGCCAAGGAGGAAACACATCAGCAATGATTGTAGAGAAGCAATTGTTGCTGCCCATCAATTTGGGAAGTGTTATAAGGCCATCTCCAAACAATTTAGTCCATCATTCTACAGTGAGGAAGATTATACACAAGTGGAAAACATTCAAGACAGTTGCCAATCTTCCCAGGATTGGACGTCCAAATAAATTCATTGAAGGTCAGACTGTGCAATGCTCAGAAATTGCAAAAAACAAAACAAAACCCAACAGTTATATCTCAGACTCCACAGGCTTTAGTTAGCATGTTAAATGTTAGAGTTCATGACAGTACAATTAGAAAAAGACTGAACAAGTAGGCTTGGTTTGGAAGGGATGCCAGGAGAAAGCCTTTTCTCTCTAAAAAGAATATGGTAGGAGAGCTTAGGTTTGCAAAGTTGCAACTGGACAAACCACATTCTGGACAAAATTGGGCACCAGCAAGCATCCCATTCCACCAGGTTGCTGGGGGGGGGGGTGTGTGTGGCTCGGTTGGCTTTACTAGCCTCCTACCAAGTCCAGCCTTTGCCTGAACCCAAGTTTCAGTCACTGGGTCCAGGCTGTCCACAGCCTGTGAGTGGTGCTGGGTCTTTAGTTAAGAATAATTTTCAGACCTGCTAAGGACCATATGATTTTTATTATGTCCTGATATGTAAAACTATGGAATTCAAAGAGGGTGTACTTTCTTTTTCACATGACTGTATATGTATGAACACCTCCATGCTGTGTCAGTCAGCCTTGATAGGGAAAGAGTGGCAATAGGTAACTGGATTCAATAGCTACTTCCCAAACAAACAAAGCAAAATAAACAAACAAAAAACTTCCTTATACCCTGTTTCCCCGAAAATAAGACAGGGTCTTATATTAATTTTTGCTCCAAAAAACGCACTAGGGCTTATTTTCAGGGGATGCTTTGTTTTTTTTTCATGTACAACCATCTACATTTATTCAAATACAGTCATGTCATCTTCTGGTTGCTGCACAATGGTGGAGGGCGGGGCTTCACTTAACTAGGGCTTATTTTTGGGGTAGGGCTTATATTACGAGCATCCTGAAAACTCCTACTAGGCCTTATTTTCAGGTTAGGTCTTATTTTCGGGGAAACGGCACATGTGTGCCCTAAGACTGGTTTTCCTACCTGGAGACCTGACAAAGAACAGCAATTACCTGACACTTCAGTTGGCATGCTTTGATCTGGCGACCCTAACTACTACTCTGTATTGGCTCACCAGAAGGCAGTTCATATCTATCAACCTGGAATCCTAGGGTTGGGGCAAAAGAGTACTGAAATTCAAGCTAGGAAGATTTGTGCTTTTGGATTATACAGAATTCTCCACACAGCACAGGGGATTCTGAATGTTGTAGTTCACAAATGCAAATCTGCACATCTCTGATTGAAATAAACAAAATAAGAGAAGATTGGGATTCTTCTAAATGTATATTAAGTACTTGCAATATGGAATTACAAATGTGCAAAATAAGCACTATCTGCCTCATAAGTACTTACTATTGCAATATGATCTATTCTTTCAGCAGCTAAAAGTGGTGCCAGGTAGAGATGCCAATACTGTACTCTTGTCAACCTACAGTCGTATTTTCCAATAGTTTGGCAAAAAAAAAAAAACTTTTTGGACTACAGGTTCCAGTATCCCCCCAGCTCGCCTGGCTGGCAGTGTCGTGGGAGGTTCAATTTAAAAAAAAGGAACTTTTCCAAGCTCTGGATTTCACATTAGTTCATGCATAGCTAAAACATGGGGGAAATGAAGAATTGGTCGCAATAGTTAGAATACGTGTTTCAAAATCTCTAAACATTTCATCAAACAAAAAGTCAGTCCACTCAGAGCCTTGTCAGCTCCGTTGCTCTTTGAAAAATCTTTGCATTTCTAAGGGTCACAAGGTTTCAACAATGTATTCTGAACAGGCTTTCTGTAAGGTTATCCAGGGACAAGAACCCATTCTTCTTAACAGCACAGAGCTTCTGTATATTTAAGCCCTACATCATGCTGTTCCCCTCTGTGTCCCTCATGTTCACGGTTCAGTGCCTTAGCACACTAGAAATCAGGACCATCACTAGCACTCAGTCAAAAGTTACACAGCTTCTGGGGACCACTGATGAGTCACAACAGAGCTTGGAGAAGTTATATTTTGGGCTACAACTCTCTGAAACACCTTGCTCGTTGGAGGTTTCTGGGAGTTACAAAGTAACTTGCCAAAACTCCACTTCAAACAGTCAATTGTGCTGAAATACAGACCCAATACAAGCCCTAATCATTCTTATTCTCCCTTCTTTTAGTTCTTGGGAAAACCAGAATCAGAGATATGAATTAAAGAGGGATGAGCTGCACTCTTTGCCATCGGAGAGACCACTGTAGATCTTTCTACTATGAAGACCCATTGCAAATATTTTGCTTAGAGGCTTCCACAAGCCTGAAACCACCCTTGCTTTGGTTACTGATGGTGGTCATGGGGATACGAGACCCATGTTCCACTGTATTATCTGCATCTTCTGCTTGGACAGCTTCCACAATCTATGCTAAGCCCACAATTCTCCATCTGTTCATAGAATAAAGAGGCAACTGACAACTTGGTACAATACATATGAAGGATGGGATGTTCGGAATTCAAGAACACCAAGTCCCATAATTCAGAAGGAACCCCCCAGGCCAAGTTATGGATTGGGAGCCCTCAAACCAGCAGGAGGTAGAGCAGGCCCCTCACTTCCATGCTGTTAGAGAAGTGTCCTGCTGCACTATGGGAATCAAGAAGATTCCTTATGACTTGCAAAGATGCATGGGGGAATGAGTTCTGATGTAGGCTGCCTGCACAAGGATCCCTTGACACTCCCACAGTGCAGCAGGGCACTTTTATAACAGTTAGAAGAAGTGGCACAGGAACAACATGGAGGTGAGGGGGCTACTCTATTTCCAGCCAGTTTCAGGGCTCCTGGTCCAATAATTCAGTTGTGGGGGGGGGGGGAGTTCCTGCCAAATTATGGGACTGGAAGTCATTGAGTCATTGAAAAATCCCATCCTTAATACACATTTTCAGGCATGGTAGCATCTAGGCCATATTGGACCTTATGTAGATAACATTGCAAGCAGCTACCTCTAATGGCCAAAATTAGGGCACATAATAGCCAAAATCCTATTGACTGGAGCAGCAAATCAAACGAAAGTAAGCCCACTGGCTGAATGGGAATTTGGTAAATTAAATCCTCCGTAAGTCCCATTGATCCAAGTTAGGTGACTCAATGGAACTTACCAAGGAGTTGACTCACCAAATCCCCATGGACTCAATGGGCCTAATTCTAGTGTGATTTACTACACTAAGCAACAGGATTTTGGCCAATGTTTGAGCCTTCCTCAGGCATTGTGTCTTTCACATGAGGAGGGAGGAGAGCTTGGAATGGCAATGCCAGCTCTCCTCCCTCTGTGGGGATGGCAAAGGTCTTCAGCAGATAACATTCTATGGTCATGGAGGCTTCCTCCCAGTTCTGATCCTCCACAGGTCTGAATCATACAGGGAGCCTCCAAAAGTACCAAAGTTGGCAACAGAGATCCAGTGCATGCGATGGAGTAAAAATGCTCATCCTCATCTTCTGTTCATGCAACAGTAATTTCAGAAATTAGGCTGTGCACATGCACTTGGGTAAGGCTTTTCTTCTGTTTGTGTCTAAGTCCCTTAAATTTCTGAATCAGAACACAGACCAACACAGTAGTTTCCACTTTTCAAGTTATCATCACGTGATCAGTCTATGATCTTGACAGGTTTCTTAAGGCTCTTCATATGCAGAATTCATTGGTATATGTTCACAAACACACTAGATCTTGTAAACCACCATGGTTTACTACCCCTGCTCCACATTTGGGTTCCATCACTAAAAGAGATCTGTGTTTTTAGACTACAAATCCTGAAATTCCCTAGGCAGCTAATTGAACCAATGAAACTCTAAATACTTCCAATAACTTTATACTGGAAAAAAAACACCAAAATATGCCCTATATTATAGGACAGTATAATAAACTTTGGGACATTTGAATTACGACAAACAAGGATCCCTCTAAGGTGTGTCCCTGCACACACGTGACTCCACCTCCCTCCACACAGCCTCTTTGGTTCCAGTTGCAATGAAACCCTGCGCACATGTGGGGGTGTATTCTCACATGCACTCAGGGGAGAAATTGTGCACATGCGAGGTGGTGCCCCACCTGGCAAGGCTGAAAATTAAAGGGTACAGTGATGACAAAGATTTCACTCTTAGTGAAATGTTGCAAACCTTTAACACCATGATAATTTCATACAGTATATCACAGAAGTGAGTACACCCCCTCACATTTCATAAATATTTTTTATATCTTTTCATGTGACAACACTGAAGAAATGACACTAGGCTACAATGTAAAGCAGTGAGTATACAGCTTGTATAACAGTGTAAATGTGCTGTCCCCTCAAAATAATGCAACACACAGCCATTAATGTCTAAACCGCTGGCAACAAAAGTGAGTACACCCCTAAGTGACAATGTCCAAATTGGGCCCAAGTAGCCGTTTTCCCTCCCTGGTGTCATGAGACCCGTTAGTGTCACAAGTCTCAGGTGTGAACAGGGAGCAGGTGTTATCACTCTCACTCTCTCAGACTGGTCACGGGAAGTTCCACATGGCACCTCATGGTAATGAACTATCTGAGGATCTGAAAAAACTAATTGTTGTTCTACATAAAGATGGCCTAGGCTATAAGAAGATTGCCAAAACCCTGAAACTGAGCTGCAGCACGGTGGCCAAGACCATACAGCGGTTTAACAGGACAGGTTCCACTCAGAACAGGCCTCGCCATGGTTGACAAAGAAGTTGAGTGCCCGTGCTCAGCGTCATATCCAGAGGTTGGCTTTGGGAAATAGACGTATGAGTGCTGTCAGCATTGCTGCAGAGGTTGAAGTGGTGGGGGTCAGCCTGTCAGTGCTCAGACCATATGTCGCACACTGCATCAAATTGGTCTCCAGGGCTGTCATCCCAGAAGGAAGCCTCTTCTAAAGATGATGCACAAGAAAGCCCGCATACGGTTTGCTGCAGACAAGGAGACTAAGGACATGGATTTCTGGAACCATGTCCTGTGGTCCGGTGAGACCAAGATAAACTTATTTGGTTCAGATGGTGTCAAGCATGTGTGGCAGCAACCAGGTGAGAAGTACAAAGACAAGTATGTCGTGCCTACAGTCAAGCATGGTGGTGGGAGCGTCATGGTCTGGGGCTGCATGAGTGCTGCCAGCACTGGGGAGCTACAGTTCATTGAGGGAACCATGAATGCCAACATGTACTGTGACATACTGAAGCAGAGCATGATCCCCTCCCTTCGGAGACTGGGCCACAGGGCAGTATTCCAACATGATAACTATCTTTTGATAGCAGTGAGGGTCCAAGGAGTATGCTTACACTTCAGACCTGATAAAATAATCTCCTCCCCCATTCTATCACAAGCATGGGTTATCCCACCCTGAGACCCAGGATTACCATCCAGCATTACCACCATCTCTATCTTGATTCTGTTTCAATTTAGGGTGATCTCTGTGGTTTCAATACAGATGTTAAAAGTCTTTGTGAAAAAGCCAGGCCTTGAAAGACCACACAGAATATTTCCCAGGGAACTCAGATGGTCTCAATAACAACATTATCTGTTGATTTTGTTCTTGCCAAGAGAAAGAAAAAACTTGTGTTATTCTGTAAAATAATAATAATGCAGAAACTCATAAGGATTACCACACTGCCAAGCATTCTAACTGTCCAGAATCCTATTGGTATATATGTAATGTTAGCATAATGTTGTGTGGCTAATTGCAGCTACTTGATGAGGTGTGGGGGAACTTCCTGGTTGCACAATTGTTTATGTGACCAGGCCCATGGCCAAGATGCACCCGAGTACCTCATCAATCAGCTGCGGCAAGTTTACACAAACTTTACATGAACAAGAGGATTCTGGTCACTGTGTTCTAGCAAAACTTTGTGGTTCAAAACAGCACATAAGAGAATAACAACAAACAGAAAGAATCAGCAGTGAAGGAACAGGAGGAACTCCTCATTTCCACTTCCAGACACAGATTGATTACGGCTCTCAAAGCCATCTCAGCTCACATCTACTCAGTATCATAAACCACCACCACCACCCCTGCTTTTTATCTCTTTTAGTTTGTTTCTTCTTTCCTTTATAGTTTCTCCTCCCCACTCCCCCCTGCCGGAATTTTCTCTGTCTCTTTAAAATTATACATCAACCTGGTGCTGCACATACGGGTAAAGTAATGCTAAGGGGAAAGTCTGTGGCTGAGAGGGGATTCGAGCTGCCTTGCTGGGAATCAATGAGGCATGGCAGGCTCTGTCTAGCTCCTGAAATGCTGAAAGAAGTCGGGGGGGGGGGGATCAGTGGCAGCAAAAAATGTATTTGAGAGAGAAGAAAACGCCCCTGTTGCAGAGGCCATGTTAAGCAGAGTTTGAGGCAACTTGATTCTGTATCTCAGCACACTACTTTTCTACCTTTCTCTACTTATACAACGCATTGTAGATGAGGCTGGAGCCATTTGGAGGAGGGCAGGGTTATATGATTAGGGCTTAATTTGTGTGTGCCAAAGCTCATTTGATTTAAATTTGTATAGCAGGGATGAACTAATTTTGGTCTGTGTTAGCTCTGTAGGTATTTAGTTTTCTATTCCTTCCTTCCATTTTCCACATCAGTCTCTGGTTGTTTTTAATGACACATAGAAATTCACATTTATTTCTGTATACAATTTTCATTGACACACACATTCCACAGGCAACTTTTCCTGATACCCTGTTTCCCGAAAATAAGACCTAACCTGAAAATAAGCCCTAGTAGGAGTTTTCAGGATGCTCGTAATATAAGCCCTACCCCAAAAATAAGCCCTAGTTAAGTGAAACCCCGCCCTCCAACCATTGTGCAGCAACCAGAAGATGACATGACTGTATTTGAATAAATGTAGATTGTTGTACATGAAAAAAATAAAACATCCCCTGAAAAAAAGCCCTAATGCGTTGTTTGTAGCAAAAACTAATATAAGACCCTGTCTTATTTTTGGGGAAACAGGGTATATACATCTTGTGTGCAATTTCTGAACAAAGAACTGCACCCCAAATATCTGAGAAATATACAATATGAAAGACAGCTGCTCTGATTGTATATTAGCCTGATCCATGTGAACTAGGTTATTTCACTTTAAAATTAGGATATAATGAATTTCTCCCCATTCGTGTCATAATTTTTTTTCCATTTCCATTGTTCAGCCCAGAAATATATGAAATATAAAAATGTACAGAAAGATTCTAATTCTTGTGTGTAAATCCAACCACGCTCACTGGCTAAAATCCAGTAATAAATCACAAGAGTAGGACCAGTGGGGATTGGCAAATCAACTCCTCCATACGTTCCACTGATTCAATAGGCCTTTTCTAGTTACGACGTACTACTGGATTTCAGCCAACATATTCCTAAGCAAAGGGCAAAGGACTTCCAGGCTTAGGCTTCCACACTGGAATCTCACACTAGAGAGATTCCAGGTGTTAATATGCCCCACAATCCTATGCCCACTTACAGGTCTATGTCTGAGTCAACAAGTATAGGACTGTGCTGTTAAATCTACAAAGCCACAAAGGCCTTGAAGCAATAACATAAACATTTTTCCATCTATGCCCAGCCATAATTCCTCATATCAGGTAGGAATTTACAGCTCAGGGCACACAAGAACGTATTTCAGAAGCAACAAACACTTTTCTCTGTACCTAGAATTGAGGGGGGGGGGGGGGAGGCAACTGACTTTACCAGGTTTGTCTGCTGCAACCTAGTTTAGCTGATACATGCTTTTAACCCTTGCTGTTGCTCTTCCTCAGTCAAATCAGAAACTTAAAAACTTTTTTAAAAAGGCATCTAAAAAAAGGAAGATGCATTTTGTGAGCAAGGCTCTTGCTGCGTCTGTTGCACAGGAGAAACAAGAGCTCTGTAGCACAGCGCATACCTTACCTCACACTCCAAAATCCCATTTTTCATACCTGACCCTTCACAATCCTTGCCAGAGGCTTGACATGTGGCCATAAATGATATCAGAGAAAAACAACAGGGTGTCTGAAAGGTAATCTGACTCCTAGTTACACACTGTTCCTGGTGACATGGCTGCTTTGCTACCACATGGCCCCTGTGTGAAAGGCAGCAACGATTTATGCTGTTATTACAGGGATTTATTTCTTTTTCATTTGGGGTTAATTAGGGGGCTTGCAAACATAAAGGGCTGACTGTGCTTGTGTGGAAATGGTATAATGCAGCTAGGAGCAGCCCCAACAGGCCACATGGAGCTTTTTGCTAACAAGTCCTCCGTTGCAGTTCTTCTTAAGGAAACCTCCAAGACACTGGCTAAGTGCTGACTCATAGCTACCCTTACTCTCTGAAGCTCTTCAAAGTACTTTAAACGGACTGGATCAACTGTCTCTCTGTTTTTCAACCCAAGTATGTTTCAACAGACCTGGAGAATGCTGGTTTTCAGGGCGAAAACAGATGAAAAGGGCAGCTTTGCAATTAGGAGGTGATAATATATTACCTTTCTAATGATGCATCTTCAAAACTGCTGTGTTTGCAAAACCAACATGCAAAGAGAGCCTATTGTTCCCTCTCAATTGCCAAATACCAAACAAAAGTAAGCAAATTTGCAGTTCGGGAAGTAGTGAAAAACATCAGGCAATTGGATAGCTCAGTGGTTTGGCTCAGAGTTCAATTCTCCACTATGCCTCCTGGGAAAAGAGTCTGACTCTGAGTCTGTGTGGCCTTGGGCAAACTGCACAGTCCCAGGACGCATGCCCCCAGACTATGGGGATGGTAAAGCATATCTGGTACTCTCTACCTGGAAAACATTGCAAAAGGTCACTATAAGTGAGAATCGACTTGATGGCACAATTTGATGACGATGATGCAACTGATGATGATGATTTAAAAAAAATTCTGGCACAATCAATCAAACTGAATAAGAAGAAAGAAAGAAAGAAAGAAAGAAAGAAAGAAAGAAAGAAAGAAAGAAAGAAAGAAAGAAAGAAAGAAACCGAAGGCTTGATTTTTGCTGCTCAAGAACAAGCACTCCAAACCAACGTGATGAAAGCTAAGATGCAAGGAATTAGTACTAACAGCAAATGTCGACTCTGCCAAGAAAAAGATGAAACTGTGTCACACTTCATCTGTGAATGCCCAAAGATTGTACACTCAGATAGTAGTAATAGAATGAAGAAAGGTCTGGATCATTGACATTGCAATTCCAGGGGATGCCAGAGTTGAAAATAAAGAATTGGAAAAACTAATAAAGTACAGAGACCTGGCAATCGAAACATCTCGCCTCTGGAAGAAACACACTTCAGTGGTCCCCGTAGTTATTGGGGCTTTGGGAACAATATCAAGAAATTTCACACAGTACTATAAGCTGTTGCAGATCTCAGAAATCACACCATCAGAGCTATAAGAAACAGCAATATTAGGAACAGCATACACACTGCACCGATATTTAACAGATACTTAGGTTTTTGGTTTAAACTTGTATATGTTATATAACACCAGTCAATGTTTTTATAATGTTGACTGTGCCTGGTGTTTCTGAATAATAAAAATAATAATTATTCACACAGTACTATAAGCAGTTGCATATCTCAGAAATAACACCATCAGAACTACAAGAAATGGCAGTATTAGGAACAGCATATATACTGCGCCGATATTTAACAGATACTTAGGTTTTTTGTTAAAACTTGTATCTGTTATACAATACCAGTCAATGTTTTTATAATTTTAATTTATTGTGCCTGGTGTTTTTTAAATAATAATAATAATAAATGTAGTTCTGATTTATGTTAGTATTCATGTTTATTAAGGGAATCCAGTGGCCAATTTCCTATCCTTAGGACCCACCATGGGCCGCACCAAATGCCCTACTCAATGGGGGGGGATTGAAAATGGTCAAAAATCTACATCTGATTTTACCCATTGTGGGGAGGGATTTGGGGTAATACAAGCTCTTTGTATTAAAAAAGAATTATCACTTCTGGAAGCCTTAAGGGATGCAGGGCACAAAAATGACCTTGACGGTTGCATGTTGCCACATGATTTCCACCCAGATTTAGCTGATCAACCTTGCAAGGATATAAGAACATATCGAAATAATAATAGGCAAATTCACACTCAGCATATTTCTACTTAAATGCAGATGAGGGATGGTGAGAGGATACTACTGAGGTCAGTAAGCTGCTGTCCAGCCAGGGCATCCCATCTTTGGTCCAGTGTTCCCATCAAGACTCTCCTTTCTGCATTAGGGAAGCAAGCGAGCACTTGGGAAACTAGAAACTAGACTAGAAAGCTCCTGAAGACTGAGAATACGTTGGGTTTCAGAGGGCCCAATCCACATTTGTCATGTCATGTTTTTATCCTGCCTTTCTCCCCTAGCAGAGTCTCAAGACAGCCACCCAAAAAAATTAAGATCAACAATTAAGATTTTAAATTATAATATATACATATCTTGCCACTTGAGATGCAGGAGCTTTGGAGGCTTTTCTCCACACACCCCACAAAAGTGACATTTTATTCTAGGCCCCATTATTCCTAGCAATTCTTTATAACGATTGTGCTCCATAACAGGGTATCCATGATTCTTTAAATCCTCAGGACTGTCGTGCCTGTAACATCCATTAGGAAGATAATGATGATCAGAGCTGTAATGAGCAGTTTGGCACCCCAGACTTTGGTGGCTTACTGGATGGATCACATTAGACTGACATACATGGGAAACCAGTGGAGAAAAGGGAAGGAATGCCTGGATTTGAGCATACAGTGTTCATATTGGTTTTATACTGGGCCAACTTATTTTATATTTCTTTCTGCCTCAGTAGGAGTGACTGGCAGCAGTTAAGTGCTTGGCACAGATGGGTTCACACCCCTCCAGCATCACATTTTTGCATGCTCTAAGTGACCTGGTCAAAACCCCAGTTGCCATACCCTAATTAAAGCTCTGAGAAGGAGATGGAATTGTAGTAGTGGTGGCGGTGGTGATGGTTGTTTATATCCCAACATCCCACTCTCCTCTAATTCATGACTTTGTCTGAAATGGTCACCTGTAGAAATCAACGTACTGCTCTTTGGGTTCCCAGACACAGCTCTTGTACTGTCAGTTGCTTTAGCAAATGAGGGATTAGTAACCCAGTGGCAAAATGTTTTGTCAATGGACTCTGGTGCACAAGCAGTAATATCCTAATTAGGTACAAGGGCTTCTATGATTCACTAGATCAGATCAATATTGCCTCAGACACTTTCATTGCAATGCAGTCTGCCAGACTGTCTTATATTTCCTGTCTGTTACCACCCAACCTTCTGCCTGATACCTCTATACCTCTGAATCTTATACCACACACTTATCTGCCCCAATATTCAATTTAGACAAACTCTTCAAGCTCATGAATGTTTCTCTGTCCTCAGTTTCGTTAGTGGTGAAACTGCTGAACCTAGTGGCAATCAAAAGAATAATCTGGACTCAACCTGTAAACCAAAACAGACCCCCAGATTGGCATCAGTCTTGGTCACTGACTGGACGTCCTGACAGGTCCTTCCATTTCTGTTGTACTTATGCCACTCGCATTTAATTGGCAATTCAGGTTCAGCTATTCATTCCTGCTACCTTAAAAAAAAAACCTAAATGGGCATTCACAAGTTAAAAGTCATGAATAGCTTTTTGTGTGCAGTAAATATTTCGTTGCTATGTGCCTTCAAGTCAAAGTGACTTATAACAACCCTAATAGAGTTTTCAAAGTCAAGGCATGTCTGCACTGGCTCTTTTGAAGTGGTATGGTATGGGCTAAATAGGGTCACCTGTGGCCAGGTAGAGGTGCAATATGCCATTTGGTGTGATGCTCACGGCTTCCTCTGTACACAGTGTTAGATAAATCACAAGAGTAATGCATATGGCACAGTCAAAGTAGTACAGCACTACCAAAGGCACAAGCATTATCCAACAGAGTACTCATCTAAAAATATGCAGCATGACACACAGCAATCAAAATAGAAGTAGGCAAGACAGTTAGGGCTAAGAACTTATATTTCTGTAATAGCAAAACAAACAGGCACCTAGTATGATATAGTGGACAGGGTGATGGACTAGGACTCTAGAGACCACGGTTTGAATGCCGAATTGGCCATGGAAACTTGTTAGGGGAGTCGAACTGGTAAAACCACTCCTTAAATATCTCACTTACCTTGGAATTCTTATTAGGGTTGGTTCTGACTTGATGGTATATAACTAACTAGTAGCAAAACAGCCTAGGTTGACATGCAATATTTCTACCACAGAAACACTATATTGAAGAAATTCTTATGTATCCTACATAAATGAACAGTGCATATAACAATGCATTGATTACATGACCACCCAAGGAAACCTCTGAGTTAGTGACTCTCAAACAGAAAGTTGTATCTCCCATCACAGCGGGGCATTAACATTTCATCAGGGGACGTGTTATCTGCTTTATAACATTAATAAATGTAAAGATATAAATAAAAATAAATATTTGTTTGAAAAATTTACAAATGTTTAAATTGTTTCTAGTCATGATATTTCAGATTTAAAATCACTGGAAAAGTCAGCTTTGAAGATGATATTTTCATGTTTATCAAAAAGGGGCATGGATTCAGTAAAAGGCTGAGAAACGCTGCCTTAAATCTGTTCTAGAGCTTGGAAATGTTGTTGTTTTAGATTAGTGCTGGCAGACTCCCCCAGCCAGCATGACCACTGGTTGGTGCTGGGTATGGACGTTTAAGAGGTGCAGCCCCCAAAAGTAACTTTTCCAAGTTCTAGTCTATTTAAAACACTGTTCTGTTGCCCAAACGCCCATAGTGTTCTTGCAAGTATGCTACTTCTCCCTACAGCAGGAAGTCAAGAAGTCGCTGTTGTCTCACATACCCCTTTGCCCAGGTCTTCTTGGATAACTTGTTCTATCTCCTGCATGCTGCTCTGAGGGGCTTGGCTGTGGAGCACCTTGAGCGTGCTCGTGTATTCCTCTGGCAACAGATAGTCAAGCGCTCCCAAGTGCTGTCCCACTTTGATAAACGTGCCCCGGTTGGTACAGCACAGGTCTCGGAGACGTTCTGCAGAACGCAGATGCACCTAGAGAGGGGGGGGGGGGGAGACAGAGGTAGACTTAAGAGTGCTGTAAAATTCTGATGGAATTCCTTTGTTCATGAGCTATATATTTCTATTTTCATTCTTTTCCACCAAGGCACTTGCGTTGATGCCTATACATAGTTTGCAATGCCTGTGTTACTCCTGTAGTGGCTTCCATCAAGTCCTATAGCTGCAGCAGGGGCTGGTGTGTGCCAGGGTTCAGGCATTAGAAGCAGAGGCAACCAAGACCTTTTGCTGCCTGAGGCAAAAGACAAACTGGCACATTCCTTCCTTTCCACCTGCAAAAGTCAACTAGACAGGCAGGTGAACCTTGCTTCAAGACTGGCAATGGTTCATCCTCCACCTACTCTGAGGGCACCAAGCTAGCTTAGAGTATGCAGGATAGGTGGTACAGAACACACTTCTTTGTCCTTCAACAGAGGAGAACACACAGAAGGCTGCCGCTGCCTTCTCCACATCACCCAGCCAGAGGTGAACTGCTCACTCTGTCTAATGATGGAGCTGGCTCTGGTTAGACTGCACTGTATAATCGCTTTTCCTCCTTCTCAACAAACAGAACAGGATGCACACAGAAGCAGCAGAGAAGTTGACGAACACAAAAATATCAGCCTCAATCCTTTTAGAAAGCTTGGTACTCACAGTAGATCTACTCATGGTAGTAACAAGGAGCAGCCATTTTGTATGTCTTTGCAGAGCTCCTGATGTGGGTCAGGCAGTGGTGTGCAAAATGGCAGCTTTCACCTTCTATAAATAACATTCTCACAATCACCATGAAGCAATGTGACCGCAAGCATGAGTTGTGTGGCATTTTTACGCAACTCCTTGACCTGGCTGTCTGTTCTCTGCTTCTTCCCTTTTGAGTGGCTGGGATATCGAGAGGGAAGAGAAAACCAGCGAGACTGGAAAAGAAAGGGTGCAGACGGGGATGAGATGAGGGATAGATAGAGCCAGAGCAGCTGGGCAGTTTGTCACAGTACAGGGAGTTCAGCCCATTACAGGGAAACAGCTTTTATGCAGCCCAGATAATTGTCCTCGACACTGTCTCCAGCAGAGGAGAAAGGCGGGGGGTGGGGATCGGAGGCTAGCAAAAGCAAGCTAGGAGGTGGTCTATCTATAGCTCTCGAAAATTAACCTGCATTCCAGGGGAAAGGAAGGACAGACTGGTGCACTTGAGAGAGAAAAAGGGCCACTTAACCCTGATTCTTAGCATTCTTAATGTTCTCAAGCTGGGAAAGTCAAACATATTTTTCATAAGTACACAGACTATCCATGAACTACTGGGGCTGTTCTCGGGGCTATTGGGAGCACTTATGAATAAGTGAATGCACACACACTTCGGCTTTCTTAAAGATGTGTGTAGGAGTGTGAGACCGAAGCAAGGGACTAAAAGAGACAGTGGTGGGGCACAAAAGCCCCATATTATCTCCTAAAACGCAAGCTTTCCAAATGGCTTTCTACTGATAGTTAGTGGCAAATATTCTGCCTACATTGCCATCATGAGCTGGATTATGGAGAAAGCCAGAGAGTTCCAGAAAAACATCTACTTCTGCTTCATTGACTACGCAAAAGCCTTTGACTGTGTGGACCACAGCAAACTATGGCAAGTTCTTAAAGAAATGGGAGTGCCTGACCACCTTATCCATCTCCTGAGAAATCTATATGTGGGACAGGAAGCAACAGTTAGAACTGGATATGGAACAACTGATTGGTTCAAAATTGGGAAAGGAGTACGACAAGGCTGTATATTGTCCCCCTGCTTATTTAACTTATATGCAGAATACATCATGCGGAAGGCTGGACTGGATGAATCCCAAACCGGAATTAAGATTGCCGGAAGAAATATCAACAACCTCAGATATGCAGATGATACCACTCTGATGGCAGAAAGTGAGGAGGAATTAAAGAACCTCTTAATGAGAGTGAAAGAGGAGAGCGCAAAAAATGGTCTGAAGCTCAACATCAAAAAAACTAAGATCATGGCCACGGGCCCCATCACCTCCTGGCAAATAGAAGGGGAAGATATGGAGGCAGTGACAGAGTTTACCTTCCTGGGCTCCATGATCACTGCAGATGGTGACAGCAGCCACGAAATTAAAAGACGCCTGCTTCTTGGGAGGAAAGTGATGACAAACCTAGACAGCATCTTAAAAAGCAGAGACATCACCTTGCCGACAAAGGTCCGCATTGTCAAAGCGATGGTTTTTCCAGTAGTGATGTATGGAAGTGAGAGCTGGACCATAAAGAAGGCTGACCGCCGAAGAATTGATGCTTTTGAATTGTGGTGCTGGAGGAGACTCTTGAGAGTCCCCTGGACTGCAAGGAGAACAAACCTATCCATTCTAAAGGAAATCAACCCTGAGTGCTCACTGGAAGGACAGATCCTGAAGCTGAGGCTCCAATACTTTGGCCATCTCATGAGAAGAGAAGACTCCCTGGAAAAGACCCTGATGTTGGGAAAGTGTGAAGGCAAGAGGAGAAGAGGACAACAGAGGACGAGATGGTTGGACAGTGTCATCGAAGCAACCAACATGAATTTGACCAAACTCCGGGAGGCAGTGGAAGACAGGAGGGCCTGGCGTGCTCTGGTCCATGGGGTCACGAAGAGTCGGACACAACTAAACGACTAAACAACAACAACATTGCCATCAGGCAGAATAGGAAAAATAGCACAGCTCTGCTGCAGGGTGGGGGACTCTATGTTGGCCTCTGGGAATGGTTGTGGGGCAGTATGCCAGCAACAAAGCGGGGGCTAGGGCATAGGAGAGGGGGACATGTAAATCTTAACCATTTGGACAACTTCTCACGAAGCATATAAAAGCACAACTCAGTTCAGTACGTGTCTATGCAGATATAAGCCACTGCACACCACCTTCCCAGGCTGAGTTTTAAGTAACACCCTCTACCCAGTGAGCATCTCTTCCACAGATACTGCTAGCTGGTGATTCTGTCTCACCCAAAGGGACGGAACAACATGCAAACTACAACAAAACAAAAACTGAAGCATTATGGAATCTTTAAGACTAAGAAATATAAATGTGAACTTTCATGGACACAACTTATTACTTGGGTTTATGACTGCATTCACGAATGGTCGGTCTCCTTGATATAAATTTGTTACTCTTAAAGACACCACACTACAGTATTTTTGTGTTTCTTTTCTTTCTACTATTTCTGAAACAATCTATGACAGCTACTGCTTTAAAAAGTGTTACATGTCATCTACTACCAACACAAGGGGTTTGAACCGCATTAAGGACTAGCAAGCTGTATTTGGTATTTGCCTTTCATGGACTACTGTCCACTTCTTCAGATGCAAGCAAGCTATGGTTCGTGAAAGCTAATGCTAAATATAACTTGTTAGCCAAATAAAATACAAGATTCTTTGTTATTTTTGCTACAACAGATTCACACACCTACACAATCTGGAAATAGATTCTTTTAACATTGGTCAACAACTTAGGGCACGACCGCACTGGAGATCATCCTGTTGTTTACAGGACAATTGTATTTTCTGCCATCTAAATGATTTAACAGCTAATCACAAGTAAATCCAATCTTTCTCTTTCTGTGTATGGTACATTTTGCTCAAGCGGTCTTTTCTTTTCTTTTCTGGCAATGTTTCCAAGTTTGCCTCCTTTTTGGTGTTGTGTGATTGCATATATTGGTCCTTTGAGAGGCAGAGTCTCTCTCTCTCCTAATGTGGTAGCTTTTCTTTAAAAAGAAAATCAGGCACACTGGATGAAAACCAGTCAGAAAGGGGGAGGGAGGGGGTTAAACATTCCTGCTTATCTTTCCACCCTTCCCCCTGCCCATCACCATTTTGCTATTCGGAAAATAAGCCTGATTTAAATTCAAGTATAGGGTCTGAATCTCCACTCAGCCATAAAAAACTGACTGGGGGAGTAGAACTGGTAAAACTATTCCTTAATACAGTATCTCACTTACCTTGAAAGCCTTATTAGGGTCACTATAAGGTGGTTCTGACTTGACAGCACAGAACACACACAGGACGAGTCTTTAAGGAGTGGTATGTGTGGGTGTGCAGATGAATATTAAGAGAGATTGATATACCGTATTTGCCGGCGTATAAGACGACTGGGCGTATAAGACGACCCCCCAACATTTCCACTCAAAATATAGAGTTTGTTATATACTCGCCCTATAAGACGAGCAATTCAACTTTCTAACTATAGGTGGCGCCGAGGCTGCTTCTTGGTGCTTTAGGTCTGTCGGCCATTACTGTATAGGGTGTGTGGCAGTTGAGAGAGCTCCAGCTTTCCGAGTGAGCCTGTGTGTGTGTGTCTGCAAGGAGGTAAGCTGCTGTTTTCTCCTTTTAAAAAACTTCTGGGTGGGTTTTGGCTGGGGCGGATATGTTTCTGTGCTGTTTTGTTGGTGGCTTTTTTTCCCTTAATGCCTCAGCAAGGGAGCTGAGTTTACTGTGTGTTGTTGGAAGTTTTAAGTGCCTTCCCTTTCTTCGGCCTGAATGGATTAATTGGTTTTCAATTCATTCCTATGGGAAATGGTGCTTCGACCTACGAACATTGAAAAAGAGGACGAAATGGCTGAAAAGCCTCCAGGCAGCCATGTGGCTGCGGCCATTTTGTCTTCTCCTCCACTCCTCCCCCTCCCCTCTCCCCTCTCCCGACGATCAGCTGATGGGCGGGCTATTAGGAGGCTTGCTGAGGCTTTCTCTGCACTGGAAATTCAGGGGGGAAAGGTGGAAGCTACCGGTATGTCTATTCCAACTGAAGTGCACCCGGCGTACAAGACGACCCCCCCACTTTGAGGCATGTATTTCAGGGTAAAAAAGTAGTCTTATACGCCAGCAAATATGGTAACAGTGGTTTCCAAGCCTGGGTAACCCAGGTGTTCTTGGAATGCAAGTCCCAGAAACTCCAGTCAGCTCAGCTGGTGGTGAAGACTTCTGGGAATTGCTATCCATGAACACCTACCTGGGTTACCCCAGGTTGGGAACCGTTGCACTAAAAGAAAAGAAGGAAGATAGTTGCTGAGCTCAGACATGACTTATTTTATTTATTTAACTTATATGCCGCCCACACTACGCAAAGGTCTCTGGGCGGTCTCTGGACTTCACCCACAGTTGGGGAATGGATAGAAGTGAGCTATGAAAAACTAAAAGGAACAGGACAGTGATAATGCCAAAAGGGTTCGGAGAACGGAAGGGTGGGCTGTGGTTTGACTTGACTTATGTAAATACTCTTACAAAGTATTTACATAAGGAGACATAAAGAAGAAACATAATAAAGGACGTTGGCTGAAATTCTTTCATACATGTCCAAAACAATTACCAAATGGATGATATTTATTGTTATTTAACCATGCACACATACAAAATCATGCCCATTGTAAATTAATTGCACATATACTCAGTTCTTTTTTATTGAATATATTGTCTTTATTGAATTAAAGTGAATAAAAACCAAATCAGACAAAATGCCACTCATGCAATTAGCCGTTGCTATAAAAGCTTTTACAGAAGTAAACAGGAGGCCAGCTATGGGTGGTGGAACAATCCTGATCAGGTAAAAGCAAAACCGAAAAAAATAAAGGTAAAAGGTTAAAAAAAAATAGACAAAAACGTGGTGGCACCTTAAAGAACATAACATAAGAAGAGTCCTGCGGGATCAGGCCAAGGGCCCATCTAGTCCAGCTTCCTGTATCTCACAGTGGCCCCACCAGATGCCTTTGGGAGCACACGAAACAACTAGATACCCGTCTCCTGACACCCATCACCTACATCTGGCATTTGGAGGTACCTTCCTTTTAAGCCTGGAGATTATACATCCCCATCATGGCTTGTAACCTGTGATGGACTTTTCCTCCAGAAATCTGTCCAATCCCGTTTTGAAGGCATCTAGGCCAGATGCCATCCCCACATCCTGTGGCAAGGAGTTCCACAGACTAACAACACGCTGGGGAAATAAATCTTTTCTCTCCTCTGTTCTCACTCTCCCAACACTCAATTTGAGTGCATGTCCCCTGGTTCTGGTATTGCGTGAGAGGGAAAAGAGCTTCCCTTTATCCACTTTATCCGTCCCCTGCATAATTTTATACGCCTCAATCATGTCCCCCCTCAGGCACCTTTAGTCTCTAGACTAAAGAGCCCCATGGCTGATGAAGTGGACTCATCCATTAAAGCTCACATTAAAAAAGATAAAAGTTAGTCTTTAAGGTGCCACCATGTTTTTGTCTTCTTTTACCTTTAATTTCTATTTTGCTTTTATCCTAATGCTTGCACAGACTAACACGGCTACCCCTGCTACAATCCTGATCAGGACACTAGCCAGGGAGGTTTATTCTTTGTTCCACGTAGATGTTCCCAATCCAGATCAGGGTGCCTCACCAGCTATTTGTATTAGAAGAAAAGCTTCAATTGATGCAGACAATGGCTTTGCTTCCAGTGGAAATAATACATGCAGACAGCTTGATCTAGATCAAGACCACTGTGACAGGCAAAGGCTTCAACCCCTCATACCCCATGACAGGTTCCCAATTCAGTTCAGACCCACTGCACTGGCTATTCACGTGTAAAGGCTGTTTATACCACTGCTGATTAAATTAATGATATCTTATCTACTTCATAATTTTATTATAATTATCAATATCATTATTTATACATTTATATCCCATTTCTGCTCCAGTGAGATAAAGGAGGCTTATATGGACTTCTTCCTCCTCACCTTTCCCACACAAGAACCCTTTGAGGCAGGCCAGCTGAAAGAGACTAACTACTACCGTGTTTCCCCAAAAATAAGACAGGGTCTTATATTAATTTTTGCTCCAAAAAACCACATTAAGGCTTATTTTCAGGGGATTTTTTTTTTTCATGTACCACAATCTACATTTATTCAAATACAGTCATGTCATCTTCTTCTGGTTGCTGCACAATGCTGCACAATGGTGGAGGGCAGGGTTTCACTTAACTGGGGCCTATTTTTGGGGTAGGGCTTATATTACAAGCATCCTGAAAAATCATACTAGGGCTTATTTTCAGGTTAGGTCTTATTTTCGGGAAAACAGGGTAGCTCAAGGACACTTAGCCCCCTTCACCGCCAAGTGGGAACTTGAACTAAATTCTAGTTCAACACTTTTGTCATTTATACAACACTTGTCCTAAGGCTGCACCCAGAGGAATGAATGTCCTCACATCTTATGCAATGGTACAGCCTTAAATCACAAAAATATGGAGAAACAACAACAACAAAATATCTTAAGGAATCAATCACAGTGACAGATCATCTCTCCCCCTTATCACAACCATACACCCACAACAAAAAACACGCTGATCACCATAATCACCCAATCTCCTGAAAAGGACAAAAAGCTGATCCCACAGCTGTAAATACTCAACTATCCCACAAACTGCACCAGAGCACAGAGTTCCGACTCCTGTCCTCTGAAGATGCCGGCCACAGAGACTGGCGAAACGTTAGGAAGAAAAACCTCAAGAACACGGCCAGACAGCCCGAAAAACCTACAACAGCTATCTTAAGGAATCTTCTGAAAAAAGCATGACAAATTTATTTTAAATAAATATGAAGGTGTCAATTTGTGTACGAGGTTTGAACTAGTTTCCATTTTGGACCATGGTATCCACATCTGTGATTCATACTAGCAGTGTTAGGAAAGAGACTGGCACAAAATCTATACAACAAACAAGTGTCAGGAAAATTGATCACTAAACTCCACAATACATTAAATACACAGAGTGCAACATCAATTCTCCTTTTTTAAATTAGAAGTAAACATAAGGACTAAATGCTGGGAGAAGTCTCCACTGAAACCAATGCAAGCTTTCTCACATTTTTTTACCTCCTTCCAAGGGAACAAATTTAGTAAAATGAATGGCTGTGGGGTAGGTTTACACTCCCCCTCCCCAATGCCTCATGATTTTGATCCGGTCAGGGCCCTGCATGCTTACATGAAAAGGAAAGAGAGGTTTGGTGCAGACTCTATACATTTTTTACACATCTAGTCCTGAACTGAGGCAACTGATGCTCCATAAATTCTCTTTGAAAATGTACTAATAGCTTCTCCTCCAGCTCAAGTTACTTCTAGTTTCTGTAACTATTTTATTAACAATAAAACACTGACATACTTGGTTTAGAGAAGCCAATATTGTTGGGGGGGGGGGGAATGACAGCTTCGAAATAATTGAAGAGATGGAATAAAGAAGATGAACCTTTCACTTTGGCAACTTTAAAATGTGACAGAATTTAAGCAGCAAGAGTGTAAAATATTAAGAAAAACATTCTCCTTACTGCAAGTTCTTCTTGTTCTTCTTCTTCTACTGGTGCTTGGATGTTATTATGACTTTGCATGTGGGAGACCTAAGAAGAGAGGCTGTACACTTCCCAGGTTCTTCAGCCAATATGATATTCTCCACCCTGTACTTTTTCTTCCATTTATTTTACCTTGAGTGACAACCACCAGCAATTTTTGGATGTTAAACACTGCCCCCATCCGGAGCCTCCGAAAGGTTTCCCTACATTAATAGGGACCTTCCCCCCCCCCCCCCCGGCCAGGAACCCTGGAACCTGGGTGTGTGGGGATGAGTGGGTAGGAAACTTTTAATTAAATATAAAAGGCCATGGTTGATGACATCATCAGCCTTACATATACAAAGCTGCAACAACAGGATTCTGCAACACTGTATCCTTTTTGTCTCATACTCTGAGATCAAATAAGTAGTCTTACACCTTTTGTATGTTTTATGATTTCTTGGCTTTTATTCATTCATTCATTCATTCATTCATTCATTCATTCATTCATTCATTCATTCAATTTGTATCCCACTCTCATTAGTGTCACAGCACTACTCTGGGCGGGTTACAACTCATAAAACAGAAAACACAAATGAAAATAGAAATATTAAAACTGATAACAATAACCCTAAAAAGAAAAAAAGAAAGAAAACCAGATGGCACTGACTGATCTGAGAGCAGATAGAGGAGAAGAGGGGAGGGAAGAGGAGGAGGGAAGAGTTAAAAATGGGGAGGAAGCTGGTATTCATTCCCTTAAGTGCTTCTCTGTGGGTCCACTTCTTGATCCAAAAAAACAATATCTGTACTAAATCCACATTTCAGGTGATGTTGTCTTTTCCTATTGACCTGTGTAGCTGTCCTATACAATAGAACCAAGAATACATAGCACCATACAACACGCATTTTCAAAGCCAATATTAAATTTCTGTGGTCTACTTCATCTTAAGGAAGTTGTTCCAAGTTGTATCTATTCTGATTTTTATTGCACAGCTAATATCCCACTGTTAATCTAAACAAATTCCAAGGTACATATATTTGCCAGCATATTTCACACTTTCATTTTAGATCTTTAGCTGCATTCTGAGGCCGCTTACTTCTCACATATTGTCATGAGTTTGTTGTTGTTTTTAGCATTCAATATCACACCATGTTCATTACTTACTTCACTGACTTTATTTTTTATTTATTTGAATTTTTATTCTGCCCATCTAGTGGCCAGACTTTAATATGCAACATCTGCAGACTATCTAAACTGTCAGCTAGTAATATAATTACCTGCATATCAGATCTTGTTGAGAACTTATCTGTTGACAACAATACAGTCATTTGAATCAGGAAGTACTTCTCTAAAAATGTTATCATACTATTAATTGAAAATAAATAGTGAGAGTATAAATTCTTGTCATACTCCTCTTCACATCTTGTTGTCCTCTATCATTTGCCCTTCAGCTTTGACTGTACCATTTTGCTGCCACCACAGGTTGCCAATTATACAAATATCTCTTGAATCAACATCTTTATATTCCAACAACTATCATAGTCAGTAAAAAAAGCATATATATTCAGATTCACATCACTGCATCTCTCCTCAAACACAGGTAGGGCAAACTGACAAATTAAAAATTTAACAAGTCATCTGATGTCAATGGTATATACCCAGGACTTATAAAATATAATTTAAGAAATCAGGGGACTCAAACTAGATATTGTAAGTCCCAGGCACCTGATTTCTTACACCAACCTTTCCTATAGTACTCTCTGCTTGTGTCAACCTGGAGATAAGTGGGGTTGCGGTTTAACACATCTGGAGGAAGACTGCCCTAAACTCTTAGAGTAGCTCACAGATTGCAAAGGTTATTGCTTCCAGCTTTGATTACCTGAAAGGCCAACTGGACTAGCCTTGGGGTGAACTAGATATTCATGGTTGATCAAGTTATTGAACCAAAATCTCCTGAGCGCAACAACTCTATGGAACACTGTGCATAAAAGGCATTTTTGCTGATTTCTTAGCCAATATAACCTCAAAAGGGTTCTTAATTATTTCAGCGACAAAGAAGCCAAAAGAGTTATAAATCACCTCAGTGAATATGATACGTGACGAACCAGCATAGCTTTTGCCAGAGGAGAGAAAAGAATTATTCCCCCCCACACTTTATTTCTCTTTTTGGACATCCAATACAACAATGCAAAACAGAGGGGGGGGGGGAGGCAGTCAGAAGGGAGCCGTTTAATGGAACTTGTTAAAACAGCATTTGGAGCAGTCTCATACTAACTGTTAGAAAATAACCACTGTATGAAACACAGGCAATGGCTAAGCTTTTTCAGCACTTAATTTCTACCTACTGAAAGATCCAAATTTTATTACTAGATCTGGAGTGAGCTGTAATGCCACCAGCCTCCTGCAAAAAAAGCAGAAAGAGCAACTTAAACACTATCAAGTTTTATCTGAAATAAGCTTTCATGGATTGCAGGACACTCAAGTAGCCCTCGCACTTTGCGCATCTGATGAATGGGGCTGCAGACCACAAAAGCTTATGCCAAATAAAACTTGTTAGTCTTCATTGTGCCATAAAACGTTTTGTTAAATAAAATAATAAAGAACATCAGATACAAAGGTAAAGTTGATGGCTGAGCCAGCAAGTATTTTCTTGTGTTGTCGACTGTAGTGACTGCTCTATAGCTTTGCCCTCCAGCCAAGCAATATGTCAAGACATTGGTCTGCTTGGAGATGTGTGGGTGTGGAAGCAGAATCAATGGGCTAGACGTTAATTAAGTCTGCAGGTCAAACAACGGGATAAAGGCAACAGATCCCTAGGCTGAAATCAAAATATCGCTGGAAATAGCTGGGTAGCCCAAAATATTGTGTTGCCTAAGGCAGGGCAGCAAATAGTGCTAACCAACGCCACCAGCTATGCATAGATTATCTAGATCCACTCAAGTTATTTTGCTGACATGAGCCAGAAAATCACACTAGCAACTCCCCTCTCTGTCCTTTATGGTAGTAAACATTAGGTAGAGAAGTTAGCTTTATTTATTTTCTAGTCTCACCTCCTTTCTCACCCCCTCAAACTCACCTCAAACTGCCTTTTGACTTTTAAACTACTTTTTAGAAGTATTTTGCCTTTATGCTTTTTTTTTATTAAATTAAAAAATCTTCGTCATAGAGGCCTGGGACTAAGTCCCACAACTACCTACTAGTAAATTTGGTTTAAAAGTGTGTGGTGACATCTTCTACCTTACAAGGCTGGTGTGCTAGGCAAAGTACACAGCTTTGTGAATATTTAGTTCCTGCCCCCTTCTGAATCCGGGAGGTATTATCAGAGCAAAACTTTTTATGCAGCGCTCTTAAGGAGAAGGACAGGTTTGTAAGAAAGACACAGTAGTAGGCAAGACCTGTTTCTCTAAAGGGTAAGCTTAAAAGATAGACTTAAGCCCTCTCCTTTGTGAGGGGTGTAGTTTCTTTCGAGATTCAACTGCTTGATAGAAGCCAGTAAGTGCAAGATTTTTTGTTGCTGTTGACTTTAAAAAGCCACATGTTACCTTAGGCTATTCAGTAAAGACTGTCTTTTCCCAACGTTTCCATCCACTGTAAAGCATATCTATACTTTTTGTAAAGCAGAGACACTTCCGAGGGAGAAAAGACTGTTGATTAGCAAAATGTTATGATAGAAACTCTCCTCTCCACTTCCATGATTCAGTAAGAAATTCAGGTCACAGCTTAACCTCCTCCCTTACTCAAAACATGGACTCTTTATTGACGGACTCTTATTGTACCTTAATTTCAATCCAAAGTAAAAATGATAGCATAATTCACTTGCTATTCCATTTCCTCTATAACACATCACTAGGGGTACAGAAGGGCTGAAATGGGACATAGGCTAGTTTCAGTGTTTCCAGACACCAGATTTGAATTGCAGTCCTACTTTTCCATTAAGGATTTATAAGGAGGTGTATTGCAGGTTTAGGAAAGTGTCTATTCAGTACTGGGCCAGTAGAGACAGCCAAAAAATAGTTTACAAAACCAAAGATAGATGTAGCTATATAGGCAATAGGCAAAGGGTCATAAAATAAATAATCTAAATTGGCATTCCTTTTAACTTCCTTTCCCAGGAAGTTCCTTTGATATTCTCAAGATGCTCCTTTGAAATTCCATTTTTTCAGGATTTTTTAAAAAAATATTCCTTCAGGAAGAAGCCTGAGTATTTTATTGTTTTTAACATACCTTTGCTAAAGGTAGGGAAGACATGTCTTTGTACTTCTCAGGCAATGGCTGTTTACTTGACTTTTGCTATACATATGAAACTCATTGGCTATCTTTGTATAATTGCTAAATCTAATAAATATGGCTGTATTTCAAAGTTGCATTGAGGGAGATATCCACACTTACAGTTACTTAATCTTTACTACTTCAGTCCAGTTGCTCTGTGTGTAACAGAAGGAAGCCTCATCATGCTTTAAAGCTTAGTCCTAGGTAAGCACAGGGTTTTCCATTTATTCAGAGAATCAAAGTTTGGTGCTGATCTCTCATATTTATTTGAGTGGAAATTAAAGTAGAGAAGAATGCATCAGTGTGTCCATGTTTTTAGTGAGGAGGAGGGTTTATCTGTAGTCTGAATTAATTTTTGGAGATATACATTCAAGCATAGTTTTTTGCATTTTTTTTTCTCCTTGGTGAAAAACCAATGGGTTCCTCCTCCCATCTTCAGGAAGTAAATGATGAAGTGTGTTGTTTGCATGCATAAAGACAGTGTGGTGACACCCCCTTGCCAGCAAATATTTTCCCCACAGATAACTTCTGGCACCTGTGCATGTTGAACAGATGACTGGGAGAGAAACAAGACACAAAGGAAGTGTTAAATGTCTCAGTTATTGTGTTATCAATGAACTCTCCATAAGTGAAATATAGATAAGTGAATCCAGCTCATTCCTCCTCAGTGAGAATGTATGAGGATTCTGGATTAGCTGGGCCTGGTATAAATGCTTGGCACCTACTTTTTGATTCTGTCTGTTCAACGGAATAGAATCTATTTATTGTCTGGAAGAATGGGGTGGGGCAATCTTTGGTTCAGAGAAGACACTTCAGCTTGGTTCATTGGGAAGGTTGACTTGCAAACAAGACCAAAGGGAGAGTTCCTAGTTACCAGGCAACAGGGACCTAACTTTTTAAAGCACCATGGCACTACTTTAGAGAAAATATTTGGTTTCATTGTTCCAATTGACCCCCCCCCCCCCCCCGCTTACCATCCATACCCGCATCTTATCCAAAGGCCTGGCACAAGTTGTAGGGAAATGACTCCAACCGCAAAGACCTGGGGATTTTTTTAATGTGGCATTTATTGTGCTCTCAGTCTGCTTTTATATTTTCATGGCAGAATCACTACTTGAATTTCACTATTCTAGATGCCTTGGGTGCCACTTTTTTTTTTTAAAAAAAAGGGCAGGGTATAAATGTAATACACAGCTAATAATAGATAATAATAGATAAATAATAGATAAATAAACCATCAGTCCCTCCTAGCATTTTTTCCCTGTGCTTTCCTAACCCCTGAATTGATGCTTGCAGTCAGTAGAACATATGTTTTTAATTTTACCTGTATTTCATATACATCCATAATTTTAAATTGTGCAGTGCTCTGATATGAAGAAAGAAAGAAAGAAAGAAAGAAAGAAAGAAAGAAAGAAAGAAAGAAAGAAAGAAAGAAAGAAAGAAAGAAAGAAAGAAGAAAATGAATTGGGTGGTAGACAGGAAGAGGCAATGAGTGTTTGGCCAGCTAGGGCTAGAAAACATATTTTGGAGGTACTAGATAGGAAGTCTGAGCAAGAAGGCCTTGTGTTGCTTGTCCATATGATTTTGTAGAAGGTAGAGTGTGGCACCAGGGTTGGACCCTGACTAGGATTGCCAGGTCAGTAGCATCCCATTCCCTGAGATTTCAGGGCCAAACATTGCGACCAGGCAATAGATTCATATGATGTCACAAGAGTGGTGATGTCACAGAGATGGACTAAGCAAGGGCCACGGGCTGAGTTGCTAGGCTCTGCACTGCTAATGTCAGAGTTTGTACAACAAGAAGAACAAGACTTGCTGAGGGAAAATCAGCATGGCTTCTGTAAGGGTAAGTCTTGCCTCACAAACCTATTAGAATTCATTGAAAAGGTCAGCAGGCATGTGGATGCAAGCGAACCAGTGGATATTGTCTATCTGGATTTTCAGAAGGGGTTTGACACGGTCCCTCACCAAAGGCTGCTGAGAAAACTCCAGTCAGGGGATAAGAGGGCAGGTCCTCTTATGGATTGAGAATTGGTTGAGAACCAGTAAAAAGAGAGTAGGTGTCAATGGGCAATTTTCACAATGGAGAGAGGTGAAAAGCGGTGTGCCCCAGGGATCTGTCCTGGGACTGGTGCTTTTCAACCTGTTCATAAATGACCTGGAGACAAGGATAAGCAGTGAGGTGGCCAAGTTTGCAGATGACACGAAACTTTTCCAGGTGGTGAAGACCAGAAGGGATTGTGAAGAGCTCCAGAAGGATCTCTCCAAATTGGGAGAATGGGCGGCAAAATGGTAAATGTGTTTCAGTATAAGAAAATGTAAAGTAATGCACCCCTTCACGGATTGCTGCCTTGTCGTGGCGAAGGGGCTTGAGTAATTCAGAGAAGCTATGGGCTATGCCATGCAGGGACACCCAAGACGGACAGGTCATAGTGGAGAGTTCTGACTAAACGTGATCCACCTGGAGCAGGAATTGGCAAGCCACTCCAGTATCTTTGCCAAGAAAACCCCATGAACAGAAACAAAAGGCTAAAAGATATGACACTGGAAGATGGGCCCCTCAGGTCAGAAGGCGTCCAACATGCTACCGAGGAAGAGCGGAGGACAAGTACAAGTAGCTCCAGAGCTAATGAAGTGGTTGGGCCAAAGCCAAAAGGACGCTCAGCTGTGGACGTGCCTGGAAGTGAAAGGAAAGTCCGATGCTGCAAAGAAAAATACTGCATAGGAACCTGGAATGTAAGATCTATGAACCTTGGTAAGCTGGATGTGGTCAAACAGGAGATGGTAAGAATAAACATTGACATCCTGGGCGTCAGTGAACTAAAATGGACGGGAATGGGCGAATTCAATTCAGACGATTATCATATCTACTATTGTGGGCAAGAAAGATGTTCTTGTCATTATAGGGGACTGGAATGCTAAAGTAGGGAGTCAAGAGATAAAAGGAACAACAGGGAAGTTTGGCCTTGGAGTTCAAAACGAAGCAGGGCAAAGGCTAATAGAGTTTTGTCAAGAGAACAAGCTGGTCATCACAAACACTCTTTTCCAACAACACAAGAGGCGACTCTACACATGGACTATCACCAGATGGGCAATACCGAAATCAGATTGATTATATTCTCTGCAGCCAAAGATGGAGAAGCTCTATACAGTCAGCAAAAACAAGACCTGGAGCTGACTGTAGCTCTGATCATCAGCTTCTTATAGGAAAATTCAAGCTTAAACTGAAGAAAGTAGGAAAAACCACTGGGCTAGTTAGGTATAATCTAAACCAAATCCCTTATGAATACACAGTGGAAGTGAAGAACAGATTTAAGGAACTCGATTTGGTGGACAGAGTGCCTAAAGAACTATGGATGGAGACTCGTAACATTGTACAGGAGGCAGCAACAAAAACCATCCCAAAGAAAAGGAAATGCAGGAAAGCAAAGTGGCTGTCCAACGAGGCCTTACAAATAGCAGAGAAGAGAAGGGAAACAAAATGCAAGGGAGATAGGGAAAGTTACAGAAAATGGAATGCTGACTTCCAAAGAATAGCAAGGAGAGACAAGAGAGCCTTCTTAAATGAACAGTGCAAAGATATAGAGGAAAATAATAGAAAGGGAAAAACCAGAGATCTGTTCAAGACAATTGGAGATATTAAAGGAACATTTTGTGCTAAGATGGACATGATAAAGGACAAAAATGGTAGGGACCTTACAGAAGCAGAAGACATCAAGAAGAGGTGGCAAGAATACACAGAGGAATTATACCAGAAAGATCTGGATGTCCCTTGAGCCAGACATCCTGGAGAGCGATATCAAGTGGGCCTTAGAAAGCATGGCAAACAACAAGGCCAGTGGAGGTGATAGCATTCCAGTGGAACTATTTAAAATCTTAAAAGATGACGCTGTTAAGGTGCTACACTCAATATGCCAGCGAGTTTGGAAAACTCAGCAGTGGCCAGAGGATTGGAAAAGATCAGTCTACATCCCAATCCCAAAGAAGGGCAGTGCCAAAGAATGCTCCAACTACTGTACAATTGCACTCATTTCACACGCTAGCAAGGTTATGCTCAAAATCCTCCAAGGTAGGCTTCAGCAGTATGTGGACCGAGAACTCCCAGAAGTACAAGCTGGATTTCGAAGGGGCAGAGGAACTAGAGACCAAATTGCTAACATGAGATGGATTATGGAGAAAGCCAGAGAGTTCCAGAAAAACATCTACTTCTGCTTCATTGACTACGCAAAAGCCTTTGACTGTGTGGACCACAACAAACTATGGCAAGTTCTTAAAGAAATGGGAGTGCCTGACCACCTTATCTACCTCCTGAGAAATCTATATGTGGGACAGGAAGCAACAGTTAGAACTGGATATGGAACAACTGATTGGTTCAAAATTGGGAAAGGAGTACGACAAGGCTGCATATTGTCTCCCTGCTTATTTAACTTATATGCAGAATACATGATGCGAAAGGCTGGACTGGATGAATCCCAAGCCGGAATTAAGATTGCCGGAAGAAATATCAACAACCTCAGATATGCAGATGATACCACCCTGATGGGAGAAAATGAGGAGGAATTAAAGAACCTCTTAATGAGGGTGAAAGAGGAGAGCGCCAAAAATGGTCTGAAACTCAACATCAAAAAATACTAAGATCATGGCCACTGGCCCCATCACCTCCTAGCAAATGGAAGGGGAAGATATGGAGGCAGTGACAGATTTTACCTTCTTGGGCTCCATGATCACTGCAGATGGGGACAGCAGCCACAAAATTAAAATACGCCTGCTTCTTGGGAGGAAAGCGATGAGAAATCTAGACAGCATCTTAAAAAGCAGAGACATCACCTTGCCGACAAAGGTCCACATAGTCAAAGCTATGGTTTTTCCAGTAGCGATGTATGGAAGTGAGAGCTGGACCATAAAGAAAGCTGACCGCCGAAGAATTGATGCTTTTGAATTGTGGTGCTGGAGGAGACTGTCTCCTCCAGCACCACAATTCAAAAAATTAAAAAAAAATTGGGAAAAAATTAAAATACCATTTATTAATTGCATTGCACCCCCGGGTAGGTGGGACTTGTTAGCCTGGGAAGGCAGCCCATCTAGGAGAAGGAAAACTCTGATCCCAAACCCCCATGCTGTGAGGAGAAGGAGGAGGCGTCGCCATCACCCATGCGGCGATGGAGCAGCCCGGGTAGGTGGGACTCGTTAGCCTGGGAAGGCAGCCCATCTAGGAGAAGGAAAACTCTGATTCCAAACCTCCACTGCCTTGTGGCTATATCCACTGATGGAAAAGGCTTCAGGAGTTAACCTCGAGGCAAAATCTGGAGCCGGAGTCCCGGAGGCAGTTCGTGTCGTTCTGGCAACTCCTGCAACATCGCTGGAACCAGTTGTATTGGCTCTTGCCTTTCCATTGGACTATTTCAGTGATGTGGAGAGGGGGATAGGCTTGGGTAACAGCCTATCCTCCATATTATTTTACCCAGGCTTCGTGCTCTGGAGAGGACACTCCAGCTTCGCATACAGCGTCGAAGTCCTCCATACAGAGCACGTTACCATAGTCTCTCGAGACTGAAGGATGCCTATGATGGGCACTTTTAGTCCTTATCAGTGTGAGCAGAAGTCAGAGAAAAGGAGCAAGGTTCACTCCCACATGCCCTATTTTGTGCATCATCAGTAATGTCATCCGGATACATCCAGCAACACCCCTAAAGCAGTGGTCAGGGAACAGGGGAAAATTACCCCAAATGGGATAAAAATGAAAATCCTGGGGGTAATGAGGACGGTTGCAGCAGCGCGACCGTCCTCATTACCCCCAGGCATTTTATTTCCCACAATGTGTATACCTGCAAGGACCTGACGCAGTGCAGTGCAGCGTCAGGTCCTTGTGTATGCGTGCTTGCCTTGCTGGTAGAGGCGGGGCCTGGAGGCACTGGAGGAAGCCGGGGAGCCAATCCACATGCTGTACCACTGCTGTGGGCGAGCTCCACCAAAAGAAGAGGCGAAGAGAGCAGGCGAGTGCGCAACTTGGCAAGGAGGGGAGGTACCGCAGCAGGGCTCCCTCGCTCTCCACAGCGCACTACTACCCCTTCCCCGCCACACCACCTCCGCTCCCTTTTCTCTTCAGAGCAGGTCCAAAGGAGGGACAAACATCCACAGGGGAAGGTTTCGGCTAGAGGCGACTTCTCATAGCTGTCCCTTGTTGCGCCGCGTCGAGCAACAGCAGCCGAAGAGCGAGCCAGCAAGCACTGGGAAGAGTCTTTGGCCGTCAGTGCCCAAAGTCCTCTCCCCCCAGCTCCTCCCGCGCTCATCGCTGCAGGCCATGTCTCCATCAGGCTGCGCTTTCCCTTCGCCCTCACCTTAGAGCGCGCGGACTGGCAGGGAGGTGGGGTTGGGGACAGCGAGGGCATGCGCCCACGCGGCTCTACATGCCCAGCGTCGCCAAATCCCCAAATGGCGGCCCCAAGAAGAATTTGGAAAGGGGCAGCAGCAGCAGCAGGTGTAGGGGGGCAGCCCAGCTTTCCTGCCTCTTCCTCCTCCTTTGCCTTCATAAGCCTGGAGGCGCTATTCACAGGCAGCAGGCATCCCCCCCCCCTTTCGGGAAAAGCTGGAATGGCTGAGAAGATGTAAAAAGGTGGAGGAGGTGGATGGGGAAGGGAAGCCCTGGCTGTTTACGCATGAACTCCTCAAAACACCTCAGGGTCACCGAGGAAGCAGAGCCATGTTCCCCTCCACTCCACTTTCCCAGCCCTTTTCCTTTTTGCCATCCCCAAGGCCCCTGAGGAAGTCATTTGGGGGTCGGTGATGAAAGGGGAAAGGAGGCTTCAATGGGCTTCAGTCCCCGTTTCTCGCAAAAGAGAGAAAGCGAGCTAAAGTAGGCGGAATTCTCCTGCCATTTCCCCAGACAACCGCTGTGTTTCCCATCCCTCGCTCTCCCTCCTCGTCTCACGTGGCCGCCCTCAACAGCCCAGTAAAGCCACCATCAAGTCAAGAACTCCTCATGAATTAGCTTCCACCGCAGCATCAAGAGCAAGGGTGCCCACCTCAGCTTTCCCTCTTCGGCACCCATCTGGTTGAAGCTTTCAAAGTAATTTTGGATAGATTCAATAAGATTTTGAATTCAAATAATGTATGATTTCCTTCCTTTCAAATCAAGGGGGTAATGTCGGCGTATATAAATTTTTTGGGGGGTAAAAGGTAAAAAAAGTTCCCTGACCCCTGCCCTAAAGGATCAATTTAGGCAATTACACAAGCCGAAAGCAAGACAGAATAATGTAGCTGGAAACACTACAAAAAAACACAGGCCCTGTCAGCCAAATAAAATATACTGCATATTCATGCCAAAAGATTGGATGTACTCACAATTAGTGCTAATTTCATGCCGTTGAGAGAATAAATATTGAAAGTTACAGTGAGAAAAACAGCACAAACAATGGGACAAATACTAATCTAGTCACTCCCTGGAAGTGCAAGTAAACCCCAAGTGTTGAAATTATTCTTGTTCTGTGGTTCCACTTACAGGTCAGTGTTACTGCCTCAAAATGCAAATACTTGGAGTAATTCAACCTCCCAATATGTTTTGTCAATGAAAACTGGCCCCATCTCTGTACAAGAGCTGGGGCCACTGCCATTATTTCCCACCTGACACCGCTATTCTACAGTACAGTGTGAAACTGAGGCTTGAGTAGGCCTCCGGTGCAATTAATCCTTTCATAAACAGAGTCAAAGCAAAAGTCTTATTCAAGCTTTCAGGATAGGTTTGATCTGAATGTGAGCACAGAGGAAACAGATTCAACTTGCCCTCTATGTCGTCACTCTCTTCAGACAGACACCAACCTCCTCTATGTGTGAATCCTCTCCACACAACCAGAAAATCTGATCTGCCTGGCTTCTATAGTATGTGTGGCACCTTTTTATACTGTTGATCTCCACAACAAGGGAGAGGGTGACAACGGAGGGGTGAGGCCAGCCTGCTTCCTCTGCTCCCACTCCAACAGTAAAAGTGAGCTGGCTTCAGTATCAGTTCAGAAGGCTTAGTTTTTGATGATAATAGCATCCCAGAAACCATATGTCTTAGCATTCTGCTATCAAGAACAATTATGAAAAAGACCAGACAACATCAATGATATACAGCCAGTTCCTTTATTAAAACTGAAGCAAAAACTGAGAAATGAGATGCTGCCACTAGCATCAAGCCCAAAATATTGGAAAACATTAGTCATGTCTAAGAAAACCATCTGACTGACATAATATAATCAAGGAATAACAGAAGTAGTGATCACTGAACTGTCATTGCTATTAATCATTTGATATAACGTATTTTAATTATGCAAAATGCTTTATAAACCTTAACCCATTCATCCTAACCTTACACTTCTTAGTCCTCAATATTGCCATCTTATAACTGAGAAACACTGCCCAACAGGCTGGCCTGTCCCTCTCCACATCTGTCAAGCAAATATAGGTTGCGTTTTGCTTTAGTCTTTCAAGTCTAGCTTATTATATTATCTGACTGATAAACACACCAAGCCAGTATTGCCCAAGGGAAAAGCTGTGTATACCATTGTAATGGTTTTAGACATATCTCTTATTGTAGTGTATTTTTAATCTATTTTTTAAAATAGAAAACTTGCTAAAAGTTGGTTCTGGAATGGTATGTAAAGATAAAATAAACCTGCCACCTGTAAAATACAATAGAGCATTGATCTATAAAAATGAGATTCAACTACAATTCATCAACCAACTAAAACCAGACTGCGGTATTAAATGATACATAAATTAAAATTTCAGGCAAATAAGAACATTTTAACCTCAGAACAGCTAACACTAAGAGACCTTTGTAACAGAACCCTAGTCCATTTTGCCTAGTAACAGGAGAAATAAGATGATTGGCTGGGAGAATGCAGAAGGTGAGCCAATCCAGGAGAACCTGCTGGAGGTGGAGCCAAGAAAAAGAGAAAGGAGAAGTTAATTTGTATCTGGGAGAGGGAGGATGTATTTTAGCAGTGGGCTGTAACTCAAGATGGACTTATGTTGAACTCTATTTATTTTACCAGTTGTTACGTTGTAATAAAGAACATCTCATATGTTTCATTCTAAAACTGCTTGGGCTGGTATGTTTACGGCTGAAGGCAAGCCTTTTAAAGCAGGGGTCCCAACCCCCGGTCCGCGGCCCGGTGCCGGTCCACGAGGAGACATCAGTTGGGCCGCAGGGACACAGCGGCAGCCATTACAAAAAAGAGGGAGGGGGAGTAATCCTCTGCTGGTGGTGGTGGTGTCTTGGAGGTGAGGCAGCCTCCGTGGAGGTTTGTGGAGGCTTCTGTTGGTGGGGGCGGGAGGGGCTTGGGCAGAGGGAGGAGGGAGGCCAGCTCAATGGCCCCGAGCAGCAAGCATTACAAAAAAGAGGAGAGAGGAGTGTGCTTGCCTGGGCTGCAAAATCCTCTGCTGCTGGTGACCTTTCTGCCTTTTACCAGAACAGAGCTGCAGCATATGAGCAGTTGCAAAAGTGGAAAGAAGTAGCCCAAGACTGCAGGAAAGTTTATTCCTATTTCATTCTCAAGGGGGCTCCTGTGCTTCTTGGCTTTTCCTGGGTGTGCACACTGAGTGGAAAAGACGTTGTGAAGAAGGGGAGCTAGGCACTTGTGGAGAGAGCGAGAGAGCAATCTTTTATGTATGATTTCTGGAGTTCAGCAGCACAGATTTGGGACTGCTGGGTTTTTAGAGCATAAGCTGGCAGGTTTGCAATATCCTTATTTTATATTGTTTTTACTTCTGTTTATATATATTGTTTATACTCTGTATAAGTATAAGTTTTAACATTATGTGTGCTAGCCATGGCTGATGGTTATGGTAGTCCAAAAAACAAAAAACAAAAAACCCCACGATTAGATGTGGAGCAAACTTTCTCCATTTTAAAGGATTAGGTACCTCCATCAAAGATATTCCTCTTGATGGAGCTTAGATGAGACGAGTGATGACACGAGCCAATGATTCTCCTCCCAAGGCAAGTCTTTTGTAAAGCTAATAGGTCCAGATTGTACCCCAGACAGCATGGCTAGTATTTGGGAATGATGGAGATTGTAGTCTGAAATGTCTGGAGGGGCATCCGGTTGTCTGCTTCTGTTCTTAATGAGTCTTAATGTGGACTTATTTATTTACTTAAAATATTTTTACCACATCTTTCTCCTTGAAAGGAACTAAGGCAGCTTACAACATTAAAAGACAAAATTAAGGCTAACCCAAGTGAGCATATAAATACTAAAAAAGGTCAAACAAATACGTACCATACAAAGAAACATAAGCAACATCTGATTTCTGGTTTCTCTTCTGTGCTTTGCTCCTCAAGCTGCATTGGAGTTATGGTTGGTAGATTCAATTTTTTAAAAAATGATGGTGATTACCTAATATATGATGCTGTCTTTGACTGACTCTGATTAGTGGTCCAGCTCCTACTTGGTAGGATCTCTCCAAAATCCTGCAGACAGACCTTTTTACTTCTTTACCTGGTTTTTATCATCAGTCCAAATGGAGACTGTAGAAGAAGTCAGAGAAAGATTGAGACTCAGAAGGGTATCTAAGAAGAGATTCTTAAGAGTAAGGAGACCAAGGCCAGGATCATCCATAATGTGGTATTCAGGTTACTGTATGAAAGCTGGACAGTGAAGAAAGCTGCTCCCTGGGCTGGTTGCACTCAGAACAGGTGCCAGGAAAGAGGAGCCGAAAATGTGACCAAAAAGAGAGAGAAAACTTCTGAAGGTTTTTCTTTCTTCAGGACCGACTAGTAAAGCGGAATTCATGATGGATGGAGGGCATACTTGGAGGCCCAAAAGTTGTAAAATTGTAGAGGCTTGACCTCCTTTCCTTCAGATTTCTGGGATTAAGTTCTGGATTTATTTTTACGTATAGGTACAAAGTGTACATTTCTAAAGCCTTGCAGACACACGGATAACACTCAGCAAGCTAACTGTAGCCAAAATGAGCAAAAAACAATCATCACTGGAGAGCTTCTTTGCAAAGGGGAAAAGACCCAATGATGAGAGAGTAGAAGACCCTAAGACTGCCAACAAAAAGAAATCTGCATTTAAAAGAAAATACCAGGAGTCCTACTTAAATTATGGCTTCATTGCAATGGGTGATTCACATTCTCCAAGCCCGCTTTGTATAATATGTGGTGAGCAGCTATCCAACGAAGCCATGAAACCATCAAAATTGCTTCGCCACATGGAGACCAAGCACCCTGCATTAAAAGACAAGCCTTTGGAGTTTTTCAAAAGAAAAAAAACGTGAACACGAAGAACAGAAGCAATTATTGATGGCCACCACTTCATTAAATCTGTCTGCACTGAGAGCATCATTCTTAGTCGCTAACCGCATTGCTAAAGCTAAGAAGCCTATTGGTGAAGAGTTGATCCTGCCTGCTGCTAAGGACATTTGCCGTGAACTTTTAGGAGAGGCTGCAGTTCAAAAAGTGGCATGCATTCCTCTTTTCAGCTAGCACCATAAGTAGCCGAATTGATGAAATGGCAGAGGACATTGAGACACAGTTGTTAGAGAGAATTAAAGAGTCACCATGGTACGCACTCCAGGTGGATGAGTCCACTGATGTTGACAACAAGGCAACAATGCTTGTTTTTGTGCGATATATTTTTCAGGAGGATGTGCATGAGGATATGTTATGTGCACTTTTGTGACCAACCAACACCACAGCTGCAGAACTATTCAAGTCTTTGAATGATTACATGTCAGGAAAACTGAACTGGTCATTTTGTGTCGGTATATGCACAGATGGAGCGGCTGCCATGACTGGACGGATTTCTGGTTTCACTACTCGGGTCAAGGAGGTTGCTTCTGAATGTGAGTCTACACACTGTGTCATCCATAGAGAAATGCTGTCTAGCCAAAAAAATGCCACCTGAACTTAACAAGGTTTTGCAGGATGTGATTAAAATGATCAACCACATTAAAGTGCATGCCCTTAACTCACGTCTGTTTGCACAGCTCTGTGAGGAGATGGATGCAGAGCACACACATCTTCTTTTATACACAGAAGTGAGATGGCTTTCTAAAGGTAGATCTCTGGCCAGAGTTTTTGAGTTACGAGAAGCGCTCCACAGATTTTTTACAGAAAAACAATCACCAATGGCAGCACATTTTAGTGACACAGAATGGGTTACAAAACTTGCTTACTTGTGTGACATATTCAACCTGCTCAACCAACTCAATCTGTCACTTCAGGGGAGAATGACAACTGTGTTTAAGTCAGCAGATAAAGTGGCTGCATTCAAAGCCAAACTAGAATTATGGGGGCGACGAGTAAACATTGGGATTTTTGATGTTTCAAACAGTAGCAGATATTTTGAAAGGGACAGAGCCAGCGCCTTCTTTCTCCCAACTGGTGCATGATCATCTATCTCAGCTTTTGAAAGAGTTTCCCAACAGCAAAAGACCCCAGAACTGGGAAGGAATGGATCCGTGACCCATTTGTGAACAAGCCAAGTGAATCAACTTTATCCGTGCTAGAACAGGATCAACTGCTTGAGATCGCAAATGACGGTGGCCTTAAAAATATGTTTGAGATAACTTCAAATCTTCATACTTTCTGGATCAAAGTAAAGGCAGAATATACTGGAATTGCCACAAAAGCACTGAAAAGCCTGCTTCCATTTCCAACATCCTATCTTTGCGAAGCAGGGTTTTCTGCTATAACTGCAACAAAAACTAAATTACGCAGTAGACTGGACATAAAAGACACACTTCGGGTGGCATTGTCTCCCATCCCCCCCAGATGGGGCCATCTAGTTGCAGGAAAACAAGCACAGGGCTCCCACTGATTCTGCGTTATGGTGAGTTGTATTATTATTTCATTATATATTACAATGTAATGATAACAGAAATAATGGCTGCTCCGTCGGTGCACATCGCCAAAACAGAGCTTCTTTGCCACCCCCCACTGGGATGAGGCGAGACAAGAATCTCACTCTGCATCCCGAGGACAGTATCGCAGTATCGCAGTATATAACTGCATCTCCCTGCCCTCTCAGCCTCTTTCAAGGCTTTCTTCCCACCCACCCACCCTTTATCCAGTGTGAGTCTGACTGGTCGCCTTTTTGGGGGCCGGATAGGAATTTTTTCCCCTGCTATCAATATTGGCTTATGGTTAGCAGGGTTTTTCCCCTATCCCACACTGGTATGTTTGTTGTTTTTGAATGTTAAGGTTTGTTTATTGGTCACGCTGGCGGGTAGTGTGGAAATAACAACTATCGGTGAGTGCCCAGGGAATACAATGAAGGTGATAGCCCGACTAACATCACGGTGCTGCGGATCGTGAGGTTACAGTGCCGGGGGGGGGAGGACGTGCTGGGGCCTTCCCCGGGCCACGGATCGCCAATGAGAGGGGACTTACAGGCCCGGGGGGGGTTGCTTAAGGCGCCGGCCAGTGTCGCGTGGTCCAGAGAACCACGCAACAATGGGGCGCGGGACTCACCTGAATGGGGTTGGGGAGGGGTTCTCATGAGACCTTCGGCCTCAAACCCGATACCGCACTACCATAGGCCCCCCTGCTTGGGAACAACAGGAATTAAAGTTACCTGTTTAATAAAGTGTGGCCCTAATTAATCCAACACCTGTGTCTTGCCTCTTTATTCCGGGGTGGGGGGGACAAAGGGCACAATACATGTAATATGCTTGATTCATAGCTATCCTCCAACAACCTACTGCATAACAAGTACCCCCACGCACGGATGCCCCCCCACGCCCCCCCCCATTCATGGACGGCGGCGTCCCCCCCGGTCCTTGGAAGAATGGTCTTCAACAAAACCGGTCCCTGGCATTAAAAAGGTTGGGGACCACTGTTTTAAAGGAAGGGTATTTTAAAAGTGGCAAGGCTGGGTGAGGGCTGGTAACAATCCTAAATAAAACATTCAAACTATATAAACCCCAATATGGCATTCCAAAATTTATTGCATATAAAATGAAATTTTCTTGCTCCTTTCCTACTGGAAGTTATTATGGCCATCTTCATTTTGGATGCAGCAGCTCCAAACAATGATATTGTTTACCGATATCAAAATATTATAGAAGGGCTCCAAAAGAACTTAGAAGAGACTTGGGAAATAAATATGAAAGGAGGCAGAAAAGCTAAGATAATTTGGGATGCCATGAAAGTCTGTGGCCAGAGGCTATGCCATAAAAACGGCACATATGATTAAGATAAAGCAAAATAAAAGAACTCAAGAACTAGAAGATAATATTAAGAAGTTAGAAAAAGAAGTTATAATAACTAGAGAAGAGAAGATAATGGTGGAATTACAAGCTAAAAGGAAGGAACTAGAAGGGATACATATGGAAAAGGTTCAGAGTGATCTATTATATTTAAATAGGGAATATTTTGAATTTAGTAATAAAAATTCAAAGCGTCTGGCTAAAGCACCACCACCACCCCAATAAAAGTAAGAGTAATGTAGGAGTCATAAAAAACCAGAATGGGGTATAGAAGTAATAAAATGAAAGAAAAACTAGAAGCTTTTCAAAAAATTTATAAAGACCTATATACAAGTAAGAATCCTTCTATACAAATGATTGAAGAATATATGAAAAAGAATTTTTAAAAAGTATTAACAGACGAGGATAAAGAAACAATGGAGAGAGCTATTACAGAGGAAGAGATAGAAATTATTATAAATAAGTTAAAGGTAGGGAAGACACCTGGCACAGATGGACTAGGCCCAGAATATTATAAAACTTTCAAAAAAATTATTATCCCAAAATTAAAAGATTTGTACAACAGCATAATAAAAGGAGAAGAAATTCCCCAGTACTAGAAAGTATCGTTAATAGTTTTAATTTTAAAACCTGGTAAAAACCCTATGAATATGGAATCTTACAGGCCGATTTCACTGATAAATCAAGACGCTAAAATATTTACGGCAATTTTGGCAGCAAGATTAAACAATTTCATAGGGAAATATATTGAGAAAGATGAAAGTGGAGTCATACAAGGTAGACAGATGTAAGATACAATAAGAAAGGTGCTTAATCTAATGCACCTGGCAAAATAATCAAAATGTAAGGCAGGAGTGGTATCCCTAGATATTTTTAAAGCCTTTGACTCAGTTGAATGGGATGCATTAAAAATATTGATTAAACAGATAGGATTTGGCACCCAATTTAGACAAATAATCCAACAACTATATTCACAGAATTCTGCAAAAATAATAATAAATGATGGTACAACAGAATCAATGTTCTGATTCAAGACAGAATCAAGACAGGATTGCCCCTTATCTTCAATTTTATTTACATTGGTAATAGAAGTGCTGGCACAAGTAATTAGAAAAGTAATCAGATACATTATTAATAATTAAAAACCCAAGAGATACATTGCAGAAAATCAGAACAGATTTAGATTTATTTTAAGAAATAACTAGTTTGAAAGTGAAATGGGAGAAATCCGAATGTATTTTATTAAATTATTCTGAAGTAAATAAGAAGGAATTGAAAAAATAATTTAAAGGAAGAATAGAAAATGTAATTAAATACTTAGGAATTTATATCACATGGAATTTACAAGAAATTATTAAATTAAATATGGATAAACTGAAGAAAGAAATTAATGAACAGATAAATCAGTATCAAAAATTAAAATTGTCATGGTTTGGTAGAATAAAGCGCATTATGTAAAATGAAGATTATCCCTAAATTTAATTTTGTATTTTGAATGCTCCCAGTAAATACCAGATATTATTGTACAGAATAGAAACCTATGGAGGGAAATGGAAATGTCAGAATACCCTGATAGATTGGAGGGCTTCTTTTTTAAAGAAAAAATTGTAGAAGAAATAAAGAGAACTAATCCCTTTTTGATGAATATGTTAGAGTGTTGGAATAACTATAGATATATATTGAGCCCACCTATCTCACCTTTGCAACAAGTAGTGGAGGTTCAGATTCTTAAAATTAAACTTAAAGAAGTATTAATAGAGAGAGGGATAAACACAATAAGGAGTTGGATGAAAAAGACTAAAGATAAAAATGCTATAAAGGAAATTTGGGGGGAAGAAGAGGGAATATCCTGGTTAAATATACTGCAAATGGAAAGTTGGACAAGAAAAGTAGGAGAGATTAGAAAATTGACAAAATTTGAGATAAACAAAGACAAGATCAAGAAGAAGGGAACAAAAGAAAGGGAACAGTTAGCGTAATTTATAAGATTTTAGTACATTCTGGATTCGAACAAGCAATGATGAAAAACCAGTGGCAGGAGGACATAGAGGAAGAGATCAAAGGAGAGGATTGGAATAAGATATGGTCACAAAGAATAATGAAGAATATGTCTATAAGAGTAAAAGAAAATTGTTATAAGGTAGCATGGAGATGGTACTTTACTCCAGTAAGACTGAATACAATAAATAAAAATATACCATCTGAACGCTGGAGATGCAAAAAGGAACTTATATGCATATGTGGTGGACATGTGAAATAAGAAAGAAAGAACGGGCAGAGAAATTATTGAATCAGAGAAATTATTGGATATGATATTCAGATATCACCAATCACTGCCCTCCTAAATATAATTAAGAATGATTATCTTATTATATTAACATTGGAAATTCTGAACAGACAGATAAGGGACAATGAGCGAATTGAAGGACTTAAAATTAGAGGAGAAGAATTCAAGGTGCAGGCTTACGCCAATGACCTGGCAATAATACTGGAAAACCCTCTAGAAAATTTTGAAGAATTATTGAGAGTTATAGAAGAATATGGACAAGTCGCAGGTCTCAAAATAAACTATCAAAAAACAAAATTCATGACTAAAAACGTAAAGAAAGAGGATGTGGAAAAATTGGTGAGAAAAACTGACTTTGAGGTAGTACAGAAAATTAAATATTTAAGAGTTACCATCACCAAAAAACCAAGTAACTTAATGAAAGAAAATTATTTTATAATACAGAAGGAAATCGAGAAAAATTTGGAAGAATGGAGTAAGTTGCAACTTTCTCTGATGGGAAGAATTTCAACAATAAAAATGATGATATTACCAAAATTATTATTTTTATTTCAAAATTTGCCAATACTATTAAATTTTAAGTATTTTAAGGACCTGGATAGTCTGACATCGAAATTTGTATGGAAGACTAAGAAACCAAGAATAAAACTCAGACTATTACAAGATTGAAAGAAAGGGGGGGTTCAGGATTACCGAATTGGTTATTATACTATAAGGCTTGTGCTATGATGTGGATAAAAGAATGGGTAATTCTTGAAAACCAAAGATTACTGAAACTGGAGGGACATGATCTAAAAATGGGTTGGCACGCATATGTGTGGTATGGGAAATACAAAGAACAATCACATTTTGCAGAACATATTGTGAGGAAGGCGTTATGTTTAGTTTGGCAAAAATTCCAAACACAAACCTACAAGAAAATTCCAATATGGGTAGCTCCTATAGAGGCATTTACTTTGAAAGTGTTGAACCAGAAAGGAGTGCTACTCACATATAAAGAATTACTTACTAAAGAACAGAATATAAAAGAGAAGCAAGAGCTAGAGGAATTAGGAGTGGCCACTGATTGGTGGTCAATGTTGAAACTGGAATCGAGATAAAAAAGATAAAATCGTGGGCTTCTTTGAGGGTGAAGTCCAAGTGGATAAACTGTGGATATATACTGATGAGAAAATAATTTTTAAAATGTACATATACTTATTGGAGTATGACTTGGAGGATGAGAGGGTGAAGGAGATGATGGTCAAACGGGCAAGTAACTTTAGATATAATATTGATATCGATGACTGGACAAAGATGTGGAAAGAGAGTGATAAAATGATTAAGCCAGTAAACCTAAGGGAAAATATCCTCAAAATGTTTTATAGATGGCATTACACCCCTGTAAGGTTGGCAAAAATATCAGAGGGTAACAGCAATGTTTGCTGGAAGTGTAAAAAAAAATACAGGAACTTATTATCATATGTGGTGGACATGTGGAAAAGTCAAAAGATATTGGCCACAGGTGTGGGAAATAATAAAAGAAATTATTCAACAAAAATTAAATTTTAAACCTGAAATAGCATTATTGAATATTATGCCGGAAATTATTGATAAGAAAATAAAATATTGTTTAATGTACATACTCACAGCTGCTAGGTTACTCTGGGCCCAAAAATGGAAAAGTGAATACCAACGATGGAGGAGTTTTTAAAGAAGTTGTTGGACATTGCAGAACTAGATACACTTTCAGAAGCGCTACGGGAACAACCAAGAGACTATGTAAAACAAAGCTGGAAACTAATATATGTTTGGGCCCAGAAAAAGACAGGAGTCTAGGGCAAAACTTTGTATGTTATGTTTTCAATGCTCACCGGAAACCTATTGGAGAAATCCAAGATCCAAACGAGGTTGGAATCTCTGTCCTTAAAGGGGGGAGGGTTTGTTTTTGCTTAATGGTTTTTTATTTTTGTTGTAGTTGCTGGTTGTTTGATGTTTTGTGCTTGTGTGCTTTGTAGTGATGTCTAAATAAAATAAAAAAATACCTGTTTAAAAAAAAAAGAATGATTATCTTAAAAAAGAACGGAAAGAGTTCATTCTTATAATGGTTACAGTAGCAATTTGCTTTCCCCCTCCACTTTCTTTGCAAAAAGCTGCTTCCCCCCTCCACTTTTTGCGAGGGGGAAAGCAGCTTTTTGCAAAGAAAGTGGAGGGGGAAAGCAGCTTTTTGCAAAGAAAATTGAGAGGAAAAGCACTTTCCTCTCAAGAAAGTGGAGGGGTAAAGAAGGAATCGCTTTCCCCCTCCACTTTCTGGTGAGGAAAGTGCTTTCCCCATCCACTTTCTTTTCAAAAAGCTGTTTTCCCCCTCCACTTTTTGCGTTTTGATCCCTCCCCCCTCCTTACCTCCGTGTATAAAACGACCCTCAATTTTTCCTCTAATTATTTTAGGAAAAATGTGTCGTTTTATACACGGAAAAATACGGTACTTCCAGCAATAGCTGCAACTCTATTATTTATTTATTTATTTATTTAAAATACATCCCCCCCTTCTCCTTAAAAGGACCCAAGGCAGCTTAGATAATTAAAAGACAGTATTTAAAGCCAAAGCCAATGAGTATACAAATAAAAAGGATCAAACAAATACCACACTAAGAAAGGGTAAACAAAAGCAATACTAAAAACTCATTGAAAGCAGTAGGGCACAACTATCCACTTAAGAACCCCTCTCAGGTAGCTAGTCATTGAGGGAAAGCTTGCCTGAAGAGAAAGGTCTTCACCTGCATGTGGGTCTCCCATAGGAGAGAGTTCCAGAATCTGGGAGCAGCAACAGAGACCAGCCCCAGTTAGCAATCTGGCTGCCAAATTTTGGTCCCACTGAAGTTTAATGACACTTTTCAGAGACAGCCCTACATACAGCACATTACAGTAAATCAGCTGGGGTGTAACCAAGGCATATGTCACTTTGGCCAGATCAGACCTCTCCAGGAATGGGCGCACCCTTGACCACCGCCAAAACCTGAACATCCAGGCTCAGAGATGAATCCAGGAGCACCTCCAAATTGCACACCTATGTTTTTAGAGGGAGTGTAACCCCGTCCAGCACAAGCTGCATCCCTGTCCTTTGATCTGCCTTTTAATGGAGCAGAAGAACCTCTGTTTTATCTGGATTAAGTTTCAATTTATTTGCCCTCATCCAGTCCATTACTGATTCCAGACACTGATCAAGAGCCAAAACAGCCTCCTCCGATTTAGATGGCAAGGTTACATGCAAAATAATTGAATAAGCAAGTGTGCTTCTGAGTATGTCAAAATGGCATGCTCAGAAACCATAAGAATGAACGGGAATGTAAAATGGTCTACTTCTTATTCCTTGTTCCCTAAGATTTCAGGACTAAAGTCTGAGAACTGGAGAATGGACCCCAAAACCTGAGTCCTGGGGCCATGAGATCTGGCAACCCAATTGGGAACACACCTTTGCTGAGGTATTAAAAAAATATATTCTGAGGATTGCACAAGACAATCTTACTGTGCCCGGTAAAGCTGCCATCCAGTCTTCTATATTTTGATAATATTAGATTAAAGAAAAACTCAGGGAAACTCCAGATGGAGTCAAACATACTGGCAGATCTGGCAGCCCAGTGGCAGATGGAATCCAGATCAGTTTCTTTTTTAATATGTCAGCCACTGGAGCAAAAACAGGGTGCTTGGGACAGAAATGGGGAAGAAATAGAATAGATTATAAGCACAATGACACTGAAAAATGAGATAGTGCCACTGGTGTCAAAGCCAAAATAAAGCATTAGTCAAGCCAAGAAAATCGCATGGTTGACACAAAAAACATTTTTTTTTCTAGAACAACAAAAGAAAAGGTATGTTGGCTTAGACTACTTTTTTTCCTGAGCTCTGAGAAGCCACTGGCTTTACATTATTAAGCTTTCCTCCAAACAATTGTTTAAACAAGAAGTATTTGTTTATCAAATTAAATTGTACCACGGAAGAACCTTTACAGGGAACATGCACGTACATCCGCACAGGTACACAAAAATAATTCTCATTAATATCAAGGAAGCATATTCCTCTTTGCATTATAGGTATTTTTGGCACAGTTTTGCAGTTGGCACATACGTGTCAACAGAGCAAGTCTCTGCAGCACAATATAATTCTAATTTTATGAGTTGGTTAATTTTCTTGAGGAAAGGAAAGGAGAGGAGGAAATTGGACTAAAAGAAAACTTCAGAACCATTTCTGCACCAGTGGTCTAAAATTCTACAAGACTCCTGTCTAAGACTCCTGTCTATACCTATACTTAAGCTTACATAGAATTGGGATTAAAATTTAGTTCAACCACCAGGAACAGCATACCACTGAATGGCCAGTCAGGGCACCAACTGAAGAACAACATGGATTCTTGAACATAATGGACTCTTGACACCAGCCAAGCAGTACTGTATACTGAGCATCCACCAGGTAAAACTATTGATTTGGCTAAAACTGTTATAACGATTGTTGTAAGAGTTTTCTTCATTCTATGTGCAAGTCACTGAGAAGTCACATTTAAGACTGATCCTATTTTTGTCACTTTTTATTTTGGCTTGTCACCTGTTTTTACTAATGTTTAGAATTTCTTTACTCATCCATCAAGGTGTTTCTTTTTCCAAATAATTAATACTCATCTTCTTCTGCCTCCTCTCCTCTTGTTTCTTCCACCTCCTCCTGTCCTGAGGGCAGTGCCTAGCTAAATTCCCAGAAGCCCATGGAAGATAAAATGGAACAGGATTTTTCCAGAAGGCCAGTAGAAACAAAGAAAACTCTTACAACAATCAGAACTGGGATCACTGAGTCCAATCATTGTGCCAAAGCAGGAAATAGAGTAAGATGTATATGATCAAAACTTTGAATTTTAATATATATATTTATATATTTTAACATATATATATATATACTATGAGTCCCATATCCGGGAGGCAGTGGAAGACAGGAGGGCCTGGCGTGCTCTGGTCCATGGGGTCACGAAGAGTCGGACACGACTAAACGACTAAACAACAACGAGTCCCATAAACTCTCAGCTAGCATTCATATCTACAGCTCCATTTCTATACATGGTTTGCAGGCAGATCTACAGACAGATTTCAACTGTATGCAGACTTACAAGGATAAAGCTTTCCCACAACGGCAAAATTTATCCATTGGAGGATGACTCTTTATTTTTTTCCCATTGTGTCAAGCTGTGGATAGCTTCATTCATTATCACACTGAAAAAATTGTTTCTCTTAAAAAAATTGGCTGCATGTTTTGCCTTATGTCTGTGGTCCTCTAAAGGCTAAATGAAAGCTGAGAATCCAGGCTACCTGAAGAGAGCTATATGTGCACTGGGTGGTATGCCTGATATCCAGGCCAAATCTGACCAACAAGGTAATAAGGCAATCCTAGCTTAACCAGTCCCACCAATGGTGAGGCATGATACAGGTCATCACCTTTTGGAGAGCCAAAAAGTTTTCACCCACCTTGGAAATTACAGTATGCCCCAGTGCTGTGAATTAGCATCTCATTCAGATGCATCAAGAGGTGCACTAACCACCTCTTAGAACAGGTAAGGAAAGTAGTTCTTGGATCTCCCATCATCTCTATGGAAGTTTCTGCACTCAAATAAATACATCACTAGATATGAGAAAAGTTACTTTTTTGGACAACACCTCCTAGAATGCCCCAGACATCGTGGCCAGTAAGTAATATTTTCTCAGTTCTAACAGGGCAAAGTTCTCACTTATGACAACGCAACAGAGATATGCTCTACACCAAAAGGGACTTGAGACCCAAAGGGAGAGGCTAGGTAGCCACACAGGGCCTGGAGGGAAATGTGCTGAAAGCCTCTTCCAGCCACCTTGCCATGTTCCCTTTCTCCCTTGCAGTTTGATGCAGACACAGCTGGTGCCGATTTCCTGGCTCGCGCTCCATCTTCATTTTGCTCCAAGCTCGGTCATTTGCGCTCTGATTATCTCTCATTACCAACGACCTTGCTGTAATGAGTTTTAATCTGCCTCGTATTAATTAGAAACATTTTCATTAGCCAACTCAATTTTGGGTAAATAGCTAATAGAAGTGTCTGGGCTGCGATTAGTTATCAATAGGGGTTGCTAGGGAGGAGGATCAAATGTGTATAGGGAGCAGCTGTTCCCCATCTAAAGACCAACAAAACACAATGGATTTTTTTTTTGCACAAGATTTCTTTAAACAAATATTGAAAGCCAGGACTTCTTCAAATAATTATTTTAAATCACACTCAGAAGATAATCTGCTGGAAGTTTCCCCATGCAGAATGCACTGAAAATGCACGGGAAATGCAGAGTGGCACTGAAAGTAGTTCTACACCACTGTGTTCTTCAGTGACTCTCCTTCTTTTCTATAGCGTTGATAGAGAAAATGTCCAGATCATTGGTATTCTCAGATACATAGACTGTCTAGAATCACAATGCAATACACTCAAAGCTTCTAAAAGATGGAAGTCTGATTGAAACCAGTTGGATTTTGGAACACCTGAGATCGCTGCATTTATCTAGGCTGTCAAACTGCTAGAATATTGGATTTCAGCTTGGGGAGTTTGGATTAAACTCCACATGTGAATATCCCACTTTTCCATATGGGGAAATCAAAATCAAAACAAGTGAAATTTCAAAATTGACTGACAGCCTCTGTTAAGCATAAAACCTAATTTAGATAACAACCTTTCCTTCTATTAGGGCCAAGCCAGATATAATGGAGGATGCTCATGATGTTGCTCCTATCTCCTTTTTTCCCTCCTTCTGCAGAGATAATGGCTTCACTTTGTGTGTGTGTGTGTGCATGAGTGAGCAAGAGAGAAAAGAGACTTACACTGCGAAATGAGCATAAGAGAATAAAGGGCACTGCATTTTCTGTCCTCATAGTAGCCCTTTGGGATTGCTAATTTAGAAAACAAAGACTGCAAGAAATCCTAGCAGTGGATCTCTTCCCTATTGCATTTATTTTTATTTTATTTATTTTATTTATTTATTATTAGATTTTTACCCCGCCCCCCTAGACAAAGTCTACTCGGGGCGGCTTACATACATAATAAAAACATAATAACATTAAAACATCATAACATTTAAAACAGCATAATTTTAACATTTATATTAAATTAAATCAGTACCAAGATGATAAGAGTAAAAGTCAGTTATTGACTGGGGGGAAGGCCTGCCTGAAAAACCAGGTTTTCAAATGAGTTTTAAAAGCGCCCAGCGAGGGTGCCAGACGAATTTCAGTAGGGAGGCTGTTCCATAGCCGAGGGGCCACTGCCGAGAAGGCCCGGTTTCTTGTTCTTTCTTTCCGGGCCTCTCTCGGCGTTAGGCCCCTCAGCCGTCCCTGCTGGCTATTCCGGGTGGTTCGGGTAGATCTAGGTGGGAGAAGACGATCTGCCAAGTATCGAGGTCCCAAACCGTTTAGGGCTTTATACGTCATCATTAACACTTTGAAGTCAATGCGGAAACGAATGGGCAGCCAATGCAAGGCAGCCAGAGTGGGAGAGATATGCTGATATTTCCTCACCCCACTAAGGAGCCTGGCTGCCGCATTCTGCACCATTTGAAGTTTCCGCATCAATCTCAAAGGCAGCCCCACGTAGAGCGCATTACAATGGTCTAATCTCGAGATTACGAGCGCATGGACAAGAGTAGTGAGGGCCTCCCCATCTAGATATGGTCGCAGCTGGGCAATCCGCCATAGATGGAAATAGGCGGAGCGGGCCACGGACGCCACCTGGGTTTCCATGGTAAGCGCCGGGTCCCAGATGTATCCCCAAGCTGCGAACCTCACTCTTTGCGGTAAGGGTCGTCCCCCCAAAAGAGAGGGAGTCGCCCAAACCGCCGCAGAGCGTCTTTGGTCTTTGGTCTAAGTAATGCTGAAAACATTAATGTCATGTTGGCGATGGCTCTTCTTCTCTGCAGAGAATTACATTTTGTTTATTATGACTAACATAGGGAGGCTGTTTGAAGATTTTGCTGCTTCTGTATTCCAGTGGAGCTCTCCCATACCACAACCAAAAGAGTAAATGTGCAAGATGCAAAGAGGAAGCACTGCTAGGCTCATGCATGCTCCTCGTCTATGAAATATTTTTCAACTAACTCATTATGTTTTAATCAAGAACCACATATTATGTTTACCACAACCATGGAGGAGGGGACACTTCTCTTCTTATGCCTGTGGAAGTGGATTTGATCCACAAAGCTCACATTAAAATATAACAGTCTTTAAGGTGCCACAAGGTTTTTGTCTTTTGTCTTTTGTTTTTGAGTGATATGCTCTATATTGCGGTCCCTTTTGTGGCACACATGGCCACAGTGAAGACTTCCAGGAAGACTTCCCACTATTTCTACTGTGTTCTTGTAGACCTCCTCAAAACAATGCAAACCCCAAGCACTTTAAAAACTCCTTCCTCACGAATGTCATTTTCCCAATCATCCTGCGAAACACATTATTATTACTCTTAAGGTAAAGGTAAAGGTTCCCCTTGATATTTAGTCCAGTCGTGTCCGACTCTAGGGGGCGGTGCTCATCCCCGTTTCCAAGCCATAGAGCCAGCGTTTTGTCCGAAGACAGTTTCCGTGGTCACGTGGCCAGCGCGACTAGACACGGAACGCCGTTGACTTCCCACCGTGGTACCTATTTATCTACTCGCATTTTTACATGCTTTCGAACTGCTAGGTTGGCAGGAGCTGGGACAAGCAACGGTAGCTCCCTCCGTCATGTGGATTCGATCTTACGACTGCTGGTCTTCTGACCCTGCAGCACAGAGGCTTCTGCGGTTTAACCCACAGCGCCACCACGTCCCTGTGGTTATTATTACTCTTACTTTCATGCAAAGAACGGAGGCTAAGACATTTCATAGCTGATGTCATAGAGTCAGCTCTCATTTATATAACATTTAAAAAATGCAAGTAACTGGAAAAGGAAAAAGTTTACAGTACAGAGAAGCACCCAAAGTCCTTGTTCCCTGGACATATCAGCTAAATCTGTTCCAATTTTCTTGGTATAAGTAGTTTCTATAACCAGCTGTTAATGCAGTTTACAAACTGCTTCTGAATCTGAAGTAAATAAATGGAGATCCGCATGTGCATACCAGCTATGTATTTCACAAGGTGTATTTCAAAAGGTAATGCACTAAATTCTTAATTTCACGTTAGTAATTAGGAAATAACTTCCATGGCATCCACCACAACTAAAGGCAACACATAAAGATACAACTCAGGTATTGACCAAACTCCTATTGTTTAGCGTAGCAAATTGCACTAGAGTAGGTCCATTGAATCAATGGGGATTTAGTGAGTCACCTTCTTCATAAGTTCCACCGATTCAAATGGGCCTACTCTAACTGTGACTTATTATACTAAAATAAGTCACAATTAGTCTCGGGCCATTTGAATCAATGGAACTTAGGGTGTGATTACACTGGAAAAAATGTGGGAAATACTACGGGTTTGTAGTTATTTAAATAATAATAACTGTGTGCCATCAAATCAGGTCTGTCTTATGGCGACCATTTTCAGGGTTTTCCAGGTAGAGAACACTCAGAAGGGGTTTACTATTCCCTTCTTCTGGGGGCACCCTAGGACTGTGCAGCTTGCGCAAGGCCACACAGGCTAACTATTCTGGGATGCACATGCAGAACTGAACTCCCAATTTCTGGCTCTGCACTGAGCTATCCAGCCAGCTGGTTATTTAAATGCATTGAGAATCCCTTTTCAGAAGAGAAACTAAAAAGCCACTGAAAGGAAGGGACCAGGTGAGGTTATTTCTGTCTCCTTCCGCTTCATGAAATGGGCTCCGTCCACTGTTAATTTAGATTCTTCTTCTTTCTTGAAAATCTCTGCAGCAACTATATCCCTGCATTAAACCTCTTGCCTGTTTTGTCCATCAGCTTCTGTGCCCAGTGTTGATGCATCAGTGAGTTTGGGGGCAAAATTAAAATCATATTTGCTGCAGCAGGCATTTCTTTTGCAACTCGAGTGGAGTATCTAATCTGGTGTGGTTAGCATTATTCCCATTAAATTGTTATTGCTTCTGCTGCGGCTAAATGGAAGTGGCATTCATATTTTAATAGGTTAGTCAAATAAACATGACTGATTTGTTAGATCAAATTATTATAGTACATTTTTAGAGTCTGTGTGATTTGAACAATGTATTCTGCTTGTGCGAAGCATGGCATTGCTGGATGCCCAGTTTTAGTTTTTGGCTTTGGTCTAATCTGTTGTGCTTGGTCTTGCATGTTAGTTTGTAGAATTCTACACCTTGATCCTTTTCAAGAAAATGTTGTGGTTGTAGTTTTTGTTTTGCCACACAATATTTGAGTGACAGTGTGTCAAATCCATTTTTATACTCAACTGCCTTGAATCAATAGCTGTGGTCACAGTGTCCAGTTGCCTGAAATGCTTGGTTTGATTTTTTGCTGCAGTTTCTCTGAATGCTTTCTCATGTCATTTATAATATGCACTTGTTCTAATTTCAATTTGGTTTATTGCTAGACTCTGCAATCAGCATTATCTACTGCCTCCTTAATATGAAGTAATATAATCCCATTTCTGGAAAACCATTTTGCTTCATTGTTCAGAGTTTGTCCTTAATTGGAGAGACTGTGCAAGTGACCCTATGTTCTGTCCTCTAACCTTTCAGCCCCATTAATTTTAGCTGGGACCAGTTGGTGGTTTTCATGATGGCAGGCAGATCCTGTGCCTAAAGAACAAGGGAGGTCAGATATTGCAATCGTTTATGCCTTTCTGAGATGAGGACAGCAATAAAGAAAATGGGTTCTGAGGGGATGCTCCATGCATATCAGATTACCTATGGTAGGTAAGGTTCAGGGTTGCTGGAGGCCAGAATGTTTGGAAGGCTACCGTTGAAGGGTGAGGGATAAGTGTTCCAATTAGTCATTGTAGAGGGTAAGTAATGTCTGCACTGGTCAACCTCAGTCTGGTGCATCAAGTCATGCATTATATCCTTTTGCAAGACCTGCACTTCACAAAGAAGAGACCTATCCTACCTGCAATGGGAACTACAAATTTGGTTCAGGTGACCAGTAGCAAAAACGTCCAGTATAATTTTGGCATGCCTTTTGGAGTCTTGTTGAGTATAATCCCAGTTGGTGTCTTGTACGGGGATAAAGCATCAATATCTTGGACTGAATGGGAGGGAGGATTGTCCTAGACACAGGCTGAAATCCTGTTCATGCAGCTACACTCTGTAGGAGTTATGATGTCATCAGCCTTATATAGCACAGCTGCACGAACAGGCTCATAACACTTATCCGCTGTAAGACTGCCTCCTCACATGGAAGGCACAGAGGTAGTTCTCTTCAAGAAGTGATGTAGATGAGCCTTGTTGGCTACCACGTCTGCCCCAAACATGTGGGTCAGTGTAGTGTGTAGTTGTTGGCAGAAATAGAGAGGTTACTTACCTGTAACTCTGGTTCTTTGAGTGGTGCTCTGTGAATTCACACTAATGGGTTATGTCTGCGCATGCGCAGAGGCCTCGGAACATTCTGGAGCTGAAAAGATCGCTAGGACTGCCCCCCCTGCAGCCCACGTGGTCCGCCCGTCCTAGCGATTACCTCAGTTCCCCAATTCCACTGCTGCTCAAAGAGAGAGACAGACGTGACGGACAGAGGGGAGGACGGGCGGGAAGTGTGAATTCACAGAGGACCACTCGAAGAACCAGAGTTACAGGTAAGTAACCTCTCTTTCTTCTTCGTGGCCTCTGTGAATGCACACTAATGGGTGACTGACAAGCTTACCTTAGAAGGAGGAGGGACGTCATGGCAAAAATGAAGAGAGAACCGCACGTCCAAAACCTGCATCCGCCTTGGCACGCATGTCCAGACGATAGTGGGACGCAAAGGTAGATGGCGTGGACCAGGTAGCAGCTCTGCATATATCTTGGACTGGTACGCCTCTAAGAAAAGCCGTGGACGTTGCCAGCACTCTAGTGGAATGTGCCTTGACATTGCCCGGAAGAGGCTTTTTCGCTAATTCGTAGGCAAGTCGGATCGTCTGCACGATCCACCTTGAGATGGTCTGGGGAGACACCTGTTGTCCTCTATGAGGTAAATGAGGCGAAACAAACAAACGCTTGGACTTCCTAAAGGAAGCAGTCCTTTCAACATAGAAGGCCAAAGCACGTCGCACATCCAACAGGTGAAGTGATCTCTCAACACCAGTGGAAGGCTTAGGAAAAAAGGTAGGCAAAATGATTGGCTGCCGAACATGAAATTCAGTAGAAACCTTGGGAAGGAAGGAAATGTCCGGATAGAGGGTAACCTTGTCCGGGTGAAATTGCAGGAACGGAGGGTCAACACAGAGAGCTGCCAGTTCTGATGCCCTACGGGCAGAGGTAATTGCAACTAGAAACAAGACTTTAAAAGATAACAAGTGGTCTGTCGCAGTGGCCAGTGGTTCAAAAGGTGGAAGAAACAGACGCCTCAAGACTGTATGTAGTGACCATTGAGGTGTAGGGAACGGTCTTGGAGCATTAAGGTGTGCCACCCCACGGAGGAATCTTTTCAATGTAGGGTGCCTAAACAATAACACAGCTTCTGAATCTTGAGGCTGGTGAGCCACAATAGCCGACATGTAGACTTTCAGTGTAGACAAAGAAATGTGATGATCAAATAGGTAGGATAAAAAACGTAAGATGGTGTTCAGAGTAGTCGGTGCGAGTGGAAGATCATGTGCTGTTGTAAATTTTTTGAATGCCAACCACGTATACTTGTAAAGCTGATTCGTAGAAGGCTTTCTAGAGTGGGAAAGAATAACGTCTATTAAGGTATGATTCTCCAGGCCGTCAGATGTAGAGACTGAAGGTCGGGATGGTAGGTCTTCCCTCAATGCTGAGTGAGGAGGTGAGGGAGACACGGTAGCCTCATTGACTGAGAAGCCATGGCAGCCAGCATCGTGAACCACGGTTGCCTCGGCCAGCACAGGGCAAGCAGGATTGCATTGGTGTTGTCCTGCTTTATTTTCACGATGGTTCGTAAGATGAGAGGTATCAGAGGAAATAGATATATGAGGTGTTCGCTCCACGATACCATGAGGGCATCTCCTAATGATTCCTTGCCCATTCCTGCTCTCGAGAAGTAACTGGCACATTTCCTGTTCGTCTGCAATGCGAACGCGTCTATTACAGGATGACCCCATCATTTGCAGATGCTGAGAAAAACCTCATGATCAAGAGACCATTTGTGCATCTGAAAAGTCCGTCTGCTCAGATGGTCTGCCCAGACATTGTCTTGCATGGAAATGTGCACTGCTGATGGGAAGATGTGATGTTCCAGGCACCACTCCCAAAACTGAACAGCTAGGTACAAGAGGGGGAGTGAGTGCGTGCCTCCCTGTTTGTTGATGTAATACATCGCTGTAGTATTGTCTGTGGTGACCTGGACCGCCGTGCCAGCAATGACTGGAAGGAAAGCACAGAACGCCTTGAAGATGGCCAACAACTCCAGGTTGTTGATGTGGAGAAGCTTTTCTTTTGGTGACCATGTTGCGTGCACTTGCAGATCTCCGCAGTGTGCTCCCCAGCCCACAGGACTGGCATCGGTTGTTACCCACGATGTCAAGACAAGCGGTGTAAATGGGCGACCTGTGAATAAATTGGCAGGAGTGATCCACCATTGAAGTTGGCTGGCCAGCTCGTAGGTAACCTGAAGGCACAAATTTGGTGCGTCGAGAAGAGGATTGAATAGAGTCAGATACCAAGCTTGCAGCAAGCAGATCTTCAACCTCGCATGCTGGATCACCGAGGTAGTGGAAGCCATTAGCCCGAGTAATCGTTGCGCTTGATGGGCAGTCACATATGCCCGGGGGCGAAAAAGTTGCACAAGAGACTGTATTTTGAGTGCATGCTCCAGAGGGAGAAAGGCTCTGGCGTGGCGGGAGTCGAGAACAGCGCCAATGTAATCTACCCTTTGTGAGGGGGTCAGCACCGATTTCTTGAGGTTGACCTTGAGACCTAGATCTTTCAGTACAGACAGAGTGACGTCGATGTCCCTTAGTGCTTGGTCCCTGGAGTGCGCCACCAGCAACCAATCGTCTATGTACGGGAATACTGATATCCCGCGTGTTCAAAGATAGGCTGCCACTGGAGCCATGCACTTTGTAAACACTCTTGGTGCCGTTGATAGTCTGAACGGCAAGGCGTTGAATTCGAATGCGGCTCTTCCGAGAGAGAAGTGGAGGTATTTGCAGTGGTCGCATCTGATAGAGACATGGAAGTATGCATCGCTCAGGTCGATGACTGAAAACCAGTCTCCGTGTTGGAGCAACGGAAAAATGCGTTCCAAAGTCACCATATGGAAACGGCGGTGAACGATGAAAAAATTTAGGTCCCGAAGATCTAAAATGGGACGTAGAGAGTTGTCCCTTTGGGGAACCAGGAAGTATCTGGAGAAGAATCCAGGGTCTGATGGATTTGGAATGACTGGTGATATGGCTGATTTGTCTACAAGCGTTTGAATTTCTGATTTGAGAGCGCTGGAGGAGGGGGTGTAAATGATTCAAGGTGGCGGGATAGAGAGGAATTCTATTGTGTATCCATGAGCGATGATGGAGAGTACCCATGAATCCGTGGTTATGTGTGCCCAAAAAAGGGGCAAGACGGGTGGTATAATGGTGTGGAGATGAAGAAATCGGGAAGTCAAAGACTCTGTTTGGACTTCTTTTCAGATTTCCTGTAGTGTTGGCGGGGACGCTGACGTTGGTCCTGCTGTCGGGATTGGTAGGGAGTAGACTGTTGGGGTAAGTATCTTTGTTTTCCTGAGAATGGCTTGTACGATTGGTAAGGGTACTGGCGTCTCCACTGGTATCTCTGGTTCTTGTAGTATGGTTGAACATTGTAGGAACGTGCTGTCTTTCTCATCTTTTGCAGGTTCTCGAGGATGTCATCCGTCTTGGCATCAAACAAACCAGAACCATCAAAATACGAACTATTAGAAGAAACTGACAATGGCGATTTCTCTTTCAGGTGAACTGATTTAACCGATGGAGAGAGCTCCAGAGAAGAGACCTCTTTTCGCAGTGGAAAAAAAGGAACTGAGGTAACCGCTAGGACGGGCGGACCACGTGGGCTGCGGGGAGGGGGTGGTCCTAGCAATCTTTTCAGCTCCAGAATGTTCCGAGGCCTCTGCGCATGCGCAGACTTAACCCATTAGTGTGCATTCACAGAGGCCACGAAGAAGAACTAAGGTATATTCTGTGTCTGAGGGAGAACGCTTCAAATGACAGTGCTCTATTCCACACACCCTCCTCAATAATAGCTGGTCACATTAGTGTTCCTCAGCTCGGCAGTAAAACTGGCCTGGTGCAGTCTTGGATGTGACTTTGGGGTGGCTTTCTGAAAGTTATTAACTCCCCATAGCATTGTTACAAAATGTTGGGCTGGATTGGACAGAATGGTGGCTTCAAATTTGCTCAAATACAACAATCTCTGCTTGTCTACAATTCTGATCAGAGCCAGAGGCCTCACTTAAAAAAACTACAGAGAGTATGACTGTTGATCCTCAGAGTATTAGATGAGCACAAACATTATCCAGGTCTGCCTTTGCTCACTTAAGATCACCAGCTTTAATGAAAATACATAATATATGTGTTAACCAAGCCTGAATGCACTGAGAGCTTTTAATTCCACTTTAGTGGAAGATCCCTCCAGCTGCCTGATTATTTTATGTTGCTCTCCTTTGAATGTCCTCCGATTTGTCAGTATTTTTTGTGGCATTTAATATGCTAATGAAGGAAAAACGGGAAATGGGATGGATTGTGGTGCATCAATGAACACAGATGTCTAATCACCAAGAACTGGTTTTACCTAGAACTCTCAATGACTGTACATCTGGGCATCTGGACTGTTTAACAACTCTGTTCTTCTTTTCATCATGTAAAAACATGTTCCTTTAAAGGGCTCTTGCTCTGACCTGAAGCACCAATTATATAGTATAGCATAGCATAGCATAGCATAGTATAGTATAACACAGATATAATGAGAGAGAAAGCAGATGATTTTCCCAATAGTGATTGTACATTACATCCAAAGTGCAAGGATTCATGATGCTTACCTATAGTCATTGTCACCAAAAGATCTTTAAATCCTCCAAGTGGTATGTAACCGTATATTTCAAAATGCAGGTGCTTATCATGATTGTTTCCATAGGAAGGTTCAAGAACAGAGCTCCTCTTCCAAAAAAAAACACAAAACCAGATTGTTCTACAGTTTTGTTCCACAAACCAGTTCTAGCAATTTTCACTTATTTCAGGAGCAGGTCTTTTCTGGAATAAATGAGTCTTGATGCTGGGATTCAAAGTTGACTATTTTCTTTTTGACACAGAGAAAAGCATGGAGAGGTCTGCCCAGTTTCACCCCTTTCCTTGGGGGGAAACAAAGATCATTCTAGATGCTTTGTGATTAAAGGAAACAAAATGGACTCAATGGCCTTATAGGCCCTTCTAACTCAACTATTCTACGATTTTGTGAAAAAAGACTGTTACTTACAGTTCAGGGCTTTATTCGTATATGCATATAGAGTGTGGAGCTACATCTCCACACATCTGTTTTTGGACAGCAGAATAATAGAGGAGAGAGGAAAGGCAACTAACAAAGGAAGCAACAGGATGGAAGGTGCAGTTTCAAAGACTCAGCCATGAGGAAAACTCTATGCTTACTGACAGTAAACTTTTTCTTGCAGTAATACTTTCTTGTAGTATGCTATCTCTGTCATACAGCATTTTGTGGTCATTTGGTCTTGGCAGAGACCATAAAAGCAACTTAAAATAAGTATTTAAAAATCTAAGCAATTCAACATGATTAAACAAAACCAAATGAAATGAAATGAAACCAAAGACAGATCTACAATCCAACAGGCTTGTACCAAAACATGGTTACTAGCACCCCAAAAGCAGGTAAACACCCATGCTTTACTTTGGCATCAAAATGATTCCACCACTGGCACTCATTGAGTCCCCAAGAAAAGGAAATTCAACACTAAGGATGCTGCAGCAGAGAAGGCCCTTTCCCATGTCTTTAGGCAATACGAGTTCCTACTGGCAGGACAAGAAGAAGGGTTCCCAGTGGATTTCAGGACTCCGACAGATAAACAGAGATACATTCCCCTGACCCAAAGGATCAATTCCGTAGTTTAGAGGCTCTCTTCGGCTTAGTGCTATGTGGAAATACAGAGGGCAACAGATGCCAGGAGTGCCTTTTATCAGCTTCAGCTGATTTGCCAGTGGCCACTATATTTAGGGGGGGAAAACAGACTTGCCCACAGTAATTAATGTTCATGTTATATTCAGATAACTGGTGCTACATGCTGTATATGAGACTGCATTAGAACCTGTTTGGAAATTTGATGCAGAATGCAGCTGGTCATGTATGTGTGGGAGTCAGACGAATGAACCATAGAACATCTGTTCTGTACCCAGTACTGTATACATGATTGTGTTTCTGGGTCCAGCTTAAACTGCTGGCCATTACTGTCAAAGCCCGAAATGGTTTGAGACCAGATCACATGAACAACATAATTTGCAAGATTCTGGGAGTTACTGTCCAAGTAAGCAACTTTGTCAGTCTCTGCTTCCTAATTAGTACAGACATATCGGTCTCCTCTAAACATTTAATGCTATGTAAACAACCCGAATAAGCAGTTCAAAGGCAATATCAAGACAAATGTATGTAGAATTAGTTTTTCTATGGACATTAGTCTGAAAACTTTTTCTAGAAATTTAAGAATTACACTAACCACAAACTCAATAAACTTACAACAAACAAAAAGAGCAACAGCAACAGTGATAATGGTAATACAAGTATAAGCAGAAGTTTCTAATCATTTATGCTCCCCTTTCTTTCTCTTTCTCTCCTCTTGTTTTTCTCTACTTTTATTTTCTTTGGGTAGCTCCTAGCTAACCTTACAGAAACTATGGTAACATGGAAAATAAAATGGTACTTGATGTTTCTGGAGACCCAGTAAGATGCATTAGTTTCAGAACTTGGAGAAGTTTCTTTTTTAATTACCACTGTCATAATTCCTCAGCCAGCATTCACTCCTATGGCTTCATTGCTTTCTATGCACTGATTGATGGTAGATCTGCAAACAGATTTCAGCTATCTGCAAACCAGCTAGGTCTAGGTTTATGGCAACCCTAATTGTTTTTCTAAGGCCTTGATTACACTGCCTTATTTAAATCGGATTTACCTTAAATACCAGAGTCTATCCAGAATCACAGTGTGGATTTCGAGCTAATAGATCCACCACTGACATGGTATTCTCCCTCAGACAGTTGCAGGAGAAATGCAGGGAACAACAACAGCCACTCTTTGTCGCCTTCATAGATCTCACAAAGGCCTTTGATTTGGTTAGCAGGGATGGCCTTTTTAAAATACTTCCCAAGATTGGATGTCCACCTTGGCTCCTTAATATCATCAGGTCCTTTCATGAGGAAATGAAGGGCCCTGTAGTTTTTGATGGCTCAACATCAGATCCCTTTGACATCCGAAGTGGAGTGAAACAGGGCTGTGTCCTCGCACCAACCCTTTTTTGGGATCTTTTTTGCTGTCATGCTGAAGCATGCCTTTGGAACTGCAACAGAAGGTGTCTATCTCCGGACTAGATCAGACGGAAAGCTCTTTAATCTCTCTAGATTGAGAGCGAAGACCAAAGTCCAGTTGAAATGCATGCGGGACTTCCTCTTCGCCAATGATGCAGCCAATGTTGCCCACTCTGCTGAAGACCTCCAACAACTCATGAATCGTTTTAGCAAGGCCTGCCAAGACTTTGGACTAACAATCAGCCTGAAGAAAACACAAGTCATGGGCCAGGGCGTGAACTCACCTCCCTCTATTACTATCTCCACACAAGAATTGGAGGTTGTTCATGACTTTGTGTACCTTGGCTCAACGATCTCTGACACTCTCTCTCTAGATGTCGAGCTGGATAAACGCATTGGCAAAGCAGCTACCATGTTCTCTAGACTCACAAAGAGAGTATGGCTCAATAAGAAGCTGACGACATATACCAAGATCCAGGTCTATAGAGCCTGTGTCCTGAGCACACTCCTGTACTGCAGTGAGTCCTGGACCCTTTGTGCACGGCAGGAGAGGAAGCTGAACACCTTCCATATGCGTTGCCTCTGACGCATTTTTGGTATCACCTGGCAGGACAAAGTTCCAAATAGAGTAGTCCTAGAACGAGCTGGAATTTTTAGCATGTATACATTACTGAAACAGCGACGTCTACGTTGGCTTGGGCATGTCGTGAGAATGGCTGATGGTCGGATTCCAAAAGATCTCCTGTATGGAGTGGAGGGAAATCTCCTGTTTCAGAGTGGAGGGAAATCGCCCCAGAGGGAGACCACAGCTGCGATACAAGGACATCCGCAAGCGGGATCTGAAGGCCTTAGGAATGGACCTCAACAGATGGGAAACCCTGACATCGGAGCGTTCAGCCTGGAGGCAGGCGTTGCATCACGGCCTCTCCCAATTTGAAGAGACCCTTGTCCAGCAGACCGAGGCAAAGAGGCAGTCACAGAAGCAGCAAAATCAGGGAGCTGGACAGGGGACAGATTGTATTTGTCTTCAGTGTGGAAGGGATTGTCACTCTCGAATTGGTCTTCTCAGCCACACTAGACGCTGTTCCAAGTCCTCCATACAGAGCACGTTACCATAGTCTTTCGAGACTGAAGGATGCCTAATACTAATACTAATACCTTAAAATGATTTGAATCCTTAAGCAAGATATTTAAGGAGTGGTTTTACTAGACCATCTCCCCCAGTGACTATCCATGGTCAAGTGGGGATTCGACCTAACCTGAAAATAAGCCCTAGTATGATTTTTCAGGATGCTTGTAATATAAGCCCCAGTTAAGTGAAACCCCGCCCTCCACCATTGTGCACCATTGTGCAGCAGCCAGAAGATGACATGACTGTAAAATAAAACATCCCCTGAAAATAAGCCCGGATGTGTTTTTTGGAGCAAAAATTAATATAAGACCCTATCTAATTTTCGGGGAAACTCGGTATATATAAATGAGTACTAGAACGTACAAAATTCAGTTCTTGTATGAGTTTGGGGAGGGGCACAGAAGCAACCCTCAAAGGTCCAGGAATGGGTATTTATGGTCCTGCCAAAAACCCTGGCCTCAAGCATTCCACAACACCAACTTGAAATTACAACTCTGTGGTCCATTTAAAACTTGGCATAATCCTCCACTGGCATATGCATAACTCAAGGTGGCTACACTACCAAGGTGGCAATTGGGTCCACTCTGCAAAGTACCATATCCAGTGATTGTTCCAAAAGGGATACATTTATTTGAGTGTATGTTCTAACAACAAATTCTGCAGAAGAAAACTGGTAAACAAACCTCCTTTTTATAAAGAATGGAACTGATTTGCTGTGGAAAAATGGATTCATAGTCAGACTGGCCCACCATGAATACTGTTGTTAATTTTGCAATTTGCCTTAGGGTTTAAGCTGATGCGCTAGTTTCCTGGTATATATAGATAACATATCCTACATCAGGTATCTGGGGAAAGTTTAGCTTTTAGTACATAAAATGCCCAGCACAGAGTCAGCCAAAAATTACAGAAGACAGGCAGAAATCTCTCCCATCAGTTTATTAATCTGCCATAACAAGAGTCTTCATAATTAATTTGTCCCTAACCATTTCCTTGCAATGGCAGCAAGAAACTCTTTAAAGAATGGCAATTACCACTGATGTCAAAATGATGTGGAAAACAAATGTTCAACCATCAACAGAAATATCAACACCTTCCACATTCCCCTTTCCCTATCATAGGTGACAGAGATGCACACCAGAATTATGTGCAATTAATTATGGGGCATGTTATGGTTGAAAGTACATTTTCCGTCTGAAGATTAAAAAATACACTTTTCTTTTCAAAAAAAGCAATCCAGGTGGAAGGGGCATCTGTCATCAGAGAAGTGGGGAGAGGCTGGTGCAGGAATGGCCTAATCTATGCATTACTTTTTCTTTAATTAACTGCACATATGTCCCACAATTTACCAGCAGTCAACAGTTTATTTATATATTTTAGAAAATTTCATTAATTGCACATATGTTCCACAATTATTCCAATTAAAGAAAGCTAAGATGAGGGGAAATATTCCTGTTACAAGACAAGGGTGTGGGTTTGAGTTTAGTTAATGTCCCACAAAACAACACGTCATGACTTCAGGAAAGATGCTTTGTTATTAAGGAAACTACAATATAGCATTATCACCTGTACTACAGCATGTACTATGTAAAGGTAAAGGTAAAGGTTTCCCTTGACAATTTGTCCAGTCGTGTTCGACTCTAGGGGGCGGTGCTCATCCCCGTTTCCAAGCCGTAGAGCCAGCGTTTGTCCGAAGACAATCTTCTGTGGTCACACGGCCAGTGCGACTTAGACACGGAATGCTGTCACCTTCCCACCGAGGTGGTCCCTATTTATCTACTCGCATTTGCATGCTTTCGAACCGCTAGGTTGGCGGGAGCTGGGACAAGCGACGGGCACTCACTCCGTCGTGTGGATTCGATCTTACAGCTGCAGATCTATAGACCTTACAGCACAGAGGCTTCTGCGGTTTAACCCGCAGCGCCACCACGTCCCATGTACTATGTACTCGTTATTAAGTTACAATATAGCATTCCCACCATTGTGATAGCCTTCATGACCTCTGCAAATCTAGTAAAGATGACATCCTGCAATGTTGTGTTGCTTTGTAGGGCTGCCTTGGAAGCACCCGTTGGTTGGGGAATATATCAGCCTACCTCATGCAACCTTCCCTTTGGGCTGGTGATATGCATGTAACACTGGCAATGGCCAAAATCCTGTTGTTTATCATAGTAAATCACACTAGAAAAGGTCAATTGACTCAAAAGGGATTTAATGAGTCAACTCCTCTGTAAGTTCCATTGATTCAAATGGGCCTACTCTAACTGCAACTTACTATGCTAAAGTAAGTCTCAGTTAGAGTAGGTTCATTTAAATCAACAGAATCAATGGAGGAGTTTACTCACTAAATCCACAATGACTCAATGGGCTGACTGTAGTGTGATTTACTATGACAAGGAAGAGGTCTTGCCCACTGACACTCAGGACGCACTCAAACATTTGCCTCACATGTAGACTAAACATGTGAGGAGAAAAAGTGTACTACTTCCACCCTCTCCATCTGCATTTCTGTTGTCCTCTTAAAATGTGGGGGCCAATAGGTCTGAAACAGAGAGCATCCTCTACCCAGACATCTCTAGGTAAGAAGGGACTCTGGGAAATCAGGGTTCAGAAAGCCTTTCTGAAGAGTAGGAGTTCTATGCTTCAGACTGTTATCCTCTCAGTGCATGAGCATGACAGAACTAGAAGGGGGGGGGGGGAGGCCAGCATGCTCACTCTCCTCATGCATTTCATCTATATGTGAAATAAATCCCTGAAGAGTAGTATAGTGTGGTGTATAGTCACTCTGATCTTCATGCTGAGCATATTAGCATCATTTCAACTTTCTTCACAACAGGGAACATGTCCGCTTCTCTTCTACATGCAATGAAGAAAAAGCAATCATTATTCTTTCAAGGAGCAGATACAAAGAATTAAAAGATCTTGGAAGTAGTGAGTTGCAACAAACATAGGCACCTGATACTTTGGGGATGTGTGTTGATAAGGACTTTAAAAAATTATACTTTAAAAATAATGCAACAAAGGGAAAACATTACATAATTAATAGATTTTCCATTTACTTTTTCAAAGTTACTCTTTAAGGACATTTCTAGAAGCACATTGACTGGCGTTTTTATGCCATTCTCTTATAAATCCTTTCACATTTTATGCCACCCTCTGAAGGTTAAAGAATAAAGTACAAAAGCACAACTACAGGTGAACAGTAAGATGACAAAAATCTGATGTTGACACTGAAAAAGCCAAAACTGCTGAAGATTTTCTATATCTTGATTTGATCATCAATAAAAATGAAGACTGCAGAAAAGAAATCAAAAGACAAAACTCGGTAGGGCAGCTACAAAGGAACCAGAAAAGATCCTCAAGTGTAAAAATGCATCACTGGTATTTAAAGCCAGGATGATCCATACTATAGTATATCTGATCACTCTGTATGGATGTGAACGCTGGACAATAAACAAAGCTGACAGAAAAAAAATTGATTATTTGAATATATTTTTTTGGAGGAGAACTTTACAAACACCATGGACAATAGACAATTACCGTATTTTTCCGTGTACACGACCCCCCCCAATGTATAAAACGACCCCCTAATTTTGACGCTTGATGGAGGCGGAGGAGCAGTTAATGGGCAACTGCTCCTCCACCTCCATCTCCTGCTGCTGCTGTCTCCGCTGCCCGCCCGATCACCTCCTCCAGTGCGACTGCCGGGGCTCACCTCCAGCTCACCTCGCGGCCTTGTCCCCTGCCCTAAGGAGACGATCGCTGGAGGAGGTGATCCGGCGGCAGCGGCAGGAAGAGGCGCCCGAGTGCTTTTTGCCTCCGCCTCTGCCTCCTGCTGCCTCTGCCACCGGAGGGGACAAGGCGGCGACGTGAGCTGAGCCCGTCAGTCCCACTGGAGGTGGTGATCGGGCGGGCGGGGGAGGCGGCAGCAAGAGGCGCCCGAGCGTGCGTGCGACTGCCTCCTTCCGTGTATAAAACGACCCTCAAATTTTCCTCTAATTATTTTAGGGAAAAGTGTTGTTTTATACACGGAAAAATACAGTAAATGGATTCTAGATCCAATCCTGAATTTTCACTAGATGCTAAAATTACTGAACTTAGGCTATTGTACTTTGGACATACCAAAAGGTGAACACGGCTAATAATGAGATGATCTGTTGGAGGTCATTAATTCATAGATTGCCATAGATCAGAAGTGACTTGATGGTACATAACATTTAAAAAGTATTAATTCCATGTTATTGTTGTGTTTTTTAAGTAACAAAAAAGTTATATACAATAATGGTAAGTAATCAGAAAGTAACGCATAAAAACAATGGATTATTTTTACACTACTATCGCATCAATTAATAAGTAACCTACCAGACTTTGAAAATCAACTTGGATCCTTTTAAGGAGAAAGGCAAGGCAAAAATATTTTAAATAAATAAACTTCATGTAACAATTTTACAGTAGTTTTTCCAGACACTCCTTTGTAACATCATGCCTATTGACCCTTATCTGAAGAAGACCTTGTGAGGAAGGTGGTGATACTGATGGTCTGCTGGCTTCATCTTCCCCAGCTATGGAAGGCTACAAAACCTCCAGTTTCCCCATCGAGGTGGAACTCTTTAATCTGGGGCTAGATTCCCCACAGCAAGCACAACGCTCTGACGCTTCGGAAAGTCAGAGAAGCAACACATCAACAGGAAACAAAGAGACCAGGAAAGGTGAGACTGGAGGAAGAGAAGGGCCAATAGGACATGAGGAAAAGGAGTTAGGAAAAAAAAACAATAAGATGAAGCAGGAAAGAAAGGAGGAACAGTTGAAAGAGAGGAGGATATAAAAGGGAAAGAGTTGGGGGGAGCAATCAGAGAGTGAGTCGGCTGGAGATTATGAACAGATAGAAGTGGAAGATCCTTGGACAGGGAAAAGGGTTGCCTTTCGAATCCAAAAGAGGAGGCGGAAAGGATGAGGAATAGACCGGTCCCACCAAAACCATCATATTAGGAGAAGAAAGAACTAAGAGAACAGAAGAGTTTGGAAAGAGAGGCAAAGGTAAAAGCCATAAAGTGAGGGATGAGAGAGAGATGAATGGGATTAGAGGGGAGTAAGCCCAGAGGAAGAGAATCTGGGATCGGCCAAGACAGAGAGAGAACAGGCTATGGAAGGGGCATGGGCACGTCATTCTTGCTGCGACAGCCTCTGTGCCAGCAAGTGTCAACCCCTTCATCTGCCTACTGACCAAGAGAGGTTTGGTGGAATTCAACATCAAACCCTGATATTTCGTTAGCCTTTACCCAAGACAGTTCTTATAAGCTATACCTGTTGTCATGTGGTGAAGAACCCTTGGAAATGGTGATGGAGCAACCACTATGTTGTTAAATAAAGATGTTGTTAAACTCAAGGCCTCCACCATTGTGGGGGAAAACAGTATGGGAACTCGAGGTGATGGACTGGAACCCACTCACAGACCCCTCAGAGACCTGTACAGAAGAGATAAGAGGATGACAGACTCCTTTGAAGATGGTGATGAAGAACTTGCAATTTTAGTAAGTGAAACGAAAGCTGCTTTGAAAGCACTGGGAAGAAATAAATCACCAGGGGTAGATGGAATACCAATAGAACTATTTCAAGCCATAGAGACCAATCTGACAAAATCCTAGCAAGAATATGCCAACAAATATGGAAAACAAAACAGACTGGAAATACTCAATATACATTCCAATTCCCAAGAAGGGAATCATTGCTCTAATTTCCCATGGAAACAAGGTGATGTTCAAGGTGCTGCAACAAAGGCTTTTACCTTATATTGAATGAGACATATCTGGTGTTGAAGCTGGGGTTGCTTCAGCATTTAATTGCCTTGATGCATAACCTGTATTGTGCACAAGAAGCTACTATTAGGACAGAATACGGAGAGACAGAATGGTTTCTATAGGCAAAGATGTCAGACAAATGTACGTTTTGTCCCCATATCTGTTCAATCCGTACCCAGAACATGCCATATGAAAAGTAGGATTAGATTCAAATGAAGGGGAAGTGAAAATTGCTGGAAGAAGTGTCAATAATTTAAGACATGCAGATGACACCATATTACTTGTAGAAAACAGCAATGACTTGAAATGACTTTTAGAGAAAGTGAAAGAAGAAAGTGCCAAAGCAGGACTGTAGTTGAATGTTAAGAAGACAAAAATCATGTCTACAGAACTACACAATTTTCATGCTGACAATGAAGAAATCGTTAGAAGATTTTGTATACCTTAATTCAATCATCAATCCAAATGGGACTGTAGCCAAAAAATCAGAAGAAGACTGGGACTAGGAAGGGCAGCAATGAAGGAATTAGAAAAGATTCTCAAGTGTAAGGATGTGTCACTGGAGACCAAGACCAAGATCATCCACACCCTTGTATTCCCGATCGCCATGTATAGGTGTGAAAGCTGGAAAATTAAGAAAGTTGAAAGGAAAAAAACATTCATTTGAAATGTGGTGCTGGAGGAGAGCTTTGCAGACACCCTGGACTGTCAGAAAGACTAACAAGTGGGTCCTGGATCAAATCAAGCCTGAACTATCTCTGGAGGCAAAAGTGTTGAAACTGAAGCTGTCCTACTTCAGGTACATTGCGAGAAGGCAAGATTCTCTGGAAAAGACAACAATGCTGGAAAAGGTTGAAGGCAGCAGGGAAAGAGGAAGAACAAATATGAGATGGATTGACTCCTTAAAGGAAAGCACAGCCTTGAATTTACAAAAGCTGAGCAGGACTGTTGAAGACAGGACATTTTGGAGATCACTCATTCATAGGGTCACCATATGTCGGAGGCAACTTGACAACACATAACAACATCAAATCTAAAGCTAGTGTTCTTAGCATAATTATTAAATCAATTCTCTATTCTACTTGTTCCTGATATGAGGTTGTGAAGAAATCCCTGGAGCAGGGGACAAGATCGAGATTTTCATAAAGAAAACACATTTTTGGTTGTTACAGGTTTTCCGGGCAAACACATTTTTGTCAGTGTCAACAAATTTCTGTGATGGATATAATTACTAGAATCTAGGAGTCTCAAGAAAAACTAGTTATGTTTAATTTCAACTATAAAAAATATTAAGTTTTAGCATTTGTTTTAAATTTAATTTTCAATTACAAATTGTTTGTTTGTTTGTTTGTTTGTTTGGTCAAAAGGGACTTAGATGATAAGGAAGAAGTATTAAGATTTCTCAAAAATCAATGGCCAAAGTCCTGTAGTGTAGCTATACCAGCCTAGAGGACACGGTGGCACTGGCAGCAGCAGATTGCCACTAATAAAAAAGCAAAGGGGAAAAAATGCAATGCCAACCATGCTCTAAGAGCGGACAAAGGATACCATATTTTTCCGTGTATACGACCCCCCAATGTATACGACAACCCCCTAATTTTGTCCCTTGCCAGAGGCGGAAGAGCAGTCAATGGGCAGCTGTGAGGGGCGGTTCCGCCTCCGTCTCCTGCTGCTGCCGCCTCCACCGCCCGATCACATTGCCGCCTTGTCCCCTGCCCGAAGGGAGCCCGTGAGTGGCGCTGGAGGAGGCAATCCAGCGGCGGAGGCGGCAGCAGGAGGAAGCGAAGACGGAGGCAAAGGAGCAGCCGTGCTCGGCCACCTCTCACTGCTGCCCATTGACTGCTGCCGCCGCCACCGAATCACCTCCTCCAGTGCCACTCGCAGGCTCCCTTTGGGCAGGGGACAAGGCGCAGACGTGAGCTGGAGGTGAGCCCTGGAAGGAAGAGGAGGCTATCGGGCGGCGGCAGTCAATGGGCAGCCGCGAGAGGCGGCCGAGCGCGGCTGCTCCTTTGCCTGCGCCTCCTTCCGTGTACAAAACGACCCTCAATTTTTCCTCTAATGATTTTAGGAAAAAGTGTCGTTTTAAAGACAGAAAAATACGGTACTTTGAACAAAAGCTACTTTTAAAAATGTTGGAGTTGAGTGGATGTGCTGGGTACCATTTGCAGCTCACAAGCCAAACTCTGTCCATTCCTATTATCAGAGGATATACAGACTTTAAGATTTCTACTAAACCACCTTGTTCATCTAATAATAATCATGTGCCGTCAAGTCAACTTTGACTTATGGCAACTCTTTTCAGGGTTTTCCAGGTACAGCAAACTCCCTTCTTCTGGAACTGTGCGGCTTGCCCATGACTACACAGGTTAGCTCTACTTGCAGGAGGCACAGTGGGGAATTGAACACCCAATCTCTGGCGCCACAGCCAGATAACTAAACTACTGAGCTATCCAGCCAGCTCATTCATCTACCCCAGCAGTTCTTAACCTTTTCTTTATCATGGACCACCTTTAAATATCTTTTGTTGCTATGGACCGCCAAGACTTAACTCAAGATTTAAAACTCTAAACTGCATCAAATATTTATTTAAAGTTCTGACTGATTCATTTAAGGTCTGCTTTAGTTTTTTTGTTATCTTCTTAGCAACTAGAGTTTCCCTATATATGCAGCAATGGTATCAAGTCGCCAATGGTACGATTTCCTTAATCTGTGCAACAAGTCCAGATATTGCTCGTTCCCCACCTGTACTAATTCCAATGCATTTCAACCAATCCATGTCATGAGATGTTATAAACTCATTTAATCTATTAAATATTTCTTCAGCTGTACTGTGTACCAACAAGGAGATGAACAGTATGTCTTCAAAAACATTTCTCTTGTGCTCATATCAAACTTAGAACAGTAAGGTCGCTTTGTTAAGTCTGTGCTTTCGTCCAACTGCAGTGTAAAGTAGGGGACATGCAAATTCTTTCTAATAATTGTTCCTTCATATTGGCTGACAAACTTCAATTCACTTCTTAACTGTGTCATTTGACAAAAGTATTAAGGAAAAGTCCATGGCAACTTTCTTGTAACACAATACACACTGTGGTAGTTGTTTGTCTTCAGGACCTGTAAATGTGAAGCCAATTGACAGATATTCCTTGCTATAATAGTAACATTTTTAAAGAGAACTGGAAGAAGCTTCATTTTGCTTTTGAACAGGATGCACCCTCATCAACATCAGCAGTTCTTTTACATTTCAAATTCAGCCAGAGATCCATTCTGAGGCTCAGCCAAAATGTATTGTTACGAAACTCACTGTAATAATATCAAAAAGTCACTTTACCTGACAATAACCAGTTTTATTAGCAAAAATTGAAGAAGAAACAGGATCACGAAGTCTGTCTGAACTCACTCACACTGACACAGACTGACTCTGACTCTCTCTTCCCGCAGCTTCTGTCTGCGCAGTAGCAAAAAATGTCACATGCTGACTCTCAGTCACTCAGTGTCATGTGCAGAAGTATCAAACAGTTATTTTCTATCAGACGGTTATTTTCATAACCAATTTTTACTTTTGTTTGTTTTTAATGGAGGTGGCAGGTTAGAAAAGCCAAGTTTTACACAAACAAGCAAAGGAAATTAACATTTTGTTCTACGTTTCCTTTCCTTTTTTCTTTCTTTCTTTCTTTCTTTCTTTCTTTCTTTCTTTCTTTCTTTCTTTCTTTCTTTCTTTTTCTTTCTTTCTTTCTGTTTTAACTGCAAAAGATCATAACATTTCTGCAAGCCTTCGCAGACCCCCTGTAAGGACATCATCCCCCCCCCCCCAGGGATCCGTGAACCACAGGTTAAGAACCTATAATCTACTCAATACTTATTAACATTTAAAAAGCACACATGTTTTTTGATAGTAGGCTGCACAGCTAAGGTTTATAATAAGACTTTCAGATGCTCCAAGTACAGCTGAAACTCGCTTTGTTCAAATAGGATGACTTCAGGACTGGCCCTCAATGTTTTGCTGCCTGAGACAAAGCAGCAAATGCCATTCCTCTCCCCAGTCAAAGTACGTACATAATACCCATGGCTCGTGAGATTATTTTGACATCTAATGCAGAAAATCCTGCAAGTAACCTGGCAAATATATGTATATACCTGGCAGTAAAAACAAAACAATAATAACTTAAATAGCTAACCATCTTCTGTCTTTTCAAGGACGCCTCAAATAATCTGCCACACTCTGCCTAACAGGAAGGCTGGCATGCCTAGATTTACAGAAGAACATGTACTAAAGCTGGCCCATCTTACTGAGTTGATCACCCAGATAATTCACTGACAAGCAAAGGCTACCAACAATGCTGTCACAGCACTCTGTTGTATTGTTTCTAAATTATATTCAGCAGATGCTGCAGCTCAGAAAAGACCTTTCATTCAAGCAGTTTAACCAAAGTCCCTGATTAGATTCCAACATTTAGTCAGGCCCTTGAAGGCTGATTCACACAATCTAGGGGGTGGCCACTTGAAAAGCTGCCCATATCAATTCCCTGCCAGCTGCCAGTCAGTCACATGGTGCTTCTGCCATGTGTAAATCCAAACCCTCTGCATAGCAGCTGTAAACTTATTTTTTTGAACATTTACAGGAACGCATGCAAAGTTTCACCCTGCTTCTGCCAGCAGCTGGAAGGGAGTTCTACACAACCGGAAGGCTGTGCCTATGGGCACAGGCTGTTGTTAAAAGCTGTTTTGTTTTTAGGCTGTTGTTAAAAGCTGTTTTGTTTTTTGGAGCTTGGAAAAGTTACTTTTTTGGACAACTGCCACAATTGCCCAACTAGTGTTCCAAAAAATTCCAGGAGCTATCATCCAAGTAAAAAAAAGTATCTCTAAGCTCTTTTCACCCTTCTTAGTTATCACACACCAAACATCCCAGAAAGCAGCAAAAATGTGTTTATTTACATTATTCATTCTAAGTTATATTCTACGGAGGCTTTCAAAGCAGTTAATGTATAAATCAGCTTCAATGGTTGTGTGAATCACCCAGAAGATCCTTTCCTAATTTGGAAACATATCTACCGCCAATACCAATTTCAGTTATCCCCCTGGCACTGACAAAGTAGGGTAAAAATGAAGAGGTTGGCTTGACAGGTAAGCTAATTGTGTGTTAGCCTCAAGCACATTCCTTCATCAGATACACTTTAGGGATATTTTGATAAGGTCACTGGCTTAGCAGAGAAAGCCTACAGGATTTATGTTAAGTCTGCTCCTCAATCTTTGCAAAAATCCTACACATGATCCAAAGGCTACCTTACACAACAGGTGTAATACTAGCAATGGGGGGCAGGGGAGGAGAAACGTAGCTGTGTGGTCCATGAGTAGAATTAAAATCCAAACTGGAGTAATACCTTTACTTGCCCACTGAAATATAATTTAAAAGGTAGGCTTTCAAGTCCTTCAAAATTCTGCATTAGGCAGGGCTTTACAAAACCAGGGTTTGGTGGGGGCTGGGAATGTAAGCATAGTGTTCAAAGATAATCTTGGCCAGATGTTAAGGCCAGTGGATCTGTAGTCACCTATATCCCAAAATGGATATTGTATACTTAAGGAATCAACTTGAGGTACAGTGTTATCAGGCCACATCTTGAGGGATGTAAATCAACTGCTTATCTCTATATTTTCAGACAAAGGTTTGAAGGTAATCAGCAAACTATCCACTGCTGTGCTGGCTTGAAGTAGAAGCATGGAATAACAAGGCAATCCCCATATCAGCAAAACTGGAAATTAAATTTAGGTGGAGAGTAAATTAAGATACAGCAACTCTGATCCTGTTACACTTTTCAGGCTAGGGAAAAATCATTCTCTTTTTATTCTCTTTCCACTTTAATCAGTCTCATATGAATTAATTAGCAATTTTCCAGTCCTACTGAGCATGTGCAAATACATTTAGATGAATATGTTCATATTCCTTTTATCTACTTTATTTTCTTTTATTTCCTTATTTAGAAGACGTAAATAAGGAATTATCTGGGGAAACAGTTTTATTTTAAAAAATAATAAGTTGAAAACCCTTTGCCCAAACATCGCCAAATTTGGCACAGTGCAAGAACAGACTGTCTGCTAGATCTGTACCATGTTTGATGCTGATTCGCAGTATAATTTCAAAGTTATAATCTTTTGCTTGGGCTGCCCCATTTTTAGAATTGCCTTGTAGAATATTGATTTGCTCTGCTACACAATAACATCACTGCACTCTCATGCAGTGATCATACTAAAAGCATCTAGTAAAATACCTACCTTAACACATTACGTTATTCCTGAGTTCTATAACAAAGAATGACTGGGGCGGGGAGGTAAAACATTATGTCCTGGTGCATAGAGACTTCTTTACTAGTTAAGATTTTTGTCTGATCTTTGCCTAGTGATGCTTAGAATTGAGATTGCTGCAGAAAAGTGCTACAGCTGTAAGAGGTTCCAGACATCAACAATCCACATCATTTCCTGCCTTCACATAGGAAGAGTACATGAGCTCTGCTTTGCAATTCAAGATGCAATATGTCCTGTGAATTCAACCTGTGGTTTGATATTTAGGCTTCTGAGAAGGCTGCAGTGTTATTATGGGTGGCCTCATGGACTGAAACAAGGAAAGTGTCTTACTGCCAAATTTCAAGGGGCTGCCTACCTGTCCCACTCATGAGCCATCAATGGCTTCTATTCATCCCACTAATAATAATCAGGAAACAGGAGATGGCAAGAATAAACATTGACATCCTGGGTGTCAATGAACTAAAATGGATGGGAATGGGGGAATTCAATTCAGACGATTATCATATCTACTATTGTGGGCAAGAATCCCGTAGAAGAAATGGAGTAGCCCTCATAGTCTAAAAAAGAGTGGGAAAAGCTGTACTGGGATACAATCTCAAAAATGATAGAATGATTTCAATACGAATCCAAGGCAGACCTTTCAACATCACAGTAATCCAAGTTTATGCACCAACCACCCATGCTGAAGAGGCTGAAATTGACCAATTCTATGAAGACTTACAACACCTTCTAGAACTGACACCAAAGAAAGATGTTCTTCTCATTGTAGAGGATTGGAATGCTAAAGTAGGGAGTCAAGAGATAAAAGGAACAACGGGTAAGTTTGGCCGTGGAGTTCAAAACGAAGCAGGGCAAAGGCTAATAGAGTTTTGTCAAGAGAACAAGCTGGTCATCACAAACACTTTTCCAACAACATAAGAGGCGACTCTACACATGGAAATCACCAGATGGGCAATACCGAAATCAGATTGATTATATTCTCTGCAGCCAAAGATGGAGAAGCTCTATACAGTCAGCAAAAACAAGACCTGGAACTGATTGTGGCTCTGATCATCAGCTTCTTATAGCAAAATTCAAGCTTAAACTGAAGAAAGTAGGAAAAACCACTGGGCTAGTCAGGTATAATCTAAACCAAATCCCTTATGAATACACAGTGGAAGTGAAGAACAGATTTAAGGAACTCGATTTGGTGGACAGAGTACCTGAAGAACTATGGATGGAGGCTCGTAACATTGTACAGGAGGCAGCAACAAAAACCATCCCAAAGAAAAGGAAATGCAAGAAAGCAAAGTGGCTGTCCAACGAGGCCTTACAAATAGCAGAGAAGAGAAGGGAAACAAAATGCAGGGGAAATAGGGAAAGTTACAGAAAATGGAATGCTGACTTCCAAATAGCAAGGAGAGACAAGAGGGCCTTCTTAAATGAACAGTGCAAAGAAATAGAGGAAAAGAATAGAAAGGGAAAACCAGAGATCTGTTCAAGAAAATTGGAGCTATTAAAGGAACATTTTGTGCAAAGATGGACATGATAAAGGACAAAAATGGTAGGGACCTTACAGAAGCAGAAGACATCAAGGAGAGGTGGCAAGAATACACAGAGGAATTATACCAGAAAGATTTGGATGTCCCAGACAACCCAGATAGTGTGGTTACTGACCTGGAGCCAGACATCCTGGAGAGGGAAGTCAAGTGGGCCTTAGAAAGCATGGCTGACAACAAGGCCAGTGGAGGTGATGGCATTCCAGTCGAACTATTTAAAATCTTAAAAGACGACGCTGTTAAGGTGCTACACTCAATATGCCAGCAAGTATGGAAAACTCAGCAGTGGCCAGAGGATTGGAAAAGATCAGTCTACATCCCAATCCCAAAGAAGGGCAGTGCCAAAGAATGCTCCAACTACCGTACAACTGCACTCATTTCACACGCTAGCAAGGTTATGCTCAAAATCCTCCAAGGCAGGCTTCAGCAGTATGTGGACCGAGAACTCCCAGAAGTGCAAGCTGGATTTCGAAGGGGCAGAGGAACTAGAGACCAAATTGCTAACATGCACTGGATTATGGAGAAAGCCAGAGAGTTCCAGAAAAACATCTACTTCTGCTTCATTGACTACGCAAAAGCCTTTGACTGTGTGGACCACAGCAAACTATGGCAAGTTCTTAAAGAAATGGGAGTGCCTGACCACCTTATCTATCTCCTGAGAAATCTATACAGTGGTGCCTCAATTTACGACCGTCCTTAGTTACGACCATTTCGAGTTACGACCAGCTCCGGCCACAAAATTTTGCTTCGACTTGTGGCCGGGGCTTCCAGTTATGAACACAAAAAGGCAGGGGGGAAAGGCGGGAAATTCAAATTCCTAACTGTAGGTGGCGAAGAGGCTGCTTCTTTGTAGCTCTTTCGCCCCAGCAGTGTCCGACTCTTCATGACCCCATGGACCAGAGCACGCCAGGCCCTCCTGTCTTCCACTGCCTCCCGGAGTTGGGTCAAATTCATGTTGGTCGCTTCGATGACACTGTCCATTCATCTCGTCCTCTGTCGTCCCCTTCTCCTCTTGCCTTCACACTTTCCCAACATCAGGGTCTTTTCCAGGGAGTCTTCTCTTCTCATGAGATGGCCAAAGTATTGGAGCCTCAGCTTCAGGATCTGTCCTTCCAGTGAGCACTCAGGGTTGATTTCCTTCAAAATGGATAGGTTTGTTCTCCTTGCAGTCCAGGGGACTCTCAAGAGTCTCCTCCAGCACCACAATTCAAAAGCATCAATTCTTCGGCGGTCAGCCTTCTTTATGGTCCAGCTCTCACTTCCATACATCGCTACTGGAAAAACCATAGCTTTGGCTATGCGGCCTTTTGTCGGCAAGGTGATGTCTCTGCTTTTTAAGATGCTGTCTAGGTTTCTCATCGCTTTCCTTCCAAGAAGCAGGCGTATTTTAATTTTGTGGCTGCTGTCCCCATCTGCAGTGATCATGGAGCCCAAGAAGGTAAAATCTGTCACTGCCTCCATATCTTCCCCTTCTATTTGCCAGGAGGTGATGGGACCAGTGGCCATGATCTTAGTTTTTTTGATGTTGAGCTTCAGACCATTTTTTGCGCTCTCCTCTTTCACCCTCATTAAGAGGTTCTTTAATTCCTCCTCAGTTTCTGCCATCAGAGTGACATCATCTGCATATCTGAGGTTGTTGATATTTCTTCCGGCAATCTTAATTCTGGCTTGGGATTCATCCAGTCCAGCCTTTGGCATGATGTATTCTGCATATAAGTTAAATAAGCAGGGAAACAATATACAGCCTTGGTGGTACCTATTTATCTACTCGCATTTGCATGCTTTCGAACTGCTAGGTTGGCAGGAGCTGGGACAAGCGACGGGAGCTCACTCCGTCACGTGGATTTGATCTTACGACTGCTGGTCTTCCAACCTTGCAACACAGAGGCTTCTGCAGTTTAACCCGCAGCGCCACCAAGTCCCTTTCCCCTTTTTCTGGGGAAAAACAAGTGTCAAATGGAGAAATGGGAAGATTAGGGCCCTTCAATCTAATAACTTCTCTTTGACATAAAGTACTTCGCATTTACAGGGAGAAAGCCAAATTACTGTCCCAGACAGATACAAACACAAACACACAGAGAGAGAGAAGATAGAAAAGAGAAAGAATGATGAAGGGAAAAAATAGTGATTTACAAGGAACCGATATTCTTCAAAATGGCAGAGTTGCTAACTTGCCTTGGAGTGACATTTTACTGTACATAGAGTGCTCTTTATCAGTAACGTTTTTATGAAATTACCATAGTCTCTCGAGACTGAAGGATGCCTACTACTTTTATGAAATGGAAATCACACAGCACTGTTGTTGTTGTTTTTAATTTAATATTGTTCTTTGGAAGCCATGTGCTCCCAACAGTCCTTAGCGTCAGCTCATAAATAACAAATTTGCCATCGAGGCAATTCTGACTTACAGTGATCCTCTCCAGGTTTTCTTTGTATAAAGTAGCCAGAATCAGTTTACCAGCCCCCTCTTTCGGTGGTGCTCTGGGACTATGTAGCTTGCTCAGGGCCATATGGGTGGTAGGACATGAGCAAGACACACTCCAGATGATCTCAGCTACCCCTTCTCCCAGGAAGCACAGTGGAGTTTCAAACTCCCAGTCAATGGCTCCACAGCCAGATATTCCAACACCATGAACTATAACAGCTCACCTGTTTCGTGCCTGTCTTCATTAGAAAATGACGAGGAGGGCCTCACAAGTATGGCTATTATTCACAGAAAGACTATAACACAACACACACCTTCCCACCCAACGTAATGCATGAGACTAATGTGACAGCACTGGCACTGAATTGGAAGTAATGTAAGAAGTGCCATAAAGTGGGGGGGGGGGGGGGGGGAGAGAGAGAAACAGTGTTGTCTTTAATTGTCTCATAAAAGGGTCGAAGTCCTTTAGCAACAAATCCATTAGGCCTAGCTTTGATCCAATAACAAAGGAATAGCCCCACCTGGAGGTAACAAGTGGGGATACACACAAAATCCAGCTGAAGTAAGACAAGGGAAGTAAAATGGACTTCAGATCTGGAAATCAGAAATAAGCATATTTTTTGCCAGTGAAAGTTATACAGCTTAGTCCTATCTTCAGGATTAAATTCAACATTACTATAAAATTTTGTTGTAGTAGTATGATGTAAAACGGTGAAGTGCAAGCTGCTGACTACGTAAACTATCATTTACTCCCTCTGAAACAGACCTTACCAGCGGTCATGGGAAAATGGATCAAAATTATCCCTAAAGAGTAGTCTACTAAAACCCCTAAATCACACATATTCCTTCTAGGATATGTGTCATCCGTCTTATATTTTGTTTACCTACATCTGATTTTTAACTGCCGAAATGTAGAACTTTACATTTTTATTTGCTGAAATTAAGTTTTATTTTGTTTGGTTTTATTTATATACAGCCGCATTAGTTAACTCACATTACTCTGGACAGTGTGCAAACAAGCAAAGCCCCACAACCACTAATTCCCCTTTAAAACCATCCAGGTTGACAGCCATCACTGTATCCTGTAGTAACCTCAAGTTCGGTCTGAGAATTAAACAAAAAAAGCAATGTGACAATGGTTTTAGGAACTCATTTGGCCTCAGTTCCCTCTAATTCAGGATCTACATATTGTTAGTGGTCAAATCAAGGTCTGCACTGAAAGGATAGAAAACCAAGCAGGATCCACTTGGTCTTCTGCTAATCTCTCCAAATAAATATTGCAGTTGCTCACATGGCATCAGAACAAATTGTTCAAAGATCTTCAGCTCCAAAAGAAAAGAAAAAGAAGCAAAAACAAACACCTTTTCCACAGAGGCTCAGAATATCCCCATCATGCTCTCCAAAAGAAGGTAATTAACCTCCCCAAACAGCCTTCTCCCTGACCAAGCAGTTCTGCAGCCAACAAAGTTGACTGGGAGAAAGATGCTTGCTTATTATTTCTGGTGACTCCATATAAGCAAGTTTCTTTCCATTTCCTTAAGGAGCAATAAATAGTCCCCCAATTTGATGCCCATAGAGAGATGCTAGGAACAGCCTGATTGTGAGCATTAGCTCACATACAAAAGGGAAACAGAGAAGGACTGAAGATGTTTCCCTGAAACTGAACAGGAACCTACATAGGAGCCAATTTCTTGCTTAATCTGTTTTGCCTGTAATTGTTTCCTAATGATGATGTCCTCACTCGGCCTCAGCAAGTTTGGGGAAAGGGCTGGCACAGAGGTTTCCTATCTTCTGTCTACCATTATGCATATTCTATTAAACAGTGCAGCCTACTAATTGCTCAGCATTGTCCACTTTCATTGCAAACTGTTCCCAGAGGTAAAGCAACAGCTGAGAGGCACATTGGGATGCAGTGCATCTGTAGTTTCAAAAATGACAGCAAAGTCTCTCAGATGATGGCCCAGAGATACCCATCTCTCAGAGATGGAAAGAATATTCTCTGCCTCAAAACAAGTTTGTTTGTTTTTTTTTTGGGGGGGGGGGATCACTGAAAATTGCATCTGAGAGTGACATTAGAAAATTAATATGTAATTAATTTGATGGAGCTATTATTTTCCAGTTCTTATGCCTTAACAATACAATGCTAGGGCATAGTCTTGCTAAATTGAGGGTTTCAAAGCTAAGGAAGAACAGACAAACTGTTCTGATAAGCTTCAGAAAGAATCTGGGCAGGAAAAAAAAGAACAACAATAACTGCTTATGTTGGCTTGGCAAAGGACACTGAAAGATGAGCAACGTGATAGAAAGAAAGTTTCCAGCTAGTACTGGGGCAGGAACAGGCAGTTTGGGCAGTTCTTTGGGAGGCATCCTCTAGAACCTAAAAACTATGGCTCCCAAGAAGCACTGCAGTGGCCTCCTTTTTTATACAGAAAGCAAGGCCATAGAGCTTTGGAGATGAGCCCTCTCCAGGTGAGTGAAATGTAAGGGTCTGTGGTCTAGAACTCCCAGAATTCTGCGTAGGGAAGTCTTGCAGGAGTCTGGGAGCTGGAGTCAGAATAATTTTTTTAAAAGGTACATGCCTACTCCCTGCTCCTAGATTAAACTAAGAAACATTCAGATAAACAAATAGGTGTGTGTTTAAAAAAAAAGCAAAAGGTAGCAGGCTAGCCACTAAGATGTAATAAACAGAAATTTGAAACGTTCAAGCTTCCACATCAAGGAAGCTTGAACTATCAAGGCAAAAGCTTGCACATCTTCTGCCAAGATTCAGAAGCTTTACTGATAGAGATAGAAAAGAAGGATTAGTAACAGCTAAAATAGTCCAGCGGTAATGGCAGGTTTGGTTGAAAAATGGCCATAAGAAAACTAGAAGGGATTTCAGCATACTGCTGGTGGTTGCGTTGTTTATACAGAACACTAAATAATGACCCCAAACCCAGTCACTAGCAGTCCAGGACTGGTTTGGGAAACATAACCAGATTTTCTTGCAGTGCAGTTATACAGTGCGCTAACTCACCTTGGCAAGTTTTTAATGCTGAATCATGACACCTAGCCTGCCAAGGAAGAAGAAAGCAAGTGAAATGAACTGAGCTTCTTCCCCATACATTAACTGAAAAACCATCACTTGGTCCCTGACAGAGGTTAATGAGGCTATAGAGACACAGGGCCAAGGGTCAAAGCTTTGCATAGACTATTGGCAACAGTTATCAAAGCACAAGCTGCCTGCAGCACAGAAGAAATCCACCGTCAACTCTTTGGAAGGTAAAAGATGTCAAGGTCATTATTTCTTCCAGTCAGTTCTTCCTTCAGGCAAAGGAAGATTCTGGCGCTGCAGGCTTGATATTATTTTCAAATATCTACGTCCTTCATAGAGTCTGCTACCCCCACATATTCACAAAATCACATTATTGAATTTTAGCAGTAGATCCCACTAATCAGATTACTTTGCTCTTTAGCAGTTTAGACTGTTAAAAAGACACCTTGACAATTTCAACAAAGGGGGTAGGGGTAGGGGTAGGGATCAAGGAAACAGCCACGTAGGAAACATCCACTGTTAAAGATAATGGACCAATGTTGTTCTACGAATAGACACCAAATAAATATTTCCCCACAGGGAGGAGAGGTAAACATGTGTGCTATTCTGTGGAACAGGAAGACTAAAATAATATATATTGTATTTTCCTATAAAATATACCATTCACAGGTAGCACAAAAAGAGTGAGCATTAAATACAGCTGGAAATTCACCACGTTTCCAGACCTTTGACCATTTTGGTCGCCCTCCTCTGGACACGTTCCAGGTTGTCAAAATCCTTCTTGAATTGAGGTGCCCAGAACTGGACACAATACTCCAGGTGAGGTCTGACCAAAGCAGAATAGAGTGGTACTATCACTTCTTTTGATCTAGACACTATATTCCTATAGATGCAACCAAGAATTGCATTGGCTTTCTTGGCAGCCACATCACACTGCTGACTCATGTTCAGTTTGTGGTCTACCAAGACTCCTAGATCCCTTTCATAGGTACTGTTGTCTAGCCAGGTGTCTTCCATCCTACATCTGTGCAGTTCATTTTTTCTGCCTAGGTGTAGGACCTTACATTTCTCCCTGTTGAAATTCATTTTGTTAGTTTTGGCCCAGGACTCTAATCTGTCAAGGTCATTTTGAATTTTAATCCTGTCCTCTGGGGAATTAGCAACCCCTCCCAATTTGGTATCATCTGCAAATTTAATCAGCATACTCTCTATTCCTTCATCCAAGTCATTGATAAAGATGTTGAATAGCACAGGGCCCAGAAAAGAACCCTGAGGCACCCCACTAGTTACCTCTCTCCAGAATGAAGGGAAGCCATTGGTAAGCACCCTTTGGGTTCGGTGTGTCAACCAATTACAAATCCACCGAACAGCACTGTCTAGCCCACATTTTACTAGCTTCCTTGCAAGAATATAATGGGGAACTTTGTCAAAGGCCTTACTGAAATCAAGATATGCTACATCTACAGTGTTCCCTTCATCTATCAAGCCTGTAACTCTATCAAAAAAAAGAGATCAGATTAGTCTGGCATAACTTGTTTTTGTGTGATGACTTTTAGTGATGACAGCATTACTTTCTAAGTAATAACAAACTGTCTGTTTAATGCTCTGCTCTAGAATTTTTCCGGGAATTGATGTCAGGCTGACTGGGCGATAATTATTTGGGTCTTCTTTTTTTTCCTTTTTGAAGATATTTCCCCTCCTCCAGTCTGTGGGGACTTCTCCTGTTCTCCAAGAATTCTCAAACATTATTGCCAATGGTTCTGAAATTACTTCTGCCAGTTCTTTTAATATCCTTGGATGTAATTCATCTGGCCCTGGAGACTTGAATTCATTTAGAGTAGCCAGGTATTCCTGTACTACTTCTCTACCTATTCTGTGCTGCATTTCCTCCACTACATCACCTGCTCTTCGCCCCTCAGGTTGAGCACTATTTTCCTTTTTGGAGAAAACTGAGGCAAAGAAGGTGGTGAGAAGTTCAGCCTTTTCCCTGTCCTCCGTTAGTAGTTGGCCATCTTTTCCACGCAGCGCCCCTATCATTTCCTTGTTTTTCCTTTTGCTGCGGGCATAACTTAAAAAGCCCTTTTTATTGTTTTTAATCTGTCTGGCAAGCCTGAGTTCATTCTGCACTTTTGCTTTTCTTTTTTTTTTAATTTCTTTTTTATTATTATAACTATAACATAAACATAAACATAAAATACACAAACCAAAATACAATTTAACTGTGTTCCCCACCACCATCGGCGGGACCTCTTGCAATAATCTTCTTCTTCCTCCATATTCTTCTTCTTCTTTTATTGTCCTATTCTCCAGAACTGCATTGATTCTTGATTTGGAGCTTTCCCTTTTCCTCTTGTTAAGACATATTCCAAAAATCTGCCCCATATTTCATAAAAATTATTCTTTTTCAACTCTCCTTTCTTAACCTTTAAATTACAAGTTAGTTTATCATTTATAGCTATATTCCATATTTCATTGTACCATTCATCGATTCGAAACTCAGATTTTGATTTCCATTGCCTAGCTATTATCAGTCTAGCTGCTGTTAATAAATTGGTTATCAATTCTTTAGTCATCTTATCACATTCCACATTCTCAAATATTGATAACAAAGCAATCTCAGGATTAAATTCTATATCTTTTTCACATATGTCGTTTAATTCTTTAAAAATTACTTTCCAAAATCTTTGTACTTTTTCACATTCCCACCACATACGAAAGTATGTACCAATTTCCTTCTCACATTTCCAACAGACATGCAGATAACTAGCATTAATTTTATTTAATTTTGTCGGTGTTAAATACCATCTTAGACCCAGTTTAAAAAAAATTTCCCTTATTCTCACTGACATAAATCTTAAAACCCTCATTTTCCACATCTTCCTCCATTCTTCCTCATTTATTCTTTTTCCAAAGTCTTGTTCCCACACTAACTTCAATCCTTCTTTCTCTCTTTCTTCTTCCTCTAAGTCAAGCAGAAATCCATATATTTTACTCACTGTACCCTTTACTGAATCAGTCATCTGAATATCTTCATATGATAATAAAAATTGTTCATACTTTGTGTATTCTCTACCTTTGTTATATTTCTTTACCCATTCATTAGTCCATCTTTCTAATTGTATATAATTCAACCATGAGATATTCTTATTCTGAAGGATTTGTTTCATTTGATCTATCGATCTCATTTTATACAACCAACCACTTTTGCTTTTCTTACCTTCCCCCTACATATACTGGCTATTTGCTTGTATTCCTCTTTGGTGTTTTCCCCATTTTTCCATTTCTTGTACATGTTTTTTTTTAACACTTAGCTCAGTTGAAAGTTCTTTAGTCAACCATTCTGGTTTCTTTAGACATCTCCCGTTTTTCCTTCTTATTGGAACAGTTTTAGATTGTGCCTTTAGTATCTCCCTTTTAAGAAATTCCCATCCATCCTGAACTCCCTTCTCTTTCAGTATCTTTGTCCATGGAATTACAGCCAGTAATTCCCTAGGTTTACTGAAATTGGCCTTCTTAAAGTCTAGAATGCATGTCTGGCTGCACTTGGCTTCCCCTTCCCACTGTATAATAAATTCAAAGACAGCATGGTCACTCCCACCTAAGGATCCCACCACTTCGACCCCATTAACAAGGTCATCCCTGTTGGTTAAGATCAGATCTAAAATAGCTGATCCCCTTGTTGCCTCTTCCACCTTCTGGACCATGAAATTGTCTGCAAGGCAAGTGAGGAATTTGCTGGACCTTATGTTCTTGGCTGAGTTTGACTGCCAACATATATCGGGATAGTTGAAATCTCCCATTACTACTGCATCTCTTCCTTTTGAATGTGTGGCCATCTGCTCCAGGAAGGCATCATCAAACTCCTCGGGCTGGCTTGGGGGTCTGTAGTATACCCCCACAATGACATCCCTCTTGTTTCTCTCCCCCTTAATTCTTACCCAGATGCTCTCAACCTGGCTTCCTGGATTTAAGTCCTGGATCTCTTCACAAGTATAAACATCCTTGACATATAAAGCTGCTCCTCCTCCTTTCTTGCTAGGTCTATTTCTCCGAAATAGTTTATACCCCCCAAATAACTACATTCCAGTCATGAGTTTCATCCCACCAGGTTTCAGTGAAACCTATTATATCATATTTATTTTGCTGTATTAAGAGTTCCAGTTCATCTCAAATCTGATACAAGTATATTTCTGTCTTAGGAACTGATTCAAAAATTTTGCTTTCATTCCTCATCCCTCCTCATTCCCTTTTCCTCTTGTACCACATCTATTAGATTGTGACTATCTAGCTTTTGTAATCTCCCTGCAGCACTTAGAAAAATTTAGGTGCTATGTAAGTGATGAATAAATAATAGTATTCACTTTAAATAATTGTGTACTACTTTCTCATTCTTACTGTAGACAAGAGTAGCAACCTAGCAAATATTCTGGAGCAGGAACACCTAAAACAAATCTAGACCAAAAGAGCCAGAAGTCTGGCTTGTTGGGACAGAAAAACCAGGGCACCAACTGTTGCCATGTTCATATTAAAGTAGAGGATTATTACAAGAAGAGTAAGAATGACAAACACTACTAGAGTTTGGAGCAATTCCTGGCAATCATTTTTGTAGTTAATCACTTCTCATTTTGTTGTCATTTGGCACTGTTCACATCCAGTCCACAACACAAACTACAATCAACATGATTTCCTTTTGCTGCAGTTACATTTTTCCCCATGCTTGAAAGCAAGTAACTAATATCTCTACTCATATTAGTATCAGGTTTCTCAATTACTGGTGCTGCCAGTTGTATTGTTTTTTGTATTGCTTTATTTTTTTCATTTTCTTCTACTTTGCAAGAGCAATCCTTCTCCAACTGCCTTTTTAAATCCCAATTTTAGGAATATTCTGTAGACTTCAATTCTCAGAAGTAGACATTTAACATACATCAGGTTTTAAAAATATAAGTAGCCACATTGGTAGTGGGGCTGATAATAACCAGGATCCCAGAAGGCAGGGAGAGAAAATTAATAGTTCTTCCTCTATGATAGTCTTGACAAAAATGGCACCCAATAAGCTGTTACTTACATTGGAAGGAAAAGTTCAATTGTTGTTAATATTCTATCAAGGCATGTATCAACATCAGAAGCTGATACTTGCTAGCAGGGATGTTGGCAGGTCTTGGGACCCAAGTCCCAGTTCTAAGTTTTGGGGCCTGAGTCCCAAGCCTTGAGTCCAAGTCTCAAGTCACTTGTCCCAGCCGCCTGAGGTTTAATATTTTGGACTGGGACCCAAAGACCCGGGCCTCCCACTGCCACCATCTTCATAGGCAGCAGGCTTGGCTTCCATTCCCAGAGCCAGACTGCTGCCTCTGCCCATGCATGCGCCAGCCATCTGATAGGCCAGCACATGCCCAGAGACAGTGGGCCGGCTCCAGAATGGAACTAGGCTAATGGGGGTGGGTTCATAGGGACTCAATGACATGACTCAGACAAATGGGTCCAAGTTGCGAGTCCCCGCTAAAAACCACGAATCAAGTGCAAGTCAATTCACCAGTATGACAGTAAGTCGGACTTGAATGCGAGTCACCAGGCACAAGTCCCCATGCCTGCTTGCTAAGATCGTAGCAGTGGAAGAGAGATTTAACTACTCACTCTCCATTGATTTGAACCTGATAATTACAACTCACACACACACACAACAGTGGCTATTTGCATTTTTAAAAACATCCTTATTACATGCAAAGACACATCCAAGAATATCCTCTAAAACCAGTCCACTCTGTAAGCTGTCCTCCAGTTTTTTCCTACCCTCACTGGTATGACCATTAGCTGCCCCAAACTTTTGGTTATTCTTCTGGCTACTTCCTGTCTAGCCAAGGATGGTAATTATTCAGCCTTAAAACTGATCCATGTCAAGGCTAGAATCTGGCCTTAAACCAGGAACAAGGAACATAAGACCTAAGAATTGCAGTTTTTCCAAACCCTGCTCAAATCTAATTATTTAATCTACAGTATACTCTGTTGTTGCCCCTTTACCTGTGACTTCACATAATCATACTCTTCTGTCCCATGTGGAATGCTCCGAAGAGAAGTGAGGTAATCAAAGGTAATGAGTGCTGTCTACAAAGGAAGCCAGAGACAAAATTGTAAACAACACAATATCTTTCCTAGTTGTTCTTGCTTTAAAAAAAAGAAGATTTCATAGCATTTGACCCTCAACCTGGAAGCACAGATGTCTTCTGAACGTGTTGTGCTCTGTTGTGCTTCTGGCTATCTAGTAATTCATTCTCTTTCCAGCAAGCTATTAGAGCACCCAAAACCACATACTCACCTTTCTACTAAAGACCTTGGGAGTGTGATTTTGTTCAGTACCAGTTACAAACTCAGATTTAGCTCTAAAAATACAGTCAACGAAGCTTATATAAAACCAAATAGGAATGTGAAACCAAATCTTCCCAAGTAAAGAGCCAGATACTGTAATATAGCATTTCAGAGAAGTAGATATCTTTTTTTACTTCCTCAGTTGCCTATTTCAAACGAGTACAATTTTAACCATGAAGATAAACCAGGGGATTTACCAAATGTCTCAGAAGAATTCTTTTTCAAAGCTAGGAAGAAATTTCAGAAGTAACAATGGCCTGTTCCAGCCTTTCTGATGTCTACAGAGAGAGGCATGTGAGCCTGAGGTCTTCAGGGAAAGCAACCTAAATGTGACTTTATCTATGTCTTTGGCTTCTCTCTTACTCACCTCACAACTGCATCATAATCCACTATAGTGACATACCCAGTGACTGCATGTCAGTGCCTTTATATAGACATGGCTTGGATACCAAGACAATTCTAGCACACATATATATAATAAAGCACAGATCCAAATGGTATTGGGAGCAAAATGTATTTTCTAGCCTTGTTTCCCCTTACTAGATAACTTCACTGTTTTGTTCCTGGAGGTTTGCACAGTCCTCTAATTGTGCCTGTTATATACTGACACGTAGCTTCTCCTCTATGGTTTTTTTTTCAAGGTATGTGAGATATTCACCATATACCACTGGAGTGGTTTACCACTACCATCCTCGGTGAGTTTCTAAGCAGAGATTTGAACCCAAGTCTCCTGAGTTCTAATTTATACCCTTGTTGCTACATCACACCAGCTCTCAAAGGGATAATTTTTACCTTATTTCCTGACACAGATTCTGTGCCTTAATCAGCTTTGTAATGAGAATGCAAAAGGTTTCCCTTTTCTGCTACAAAAATATAATACAATGGAAAATGGTACCTCTTGACAATGATTCTCCTATTTTCATTAAATATTGAAAGAGAGGAGATCTGAAACATAGATTTCTAATGACAAAGATCCACGGTAAACTGAACAGTCTTAAATCAGAGCTACTGCATGTTCGCAAAGAGAGCCAGTATGGTGTAGTCAATACAGTGATGGGCTAGGACTCAGGAGACCTGTGTTCGAATCCCCACGCAGCTGTGGAAACTCATTGGGGGATGGCAATGATAAAACCACTCCTTAAATATCTCGCATACCTTGAAATCTCTGTTAAGGTTGCTATAAGTCAGATGCAACTTAACAACACATAACATGCATGTATGTTAGTGAAAGGGCCCTATAGAACCTCACTTTCTTAAATAAGTAAATGTATCTTAACCCTAACTGGAAAGCCACCCAATGCCTTCTTTTGTATAAACTTACTGTGGCAACCGTTCTGCTGACCCGTATAACTCCAAAGTCGTTGGGATCCAGGAGCTTGTTGTTGTACAGGTAGAACCCAGCAGTGGCGGCAGCTGCTACTGTGCCAAATGATGCAAGTTTTAAAGCCCTTCTGGCCATGGCAGCCAACACTGCAGAGAAATAAAGCGGGAGTCATTACCAGATAAGGATATTTAGATGGGGGCATGATTCTGAAACAAGTTGGTAGAACGTTCCACATGATGGGATAGTTTTTTTAAAAAGTCAAAATGGGCATGGCTCACTTGGAGCACAAGAAGGAACAATTCTCTTTCCCAGACAACCAGAATGCACAAGACTGTGACACCAGAGCTTGGAAATTTTTCCTTTTTTGGACTGTAACATCCAGAACAATCAAAAAAGTTACTTTCTCAAACTCCGTATGGCACAAGATTTCATACAGCATAGGGCACAGAAAAGGGATGGAGTATCTTCTAACTGTCAGATGTTTTGGAACTGGCTTTCAACTCCCATCAGCCTGAGCCACCATGGTCAATGCTAAGGGAATGTGGGAACTGTAGTCCAAACATAAGCAAGGCCAAAGGTTCCCCACTGCTGGCATAGACTCAGATCAACTCACCTTTCCTGTGCTGCACTACTGCTTGTCCATGGCTGAGTAGATTAAAAAGCAGAAATTACTTGGGGATTGAAGGAGATGCCATAATAATGTGCTGTTATGTTCACTACACTGATGCTTTCTTGTGTGAAATTAGACATTAACTCACCAGAAACTTGTTACCAAACCTTAATTTTCTGAAATAACAGGCATGAAAGGATAAAACAGAGGACTATAAGGGAGAACTGGCAGGAAAGTCGGGGAACTATATCTGCTTTCCTGCAAATACCCCTAAACCATTTAATTTTCATCTGGCTTTGAAGCCCAGTTCAAGGATGGAATGTGCCCCAACCACACTGTATTTGAGCATTATAAGAGCATTTGAGCATTATGAGATAGTTTGCATTATAACGTCTGGTTCAGATCTGTAATATGGCACAAGCTCTGCCAGCCAAAGGGTCCAGTTGAAATCCCCACATCACCAGTTAGAAGGATCTCAGACAGCAGAGGTAGAAAATAACCTCTGCTTAGGACCTTGGAGAACCATTCCAGAGTAGAGCAGGTGGCACTGGGCTAGATGGACAATGCTCTGGGGTTTGGGGTGTGACTACATATGCACCACAAAGGGAGGACACAAAAGGACAGATTTCCATAAATCTACACATGCCAACTTACATGCATAGATAAAAATACAGAAATATTTACTACAATGTAAATAAAAACACACCTTGCTATCAAAAATAATGTAGTGACCAGGTAAACAGTGTCCCTGTCTGCTCTGTGGTCACATCCATATCAATGAATGCAGTACTCTTATCTGCTGCACTGATAACACAGTCAAGTGGGGCCCGCCAGTGCAGAGTCTTGTAATTCCAGGAGAACCAGGAGGAGTTTGTTAAGTCAAGGGCACTTTATCCTTTGTGTTTACGAACAGTTTGCAGCCAGGATATCTGAAAGATAGTTCCTCTCATAGAAGTCAGTTCAGAATCTGCAGTCTTCAGCTAAGACCCTGTTGTGTGTCCCACGATCCAGAGGGTCTAGGCAGGTAAACACATAGGGCAGCGATGGCAAACCTATGGCATGCGTGCCACAGCTGGCACGCGGAGCCCTTTCTGCCAGCACGCGAGCCATAAGTCGCCAGACCGCTACTCTCTCCCCCCCCCCCCCCCCGTACAGCCAAACCTGAGAAGGAGGCTGCAGCCCTGGCGCTTCGGCAGGCGGATCTGGAGCAGCTGGTGCTGGCAGCGGATCCGGAGTGGGGGTCTTGAGGCACTTCCGTGCCGGGATTCCCCCTTCCGCCGCCACGTCCGGTTCCGCCGCCGCCACTTCCAGTTCCACCGCCGCGGCACACTGCCCGCTGTTTGTTTGTTTGTTTTTCCAGTTTGGGCACTCGAGCCCAAAAAGATTCGCCACCACTGACATAGGGATTTCTTGATAGCAGCGCCTTCATTTCGGAACTCCTTCCAAAGGTGGTCAAAACAGTATTCTTGGCCTTTCGTTTTAAAAACTAGACTTTAAAATTGTTTTAATCTGTTTTTTAAGAATTTTTAAAAATACATTTGATTGTATATCACTTTGGGAGGCCCCATTGGGGATGTTAGGCTGCCCTTTAAGGATCTTCTTTTTCTTTTCTTTTTTCTTTTTGTAAAACTCCTACTTTACAAAGAAACAACTCTGTGATTATTTACAGCCATGCAGCTGAGAAGGAGCATTGAAAATTAGCCTCTAAAGAAAAATGTCTGACAAACCACTTCCGACATTAAAAGAGGAAAAATGGAAGCCAACCCCAGATTTCCTGCTCACAAATCTCTCCCTCAGCCCAAAGTCAACGCTGAAGGTGGGTGGAAAGGTTACAAAACAAAATATTGAGAGGGAAACAGAATAATTACAATGTATTTGGGAGTCTATTGTATGTAGTATGAGTGAACCTGATACTGCAGAGCCAATATAATGCCATGGTAGAGACTGGCTTTGAGGCCTTCAGCACTATACAAATGAAATAAAGTTGCTTAGGATGATTATAGGATGCTCTCCCATGTAAGTTCTGTGTTCAGATTAGAGGACGGATTCTAAACTATATTCTACTTCAATGTGAGCAGCTTGAAGATTTCCCAATATCAAATAACTATGTGTTACAAATATGTAAATGATAAATGAACTATATTTCACTTTGGTATTATTTTTATTTCTAGCACTTTCCTTTTTCTAACTATTGAGTAACTGACTGACGTACACAGAAAACTAGTTTGGATGCATTGTTTCTGAAGTCAAAACATGATGACATCCAGTTTCTGGTAGGAGAAAAAGAGGAAGGGGAGGAGGAGGAGGAAAAAGAATAAGATCATTTGCTGAGGGCTAGATCTTTTAAACCTTCTTTTAAAAGAAGTCTGTCTTATTCTCCCCTCTCTTTTCCATGTTTTGCCTTTTAATATTCTTTAAGAACTTGTGCCTGAAAAGTTCCATCTGTTCTCATACTTTATTCCCAACTAAAGCCATATTGTGAAATTTTGTGTCATCCCTACAATTACAATCTCTACTAATTGCAACACCTAACACGGAATGGCAACTTCAGTGGAGAACCAGAGTGGCAGCTGAGCTTTTAAGCAACACAGACACCTGTTTTTAGTGCTAATTTCTCTTTGTAATAAAACTGGAGTTATTAAAATATAAGGTAAAAAAGAACCGTTAGAATAAATTGCTTTGGAAATTTTCCGTAAGGCACTGGTGTACCTCTAGCATATAGATGAGCTGCTACGACATCCCTAGGGGGAATCTTAAATGCCCCATCAGCTACACAATATGCTTTTAACACCCTTTACTGTCAATGCCAAAAATCCTACTGAATTTGATGGAGTTTCCTGTCAGTAAAGATTCTAGTATCACAGGGCCAGTATAGTGCCTCTGCATTATGAAAAGCTTTGGGGTCACTGGCTTTTTCACACTAGAACAGTTTTCAAGCTTGACAGTCTTCCAGCATGTTTTCTACAGTTTTGCGTTTACTATGCTATGTAACACCATCAGCAAAATAGTAACACCTCCTGAAAACAGGGACACTGTTATTAGAATTCGACTAGTTCCTATAATTGCAGCAAAGATACTGCAATTAATAGTGATGATTCTGGAACTTATCCACCCCTTTGGTTGTGTAATTGTAGAGGACAGAAATAACCAAGATCCTGCTTGATCAGAAACAAAAATGTCTTATTATATATTTTAAATTGGACATAAGCATAGGTTGGACTTGATGGCCTTGTAGGCCCCTTCCAACTTCACTTTTCTATGATTCTATGATTCTATAGCCATGCTGGATCATACCAAACCCCCACCTAGGCAAGCCTTTTGTTCCTACAGTGGCCAACCAATTGTCTGTGAGGAGTTCACTATTATTGTTGTTATTTGTTTTATTTATCGGCTGCCTTTCTCCCAACAAGGGGACCCAAGGCAGCTCACAATCAAGGTTCCCTCTAAGCTCGGTGCGCATGCACACAACCACCTCCCTCTGCGCAGCTCTCTTCTTCCTCCGCGCATCAATCACATTTGGTTCCGGTTGTGACAGAACCCTGCGCATAAGGGGGGTGGAGGCATGCATGTGCGCAGGGCTTAAGTTGTGTGAGAGAGAGGCGGAGCCCTGCCCAGCGGGGCTGAAAATTAGAGGGTACATTGCTCACAGTATTAAAAGGATGTGAATATAATAGCCTCCTCCTGAGGCAGTGAGAGGCATATGAAAAAACAAAGCAAGCAAACAAAAACATTCAGATACTGGTAACACATGCTTTCCATATACACATTTTAACTAACATGGTTCAGCCTTACTTCAGTGACAATCCAGCTTACAGGTATGGGAAAGCTATGGTTTTCATTCCGTCTAAAGCAGGGATGGGGAAACGTATGGCCCTTCAAACGTTGCCGAACTGCAGTGCCCATTATCCCTCACCATTGACTATTTGGTCAAGGCTGATGAGAGTTACAGTCCAAAAACATCCAGAGGGCCTCATACTCCGCATCCAGTTTGCACCATATGAAACATATGATCAAGCGTCCAGGCCATACATTCATACGTTCATTGACAGGATTCAACCTATCCCACCACCCAGTTGAGTCTAGCTGTATGATACCTATAACTGAGGTCAACATTCTTATTCCCAAAAAACACATGGGCACCATGAAACTCTGACGTGTAGAGACAACAGTTATTATGGGCAGCTGTACAGCTGAACAGGCCCAATTTTCCAGGAACCACCAAATCACTTTTGGTGTAAATTCATTTCTCATGAGAAAAATATAAACATTAAGTTCCTCCTGTCAGCTGGAGGCCTGTGTTTCTAATCTTTGCACTATTAGGGAGCAGCCCGGGTAGGTGGGGCTCGTCAGCCTTGGAAGGCAGCCCATCTAGGAAAAGGAAAACTCCGATTTCAAACCTCCACTGCCTTGTGGCTATATCCACTGATGGAAAAGGCTTCAGGAGTTAACCTCAAGGCAAAATCCGGAGCCGGAGTCCCGGAGGCAATTCATGCCGTTCTGGCAACTCCTGCGACGTCGCTGGAACCAGTTGTATTGGCTCTTGCATTTCCATTGGACTATTTCAGCGACATGGAGAGGGGGGATTTGCTGCTTGGGTAACAGCCTATCCTCCATATTATTTTTCCCAGGCTTCGTGCTCTGGAGAGGACACTCCAGCTTCGCATACAGCGTCGAAATAACACGGGAAGTAGCAGTTACCGGTTATAAGTCTTTGCTCGATTGGCGTAGAGAATGACGCCAGGGGCTACTTCTGACGGTGGGAGAGGGCATTGCACCTCACTAGGTAGCTACCACCCGCCTTAAGCTGGGCAGTCCCCAGCCAGTAAGGTGCTGCCTCGCCACGGTCTGTTAACCTCATGGGGTGCGTGAGGTTTAGGGTGAAAGCCGACAAGCAGATCGATAACCCTGCACCATGCAACAATCATAAGAAAACTTCTGCCCTAAAGTTGGGCACCTGGAATGTTTGGACAATGACCCCTGGCTTTTCTGACGACCTGCAGGAAATAAACGACGTGCGCAAGACAGCTGTCATCGACATGGAACTGAGTAGGCTGCAGATGGACATTGTTGCCCTGCAAGAGACGAGATTGCCAGACATGGGATCTGTAAAAGAAAAAAAATTCTCATTCTTCTGGCAGGGAAAACCATTGAATGAGACCAGGGAATATGGTGTTGGCTTTGCGGTCAGAAATACTCTGCTGAGATCCATTGTTCCACCTACTGTGGGGAGTGAAAGAATCCTGTCTCTGCAGCTCCACTCATCAGCGGGACCGGTCACCCTTATTAGTGCATATGCACCAACACTGTCGTCTACAACAGAAGTCAAAGACAAATTCTACGACGATTTGGCAGCTACTATCAAAAAAATTCCCGAGAGAGAGACGCTGTTCATTCTCGGAGACTTTAACGCTAGAGTTGGTGCTGATCACAATTCCTGGCCCACTTGTCTAGGCCGTTTCAGCATTGGGAAGATGAACGAAAATGGCCAACGCTTGCTGGAGTTTTGCTGTTACTATGGTCTTTGTGTCAGCAACACGTTCTTTAATATGAAGCTTCGACACAGAGTTTCCTGGAGACATCCAAGATCGAAGCATTGGCATCAGCTCGATTTGATCCTCACTAGACGCCCTAGCCTTCCTAGTATTAGCATCACACGCAGTTATCAGGGTGCTGACTGCGACACTGATCACTCCTTGGTGTGTAGTAGAGTAAAACTGCAAAGAGATTGTATCACACGAAAAAGGAAGGAAGACCACGTATTGACATCAGCAAGACTCGCGATCAAAGAAAAGTGGAGGAATTTGCCCAAGCGCTTGAGGAAACCCTTCCAGGTCCAGCTGATGCAAATGCACCTGAACGATGGGAACATTTCAAGAACGCTGTTTATAACACCACCTTGTCCACATTTAGCAAGAAGACCAAAAAGACGGCAGACTGGTTCGAAGCCCATTCGGAGGAGTTGATGCCAGCCATCGAGGAAAAGAGGAGAGCTCTAGCAGCATACAAAGCCTGTCCTAGTGAGTACAACTTGCAGGCTCTTCGAGTTGCTCATAGCAAAGTCCAACAGGCTGCCAGGAGATGTTCTAACGATTATTGGCTTCAGCTCTGCTCTCAGATACAGATAGCAGCAGACACAGGTAACATCAAGGGAATGTATGATGGTATCAAGCAGGCTTTAGGTCCAATACAGAAGAAATCTGCTCCTTTGAAGTCTGCTACAGGCGTAATCATCCAGGACCAAGCACAGCAGATGGAACGCTGGGTGCAGCACTACTCTGAGCTATATTCCAGAGAGAATGTAGTAACTGAAGAGGCATTGAATAACATCGAGTGCCTGCCTGTCTTGGAAGAGTTGGACAGCGAACCAACTTTAGCTGAAATAAAAACGGCCTTAGATTCCCTCGTCTCCGGCAAGGCACCTGGGAAGGATAACATCCCTGGGTTTTTTTGTTTTTTGTTTTCCTTTTTTTGATTATAATATACAAACTTAAAAACATTAACAATCTAACATATAATTAACGAGACAAAAAGACAAAAAGAAAAACTACCAGCTAAACATCCTTCCTTCCCCCATGGATCAGATATTTCACTGACGTCTGGACCTCGAATTTCTTCAAGAGGATTCCGGTGAGCACTGAGTTCGCTATATACTAAGTTTCACCCTAAGCTCCTGTCTTTTTCTGGGCCCAATTATGTATCAGCTTCCAACTTTGCTTTACAAAGTATCTTGGTTGATCCCGTAGTGCCTCTGAGAGCATGTCCAGTTCTGCAATGTCCAGTAGCTTCTTTAATAGCTCATCCATCGTTGGTGTCTCTTCGTTCTTCCATTTTTGGGCCCAGAGTAACCTAGCTGCTGTGAATATATACAGTAGACTATATTTTATTTTCTTGTCAATAATTTCTGGCATTATATTCAATAATAACATTTCAGGTTTAAAATTTAATTTTTGTTGAACAATTTCTTTTGCCATTTCCCAAGCCTGTATCCAAAATTTTTTTGCTTTTTCGCATGACCACCACATATGATAGTAAGTCCCTGGATTTTTTCTACACTTCCAACAAACATTGCTGTTACCTTCTGACATTTTTGCCAATCTTACTGGGGTAAAATGCCATCTATGAAACATTTTAAGGATATTTTCCCTAAGATTCACCGGTTTAATCATTTTATGATTCTCTTTCCACATCTTTGTCCATTCATCAATATCAATATTGTGCCCAAAATTTTGTGCCCATTTTACCATCGTCTCCTTCACCTTCTCATCCTCCAAGTCATATTCCAATAAGTATGTATACATTTTTTTGATTATTTTCTCATTAGTGTAGATCCATAATTCATCCACCTGGACTTTCCCCTAAAAAAAGCCCGTAATTTTATCCTTTTTATATCTCGATTCTAATTTCAGCATTGACCACCAATCTGTAGCTAGACCCAGTTTCTCTAGATCTTGTTTGTCTTTTATATTCTGATCTTTAGTTAATAAATCTTTATATGTGAGTAACGCTCCCTTCTGATTCAATACAGTGGTGCCTCGCTAGACGATGTTAATCCGTTCCACGAGGATCGCTGTCTAGCGAAAACATCGTCTAGCGAAGCACGTTTTCCCATTGGAATGCATTGAAATCGCTTCAATGCGTTCCAAGGGAAAACGCAGTCGTCTTGCGAAATTTCCCATAGGGAAACCTCGTCTAGCGAGTGAGGGTCCCCATAGGAATGCACTGACAGCTGCACTGACAGCTTTTGACCACTAGTCGGCGCACTCCTATGGGGAAACCTCATCGTCTAGCGAAATTCCCCATAGGGAAACATCGTTTTGCGAAGCGCAGTAGCGCTCGCAAAAAGGCATCGTCTAGCGATTTCCTCGTCCTGCGAGGCAATCGTCTAGCGAGGCACCACTGTACTTTCAAAGTGAATGCTTCTATTGGAGCTACCCATATTGGAATTTTCTTGTAAGTTTGTGTTTGAAATTTTTGCCATACTAAGCATAACGCCTTCCTCAGAATATGTTCTGCAAAATGTAATTGTTCTTTGTATTTCCCATACCACACATATGCATGCCAACTCATTTTTAGATCATGACCCTCCAATTTCAATAATCTTTGATTTTCTAATGTTATCCATTCTTTTATCCAGACCATAGGACATGCTTTATAATATAATAGCCAATTCAGTAGTCCTGAACACCCTCTTTCTTTTAAATCTTGCAATATTCTAAGTTTTATTCTTGGTTTCTTGGCCTTCCATACAAATTTCGAACATATATGTGCCAAATGAAACGCAACAAAATTTTTATCAGCAATTGAAGGGGAAATCATTAATGGCCTCGGAGAACTGTATTTCTTCTCCTTCTTTAGAGATTTCCACCATTAATAATCTTCCATCTGCTGATGCATATACCAATTTCGGTTCTAGCTCCCTTTTTATGTACATTGCTACTCCTTTCTTCTTTTGTTGATTTGAGGCTATAAAGGTCTTACCCAATTTTGGATTTTCTAACAGTTTTTTGTCCGTTTCCTTAATGTGAATCTCTTGAATGGATATAATTTCTATCTTGGCTTTAAAAAGTTTATTAAAAATTTTCCTTCTTTTCTAGGGCGAATTCATCCCTTTGACATTCACTGATAGTAATTTAATTTGTTTAGACATCTACATGGCTTTTACTACCAGTTTTATCTCTCGCTTCTTTGCCTCTGGTTCTTCTCGGTAAAGGTGGAGTTCTTGGTTTTTTGCCTTCTTTCTTCTTTTTGTTCTTGTTGTTCTTCTTGTTCTTCTTCTGATTCCTCACTGGAGAACTGTAGATCTTCTTCTGTCAGCTTCAGTTTGTTTCATTTCTTTCATGAAATTCCTAGCCTTCATTTTGCTGTTCAGATTATATCTTCTTGTCTCCCAGTTCAGAAATACTCCTTCAGGTGTTTGCCATGTGAACAGAATTTTTCTATCTATTAATATTAGTAAGGAAATAATATTCTTGTCTCTTTTTTTTTGCATGCTCCAAGGCACCTGTTTCAAAACATTAATCTTAGTCCCTCTGATTGTCAAATCCTTTTCTCTGTTGACTTTCAATATTTTCTCCTTCACTGATCTTAAGAATTTTATGTGAATCTCCTTTGGTAGCTTATTCCGTCTCGTGAAAGCATTCCCCACATGATAAATTCTCTCTATTGATTGTTCCAGCTCTGATTGATCTATCCCTGTTTGCGTGGCCAATTCTTCTGAAATCAATTTCAATAAATCTTCTTGTTCCTCTTGTCCCTGTTGTTCCACATTTTGAATTCTAAGAAAATATGAGGCTTTGTCCATCTCCAAGGTTAGAAGACGTTGTTGATCCTTATCTTTTTCTTCTTTAATATTTTGTATTTCTTGTTCCGCTTTTGTTAATCTTTGTTCAACTTTCTCAACTGCCTGTGCAGTGAGCAACTGCCTGAGCTCTAAGATCTGTTCTTAATTCTTGCATCTGCTCTGAGATTTGTCTGATGATGTTGGTTTGCATATCCTGCATTGCATTTTTAAAAGGATCTTGACTCATAAGTTTAGTCACTTCTGATCCCTGCTCTGGGGATTCATCCTTTTTTTATCTAGTGGCCATAATTCTTCTTTTATCAGTTTATGATAAGGGAAAGAAACAATTATATTATCTCTGCTTTCCACTAAATTTCCCTTCTACCAAACGTTTTCCCTTTAAAAATAATTATCGCATCTCATATATATCCGCTTAATAAAGCTCCTCAATTTGCTTATATGTGTCTAAAATAAAAAGTTCAATTACTCTCTCATCTTAAATTATTCATCAGAGAACAGTAGCACATTCAAAATTAAAAGCACAATCACTGTTTGTCCCAAGTTACACTAGAGGTCCTCAGCGCGCCAAAGGACCAGACTAAACGCTGCTTTGTCCCATCTTGGCCACCAGAGTGCAGCAAAGCATCCAAAGATTGAAACCTGTTAGGAAAAAAGAAACCAGTTTCTTCGTGTCTGGGAGAGCTGGCGATAAATGCCCAAGGCTCTCTCCAGCACCTTTAAAGATATTCCAAATGGGATATAAAAGTATAATGTCTTGTAGGGAGAGTCTAAGGGATGAACTACCTCCAGTTCTTTATGCCTGATTAAAACAGTCAAAAACTTCCATGTATTCTCTTTCTCCTGGCAGACTTGGAGATGAGCAGGATTGAAAGTGAAAGTCCTGTTTAAAACTAAGCCTATTTGTTATTGTACTTATTGTTTTGGCTACGTATAATAGTTCAAGTTTCCTTCTTTCTAGTTGTAAAATTCCAGGCGGCCAGGGAGTTTAAGCGCTGTATTTAAAATGTGTTTTTTTTCCTCCTCTCAAGCTGGGCAGCGGGGGTTGGGGGTGGCTAATGCTGAGAAGCTTTAAAAGTTTAGCGGATAGCAAATAGACCACCCCTCCTTTCCCCTCCTCTGTTGAAATCCTCCAGAGAGCGCGTTGCAGCCCCCTCCTCTTGAGAACTCTCGATCCCCCACAACACAGGGGGTGTTCTCCCACACCTCCCTGCCCTCAAATTTCTTTGAAGGGGTCTTGATCCGCCGTATACAGCGAGTCTTCCCCGGAGCCCCAAGGAGACCTGCTGCTTCACTGCTCGCTCATCCCTGTTGAAGTGCTGAGGTGCTGTAAAGAGATCATCACCACCGAGCTGTATGAAATCTTTTGTCTTTGCTGGAAGGAAGGTGGAGTACCACAGGACATGAAGGATGCAAACATCGTCACATTGTATAAGAACAAAGGATACAGGGGCGACTGCAATAACTACCGTGGCATCTCTCTTCTCAGCGTTGTAGGGAAGCTGTTTGCCCGTGTTGTGCTGAAGAGGCTCCAGGTGCTCGCAGACAGAGTCTATCCAGAATCACAGTGTGGATTTCGAGCTAATAGATCCACCACTGACATGGTATTCTCCCTCAGACAATTGCAGGAGAAATGTAGGGAACAACGACAGCCGCTCTTTGTGGCCTTCATCGATCTTACAAAGGCCTTTGATTTGGTTAGCAGGGACGGCCTTTTTAAAATACTTCCCAAGATTGGATGTCCACCTTGACTCCTTAACATCATCAGGTCCTTTCATAAGGAAATGAAGGGCACTGTAGTTTTTGATGGCTCAACATCAGATCCCTTTGACATCCGAAGTGGAGTGAAACAGGGCTGTGTCCTCGCGCCGACCCTGTTTGGGATCTTTTTTCTTGTCACGCTGAAGCACGCCTTTGGAACTGCAACAGAAGGTGTCTATCTGTGGACTAGATCAGATGGAAAGCTCTTTAATCTCTCTAGATTGAGAGCGAAGACCAAAGTCCAGCTGAAATGCATGCAGGACTTCCTGTTCGCCGATGACGCAGCTGTTGTTGCCCATTCTGCTGAAGACCTCCAACAACTCATGAATCGTTTTAGCAAGGCCTGCCAAGACTTTGGATTAACAATCAGCCTGAAGAAAACACAAGTCATGGGCCAGGGCGTGGACTCACCTCCCTCTATTACCATCTCCACACAAGAATTGGAGGTTGTTCATGACTTTGTGTACCTTGGCTCAATGATCTCTGACACTCTCTCTCTCTCTAGATGTCGAGCTGGATAAACGCATTGGCAAAGCAGCTACCATGTTCTCTAGACTCACAAAGAGAGTATGGCTTAATAAGAAGCTGACGGCATATACCAAGATCCAGGTCTATAGAGCCTGTGTCCCGAGTACACTCCTGTAGCAGGAGAGGAAGCTGAACACGTTCCATATGCGTTGTCTCCGACACATTTTTGGTATCACCTGGCAGGACAAAGTTCCAAATAGAGTAGTCCTAGAACGAGCTGGAATTTTTAGCATGTATACATTACTGAAACAGTGACGTCTACGTGGGCTCGGGCATGTCGTGACAATGGCTGATGGTCGGATTCCAAAAGATCTCCTGTATGGAGAATTAGTGCAGGGAAAGCGCCTCAGAGGGAGACCACAGCTGCGATACAAGGATACCTGCAAGCGGGATCTGAAGGCCTTAGGAATGGACCTCAACAGATGGGAAACCTTGACATCTGAGCATTCAGCCTGGAGGCAGGCGATGCTTCATGGCCTCTCCCATTTTGAAGAGACACTTGTCCAGCAGGCCGAGGCAAAGAAGCAGTCCCAAAACCAGCAAAATCAGGGAGCTGGACAGGGGACAGATTGTATTTGTCTTCAGTGTGGAAGGGATTGTCACTCTCGAATTGGCCTTCTCAGCCACACTAGACGCTGTTCCAAGTCCTCTATTCAGAGCACGTTACCATAGTCTCTCAAGACTGAAGGATGCCTAATCTAAAGTTCCTCCTGAAGAAAAAAAAGTCTCTATTTTTTGTTAGACTTGCTTTCAAATTAAAAAGGCAACAGTGTTTGGAGTGCTCTGAAGTAGTGGACTCTAATCCATGAAAGTTCATGTTATGAACACACAAATTTTATAGAAGTCTGCTAATAACATCACACCCCAACTGCCTACATCCTGCCTTTACAGGAACATATCACAGTGAACCACATGGGGGAAAGCCCATTTGAATCATTCCGGCTTGAAAAAGTAGAAGCCCCCAAGCAAGAGTGAAAAAACTGCTTTGGGAGCAAAAAGAGCTGGACTAGTTTGAATCAGGCTTTGTGTCATGTGGTCAGTAAAAAATACTTCAAATTCACCCATTTTTGTAAGTAGAATAAATCCCATGGTATTTAACCATGCATTTGTAGTGTTGTTGTTTAGTCGTTAAGTCGTGTCCGACTCTTCGTGACCCCATGGACCAGAGCGCGCCAGGCCCTCCTATCTTCCACTGCCTCCCGGAGTTGGGTCAAATTCATGTTGGTAGTTTCGATGACATGATTTGTAGTGTTACTTGGGAGTAAACCTCACTGAAGGGCAGCCAGTCTGGTGCAGTGGCTAGAATATTGGACAAGGGCTCAGGAGACCAGGGTTCGATTCTCTGGCTCTGCCATGGAAACTCATGGCAGGGTGGAACTGAGAAAACCACTTCGGGTAACTGCAAGTCAGTTCTGACTTCATGGCATTTTGTTTTTAAACCTCACTGAATTCAGTACAACCTATTTTAGGTAGACACAATTAGATTGGGTGATGAATTGGTTGTCTTTACATTGCCACAAAACATTTGAGTTTTGTGTTATTCAAGAGTGCTCAGGCAAGTACTCACTGAGTTCATTTCAGCTTTCCACCATTTCCAAAACCATTGTGTCTAAGATTATCTTTGTGGGTTAATGATACATTCAATAGGTTTTAAATCCATGACACATGAAATCATGTCCAAATAAATATTTAGGGGGGGGGGAGATTCCACCCTCTCAGTGCCTTGAGCATTTAATCTAAGCGTGTCAGTATTTTAGGACTGTTCTGGGCAAAGCATAAGTGGCCCCAAAAGGATACTTTTGTCGGTCACGAACCTGCCTCCAAGGAAAGCACTGTGATCTTGCTACCATCTAAAGTGGACAAAATAAAATTATTTCTGTGAACATGAGGAACACGAAAACTAATTTACAAGGGAAATTTCAGGTGCTCTTGTGTGTGGAATTGCGGCAGGGAGTTATCTGAACTTCAAAAAAGAATGAATGAACGATCTGTAGGAAAAATGGAGGCGGTGACTCTGTCACACTGCGGTACTTAAAACGACACAGGGATCAAGGGGATTGGGTTCCTCTGAGGAAGCCAGAGTGGACAGAAGATGCCGATTGGGTGCCTGAGGAATCCACACAGAGTGATCTTTAACGGAGCGGAGCCCACAAATGGGCCGGCTGGAGGGAATTACGTAAAGTGCGTCGTACAGTGGAGACGTTATATAAGAAGGAAAGGGCGGAAGAGAGGTCCCTGAATTATTCGTGTCGCTGAAATGAGGAAATGTGTGACGGAGGGTTCGAATCCGTTCCACGCCGGCTTTTTAGAATTCCCCCGTCCCCCCCCCTCCCTGTTCGTTACTCTGCGCGTTCCAAATCCCACACGTTCTTTTTTCCTCTCTGCTCTGCCACGAGTCCAAAGGCCGCCTTCTCCCCTCCCTTCCCTCCGTCTAGCCGCAATGCATAGGGATAGCGCGCCCTCCACACTTACCGGCTTCCCTGGGCGAAATCAAAAGTTTTGCCCCCGTTCTTCTCACGTAGTACAGCCTTTCCCGCAAAGGATGCTGGGGCTTGTAGTTTTTTTCTTGACAACGGGGTCTTAAGATCTGCAGGGGGCACGTGTTCTGAAGAACTACAAGCTGGAGCTGTGGGCAATCTTACAGAAAGGGCAGAGGAGGCTACACTTGTAACATCATGTACTGTGATGCCGAAACCGTCACCAGTATGTCACCTCTGTGTCTTTCGGCTTTTAAGATGTACACGCCTCAACAAATGAGCAGGTCTTGTGACGCTTAACTATGAATTATGTTGTGAAAGTGTGTGGAAAGAACAGGATAAACCACTGCTACATTCGCTCTGTGCCAGACAGGCTAGTAATGCTGCTGCTGCTTCCTTGTTCTGGTCTTCCTTTTGGAAGAAAGTCCCCGAATTATTTGTATATATTGGATGAGAGACGTGTCCCCCTTTTAAGATCCCCTGCTTAAAAGAACCAAGGTATCAGTTCAAAACGACGTGGTAGGAAAGAACCCTTAAACACACACGATAGGGGCCAACTAGATGGCTCTCTGTGAAATGCCCATGAGCAGGACATGATGAAACAGTAAGCTTCTGCACGTGTTCCCCAGCAGCTGGTGCTCAGAGGCAAGGCTCATCTACAGGGCTCAACTGGAGCAGGCTGGAGTAAGCTCCATAGGGTCACTTTAGGTCAGGTAGAGGTCTGGTACGCCATTCGATACAATCCTTGCATCCAAATGGTATATGCATTTCAAGGGACCCTATTTGGCCTGCCTCCCTTAAGAAAAAAATCCCACTCCTTTCTCTCTCCTCTCTCCTCCTGGAAGGAAGCTTTTAATTTTTTTTTCTATGTGGTATAGAACATCAGCACTGTCCTAATAGACTTTTAAACAACCTTTTGATTTCTTCCTCTGTCCCTTCACAGAACAGTGTTTAATTTCCTAATACTATGAAAGGGTTAAGCTGTCTTTTAAAACCAGTTAGCTAAATTGAAAGGGGAAGGGAAATTGAAAACCTCAAGGTCCACTTTGGTTTGATCCCAGCAATTGCACATGTACCCTGGCAGAAACCCAGACAGATGCAGGTAGAAACACTCTGGAGATGAGCTAGTTTACTCTAGCAAGTACTATGTTGTCTGGTCACCAGCAAAAGGAGCAAATCATTCCATCCACACAGTGGACCAAACAGCAGGACAAATGCCTATCTAATCACACCCTATACTGATTATGTTACTAGAGGTGATGTAGTAAAGGCTCCTAGCCCTATCCTCCCTGAATTGTCTAACCTCCTAGACACCAATAGAAGTGTCAGTGTTGGTCCTTCTGAGCAGGTTTATGTTCAGAACTCACCTGTCCCCATTGAACTTGGAGCAAATGACTGAATCACTTTTGGTTTGCAAGCTGATTCTAACATTTCTGTTGAAGACTTATCCCTATTGCACCTATCTGTTACTAGCAAGCGTAATTGCTACAAAAAGTGAACAACAAATCTGAAGACTGGTGATTCACAATATACTACCCTGTTTCCCCTGACATGACTGTATTTGAATAAACGTAGATTGTTGTACATGAAAAAAATAAAACATCCTCTGAAAATAAGCCCTAATGCGTTTTTTGGAGCAAAAATTAATATAAGACCCTGTCTTATTTTCGGGGAAACAGGGTAGTTACCTCTGCTGAAAATGACAATATAAACAATGCAACTATATAGGCAGCAAGTGACAATTTTGTAGTCTCTATTGTATACAATAGGATGATCATTGTATGTACTTTTTCCAGCTGGAACTCTTTTTCTACAGAAGGCTACTGTTTATTCCACTAAGAGGCAGGAATAGGCATAATACAACAAATGACTAAAATTCCTCCAAAGGGTCTACTGACAGAGAGGAGTGAACAATCAGCCTTCTGCTGTGTGTAGAACTGCTCTGGCATCACACTGTAAAATGGAAACCATAAATGTACTAAGATTATGCCTCCCATCTTTGTGTGTCTTACTCAGTTTTATGAAAGTAAACAGGTTACAAATCTTGTTTCTAATTCTAGACAAAATGAGCAGGATCAAGTTTAGCATCACTTTTTGAGTTTGTACCATAACAGGAAATAGCTGATGTTAATCCCTACGGAGAAATGTAAAATGATGCCCTTGGGATCCAGTGTTAGGATCAAGGAAAACCTATCAGTCCCACCTCTGATGATCACCTTCTGTTACTGGAGGCCTCAGTACAGTGAGCTTATCTTTCCTTCTTTTCCTGAAAATAATTCCAGATATGCACATACTGGGAAAAACAATTTCTAAGTTCTTTCTCTTTTCCAATGACATGGAAATAGAAATACAGTAGTAATAATGGCAGTGGGCTGTAACCCTTCCTTTATTACCTTTGAACCTTGTCCATTAAGTCTCAAGAGTAGTTTGGCAGTGGAGAGAGGGACACCCATCTTCCCTTAATTTGCTAAGACCTTCTTGTATAATGAATCTGTGAGGTGAGTAGAACTTGAACACAGATCTCAGAGATGCAGCACTTAGCCCAATTGTCCCCTTTGGCTAAAGCTATCATTTTATAGCATGTCTGCTTCTTACACAACAGCAAAACTCTCCACTAGTTCTTCCCATAAGTCAGCTCCTATTGAAGCTTCCTTTGAAATATCAACATTCTCAATAAACTGGAATATTTCCAGCATTTCTATACTATTGCCATTGATAATCAAGGATAAATGTGCTCATTAGGAACAATAGAAGAGTTGATGACAAGAGAAAACATTTGCAGGTGTGAAGGATAAAGCTTCCTGTACAGCTGGCTTTTAACTCAGGCTTCCCTTCCACCAGAAGAGGAATAATGAGGAACATCACCATTTACAGGAAGATGGAACTGATTTCTTTTCTAAAGCTGCACTAGAATAATTATGATGATGATACACAGATTTTGAAAAATGTTTAAATATATTTTCTAGGAGAAAGATAAAAGAACATAATTTTACTGAGCAGTAACACTGCAAATGGAAACACAGCCATTCTAGTGCACCAATGTCTTTTTTGCATTTCTCTTACTTGGTAGGAACTTGAAGGGTCAGCTTTCTAGTGACAAGGGAATATTGGAGACTTATCCAGATTTTGTAACATTTATTGTAAGTGTACATGTGGAAGAGGTGATAGCAAAATACTTGCTACCAGCCTTCTATGAAATTTCAGACCATTTCATTCAAGGGTTACAGGAGACTGTTTTGTTTTTTTCCAAGAAAAGAGAACAATAACAAGTACCGTGTTTTCCCGAAAATAAGACAGGGTCTTATATTAATTTTTGCTCCAAAAAAACACATTAGGGCTTATTTTCAGGGGATGTTTTATTTTACAGTCATGTCATCTTCTTCTGGTTGCTGCACAACGCTGCACAATGGTGGAGGGCGGGGTTTCACTTAACGGGCTTATTTTTGGGGTAGGGCTTATATTACGAGCATCCTGAAAAATCATACTAGGGCTTATTTTCAGGTTAGGTCTTATTTTCGGGGAAACAGGGTAGACAGTAATATTCTTGTGACATGCATGCTGCCGAGACCCAATTGTTACAGACATACACTTTCACTTTAAAACATGGTGTGTGCTCCCCACTTACCTTGTTTTCAAAGAAAACTGTGCTGGGTTTGTCACTGTGATATCATTGAAATTTGGTGTCACAGAAACAAATTCAGCAGCATTCCCCCAAACAGTTGAAATGTATAATTCCAGTCTCTACTATCTGCCAAACAGATGTTAAACATGATTGGTTTTGACTCTCAACATACCTTCTGCTTTAATCACTGGGTCACAACAAGACTTAAACTGAAAGGGAGGTATGTGCCTATAAGCATCTGTTCTCCTGATACAAAATAATCTGTTTATCATGGTTCTTAACTAAACAGTTTAAATCTTAAATAGCAGCAGAGAACAACAAATCCCTGAGCTTCAATAGTATAATGATGCAATTTGCCTTAGAACACTAAGTATTTATATAACTAAAACTAAATGAATGGGTACCTCGTTTGCCTGACTGGAACTCTTTGTGATTGCCTTAAGAAATAGCTATTTGGGGGAAAATCTCTTGTAGTCTCTTAAAAATGTTGATATCCTAGACTGCAGAGAGTGAGGCTGGGAGTATCCTGGGGGCACTCTCCAGAGTGTGACATCCACCCCCTTGAGTGAAGATGTGGTGGGAAGGATGACAACTGTGGAAGAAACCATGAAAGGACTATGTATAAGCGAGAACAACACAGGAAAACCCGGGAAAGAAGGATCTGACAGAGGGCGACATTTTGGCAGGAGGAAAGGGGGAAAAGAGAACTGCAGAATTAAGAGAGTGGCAGAGGAAGGAGGCCCAGAGATGTGAAAACAGGGTATGTTCAGAAACTCCTGGGAGACCCCGTGGGAAGAGTCCTTTCCAACCCAGATTACGGCCAACTCCAGGCAAGAAAGTTTGGGAGCCTCAGGTGGGATGGATTTTTCACCCTCACCAGTAAGGCTGAAGTGCTGTAACTCCCACTTAAGTAGCAGTACAGTTCAACGCCTCTACCTGTTGAGAAGGATTTGTTGTTGTTTGATGAAAAGACAAGTGAAGGGAAACCTCTAAAGCAGGAGGCTGAGTCAGTTACCGACATTAATTCTAACAAGTTATTAGAATTTGGAACCTTTGATATTAACAGATGGAATTTGGAACCTTTGATATTAACAGATGATGCTCAAGAGTCATTTATGGTGGGCAAGACACTGAAGGAAGAAGAGGGAACTGTACCCAGTCACACAGAGGGAAAATGGATTTCTTTTTTGAAAGGAAAATAACCACCTTCAAACTGGAAACTTCCTCACAATTTTGTTGTTGTCTAGTCGTTAAGTCGTGTCTGACTCTTCGTGACCCCATGGACCAGAGCACGCCAGGCCCTCCTGTCTTCCACTGCCTCCTGGAGTTGGGTCAAATTCATGTTGGTAGCTTCGATGACACTGTCCAGCCATCTCGTCCTCTGTCGTCCCCTTCTCCTCTTGCCTTCACACTTTCCCAATATCAGGGTCTTTTCCAGGGAGTCTTCTCTTCTCATGAGATGGCCAAAGTATTGAAGCCTCATGTGGCGGAATGCCCACGTCACTCCTGTCCATCATATGGAGCTCATGGGCAGGAGCCTATGATAGGACAGGAGGGGCAGAGTCAGAATGACAGTTAGACAGAGACAGTTAGAGAGGAGAATTTGATGAGTTAAGACAGAGATTGGAAAGTTGGAGTGTTAGAGAGAATAGGAAAGAGTAAAAGTAATAAGAAATAGTCAAAGAATATTGTTGAAGTAGTTATTGTGAATAAATATATGCAAGCTAATGTATAATCCAATCCAAGTTTAATGATTAATCCTAAACACCAATAAAAGAACATCTGTGATTTGCTTATGTGATTTACAAACCTGAAAGATAAATAAACCAATTATATTTGGCAGCACGTGTCTGAGATACATATTTGATACAGTGTGGATGATAGATCCACTGGTGGCAGGGGAAAAAGAGGGAACGCATCCAGAGGGTGGACCTGTGTTTGGGGAGAACAAACAAGGGACACTGGGTGGACGCGACACCTCAGCTTCAGGATCTGTCCTTCCAGTGAGCACTCAGGGTTGATTTCCTTCAAAATGGATAGGTTTGTTCTCCTTGCAGTCCAGGGGACTCTCAAGAGTCTCCTCCAGCACCACAATTCAAAAGCATCCATTCTTCGGCGGTCAGCCTTCTTTATGGTCCAGCTCTCACGTCCATACATCACTACTGGAAAAACCACAGCTTTGACTATGCGGACCTTTGTCGGCAAGGTGATGTCTCTGCTTTTTAAGATGCTGTCTAGGTTTGTCATCGCTTTCCTCCCAAAAATTCCTCACAATTTACATAAACATAAATACTGATCTCAAGTCATGTGAAAACAACAAGAAGCATAAAAGTGTTTTCCTAAACTATACCACTTCTATGATACAGCTAACAGTTTGCACATTTGAAATATTTGTTACACATGGAAAACTTTTTATTTAAGTAGGCCTTTCCCAGTTAAGACCCTCCAGTTCCTCAGCAGATGTGTTGGTTCTCATAGATTTGGGTTCAATTATTACTATTTTAAATTGATTTTAATTTTTTTTTAATTTTAGCTATATTTTAATCATGTAACTGAATTTAATTCCATTTTAAGGTTTGTCGTTTTATTGTATATTAATCTGCTGTTATTTTAAACTGCCCTGTGAGCTGCCTTCGGTCCAATGTCTAGAAGAGAGGCAGAATGTAAAGGAGATAAATAAATAAATCAACATAACAGATTGAAGGTTCATATTGGTCTTATCTTTGCACTGTATCTATGTAAAAACACATTTTTTTTGTTTTTGGCACAAATAAGCAGCACCATGCCCGTCAAAAGCTGGAACTTGAAAAGTCCATAGAAGGATTTGCCACTTGATTCAGTTGATTCTGTTAAGCAGACCTCAACCAAGCTATCTAAGTCAAATCTCACCTTTTGGTGGGAGTCTGAGATAATCTTCCAAGCCAAAAGTTCAGGCATTTTTCCTCCCCTTCTTCTTTGCCTTTGGGTTTGAACACCAACGATTACCTTTTGGAGTTACTATTGTTACTATTCTCCTATTTTCAATCTCGCACTCGAGCATTAAACTGCAATGTACAAAAATAATCTTGACTGATTCATTTTACCATATATTTGCAGAATTTGGCAATTTGTGTGGTTTTACACACCTCTACATACTTACTTAAAAGTAGAACTCACTGAATTTGATAAGATTTTGATTTGACCAAAAGTGTGCAAGTCTGTACATTCAGCCTGATGTTTCTGGCCATGGAACCTTGTTTTGTGTTGTGCACTGTTGTACATTATACAAAATTGTCTACTAACTGTGTCTCAGACCACAGGTAATTGCAACCCCACCACTTCACTTTTTAAAACTGAATGGTGGCCTAGCCACTATACATGTATGGGTCTTGAGAGGTTTCCATCTTTCCTCTTCCACATAAATAAATAGAAGAAACTGTGACTTTTTCCTCTTTGCCAACCTTTTTGTTACAGCTATTATTAATTGATGCTGCAGTCCTAGCTCTTAATCCAGCAGCTCTCTGAAAGTTTAAAGTCTCTGCTTTGTGTCTTTCACACAAGTGGACAATGTAGAGTGGCAATTATTGGGTGACAATCGTAGCTTTCTATTCCTTTCACCCCAGAAAGGTGGAACAATCAGCTTCCAAAATGCCTATGCAGATATGCTAGTCATGTTTGTATGGTCTGGCTATAACCCAAAAGAAGTCTGTATTAGATGACTTTTAAAAATGGACTAAACAGCGTTATCAGAATTTTATTAAAGGCATATAATTACTATATAATTTTTAGTGGGTATAGCTTCCTTAGAGATCAAGCTGAAACTGATTCAGAGAAAGTACTCTGTAGAATGAGTCTGAGGCTTTATATTGCTCTTGACTGTTCGTTTTGTTTATTTATAATATTTATTTTTATTAAGTTATTTTATTTATGCTATTTGTACAATTAAACTGTACCATAATCACAGTTCTAGAAATGCCATGAAAACTATATTTAAAAAAAACATTTGTCAATATAAAAACTGAAAAAACATTTAAAAAACAATTTAAAGGTCTCAAATTCAATAGAGATCTCAGTTATTCTTTAAAAGCCTACCTGCAAAGGAAGATCTTTGCTTGATGAATGACGATAGAAGGACTGAGGTGGCGTGTGTGGAAACAGACTAGCTTCACAGGGCAGCATATTCCAAAGCCAGGGAGCAGCTACTGAGAATAATAATAATTATGCATGATCAAGTTGATGCCGGCCTAAGGTGAGTCTTCCCAAGGTTTCCTGGTACTGAGTACTCAGAAAGGGTTAATAATTTTTTTATTCTGTTTGCACTCTGTAAATGTATAGTGTAGGCATCCTGCAGTCTCGAGAGACTATGGTAACGTGCTCTAATATAGCTTATCCAAGATCATACAGGCTATAGGGATGGGGTTTTCAAAATTAAAGACCTCTCCAGCAACTCCCCAGGCTTGGCACCTCTCAAACTAGCAGGAAGTAGAGCAACCCCCTCACCTTCATGTCATTCTTGCACCATTAGAAAACTGCCCCATTGCATCATGGGAGTCAAAAGGCAACCTTAGTCAACCTTAGTCTCAGGGAATCCTCACAACTCCAGTGGTGCAGCAGGACACTTTTCTAATGGTTTGAAGAAGTGGCATGGGAACTGTATGGAAGTGAGGAGGCTCCTCTACCTCCTGCTGGCTTGAGGGCTCCCAGTCCTATAATTCAGCCTGGGGAGTTCCTGCCAAATCATGGGACTCAGAGTTTGTTAATTCCACAAGTCTCATCCCTAACACACTGGCTCATTTCCAACAAAGCACAGAGCAGAATTGAACCCCTGACTCCCGGTTCTGCAGCCAGATGCTCCAGCAGAGTTATCCATCCAGGTGTTTACTGATACAGCAGCTTAAAAAAAAGGTAGTATTACTTCAAGTTGTGTTGTAAAGACAGAATTTCTTTTTCCCAACACTATGTTTCAAAAAGCTGGGGGGAGGGGGAATCAAAAAGGAGAGTTAGTGGCTAAAGTCCAGTAGCAAGTTGCAACTACAGTAGGCCCACTGAATCAAGGGAATTTATGAAGGAGTTGACTCACATATCCCCACTGATTCAATGGGCCTATACTAGTCTAGATACTACATACTACTGGATTTCAGCCACTGTTAATGTATCCTACAAAGCAAAGACATTCAGACCACCTCCTCATTGTTATTCAAAACATGGGCACATTGATGCACCTTCTTGTTCCTTAACCTCCACTTTAAGTATTAATCCCACCGTCCACTCCACATCTCATACAGTGAATTAGATCAGAAATAAAACAGGTTTTCACAGGGTCATCATCTGCAAATACCACCTTTTCAGCACAGACCTTTTGATCTTTAGATAATCTTTGGTAATATAGTCCTGGTGATTTCTTCTTCTTCAGGGAATCAAACAGTAGAGCTCTTGTGTTAACATGGGGTGGAAGTTAACGTAAAAGAAAGGTGTATCAAGACACCTATATTTTGACTGAAAACAGAATTGGGGATCCATTTGTGGTCTAAATTTTCTTGCCATCTGGGATACAGCTTCAACTATAAGTTTTTGCTTCAAATCAACCTTTTTTTTCTTTTTCAGCAGTATATTAAAACACAGAGAAGCACTAAATATTTCTTAATATATTCCATTACAGATTTTTCACACCTTTCTTGAACATCCCCAGTGTTTTTCTGCTATACAATTAATCACCTAACTTTGGCTGCAATTTTATTCTCACTTATTTGGAAGTAAGCCTTGCTTAACTAACCAAATCTTACTTCTGAGCAGTTGTAAGATTCCTTTATTCATTAGGTTCCATGTTTTTTATAACTGTGATCAGGTTCTTCTAAAACTATTGGCGGTTCCCTCGTCTTGGCGGGAATGAGAGACGGAGACGGTTTCAAAACTTGAACAGATTCCTTTTTATTTTTCTCAACTTCAGTTTCAACCATCTCAAACGGATCAAGACAACTTAATTCTGACAACAACTTATAACTTTTAACGTTTAAATCTGGAGTAAATATATCGCTCCTCACATCGGGGCCGGGCCAAAACGCTCCCAATAGGTCATCGCACGTATAGGCGTACTCCTTACCGCACATACTGTCCCGCAGCAAGGGTGCCTTGCCCAATCCCCTTCCAGAGGTGGTTGGTTGAAGGAAGGTGTAGGGCGAATAACTTTCCTCCCCCCATCTTGATTGCGGGGGTAGACCACTACAGTCCATTCTACAGGCTTTACCCGCTGTCCTTCACACTTAGGCACATCTGGAAGCAACCCTCCTCCAGTCCTTAGGTTAGGGAACTCCCGTGTTAGCTCCCTAACTCTGTCGGACGAGCTGCCTTCCTCCTCCGTCTGCACAGCACAATCCCTTGTGCGTCTTTCTGTCTGCTCCGTTGCCACCACTTGAAAACTCCCGCGTTTCTTTTTCCCCCTTTATAATCTCCTCCCATACTATAAGATCCAGCTCCTCCCCTTTATCTTCCGCTAAACACACCTCCAGTGTATTTCCTCTCTTCCCCTCACTCCCCTCTATTTCCACCAGCACGCCTTCCACACACGCGCAGGCCTCCTTTGATATTTCTCCTTGCGAGGACGGCACACTAGCTTCCTGTCCTTCACAATAACTACCTAGACTGTTACATGTTGACTTTTATTATCTGGTATAGATGCCATATAAGATTCAGCAAGTCCTTAAAACTGTATTTATGTCAAGTGCCAGCAAACATTTATTATTTTCTCATAAGAAATGTGACATATCACATGTGCTCCAAAAAAATGGAGGCAGTCATGTTGTTCCATAAGAATGATACAAAAACCAATGGCAAGCAATACTAATAATCTGGGGTATCGTAAATTTAGTCTTGTGTAAACCATCCAGTGTCATGCTTGCACTAAAAGAGCAGTAAATGAAAGAAAAGAAAGAAATTGCCTGTCTGTGGATTTTATATTTGGAAATTTGTCTAACATCCTATTGTTTTATGTTACAGATGTAGAAGAGAGAATTCCTAAAAGCTTTGCAGAACCACTAACTTCTCACTCCATCCAATTTCAGTACTGCATTCCTTCCTCCATTTTATTATGTTATGCTCACACTTCACGTTTCATACAAAAAAAATGAAACTCAAGACAGCTGCACATTTGTATATAACATTTGAGAGAATATAATGTGTTACATTTTGCTGATATGGCTCTATCTACCCAGCTAAGACTTCTATTTCATTTTTTAATTTAGCAATATATACACAAATGCTTTGTTACTTTATCCAAGAATCATAATTTTGTTCATTTTCATTTCAATATTTTATTATTTAACTACTAACAAACAGCGACCAAAATGCAATTATGTGAGGAAGAGAGTAACATTTTGAATTACACTGTGATGTAGTGTTCTTGCTTCTCCCCCACCTGAGAAGAGCTATGTTGTGAGTCTAATCGTGTAAAGAATGTGTCAAATAAATCTAACCAATGTTCTATTTCAGGCCTATCTACATATTGCACTATGTAACAACTTCAATTCTTCTTGCTATCAAAACATATTTTTGTCCACATATATACATAAACATATATGGGAGATATATATACAGATAGCGACAACTAAACAGCGATTCAGTTTCCTTGATCCATTTGAGGGATGCAGTTGATCACTAAAATATAAATAGACTTCTAAGTGTGATTTACAAACAGAAATATTCAAGCAAATATATATTTTACATGCTGTCGTTCCTTTTGGAGGTGAGCTTCGTTCTCCTAGCCAGAGGGGTCAATCCCGTTCTTTCCAAATACAGGGTAAATGTTGCCTTCAACATCCATCCTGCAGGACGACGGGGACTGCCTCCAGTTTCTTCAGCTGTTGTTCGTCTTCGTACTCTCCTCGTGAGCTCAAAGGCACATTCCTCTTCCCTTCTACTCGCCACTTTTCTCGTTTTCAAGCTGCGTTTCCCTCACAGCAGTCCTGAGAACCAAAGCTCCCAGGTGGCCTGCCGCTGGGGCGCATGCGCACAGCAACGGCTCATGCTCCTTTCCCTTTCTCTCTCTCCCTCGACGACGGAACTAAGCGTGGACACTACAACTCCCAGCATGCCTCCGGGGCCGAGGCTTGTTCAGTAGGGGGGGGGGGTCATTCAGCGCCTCTGCTGTCGTCGTGGGGCCTACAGAGGAAGAGGAGGAGAACAGCAAGATGGCGCTGACTAGGTTTGTTTCGGGTCTCGAAGCGGGAGTTTACTGGGAATTGGGGGGGGGGGCAGGTTGTTGCTTCCTTCCTTGAATTCATTTATTTTAACATGGCGGCAGCTGTTTGTTTACCGACATCGATTGCGGGGTCGTTTTGGTTGGAGGAGTGCCGTTGCGCAAGGGAGGCCTCGATGGGTCCGGGCGTTTTCTCAAGAGCTCAGACCTCAAGTCCAGCTTTTTAACAGCGTGGTTGGACCCTTTTTCTTCCTTCGATGCGTCTAGTCGTCGGAGCAGGGCTTTTTCTGGCGTGGAAATGTCAGTTGAGTGGGATTCGTGGCGGGTTTCTGCCCCGGGTTTGAGTGAATGAGCGGCACGCCAGACGGAGAGGGAGAGATGAAGGTTTCGGCTGCCTAAACAGAGGCTCCCCCCTTGCCTCAGAAGGGGCCTTGGAGTTGTGTCGGAGCCGAGTGCGTCCTCAAAGTGTGACACGGTTGTTGCACGCGACGGCAGGCTCATATACAACCGAGGGTTGGCTAGCTAGCACGTGTGTGACCGACCGTCATTTGGTAACCAAATGGGTTACCTGTGGGTTGCCTGGCTCGGTGGAAAAGCACGTCTTTTATGTGTAGGAGAGGCCTTGGATTAAGTCTTTGATATCTTGGGATAGGGCTGAAAAAGTCCTTATCTTTGAAACCCTGGAGGTACACCGCCACAAGAAGAATACCCTGACAGTAAACCTGTTCCCCCCCCCCATATACTTAGAGCAGGGGTCTCCAAACATTTCAGTATGAGGGCCAGCCACATCATATATTTTACACATTTTTGAGGGCCGAAGGAGGGAAGGGGGACCCAAGCGATCTGCCACCCCCGCTGTCTTTGCAAAGACAGCAGGGGTGGGGGATCACTTGGGTCTCCCCTCTTCCCACGCCAGAGCGGGGATACGAAGAGGAGGGAAGCCTGATCTAAGCGATCCCCCACCCCCCTCTGTCTTTGCAAGGACAGCGGGGGGTGGGGGATTGCTTTGGTCCCCCTTCCCTCCTCTTCCTATGCCCAGGCCAGATAAAAAGGCAAGGCGGGCCAAATGTGGCCCGCAGGCCATAGTGTGGAGACCCCTGACTTTGAGGGAAGAAGATGGGAAGTCCAGCTTCCACTTCATCTGCCAGAAAATCCATTGTACCCATGGGTAGGGGAATAAGGTTTGAAATCATCCAGTATGCTTCCTAGAGATGTAAAATATCCAAAAAAAAATCAATTTTTTTCTGGAAAAAAGTCCCCCCCCCGTTTCCCCCCCCCCCGAAATTTCCATTTTTTTCCAGAAAAAAAAAACCAGGAAAAACGTGGGGTTTTTTTCCTGGAAAAAATGGAAATTTTACATCTCTTAATACCTCCCTAAATTAACACCAGCAAAAGCAAACAGAGTTTGTTAAGTTTAGATCTCAGTAGCAATTGTAGATCTTATCCTGGGTACCTACCCAAAATGAAGTGAGACACCCGTGGCCTCTCTACACATATGTCTAGATTTTTCTGCTATGTGCAACAAACTAAGGGGATGAGATCAACTTCTTTCTTTAAAACAGGCTTTGATTATCTTTGAAGCAGTTACTGCTCAGTATCTGCATGCAAAACCCATTATAAATAGAGGAACTGAATCCTTTGCATTATGCATCCAGTGCAAGTCAGGGGAAATAGGCAGAGGGGTCAGGTCAGTAGGTGCCACAAAAATGCACACAACTCAAATTCTAGTCAAAATCTGGACTCCTCAGTAGCAAGCCCATAGTCCAGGAAAAACTGACATAGTTCTCAGACTGTTGAAGATGTATGGACTCCACAAATAGAAAATAAGCTCTTTCCATCTGGTTGTCATTGCTCTCAGTCAAATTGACACTGCAGCCAATTTTTGTAAAGCCAGAACCTTAGCTTCTTTGTGATTTTTTTTTTGCATTGGAAAAATGTATTGCTTTTGCTATCTAATGTTAAGTAGAGATGAAGTGACGAGATTCAGTTCATTCTTTTGTCTTTACTTAGCTTTTTACCAGCACCAACTCAGCTATCTCAGGACCAGTTGGAGTTAGAAGAGAGGACAAGATTGCAAAGGGTGAGGCAGACGGCACTAGTGTCATCAAGAAGGGAGCCTCCTCCTTATGGTTATCGGAAAGGATGGATACCACGAATGTTGGAGGTAAGCAGTAATGTACACAGTTCTAGTAATAAGTAATGGTTTCTGTTACCTTGTTGTTTGAAGATAAAGGCCCTTAATATTTGTACTCCAGTTATTTTCTTGTTTTCTCGCAAAGAGGCAGTCACGAAAGCAGAAAAATCAGGGAGCTAGACGGGGTACAGATTGTATTTGTCTTCAGTGTGGAAGGGATTGTCACTCTCAAATTGGCCTTCTCAGCCACACTAGACGCTGTTCCAAGTCCTCCATACAGAGCACGATACCATAGTCTCTCGAGACTGAAGGATGCCTAATCCTATTTTCTTGTTATTTGAGTTCAGCTGGAATTTAACAACTATATGAGCCAAAATGGTAACAGAAATGTCTTGATCACTAAAATAAGCTTCAAGAAGTATAAATATTGATCACTAAAATATACATCAGGAAGTATAAGGTGAAAATCCACAGAAGACTTATTCCCTTCCTGACAAAATGGCTTCTATTGGCGGAACAGAAAAGGAGCAATCATCCTCTCCCCTACAGCCCCATGTACACCTTCAAAATCTGCCTTAGAAGGTTGTGGGACCTTACAGAGGAAATATTAGAGTTGGGATAGGAGACTGCACAGAGTACATAGTCCTATTGCATAGTTAGATACTCACTCGTATGCCTTGGGATTTTACCCAAAACAGTTTTACATATAACCCTGAATGTGAAAATTAGAGGAATCTGATTGCTATGGCACGTCTACCCAGTTTGTAACTCACTAACTGAACACAAGCTACCACTCATAAATTTAGAACATGCAAAGTTTCATAAATCTTCAAATATCAAATATTTTGCAATCTCAGTTGAATTTGATGCCAGGCATATATTTGGTGAGTCATGCTGTGAAGATGTAGGATCTAAACTGGATTAAAGCCTTCAAGACCTGGATTACTATTCTGTCTGTTCTGTACACTAATTGCATGCCCTTGGAGATGTAGTTATTTGCTTAGCTTGGTTTCCCCATGTGTGAAATGGGAATAAAATGCTTTAAGCACCTGTTGTGAAAGCCCACATGTTAATTATTGTGAAGAACACAGAAAAAGCTGCAGGAGTGATCAGCAGCAATAATGAACTTAAAATGTCTTTTGAAGCTCTGCAAGAAGTCCACAATAGTAATTCCTAATCTTGGGTATCCAGATGCTGTGGGAGTCCAACTTACCTCATTCCCATATACATATAGAGGCAAGCTCCTGTGCTGCTTTCTCAAAAATGTTTAGTGTCTGGTAATACCTTAACTTCAATTCTTCTGTATTTTGACTGGGTACACTCTCCATCCCAAGTTGTTGACCATTTTATTCAAAAAGTAGGAAGCAAGTTAACTCATTATTTTTGCAATGTAATTTGAATGGAATCTAGTAGTACATTTATAAGCCCCCAATTTTTATCTCTAATTTTAGCAATAATTTGTTTCCTGAAGGTGTATATAGATAAACTACCCATCTTTGTGTTCGGCCTTTAGTATGGCTGCAATGCGATATACAGGGCCTACATTAGAATAGTTTTTAACTGGTTCTAAATACTAAATGTTTAGAAATATAGTAATGCCACAGAATTAGCTCATGGTCTCTGACCATAAATGTATATTTTCAAATACCACTTCCAAGATCATTATTGCAGTTAATCCAACAACCATTGTTCTCTGCACAAATTCTCTCAGTATCAGATATAATTTGGAGATAATAGTGTGTCTAAGACCATTCACTGATTTTTCAATACTAGTTTGTTCTCTTGTGGCATTTTTGTTCGGTTTCATATGAACCTATTGCTGCAGCAGATTTTAGACACATCTTATGCGAGGTTTTCATAAAAGCAAAGTCAGATTTTGTTAGGTATGTAAAATACTTCCAAAAAGTGTTTTCTAAACATCTTGGTAAACCAAAATCTAGAATTTCTGCAGAATTTCACTATAACAGCTCAACAGTACTGAACAGCTTGCTTAATAACACATAAAATGTTTACATGCCACTTAATGTGATTGATCAAAGATTCACATATAAATGCAGATTAAATATTTTTAGGATTATAGCCTTTTGTATTATAGGCTAGAAATTAAGGAACCACGAAGCTAGTTTGTCATTTTCAAATGGGTGTGTGTGTGTGTGTGTGTTTTCTTTCACTTCATTTCTGTATGCATATGCATTATTCTGCGCATTGAACAAGCTAGAACCAAACAACAAATAGAACAATAAACCAAACAATAGCATAAAAACAAAAATAGGAGAGAGATATCAAATACAAAAACAGTTGGTGCGATGCTTTAAAAAAGAATAGAATAAAGTATTTCTTAAAGAGTGCTTCTCGTATGCTACCTGACAGGCCACTTTTAAAATCTAAGAGGCTTTTAGCAGCACATTGTTAGATGTGCATAAACCATAAAATAGGATCCTAGGCCTAACTATTCCATTTCAATGAGTATTAATAATTGTGTGCCGTCAAGTCAATTCTGACTTATGGTGACCTTTTTTAAGGTTTTCTAGGTAGGGAGTACTCAGAAGTTTTTTAGAGTACTGTATTTTTAATTGTATTTTAATTGTTTTATCTTTTTATTGCATTTAAATTGTTGTAAGCCACCCAGAGACCTTTGGGTAGTGTGGGCGGCCTATAAGAGAAAGAAAGAAAGAAAGAAAGAAAGAAAGAAGTTTACCATTCTCTTCTTCTGGGTACATCCTGGGACTGTGCCACTTGCCCAAGGCCACATAGTCTGCATCTTCTGGGATGTACAGACAAGAACTGAACTCCAAGCCTTTTGCTCCACAGCCAGTCACCTAGCTCACTGAGCTATCCAGCCAGCTTTAATGAGTATTCCAGGATTAATAAAACAAGCAAATAAAGTTATGTGATCTTTACACAATCCAAAAGTAAGGGCAGGTGATACCTTTATTAGACAACTAAAAAATAAATTTTAAAAAATACTAGCATTTGCGCCATGCAAGTCTTCATCAGGCTAGGCAACTGTGCATTGCAGATGGTGGAGGAAAAGCATATGAAAGTTCTAAAAGTCATTGCAGATATCTGTGCCAAAGGTGAGTTCCAAAATGCAGGCTGCAAACACAAGTCAGGAGTGTGGGGTTTCAGATTCCACCCCAGTGACCTCTGGTTGGATTATATCTCTCAACTCGCCAAACAAAGGGCTGCCAGATACTCAGTATTTTCTCCTCCCCATTGCCTTATATTGAAACTTGGGGTCCCAGTACTAATGAAACTACCATTTCACTTACCTTGCTCATAACTTCCACTTTTATTTCTGTACAGGATTTTGGAGATGGAGGTGCTTTCCCAGAAATTCATGTTGCTCAGTATCCTCTGGATATGGGCCGAAAAAAGAAAATGTCCAATGCGTTAGCTGTTCAGGTCGATGCAGAAGGAAAAATAAAATACGATGCTATTGCTCGGCAGGGTCAGTCAAAAGACAAGGTAATAGAATTCTCAAATGTTTATTTGTAGAGCATAAATATGGAAATGGTGAGATGTATATCTAATGCACAACATTTGTTCACTTTTCTAAATGTATTCCTATAGTGTTAAAAATAAATAGGAACATATTCATAGTGCATATATTTTAAACAGGTGAACAGGCATGTAAGGGCACATAGATGATTAGTGCCCAGTCTATATATGCAACAGAATGAAGTGTCAGGGTGGACTGTAACTCTTTTGGCCACGGGCTATAATCCAAAGTCAAGCCTGTTTCCTAAGAACTCTGCCACCCAAATTTTCTACAAATGTAGATCAGATCATAAGAATATTTTGTTCAAATGACTGAGGCTGATTATCATTTTATTTCGGGAGTTACCAGTGTGTTTGCTGCCTACCACATTGCTGTGGTTACCTGCACATTCCAGTCTCATTGCTCTGGAATCAAGTGTAGCAGAGATTGATTGCTTTCCTGAACAACTAGAAGCCAGTCAGAGAGACAGATTTCTGCCTTCATTTATTTATTTATTTATTTATTTCTTACATTTTTATCCCGCCCATCTAGTCGTTTTGACTACTCTGATTTGGATGGAAGAGCCTCCTGGCAATAGTGGTCGAGATTGCTTTCTTGTTCCTCATGTTAATCTATGGGCACAACTTTGTTTTGTCTTAATCCAGTAGACTTGAAAATGGCAGGAAGATGCAGAAGGACATGTCTAGTACTACCTCCTGAGCTATATGACTTAACTTCTTTCTTAAAAGAAGTGTAACTTGTTGAGGCCAAAAGAACACTGCATATATATAACTTTTAGAATTTCATAACTTGAAGTTCAAGTACAGTGGTGCCTCGCTAGACGATGTTAATCCGTTCCACGAGGATCGCTGTCTAGCGAAAACATCGTCTAGCGAAGCACGTTTTCCCATTGGAATGCATTGAAATCGCTTCAATGCGTTCCAAGGGAAAATGCAGTCGTCTAGCGAAAATTTCCCATAGGGAAACCTCGTCTAGCGAGTGCGGGTCCCCATAGGAATGCACTGACAGCTGCACTGACAGCTTTTCACCACTAGTCGGCGCACTCCTATGGGGAAACCTCATCGTCTAGCGAAAATCGCCATAGGGAAACATCGTTTTGCGAAGCGCAGTAGCGATCGCAAAAAGGCATCGTCTAGCGATTTCCTCGTCCTGCGAGGCAATCGTCTAGCGAGGCACCACTGTAGCTTGAATTTTATAGATTAAAGTTCAGAGTTGCCTGGGACAAGTGCCTACTCATCCCAGTGTAGTGACAGACTACAAGTTGACTTTCGTTGCATACTCGTGAGCCAAGCATATGCTTCTGTGTTGGTCATGAACCATGAAAATAAGAATGAGAAGCTGTTCTGAACTGGAATTGTGTTTTCTAGATTAAAACTGTTTTCATGGCATGTGAAGTCGAGAAGTAGATACTTGTTACCACTTAGTGTTGCCAGTAGTTCTAGAGTGCAACCCCACGCCCAGTATTCTTAAAACCAGTGGGGCTGGTTGCTTTGAGACATTTCCTTTGCAGAGGTGAACAGGCAAGTGGCTGAGTGCAAGCCAGGTTATTACTGATATGGTTAACACATTGTACCACAATTTGCTGATACTTTCTTCAAACAGTGGATAAGGACTTAGGTTTTTATTGTATTCAGAGCATATACATTTTAATATTGAGATATTTAATATCTCCTCCCTTCATTCCCTGAAATATTTGTTCTTTGGGTGAGCCTGGTTCTTCATGCATTGAGAATCTTAGGGGTTTTATAAATTACGGTGAAAAAATACTGCTCTTCAAATGTCTTTCACTTTGTTTTTTGAGATGTGCTCCTATTGATACTCATTTAAAGCAGCGGTCCCCAACCTTTTTAGCCCCGCGGACTGGCTGGAGAAGGCGGGGCACTCCCCTGTGCTCGTGCACATGCGCGAAGGAGCGTGTGCGCAAAGTAGCGGGGGTGCTCGTGCGGGCGCGCTTGTGCACATGCGCAAAGGGCGGCACAGCACTCATGCGGATGCTCGCTCATGCACAAAGGGTGGCGCGGCGCTCAGGGGGCACTCCTGCGCATGCGCAAAGGGGTGGGGGAGCACTCACATGGGCACAGGCACAAACGGGCTGTGCATGGGGGGGAGGTCTGTCTCCGCAGCCCGGTCCAGCTCAGGCCACGGACCAGCACCGGGCCGCAGACCAGGGGTTGGGGACCTCTGATTTAAAGGAATAATTTTGGAATACTTGGGTGAGAATTGCTAAATGGCTGCTGTGTAAAAAATTATTATCTAGGCTACACATCTGCTTTTATTGCTATGGAAATTCCATGAAGACTGAGAGTTGCTGCTTTGAGCAGTCTCTGTTTGGACAATTTGTATGTCCTCAAATAATGTTGAACAATCTCAGTTTTGAATCTATAGAGCAGTCAGATTCAAACTACCATAGGGCTTCGTTTTCATGATTGCTTTTTCTTCTTCTTCCCTGTATCCTTTATTCTGCTTTTTTGGGGGGATGGAGAGACTGCTTTTAGCCTGGCTTTCACAGCTGTGGAATTGTATGCATGTTGTGAGAAATCTCTAAGTATTGCTGCCTAACATCTAAGTGAATGGGCATCTAACTGCCAAAAACATTACACAGTGGCCTGAAAGATGTTAGCTAGTAGGCCCCAAAGAAAAAAATTGTATATACAAATTGTATGTTATACTATTGCATGATGGTATATTACTATCCAGCTTATGCCTTCTTTTCAATTCTGCTAAGTATCTTTACAAAATAAAAAGCCTTGAGCAACTATTTCATTTTCCATGGTTTATGGAAAATATTTTACCATAGGCCAATGGGACATGAAACAGTCAACTGCAAGTGAGGGTAACTTGGGGCTCTGCAAACCCCATCAGCTCTAACCAGCATAACCAATGGTGAGAGATGATGGAAGTTATAACCTGACATCTAGAGGGGCACCAGTTGTTCATCCCTGGTAGTTAATTTGATTTGGTAGGCCAGGCTTAATATATATGCTGCTACAATGTAATCACCTTACTGTGCAGCTGAATGGCAACTAGGCCAATAGTTCTCAAATCTCAAGAGACAGAGCGTTGCAAATAAATGTTAAATCTTTCTTTCTTTCTTTGCAAGAAAACAGCCAACAAAAATACATGTAGTGTTCCACACACCTGAAGAAGTGGATTGTAATTGCAAAAGCTCAAGATTTTTTAAAATACCCATGAGGGGGTTGTTTATTTTAACTCAATTATGAGTGCAGTTTATTTTGAATCATTTGGGCATATGTGAATGCCTGTGTCGGAGTAAATTGTGTATGTGGGATTTGTCAAGTGCCAGGATCGTGGGTTTCAGACTGTAGGATACTTTGCAGTCTGAACTCTGTAACATGGATCTAGTGCTATGTCACTTTGAAGTGCATTAAAAATATTAAAGTAAATATTAAGACTGTATTTACAGAAACTCTGCATGCATTCATTAGTGTAGCTCCTCCTCCTCCTCCATCAGCATTCCAATTGCATATCCAGGAAGGTTTTAAAAGACGAGATTGTGACAGCGTGTTGGGTGGGGGTGGGGAAGAAGGGCAGACATGTAATTCTTCCCTTGAAGGCCAATCAGATCAGAAGAAGCCCAATTTTCTAAACCCAAAAGCAGGAGCAGCAATGAGAAGAAAGGAAAACATTTGCACTGATTAGTTGCAATTCTAATTGGCCATTCAAAGCTGCTGTGAGGCTCCTGAAGAGCTAATGAGTGAAAAAGAAAGAGGGGAGACACATAGTAACCTGACAAGAAGGGTAGTGGTGACATTGGAGAAATCCACATCATGGAAACCGAATGTGATGAAGAATGATAGGGATGAAACTGTAAATATTCCCTTGTTAGGGGAACTGACAGGATTCTTATGGTGCAGTGGTTAAACTACAGTACTGCAGTGAAGACTCTGCTCACAACCTGAGTTTAGTCCTGGGCTCAGGTAGCTGGCTTGAGGTTGACTCAGCCTTCCTTCTGAGGCCAGTAAATTGATTATCCATCTCACGGGGGGGGGGGGGGGGAATGTGTAGCCTACATAATAAAAAAATTATAAAATGTCCAGGGAAAGCTTTAAGCACTATGGGGCTACTGTATATAAGCAGCACATTTGACGTGGCTGTGTTGTTACTGCCACCAGGTTGAGAAAATGGAACTGAGCACAAGGGGAAATTATCCTCTGGGTTGGGGAGACAATTGAGACTCTTCTTTCCCTGCTTGTCAGCTCATCGCCCCCGCTTGCTATTTCTATGCAGGCTCTTGTGGAAAAGGCATGGTAATACAGGAATAAAAATTGTCCCAAGAGGATGCGCACACCGACATAAAAACCATGTGATTTTAAATCAATTTCAAACCCCCCAATCCAGCACCTGATTTATTTCAACAGTTTAGTCACACCCTAAGATGGCTATCTCAGTGAAAACTGTTCCACTTTAGTTTATTATTATTATTATTTATTAAATTTATATGCCGCCCATCTAGACATTGTCTAGCCATTTAGATAATAATAGAGTGAGTTGGAAATTTTTAGCATGTAACCTGAATAAAGAACATGGTACATAATTTTAACTATCAATAGAGAACATAAGCTAGCTTTGTAAATCACTGTTTGAAGCTGACTTTTTTCCACTGATGGTTGTTCAGAATAACTATTTTGTCATGTTTGTCTGACAAGGTAAAACGGGAGTCAAAGCTCCTGTGTACTGCTGAAGGTTGACATAAACAGTTGTTAGCAGATACAGCTGTTAAGTTTTGAAAATTATAAATTGACTTTTATAGAAGCCTCTTAATTCTCTCTCTGCTAACAACATGTCAGATTTTTGCTCTCTCTGTTTTAATTGTGTGCAGTCAAATCAGTTTTGACTTTCAGCAACCCTTTTCAGAGTTTTCTAGGTAGAGAGTACTCAGAAGTGTGGCCATTCTGGAACTGTGCCAAATAGGCCACACAGGCAGGCTCTTTGTGGATGCACAATGGGAAACTGAACACTCAACCTCTGGTTCCGCAGCCACATAACTAACCCTCTGAACTAGCCAGCCAGCCTCTCTCTTTTTTTTAGTTTTATTTAAAATAATTTTTACACTGCCTTTTAAGGGTAGAACCTTAAATCATGGCAGCCAATTCCTCTCCTCCAGGTTATGTCCTTTGTGTTGTATAGAGTCTTATGGAGCAGCCATCCTCAATGGAGGCCATATGCGCTCCCGGGGGGCAGCCTGGCTCATTTGAAGGGGGCCACAAACTGGAAACAATTCTTCATAACCACCTTGTAAGGTTCATTATGTGACTTATCCTGATTCAACCTGATTTCTTTCATGTTGTGTTTATGACCATGGCCAAAATAATGTTGAGAATGCTGTGCTAGAGGGTCCCCAGTCCTCTTGAGTAGATGGGAGAAGGCTTATGTGGACAGTAAGAACTGACCAAAATGCATTAGTCTAGGCGCTGTCAACTACAAGTCATTCTTGATTTTTATTTTATTTGTAGTAATGTATTTTTAACAACTGCATTGTACTTTTAGTTAAACAGCAATTAATGCAATTTGAAACATGTCGTTCTTATTATAATACTATTTTATACTTAAGATGGACTTAACCTATTTCAAAGTTTCATAAGTTTCCAAGCTTGATATAGTAATTCATGATTGCACTTTACCTGTTCCTTATTGAGCTGTGAAATTGTCAACTGAAACCTTCACTTACCCGTTGTTGCTGCATTTATAAATCTGGTGTTCAGGGGCAAAGAAACACTGTGACTTTGGAGTTGAAAAAAGAAACCATTAATCCTTGAAGCTAAAAGAAAGCTTTAGAAAAGAAGTATTTAAATGTTTAATTAGTGTTGGTTTCCAAGTAGTTTTTATAGGTGTACTGTTTACATGAAATATCATTCAGCTGCATATAACTGAAGAGATGTCGTTTTATCTGTGTACGGATTTGAAAGTCGCTGTGGAAAACTACATGGACGTCAAGGAACATAGTTTGAACTCAAAATAACAAGTGTAGGTATTTGGAGCTTTCTGGAGAATCCAGAAATCATCACAGACTTTGAAACCTGAATGACAATTTGGAATAGTTCGTTTAGTTTTAGCAAACCACTTAAATACTTTCCAGCACTGTTTCTACCAACAGATAAACATAACATCTCTATAACTTCAAAGAGAGTATGAAAAAATTGATTATCTTTTATCAGATTGTAGAGCCACAGAAACTTTTTTTAAAGTCTTATTCAGTCTTGTAATTAAGAATTCGAAATATATTTCTGATCCACGCATGCTCCTCGTATTTTAGCCTGTTCTGTTCTGGAAAGCTAATGTGGAGATATCTTGCTTTTCCATCTACTGTGCTTTCCCTTCTTAGTGCTGCTTTCACTGTTTCAGGTCATTTACAGCAGATACACAGACTTGATTCCAAAGGAGGTTATGAATGCGGATGACCCTGAGCTGCAAAGACCTGATGAGGAAGCTGTCAGAGAGGTATTGTGGTCAATGATGCACATAACTATTGGAATTACTTGCATTGTTTCCAAGTGTTTAACATATCATTTGTGATTTCAGCTTACAGAAAAGACCCGAACAGCATTAGAAAAGTCTGTCTCCCAGAAAATTGCAGCAGCCATGCCAGTCCGAGCAGCTGATAAACTAGCTCCAGCTCAGTACATCCGGTATTGGAGACTTTTTAGATTGTTTCATAATTTTTTGGGGGATAAGAAGTTTAATTTAAAGACTTTCTCAGAGTGTAAAGCATAATGATTGTCCAAAGGAATAAACAATTACATGAAAGGTAATATGCCACTGCTGTTTAATGAAATGTGATATTAACCCTGTTACAAAGAACACAGTATATTTTGCTGTACAGAGGGAACTCTGTGGTTTTTTTTTGTTTCCTTCTTGGCTTGTTCCTGGTAATAAACATTCAACAAATATATGATGGTCTTTCTAGTACATAAATAGTGACTATCACAGTTATGCCTATCAAGAAATGGACCTAAACTGTAGGGTATCCAACTTGAAGTATCTTTTACTGCCCTCTCATTAACATTGGAAAGGATCAGGGAACATCAGGTTGTGTTTTGTGAGTGAAACAAGCTGTCTGGTCAGTATGTGTAATTTTAAAGCACAGTGTCTCTTCCACACTGTTTAAAGTGCTTATGCTTGGTAATGTAGTGTGAACTAAACTGAGATACTTGAAAAATAAGTGAGGGGGAAATATAAATGAAATAGTTGTTTCATTTTTCAGATACACACCATCACAGCAGGGTGTGGCCTTCAACTCTGGTGCAAAACAGAGAGTTATTAGAATGGTAGAGATGCAGAAGGACCCCATGGAACCCCCAAGATTCAAGTAAGCTTCTCACATCAAGAGTTTTTATATCATAGAGGTTTAAGGGATGGAGATTTAAATCTAATTATGTTGTGTTTTTTACATGATAGGATTAACAAGAAAATTCCTCGTGGGCCACCATCGCCTCCAGCTCCTGTGATGCATTCTCCCAGCAGAAAGGTAATGTTTTGCTATTTCCTCTATTACCTTTTTGAGGTCTGGACCATAGACCATAGAGTTTGAAAGTGTATTTTACAATAAGATATTATGTTTGAGAACCTTTGATGCAAACTGTTTCCCCCCACCTCTAGAAACTCAAAGAAGCTGGAGGTAAAGTAGAGGAGCATGGACTGAGTAAAATGTAATGTTGACCTATTTTAGGTGACTTTTGTTTCATGCTAGAATCTAACACTGTATATTTCTCACAGTTAAGATAACTTTCACAATGTAATAAGTGGAGTCTTTTGAGAATCCATATGGGAATAGTGCTTGTTTAACTTATTCATAAATAATCTGGAGTTATGAGTGATCACTGATATGGCAGAATTGTTCAAAATATTCTTCAAGGTGGTAAATGAGTGGGGGGGGGGGAAATCAACAAATGCAGAGTGTAAGTAAATTTAAAGTGATGTCCAATGGGGCAAAAGATCATGTTTTCATGTATACATGGATGGCTACTAGTGATTAACAAAGAATTTGACCTTGGGGTTATATCAGAGCTCAATGAATCATTAGAAAGGGGATCAGATGTAAAGTTATTAATATTGTAATACCTTTATACAAATCTGTAGTTCAGTCTCACTTGAAATGGTTTGTAGTTCTGTTGTCACATTTGATAAAGGTTATTGTAGAGCTCAGAAAGCTATAGTAGGAGGGCAACTATTCTGTAGGTATCTACATGTTAAACTTTGCCTTTTATCTGCTTTAGCAGATGGTTTGTGGAAGCAGGGATTGTTCTTTGAGCTGCTATCTGCTAAATGAGCTTTCAAAGCCACCAGTACAGTTTGTGGGGATTAAAGTAATTGGGGAGGAGGATATGCATGAAAGTGCCCAGTTTCACAGCTTGAAACTGGCCTGAATAAGCTGGTTTGCCCCCCCTCCCAGATTTAAGAGTCCCTGGGAAGTATTATGTAAGACTATAAAATTGCAACTTGTTGTCATATGAAGTGCTGAGAACTCCTTTCATTTTATTTTTAAGCAGCTTGAATGAACATAACAGTTACCACCAAAGAAAAGTACTGCTGTGTTGTTTTGTTGACACTGGCTATTTGGAATGTTATGATTTTTCATTCACACTATTTCAAAATGGGAAAGAATATCCATTGGGTTGATAACAATCTAACATATCTCATGTCTTCTCTTTTTTCAGATGACTGTGAAGGAGCAGCAGGAATGGAAAATTCCTCCTTGCATTTCAAACTGGAAAAATGCAAAGGTCGTTAACTTGTCATAATCTTAGTTTCTAATCTTGCATCCAGTAGGAACACATTTTTAAAAAATTTAGCAATTTGAATATTACTTTAAACCATTGATTACTGTGTAAATTGCTTGCATTCAGAAAGGGGATCGCTCTGTTTTAACCTGAATCAACTTCCCCCATATTCTTAGACTGCCACAATGACAAGAGCAAACAGTATGATGGAAAATACATTGATGCTTTGCACTGTTTTATATGTGGTTGGACAGAAGAAAGTGTTTAAAATTCCCAAAACACAATGTGAGTAAGATGTGAAGCCAATTTGTCCCAGCTATTGAGCCTTACACAAAACAAGCATAGCCAATATACAGCTTCAGTTTGTTTCAGCTTGAACCAAGGTAACTTAAATACCAACTCAGCCATAAACCTTACAGGGTGTAGGAAAAACCTCTGTATGTGGGTGATGGTGTAAAAATTGAATCTGTTATTGTTTTAAAATAAAAATTATGCAGTGTTAGAGAACTGTGATCTGGTGAGACTTGCACCAGAGAAAGTTACAGTGTGTAAAGGTGAGGCTGGTAGACTAACAAACAGCTGTTAAAATGCCACAATTCTAGCTTTCTGTCAAGTTGTCTGTGAAATAAGGTTTCACCTTAAGAAATAAGTGAAGGGGTCCAAGTTGGTATAGTCTGATAGGCTGGCAGTTCAATTCCCCATTGTGCCTACTAGGAGAAGAGCCAGCCAGTGTAGCCTTGGGTAAGCTCAACACTCCAGGGAAATGGTAAAGCTCTTCTGATTTTTGGAAAATCCTGAAAAGCATCACCATAAATCAGAGTTGATTTGACAGCATGTAATTATTATTCAAAATGGTTAATCCAGTCCTTTAAAATAGTAACTCCTTAAGTAAATAAAACATAAGCTCCTAAGTAAATAAAATAGAAATATAAAGTATTTGAGAAACGTTTCTGATTTCTATTAAATAACTACTCACTTACCATTGCAATCAGATGTGGGGGTTAAGCAGGGGGAGTAATTCTTGCACATTAGATTTCTCTATAAATATAGAACAACTAGGAGAAGGGATAGTGTATAAATAAAATCAGGGAAGTTAAAAGGGTTTTTCATAGTGAGCAAATGTCAGCACCATAATTAATTCCACAGAGGACTGTACAGTATTTGTAAATGATTTCAGCATAGCAGTGTGGATTTTAAAATATCATCTCAATCAAATGTTGGAGCTTAAAACATTGCATTTACTTCTGTGAAGATTCTCAGTCATCCAGGTGAAGTTATCTGGAAGTTAAGTCATGGCAACTGGACTTATTTCTTACTAGGTTGAAATGTTTCACTACTCATCCAAGTAGTTTCTTCAGTCATTGCATTTACTTGTTCTGCTGGGCAAAGAGCAAGTTTACTTGAAGCACTGTAATGGCGAGTAAGAATTTGGGAAAAATTTCTCAGCATACTGTGTCTCTTCTGGTGATTTAAGTGTCTTATCTTTTTTCACTCCAGGGTTACACTATTCCATTAGACAAGCGTCTGGCTGCGGATGGCAGAGGATTGCAGACTGTACACATAAATGAAAACTTTGCCAAGTTGGCTGAGGCTCTCTATATTGCTGATAGAAAGGTCAGACTGTTGTTCATTCTCCTGTGTGAATCTTTTGAGTTTCCATGCAATAAATCTGAGAAGCACTGTAACTTTTGTACAGTTGTTCTGAAACAACATTCTGCCAGCACTGTGGAATGGATTTTACACCCCAGTTTTTCTAGTGGTTTAGTTCCATTACTGGTCAGAAACATCATACAGCTACAGACCATAGACTGAACTTGTAGTGTTATCTTAACAACTCAAAGCAGAAACCCAAAGGTTCCTCACAGCTTCTATGCTTTGAATCTTGTGCAGGCTCGTGAGGCTGTAGAAATGCGAGCCCAGGTGGAACGGAAGATGGCCCAGAAGGAGAAAGAAAAACATGAAGAGAAACTGCGAGAAATGGCCCAGAAGGCTAGGGAGCGAAGAGCTGGAATAAAAACCCATGTGGAAAAAGGTACTGCTCCTTTTATCCTCTTGCTTTGTACTCATAAAACATTACAAAAGGTTTTTTTGCACTGTACTAGACAGATATTTGATTATCTTTGTCGAGAAGACACATATCAAGAAGATAATTGTTAATATTGATGGTTTAGATTACTGAGGGTATTTCTGTAATTGTTGTTAATTTTAGTGTTATGGTTTGTTTTATGTTTGTTTTATAAACTGCCTTGAGTTATGATTTTATGTCAGGCGGTCTCTAAGCTAAATAAATAAATAAATCTGCCATGGGAGCACAGTAGTGGAGGACTGTTTCATTCTATCCATCTCTTCATGTGTGGTGCTCACCTGTCTGTGCTCCAGTATCATTCATGTTCCAGCAAAAGTAAGCCTGTGTAGTTCAAATTACTTTTCCACAAACAGGCATACATAGGATTGCAGCCTATAATCCGCTTCTTTCCATTATATATAATATGTTATTCATTCATTCATTCAATTTGTATCCCGCTCCCATTAGTGTCACAGCACTACTCTGGGTGGGTTACAACTCCTAAAATAGAAAACAAACGAAAATAGAAATATTAAAAACAAAACAATAACCCTAAAAAAAAAATCCCAGATGGTACTGACTAATCTCAGAGCGGTTGGAGGAAAAGAGGGGAGGGAAGAAGAGAAGGGTAGAGAAAAAAAGGGGAGGAGGGTGGTCAGCTGGGGTCAATGTGGAAAGCCTCCCTGAAAAGCAGTGTCTTTAATTGCTTCCTAAAAGTCCACAGGGAGATGCATTAAATCTTTAATGAATATCTCAATTTCATCTAGGAATATTCGACTAGGGGAAAAAACTTGTACATGTGCAGATGTCATTGGTTTTCTGAATACTTGCTCTACCTTTTACTTGGAAATCAACTCCATTAGTGATAGTTGTGTATCATTTTGAATTTCAAATGTATGTGTAGAGGATGGAGAAGCTAGAGAACGTGATGAAATCAGACATGACAGGCGAAAAGAGAGACAGCATGACCGGAATCTTTCCAGAGCAGCTCCTGATAAAAGGTAAAGTTGTTCAGCGAATATGCAACAAACATCCTAAACAAGGGAAATAGTTTTACAGACTAATATACATACACTTGTAGCCCAACAAAATATCTCATTTGTGCCTTTATTCTTCACCACCTTGCCAAAAATGTACATTCCTACTGTACAGTGCTTCTTTCAAGACTGAGCTGTGTGGCATGACAGTGGTAGAACTGTGGCTTTGGAGAACATAATATTGCTCTGTTTTCAAAAGAGAGGACAAGAATGAAAAGGCTATGTGAATGGTATCATATACACATACTGTTTATGTGTTTAATATACTTACTGACTATCTCCCATAACTAGTACCCAAGATAGCTTAAGATACACTTAAAAACCCGTTTCAGGGAGGATATGGGGACTCCAGCATCACCACAACTTAAGTAGTTCAGGAAGGGAAATGCTTTAGCAGTGGGCTGGGCAGTACACAAACGGAATTTTTAATCCTTCAGGAATGGGGCTGGCTGTAGAGGGCTGTCACTTGAACATTATGGGTATTCCTTCCCCAGTGTTTATATCAATAAAACTAGCTGGCTGTCCATATGCAAATTCTGGAAGTGATCAGGTGTTTCAAAAAAGTATGTATCCATGTTGTGTGGACTAATGTTTAAATCAGTCCGGTGCGGGGGGGGGGGGGGGTAGTTCAATTTAAATGGATTCAAATAAATTTTCTAGTATATATATTTCTTGAACAGTTATGTTTAATTGGGTCATAGGATAATTAACTCAATGGTTTGCAACATGCCCCATAGCTTCCAATCATGCAACCCACAGTTCTTTTCCACAACAGACTATAACTGGTCTCTATTTTACAATCATGTTTCTGTGCAGCTCTCTGTGTATCTGCAAGAACAGTAAGAAAGCAAAGTGTGCTGCTTATATACTACCCCATAGTGCTTAAAGCTCTCTCTGGGCAGTTTACAATTTAATTATGCATGCTACACATTGCCCACTACTCAATTTACTGACCTCAGAAGGATGGAAGGCTGAGTGAACCTTGAGACAGCTACCTGAGCTTATTGGGATCAAACTCAGGTCATGAGCAGCCTTGACTGCAGTTTAATTACTGTGCCACAAGGCTCCTTCTAGAAAGAACACTTACTTGCAGATGAAAGCCAGAATCATGAAACTTGTTCCTCAAGCTTAATAGAACTTTAAGACTGTCTCTTTTCTGAAACTGTTGCTCACTTCATTTGTATAACAACTTTTGAAGTTGGAGAGTTTTAGAAGGAGAAGGTCATATTTTTGAAAGGAAAAGCCAAATTATCCTTTACATAGCTTAAATAAGTCTTTGGATATAGCAGATAATCACTGCTTTCCCCTGAATATATCTGGTCAGAGATCAAACACAATATGCTGCCCATTCAGAATAAAGATAAGTCAAACTAACAGACAGTTTCTCTCATATACAAGTATTTATTGTTGATATTACTACAGCCTAACCAATTTACAATGCTGATAATACAGGTCAAAGTTACAGAGGAATGAGAACAGAGATATTAGTGAAGTCATTGCTTTGGGAGTTCCTAACCCTCGGACATCCAATGAGGTCCAGTATGACCAGAGGCTCTTCAACCAGAGCAAGGTAATTAACTTCTTCCAATACTCTTCATGGGGCAACACTGAACAAAATATTTTTTTAGTCTCTGCTGTTAGGTGTAGAGCAGAGGTCGTCAACCCCCGGTCCGCGGCCCGGTGCTGGTCCGTGGCCTGAGCCGGACCAGGCTGCGGAGACAGACCTCCTGCCCCTCCCGCACTCACTCCCCTCCCCACAGCTGCTTTGCGCATGCGTACCAGCGTGAGCGCTCCCCCCACCCCTTCACGCATGCGGGCGTGCGTGCAGGCGGAGCGCCGGCGTGCTCCCCCACTGCTTTGCGCATGCACCCAAGAGTGCGCGCGTGCGTGCCCCGCCTTCCTCAGAGGCTCAGCCGGTCCGCGGCCCCAAAAGAGTTGGAGACCGCTGGTGTAGAGGATGTTGTGTTTTTTTTAATTATACATGTCCACCAATATGCTGAGCCATCTATATCTTCATAATTATACAGGTAGTTCACACTTTAAATAGAAATAGCTATATGACAATTTTAGTCACAGCTTGGAAGTTACTTTTTTGGACTATAGCTGCTAAGATCTCCTTGCCAACAAGTTCAGTGGCCATGCTGGCACAGAGATTCTGGCATTTGTAGTCCAGGAAAGTAACTTTTTAAAGATCTAGTTCTAACATTGGTAGTTTAAACCAATGCTTGTAATTTCCAATAAGTATTTCCTAGCGAGTAACTACTTGCAGGTCACATGATAAAAGTACAGAGTAGTGAACATTTAGGGAATTGTATTTTTGCCACACAAGTAATATGGAGATAGAAATTGGGTGCTGAAGATGCACATCTTTTTGTCAGGTTACTAGTAATAAAGGGACAATCATCATGCACTTTTCAGCATGGCCCCTCCTAGGATATGGATGAAGTGAAGGTTCCACCTACCAATGACTTACGCAGTGATACACACTGCAAAAAGTTTAAATACCAAATAACAGATCTTAAAATGAGAGATTATATTAGGGAGGGAGGATGGATGAGGAGGAAAGAAAGAAAACATATTGCAGAATTCTGAAGGCAAATTTTGCATTTATCATAATGGTATTATATTTCAAAGTGCAGCATTTTCACTTACAATAGGAAAATAAAAAGATGTTTTTGTTGTGGTTAGAATTTAGAAGAGTTACATTTGAAAAGAAATTGATTAGAAGTCTAAGAACCAAAGACATAATTAGTTGTCGAGTCACAGATTTTTTTAAACTAGCTTTTTCTTTTATTTTTCAAAAGCAATTAAAATAATTACTTTTAATTACTTTAAAACTCTCAGGTTCTGCAGGTGGTTGGCCTATACCAGGAAAACACTTCTTCCATTCATTTGTATCCAGAAGAGCATGAGGCACAACACAAGCTAGCACTCAAATCATATATTTTCCACTATTTAATAAGGCATCCCCTGTAATTACAAAAACAATGAAAAATCAGCTGTATTGAGATAGTAAAATTAGGCTTTAACTGAGGTTACAGTTACCCCCTACTTGGAGAAGAAACACGTAAATCAGTGGTCCCCAACTTTTTTGACACCAGGGACAGGTTTAGTTGAAGACCATTCTCCCAAGGACTGGGGCGGGGGTACTTGTTATGCAGTAGCTTGTTGGAGGATAGCTTTGAAACAAGCTTATTAAATGTATTGTGCCGGGATAAATGAGCGGCGAGCAGGAGGTGGGCTGCAATTGAAGCTCCACCTCCTGTTAGATCAGCAGCAGCTTAGAACCTAATGGGAGCGCAGGCTCCTATTATATTCTAATGCCACAGGCACAGCTGATCTAGCAGCAGCAGGAGGGAAGCAGGGAGTGAAGCTCCACCTCCTGTCAGATCATCAGCGGCGTTAGAACCTAATACGAGCGCATTGACAGGAGGCGGAGCCTCACTCGCCGCTCATCTGTCCCGGCGGTCCAGTCCTTCCAAGGCCACAGACCCGTACTGGTCTGCGGCCTGGGGGTTGGGGACTCATGACGTAAATGGTTCATGCTTTTGGCAATTTCCAAAATAGTAATGCTCTCTATGTAGAGCTTCCCTTGAAGTCAGAACAGAAACTTTAGCAGGTCTAAAATGCAGTGGCCAAACTAATCTCAGGTACCAACAGATATGACTAGAGACCGGGCATGAACTGCTAGTTTGTGCCAGTTTGTTTATCAGCCAAATGGGTGCTTGGGGCTTCAAAGCCCTGCCTCCTCTGGCAGGCACTCAGTCGGAGGCAGTGGCCTAGTTTCCCTGCCCCACTTCCTCTGGGCACTGCCTCACCACCTCCGGGTGCTGCTTTGAAGCAGGGCATTGAAGCTCTGAACACCTATTTGGCCAATAAACCAGCACAAATCGGTGCGTCATGCCCGTCTCTAGATATGACCTCATATCTCCAGTCTTGGCATGTCTCCATTGGCTCCCTGCCAGTTTCCATGCTGGTCATCGCTTATAAAGCCCTAGTTTAGGACCTACATACCTGTTGGAACATTTCTGATATAAAAGATCTACCTGTACCATCTGCTCTTCACAGTCTGGGATGTTAGAAATAGTAACACTAAGGGAGGCCAAAAGTGCAAATAGGCTTTCTTGGTTGTGGCCCCACACCTCTGGAATAAACTTCCAGCAAAGGTTCACCAGGCTCCTTCCCTCACAGGCTCCAAGAAGGCAGTAAAAATAGAACTATTTAAAACTGCCTTTTATTAGTTATCATACCTGTGATGTCCAATGCAATCTTAAAATTGTTCTTTTAAGGATAGTTAGCTAGTCAGTGGTTTTACTGATTGATTTGTATATATTTTTTCTTGTATGTGGGGTGTATAAGTTGAATGAATGACTTAGGAGCTATGTATTTCATTCTGGGAAAAGAAATTCATTACAGGTAACTGCTGATTTAGAACTAGTTGCTTCCAGGTTTTGAAGCCAAGGATATTTTCTGATGATCATGGAAAAAGAGCAAGAGGCAACAGTGTTCTGCTAGAAGACCACAAGCAATACTTAGGGCTGTTGAATCTGCTTATGCAGCTCTAAGCATAACTCTTTGTGATTTATTCAGTCTAGGTCCCAACCTATAAAAGTTGGGAATTAGTTGTTCAGTGGTTGGATTTGAGAGTTGTGCAATGATTTTTCAGTGATATTATACAAAGAGGTAGAAACTCCATTGGATACCATTGTAAACCTGCTTGCTGGTTCCCCAAGACTGGCTTTTAGAGAAAATATGTTGCTGTAATCAGCTGTTTTATTGGAAAGTTCTTTCTACCAGAAAATAATAATCTTGACTTTTTAATGTAGGAAAGTATGTTTTTGAAATTTGCATTGATTCTTGAATAACTTGTTCTGGTAGGGTATGGACAGTGGCTTTGCTGGTGGAGAAGATGAGATTTACAATGTCTATGATCAGCCTTGGAGAAGCGGGAAAGACATGGCACAAAATATCTACAGGCCTAGTAAGAACATGGATAAAGACATGTACGGAGATGATTTGGAGGCACGAATAAAAACTACAAACAGGTATATATTTCACAAATGCTTTATGGCTCTCAAATATTCGCCTATGCTAAAATACGACCTCTGGAGATTGTTCAGACCAAAATTGCGAGAGCCATCCTTGGAGTTCCACCTTGTACTTCCAAGGTGGCTCTTCACTTAGAGGTAGGGTTAATATCCATTAAAGCACGGGCTAAAGTCCTTATGGTAAAATACTGGCTTAAACTGATTTTTTCATTAGAAGGCTTGGCCCCACTGATCCTACTAGATTCTTTTCAGTTGGAGTGGAAGAAGCATATAACTGAAGAGATATCGAAAATTGGCTTTTCTCCCAGTATACTTATAGCAATGGGTCTCACGGATGCCATCAAAGCGGTGAAGTTAAGGGTATGGGATATTGAACTACAGGGCCATGTTGGCTAGTTAGGGAAGTCTAACTTTCTTAAGAAATCTGCTTTTATCACCTCGTATTTAGCTAGCACTATGTCATCTAAAGCCGTAAGGGCTTTTACGCTAGCTAGGCTCAATGTACTACCTTCTAAGCTTCTGGAGGGAAGATTTTGAGGTTTGCCTACACCAGATTGTCTCTGCCCTTGTAATAGTGATAAAGTTGAATCAGTTGGTCATGTTCTCCTTTTCTGTACTTGCTATCGGGATCTACGTACGGAGCTTTTACTACCTATTACCTGTAAATCTCCCGGGAGATCAGAGGAGGATTATGTACAGATGCTACTCTCTGACAATACCCCTTATATTACGAGACAAGTGGCCAAATTTTGTGCTGCAGCAATGGTTATTTGTGTTCAGATGTTTGGGTAGGTGATTTTAGATGGATAATATAATACTTTTAATATAACACTGGCTGAGGTTTTACTTATACTAAGGATTTACGATGTTATTAACTGGAAATTAGGGGTTGTTTTACCATGTTTTAATGGAAATTCTATAATTCAGCCTGATTTTACGAAACTAAAATTATATGTATTTTATATTGATTTGGTTTTACTGGTCCTTGACCGTAATAAAGTATTCATTCATTCAAACAGGTATAGAAACATGTAAAGCTCAGCTTTTTCCTAAATCTTGTTTGAATACCACTACACTACATCTACTGCTTTATTTCACACAGGTTTGTTCCTGATAAAGAATTTTCTGGCTCAGATCGCAGACAAAGAGGTCGTGAAGGACCAGTTCAATTTGAGGAGGATCCTTTTGGTCTAGATAAGTTCTTGGAAGAGGCCAAACAGCATGGGGGCTCAAAAAGGCCTGATAGTAGCCGCCCTAAAGAACATGAGCATGAAGGCAAAAAGAGAAGGAAAGAGTAAGGAACTGGTTTGTCCTTGGAGAGTGAGACTGAATTTATAACTTGGAGCATTTTTAACAAGCCTGTCAGGGTTGTCAAGACCAACTGGCAGCTCTTTGGTGATGGATATAGTGTGTGCCACAAATCAAGCAGGACAATTTTATCCACAGAATAGTGGGAAGTTACAATTGGGCCACTGAATTATCTAAGTTCTACATGTTGGGCTGTACCTGTGTCCTTCCTGTTTGTTTCTACACAAACGGAGCTTTTGTGTTTTATTTGGAATATGCTGCTCAGTGTATTGTCTTTAGTTAAAGCTGCTTATTCCAGCTGATAACCTTGTATATAGTTTGCCTTGCTTCTGCTGAATTGTACTTGAAAAGTGGAAGGATATTGTGATTCACTTGTTCTGTTGTGGTTGTATAATTAATTCATTTAGAGAATTGAATCCATTTAACAGAGATGCATACATATACAGGTTTATTTTAGGTTCCTTATACAGTAGTGAAATAAAAGCTCCTTCCTTTAACTGGTGTCATTAATTCTTCTGTCCATGTATTCGCCTGAGAAAGCTCTGCCTTTACTGACGTCAACATTAATCTGAAAGATTTAATAGACAAACACTTGTAAGGCAATAGAACAAACTTAATATCTGTCTAAATTTTTATAAACGTAAAAATTAACTAAATGCAGTGCTCTGTACAAGTTGAAATTGCCTTCACAAAGCTTTCTGTACGTTTCTTGGATCAAAGTTTATCTTGAATTCTTAATGTTGTAAGTGAAAGGAATACATGCAGATTTCCTTATTACTTTAAAAGAGTGGTTCCCAATCCCTTTTATAAAAGCCAAGTAACCTGCGCCCCCCCACATTTGCATAAAAGGCATTCTTAATGAGGTAAACTCATTTCTTCTTAGAAAGTAGAGGCTTCTTTCTCCCCCAAAGGGCCTGTTTCTTATACATAATGCCCCACTCCTAAAAGTCAAGGAAGAAATTATTAAACAAGGGCTACAACACAAATAAGGCAACTTGCAACCCCTCGGAAACTTTGTGACCCCCTTGGGGAAACACTGCTTTAAACACTTCTAAACTGCTGTCTTCATACAGGCTAGTACTATATAAATTCTCAGATACAAATTCATAAATAATTGAGCTGAACTACACAGAAGCATTATGGGGGAAAGGGTTTTTATTTTTAATGCCCGTTAAAATTAAAATTTTAAAAACTTGTGGGCAAGAGTTTTAAATGTCCAACAAGCTCAGACTATTCCAAGTATTCTGTATCTTGAAAAATATTTGATGTGCATCTCTAAATGATTGCTATTTCAATACAAGGGAACAAGGCGCTCAAAATGTATGATATTGAATCTCTTACCTTAGCCCCTTCTAGGATATGAGACTTTTTCTGCAAGGCATTTTCCACACCTTCTTCAGTAAAAAATCCAACCCAGCAAACACCTTTGTGGAATCCTGTATTTTTATCCTATTCAGTCCAGACACAAATACATTATTGAGTCAAACATTTAACAGGTGTCTATTTTTAAATTTTATGGAAACTTTAAATTCTATAATCATGGCCAGCTACTGCTTGAATAAGTATTATCCAAGTCTTTCCTTTCTTTGATGCATATCCTACTGTGGTGATCACACCAGCAAAAGAGAATTTATAGTTTGGGGACAGGCACCCTGTGAAACTAGAGAGCAGCAGGAGAAAGAGAAAACTAGTAGAGAAACTTTCCCAGGCAACAGCAGTGATATTCAACGTAACTTGTTAGTCCTGTGTAGAAGGCAACAATGGTAAATCTCTCCTTTTCTCAGAAGATAATGAAAAATTCTTGGAACAGCAAAAAAAAAAACCCAAAGTATTTAAACATAAGGCAGTTCAATTGTCTTAAAGGACTGAATAGCTGCAAGATCAGAGAATAGTATTTCTCTGAAAGGGGTGGGTGGGTAACCTGGTCCTTTAGTAAACAACTTCGTTGTTTTTCCGAGAGCAATAATTCAGTAGGCTACGAATCAGGCACCTACACTATCTTAGCCTAAGTACCGCTTCAACAATATTTTATTTTAGTTACAGTTAACAACAATAATACTTACAAATGGCAGAAAGCAATTTTTCACAGTGCCAAACTGAGCAAAATACGTTTTTATCTCATCTGAAAAGAAAAAAAAGAAGGGAGTCAATAGCAGGAAGTCTATGAAGGACTAGCCCCATGTTTATGGGGCAAGATTTTCTGATGGGCCGTCCTCTTCTATTGGTAGGCCTCATGGGTTTAACAAGTAGCAGTAGTAGGCAAAAGCAGTCAGCAGCCTTCTGGAGCACTATAATAATCTCTGCAGCTATAAAACATTCTTTCTCAGAAAATCAGTATTACCACCTGCCCAACATTGTTTATACATATTACTTCTCAGATGAACCTTTCCACTCTGTACTTGTGTATTTGCTATTTATTCATGTGCCTTCTTTTTCTCAATGTAGTAATTACAAAGCAAATACGCAAAACATGTATTTATTATTTCTTGACTGCACACCCAGTTTTCCTGTACATGCAACAGTAAAATCCACAATTTAAATATATGAACATATATTGAAAAGTACTTACACTTATTTTTAGTCTCAAAAAAGATGTCATTATATACAAAAATACATATTGTGGAACCCCTTACATAGTTGCTGCATTTAATCAGACACTTATCCCAACACTTGCAATTTGTAGTTTAGAGAATAAAAACAGGCAAAGCCTTTAACATATCTTTATATTTGACAAACACTATAGAAGCACTAAAATCAGATAAGATGGTAAAAAATAAACATGATTATACTGAAATGTAGAACAAAAAAAATGGCATGTGCCTAGCTAGTGCCTGGATGGGGAACTGGGAGACTGTGTAGGGCCTTTATATACACTACCTTGAATTCCAAGCAAGAAAGGTTACGGACAAAGAGTGTTACAAATACACTTTTCTAACCATATCATTTACTAGATATGAAATACATGAGGAAATGTAGGGGATGTCCATGGAAAATTCAGGTTAAAATCCTATGTGGCTACAAAACATGTTGGCAAGCTCATGTACTATGAAGGAAAGGGCAATAATATAGAAAGCATCATATCCTATAGGTAAATGTAAAGGTTCCCCTTGACAACTGTCCAGTTATGTCCAACTCTAGGGGGCGGTTCTCGTCCCCGTTTCCAACCCGTAGAGCCAGCGTTTTGTCCGAAGACAATCTTCCGTGGTCACGTGGCCAGCGCAACTAGACACGGAACACTGTTACCTTCCCACCGTGGTGGTCCCTATTTATCTACTTGCATTTACATGCTTTCGAACTGCTAGGTTGGCAGGAGCTGGGACAAGCAAGGGGAGCTCACTCCATCGTGTGGATTTGAACTGCTAGTCTTTCGGCTGTGCAGCCCAGAGGCTTTTGCAGTTTAACCTGCAGTGCCACCACGTCCCTTAATCATATCCTATACCTTAATGTAAAAACATTACTGTATAAAGAATGCGCAAAAAAAAATCCCTTGTAGTTCTAGTTACTGGGTGGGCCCTACCGCATGTTATAATACAAAGCACATTGCTGGGGAGACCAGGGTCCAGATCCTTAGACAACTGTAAAGTAAATTGCCTCTTCAGGGTAAGTCAATTTCTCATGATCTGTGTTGACCAAACATTTAGATTACTGTTATATACAACATTTATTTTCTATCACATCTGTCTTCCAATGAGCTCATGGTGGCAATATGCAGCTCTCCTCATGCCTTTACCCTCCCAACAGTTTTATGCAGGCCTGCCTGAAAGCGACTGACTGATTCAAGGTCAGCCACTGAGCTTATTGACTCAATGAAGATTTGAGCCTCAAGTTATTTACTCGTATTAGTTTGATTTTTATCCCACCCTTAGTTTGGATCCAAGGCGGCATACAAAAAAAATCAAAACCAACAAATACTTTCAACAAAATTCCCACGTACTAGTCAAACAACCTCATCAGTACAAATGGCTCTCCATCATTACCTATCTTATCTCAGCAACCTCATCCCCCTAGTCTCTTTGGTTGCTAAAGAAACAGGGAAGTTTATCGTCAAGATCTGCAGCAAAATGGAAATTGAAAAAAGAAGAGGGCGGGAAAGGGCATCTGTGCAGTAGGAGGACTTGCGTTAGGAGAGAAGCAATTATCCCAACGCCACTAGGTGAGGACGAACTTGCAATCTCAAAAAAGGCGGGCGTCCCCTTCCCTCGCCTCTCAGGGTCGTTTCCCTACAACTTTTAAAATGACAAATCCTGGCACCGCGTGGAAACACAACAGATAACCCGCCACCGATACCCTCCCAGGCGAATTGGGCAAGACGACTCAGACCACCCCGGTTCTCTCAGAGCTATGTGAATTTCCCCTTTTTTCCTCTCACTCACTTGAGCCCACGGTCCAAGGTAACCGGCGAACGAAGATCTTAAAGGCCTTCTGCGAAATGCCGCCCGCCGCCATCTTGAAAGAAACGTAGGTTGCTGCCGGGTTAACGCCAAAGAAGCCTTGCCCCTTCCGCGGAGCGCCTGCAAAGTCACCCTGGGAGCTAAAATGGCGGCGGCCGGTGCCGTCACGCGGGAAGAAGACGCCTTCCGTCGCCTTTTTCGCTTCTACCGCCGGTGGGAGGGCGCGCAGCCGACGGGGTTGGTTGATTTCTCGGCGCCAACGGCGCGGGAGGTAAACTAGACTTTCTTTTTTCTCTGAGCCTTCTGCTCTCGTTCGCTTTTCCGCTCGACTTCCTGCAAATGGTTTCTGTGGTAACCGTCGTGCGGGGGAGGAATAGCGACCACACACCCCCCCCCCCAGGTTGCTTGTTCATTAGCGCGTCCCCACCAGACCCCCCTCCCCTCTTTTCTGATCCAAAAGGTCGTGGGCTTCGGAGTCAACGCCAAAGGCACAATTCGGATCGGTGGAGTTTGAGAAGACTCTCCTCGATGCATTAGGGTTGAGTTGGTTTCTCTAGTTCAAAATGGTCATAACACGACCTCACAAATAATTCTCTGCACAATCCAGTCCGCACACTACGGTTTGAATGAATCCTCGTTTGCTTATGTCACATCCGATGCCCTACTCAAGGATATACAAAATATTATAGCATGTGCGGAGTGAGAAGAGAAACTGTTGCGATCTATCTGAAATCCTTTGGGACGTTGTGTTTCTGACGTACATGGACTATCCGTGGGCACATAAAGGATTAGCTCGTTTGCTGCTACTTTTATTATGTTGGACAAAGTAGTAGCACTCTTGACTTGACTGTTTCAGTCTATTGGAAGGGAAGGTATTATTTTTTAAATTATTTAACCAATTTCTATCTTTTTTTCTCTGTAGAAAGATCCAGAGTGGCTTACAGATGAGTTAAAAGATACCCATATTAAAACAATTTTACAAACATAATATTTTATAATGTTAATGAAAGCAAACATATTATTAAATGGTACTAAAACAATGTGAAAAGATGAAAAAGATAAAGAAATCCCTTCTTGAAAAGGACCCAAGGCAGCTTACAATGAAGGACAATATTTAAAGTTGAAAACAATGAGTATACATAACAATGGTTAACATAATTATATTTAAAAATTATGAATAAGGAGGCATCTTACATCAATTAACAGGCAATATTAAGACAAAGATCAATATACAAAAAAATTAAAAAATGTCACTGAGAGGAAAACACAAGTAGTACTAACAATCCAGTCAAAGCAGTAATGCATAATTATCTAAAAGGAGAGGTCTCAGTCTCCTGAGCTATTTCTCCTTCCTTAGCAATCTCTTTACTAATCTTATGTGGAAGAAAGGCATGCAGTTCTATGACTTCTGATCCTGCCATTTGAGGTCTTGTATTGCTGTGGGAGGAAGAAGCTTGCTCCTTTTTACCTTCATGCTCTTTAATAATCTTGTCTCAGCTACTTTTATCCCACAGATAGAAAATATACATGCTGTTTTTTTAAAAAGCCGGTCCTTTAGAAAGTGGATTACTGAACTGTCTGTACCTTAGGGTGGTTAAATTGTGTTGTAGTAACCAGTCTATTGAGTGAACACTCTTTAAGATTTCAGGCCTGTGTCTACTTAACTGAGAGGACGCTTCTGAGCAAAGTCAATAGGGTTTGTTGGTTGTTGTAGGTTTTTCGGGCTGTTTGGCTGTGTTCTGTAGGTTTTTCTTCCTAATGTTTTGCCAGTCTCTGTGGTCGGCGTCTTCAGAGGACAGGAGCTAGAACTCTGTCTGTGTTCTGGCCTTCGAGAACTCAATAGGGTTTGCTTGTATGTTATTTATTGTCCTGTTGGTAATTTCCTATTAAATAAAATTTCATTACTGCTGAATGAATTTGTCTCAGAATTTTTAAGAATCCCCACAATACTAGTGTCAGTGGGACAGTGCTGTATTCTTCTGCATTCAGGACAGCTATTTATTATCTCTCATATAAAAATTATTGAATGAAATGTTGCTTTTACTTTTAGGAGCCCTCATGCTCACATACTTGGGAATAATTTAAAAACTCCCCTCAGTAAAAAGAAAAATGTACCACCAGATTTGTGAAGTTGTTAGAGCTGGCTTCCTCACTTTGGAGTCTATGGGCACCATTGTGCCTCCAAAGACTTAGAAAGACTTACTGATCCACACCCCTAGGCATCTTGTTTAAAACATATTCCTTGAAAGACAGTCCCAACACTTCCTTACTGCCATTTTAAATAGAGGAGAGATTCCAGTAAGGTTCTCTCTGGGTGCAAACATACAGAGAGAAGAAACAAAGTGAGAGACAGCTACATCTTTAAGGAAGCAACAAAAGTATACAGTCGGACCCCCATATCCATGGGATCAGTATCTACTGCTTCTCTTATCTATGGTCTGAAAATATTAAAAATATTAAAAGAAAAAAAACCAGAAAACCTATTTTCATATGTATTGCCACAACTGGCCACTAGAGGGAGCCAGAGACTGATATGAATGCTTGCTAGTGAAGAATACATAGCATGGTGTTTTGCACCCTCTGCTGGCCAGTTCAGGTAATGCATACAAAAATACTTTCTGGTTGGTTTTTTTTTCCTTTTACTGTACAGTGGTGCCTCCACTTACGGAATTAATCCGTATTGGAACGATGGCCGCAACTTGAAATTTTTGTAAGTCGAAGCACCATTTCCCATAGGAATGCATTGAAAACCGATTAATCCGTTCCGGCCGAATAAAAAAATACCAAAAGAAAAAAGAAAATAAACAGAGCAAGTCCCACGCTGGGACTGCAAAAAAACAAAAACAAAAAACAAACAAATCCAAAAATAAACATTGGAGCAAGTCCCACGCTGGGACTGCAAAAAAAAAAAACACCAAAAAACAAAACAACACAGAAACATAACCCCCCCAGCCCAAACCTACCCTCCAAAACCCACCCAGAACAACTTTTTTAAAAAAGCAACACCTTACCAGTCTGAAGCCTCCTCAGCCTCCCGGGCTCCCCCGCTGCTGTGACCGCCACCGCCGGAGGCCTCCCGGGCTTCCCCGCCGCCGTCAGAGGCTTTCCGGGCTTCTCCGCTGCCGCCAGAGGCCTCACCGGCTTCCCCACCGTCGGCGGCGGCTTTCCGGGCTTCGCCGCCGCCACCGGAGGCCTCCCCGGCTTCCCTGCTGCTGCGACTGCTGCCGCCGGAGGCCTCCGACGGCCGGGAGGCCTCTGGCAGCGGCGGTTGCAGCGGCGGGTAAGCCCAGGAAGCCGGCGGTGGGGAAGGTCGGGAGGCCTCTGGCGGTGGCGGTCACGGTGGTGGGTAAGCCCGGGAAGCCGGCGGCGGCGGCGGGGAAGGTCGGGAGGCCTCTGGCGGCGGCGGTCACAGCGGCGGGGAACCCCAGGAGGCCTCCGGTGGCGGCGGTCGCATCAGCTCGCCTCCCGGGGGCGGTGGCAGCAGTGGTGGAAGCCCAGGCGGCTGAGCCTCCCTTTTCCTAACCGTTGGGGCGAAAGAGCTACAAAGAAGCAGCCTCATCACCACCAACAGTTTGAATTTCCCGCCCTTTTCCCCTGCCTTTTTTCTTTCGTAGGTTGAAGCTCCGGCCGCAAGTCGAAGCAAAATTTTGCGGCCGGAGCTTTTCGTAAGTCGAAATTTTCTTTAGTCGGGACATCCGTAAGTCGAGGCACCACTGTATGTGGATCGATAGATAGATAGGTAGGGCTTGGAACCAATCCCTAGGGGGTATGGGGGTCCTACTGTATAAGAAGCAAAGAAGGTATATAAGGAAGAGCAAAACAAAGTAGCCACACACAGAGCAAAACAAAAAACAGCCCCCCCAAAAAATACCATGGAGGTCACATGAGAGGAGGCAGCTCTCCCCATAAAACAAACCACTGGAAGAAATAGAGGTTGATACAGGCTAACAGAGGGCATCCAAAATACAGAACAGCTGTGAGGAGGGCAAGATGCCAACAATCATGATGTGAGCAACTGTAAACATAGAGCTGCCATGAGAAAAGAGATGGTGGTTGAGAAATACAGTGTGGCTGAAAAAGAGAGCAGCCCTGAGAAGGAGGGGCCAAATTGTATGTTTTATGATCGGGCAAGAGAAAGATGGGGAGTAAATCTGGAGGCAAAGGGAGAAACATTGTTTTTGTATTGTGGTTCCTGACATATTACTACTCTTTTTTTAAAATTACAATATACAGAAACAAATCCCTCACAAAGTACTATTAATGTTTGTGCTGGTGGTAGCTTGTACAAAACGTGCTCAACTTTGGAAACCTAGTACTGGATGTGTAACATACAGTTGGTTCAGAAAAATTTGGAAGTAGCTTTGACAGGATAGTTAACTCATCATAAACAATTTAATTGGATTGAGATCAATTAAAAGCTTCTCTGAAGTCTGTTTTCTGTTCTTTCCTACTCATGAGCCTTCAGAGTTACAAATGGGGGTGGGGGAGACTGAGAATGTGGAGAGGGAGAGAGAGAATAAGAACATAAGAAGAGCCCTGCTGGATCAGGCCAAGGGCCCATCTAGTCCAGCTTCCTGTATCTCACAGTGGCCCCACCAGATGCCTCTGGGAGCACATGAGACAACTAGATACCTGTCTCCTGATACCCCTCCCCTGCATCTGGCATTTGGAGGTACCTTCATTTTAAGCCTGGAGATTATACATCCCCATCGTGGCTTGTAACCTGCAATGGACTTTTCCTCCAAAAATCTGTCCAATCCCCCTTTAAAGTCATCTTGGCCAGATGCCATCACCACATCCTGTGGCACATCCACAGACCAACAACACGCTGGGGAAATAAATCTTTTCTTTTGTCTCTTCTCACTCTCCCAACACTCAATCTGAGTGGATGTCCCCTGGTTCTAGTATTGCGTGAGAGGAAAAAGAGCTTCCCTTTATCCACTTTATCCATCCCCTGCATAATTTTATATGTCTCAATCATGTCCCCCCTCAGGCGCCTTTTCTCTAGACTACAGAGCCCCAAACGCTGTAGCCTTTCCTCATAAGGGAGGTGCCCCAGCCCAGTCATCATTTTAGTCGCTCTCTTCTGCACCTTTCCCAGTTCCACTATGTGTTTTTTTAGGTGTGGCAACAAGAACTGTACGCCATACTCCAGGTGCAGCCTTACCAGCATTTTGTACAATGGCATTATAACGTTGGCTGTTTTATTTTCAATCCCCTTTTTAATGATACCTAGCATGGAATTGGCCTTCTTCAGTGCCACTGCACACTGGGTTGACACTTTCATTGAGCTGTCCACCAGCACACCAAGATCTCTCTGATCCGTCACGGACAGCTCAGAACCCATTAGCTGATAACTAAAGTTTTGATTTTTTGCCTCAATGTGCATTACTTTACATTTTCTTATACTGAAACACATTTGCCATTTTGCCGCCTATTCTCCCAGTTTGGAGAGATCCTTCTAGAGCTCTTCACAATCCCTTCTGGTCTTCATCACCCGGAAAAGTTTCGTGTCATCTGCAAACTTGGTCACCTCACTGCTTATCCTTGTCTCCAGGTCATTTATGAACAGGTTGAAAAGCACCAGTCCCAGGACAGATCCCTGGGGCACACCGCTTTTCACCTCTCTCCATTGTGAAAATTGCCCATTGACACCTACTCTCTGTTTACTGGTTCTCAACCAATTCTCAATCCATAAGAGGACCTGCCCTCTTATCCCCTGACTGGAGTTTTCTCAGCAGCCTTTGGTGAGGGACCGTGTCAAACCCCTTCTGAAAATCCAGATAGACAATATCCACTGGTTCGCTTGCATCCACATGCCTGTTGACCTTTTCAAGGAATTCTAATAGGTTTGTGAGGCAAGACTTACCCTTACAGAAGCCATGCTGATTTTCCCTCAGCAAGGCTTGTTCTTCTTGTTGTACAAACTCTGGCATTAGCAGTGCAGAGCCTAGCAACCCAGCCTGTGGCCCTTGCTTAGTCCACCTCTGTTACATCATCACTCTTGTGACATCATATGAATCTGTTGCCTGGTCGCAATGTTTGGCCCTGAAATCTCAGGGAATGGGATGCTACTGACCTGGCAGTCCTAGTCAGGGTCTAACCCTGGTGCCACACTCTACCTTCTACAAAATCATATGGGCAAGCAACACAAGGCCTTCTTGCTCAGACTTCCTATCTAGTACCTCCAAAATATGTTTTCTAGCCCTAGCTGGCCAAACACTCATTGCCTCTTCCTGTCTACCACCCAATTCATTTCTTTCTTTCTTTCTTTCTTTCTTTCTTTCTTTCTTTCTTTCTTTCTTTCTTTCTTTCTTTCTTTCTTTCTTTCTTTCTTTCTTTCTTTCTTTCTTCATATCAGAGCACTGCACAATTTAAAATTATGGATGTATATGAAATACAGGTAAAATTAAAAACATATGGTCTACTGACTGCAAGCATCAATTCAGGGGTTAGGAAAGCACAGGGGAAAAATGCTAGGAGGGACTGATGGTTTATTTATCTATTATTATCTATTATTAGCTGTGTATTACATTTATACCCTGCCCTTTTTTTAAAAAAAAAAGTGGCACCCAAGGCATCTAGAATAGTGAAATTCAAGTAGTGATTCTGCCATGAAAATATAAAAGCAGACTGAGAGCACAATAAATGCCACATTAAAAAAATCCCCAGGTCTTTGGGGTTGGAGTCATTTCCCTACGACCTGTGCCAGGCCTTTGGATAAGATGCGGGTATGGAAGGTAAGCGGGAGGGGGGGCAATTGGAACAATGAAACCAATTATTTTCTCTAAAGTAGTGCCATGGTGCTTTAAAAAGTTAGGTCCCTGTTGCCTGGTAACTAGGAACTCTCCCTTTGGTCTTGTTTGCAAGTCAACCCTCCCAATGAACCAAGCTGAAGTGTCTTCTCTGAACCAAAGATTGCCCCACCCCATTCTTCCAGACAATAAATAGATTCTATTCCGTTGAAGAGACATAATCAAAAAGTGGGTGCCAAGCATTTATACCAGGCCCAGCTAATCCAGAATCCTCATACATTCTCACCGAGGAGGAATGAGCTGGATTCACTTATCTATATTTCACTTATGGAGAGTTCATTGGTAACACAATAACTGAGACATTTAACACTTCCTTTGTGTCTTGTTTCTCTCCCAGTCATCTGTTCAACATGCACAGGTGCCAGAAGTTATCTGTGGGGAAAATATTTGCTGGCAAGGGGGTGTCATCACACTGTCTTTATGCATGCAAACAACACACTTCATCATTTACTTCCTGAAGATGGGAGGAGGAACCAATTGGTTTTTCACCAAGGAGAAAAAAAATGCAAAAAACTATGCTTGAATGTATATCTCCAAAAATTAATTCAGACTACAGATAAACCCTCCTCCTCGCTAAAAACATGGACACACTGATACATTCTTCTCTACTTTAATTTCCACTCAAATAAATATGAGAGATCAGCACCAAACTTTGATTCTCTGAATAAATGGAAAACCCTCTGCTTACCTAGGACTAAGCTTTAAAACATGATGAGGCTTCCTTCTGTCACACACAGAGATGCCTCTGGGAGTACACGAGACAACTAGATACCTGTCTCCTGATACCCCTCCCCTGCATCTGGCATTTGGGGGTACCTTCCTTCTAAGCCTGGAGATTGTACATGCCCATCATGGCTTGTAACCTGCGATGGAATTTTCCTCCAGAAATCTGTCCATGTGGAAAATATGCCATACAGTGGTGCCTCGATTTACGACCATAATCCGTTCCAGAAGATGGACGTAACTCGAAATGGTCGTAAGTCGAAGCACCATTTCCCATAGGAATGCATTGAAATGCAATTAATCCGTTCCGGCCAAAGAAAAAAATCACCAAAAAAAATATCACTGCAAGACTCATTGGAAACGCGATTAATCCCTTCTGGCCGAAGGGGGGGGGGGGGGAGAAAAGCAATCAAGCGTGCAAGACCCATTGGAAATGCACAGAAAACAAACGGAGCAGATCGGAAATGCACAGAGAACAAAGGGGGCAGGTCGGAAATGCAAAGAAAACAAAGGAAAAAGCAAGGGAAGCATGCAGGACCCATCGGAAATGGGGGAAAAAACACCAAAAAGCGACCAAACCCCCCAAGACCCATTGGAAATGGGGGGGGGACCAAAAAACAAACAAACCCCCCAAGACCCATCGGAAATGGGAAAAAACACTCCAAAAAGCAACAAACCCCCCAAGACCCATCGGAAATGGGGGGGGAATCCAAAAAACAAACAAACCCCCCAAGACCCATCGGAAATGGGGGGGGAAATCCTAAAAAGCAACCAAACCCCCCAAGACCCATCAGAAATGGGGGGGGGGGAACCAAAAAAACAAACCAACCCCCCAAGACCCATCACAGCACAGAAACATAACCCCCCCAGCTCAAAACCACGCTGCAAAAACACCCAGAACAGTTTTTAAAAAGCAGAAAACAGCACCTTACCTTACCAGGCAGCCCAAAGCCTCCCTGCAAATACACACACACACTGACTCAGAAGCAGAAGGAGGCAGTCCGAAGCCTCCTCCGAGGCACACTCTCTAACTGCTGGGGCGAAAGAGCTACAAAGAAGCAGCCTTGTTGCCACCTACAGTTAGAAATTTGAATTTTCCACCTTTTTTCCCTGCCTTTTTCTGTTCATAAGTGGAAGCTCCGGTCACAAGTAGAAGCAAAATTTTGCGGCCGGAGCTGGTCATAACTCGAAATGGTCGTAAGTAGGGACGTTCGTAAGTCGAGGCACCACTGTATTTGGGCATCAGAGCAGATCTAGAAAGTTTGTATTTACTGGATCACATGAAAGAGAGGTGCTATGATAGATAAACCATTTCCTGAACAGAGAAATTGTCCTTACAGTTGCATACTGTTGTTTTATATTATGAATTCCTGTTTTGCTCAGTTTATATTTTTAAGTTACCACTTAGAGCTATAAAAGAACAATTGTTTTATTATTGGGGAGAACCGCTTTAATGATTATCCCGCTTTTGAAAGCAATGAAGTTGTATAGTTTTATTACTAGGATTTACTCTGTGTTCTGTTTAGCAACCCCCAGCCAGTGAATTAGGACAAATGTTCTCAACACAAGTTTATTCTTTGGAAGAATTTAGTAAACTATACTGTACTAATAATATCTGATCCCATTGTAACTGAGGATAATAAATAAATGTAGAAAGAAAGAGTGCTTTAATTACATGCAAACAGAGCACTGTACAGTATAAGGGTTATGCTGCCATACAGTACTTAGTTTTCTGAACACATGTTTTTATAAGCAGAAACCTCTTTAATGTTGCTATGCCAAACAAAAAATATATTTTAAAAAACAGAAATAGTTGTTAGAAGACTAAATGCTAGGCATGGGACTTCCTTTATTCTTTTACTACAGCTCTCAGAATTCACCAGGTATTTCCCCAAACAGAATTCTGGTAGCTCTAGCCAGAATCCAGGTCCTCAGAAGAGCTTTAGGACACACACCTGTTCCTGGCAAATCTCTCTCCAGAGTGACTATTAACCTGAAGAAGAAGGAAATGAGTGGGAGTGGCTAAACTCTATTGAGTTGCGAGAGTTTAGGGGACTGGTCATCTCTGCTCATTGTACTCTGCAAGTGGTGCATCTCAAAAAACTATCAGTCCTGTAATCAGTTGAAGACCCAATGTGTACTGAAATCCTCTGAGGATTTGGATTCCCCTGGCTTACAGCTACTAGAATTCTGCTGGTGAAATCTGGGAGTTAAAGTGAAAAAAAATGTGAATGTCTGATGCTTGTAAGATGCCGTCTATAGGATTATTATTTGTTCTTCATGTCCCATTAAATTTGTTCTTGAAAATGTTAAGAACCCACCTTTGTAATAAGGAGTACTGTAGTACAAGCGTTTGTCCTGTCAGGCACTAACATTAAGTTGTGTTTAACATGGAGACCTAGGTAATTTTATCCATGTGCTTTTTAATGCCTTATAACATCTGCAAGAAAGGTCCTAGATCCTAGCCATAATTGTTCAATACATCTGCAGCATCCCCAAGTATCATCATTTTTATTTGTACCAGCTGTACTTTTACTTCCTAGTGTGTTTGATATTTTAGTTAGTGGGCTTTAAACATTAATAACAAGCTATGAAAGATTGTTCATATTTCTTGGGAATTATTGTGTGGGAGTAGAACTTGTTGAAAATACTTTCAACAAGTACTTGAAAAATAGTATTTGCATTGTTATCAGGCATATTCCAGAAAGGAAGATTCTGTCTTGCCTACTGCTTTTTACCTACCTGATCCTATTATCTTCTGTCAGTTGCAGGAAATTAACTACTGAAGAGAAAATTAATAATACAGGTGACATTTCACGGTGATAGAGGATTAACACTGTCTTCAGTAACAAAAGATCCCTTTTTATTTCATTAAGGATAACATATTAAAAGTGACGACTAAGTATTAACAATTTCTGACTAGCACCAGTGCTTAGACAGGTTTACTGGTCTTCAGTTAATACTGTAATGAGTGCAGTATAATTACAGCCCTCCTGAGGAGAATTTCTGTCATAGAAAGAAACTCTTTAGACCTTAAGATTACATAATTGTGATTGCCCTCTTATTTCTCCGGCATCATTGGTAATTTCAATTAAAATCACATATCCATTGAAGTTAGAAATTAATGCATTATCCCAATTGAAGTTGGTATTCAAGACTATCACAGGCTGTAAAATGTTGTGGCTTTCAAGCTCTAGCAATTCTTGTGTTTACAGACATTACCACCCATAATGTCAAGATTATAGTGCATGGAGAAAAGTGAGCTATTTGTCAGAATATTGTGGTTCCAGATTTTGCTATCTCCTAATGTACTGGATTAAGAAATAAAATGTGCCAGTAATCTTGTGGTTCCAAAGAAGCAATTATTGTTTTTTGTTATCCCCGCCATGAAAACAAATGGTATATTGTATTTTAAAAACAGAAAATTTATGTACACGTGACTGGGTGCAGTTCCCCTTTCTTCCCCCAGTGCCTTGGCCACCATAGAGGACTCCTGAGCACCGTCCATTAACATCATTTTATTTTAAACAAACTGCTGGGATTATCATTAGTAACTAACTCAGCCTCTTGTGTTATGTTGTGGATCCAGACACGACAACTGCTTCAGCATACAGTTCTTTATTCCAAAGACGACATGACATACACAAGACACACATTCAATAAATACCCATAACTCCGCCCCCCAATCAAACCCTCTAGGCATCAAACCAACAAACTGCACCAGAGCACAGACAGAGTTCTGACCCCTGTCATCTGAAGATGCCGGCCACAGAGACTGGCGAAATGTTAGGAAGAAAAACCTTAGGAACACGGTCAAACAACCTGGAAAACCCAACAACCATTGGATCCCGGCCGTGAAAGCCTTCGAGAATACCTCAAGAAGTACATCACATGGTTCCAATATGTGCCTCCACCCCTTAGGACAAATCTGCTGGAGTGGTCTGCAATGACAGACAATGCAGAACCCGTGTCCACCTCCATTTCACATGGCACATCCTGAATTCTTACAGTCACTCTGATCTTTGATCAAATTGCTGGTTGTAATGTCATCACAAAGCTGTCTCCTTTAATCTCTGGCAGTTCAACAGAACGCGAGGAAAGGGTGTGACACTCGCCTTGCTGATTGTAGCCCTTTCTGGATGCCCAAGCTGCTTGACGATTCCCCCTTTCAGCTGCTCTCGAGTAAGGGGCAGCACGACAGGCACGAGCAATATGCCCCACCTTGCCATACCTTCGGCATTGTACGATCCGGAACTGACATGCCTTCCTCAGGTGGGCCCCCCCACAACCGGCACACAGATTTTCTGGTGGTACTTTTACTCCTTGGCTCCTCTGATGGATGACTCGCATTACAGCTTCTCCGTCCTCCTCCCTAGTAGAGGAGTCCTCCCACTGCCCTTAATTGACGCTTTCCGGCTTCCTAGGAGGTGGGGGAGTCTTTTCCTGTTGAATTTCTCTTGTAAATTTCTGTGCGGCTTCTACAGCTAAAATCTCCTCATAAGCTGTTTTAAAATCCAGACTCTTTCTTGCGAACAATCGATGTTGCATTCTTTTGTCCCTTATGCCGCAAACCAACCTGTCTCTCAACGCCTCCTCGAGGTCTGTGAAATTACAATGCCTTGCTGCTTGTCGAAGGGCCGTAACATAATTAGCTGCTGACTCGCCAGGCCCCTGGTCACGCTTGTAAAAAGCATGCCGGCAAGCAATCTCTGATGGTTGAGGTGAGAAATGGTCTTGCAGCTTGTCTGATGACTGAAAATGTGATGTTTTTTAAAGGGGTAGGAGCGCACAATGCTCTCACTATCTCAGAAACAGGCAGTCCACAAGTGCCGAGAAAGGTAGCTCTAACAGTCTCTGGTTCGGTTATTTTGTTGGCAGCAAGGTAAAACTCAAACCTTGATATGCAAGTTTCCCAGTCTGCAACAGCTGGGTCAAAATGCTCCAAATATCCCCTGGTAGCCATTTCCACAGCTCGTCCTTCACTTCTCCAACGGTTAGCCACAGATAGGTAATTAATTCAGTTCAACATACCCTCTGCAGGCAAGCAAGATCCCATCCTCATCGCCAGTGTTATGTTGTGGGTCCAGACACGACAACTGCTTCAGCATACAGTTCTTTATTCCAAAGACAACATGACATACACAAGACACACATTCAATAAATACCCATAACTCCGCCCACCAATCAAACCATTTAGGCATCACCTCATTTCAAGGTCCACCTGTCTCCTACAGGAGAGGACACTCCAGCTTCGCATACAGCGTCGAAACAACACGGGAAGTAGCAGTTACCGGTTATAAGTCTTTGCTCAATTGGCGTAGAGCATGACGCCAGGGGCTACTTCTGACGGTGGGAGAGGTCATTGCACCTCACTAGGTAGATACCGCCCGCCTTAAGCTGGGCAGCCCCCAGCCAGTAAGGTGCTACCTCGCCACGGTCTGTTAACCTCACGGGGTGCGTGGGGTTTAGGGTAAAAGCCGACAAGCAGATCGATAACCCTGCACCATGCAACAATCATAAGAAAACTTCTGCCCTAAAGCTGGGCACCTGGAATGTACGGACAATGACCCCTGGCTTTTCTGACCACGGCTTTTCTGACGACCTGCAGGAAATAGACGATGTGCGCAAGACAGCTGTCATCGACATGGAACTGAGTAGACTGCAGATGGACATTGTTGCCCTGCAAGAGACGAGATTGCCAGACTCGGGATCTGTCAAAGAAAAAAACGTCTCATTCTTCTGGCAGGGAAAACCATTGAATGAGACCAGGGAATATGGTGTTGGCTTTGCAGTCAGAAATACTCTTCTGAGATCCATTGTTCCACCTACTGTGGGGAGTGAAAGAATCCTGTCTCTGCAGCTCCACTCATCAGCGGGACCGGTCACCCTCATTAGTGCATATGCTCCAACACTGTCATCCACTACAGAAGTGAAAGATAAATTCTACGACGATCTGGCAGCCACTATCAAAAAAGTCCCTGAAAGAGAGGCACTGTTCATTCTTGGAGACTTTAACGCTAGAGTTGGTGCTGATCACAATTCTTGGCCCACTTGTCTAGGCCGTTTTGGCATTGGAAAGATGAACGAAAATGGCCAACGCTTGCTGGAGTTTTGCTGTTATTATGGTCTTTGCGTCAGCAACACATTCTTTAATACGAAGCCTCAACACAGAGTTTCCTGGAGACATCCAAGATCCAAGCATTGGCATCAGCTCGATTTGATCCTCACTAGACGTTCTAGCCTTCCTAGTATTACGATCACACGCAGCTACCAGAGTGCTGATTGCGATACTGATCACTCCCTGGTGTGTAGTAGAGTAAAACTGCGAACAAAGAGATTATATCACACGAAAAAGGAAGGAAGACCACGTATTGACATCAGGAAGACTTGCGATCAAAGAAAAGTGGAGGAATTTGCCCAAGCGCTTGAGGAAACCCTTCCAGGCCCGGCTGATGCAAATGCACCTGAACGATGGGAACATTTTAAGAACGCTGTGTATAACACCGCCTTGTCCACATTTGGCAAGAAGACCAAAAAGACGGCTGACTGGTTCGAAGCCCATTCGGAGGAGTTGATGCCAGCCATCGAGGATAAGAGGAGAGCTCTAGCAGCATACAAAGCCTGTCCTAGCGAGTACAACTTGCAAGCTCTTCGAGCTGCTCGTAGCCAAGTCCAACAGGCTGCCAGGAGATGCTCCAACGATTATTGGCTTCAGCTCTGCTCTCAGATACAGATAGCAGCGGACACAGGTAACATCAAAGGAATGTATGACGGTATCAGGCAGGCTTTAGGTCCAATACAGAAGAAATCTGCTCCCTTGAAGTCTGCTACAGGCGTGATCATCCAGGACCGAGCACAGCAGATGGACCGCTGGGTGCAACACTACTCTGAGCTGTATTCCAGAGAGAATGTAGTAACCGAAGAAGCATTAAATAACATTGAGTGCCTGCCTGTCTTGGAAGAGTTGGACAGCGAACCAACCTTAGCAGAAATAAAAGCGGCCTTGGATTCCCTCGCCTCTGGCAAGGCACCTGGAAAGGATAACATCCCTGTTGAAGTGCTGAAGTGCTGTAAAGAGACCATCACTACCGAGCTGTATGAAATCTTTTGTCTTTGCTGGAGGGAAGGTGGAGTACCACAGGACATGAAGGATGCAAACATCGTCACATTGTACAAGAACAAAGGAGACAGGGGCGACTGCAATAACTACCGTGGCATCTCTCTTCTCAGCGTTGTAGGGAAGCTGCTTGCCCATGTTGTGCTGAAGAGGCTCCAGGTGCTCGCAGACAGAGTCTATCCAGAATCACAGTGTGGATTTCGAGCTAATAGATCCACCACTGACATGGTATTCTCCCTCAGACAGTTGCAGGAGAAATGCAGGGAACAACAACAGCCACTCTTTGTCGCCTTCATAGATCTCACAAAGGCCTTTGATTTGGTTAGCAGGGATGGCCTTTTTAAAATCCTTCCCAAGATTGGATGTCCACCTCGACTCCTTAAAATCATCAGGTCCTTCCATGAGGGAATGAAAGGCACTGTAGTTTTTGATGGTTCAACATCAGATCCCTTTGACATCCGAAGCGGAGTGAAACAGGGCTGTGTCCTCGCACCAACCCTTTTTGGGATCTTTTTTGCTGTCATGCTGAAGCACGCCTTTGGAACTGCAACAGAAGGTGTCTATCTCCGGACTAGATCAGACGGAAAGCTCTTTAATCTCTCTAGATTGAGAGCGAAGACCAAAGTCCAGCTGAAATGCATGCGGGATTTCCTCTTCGCCGATGATGCAGCCATTGTTGCCCACTCTGCTCAAGACCTCCAACAACTCATGAATTGTTTTAGCAAGGCCTGCCAAGACTTTGGACTAACAATCAGCCTGAAGAAAACACAAGTCATGGGCCAGGGCGTGGACTCACCTCCCTCTATTACCATCTCCACACAAGAATTGGAGGTTGTTCATGACTTTGTGTACCTTGGCTCAACGATCTCTGACACTCTCTCTCTAGATGTCGAGCTGGATAAACGCATTGGCAAAGCAGCTACCATGTTCTCTAGACTCACGAAGAGAGTATGGCTCAATAAGAAGCTGACGACATATACCAAGATCCAGGTATATAGAGCCTGCGTCCTGAGCACACTCCTGTACTGCAGTGAATCCTGGACCCTTTGTGCACGGCAGGAGAGGAAGCTGAACACCTTCCATATGCGTTGCCTCCGACGCATTTTTGGTATCACCTGGCAGGACAAAGTTCCAAATAGAGTAGTCCTAGAACGAGCTGGAATCTTTAGCATGTATACATTACTGAAACAGCGACGTCTACGTTGGCTTGGGCATGTCGTGAGAATGGCTGATGGTCGGATTCCAAAAGATCTCCTGTATGGAGAATTAGTGGAGGGAAATCGCCCCAGAGGGAGACCACAGCTGCGATACAAGGACATCTGCAAGCGGGATCTGAAGGCCTTAGGAATGGACCTCAACAGATGGGAAACCCTGACATCTGAGCGTTCAGCCTGGAGGCAGGCGTTGCATCATGGCCTCTCCCATTTTGAAGAGACCCTTGTCCAGCAGGCCGAGGCAAAGAGGCAGTCCCGAAACCAGCCAAATCAGGGAGCTGGACAGGGGACAGATTGTATTTGTCTTCAGTGTGGAAGGGATTGTCACTCTCGAATTGGCCTTCTCAGCCACACTAGACGCTGTTCCAAGTCCTCCATACAGAGCACGTTACCATAGTCTTTCGAGACTGAAGGATGCCTAATACATGTCTCCTACAGCTGTCAGAAACCTCCTTTAAAGTGCCCGATACACTACATCTTGCTTCAGAGGCTTTTTCTCATCTATCTTTTCATCAAACAGCAACAAATCTCCCTCAACTGTTAGAGGCGTTGAATTGGGCTCTTTGTACTTCAGCTTGTGTGGGATGCCCGACTCATCAGCTATAGCAGTACTCAGCCTCAAGATCCATCCCACCTGAGTCTCCCAAACTTTCTTGCCCAGAGTTGGCCGTCATCTGTGTCAGAAGGGGCTCTCCCCATGAGACCTCCCAGGGGTTTCGGAACATACCCTATTTTTGCGTCTCTGGGCCTCCGTTCTCTGAATTTCTTCCACTGCTCCCTTTCCCCAATTTCTCCCCAGAAAGGCAGCTAGCAATATACTTGTCTCTTCCACTCTTTCTCTGCATACTCTCTGGGCACCTTCAACTCTGTCCAGTCTCCTGTCCATGGGTCCTCTTGTACTATTTCTACCCAGTCCTTCTCTCGTTCATCTTTCTTCTCTATGGCCCAACAACATGACTCTTTCTCCACCATTTCTAACTGCTCTCTTCCTCCTTCTGCCCTTTTATATCTTTACCACCTCCCACCAAAATGTCACCCTCTGTTAGTTCTTTCTTTCCCAGGCTTTTTTTTTGCTCATTCCCACTTAGGCATAGTCCTCTAATTGCTTCTTCCACCGTTGACATTCTTCCCAGTGCATCTTTACTTGAGGAGGTAGACGACACACTCTGAGGAGCTTCCACCAGGGTGCTCCCAGCCTCACAATACATTTTATGCATAATCTAACATGGGTATATTACAAACTGACAGATTTCAGGTAGCGTTAGGAATCTGCATGATACCTCCACATCACTGGACAAATCTGAAATATATTGAGCATATATAAATATATCTGTGATTTCCTTAATATACTTTACATGATTTCCTTGATATACTTTACATGGAACAAAAAAGTATTTAAAAGTGATCAAGTCAGTTCACTATTACTCCCATTTTAAAGCTAGAAAAATTGAGATTGGAAGAAGGCATAGTCCAGCAAACAACTATATATTTCTCCTGCTTATTTCAATGGAATTTACAATTTATAAAAGCATGGCTGTACCCAATGACCCAATGTACCCAATGTTATTTTGAACATCCAGTGTGTCTGTAGCTAGACATAATCACTTTTAAATCTGACACCAAATCATACTGATCCTTAAAGATTTAATAATCTTTTAAAATCTTTTAATGCAATGCTCCTGTCCTCAATTTTATTTTCATGTTATTAAATATTATTGTATTTAACAGAACAAGTGGCAGCTAAGTTAACTTGTGAGTTTAGCATCTCCATATCAGAATAGTTAGCAGAGCGTGCTTCTTCTGAGAAGAAATCATATCAAGACGTCTTATTCTAGGAAAATAAGAAAGCTAATAAATATTTAGTAGAGAAATATATTGTGATAGGAAATATAGTGGGAATCCTTATTCTAGCTATCAAAGATGGAGATGCGGGAAAACATGACTGATTTGTACTTTTTGAGAACAAAAATAAGATGCCTCTCTGTTCAAGAAAAGATAAAGAGAGGAAATGTAAAAAGGAAGGGGAGCGCCATCAGCAACACTAAGAAATATGTAGGTTGAAGGAAGTTCATCATACTGTAGATTAGAGCAAGTTAAGGAAATCTAGGAAACTCAAGGATTCCCACTTCGTCTATTCCCTCATGTAATGTCAAACATTTTCGTATAAGTTGAGTTACAACGAGTCACCTTCAACAGTGTTCAGGTCCACTGGTTCTTTAATGTGCTCAGCAGTAGTGAACATGTTTCTTCACTCCGTCAAATTCTGCTGCTGTTGTTTGAGTGACTTGAATCCAGGAATATCTTGTGCAGGTGGAAAGCATTTCTGCACTGTATTATTTCAATATTCCTATCCTACTAAAGTTCTCTAGACTCTATCATATCCTGGAGGGGCCCCTGGTGTTTAGGAACCTTTGAAAGCTCTCAGAGATTTTAACTGAGAGAAGGAGACAGGCTAACTCTACGCTGCATTATGAAGTTCTACTTGTCTGTTTCTGGATCTAGTCTCAAGTGCTGGCTTCAGAAAACATTCAAGTGTACTCAAAGCCTGTTCAAACTTGGCACAAAGTCTGCTACTGCTCTTCAGTTATGAGGAAGGTGAGGGATCTCTTGTCAGGAGAGGGCTGACAAGGAGCACAAAAGAAAAGCATTCTCCAATCCAGAGCTGGGGAGGAAGATGGATTATTGTCTTTCAGTGATGATTGTAAGCCACCTTTGTATATACATTGTTTTTAGCTTTAAATATTGTCTTTTAATTATGTAAGTGGCCTTGGATCATTTTTAAGGAGAAGGCGGGGTAAAAATAGTTCAAATAAATAAGCAAGCAGGCAAGCTGCTTCAGCAGTTGTGTTGAGCCTTAAGGATGCTTAGACTGCTATGAAATTCAGTGTGACTTCTCAGACGGGAGGGGTCGCTGATGAGCAAAAGTTTGGACTGGCTATCAAATTCTACTCAAATCTCTGGAATCCTAGTCAAGTGCCTAATACTCCATTTTCTTCTGCTAGGTAAAAACCTGTTCTCTGAATTTTTCCTCAGTAAGTGATCAAGATGCCTACAGAGCAGGACTGCGTCCAGTTAGCCAGTGGAAAGCCTTTGGTCTTGATAATTATCCAGGTGAGTATGTTTGGACTGGATATCAATCAAGAAAAAAATCACTTATTTTGATAGGGTTTCTGTGTCTCTCAGAATATATATGATATGACTTCAAACGAAAGAATACCAGATAAGAACTTCTGAGTGTTAATTCTGAAACCAATGTGTTATATGTTTGTATGCCCTGTATTCCTTCTGCATCCTTCAGTGCATGTGGTTCAAGATGATGGATGCCAGTCTTTTTGTGTGTGTGTGCTTTTATTTATTTAAACAAAAAAGAAAAACATATATAATATCTACTCTCTTACAAAACACTACATTGTAATCACTTATCACCTGACCCCTTTTCTTCACTCTGTGCAGCCCACCCCCCATTCAGGACTGGTTCCATGTTCTTCATTCTTATATTTCAGATTGTCCCATTTCACTCCAGTAATACATTGTTTCTTCTGGTATATACCCCTTTCCTTTCTGAAATATATGTACCAAAAACAAGTTCCATATTTGTTTAAAATCATTACATTTCATCATTCCTCTTCAAATCTTTGTTCCATAAGTTAACTTATTATTAATTGCCATATTCCACATTTCTCTATACCACTCCTCCCTTCTAGTTTGATTATTAGTTTTCCAGTTTTTTGCAATTATTACTCTTGCCACCATCACCATTATAATAATAAATTAATTTTATTTTCTCTTCAATTGATTGTTATCAACCAGATTCAACAGAGCAGTCATTGGAGATATTTGTACCTTCACACAGTTGTTTATCTCATCTCCTTGAAAATCATTGACCATTCCTTCCTTATTTCACAAAACCACCACGTATGTAAATACGTCCCCTTTTCTCTTTTACATCTCCAACACAGTGAAGATATGTCTTTATTTATTATATTCAACTTTACCGATGTTATATACCATCTCCAACTACTTTGCAACAGTTTTCCTTCATCCTTACAAATATTTTTTTCATTATTCTTTTATTCCACATTTTACTCCAGTCTTTTTAAATTTCCTCATACAAATCTTCTTGCCAGAAATCTTTTAACATACTTTTGATAATCTGTTTGCATTAACATTTTATATATTGCACTCACTGTTCCCTTTCTAGTTTCCCTTCTTTCCATTTTCTCTCTTTTTTCTATAATCTCACATTTTGTCATTTTTCTCCTCTCTCCTTCTTTTGTTTTCCATTCTTTCATCCAGTTTTCTAATTGAAATATGTTTAACCATGAAATCCACTCTCCCAGTATCTCTCTTACACATTCCCTATCTTGAATTTGTTTTATCCATTCTTTTATCTTCATTATTCCCTTGCTTGGTAAAACTCTTTTTAATATCTCTTTGAGATTATCTGGGAAATTTTTTAATTCAACTTCCTGCGACAAAGGTGAAGTTGGATTTAACACTTCCCTATCATTTTTCCAACACTAGCATATTTTTTAAAAATGGATTACAGTATCTACATTTTTCATCTCTCCCTTAATTTTCTCTTTTAAAAAATATATTGTCCATCATTCCCTCTTTTCCATAAAATTCAGACTATCTCCAAATTGCTATTATATCTGGAATATGTCTTAATTGATGTGCTCAATGTGATGTGCTCAATTGATATAGTTTAATTTTGGGTATACCTAAACCTCGTTTTTGTGATATATACCATACATTCTTATTAATTCTAGCTCTCTTATTACCATTGCAATACATATTAATCCTCATCTGCCATTCTTTTAACTGTTTTTCTTCTACCTTCATTGGTAACATCCAAAATAAAAAACATAATTTGGGGATCATTTTCATTTTACATAACACTATTGTACCAAACCAGAAAATTTTTAATTTTTGAAATTCCTTTATCTGTTCTCTAATCTATCTCTTCAACCTACTCAAGTAGGTTTCTTTTCATTATATCCTGAAAGTTCCAAGCAATATTCAATCCTAAATATTTAATATTATTTTTCAACTTTTCCTCAAAAATATTCTTCATCTTCACTGTCTCATCATCATGGTTTAGTAGAATACATTCTGACTTATCCCAGTTTACTTTCAATCCTATTATTTCCTCAAATAATTTTAGATGCTTTTTGATTCTCTCTATGGATTCAATTGGGTTTTTAATTAATAATGCCAGGCTTAACTGTATCTTTCTCCCCTTTTACTCACCCACCTCCATTTTTCCCCCTAGGGTTTATATTTATTCAAGATCCCTTTCTTCCTGGCTGCCAGCGTCACTGGGTAAAGCAGTGTCTAAAGCAATACACCCAGAAACCCAATGTGTGCAATTTGGATATGCACATGTCTCTTAAGGAGACCGCTGATCTGTGGGAAAGGAGCCAGCATCAAATGCGGTAAGGCCTGGCATCGATAAAGGGGTTGAGTCACAACAGCCAGTGGATAAGGTGAACACGATACTCAGTGGTACTTGAGCAGTTCTTTGGTGCTTTAGTCTTGTGGGAACTGGTCCAGATCTCCTTGGACCAGGTGCTAGAAAGCCATGAGAGGTGGTATTTTTGAGAAAGGACTTTGTGGGAGTGGTAGCATGCATGTTTTGTTTTGGAAGATCTAAAATCCAGTCACTGGCTGTTCCAGGTAAAGCTGGGAAAAACACCTGTCTGAAATCCTAAAGGGCTGCTCACAATCAGGACAGGCAGTAGAGAGTTAGATGAACTAATGATGTGATTGGTTATAAGAAAAGTTCCTGTGACTGAATTTCTGGGTCAGATCTTTGCCTAGGAGGCCACAAAAACTTGACTTATGATGATGGCCAAGCAAACAGTTTGTCACTGCTTGGCTCCCACTGCTGTGCAAGAGATGAGGTCTTAAACCCGGCCTCGTGTTGCCTGCCAAGGCACTTGGCTGAAGGTCAGGGACAACATCCATCTCAAAGCTTTGACACTGGGGGATTCTTCCCAGAGTTGCACAATGCAGTAACGGAATAAGCTGCAGCCTTCTGTTAGAGTTTAGAGCTGGACAAGGGTGGGGGTGGAAGGCAGTCCCAGCAGTTGTCTTGAGCTTCCAAGACCCTCTGAATACTGTCTCTGTCCACCTTTACATCTTGAAGTAGCAATAGAGGGCTGGGGCCTATTGTTAATGCTTTCTTTCTGAGGTGCTTGGAGCGCAGTTGGAAAACAGGTGCATCCTTATTCTAAGCTTTAGTTGTAGAAACTGGAGCAGAGATTGCCCTGTGCTTCCAAGGAGCTCAGTATATTTTTGAAGTGCAATACAAACAGCAGGGGCTATTTCTGGTTCCTCTCCAGTGCCAAGGTTTAGAGGCAGATTCAGGCTTATTGCCCTTGCAAAAGGGTGGTGAGGAACCTCTTCATGGTCTCTGTGAATGCATACAATAGGGTTCTTTTGCACCTGCACAGAGGTTCTCTGAATCTTCCAGAGCTTTGGCGCACGTTCACCAGGACCACCCCCTCAGCGCACATGCTCCGTCCGTACTGTAAAGTGTTTCAGTACCTTTTTTGCCGCTGCTGACATCTCATCTCTCAATGAGCAGAGCTCCGTTCATCGCTTTTTCTTTACTGTTATTCCCGCCCTTCGGCTTCTTCATTTTCCGTTCTTCGTCCATCGTGAATTCTCCTTAAAAAAGAGAGAGAGAAAGAGAGACTTTTATTTTTCCCTTCCATCGCCTCTTTCCCCTCCTGCCATTTTCTGGTTTCCTTGGGCCCATTCAAGAGGTGCACTTCTTGCCCCAGCAAGGTCCCTCTCTCAGACAGCAGTTCACAGTGCCTCTTCCGCTTGGGAGAGGCACACCAGACTACTTAATGTCAGGCCTGGAAAAAACTCACTAAGCCAGCACTGAAACTTCGACAGCAGCACCTCAGATCTTTCCTTTGGGAACACTCTCAAGCCTCCCCGGTCATTGACTATGGAACCAACTTTAATTTCTCAACCCCATGGACCACCCCACCTGCCGATCCAGTGTTGCCTTCACCAACATTGAGGTTGGCACAGCCCAAGTCTAAGTCAGCCTCTAAACTGAAATTTGCGTCATTGATATCGAAGTTGAACTTCAAGATCAACCCCGACCATGGCTGAATCGCCTAAGACGTCAAAGAAAAAGAAAAAATCCTCTGAGTTATCAGGTCACAAAAGCAAACACTCCTCAACAGCGCAACCATCAGTCAACAGGGCCACTTTATCGTCCCCAATCCTGGAGGAGCTGCAGCAAGGTACAGTCTGCCTGGACTCCCCATCAAGAGATGAGGAGTTCCCTCTTCCATAATCTGGCCATGCACTATCCCCTGCATTCAGCCAATTGCCTGAATGGAGAAACACCTCATCTGAGGACACTGCAGTTTGCATTCAGCTCATGTGAGCCCCAGGTCATCACCACCCCAATACCAAACACAGGTAGATACCTTCCAGGAACTCTCCTCCGGAGAGGACTCACCGCTCACTTCCCTAATATTGAGACCAAGCAGGCATCACACCAAACACCCTCTCTATTCCGACTTAGAGAACCCTCAACCATCTTCAGTATCAAAGTGACCACACCACTCCATGCCGACACAGGCCCGAGCTCCAAAAACCACTGCCACTTTATCCCAGGTCTTCATTGCTACAAGTTAAGACAACCTACACAGGACCTCCAACAGCTCCTCTCGACACCACTCCGAGTCACCCACCACGACAATCCACGTCACACTCATCCACACAACCTCCTCCTGACCCAGCTTATGGCATGGGCAGGTCTAAGCATAGTCACCTCTCCCTCTCACTGGATGATGCTCATCTCCCACCTCAGACATCATTTTCCCTCTACAGAGGACTTATACCCCTCTCCAGGACTATCTCACCCAGTCCCTGACACTGAGGCCTCTGACTCCATGCCAGATTTTGATGCTGCAGATGCTTATCCTTCCTTGCCTTCTGAGGACTTCTCATCCTATTCCCAACTTGTCTTCCACGTACGGAAAGTCATCTATCTGAAGGTTGACAAACCGCCTCCAACCAAGTCTGATAGGGTCTACAAGGACATTAACCAGGACCAGGTCTTGCATCTCCATCTTGGCTTTATTCCTTCTGTACTGAAACTTATCAAGGAGTCCTGAAACAAGCCCTCCTGTGTTCCTCAAATCTCCAGGCAAATGGCGAATCTATAAAACGCATGGAAATGACACCACTTTTTTGTCCAAACATTCACTTCCTAATTCAATCATCGTAGATGCCACGCAGAATAGAGCCTGGAATCCGCTCCAGCTCTACCCCCAATAACCATGAGGGCCAAAAGACAGACACCATCAGATGCCAGGTCTACTCCTTAGCCTCCTTTGTTCTTCAGGTGGCCAATTACCTGGCAGCGATAGGGCCTATCACCATCACCTATGGAATTAAGCCCTTCCAATCCTCCAGGCAGCACCTGAGGACCAAAGGGTTAGACTCCATTAGAGCAGGCTCTATACCTGCAACTACAAGTGGTCTCTGGAAAGCTCAGTGTTTCGCCAACTGTGTCACAGATGGGGCACCCCAGCAGTAAACATCTTCACTACTACTGTGAACACAAATACGACCACTACTGCTGCAGAGCAGGGATTGGCCCTGGCTCGCTTGGAGACAACTCTATTTTACCTACCTTTTTCCCATCGCCCTCCAGTGATCTCAAGCACTTCTTGCACTCCCTTGATGTCCATTGGGCCCTGGCATTCTATGTCTTTCATACTTCCTTTTTCTGCTGATCCAAGAGGCTCTTTATCAGCTCCCATGGTTCCAATAGAGGATCCCCAATTTCTTCTCAAACTGTCTCTTGGTGGATTGTGACTACGATTCACCTAGCCTACGATCTGGCTCACAAACCCTTACTGGGTCCAGTGAAGGTGCATTCAACTAGAGCCATTGCTACACTCACAGCCTTTCTCAGAGGAGTGAGCTTGCCATATGTCTGTAAAGATGCCACATGGTCCAAACCTTCCACATTTGCCACCCACTGTAGACTTGATGTCCGCACCAAGGCAGATGCAGCATTTGGTAGAGCGGTCGTGGCATCCATCTTTCTGTGACAGCCCACCATCCAGTAAGTCAGCTTGCTTGTCACCCTATTGTGTGCATTCACAGAGACCGCGAAGAAGAAAGTGAAGTTACCTACCTGCATCTACCTACCTGTTCTTGCCTACCTGTTCTTCGAGTGGCCATCTGTGAATTCACACATCCTTCCCGTCCTCCCCTCTGTTTGCCATATATGTCTTATGTTTATTTGACAGTGACAGATTTCTCATCAGGAACTGAGGCACTCTCCAGTACAGGCGGAGCATGTGCACCGAGGGGGTGGTCCTGGTGAACATGCACGAAAGCTCTAGAAGATTCTGAGAGCCTCTGCTCAGGCACAGAAGAACCCTATTGTGTGGATTCACAGATGACCACTCAAAGAACCAGAGCTATAGGTAGGTAACCTCTCTTTTCTATTTCAAGTGGAACTGTAGAAAATGCTGTTGAAATATATATGTCATGCTTCATGTCTGTGCCTTACAGTTAAATAGGTTAATAACTATGAGACAGTTGAATGAAGTGAAATAGACGTGAGAAATAGATTTCAGTTATTCTAGATTTATCAGTTTTTCCAGCTTGGAAGGAATATTTCTAAATAGTATGGAACTTGGTTTTTTAATTAAGCATTAAAAGATTGTGAATAAGAAATAATATTTGCACATAATAGGTTTCAAGTATAGAAAACAGATTCCTGTATCTTTTATCTAAAATTATTATTGCTGTTTCACTGGGCATCATAAACCAAGAACTGGGACATCTATGGTGTTTTCCACACACAGCATTACTTTCTAGCAGCCATTTCCACTGAAGCTCTTCCACAAACACACATATACCTGCAGCTCCTTTACAACCACATATAACACAGCATAGGAATTGTGAGAAATGTGCAGCCCATGTATGTGTGTGATCTCACTCTCACATGATGTGGCATAATGGATCATAGATATCAAGTCAAAGTAGCTGAATCTCTCTTGAAGAATAAAGTGACAGTGTACAGATTTCCAATTATGAGGAGGTTGGCACAAGTGCCTCTAGTGGTCAGTAGAACAGGCAGTATGGGCACTTGTGGATGTGGGGTTGGGTTGAGCAGTCAGTTGTGGCGCCTTGGACAAGGGATAGCCCTGGCTAGCCCTTGTCCAGGACCCCACAACTGACTGCTCAACCCAACCCCACATCCACAAGTGCCCATACTGCCTGTTCTACTGACGAAGGCCCAGGAAACCAAGTCCGTTTCCCAAAGCAGTGAGAAACTGGGACTGGTGGTGACAACCATTCCTGTGAAAGATGTATTATACCTAAATCACCTATTACTGTGGAACCTATTTAAGTTATAATAAACCTGATTGCTTCTTCTCAACTTGATGTTGAGTTCATGGATCTGGGAGTGGAGGAGGGGCAACCTGCCAATTGAGGCAAGGTTAGTGGGGCTTACCACAGTAGACAAATTGGAGATGGAGAGTAAGCATGCCTTAAGTGTCTGTTGTAATTTAAATAATTTTAATTATTATATATTATATTTCAGTCATTTTTAGAGAGCCTCTTTTATGAGGTGGATATATAAATACTGTAAATGAATGAATGAAATAAATAATTACATTTGCAGACAGGTTTACCTGCTATTTCAGCAAAATTAGGCTTGATATTCTTACAACAGTCTTGTTTGTGAGTTATTAGGAAGCTATTTATGGTTATGGAAGATGTGCTGTTTAATGTATGTACATTGATCATTCACAATCAGAAGTGTATATGCAGTAAACTCAAAAGACAATGTTGTTTAAAGCTGATAAATATTCTGCTCAACTGAAAATCCTGCATTTACAAATAATCCTGATTTGACTAGCAGAGAGAGGTTTTGTCATTTGCCTTTTTGAATTTGGAAGCTTTTAATGGTTACATCTAGACAGGAGATGTTACGGGACATGCTGAACTGTTATCAGTAGTTTACAGGGAAACAATTCCCTTTTCTCTGCCTTTCTATTGGACACATTTCCACCAGTTTTCTGTGGGTTGCCTCACAGGTGATACAAGAGCATTTCTTCTGCCTACCGATCATGTATGAACTCCTATGAGTTTCCTTTAATTATTTGAAAATGATTCTGACTTCCCTCTGCCTTTTCTATAGGTCCCTCTGTTCTCTTGTACTTAGGAACAAAGTCTTTCCATGAACATAACTGTTTTGTAGCATAAGTTTTGGGAGGAGGGTGAAATAATAATTATGTGTATACTCAAAAAACTAAGCCTAGCCAAATCTTCTTGAAAACTGTTCTTATCTCACCTTCTTTGTCTGAAGATTTTTCATTGTCAGTGAGGAAGTTACACTGTTCATACAGTTCTGGAGAGCAAGGTTTTGCAACACAACTTAACTGAATTAAAGTTGTTTGACCTGAGTTGTGACATTATTGTAGGAAATGTAATCAAACTGGTGGAGGAAGGGAAAGGATTAAATGAAATACACTCAAAGAATAATTTTTAATTATATTGTCATTGTCTGTAAATGAGCCATTTTTATAGGGACTGCTAGTTCTTATTTGACTATACGGTAAAGATTAGATTATGGCATTTCATGGTCACAAATATGGGAAGGTAATATTAAGCTAATAAAAGCAATTAATTACAAAGAAAATATGTATAGGATGTTCTATAGATAGTATATGACACCTGAAAAATTATCGAAAATATATCAAAATACCTCTAACAAATGTTAGAAATGCAAATCAAAAGAAGGTAGTTTTTATCATATGTGGTGGACTTGTAGGGAAGCTAAGAGCTTTTGGAAACTAGTCCATGAGTTTTTACAAAAAATGTTATCCTCTATAGTTCCACATGAACCTGAATTGTTTTTGTTGAATATAATACCAGACTCAATAGAAAAAAAAATTGATCATACATGTAACTACAGCAGCAAGAATTTTATATACCAAATACTGGGGGGAAAAGAGGAGACTCCAACAACCCAGGAGTTAATAGAAAAAAATCTTGAAGCAGCAGAGATGGATATTTTAACTGAAGTATTAAAAGACAAAGAAATTGTTGAGGCTAGAAAAAAGTGGGAACCTTTGTGTAATTGGATGAGAGATGAGAACATGAATGGGTTAAAATTATGAGAAAGAAAATATAAGATATAATTTTAGATTTTAAAGACTTAGGAAAAAAATGGTAAAATAAGTGTGAAGTAAGCATAGTAAGAAAACATATCGACAAATGTAATAATGATATATACTGTTCTCTATCACATTCTTTTTTTTATTTACCCCAATACCCTGATCCGAATCCCCTTCCCTATGATCTTCCCTTACCCAATGAAAAATGAATAATAATAAAAATTAGGTGATGAAATTTCAATTTTCCAAAACTTTCCTATAACTGTAGGGTGTGGTAACAGTAAATAGTTGCAACAGTGAGTGTAATTGCCCTTCTAAGTTTTAAAGTACAAAGTAAGGATGTTTGCTGTCCCATTGTCTCAGTAAGATCATTTAAAAGCTGTTTTTAAATTATCTTACTGAGACTGGACTGCTTGTTCTTTTATATTCCATCTTGAATATAACTCAGCAATTGGGTGAGCAACCATTTTCAGAGCTGAAAGAGTTATGTGCCAGATTTTATCCTAGCTTGGTCTGTTTTCCCCAGCCATGGAGGATAGAAATGAAAGTGATGTTGGTTCCAGTTCAGGACGAAATAATATTGCAGAGTCTGGTAGCTGGAAGAAATGTTAACAACTTTATTAAGCAGTTTCCTGATGTGCCAGAGCAAAGTGCTGCACTAGCAGTTTCATCCGAGGAGAAAGCAAGCAAGCCTATAGCATTCAGAGTTTGCACTGGACTTTAAAATATGTGATTAAGGCTGGACAAAACCAGTAAATGTCTCTTTAGGTTAGTACAGCTGGTAAATCTAGCCTTTTAGAGTAATAATTATGAAAACCTCAACTAGATGATTGTGTCTCATCTTCTCCACTTTCAAACTATAGTATAAATTTATTTAGATGAATTTCTTGTATTTCTGTTTTGGGGACAATGTGTCTAGGTCCCTGTTCTGCATGTTTTTCCTGACGTGTAGGCTGGAAGCACATCTTTCAGTGGAAAGCAGCATATTAGAGCCAGTTTCTCATGTCCTGAGGAAGAAAGTGATACTATGGCAGTAGACAAGATTCAGAGATGAAAGGGCTGCCACAACAGCCTGCCAAATAAGCTGTCAAATGTGTTCTGGTGTTTACATGGTAAATGTCAGTTAATTGATTGCTTGGAATTTTGATGGAGGAGGAAACATTCAAATTCCTCAGTGAAATTATCATGGGAGGAGAGAACTTTGTCCTTTCTGCTCAGACTTACAACCACTTCATTTGGTCGTTCCTACAGTTCGCAAGGGTTTTGCAAATGCATCTTAACTTTTATTTGCCTTGATTACCAGTGCGCTGCTCAAATATTCTGGTGTTTTCCAACCAGACCTGCAAGTTCTCTGTATTCTGCCTCCCACTTACCCAGGTCTGCCAGTGTTCTTTCAGTGCTATTGAGTCACTGGTTTTCCATAAAATATAACCAGAATTACAATTGACTTTATACACTATAGGGAGTTTTCTGGGTTATTTTCTGTGCCCCTCCCATTCTGTTCAGCCATACAAATAGGTGTAACATAGTTGCTGTGGCTGGAGAAGGGTCATTAGAAGTTTGGCTCATATTTACTGTAACTTTCAATAGCACATGATTTTTTCACTTTATTTTGATTGCCTTTTTAATTAGTATTTACAAGGTTTTCCCTCATCTATTTGTCTTTGTACAACACATAGAAAGCTTTAGGCATTTTATAGGAGTGTGAATAATTATATGACCTAGTTAGTTGATTCAGTGATTTATCCGAATGTTTTGAACTGAGAGGACTGTGGCCCCTCTTTAAGGTGTCTGACTCTGTCATTGATTTGAAATCAAGTGTTGCGGAAACATAACAGGTATCAGTAAGATAACTTTCTTGTATTTTTTCAGTGATATAGAGTAGGACCCCTTATCTGCGGGATCAGTATTGCTGATTCACTTATCCATGGTCTGAAAACACTGTATTGTATTAAAAAATATTAAAAGAAATAAATCCTTTTTTAAAAAAATAGCATATTATACCAGAACTGGCCAGTACAAGGAGTCCCTGCCAGGGACCCTACTATGAATTCTTGTTCTCCTCTGGTTTTTCTTCTTACCAGTGTGGTTCCCAATACATCCCTTTGTGCAGCCAGCTCCTTTCCCTTCCTGAGGGCGGCTCCCTTCCCTTTGTGCAGGCATCTCCCTTCGCACCACGCCACGCAGGCGGCGCCTTTCCCTTCCCTTCACACAGGTGCCTCCTTTCCCTTCACTCGGGCAACTCATCCACCTCCCCAGGTTCTGCTTTTGGCCCACTCACTGGAACCTTCAGTCACAGGCAGGTGGGCGGCATCCCTCCTTCTCCGCTGCTCATCTCATGAGAAAGCAGGGCTGGAAAGGGCAGCTCTTGCCCCTGGTGGCTTGGCCCCTTCACCTGCTGCCACTGTGGGAGGTAGGTGGAGGAGTGTGGGGCTGGCCCGGGCCACTTCTTGTTAGTGCAGCAACAATGGGGCACATTCACTATAATCTGTGTTTTTTAGGATCCGCTGAGACTTGGAACCAATCCCTCGTGGATATGGGGGTTCTACTGTATTGTCATGTGCTAGCCTATCATGAATTTTAATAGACAGTTCTGTTCTGCCATTCTGTTGTGAGACTGCAATGAAATTACTTTTATTTATTCTAGATTCATCCATGCTACTTTGTCACTATAAGAGTAACAGAGTCTTATGGCACCATTAAGACTAACCAGTTTTATATCAGCACAAGTGTTCGTAGATGTTGCCTATCTTAGCAGATTCATGGGAATTTTAAGAGGGAGTTTGTTCTCCCAGTAAGAGCAGCTTAACTTTCTATTAGGTGTTTTTTCAAAAACATTAATTATTCCTTTGTATAATTGTAAATAGATAGACCTCCCAATCAAGGAGATGTTGATCTTGCTCAATTTTTCTTTTTCCTTCCATAGTTCCATCTTACTTTTCTGAAATATTTGTGTCTTAAGTTTCTTTTAAGCAGGTTCTTCAAATCACTGTAGTTTATGCTTTTTATAATTTCATTGGTGGAGTAACTGCTGAAAATGCAAGACAGATCAGAATATACTCATTGACACAAATAGCTACAAGAGCCAATGAAAGTAGGCTTAGTATTCTTAAATGAAATGGTTTCTGTTTTATTTTCTATCTTTAGAAACAAACGTTCCAGCAAATGGGAGCCAAAAAGTTTACTGGAGAAGCTGCGTTGGGTGACTTTGGGTTACCATTATAATTGGAATTCAAAGGTATTCACAAGCAACAAAACCTCTTAGCAGTGTGTAACAGTAAGATAATACATTAGCAAATGTTTGCTGATTTTATTTTTGATGTAGTTAAGAAATTTATGTACAAGGCCACAATATAGACTTACTGATATAGACACCATAGATTAGTAAAGATTTTCAAAGCCAAATTGTTCAAATCAGATTCCAGACCTGAATGAGAGGGAAGAAGCAGTGTCTATCAGTATACTGCAGACATGTTAACCAAATGAGCCCGTAGCTTTATCTGCTTATTGTCTGGCCTTATTAAGAAATCCATCTATTACCAGTCTTCTCTTCAGAAAAACTGAGTGAAGCAGGCTGAGGAAACTAATTCAGGGAAACTTGCATGGAGGTATGTACGTATGAGAAAGATTTCAAGCACAGTTAACATAATGAGGAGTCCTCCTGTAACTATGTAGAAACTGTTTATCATCCTCTGTGAAATATCATCTTAGTTTTGTTATTGAGTACGTAATTCTGCAAAATCATTATTTTAGCAAAACAAACAACCAAAAACCACTCAACCTAACTTGTTGGAAAGATCTAGATCCAGTATATATATCCTGTATATATCTTATGAATGTTACACTTAGATATGCAATAGAGGAAGTTGATTACTGCCCAGCTCCTCCAGCTTGAGCAATTAGATACCGAGTTCCAGGATTTTCAGCCAGATATGGGCATAAAATTCACTTTAGGTGATCCCTGGATGTCATGAGTTAGCTTTGTAAACTGAGAATTCCACTTACAGGTTTTCTTCCTTCAACAGAAATACTTAGCTGATCACTACACTCCCTTTCCACCAGACCTGGCTTTTCTCTCAAAGCAAGTGGCTAAAGCTTGTGGGTTTGCAGACTTCCAGGCTGAAGCAGGAATTTTGAACTACTATCACCTTGACTCATCTCTAGGGATTCATGTAGATGAATCTGAGCTGGACCACACTCAACCCCTTTTATCATTCAGGTGAGCCACTGAAGGGATGTTTCCCTCTAGCTTAATGTATCTTGATTAAACATGTAGAAGACCAGAATTCTTGCAGCAAATATGGACTTTCAGATGCGAAGATCAGGATTGCAGGTGGCAGCAGACTAGAAGCCAGAATAGCAAAGTTGAGTTGCTGAACTGTGTGAGAGCCAAAATAGCAGAGCCAGTATCCTGTTGGATTTTTGGTGTGTGGAACAGAAGTTGTGGGAACAGCTACAAAGTGCAAGTCATGTTACAGGCACCTTGCCAAATAGCCACAGGCACTTCCACAGCTTCCATTCTAGGCACCAGAATTCCAACAGGATACTGGCCCAGATATCCTTTCTGTTTATATTGTACTCTTTTTCCATGTACTATTGGACTCCTCTCCCCACCCCACTTTCCTCACACCAGTCTGGTGAAGTAGCTTAGGCTGAAAAATAGTACACCCCATCTACCACATCAAGTTGATTTTTGCCTGGTCACATACTTTGTACTTGATTTTTTTGTCTGGGTTTGTTATCTAAGTGGAGCAAAACTACAAGTAGAGACCAGAGTTCAAAGCAGAAGACTCCTGGTGAACAAGGAAGAGGGACTTGTAGCACTTAAAAATTATTTAACCTTTTATATGGGAAAGGTTATTTCCACTGCTGAGGTGATGTGGAGAGGAAAGCTTGAAGGTCTTGTAATAGAACAATTACTGGAGAAAGGTTGAGGCACCATCACCCCTTCCAGGTTTTTCATTTCAGATTGCAGCCTCTATGGCTGGGTTTCGGAAAAAAAATACACGGGGGGGGGGGGGGGGAAGCAACTGATAATCATGTATAGTTTGGGCCTGATAATAACAATGATGTTCCGACACAACTCTGTTAGACTTCAGTGTGCTATAGGACTTTTCAGGGCAAAGAGTGGTTAAGGGTTGAACAAGGTGAGTGTTGCTGCATGAACATTTATGTCATAACAACAAGAAGCACTATGATATGGCCTTGGGAGTTTCATAGACAATAATTTGCAGTTAACTTTCATGTAGCTTATTAAGAAGAGTAGAATTATTCTTCCCAATATTTGTACATATTACTAATTTCCTTCTCCGTTTTCTTTTCTCTTTCCAGTTTTGGGCAGTCATCCATTTTTTTTGTTGGGGGGCCAGAAACGAGATGAAGCCCCTGTGCCCATGTTCATGCATAGTGGGGATGTGATGATCATGTCTGGCTTCAGCCGTCTGCTGTACCATGCAGTCCCCAGGATTCTGCCCAACCCAGAGGGGAAGCCATTGCCTTCTTGTATGGAACTACCTCTCCCTGCTAACCTTCCAGCAGACTCCATTATTCAGCCCTGCTCCCAAGATGACTGGCAAGTGTGTGCCAGATACTTGCAAACATCCCGTATTAACATAACTATCAGGCAGGTGCTGGCTGAAAGTCAGAGCTTCCCAGCTGAAACTGAGACAAAAGAAGAACAGTCAGTTACTATAAGCTCTTATCAGGAGGAACACTGAAATAAAAATGCACAAGTAATATCAAGAGCTAAGACCTGCACGCTACCTTTTCCTTCAACATGGAGTATGTTGGTTTCAGTCCAGTGGAGTAAATCTATTCAGATACATGGACCATTGACAAATAGTGGAAGGGATATGTCACTGTGGTAATGGATCACCGATTCTGAAAATAAGTCCCAAACTGCATGAACCTTGTAGTCAAAGTACTGAGTCAGATCAGGAGATTAAATGCTATTTTCTTCTAAGGTCTCTCCAAGGTCACACTGCAATTTTGTGTCACTCTGATGTTATGTTACTCCAATTGTCTGTCCTTAGTAAGAAATCCACTAATCTCTATTATTCTCATTAGAAGCATCTAATGAAGCTGACTAAGGAAGCTAGCTCAGGGTAGCCTATGTTTAGGTATTTGTGAGTTAACATGGCTGAATATAAAATATATTCCCCTGTCCTGTAGATATCTTGATACACATTTCTTTATGGTGTCAGAAAGGAGGCACCGGCTTTAAAGGCACAGCAGTTCATCTGTAGCCGAGGGCATGGTCTGAAGGCAGGTGATGCAGCAATCTTGCTGGAATTAAGCTGGTCTGTCTCGTCTATTGATTGCAGAGGAAGCCACCTGCAGACCACAGAGGAAATGTTACAAATAATAAACCACCTTTTAAATCAAAATGAGTCTCTAATGGTATTTTGTTTGCATCACTGTAATGTGACTTTCCTGAATGCTTCTTCCTGATGTATAGGGACCTGCTATGTGCCTTGCAATATGTTTAGTACTTTTTTGACTGATGCTTGTGAGTGTGGTGGTATTTTTTATTTAAGACACCTTCCTCTCCTGGAGGAAAATAATTAGGGATCATCTACTGATTTTTTCTATTCAAGATGTCCTTTTCTTCCCCTTTCCTCTGAATACTAAAACCACCCTATTTCATCAGCATCAGGCCATTTGGCTGCCTGCATAATGCAGTCTTTGCAGCCTGCCTCTTCTAGGAGCAGATGGAAAAGAATGACTTTACAAACAAGAACAATGAAGTTGTAGATGAAGCACCCAGAACGAAAATTAATCAGCGACTATCTCTATTGCCCAAAAGGTAAATATATTGAAACAAATAAGGACAACACAGTCTTCTATGCCCATCTGTTTTAGGATCCCAACTTCCCTATCTGGTTTTTTAATGCATTTTTAATTGCCAGAGTGCAGTGCTCTGTCCCAGGGGTGTTTTGTCGCACTTTTCCCATGAATAAGCTTACTCTGTTTTAAATTAAAGATCCGTATCTGTCTTGAAGAGCTGTTCTCTCCCCCCCCCCCCCCCAAGTTAGTTCTGCGGTATTGTTCCCAGTGCTTTGAGCAAGTCTGTCACCTTTTCCTTCAGGCTTTATTTGGCTCTGCTGTTCCTGATATCCCCCAGCAAAATAAGGAGTGTGTACTGGCCTCTGCATGGCTAAACTCTGAGAAGATTCTGCCAAGGTCTTCTGCACCATTGTGATGTCACTTAGATTTTCTCTAGAAGTGATACTTTTTTTTTTTTCAGAGGTTAGGCATATTCTCGGTTCTCGGGGACTTCAACATTCACACGGAGGCTGAGGTTTCTGGCCCAGCTTATGAGTTCCTGGAAACCATGGCTTCCTTGGACTTGACCCAGCAAGTCAACGGTTCTACCCACGTGGGCGGCCATATGCTGGATCTGGTCTTTGCTGCCGAGGAGAGAGAGTGTGCTCTGATGGTGACCACCTTAGTATCAGCCCCCTTGTCATGGTCGGATCACCACCTAATTAAATGCAGTCTCTCAGTGGCACTTTCCTCCCGCGGGGAGCTTGGGCCCATTAAGATGGTCCGCCCCTGCAGGTTACTGGATCCTGATGGATTCCAAGATACCATGCGGGGGATTCCGGCTGACTTGGTTGGTGCTCCTGTCAATGCTCTGGTGGATGGCTGGTATACCGCTGCCACCAGGGCGGTCGACATGATCGCACCTAAACGCCCTCTCCGCTGACAAGCCCGACCAGCTCCCTGGTTTAACCAGCAGCTGAGGGCCATGAAGCATAATCGGAGAAGGCTAGAGAGCATTTGGAGAAGGGCCCCAACGGAAATTAATTTTAAAACCGCCAGCATCGCGTCTAACCTTTACCTAGCTAGGGTAAAGGTTGCTAGAAGAGCATTCTTTGCTGACCGGATAAGCGAAGCTCAGAACCAGCAGGCAGAACTTTTCCATATATGAGTATGTGATCTATCCAGAGTTGGTCACAGAGATAGGCCTCCCTCTAGTATTTCCTGTGACCAATTTGCGGCATTTTTAAAATCTAAAGTGGAGGCCATCCGCCGGGACCTTGATCCTTTTCTACAGACAGTAGATCGAGCTGAGCTGTCCAATGCATCATCTTGCCCGGCGAGGTTAACTTGCTTTCAACCTGTGACGTCCAATGAAGTGGACAGGGGGTTGCGCGCTGTCGTGCCACCACCTCCTCTTTATACCCTTGTCTGGCCTGGTTCATCAAAGCAGCCAAGCCGGTAACAACAGAATGGGCCACCGCAATAATTAATGGGTCTCTCCAGGAGGGCATGGTTCCCCCTGCCCTCAAGGAGACACTCATTAGGCCCATTAGAAAGAAACCTATTTTGGCAGCGAACGAAATTGGAAATTATAGGCTCGTCGCCAATGTTTCTTTCTTGAGTAAAGTGGTCGAGAGGGTGGTGGCCGATCAGCTTCAGGCCCTCCTGGAGGAAACTGATGCCTTTGATCTGTTCCAGTCGGGCTTCAGGCCGTGGCATGGTACGGAAACAGCACTGGTCGCCCTGCAGGATGACCTCCTGAGGGAGGCCGACAGGGACAATATGTCCTTCTTGGTCCTCCTCGATATCTCAGCAGCCTTTGATACCGTCGACCACGGTATCCTCCTGGGGCGGCTCTCCGAGTTGGGGATTGGTGGCCTTGCTTTGGCGTGGCTCCGTTCCTTCTTGGAGGGCCGTCCCCAGAGAATGCAGCTTGGCGAGATGACTTCCACCCCGTGGATCCTCAATTGTGGGGTTCCGCAGGGGTCGATCATCTCGCCAATGCTATTTAATATTTATATGAGGCCACTGGGTGAGGTCATCTGGAGTTGTGGGGCCCGGTGTCATCAGTACGCTGATGACACCCAGCTGTACCTCTCCTTTTTTCCTACTGCAGTGGATGCTGTTCCGACCCTTGAACGCTGCTTGGGGACTGTTCTGGAGTGGATGAGGGCAAATGGACTGAGGTTGAATCCGGAAAAGACGAAAATCTTGCGCATGGGCGGCCCTGGCGTCAGTGGGTTGGGAAACTCCCTCTCCTTTGGGGGAGTGACTCTTCCCACAAAGAGTGAGGTTCACAGCTTGGGCATCTGCCTGGACCCGGATCTCACCATGGAAACCCAGGTGGCATCTGTGGTCCCGGCAGCCCATTTCCATCTTTGGGGGATTGCCCAGCTGCGTCCCTATCTAGACATGGGGGCACTCATGATGCCGATTCATGCCCTTGAAATCTCAAGAATAGACTACTGCAGTGCTCTCTACATAGGGCTGCCCTTGAGGCTGATGCAGAGACTTCAACTGGTCCAGAATTCGGCGGCCAGATTAATAACTGGGGTGAAGAAATTCCAACACATCTCCCCCACTCTGGCCGCCCTTCATTGGCTACTGGTTCGTTTCTGCATCGACTTCAAGGTTATGACGATAACATTCAAAACCCTAAACGGTTTAGGACCTCGGTACCTATCAGAACGCCTGCTCCCAGCCAGATCTGTCTGTAATACCCGTTCTTCACAGGCAGGGCGGTTGAGGGCCTTGACCCCAAAGGAGGCCCGGAGGGAAAGAACAAGAAACCGGGCCTTCTCGGCATTCGCCCCTCGCCTCTGGAACAACCTGCCTATTGAGATCTGCCTGGCACCCTCACTGGATGGGTTCAAAAGAGCATTGGCTCTTCCTCCAGGCTTTCCCGGAGCATTAAGATCTCGGTCTCCCTTTTACCATCCTTCTTGCCATCCTCTCCATCACCCTTTTTACCACCTTCATTGCCATCTGTTTTAATTTACCCTATTTGGTTATGTATTAATTTATTTTTTATCGTGTTTTAATATTCTTGTTGATATTGTTGTTAGCCGCCCAGAGTGGCCTGGTTGCCAGATGGTGCGGGATATAAATTCAATAAATAAATAATATTTTGTATTCTTGAAGGCTTTCACGGCTGGGATCCGATGGTTGTTGTGGGTTTTCCGGGCTGTTTGGCCGTGTTCTTAAGGTTTTTCTTCCTAACGTTTCACCAGTCTCTGTGGCTGGCATCTTCAGAGGACAGGAGTCAGAGCACAGACAGCACCTACAACAACCAAAATAATATTTTATTAATAGTTTTAATAGAAAAGACCATGAAAATATTCAATATCAAATGATAAGTCTTCAACTAGTTCTCTACGACAAGACTGAGGATACAGCAATAAACTTGCCTCTGTGAAATCAAGGATTAGTTCAGATTTGGCCATCACTCCCAACTGAGGGCTACAGCTAATCATGGTTCCCTCACATGTTTGACATTTTTTATTTGAATATTTAGGCTACAGTCTTATATGTACTTACTAGATAGTAAGCACCACTGACTTACTTTTGAGTAAACATATACAAGATTATACTGTTAAAATGTCTTGTATATCTACAAAAATGAAATGTATACTTCAACGTTCTCTCTGGTAAAGGCTCTGCCTCAGTGTACCTCTGCCAAAAGGCTAATACCAGGACATCGTGCCAAGTCAGCCAATGCCAAGACGTTTTAAAATGGGTTGTTTGTCACTTTCTTTGTCATGATATTGGATTATCTCCAAGTCTGTTAGAGCAAACCTTTCTTTGTGGAACAGAACTTTCCCTCCCCTTCCTTCCTCTGAATTTTTTTTCTTGAGAGTCACCTCCATGGCCCTCCAAAGCAGATTTCAAGGGATGTTGGAAGCCGCATGGAGGGAAGGGGAATCGCTCCCTGCCTGTTCTTTTGAGAGAAACCTACCTTTAGTGGAGCAAGAATAATTGGATTTCATCCATTAATTTTCCATTTCTCCCACTACCCCAGATATATTGTGATCATTTCTAATTTGATGGCTGCTGAAATATAGCCTTGTGGGCAGATGAAGTAAGCAAAAAGGCCATGGTGAGAATAGTATCTTAGCTTCTTCCCTTCATGGGAACTGATGTAGGAATCTTGTCTATCAGTTGTGCTGAATCAGTTGCATTCCAGCACTTCAGGGGAAGCCTACCAGTTTCATGTTATATAAGTAGACTGTATTGTTTTGAGGGAGGAACCATACCCTGTTGTACATGGTGAAAATGTCTAATTAATCACAGATCTGACTCTCTAGTCATTTATGTTGTTTATTCTAAATTGTGTTAGTTCTCAGTGACCAAAATCCTGTTGCTTACCATAGGAAATTACACTAACCAAGCCTATTGAATCAATGGAGATTTAGTGAGTCGACTCCTCTGTAAATTCCATTGATCGAAATGGTCCTATTCTGTGTCTTCTAAAGTAAGTTGCAGTTAGAGCAGGCCCATTTGAATCAATTGAGCTTTGAGAGGAGTTGACTCACCAAATCCCCATTGATTCAGTTGGCCTGCTCTAGTGTGATTTTCTATGCAAAGCAACAAGATTTTAACCATTGATTAAATAAATGAGTTTTTTTTAGAAGCAGGACCATAATAGTATAACCAGTTGCTTTTTGTTAGCATGCATCTGGAGGTATCTTCTTGAAAATAAGTGTCTTAAAAAACTTATCCCTTTATGCACATGTCTGTATTATAAAGGAGCTACTGTATATGTAGATGAGCATCAGATCTACTCTATATGGGTGGGGAGGGGACAAACTTGTTTATAAATCTGCTTCCATCTGGTGTCTACTATTTACTGCTGTAAAGCAGCTTGAGCTGAAAGAAGGAATTATTTGTGAAATTAGTGTATTAGTGTCTCTCTGCTTTACTTCTTCTAGTGGCCCAGACACTGGGCTGTTCCATCTAGTAGGAAACAGAATCATTTTAATTAAAGATGAGGCCAGACACTCATGTTCTTTTAGGGGATGGAAAGTATTGTCTGAGCAATAATCTTTATGGTTGAACCCAGATTCTATTGAGAAATCCAGACCAGTCATCTTTCTTGGAGAGAGCTAACCCATTGTCTGGCAAATAGTAAAAGAAATTACAGATAAGGAAAGTTTTCCATTGTCTTTCTCTATGTACCTCAGGAGTTTGGCAGGACTAGCACCCTGCAAAAAGAGTTATTAGAGCACTTTGATTTCTCATGCTGGTTTAGCCCTTCATTCTTTTCTTGGTCCTGTGCTTGAGGAAGAGATAAGAAACGTTATCATTATCCAAAAGGACCTGTTGATTACGGCACAGGGGAAACAAAAGGTGTAGTTTGCTTTGGCAAATTACAGCCATAATGAGGAACAGAAAAGCCAAGTCATGAGTACCGAGATGGCTATGGATTTTTAAATGATGGAAGATCCAGCACAGAGAAGTGGATCTAAAAGCAAGGCTCATTCTTCATGTCATGTTTCTTGTTTACATAGGGTTAGCAAAGCGTGAGAAGAATACCATGTGTTGCTTAATAGAGTTTGCAAGAATTCCTGGCAAGAGTCACTTAAGGGTGAATTAGCACAGCTTGGATTTCAGACTCCTAAACACATTCTAAGTACATTTACTTTTAAAACAGGTTGTGGAAAAGAGGGCGAGAGGATAGCACCCTCTGTCTGAGTGCCAACCCCTCTGCCCTGGAAAGTGAAGGGAGCCCAAGACCAGCAGGATGAAAAGCAAAAGACACAAGAAAAAGAGAAGCCTGTTGGATTAGAAGACCAGGGAGAGGAGGAAAAGATGGGAGAAGTGAAAGAGAAAGACAAGGGGGAGGGAAAAGAAAAGGGAAGTACTATAAAAAGGAAAGAGGAGGAACAGGGGTAGAAGGAGCGAGGGAGCACAGTGGAAGCTAAGAAAGGAGAGAAGGGGCTGCCAGAGGAATGGGAGTGGTTTTGGTTAGAAAACCCCTAGACTCATAAATGGGAGAGATTAATGGTCCCTCAAGAAGAGACAGAGATGCTGAAATAGATAGCCACCCTGAAACCCCTCTTACTGGGGAGAAAGGAAGAGCTATTATGGAGCAGAAGGATACAGGAGGAACAAGCTCATATGGCAAAAGAAAGAAGGGGGGAGGCAGAGAGGAAGAATTGCCCTCCTACCGAGACCTATCACCCATGAGGTGGTGGGGACTTGTTGCGCCCAAGAAGACCACAGGAGCCAGGGACTGGTGGACAGACGACTCACTGCCTCTGTTGTACCTTCCAGGGAACTCATGAGGTGACGGAAGAGACCCCAGAACCTAAAAGACTGAACAACCCAGTTAACTGTTCCTGGAAGCCCTTCACTCCTCCATTGAGGGAAGGAGGGAGGGAGGGAAGATTTAAGAGTTGTTGTAAATATGTTGTTCAGTTGAGTTGGAAGTAAATGTTACTGGTTTAAAACAAGAACCTGAGTCCAGCCCGTCTGTTGAGGAGATTATGAAAGGTGGAGGCGGAGATGAATCCTCGCACAGGTAAAAATAAAAAATTAGGACTTAGTTCAAATAAATGTGTTTTGTGAGTAATAATAATGTCTTATGTCTGTATTAACTCGGGGACATGGAGGATTATCAGAGATAGGAGACCAGTAGTGTAACTAGGGCATGTCCAAATGAACAACATTTAGCTGGCATAGTTGTGGCCATCCCTTGTACAGTTCCAACAGGATTCTGGCAAAAACCTCTGAGCAACAAATAACAAGCATTCCAATTAATATCCAGAGGTAACAGATGAAATTTTAAAATCCTCTGCAAAGCAGCTGCAGATCGAATCAGACAGACCTTTCTGTCAAAGGAATTATGTAAGAGTTGAAGTCACTAGTAAGATCTTATATCTACAAGCAGGACTTTCTAAGAAGACTAAAACATGCAGGCACATACAGGTAAATGTGACTTTTCAAGTAACCTGGGTCCAAACAGGACTCTCAAAGTCCGACACAAGACTTATAATTGGGCCCAAAAATGCATCAATAGATAGCACAGTTGATAAGAGGAATGGTGCAATATGATCTAACCATCTAGCTCCAACAAGGACTTGAGGAGCCATATTTTGTTCCCAAAAGAGAAGATAAATGTTATATTTAAAGCAAGAAGTTACAGATGAGCAAGTACTACCCAAAGTAAAAACAAAAACAAAAACGGAGAACAGATTAACCTCTCTCATTCAGAACATAAGCACACTGAAGCACCATTCTTTTACCTTTCATCCAAAGTAAATCCAGGAGGTATGTTTCTAATCACAGAAATCCTGACCAAAACCGCTAGTGGTGAAGACTTCTGGGAATTTTAGTCCAAGAACACCTAGAGACCCAATGTTGGAAACCACTGTCCTAGAAAAAAAAGGACTGTGTTCATCTAGAGCTAAGTCCATTAAATTCAAGTCTTACTTCCCAAAATATGGATCTGTTCGAATGTAGTAGTAAAACTTATTCAGTCTTTAAATATATATATATGGTTTATGAATGTGAAATATTGCATCTGTGATTCAAAATACCAGAAAATAATCTAACATAACCTTGCAATATCATGCCCACGTTGCCAGCAGGAAAAAAGGATCCCACACCTTACATGGCAAGGCAAGCCTGAATACTGATGACACCAATGTTGGCCATCAAGATGGTTTACAGGTTCTTCTCTTGTGCTAACCACCACTCACAATGAGACACCAAGCAAGGGAAAACTCCAGAACCTGACCTCCTTTTTTCATCAATTAATCACTTCCTACTTTTCCTCAAAACACAAAGCAGTTGTAATGCTGTTTCTTGACATGTCCTCTAAGTATTGCTTGGGTCAGAAAGCAACACAAACGCCTGGAAGAAGCCCTTCAGGCATTGTGACAAAACTTCTTGTATGGACTAATGGACAGTGGTGTGAACTGGCCCTTGATTAGACTGCAAGCCAGTATGACTCTGAGTTCAGATTTCAGTCTCTGTCAATTTAGAGGAGAGACGACGTCTTCCCACCTCCATGAAGGATCCTAAGCTGATGTTTGTTCCAGCAGAATTTGACATTGGTGGTTTCTGCTACACTTCTCATTTTTGAATCTCAAATGCTGTCACTGTGCCAAAACCAGGGTAGTAAACCATAAAATTCTGTATTAGGGAGGAGGCTAGGAGAATGATCAATATTATTTGCTCTTCCATGAGTGTTGTCATGGACCAGTAACTAGTAATTTGTAGGAGGGGTGCAACCTTGATTCCTACATGGATACAGATTCTACAAGGCAAAAGTAAACATTCACAGATATTCAAATACTCTAAGTACCAAGAAATTATCTCTCTTCGTCGCTTCTCTATCTGTCTTTCTGTGGCTCCTCCCGCTGGTGCACCAGAATAGTAGCGAAATGTGTTTGTATGGGTGGAAGAGAATATTTTATTTTATTTTATTCACTCATTCATTAATTTGTCTCATTTATAGGCTGCCTTGCTCCTGATGAGGCTGCATCAGGATGCTTGTCTTCTGAATAATGAGGGAGACGATGGTCTGTGGTTTGGCCTTCTATACTTTGTGGGGGGTGGGGGAGATACAACTTCAGTTGTGACAGCCTGTGTAGTATACTGGATAGACTGTTAGACCATAACTTGGGGGACTTGAAATTAAATCCTTGTTTGGCCATAGAAACTTACTGGGGGGTGGCAATGGTGAAGCTACCTCTTAAATATCTCACATATCTTGAAAATCGTATCAGGGTAGCTGTAAGTTGAAAGTGACATGATACATCACACACATATATACAATACTATATACTATATAAACAAAGAGGGCAGAGGGTCAACAGCAACAAAGCACTGTAGACTCACTGTTCCCAAACAGCGGGATCTAAGAAACCACACCCACTCATTAACAAGAGGCAGTTGCCTTTTAAGTTAGAGAGACACATCTGGCATAGTACCAGGTATTACAAACCTTGAGGAATGCAGTCAAAGTTTTCTCTGGGAAACTTGTTCTAGGATGAGGCATGTTCCACCAAAACCTAGTCCTGTGCAAGGGAGAGGTAAATGGTTGAACCACAATTTTCATTTTGTAATTCTCACTCTAAATTGTTGAGTTGATAAAAAGCACATGAAGAGATGCTTACGGTTTGAGGACTGAGAGGTAGAACTTCAGCATCAGGAATTAATAGCTATAATCCTGATGTGGAAAAAAGCACAACCATCCCCACTGGTTTTTGTAAGAGACATTACGTATATGGAAATAAAGCTGTCTGTCATTTGCACATTGATAACACTGTAGCTCAAACTTCTAGATTTCCCAAATTGCTCAGTAACATTGTGCACTCTGGCGATTGTGGATTACAGATCCAACCACATTTGGAGTGCTGCTGCCATTGCTGCCAGCCAAGTGTGAGGTATAGAAATCTCTGACCCTCTGAAACATAGAATCGTTCTAGAAAAACACCTTTCCAAAAGCATTGCTCTCTTCAACCCAGTCACCATTTATCCCCCCCCCCCCAAAAATGAACAACAGGCATGCATCAGTTACATATGTTATGGGATATAGATTGGGGAGAGGTCCACATTCTGTTCCTGGCCCAACTTTGCAGACTCAAAAAACTGGTTTGGAAGGGGTAGTTCTTGTGTAAGGTGGCCCAAAATACCTGCCTTTCGACAAATCTGTTGCCATTTCTGATGTGATCCTTCCCCCTTGTGGATTCTCCTGGCATAACAGTTTTAAACTATGCAGATTACTGTCTGAGAAAAACCTTTGCTTTTAAGAACAGTTTCTATCAAGAATGAGACAGGGAACTTCTTAGCAGTGTAATCCACCACCAATGCCATGACTCTGAGAGCATAGAGCATCAGCTGGCTAGAAAAAGGTGTGAGATCAAACAATGGATCTAAGAATGTAAGAAAAGGCACGCTGAATCATACCAAAGGCATACATAGTCCAGCATCCGGTTCACTCAGTTTTCAGTTGGATGCCTATTAAAAGCCAACAGTGGGACAGGGAGGCAGTGGCTTCCTCCTGCTAATACGTATTCCCAAGGAACTGGTCTTCAGAGGCATGTTTCTGATAATATATATACAGATTTATATATATATAATATATAGGGCCAGGGCTGTAGTTCTTAGTATATGTGGTTTTGTGCCCCAACTGGTTCCAAACAGCTTTTGAAGAATATTTTTCTTTCTGGAGACCTTTTGTTTTATATTTTATATTTTGATGGTGCTATATATATATATATATATAGAGAGAGAGAGAGAGAGAGAGAGAGAGAGAGAGAGAGAGAGAGAATATATAGAGAACATAAATATATAGCCATCAAAAGGAATGCCACTCTTCAGCCTCCACAAATCTGTCTTTCCATCTAACACAGCCATACAAATTGACATCCCTACGCCTTGTGGAAGCAAACTTTCTAGGTTAAATATGCATGGTGTGAAGCAGTACTTCCTTTGAGCTGTCTTCAGTCTCACCATTTGGCTGCAGTGTATTCCAGAATTTTGAACAAAGAAACCTCCTTTCCCTACAATCTGCAAGCCATGCATAACTTTATACTGCCAAATATAAAACAAAAGGTCTCCAGAAAGAAAAATATTCTTCAAAAGCTGTTTGGAACCAGTTGGGGCACAAAACCACAAATACTAAGAACTACAGCCCTGGCCCTATAGACAAATATGCCAGCCCGAGGTGGTATAGTTCAATCCATGCAAAAGAGGTAGATGTAGCACTCAGTGAAAGCCATAAAAGAATCACTGGATGCCTGAAGCCAATCCCTATGGATCTAATCAGCCATCAGGCATGCACCCAGTGACATACAGAGAGAGGTAGCAGCTAATAGTGAAAGACTCAAAGGATCTACACTTTTTATCAAATGTTCATCCATTCTGGCTACCATCCCAGCCCTTCCAGGTTAAAATCAAGAAAAAGATTTTAGAACAACTGAATCTGAAAAGAACAGCAGAGAATGTCAGGAGTGTAATGTGATAAGAAAGAACTGCCCATCTCTTAAGATGGATGGAACCCCAGAAGAGTCTAGTCCACGGTCACTTGGAGAAGTGAGTTTACCTGGAAGCTGCTTAATAGGCTACAGAGAGGAGCAGGCAGAACCAAAGTAAATCTAAGAGAATGGAGGTTTCTTTGGGGTTGCAGAGAAGTATAGGCACCTTCACACCTATGTCAGTTTATTCCCTCAACAGGTTCTATGGAATACTTGGTGTAAGCTGTCTTAAATGCTCTTGATGTTGTGCATTAATGGGTGAAAAATTATCTGCTATACTTATTAAATGTACTGTGCTGCTTCTGACATAAAGAAAGATGACACTAAGAAAACTGAGTGAATTTAATAACTAGATAACACTTCAAGTACATATTTGCCTACTCACTCTGTTAATAGATAATGAGTAACTTCTTGTTGCCATTACCAATTGTTGTTCTATTCTGTGGAGAAGCAGGCCTGAAAAATGCTTATCTTCCCCATGGATAGCAATCTTTCTCTAGCAGACACTCACCAGGAACAGTTCTATGCAGTCAGGGTAGTTGTTGCTTATCTCATCGAGACTGTACTGCCTAACTGTATCTCACAGTGCAGGGGAACTGGTGTCCTTCCAGATGATCAGACTACATTTCCCATTATCCCAGGCCCATTGTCCAAGCTGCCTAGGACTCATTGGAGTTGGAGTCCAACAGCATCTTTGGCAACGTCAAACAATATTGTATTGTCTCATAATTTAGTGTTCTTGAAGATGAGTCACTGAGTTAAAATGAATATTTCCAGTGCATTTTCCTAGTCTCTCGTCTCTGCTGTTTTTCTTTCTTCAGAACAATGGTTCATTAGCACAATATCCAGTTCTATTCATACTGTGTTGCCCAACTGTAAGTATTTGTAAGAGTTTCCTGTAATGATATAATGCATATTCCATTTGTAGAGGCCAATGTTGCACCATTACAACATTCGTTTTATAGCAAAGTCAAGACCAGCATATAAAATGCATGTCATGTTCTCCATAAAGAATGAGCAATACAAATTACAACCACATTTAGGCCAGTTCCTCCAAGATAGATTCATACCTTTATGGCATAAGATCAAGCTTCCTTCACTTTGACATACTTTTTTTTTTCAAAAGAGCCCCACCCACCCCAAAAAATCCCAAATAAGAGCAGTGGAGGGTGATAATTATGCGGAGTCCACTTTCAGGGGCAGCAAAAGAGCTTTCCAAAACTTGTCAAAAGCCATGTTTTTGCCAGGACCATGGAAAGACAGGAAAACTCCTATCCTCAATTTCTAGGATCTTAGAAATGTTAACCACACCCTGCCCCTGCAGCAGCAACTTGCATGTAATATTTTATTCTTGTTAGGTATCATCAAGTCACTTTCAATTTATGGCAATGCTATGAATCAGTGACTTCCAAAAAGTCTTGTTGTCCAAAGTCCTACTCAGTGCTTGCAAACTCAAGGCAATGGTTTCTTTTATTGAGTCAATCCATCTCTTCCTCTTCTCCTGTTGCCTCCAACTTTTCCTAGCATTATTGCATTTAATCTCATGTCTAGTTTAAGATTGTGTCAAGCATTTTTGAACAACAATATACGTATGTGTGTTTAAATGGAGAAAGAAGGAACTCATTGGCATGATTATACCAGTGCCCAAGAATATTTTACCACAGGATAAACCCAGAAGAGAAAGATAATCACCACTTATTGTCCCCTCAGCTCACAATTAAAACTACTCCAGTATCTATCCCAGGTCAACAAGGCCAGCCCAGGACATTTCACTGCCCAAGGCAAAGGAAATGATGGCACCCTCTTCCCATCCAATATACAGGCATTGACTGGACTGACAGTGGAATCTTTCATTAACACTGGTTTTTAAAAAGCAGATTATCCATCTTCACAAATACTATGGCAGACCCTCCTTCCCCCCCCCCCCCCGAAAAGCCAAACACAAGTCTTCAGGTTGAGTGGTTACTTTAGTGTTTTGTTACATACAGCTGAAGCTTCTACTCCCACTCTCCCCAGGATTGCCTGTGAAGCACACAACTCATTGGTGGCTTAAAACAATCCAGTTCTACACTGCAGTCAATAGGGACTGCAAATTTTCAGTACCTAAAGTGAAGGTGGTTCCAGCCCAAAATAAATTATTTTAATACAGTTTGGGCAGTTCTATTTAAGTATGGAGAACAAGCACTTCCCAAGCTTTATACTGTATAAACGATGTTATAAGATACTGTCTGTCTTTTTAAGTTCTTAATAAACAGATACACATAACCAGTGTATTTTTCTGTTTCTCCAATTGCACATATACCAGTTTCCAACACCATAATTTTTTTCAGCTGCACATTTGGTGTCCAAATGCAGTTTTTAAAAACCCCATTTCAACGCTGGCAGTGGGGTAGGGTCTCTACCATTCCTGAATCAGCTGGCTAGTTTTAGGGACCCAGGGTAACATGATGCTCTGTCGTTTGATAGAAAGGAACATATGAGGCCCAACGGGAATGGTACACAAGCTGCCTCACCCCACCATCTGCCACAAAGACAATCATCTCACTCTGGTTAATAGTAGCGCTGGTCCTGGTAACTGACAGCCCATGCTTTAGAAGTAATGTTATGATGACTTATACTTGTTATCCAAAGAGTAATTAGCTGTTTCGGAATTCTGCAAGAACATTCACCATGTTTGTTCCAGAATACTGACAGATCCTCAGGAATAGCATGGGATATAGTGCAGGAGCCCATACAAGAAAGGGGGACACCTCTTTTTCACTCAGAGCATTCAGAACACAATTTTCCAGTTTGTTTCTGGGCAAAATCCATACTTTACTTATAAAGTAATGAACGGTTGAGAACATGAGAAACCATATATTTGCATAAGAGTTGTCCAGCATCTTCACCTCAGGACTAGCTCAGCATGTTCCTGTACTTTAGAAGTGATGTGGGTGCTAAAAAGGGGAAGGGGGGAGGGGGGGAAAGAAAGAGAAAATAAAAATAATTTTAAAAAGGGGTGGGGAGGGGAGGAAAATACTCAAAGGGGCAGGGGGGGAAGGGGGAGTCTTCAAGCATCAAATGGTTCCTCTCAGTCCAGATATCTTCTCTCTCGTATTTCTACTCCTTGCAGGTCTACTTGCTTGCACCTTGGTCATCTTGATCTTCTTGCCAAAGGCCCCACGCAACTAACAAGTCCTTGCCTTCTTCAAAGGAAGAGATTCTGAAGAGGACTCCACCTTTCCATATTTAAAAAAAACCTGGATGACCCCAGTTGTATCTCAATCCATTCTTGATTAGAATTGATGTGATGGGTTTCATAATTTTTCTCCACTTGATTGATTCATTGCTTAAATCCTGATAAATCTGTATGGAGTTTAACCTGTAAACTAATAGTTCCGTTTTTTCTTTAGTGACCTTAAGAAATTGCTCTTTTTTGACATAATTGAAAAAATTCAATATTATAGGTCTTGGCCTCTTATTTCTGGGGTTCCCAACAAAATGAATTCTCTCTACATCCTCTTCGGACACATGCTGGGAGTTCATAATAGAATTTATCCAGGTCACCACTTCCTGTTTGAGGTCAGCTCCTTTCTGCAGCTCAAAGTTCATTATTTTGATGTTGTTAGTCTTGAGCTATCTTCCAGATAAATCACTCTCTTTTGCAAATCGTCCATCTTTTGTTGTTGTGCCTTTGCTTTCCCTTCATTCTGTTTTGATTGATCGATGAAAGAACTGCCTATGTACCACTCATTATCATTTTCCTTGATGGCCTTTGATGGCTACTTTAAAACATCATTTGACAGTCAAATTTTTAATTGGTCTTAGAGTCTTTTAGTTACAGTGGTGCCTCGCTAGACGATTGCCTCGCAGGACGAGGAATTCGCTAGACGATGGCTTTTTGCGATCGCTAATGCGCTTCGCAAAACGATGGTGTCCTATGGGCGATTTTCGCTAGACGACGAGTTTTCCCCATTGGAATGCATTGACTAGCGGTCAATAGCTGTCAGTGCATTCCAACGGGGACCCGCGCTCACTAGACGATGTTTCCCTATGGACAATCTTCGCAAGATGATGACTTTTCCGTTGGAACGCATTGAAGAGATTTCAATGCATTCCAATGGGGAAACGTGCTTCGCTAGACGATGTTTTCGCAAGACAGCGATTTTCGCGGAACGGATTAACATCGTCTAGCGAGGCACCACTGTATTTTCTTACTGGCTTGGACATTTTGCCAATGTTGCTTTTGTTGCTGTCTAATGTTCCTTTTATTTTATTTCTCACATAGACTTTTTATATTTTGTTTTAAATTCTGAGAAAAATCAGTGGCTATTCCAGGGTGTGCCACTTCCTTCCATGGGAGGCTAACCATCACTTGCCTTTTCTCCTTCCATCTGTACGAAACAACCTTTCTTGTTCAAGTGAGCTTTCAGCTGCTGTTTGGCTGCTGAGGAAAGGGTTTTTGACCTACTGATTTCCTTCTTATAATGTGTTTTTACCTTGCTTTTTATTTATTTCAACAGTATTTTAATATGAAGGGGTCAAATTAATACATATAAAATATATATCTTAGCCTAACCGTAGCCATCTTGCTTTCTGTAACTTGCTTTGCTATATGAATGTGTAAACCAGTTATATTAAGGTTTTGCTTAGGCAGGCAAGAATGAACAAGGGAGGAGGGGGTGTCCATCTGAGTTTCTTTCATTTTACAATCAAAGTATTTTCTGAATTGGAAACGTCCTTGGAGAAGTCCGGGTGTCTGATACGGAGGAATGAATTATTGCCTACAGCCAAGCACCTGCAGGAATTCCTACCAATTACAGAATCTCCTCCAATTTCTCCTCCTCCTCCCAACACCCTTAGCCCCTCTTTCATGTTTGCCTTATAAAAACGTATACTTTTTGTATCTGGGGCGCACTTCTCCACATGTTTTCTGTGAGTGAAGTTTGCATCTATTTGCTTGCTTTCAGCTGAAAATAAACAAATATCTATTGGATCTCTCTGTCTCTGGCTGATGGATTAATGCATTAGAGACAGTAAAAAGTCAGAAGTTAGTTCTGGCTCCCTTCAAATAATTTATTTATTTAATAGCTTTCTGTCTGTTTCTTGCCTGTACTTATTTTTAAAACTGTTTTTCTCAGTACCTTTTAAATTTTTGTTGTAAGTCCCCTAGAGTTCCCGTACTACTTAGAAAACTGAGATATAAATAAAATAATATCATTTCAGGAATGAATGCTAGGAGTAAAAGTAATATATCCATGAGGAAAACATTGATCTTTACATATTTGTCCTGAACAGACTAGAAGTTTGTATGTTTTATCCTCCTCCACAATTCTGGCTTCAATGATAGGCATTTTGATCAACACTAAACAAATACTGTCATGAAACAATATATTAATTTTTTTTGTCTTTTTAAACAAAGATGGATATGTGAAGATAGGTCAAGGTTTTCAAGCTTTTGAGTCATGCAGGACCATTTTATTATTATATATCTCTAATTTATTAAATATAAGTGAATCTTTTACAGAAAACATTTTCTATTTTAAGCCTTGAAATAACAGTAAATTATCTTGTCTCCTGTTTCCTTCATACTGCTAGAAATATCTGCTACCTTTTAATGACTCATTTTATGGTACATTTCTTTCAGACTTTGCTCTGTTTAAATGTAGTTAATTTCATATAACAAGGAAGTAGAATATCAGGAAGTAAGACTGAAATCTTGACATCATAAAGATATAGGAATTAATATAACATGGAATAAAAAATGCTGACTCTAGGCTTAGCCTAAGAGTAGAAACAATGTAATTATCAAGGCCATTATTTTACTGTCCCAAACAAAAAAAGTTTCTAGCTCTTGTTCAGTTGTCTGAGTATCCTAAGACAGTAAAATGTCAATAGTTCCAGGGGCCAAATTTCCACTTCCAGGACTGTCATGGAATTGGCAAAAAGTGGATTAATTAATTCCTCATACTCTGTGAGGGCAGTACCTAGTAACTGAATTGCCCCAGATGGAAGGAGGGAAAAGAATCTCCCAATCAAGAGAATTGGCAGAGGACCTTCTCTTGACCTTGAAGTTCAAGGTCAAGAGAATGCTGTAGAAACTATGGTTTCTTCATTATGGACTCCGTGAATGCACACTAATGGGTAGTCTTCTGCGCTTGCGCAAATCTTTGGAACCTTCACAGAAATCATAGAAAAGTGAAGTTGGAAGGGGCCTACAAGGCCATCAAATCCAATCCCCTGCTCAATGCAGGAATAAGAGCTAAATCTAGAGCTAAAAAGTAAGGAGATTATTAGAGGCCCTGCCCTCTCACATTGCCTGTTCACGCCTCCCTCAGTTCCTTTTTGCCGCCACTTAGGATGCACAGGATGTACAGGAGGCAGCAACAAAAACCATCCCAAAGAAAAGGGAATGCAAGAAAGCAAAGTGGCTGTCCAACGAGGCCTTACAAATAGCAGAGAAGAGAAGGGAAACAAAATGCAAGGGAGATAGGGAAAGTTACAGAAAACTGAACGCAGACTTCCAAAGAATAGCAAGGAGAGACAAGAGGGCCTTCTTAAATGAACAGTGCAAAGAAATAGAGGAAAATAATAGAAAGGGTAAAACCAGAGATCTGTTCAAGAAAATTGGAGCTATTAAAGGAACATTTTGTGCAAAGATGGACATGATAAAGGACAAAAATGGGAGGGACCTAACAGAAGCAGAAGACATCAGGAAGAGGTGGCAAGAATACACAGAGGAATTATACCAGAAAGATCTGGATGTCCCGGACAACCCAGATAGTGTGGTTGCTGAGCTTGAGCCAGACATCTTGGAGAGTGAAGTCAAGTGGGCCTTAGAAAGCAGGACTAACAACAAGGCCAGTGGAGGTGATGGCATTCCAGTCGAACTATTTAAAATCTTAAAAGATGACGCTGTTAAGGTGCTACACTCAATATGCCAGCAAGTTTGGAAAACTCAGCAGTGGCCAGAGGATTGGAAAAGATCAGTCTACATCCCAATCCCAAAGAAGGGCAGTGCCAAAGAATGCTCCAACTACCATACAATTGCACTCGTTTCACACGCTAGCAAGGTTATGCTCAAAATCCTACAAGGTAGGCTTCAGCGGTATGTGGACCGAGAATTCCCAGAAGTACAAGCTGGATTTCGAAGGGGCAGAGGAACTAGAGACCAAATTGCCAACATGCGCTGGATTATGGAGAAAGCCAGAGAGTTCCAGAAAAAACATCTACTTCTGCTTCATTGACTACGCAAAAGCCTTTGACTGTGTGGACCACAGCAAACTATGGCAAGTCCTTAAAGAAATGTGAGTGCCTGACCACCTTATATATCCCCTGAGAAACCTATATGTGGGACAGGAAGCAACAGTTAGAACTGGATATGGAAACACTGATTGGTTCAAAATTGGGAAAGGAGTACGACAAGGCTGTATATTGTCCCCCAGCTTATTTAACTTATATGCAGAATACATCATGCGAAAGGCTGGACTGAAGGAATCCCAAGCCGGAATCAAGATTGCCGGAAGAAATATCAACAACCTCCGATATGCAGATGATACCACTCTGATGGCAGAAAGTGAGGAGGAATTAAAGAACCTCTTAATGAGGGTGAAAGAGGAGAGCGCCAAAAATGGTCTGAAGCTCAACATCAAAAAAACTAAGATCATGGCCACTGGTCCCATCACCTCCTGGCAAATAGAAGGGGAAGAGATGGAGGCAGTGACAGATTTTATCTTCTGGGGCTCCATGATCACTGCAGATGGTGACAGCAGCCCCAAAATTAAAAGACGCCTGCTTCTTGGAAGGAAAGCGATGACAAACCTAGACAGCATCTTAAAAAGCAGAGACATCACCTTGCCGACAAAAGTACGCATAGTCAAAGCTATGGTTTTTCCAGTAGTGATGTATGGAAGCGAGAGCTGGACCATAAAGAAAGCTGACCACCGAAGAATTGATGCTTTTGAATTGTGGTGCTGGAGGAGACTCTTGAGAGTCCCCTGGACTGCAAGGAGAACAAACCTATCCATTCTAAAGGAAATCAACCCTGAGTGCTCACTGGAAGGACAGATCCTGAAGCTGAGGCTCCAATACTTTGGCCATCTCATGAGAAGAGAAGACTCCCTGGAAAAGACCCTGATGTTGGGAAAGTGTGAAGGCAAGAGGAGAAGGGGACGACGGAGGACGAGATGGTTGGACAGTGTCACTGAAGCTACGAACATGAATCTGACCAAACTCCGGGAGGCAGTGGAAGACAGGAGGGCCTGGCGTGCTCTGGTCCATGGGGCCACGAAGAGTCGGACACGACTAAATGACTAAACAACAAAAGGATGCATCTACGGTAGGAACTTTCTGGAGCTGCTACCCTCAGGTGGTTTCTTATTTTCTACTTACCTATTCTTGATCTTCACCTTTGTGAGTTTGTTTTTCTCCTGTAAAAACACAAACTGGACTATTTAGTCTTTTTCCTTTTTCCCCCTTTAATTTTCCTTCCCCTCTCTGCGTGAGACCCTCCCCTTCCCACCCCCATCCCGGCCCTTTGTGGCCTCAAGGAGCATTTTTTTAAAAGTGCCACTGCTGCAACAACAAACTCTCTACCATCCAACAATGAAGTCCCCTGGCCAGGGGATCATCCTTCTTCCCCCATCGTCAGCCAGTCTCCAGACTGGCCACATGACCCACGGCTAGGTCAAGGGCAACTGCCTTCCTCCCCAGTTTCCTCCTCCTCCCATTAGGCTTCTCCCCAACACATGTCATTCATCCACCTGGACTGGTGCAACCCTGCCCAGAGGCCCCACCAGCCTGGGTGCCAATACCAGCTCATATCTGGTTCATCCACACCGAGCCTACCATCCGTTGGAGACCTTTTGAGACCAGGAGTGGTCCGAACCAGAGGCATCCACTACATACTACCACCATCACTACCTTGGTGAGCACACCAGTGCATGTCAGGGAAGTCCATGGGCCTCCCCGCAAGTGGTGCTGAGCCTCTGTTCCTCAGTGGGTTGCTCATCACCAACCACAGAGTGTCTCCTGAGGCTACTACTAGGTACTACTGACCATCCTGTCTTTCTGAACACTCCACTTTGGCACCAATGGGAGCCCTCATCCACCGCTGTGAGGCCTCCGCCTCCCAAGCTCGAGCCAGCTGCCTGCTGCTTCAACTTTGACCTCCATCAACCTTCACTCCAAACAGCAATACCCCAATTCTGAAAAGCTATTGGTCCCAGAACCCAAGCACTGTCAGCTCTGTCACGACCACCAGATGCCTCCACCGCCACCACCCAGTCTAGAGGCCACTTTGTCATGAGTTCAGCCGAAGAAGATCTGGAATCTGAGGGGTTAATTACAGCTGAGGAGAATGCTGGGCAATCAGAATTGCAGGCAGCTGAATCACCACCAGATTCTCCTCCCCCAGTAGCCAGAGTGAGGGAGAAGCTTCGGCAAGGACTCATGACACGAAGATTCGAAGCCCGCATGAATGCTTCCCATAGGAACATCAGGTCGACCAGCCCTGAGTTTTAGCAGGATGAGGTGTGGATGACTGCTGTTGCTATAAAATCTGCACCCAGAGGCTTGCAAGCTTGTGGAAGTAACAAGTCAACACTGTGGCTCGCATCCATGCTCCTGCTCATCTTGGACCTTGTTTTCTGGACCCTTGGCTTTGGACTCTGACTTCTGACTACAGTTTGTGTTTTGGCTCTGGCATTTTGGTATCTGCTTTGCATCTTCTGGACTTCTGATATTGGACTGGTTTATTGGACTTTTGACTGTTAAAACCCCCGGAAACGTGACACACTTCTCCGGCTCAAATCTCAGTTCCAACCCAGCACTCTTGCCCTTTTCCCACCATCCATCTACCCAGACCCAACTATTTGGTCCCGACTGTCTCTCCATCGGCTCCCCTGTCTCAGAGCTGGCTCAGCAGGAGCAACACCTGTCCTTTAACTCTGAGGACTCCCCCAATTCCAACGCAGTTTTTGTGTCCTCGGGCAGCACTCCCTTGGTCCTAATCACTACTCCAGAGCCAGATGTCACGGACATTCACCCTCCCTGTCTAGTGAATATTGCCAAGAGCCTCTGGGAGAAACCCTCCACTGTGTGCATCCAGCCTCCAGATGTGTGGAAACTTTCTATAACATTTTTGAGACGGGGACGAACGTTCTGGCCAAACACCCAACATCCAGTTCTATCATTGTACATGCCTCTTAAACGAGATATAAGGGCCAACAGCCATCAACTTCCAACAACAGGGAGGGCTGTAAACTCAATGCAGTGGGCAGAAAGGTTTACTCCACTGCATCTTTGTCCCTTTTAATTGCCAATTACCAGGGCACGATGAGAGCATACAGCAGGCATCTCGGAAGTCAGTTGCAGCCTTTCCTTGACAAACTGTTTTCTTTTCGACAGGGAAGTGGTTGATGATGGTTGGGGAGGGGGGGTTATGATCTGTTTTATTACAAAACTACTGACCTGGAGGCTTCCAGTAACAGAAAGTGATTTTTAAAAGTTTTTTTTTTTACCCTGTGGGGGGACATCTGGGTGGGGGCAAAAATGGCCTTGGTCTTGGAGGACTGCTGTGAGCCCAAAGCCGCTTTTTGCCTACCTCATCTAAATTGCGTATTAATTACTTTTCTGCTCACTAGGGCTCCTAGCAGGATATACAATAACGAAGTGAGAAAAATCCCTTAAAATGGATTTAAAACACATGCTAAGAACATAAATGAAAGGAAATACATCGTAGATAAACAAAGATTGAAATATGGTCAGACAGCATTATAAGGAGAAAGACAGGATATGTGCCCTTTAGCCACAATCACCACAAATGAACCTATGAGATTCAGTTGAAAGCATTCATCCAAACTTCCAGTTATTTCATGGGAGAACCTCTAGACTAGAGAAAAGTCTATGGTTGCATAAATCATAAATCACCACTAAACCTCTAAATAAATAAATATTGTAGCAGGAGGGGAGGTTGGTTGGTCCCTTTTGTTACTTGATATTTGACTCTTCTTTTTCCAAGGAATCCACCCCCTAAACTCTATTCACTTGAGAGTACACATTTTAGGCATTTGATAGTTTCCCATTTTTTTAGTTATTTCCACTTGAGCTGCTGCAAGTATAAGGATTATCAGCTCCTTTTGTGAAACTATTCTATCTGCCCCCCAAAATGAAAAGAACAAAGCTCCACATTGTGTAATATAGAGTTATGGCTGAAAACACTACCATTCACACTTGTTGAGAAACAACCCTGACAATTGCTTTGTGTTTGGGTGATAAGTTGTTAACTGATTAAAAAAAGTCAAATTTTATTATGGATTACATGTAATTACTAAATGAAACAAAAAAGTGACTTTGGGTAAAGTTTGAACATGTAAGGAAGAAAAAGAGTCAGGTTCTGAGATTTTCCCTTGCATGGTGTCACTTTGTGAATGGTAGTGAGCACAAGAGGGTATCCTGTAGATAGACCAGTGGTCCCAACCTTGGGTAACCCAGGTGTTCTTAGACTGCAGTTCCCAAAAGCCTTCACTGCCAGCTTTGCTGGCCAGGGATTCTGGGAGTTGCAGTCCAAGAACACCTGTGTTACCCAAGGTTGAGAACCACTGCTGTAGATAATCCTGACTGCGGCCATTGGTGTTGTCAACATTCAGGCTGCCCTTTGCTATGTCAAACTTGGCATCCTTTTTCTTGTTGCCAATGCACACATGATATTGTGCAGCAATATCGGGCCATTTCCTGGCATTTTGAATAATGGATGCAGGAGCACAATATCCCAAATTCAATAACCAGAATTGAATTTCCTGCCTTTTTTAAAACAGAAGTTTAGGTATACATATTTTTCTCTGATTTCCACGTGACAGGAAGTATATTATGGAACAAGGAACAGAAAAGAGCAACTAAAATTATCAGTGGGCTGATAACTCCCTCATGAGGAAAGGCTACGATATGAGGAGGCTTTTAGTTTATTATACCTGGCTGGATAGCTCAGTGGTTTAGGTATCTGGCTGCAGAGTCAGAAGTTGGGAGATCAATTCCTCACTGTGCCTCCTACAAGGAGAGCCAGTCTATGTGGCTTTGGGCAAGCTGCACATTCCCAGGTGTCCCCAGAAGAAGGAAATGGTAAACTACTTCTGAGTATTAGAAAACCCTGAAACGAGTCACCATAAGTCAGAATTGACTTGACAGCACATGATTATTATATTATTATTATTATTATTATTATTATTATTATTATTATTATTATTATTATTATTATTAGAAATACACTTAAGACATGGCTATTTAGGCAGGCTTTCCCTCCTGCTGTATTTTAATATTTACATTTTTACATCTTGGATTTTGCATGTTTATTGTTTCTATTGTTTTTAAATTTTGTAATGCCGCCCAGAGTAGACTATCTGTCTAGATGGGCGGGGTATAAATCTAATAAAATAAATAAAATAAATAAATAATTTATTATTATTATTATTATTATTATTATTATTATTATTATTATTATTATAAGTGAATGCAGGAGATGACAGGTTTGTTAAATAATGCATGATGTGAGAGAAAATGGAGTAAAGTTTTCCTTCTCTTATAATTCCAGACTCTGGACTGTCTGGTGAGACTGTAAGAACATAATGATGGAATTTGCAGCTACACTTCTTCCTTCAACAATGCTGGGGATTAAGGCCAGACTCCTATGTAATTCAGAATCCATATATCATCTTCATCAACAACAACTCCCCTCATGCATGCACACTTCTCTGCCCCGAGGACAGGCACTCGCCCTCACCTCCAACTGTTGGCATCAAGTGGGAGCAGGCAAGTGCGCCCTCTGTCTGTTGCAATGCATGCAACAAAACACACATATAAGGCATGCACATGCAGTGGGAATGGGGCACTCCATGAGTGTGTATGTTTATGTGTGTGTGTTTTGCATCGATTTTTTCTTCTTCCTCCTTGCTTTGTTTTGAATCAGCCCACCTGCCCCCTCCCATTACAAGAGGAGGTTGCCAGCTGCCACTTGGAGCCAGCATACCAGGAGAGGGGGTTTAAAAAAATCTGCCTGTAAGCAAAATCATGCTGCTTGGAGCCATTGAACTCAAGGGAGAAGTGTACATGCCCGTATTTGTTTTTTATATTAATGTTGATGTTTTGGTTTCTTGTATAGGGTTTGATTATTTGCTTATTCTGTGAACCACCCAAATGGTCTTTGGTTAGATGGGTGGTATATAAATAAAATAAATCAAATAAATCAATCAATATATGTGGTAAGAGCCACCAATGGCTTTTAAAAATTGTTAGACAAAATTGTGGAGGATAAGGCTATCAATGGTTGAAATCTTATTGCTTGGGGATAGTTAAGCCATACTAGGGTGGGCCCCATTGAATCACTGGAGATTTCTAACTGTGACTTACTGTGCCAAAGTAGGCTTCAGTTAGAATAGGACCATTTGAATCAATTGAACTTATGGAGGAGTTGACTCACCAAATCCCCACCGATTCAATGGGCCCGATCTAGTGCCATTTACTACACTAAGAAACAGGATTTCAGCAATTAGCTACTAGTCATGATGGCTACGTGCTGCCTCCAAGATCAGGGACAGTATCTTTCCATACAATAGGAGCTGCATTACAACATCGAAAAACAGCCTTTCCTCTCCTTCCTGGAGGTTCCCCAGTAGCACCTAATTGACCACTGTGTGAAAAGGTTCCAGACTAGATAGTATTTTGGTCAGATCCACTTCATATATTCTTTTTAAAGATTGCTTTTGAAAACCAGGACCTGCCATATATGTTACTGGTGTACAGTAAAACATGCACGCACATACGCATACTTTACAAAAACTTACCCTACCTGAATTCTGAGGTGTTCATTCTATAACACCTACTGGCGTTTCCCAGATTATCACTTTGCTGACCTGATCACAGATGGGCTTCAACACTTCTCAGTTAACACAATGCTAATGTTTATCCTTGTCATGTGGTCCAAATCAGATGAAGAAAGGAAGGAAGGACACACCTTTCCCCTGTTGAAAGCTTCACATTGACTCTCTGTCATACAAGGTCAGGTTACCATGACTCGCGTATATAAAACAGCAATAAAGAACTACCTTAGTTAATTATTTCCACATTGGATGACTGTGAATACCAAATGAATTCTCAATAAGTAGAGTGTGAATGAATAAACCATACAATAATCACATGCTGTCTTAGTGCACAGAAAACCCAAATGTATCTAATTCAAACATATATGCATATAAGCATGTAGATGCATTTACTTTTGTTTATATGCATTTATAGCAAAGCAAAGCAAAAAAAAGTGTGCTGCTTATATATCACCCCATAGTGCTTAAAGTACTCTCTGGGCAGGTTACAATTATGCAGGATACATATTGTAAAAGTCCTAAACTGTAGTAGTAGTAAGGAGCCTCGTGGCGCAGTGGTTAAAACTGTTGTACTGCGGCCAAAACTGTGCTCACAACCCGGGGTTCAGTCCCAGGTAGCCGGCTCAAGGTAGCCTGCTTAATTAACTTGTAAACCGCTCAAAGAGTGCTTGAAGCGCTATCGGGCGGTATATAAGCAGCACACTTTGCTTTTTACATATTACCCCTGCCCCCAGCAGGCTGGGTGCTTAATTTACTGATTATAAATGAGAGACGAAGTCTCAGGATGTAGAAAATAGAATCAAGCTCTTTATGCTGTATTTCTTTAAATGAGTCGTTAAAAAGCTCTGGCTCAACACGTTTTGGCGAAGCCTTCTTCAGGAGCTAAGCATAACACAAAACCAACATTGAGCCTGGAATTGAACTGAGGTCATGAGCAGAGTCTTCACTACAGTACTGCAGTTTAACCACTGCATCACAAGGCTCCTTTTTTGCTTATATTTTGATTTACAGCATATGTAAATCAGCATATGTGTTTACATCTATTTACATGTATTTATATTTGTATTTATATCCAATCTTCACACTCAGACTACTGCAGCTTTTGTACTTCACACTTCTCAAAAATAATCTGATCACTATTACCAATAGTCAAGCCCAAAGAGAATCTGGAATTAGTATACTGCTGGTGTGACTATTCTGTGTAAAGATGCTGTGTGTGTGTGTTTGTGTGTGTAAATGCATGGATGTATGCATGTGATGAAATGGTTCTGTGTTATGAACTGAACGCACGTGAGAGTGCAAGATACTCTTAGTCACTGTTGAGAGGCAGCCCCTAACAGATCCAAACGGGGTCAATGAAATATTTGGGCAGAAAACCATTTTCCACTGCTAATTTAAAGTCCATGACCACTTGGACAGGGCCAACAATGCAGGCCCTTAATATGAAACCACTGTCCCTTTACAAAATCAAAGATGAATTATACTTGGTGAAGGGCAAAAATTACCTCAAACCCAGAAATAAATTTTGAGGATGTACTGTATCTTTTAGAATATTTACCCAAAACAGGTCATTTATTTATTTAAAACACAAACATTTTTGCCAAATTAATACAAAATTGCAGAGCCCATTTTTGAAGGTGCCTGTGGTGTCCGCCCAGGTCATGAATATTCATATGCTATCTACATAGACCAATGGGAGTGCTGGAGGGGCGGAGTCATGAGATATAAGAGACTCAGCAGGAGGAGGGGGAGCTAGATAGAGAGACAGAGAGTTTCGAGTGAGGGAAATTGAGAGTTTAAGGAGGTTGGTGGTTGAGAGTGGATGAAGGAGGATGTTTGTTAAGAGTTAACATTGCTTGAAGTATCTACATCTGTAACAATAAACAATTTCTATTTGGTTCTTTTAAAATGACATATAGCCTGGACCTCGATTATTAATAATAGGTAATGTTGATGTAATCAACTGGTGGCGGCTGAAGGACACGTAGCGTGAGCTCTTAGTTTGGTGAAATAAGCAGGGGCCACGTGGGGATTGTGACAGTGCCATACCCCAGTAGTAGATCAGATGGACTGACAACCCAATCAGCAGAACTTTGTTTCTTCGGAAAAAAATTTTTTTAAAGGAAAAGAGAATGCCTCAGCAGCCAGTCTATTCCCATAAAGGTGTTTCACCAACTGCTATTAGAAGAATCTTTATTTGTATTAGAGCATTGCACAATTTAAAATTATGGACATATGTGAAATATAGGTAAAATTAAAAACAAATTAACATGTTAAGATAATTAGATTTTTTTTTTTAACCAGAAGCAGGCTACTTCAATAGTGTTATCTCAGACATTTGCTAGATCTACATGTGGTGGGGCATAAATTGCATGCACTGAAGTGCTGCATTGATTGAATTTCTCCACAGTCACAGTCAATTTGTCCTGTATCCATGTACCCCCATTTTACCTGATTATTCTTTGCTCTTTCTACTTCACTTCAAAGACTAAAGCAACCACAAGCACAGGCAGTCTGACAACTGCTCTCACCAGTGAAGAGAATTTTGCAATCCACCACTTCCCATCTATGACAGAGATAGTAAGTGGCAGATCTGCTCTGATAGTAATTAATTACTGGTTTTGCCTCCCACTGCACTATTATAAAAGTACAACCATCTAGCCAGAGGGCACCTTCATTCTGTTCTTGCCAGCAATTAAATTATGAACTGTGCAACACTGCTATTAAAAACAAACTTCTAGTACTAAACATAGGCCTCTAAGCTTTTTTTCCTCCTTACGGTTGGTTCAGTGCTGAGGTGCCTGACAAAGACTGCTGGAAAACTCGGCTTGGTCACTATTATGATACTTGGATTGGCCCCTAATAATTATCCCTTGATCACAGATTTCTGTTTTTTTCTCTCTCTTATGAACTAACATATCACCACCCAATTGTTTGTATTGTTATATTAAATATCTGTATTGTTACAAAACAGTTTGAATTGTCTTTTACATGGATATTGTGGATACAGAGGTATTGGTGCTTTTTTTGGAGGGGTTACGTTTCAATGTAATTTGCTCTGAATATAATATATACAGGAATGTGGTACACAAATAAAGTGACTCCATTTGCAAAGGCTCGTTTCCTTGCTGTGTGGGTTAAACAAACTATTATTGTGATATAATGGCTGACAGAAAATATTCTCTTTGCTTCAGCCACTGCCATTCTGATTAATCAACAGTAAATTGGTTAGATTAATTTTAAAACCTTCTCCAAATTGTACAATTGACGAACTTCTATTTATGTGTACCAAGTGAATTAATTTAATTTAATAACATGTTTTGAGAATGCAGGCATCAGAAAACAAAACACTTAATGTACATACTGGGGAGAGAATTAGAGAACACAAAAGCATTACGTAAGTACTTAAAATAAATAATATCAAGACAATTTAATGTGTGTGAAACTTATACTGTATTTTATTTCACATAGATTCATAGCTCTAGTGCAGTTCTCCAGACATGCACCTATTCTGCCTACCGCTACTCAGCTATCAATTCGTACTTCCGACTCTGTTTGGCTTTTCCCTTGTCTGACAGTATCAAGACTTCCCGATAACTTCGCCCCAGGTTTGGTTCCCGTATCTCTGAGCGATGCCGTCTCCTGCCGGCTCCCTCGCTTGCTTTCGGCATCTCGCGATTGGACCATCCCTTTTCCTTCCTCCGCCCAGAAGCGACTTCTCTTCCTTCTCATTGGTCCGCTCCAAACCTTGGAACGTCACGCTCTACTTCCGCACGGGCGCCGCTCGCCCTCGCCCTCACGAAAGAAAGCACAAACGTTTCGTCTGGATCCGGCTGCGGTTTGAACGCGCTTTTATCCCCTCCGTTCGGGCCGAAACGTTTCGCGTGCGGTACTTTGCGCCGTCCCCGCCCCCTGGTGACGTAGAGAGCTGTGATTGGCGAGTCTTTCCGCCTGAGTTTCCGGTGCAATCGAGGAGCGGAGGTGCGGGCGGTGGTTGCTTTCTAGGTTGCTCCTGCTGCTGCCTGAGCCGGTAAAGATGAAGCGCAGCCCCGAAAACCTGGGCGGGGACCCCCGGGCCAACGGCTGCAGTTTGACAGGGCACCGCGGCGGCCTCAAGAACGGTTACGTGCGTGGCATCTCCGGGGCCGAGCCCCACAGCCAGGTGAGGCGGTGGCCGGGGCGCCTGTGTCAAGCGGAGCCCCGCCGCTCCCCAGAGCTCTCCCCGGCTGCCTTTTCCACTCGGAACGGCCTGGGCCGCTGGCCCGGCCCGGCCCGGCCCTCATCCTCAGGGCGCGGCTCTCGAGCTGGGCCGTGCCTGGATGCCGTTCGCCATCACCCACGCGGCGGGGAGAGGGAGAAGGATGGCCTTGAGCGGCGAAGGCTCCCTGGAGTGCCTCTTTCCGCCTGCTTCTCTCTCTCGCCTGGGGTGGCCGAGCCCATAGCCGGCTCTCGGGAGTCCCCCGCGGGGCTTGGCGCCTTCTTCCTCCAACGCCGGGAGGGCGCTGACCTCCTCTTTTCCGGGTCTGGCGAGGGAGCCCTTCCAAGCCCTGCCTAAGGGAAGCTTTTCCTCCCTTTTATTTTTTATTTTTTTGCCAATTAGAAGCTCAAGTTGGGATATTCGGAGATGTTGCAGACGGATGTTGCGGTACTTTTCCGGGAGTGTGTAGAGGCACACACTCCCGAAAAAGTACTATCGGGTTTTAGCTTTACCGTTTTGCAAGCCTTGCTTTTCGCCGCCTTAGAGGAAAGGGAAAGACTTTCAACCTTAGTGAGTTAGGGATCTGGCTGCGACGCCAGAGGTTGGGAGTTCAATTCCCCCACTCTGCCTCCTGGGAGAGGAACTCGCCTGTGGGGCCTTGGGCAAACTGTTCAGTCCCAGGATGCCCTCAGAAGAAGGGGATGGTAAACCCCTTTTCAGTATTCTCTGTCTGGAAAACTCTGGAAAGAGTTGCCATGTCCGGATCGACAGAAGATGATGATGATGATTCAAAAACACCAGACACGGTCAATGTTATAAAAACATTGACTGGTATTATATAACAGATACAAGTTTTAACCAAAAACCTAAGTATCTGTTAAAGATCATCGCAGTGTGTATGCTGCTCCTAATATTGCTGTTTTTTGTAGCTCTGATGGTGTGATTTCTGACATCTGCAACTGCTTATTAGTACTGTGTGAAATTTCTTGATATTGTTCCCAAAGCCCCAATGACTACGGGGACCACTGAAGTGTGTTTCTTCCAGTGGCAAGATGTTTCGATTGCCAGGTCTCTGTACTTTGTTAGTTTTTCCAATTATTTATTTTCAACTCTGGCATCACCTAGAATTGCAATGTCAATGATCCGGACATTTCTTTGTTCTATTACTACTATGTCTGGTGTGTTATGTTCAAAGTGTCTATCAGTTTGGATCTGGAAATCCCACAGGATCTTGACTTCCTCCTTTTCTGATACCTTCTCTACCTGATGTCCCCATGAGTTTTTGGAGGCTGGCAAGTTATATTTTTTGCATAATAACTAGTGCACTAACCTTTGCACTCTATCATGTCTAACTTTGATTATTATTATTATTATTATTATTATTAAACTGCCCTCTTTGAGCTTTCCTTGTCCAGGGCAGTTATCCCCCCCCCCTCGACCGTCCCACAAACTCAAAATGATCTTAATTCCTTCACTCTTTTCTCCCCTGCCATCTGTCTTATATGCTGGTTAAAAATTGGGCAGGCGGAGAACCATCCAGCTTTGTCATGTTTTCCATGTCACACAATGTGATTAACAAGACACTGGAGAAAGATGGAACTGGTGGGGATTGCAGATGTCTTTATCTATGGGTTTGGGGCACTGAGAGAGTGTTGAAATACATTTAGTGCTTTATAAGTCGCAAGATTGGGTAGCATGAAAATCTACCATAGATCTGTGATCACATGATACAAGTAAGTTAAAAAAATTGCAACTGTTCCTACTGTGTATTATTAGTTATGACTAGAGATGGGGGTATTTTATATTCATTTGTATATGAATACGAATATCCCTACGGAGCTGGACTAAACGAGGGTCAGGCCGGACCGTCCACTCATGCATCCTGCTGTGGTGCCGGTCTTGCTTATCCTTCCATTTGTGCCCGGAGCGCTGCTGTATTCCTGCTTGGTGGGCCACTCCAGGAAGGGAGGGGACAGGAGGATGAGTCTACCTGCACAGCTGCTGAGTGGGAAGAGAGTGATGCTCTGGGTATGATTGGAACAGCCCTGCAGCAGGACATGCGAGTGGACGGTCCGGCCCTGGGGGCCAGACCCTCATTAAGTCTAGCTGCATGGGGATATTCGTGTTCATATACGAATACCCCCATCTCTAGTTAGGATGTCACGCCCCTTCTCAGCCTTAAAGCCATAGTTCTTTATGTAGGTTAATGGGTATGGTGTGTAAAAAGTGCAGTCTTCAGTTTGTCATGTCTGTGTGTGCTGAACCAGTTGGAGATTTTCTACATAAAACTACAATTTTGCATTAATTAGAAAAATGCAAAACCATGCATTATTTAGAAAAATACAAAATCACTTATATTTTACTATGTGTGTAACTTATTTCTGGAAATGCTGCTGAAACATAACATGTAATAGTGTTGTTTACAATATCTTGCCTAGCCAGTTTTGGTGGGACTCTTGACTGAAATTTAGTACATCTTGTTGCTTACAAGCTCTTTTCCCTTGATGGCTGAACCTGTCCATGGTTAGTTTAGAAGTAAGCTAAATGTAAGAACTACTGGATATGCTCAGTGGTTTAGGTATCTGGCTGCGAAGCCAGATTCTGGGAGTTCAGTTCCTCACTGTGCCTCCATGACAAGGGAGGCACATGACTCGATCGTTAGGGTCCCTTCCAGCTCTGCAGTTCTAAGATATAAATAAATGATACCTTAGTAAGCTCGAGCTGGCTGCCGAGCTCAGTGAGTTAAATATCTGGCAATGGAGCCAGAGGTTGGGATTTCAGTTCCCCACTGTGCATTCCACAAGAGCCAGCCTGTGTGGCGTTGGGCAAGTTGCACAGTCCCAGATGCCCCCAGAATGGTAAACCACTTCTGAGTACTCTCTATCTAGAAAACCCTGAAAATGGTTGCAGAGAAAATACATTTTTTTTGTTTTCTATTTTCAGTTATGTAGTCTGTTTTATTTCTGTGTTGTCCGTCTGGTAATGTCCATGTATGAAGTTGTCTGTTCAGTTGTATGAAGCATGTATTGGCAATATTTTTGGATGCAGGTAATTCTGTGAGTTGTTCTTCTGTTTTGTTTTTGTACCCCAGGACAAATTCTGCAAGAGTGTTTGATTCTGCCTTACCTTGCACTTCCCTGTTCCAGCCACACATGATTATTAGCACATGCTGCTTTGGTATTTGATCAGTTTCCTTCTGGACACTTGCATCAAAGCTGTCTATTCTTCTTTCTGTAATTAAAGCATAGACTTGAATGATGGTTAAGCTGATAGGCTTTCCAAGAAGATTATTTGGTCCAGCTTTTCACTACGGCTCATAAATGATAGTGCAGTATCTTGGTATGGTATTAGAACCACTCTGTTTCAGAGCAGAACACGTGTAATTGTTTTATTGAAAATATTCTATTCCCATCACTTTAGCTTGTTCATCCTAAGTGTTTTATTATTTAGATGTTCAGTTTCTTGCTGTTTTGTTTCGTGCTTACCTTGACTTATACTTCTTACAGCTGCTTCAGTCATATATTATGCAGTACTGGATTTGCCTTTTGCCTCTGAGCATATTGGCAACTAAACATCATTTTAACTCAGTTGCTTCATTAGCCACAGGTCCATTTATACTTGTCCTTTGCTCTTTCCCAGTGACTGATTCAAGTACGTTCTACAGTTCCAGTTTGAGTATTGCTGATTCTGTCAAAGGAGAGAAACTCCCTTTTACACATGAGTCTTTTCTTATCTTTTTTAAATCTGATTTTCAGTTATATGTTAGACTAATAAAACATCTCATTTCTGACATTTTGAAGTGTAAGGCATCGAACTTTTAAATATTTAAGTCCCACTCCCACTCCATTTTCAGTCTGCTGCTGATTTCAGCCACTGAAGATCCAGATGTTGGACTCATCCAACGGAAATGCTTCTTCAAAACAACTTGCACAGTTTCCTAGTTCTCCACACCTTTATAAATTGTGCAAATAGTAATATAATTTAAAGTTTGCCTGAAGTTAATCTCTGTTAGTTCATTCTCTTTTTCAGAGAGTAGGAAAGGGATTTTCAATTTGGAACAATTGTTATGATGTCCTTGGCAGTTTTTATTTTTATTTTTTAAACATTTTTAACTGTATTCATTCTCTGGATTTTCGACTGACATAGAAATGTGTGAATACTAGAACTGCTGTTATGAATATCTAGCTGTGTCTCCTTGTCTCTGAGTTTAATATGTGTGCAACATAATTTGAAGAGGTATGTGGCCCCTTAATTTATTCTAGTTCCTGTTTATGGTGTAGCAACATACCTATGACAGTGGTCTCAAGTTCCCATCTTTGCCCAGTTAGAGTTTTTCAAAGCTTCAATCCTATGCACGTTTTTTTGGAATGTACATTAGTCTCATTGATTTCAGCTAGATTTGCTTTTCTTAGGTGATTCCGCAGACCACATTATCAGAATCATGATTCCTGCTGGTAGTTATAATTTTTAATATTTGCAACCAGATGAAGATTTTCATATTTAAAGTACAGTAATAACTTGTCAGATTAGTAAACAGCTATATCAGAACTGATTTCAGTTTAATAAGTTAATCACTCATGTTTGAAGAACTACTTAAATTGTTTTATTTAACTTAAACAATAACATAATATAGTTTACATATTCTTGTAATTGCATATGAATGTTTATGAACTGAAGTGATTAAACAAAATATCTTTTAAAAAAACAAAAAAACTTCAAGCTATGAGCACAAAGATCCCAAGGTTTGTAAGCTGCTCAGAAGGTTTCACTTTCATTTTTACTGCTTGACCCTCCCTCCTCATACTTAGAGCCTGGTACAGATTTATTTCACTCCAAACAAACGTCACACTTAGCATTTAAGGTAATGTATTGTTTGTATGTAGATTTACAGAACAACAATGGAATTAAGGTCTTTTCCTGAACTTTGTTTATTTTATGCCATTTTTCCTGTTTAAAAGTGCATGTTATTTCAGCTTGGATAACTTGGATTAATTGAATTAGTTTACCAAAAATGTAAATATTGCATGAACATGCAGCCTCATGCTACATAACTAAGCTCTATTTCATGTTGAATAACATTTGAACTATAATGTATCTCAGAAACTATCTTTCAATAAATTTTACTTCCAAAAGCATTTAATTAAAATTTAAAAAAATCGAATTTAAACCAAACCCCCCCCCCATTTAAACAAAAAAATATATCAATTTTTAATTTTAAAAAAACATTGATTTTAATCCACCCTATTAACAGACCTGCCGGAGGTTTACAAATCATAAAATTGATAAACTGCTATTCTTTGTAACTAGTGAATAAACTAAATTTAATAAAATATTTAGAAAAATAGCACCTGGAAACAAAAGTATTATTCTTACAGGCTTTTGATCTTTTAAATTGATTCAGAAAGGTGAAAAAAATATATTCAAAAATAGTACCGTATTTCATTTTTAAAAAGAATGTTTTAACCTATATTAATATATTTGTTTTTAGGAGACCTAGAGAGCAGAAAAGCATTACGTCAGTATTTTAAGTAAATAGTATCAACACAGTGTCTTTTTCTTCATCCCCATTCATAACTGTAGCACAGTTCTACAAATATGTGCCTGTTTTGCCTGTGAAATTCAACTATTAGTCCATACTTCTAACTCCATTTCGCTTCCCCTCGTCTAACAGCGTCAAGACTTTCCCATACTTTTGCTTCAGATTTGGTTCCTGCGTCCCTGGGCAATTCTTTGTTCCCTGGGCTCCCTCACTTGATTTTAGCCCCTTGTGATTGGGTAGTCTATTTTCTTTTCTCCATCGAGAAACTGACTTCTCCATTTTATCATTGGTCTGTAGAACCTCAAGCTTGGGGTGGAAGGGGAGCCTTTAATAGTAAAATATTGTGGTGAGATTGGAACTGATTGTGTTAGTTGATATCCAGTGACAATTTCAGAGACTTTTGTTATATTTAATTAGTCATTGTCTTCTTAGTGTATTGTTTTAAGAATATTGTCATTATGGAATTACGGTATAGGTGAAAAATTAGTGTCTGATTGTTGTAGGTAGTTTGTAGCAAGGTTCACTTTGGGAATGCTTTAAAAAGCAAAACATGATGGTGGTTGTATGTCTTGTGGCTCTAGAAAAACGTAGTTTCCTTACCAGAAATTCGCTACTCATACTTTCCCTAATATTTTCACTCCATTATTTTCTTCCCCTAGATTCATCATATTACTCACAATGGAGGCTTATATAAAAAACCTTTCAATGAAGCTTTTGAAGAAACACCAATGCTGGTTGCTGTGTTGACGTATGTAGGTTATGGTGTCCTCACCCTTTTTGGATATCTTCGAGACTTTCTGCGGTACTGGAAAATCGAGAAATGTCATAACGCAACTGAAAGAGAAGAACAAAAGGTAATAGTTTACAATTATTTCTCTTTTTGATGCAAGCTGTGATTGAATTTGTTTGCAACAAGGGGAATAAAAATAGCAAACTGTTGTTTTTTGCTCGTGTTAACTTGACATAGTTTTTGTTCAGATATGATGAGCAACCAGTTTGTGCTAACTGCAGTTCAGACTGAATCATAGGTAAATTATTCTAGATGTCCAGTTAGATGGGTGTAGATTTTTCTTCTCCCCTTCTTTCATTAATTTTCTCTAATGTTATCCTAACCAGATGGCATTGCCCAGCTGCTGCTAAAATATTGCCATGTGAACTGCACTGTTACCAGTTGCTGGCAGCTGAAGTGGGGTTGGGAAGCTGAAGGCTTGCCTCTTGAAAAAGTAGAAAGTAAAGCATAGCTCTGCAAAGTTATCTTCTCCATTTCACAGTTCTCGAATATGTTCTCTCCCTCTTCTTCTTTTCTCAGGTTGTCAGGTAATTGAACACTTGAGGTTTGTAGGATCTACTTTGTTTTTAACCAGAAGCCATAGTTCTCACCACTTGGAAACAGGTGCAAAGCAGTGGCCCAGGCAGATGTACATATACTATATATTAAGAAACAGCCTGCCTCTGGGTATATGCTCAGTCCATGAATATTTGTTTAGTACCACAACTATGCTCAAGGTTTTTTTATACAGAAAAATTCACTTCTGGCTTTTCCTAGCTGTTCTTTTTCAGCAGTCTAATCTGGGCAGGGATGGGGGAAGTTCTTAGACAGATAGATTGATTCAGACACTCTGATTTACTACAGATCAGTCAGAGATATACCACTAATGTTGAACTAGATTTTCTCTCCTCTGTTGACTCCAGTATTTTAAGCATTGTTAATGTCCCTGACAGGTAGTTGTAGGGAACAAGCAAGTTCCACAGATGTTACCAAATTAAATGTATTTGTTATGAGAGTACATACATTTTGCACACACAGCCCCTACAACTAAGAACAGTTAAATAACATAACATACATTGTTGGCTGTAGCTTACTAAAGCCAATGGATTTCTTAGCTCTTTGTATTTACCATAGATGATGTACCTCTTGCTCGATACCTTGTAGACACATACTTGGGAGCACTATCTTGCATTTGGATTTATGTAAGAATTGTGGATAGCAGTAATAGTAATGGATCGGAGAGTTTGCGCCAAAGTAAGCGAAGGTTTCTGGGTTTTTGTACCACATGAGATCAAGCAAACAAATATTTCACTTCCTAAGTATTAGCTTCTATCCTACATTCAAAGGAAACATCACCTACTGCCAAGGTTTCCTCTAAGCTGGGTGCATGTGCACGCATAACTCCGCCTCCTTCTGGGCAGCTCTCTTCCTCCTCTGCACAGTGATTGCCTTTGGTTCCGGTTATAATGGAACCCTGCAAGCGAGGGGGGTGGAGGCGTGCACAATGCTGAAGTTGCACGCGATAGAGGCGGAGCCCCACCCAGCAGGGCTGAGAATTAAGAGGGTATGTTGCCTACTACTTAGCAAAAGAACGAGTGGAATTAGATTGGGTGTTTCAGTGATCATTCATATGTTTTAGATTCTTTGTAACCTAAATCTTTCAGAGCAGGGCATGTTTTGCTTGCTGAGATAAACATCAACATCTCCTTGACCTATTGCAGACAATCCATTCTCCATATGTTTCAGTGGTACAGTGCTCTCATTGTGTATTATGGTCTCCTCCAAGTCTTGGTAGGTCTCTTGTTTGATGTGTGTGTGTGTGTTTAATTAGCTGCACCCATTTTGGTGTCTGGTAGGGCATTCTGACATTCCTGGTTAGTTTGAGGGTCAGTAGAGAGACTTTTGTCAAGGTATTGCCCTTCCTGTGTGTTTCAGATCTGTCTGAGGCAGACTAGTACAGGAGTAGGAAACTCTAGGCTTATAAGCATGTCAGAGATGTGTTGCCAACTAAATTGTGTGCTGCAACAATATAATTTTCTAACAAGATTATGAACGGCAGTAGTTGATCTTCCTTTGAGGTGGGTGGCAGACATGACTTTCTTTTTTGACTGGCATTTTTTCATAAGCTTTAAAAAAACCATAAAAGCTGTCTTGAAAACTAACCTGTTAGGAAAGAAACTAGAAAAAGCTAGAATAAAGGAGGAACTGGACTACTGAGCGAAGTGTCTGAGGATTGTCATAAGAAACAGATTTGCCCCTGAACATTTCTGTTGTGTTTTGTAATATGCAACAATACAGTTGATTGATGTTATATATTTCTGTGCGTCTTTGAATCATTCTTGTACTGTTAATCGTTGTGGGATAATTGCATTAGGTAGCAGAAGATTAACGTAGAAGGACAGTGACACCAGTGAACCCACTCTCACCTGTTGTATCAGAATGTATGAGAGATATGAATGCCAAACATTAGGAGAATATCTTCCTGTAATGTTTGACTCCTTTCAAGGCTCACCTGAAAGGTATTCCTGTTGGAGCATTGCATTTCACGAGAGAGGTCTTCTGATACCAAAAGGTTTTCTATTTGTTTTTTGGGGGGACCTTCTTTTTGGCATTTTTTGTGATCTATGCCCCTTGTGGCAAAATGTTGTGTATCCCTGAGCTGTAGCATGTAGCTTAAATATGCTTGGTCCATTCACTTCACTGCTGTAGCACAGGGGTGCACAAAGTGTACTCGTGGGCTGCATATGGCCCCCATTGGCTCCCTTGAACCCTCCAGTTTAAAAAGAATTTTTTAAAAGAACAAATTACTAATTTTGTCCAAAATCTAGCCTTTACACTAATGGGGTTTTGCTCCTTGCCTTTTGGAGGGGATGGTATCTTGCAAGACTCCCTGACCTCTCCTGGACCAAACTAGTAGTGCCTATCTGTGCTCTCCCTGTTCCATATTTTCTTTAAAAATGTTCATTTTCAGCCAGTTCTGCGTCTGGTGCAGCAAACAGGGAGGGCTGAGGGGTTGAATTTGGCTCCAAAGCTGTCAAGAGTTTGCCCACTGCTGTTATAACTCTTTGTCCCTCCCGGCGGCTAGATGTTCTTGGAGTAGCTGGAGGAGCAGATTATGTGAACAGCACTAAAGCAGGGGTCTCCAAACTTTTCAGAGTGAGGGCCACAACATATGTGTTCCAGATTTTCGAGGGCCAAAGGAAGATGCATGCGTCCGCCTGCACTCCTTCCCACACGTGCATGCCCAGCTGGCCGGGTAAAAAGGCAAGGCGGACTGGATGTGGCCCATGGGGCCGTAGTTTGGAGTCCCCCGATCTAAAGAAGTGTCTTGCTTTAGCCTGCTCTTTGGCTGTGGCATGGCAGCTTTCCTGTCCAAGAGTACAGCTTGGACCTTATTACAGAAGTGCATGTTTTCCTTTCCTCAGAAGGTGTTTTGGGAATGATGACTTCAGACTTTCTAAAGGTGATCCATCTTGTCCCTGTAGTCAGATAAAATCCTGTTTATCACTTCTATCATTCTCTTGATGATAGAGATTAAGTTGTGCACTGCTGTGGTCTAATACTGGTATGAGAGATCTAAAATATCACCTCTCTGTGTCTATGTTTGTGATTGGGTTCGTTTGAAAGTTGTGGCAGTTCCTTGGTTTTGGCCGGAAATAATGACTGAGGCTTATCCATAACGTTTGCAACTCCAACTTTATTAACTTTCGGTGATTCAACAACTATTTCAATTGGATCAAAACAAGATAGATCCGGCAAGGGTCTGTAACTTGATGAGGTTGGCTCCTCTTGAAGATTAGGGTAGCTCACTGGGGAGCCGGTCCAAAACGTTCTCGATCTGTGGGACTCCATAGAGGGGCACTCCTCACCGCGCAAATAGTGCCGCAACACGGGTGTCGAGCCCAGTCCCTCTCTTTCGGTGGCTTGTTGTATGTCGGGTCTGGCCTGATCACCTTCTTGCCTTGTCCTTGTCCCTGCGGGAAAACGATCACTGTCCATTCCTGAGTCTCATATGTCGTATCTCCTTCTTTCTTTATCTCTGGATCCGGCAACAGCCCACCGACCTTTAGGTTAGGGAAGTCCCTTAAAAGCCCGCGTGTTTTCTCATAGGCTGAGTCTAATCCCCTTTTATCTTTTTCCTCCTTCTTCCTTGCTCCTTCATCCTCAAACTTACTCCCAAATCTCCTTTCCCCCTGATATTTTATATCCTCCTCCCATACTGACATTTTCAGCTCTTCCCCTTTTCCTCTTTCTCCTTCCTCCACCAGACAGACCTCTATCCTTCCCTTCTCCTCCTCCTGTCTTTTCCTTTTCTTCTATCAGTATCTCTTTCACCTCAGTCAATTTTCACTCTATGATTCCCTCTTCCTCTTTTGGTATCTCTATGAGAGAGGACGGCTCACTTTCCTCCTTCTTTCCTTCACAATTTTTTTCTATTTTATTATTCACATTTCAAAATCAACATACAAAATCAAACAATTTCATAATAATAGGTGCATGAAGTAAAGCTTATTGCTTGCGAAGTTTGTACACTATTGAGTTTCTAGCATATCCCACAAAAATTTCAGGCAGTATTTTTTTAATTTGAATTTCCCTGTACAATGTTCCCTCTAATTTTCTGCTAGCATTCTGAGGGTGCCCTGCCCCGCATGCATGGAGTTCTGGCCGCGACTGGAAGCAAATGGGTGGCAACACTGGCTCAGCTGCGCGGGATTGATGCATTATCTCTTGGCTGGAAAACTTAGAGGGAATGTTGGCCCTGTGGATTCCTTGATGTATTTCATAAAGAGTTTCCACGTTACAAATAAAGCTTCTGGCTTGACTAGCCCTTTTGAAAATCTAAAAACATCTGTTTATTTTTCTTCCAGGCCTAGCTGCTGTATTCTTTTATTTAAACCAATTCACTGTTGTCAGTTCCACTAGTGTCCTCCACTGTGCTGGTATTTCTGGCTATGCTACCACTGTTAGGAATTATATGTTCCTTGTGCAACAGGTGTTTACTAGGACCCATAAAGATAGGTAATATACACAAAGCCTCACAAAACTCAATATTTTGATTAGTTATTTTTTAAATACGACCACTCACTTCTCTCCAAAAGTTATACTCTCCAGCATGCAGGAGAAATCTGGACATTCATGTTTAGATAGCCGAATAAGCATAAGTGCCATCTCAGGACTGTTGTTAAGGCATTCCCCTTGCTCTGGGTCAAAATGTTTTAAATGGTAGCATTTCTCCTATTGCTGCTGCATAATGCTAATTGAGAGGTTATTTATGCAAATTTGTTTCTTTGCATTCCTGCGTGTATTGTGTCAGCTATGCAGTTAAGGTATTTTGGAGGCTTGACCCTTATAATTATTTTCCGCTTGTATGTATAGTGCCTCAAATTCTGTCATAGAATGTGGTGGTCCTTTTTTTATCAGTGTCCTGTTGCTGAGTATAATTTGGTCTCTTATCCTCTAGCTTGACAGTTAGTTGTTCCTTTGTTAAGGAGAGTCTTCTAAATAGGTCTTTTATTCTGTGGATGCCACTTTCCATCTTTTTAAAGACAAAATTCTACGCATTTCATTGAGGTGGGGATGATCTGAAATTGGCCTTATTGAGGAAGGAGCTGGGACAAGTATATGATTCTCATTGCTTCTGTTCAGTTAGCATTGCTGCCAAAAATTGATTATTTATACTGGCTAACATTTTATTTGTACAAGCTTTGAACAAGCTCACCTTTGATTCTGATTCTAACTTCCTTCCTTCCATTTCCACCCATTATACTATGCTGTCCTTTATCAGCTTAGATAACTGGTTTACTTGAAATGCTACCAAAAATGCCTTAAGTGAGGTATTGCCAATTTTTCTTTTTCTTCTTTCTTGTATAGAACAGGCTGTGTGGGTCTACTTTTTCCCCTCCCATTACAAATTGGCAATAGTCCTTGCCACTTTTTAAATTTATTGTGCCCTGAGTTTAGTGTAATTGTTTGGAATAGAAAAATTATCTTCATGGTAGAATGTGCACCTTGGTTGCTGGTATACATTCTAAAATGTAAATTAGCCCTTTTTTTTTTTTTTGTTTTGACCCAATGGCTTATAATTTCTTGGTATAAGTTGCTGTGTCTGTTTTGTTGTTTTTAAATTTAGGTATCTAATGTAAGAATAGGCAATTCCAACCTTAGTGGACTTTTGAATCTATTTTTGCTCTGCTAGTCCTAAACAAAACAGAAGATGTTAGACTTGCCAAGGTTTATTTGAAATCTCATGATTTTTTAAAAAAATCAGATGTGTTTGTAACTCTATAATCAAGTTGTGTAGTTGCATTAGGAATAGCAGAATATCATCATATAGATTGATTTTATAAGCTTCCCCCCAATTTCTACCCATTCAGTTTCCTTGTTCTTGGGGCATCAATGCAATTGCAAACAAAATGGGTGAGAAGGCACCTTTGCCTTGTCCCTCTATGTAATTTAAATAGAGTTAATGCTATTTGTGCTTATTATCACATTGGATCTTCCATATAAGTTTGCTCTTAATTTAACACATGTATCCCCATAACCTAGGCTTTGCAGTAGAGAGACTAGACGGGGCCATTCCACCCTATCAAATGCTTTCATCACATCTAACAAGAGAAGTGGAATTTTCTGTGTCATCATATTACTGTGGCTAACTATATTTAATGCTTGTGTGGAGTCAGCAGAGTACATGCCATGTATAAATCTAGTTTGGTCATGATTTATACTTCTCTGTGACTAAGCTTAATCTGTTGGTTAATAATAACCATGTGCTGTCAAGTCAATTCTGATTTATAGCAACTCTTCCGGGTTTTCCAGATTGAGAATACTTAGAAGTGGTTTATGATTCCATTCTTCTGAAGGCACCCTGTGCAGCTTGCCCAAGGCAACACACACTGACTGTTCTCCATTATAGGCACAGTGGGGAATTGAACTCTCAACTTCTAACTCACTGAGACATCCAGCTCATTCTGTTGGTTAATTTTAAGATATTGGTCAAGCATTGTTATAGGTCTAAAAGACCTGGTGCTGCTTTTATTGCCATTGTGTTTAGGCACTGCCAGTATACATGCAATGAACCCTGATCCTGATATGTTTCCTTCTTCCAGTATATCATTGTATAGTTGCATTAAATTTAGGTTTAGAATATCTGCAAAATTTGTAAAATTTCACTCCAAATCCATCTAATACAGGGAATTTGCCTAGTTTTAATCTTTGTATAACTGTCTTAATGTCATTTTCTGCTATTGGTGTATTTAACAGATGTATATATACTTTATTTGATTGAGGTCAAAATTTCTTACAAAAACTTCCAGGTGCCCTGTGTGGTTTCTGAAGTGTCTAGCTTTTTGTAAATTTTTTGGGAAAAAGTGATTTATTTCTAACTGAGAAGTTAAGCATCCTGCATCATCTTTAATTCAAGTTATACTTTTTTGTTATTCTTTTTCTTTAAGGCACTGGACAACAGGCATGAGTTTTTATTACATCTATATGAGTACATTCTGCATTTTATTAAAGTCTAATTATGTTAATGTCACTGTTTGTTCTGTTACCGTTGTTATTTATGCAATCATTGGCTTAGTTTTGTTTGACTTTGCTTTGAGGTCTTTGGTGTCTTCTTTTTGATTTAGCCAAGGTTTAATTTAATACTGCATTGCGCCTTTTGTTATTTCCCCTTGTACAATTCTTTTTATTCTCCACAAAAATTGTGCTTGTTTTTTATTTCAAACACAGTAAATTCCCAGTATGATTTCTTCCTTACATTTGTACTGTTGATCATAATATACAGTGGTACCTCGCAAGACGAATGCCTCGCCCGACTAAAAACTCGCAAAACGAAAGCGTTTTGCGATTGCTTCAGTGACTCGCAAGATGGCTTCTTCTATGGCCGTGCTTCGCAAGATGGTTTCTTTTTCGCAAGACCGATGCCTCGCAAGATGGAAATAAATCGTTCGTCTTGTGAGGTTTCCCATAGGAATGCATTGCAATGCATTCCTATGGGAAGCCGCTTTTCGCAAGACGAAAATTTCGCAAGACGGCGCTACTTGCGGAACGAATTACTTTCGTCTTGCGAGGCACCACTGTATATCAATCTCCCTCCTTTTTTTCCACCCCGCTTATCATGACTGGAAATGTTTTTTGTTGGGATATGGCAAGATCCAACATTCTACCCATTGTGGGTTAATGTGCTTTAAGACCTCACCTGTCCCTTTTTTCAGTAAGGCTCTATAAAAGGGGATTAATTGTTTTTTTTTCTCTCTCTCTCTCTCAAACCCACACTTCACTGGTGCTGACAGACTGAGCGAGGCAGAGACCGTGTGTGCTTGCCTAAGTTTGTGGGTGTTGCCTGAGCTGCCGCTGCCCTACTTGCTTTTACTGTTTTGTTATGTAGCTTTAGTAGTTTTATTGTTTTCTTAGGATGTCTTGTTTACCTTTTCCTAAGAGAATTAGATAAAGATTATTACTTAAATTTTGTCTCAGTGTCTTAAATTTCCCCCCTCATTTTTTACAGTGGGATTGCCACTCCACTTTCTTCACAGAGAACTGAGTGATTAGGTTTTTACATTTCAATATTCCTCCCTTGTTTGTTTTGATATGAGCTACCTGCAACATAACTACTTCATGATTTATTTTGTTTAATTCTCCTTATGCTGTAGTATTCAAAGTCCCTTTGATTCAAATGTGTCTGTTCTAGTTGTGACTTACTTTAGCATAGCAAGTCACCTCAAAAGCAGACCCATTTGAATCAGTGGAACTTATGGAGGAATTGACTCCCCAAATCCCCACTCATTTAATGGGCCTACTGTAGTACAACTTACTATGTTAAGAAACAGGATTTCAGCCATTGGCTAGTATTGATTTTATTGGAAAGGTCTTTTGAAGCATTGTCTGGTTGCTGTCACAAGTTTATTAACTGACACTTAAGTAAAAGCTTTTGTGAAACACATGAAGGAAGCTTACTTTAGGATGTTTAAAGTATTAATTGTTTGTTTTTTGACACACACCCTTCCCCCAGGAGGCCAGGGTGTCTCTGGTATGTACTTGAGATGTGTGAGTAAGTTAGTGTTAGATGCTTGTTTTTTATTAATATGCAGAGGCACAAGAAAAGAGCTGTTTGAATACATCTTTGTCTATTTCTAATGATGACTATTCCTTGTAGAAATGCATGTTTTTACACACTGGTAGCATAAATATCAGTAGTCCACATGGTTTTCAGGCTTCAATAGACATGGTAATGTGGAATTGGTTCTTATACTCATCAGGGGAAGACCACAGATGCCATGCTATCATTTCTCGTTAGAGAAAACAGAACCTACAAACAGTATTCAGGCCTACCACAAAAATACAACAAATGTTACAGTCAGCAAAAGACAGAAGGGACCCCCTCACCACTGCAGGAGTATACCGGATACCTTGCAGTTGTGGCCAGGTATATATTGGGACCACAAAACGCAGCATCCACACCAGAATCAAAGAACATGAGAGACACTGCAGACTAAAACAACCCGAAATATCGGCAGTAGCTGAACATGCCGTGAAACAAGCTGGACATGAAATTCTATTTCAAAATACAGAAGTACTGGACAACACCAGCAATCGTTATGTTAGACTACACAGGGAAGCCATTGAAATCCACAAACACCAGCAGAGCTTCAACAAAAAAGAAGAAAGTTTAAAACTCAACAAAGCCTGGTCCCAGCACTGAAAAATACAGCCTGCAAAAGGTCAACAGATTCTACCCAGCCACAAGGACCAGTGATCACTGCATACGAAAGACTAGCTAACGACACCCATCAATCACAGTGACAGATCATCTCCCCCCCTTATCACAACAATACACCCATAACAAAAAACACCCTGATCACCATAATCACCCAATCTCCTGAAAAGGACAAAAAGCTGATCCCACAGCTACAGATATTCAACTATCCCACACACTACACCAGAACACAGACAGAGTTATAACTCCTGTCATCTGAAGATGCCAGCCACAGAGACTGGCGAAACGTTAGGAAGAAAAACCTTCAGAACATGGCCAAACAGCCCAAAAAACCTACAACAACCAAAAACAGCACACTTCACCTTATGTTCAGCAGCCCTTCTGAATTTTTCTGTTTTTCCTCCATGCCACAACTCTCCACTATTGCATCAACCCTTGTAGGTGGCTTTGTGAGCATGTGTATAGTAGCCAACCCCATCAGACAGCCAAAGTTCCTCCCAGACTACTAGACAAACTCACTATGTTTAATTTTTTTTCCCAACAACAACAAAAGAAGAATCATTTAGGATGCAATTCTGTTTACGAAATACATTTCAAAATTTTTGTTTAGGACAATCAACCCTACTTTTCTGGTGCTAACATGACTGTTTACAAGTACAGGGCAGAGTAAAACCCATGGATAGACAGCTGGGCAGGTACAGACGGCAGCCCCTGCCTTTTCCTCTGGACTTTAGGGAAATATGTTTTTCAAAAGTTTCCCCATGTGGTCCGTGACCCCTTTGATGTATGGCAGAAATACTTTTTTTGTGGGTGGCTGTTTTTCTTCTTCAGTTCGGTGTTTTTTCCTTGGTTTGATGGCTCTTGTGATTTCATTCTTGGAATTTGCCTGTGTTATTTTTGTTCCCAGAAGTCATGTCCGAATCTAAAACAATGGTCTAAGATTTTATACAGCCTACAGCCTTTTGATCAAGCAGCTTCCATGACTTTTGTCATTATAGAGAAGGCACACATACGTGCAAGGATACACTATCTTCTTTAAAAGTAGCTATATCAGTCCTTTGCAGCAGCACCACAAAATATTACCTTGCTTTTCTTGATTACTTAGTTGAAGATGAAGGCTGTTGTCCTGTGCACGAAATCCACTAATAATGTCTCATAAACTGCTATGCTATTATTTTTTATTGTGAAAGGTGACAGAATTATTTTCTGTAAAGTAGAAACTGCTTTGAAGCAAATACACATCAGATTTGCACTGAAGCAAGTGTCTATAACTTTCCAGATTGAGGGATGTTAATGACTTTGGAAAAAAGTATTTTTCCATGGGATGGGAAACAATTCTGATTTTTTTGCAGAACAATGAATATTCATTATTTTTGTATATATAAGACAGGAGTACAAGATACTTTTATTTGTATTCAGTGGATGATCTTGTTTAGAAACACATCTGGATTCAGTCATTCTGAGGACTTGACTCGTCCTTGGGTCCTGTGAGCATCACTAATAATGTAAAATAGATTTACTTCTTGTGTCACTTATAAAGTTTAAATTTAAAAGTTAGCCTCCCCCATAGTTCTCTTTCATTTAGAACATAGGTTCCCAAACTTTTTTGCCCCGTAGACCACTTGCCAACTTAATTGTTTTCCGTAGACCCCCTGCCTACCTAATATTGCATTTTCCTAAACCTATTAAATTCAAACGTGTTTTAAGGGTTTTTTGAAAGAGTGCACAAGAGTTTCCCCATCTTGAACTATATTATTATTGTTGCTTTTTATTTTATTATACTGTTTTTATTCCATTTTTATTGTTAGCCGCCCAGAGTAGACATGTGTCTAGATGGGCGGGGTATAAATTTAATAAATAAATAAAATAAATAAGTGTAGGAAAAAACCGTACAATTTTTATTCATACCTTTATTGAAAAAACACAAAATGCAACTATTTGTATTTGGAACGAAAAAAATCAGAACTTAGTAAAATTAATAAATTAATACACAGCTAATGATGTTAATGAGAGGGATGAACCTGATGTTCTGATAACAGTTTTTCAATATTTGGTTTGAAATTAGTTAGGTATAATCTTAAATCTCCACGTTCAGTGATTTGCAGTTGACTTCTTTTTTTTGCAAGAAGATTGGAAACCGCGCTAAAACCCCTTTCCACAAGGTACGAAGATGGAAAAGCTATCAAAAACTTTCTTGCGATAGTCCATAATGCAGGATAAACAACAGGTATATCTTTCTGAAGCCAGAATTGCTGATACCCCTTGTTGAACTCTACCTTTAGTTCTTCGTTAGTGCTTATTCCGGCCAGTTCTTCTTGCAATATGACATCCGACTCTTCAATCTCACCGTAGGGATTGATAATCCACTGTGGTATTTCCATAGTCAACACATCATCAAATCTAGTTTTAAAGTCCATGTGAAGGACCTGTAAATGTTGAACATAGACCAAAACGTCATCATTGTGGACATTTGTCAACGACAAGTTGGGGAACTGGGAAAATTCTCGTCCAATATTTTGCTTCATCAGATACTTTCTGGCAAGAAAAGATGCAATTTTCATTTGATTCAATGAAACAAACTCTTCAGAATAGGAGCATTTCATGGTTGAATTATATACAATTAGAAAGATGGACTAATGAATGGGTAAATAAATATAATAAAGGTAGAGAATATACAAAGTACGAACAATTGTTACTGTCATATGAGGACATTCGGATGACTGACTCAGTGAAAGGTACTGTGAGTAAAATTTACTTCTTCTTAATTTAGAGGAAGAGGAAAGTGAGAAAGAAGGATTAAAAATAGTGTGGGAGCAAGATATTGGGAAAAGAATAAATGAAGAAGAATGGAGGATGATATGGAAAATGAGGGTGTTACGATTTATGTCAGTAAGAATAAAGGAAAAAATTTTTAAACTTAGTTTAAGATGGTATTTAACACCGTCAAAATTAAATAAAATTAATGCCAATCATCCGAATGTCTGTTGGAAATGTGAGAAGGAAATTGGTACATACTTTCATATGTGGTGGGAATGTGAAAAAGTGCAAAGATTTTGGAAACAAATTTTTAAAGAATTAAGCTACATATGTGAAAAAGATATAGAATTTAATGCTGAGATTGCTTTGTTATCAATATTTGAGAATGTGGAATATGACAAAATGACTAAAGAATTGATAACCAATTTATTAACAGCAGCTAGATTGATTATAGCTAGGCAATGGAAATCAAAAGTCGAATTGCAAATTGAAGAATGGTATAAAGAAATATGGAATATAGCAATAAATGATAAATTAACTTGTAACTTAAAGGTTAAGAAAGGAGAGTTGAAAAAAAATAACTTTTATGATATATGGGGGAGATTTTTGGAATATGTATTAATAAGAGGAAAAGGGAAAGCTCCAAATCAAGAATCAATGCAGTTTTGGAGAAGAGGACAATAGAAGAAGAGGAAGAAGAAGAATAATAAGGAAGAGGAAGATTATGGCAAGAGGTCCCGCATATGGTGGTGGGGAACACAGTTAAATTGTATTTTAGTTTGTATGTTATATGTTTTTGTTTAAATTTAAAATAAAGAAAAAAAAAGAAAAGATGCAATTACAGACTTTGTTTTTATTAAATTTAGATTGTCACCTTGCAACTGCAAGTTAATCTCATTAAACTTACTAAACAAATCTGTTAAGTAAGCAATGTCTGGTTTCCATTTGATTAAATTTTCTTTCAAAATAGGATCTTTAGCATCCAAAAACTCTAAAATAGTCTCAAAAAGTGAAAAAAAAATCTTGTCAAACATAAGCCTTTTGACAGCCAGCGTACTTCAGTGTGAAGGAGTAATCGATGAAAGTCCTCGTCTTTTTCATCACACAATTGCGCAAATAACCTAGAATTCAACGCGTTGCCGCAAATCTTGTTTACCACGTTTATGACGAATTGAAGAGATTGATGCAATCTGGCACTCAGATTTTTAGCTACTAAATGTTGTCGGTGAATTACGCAGTGAATTGTAAACAACCCTGGTACATGTTGTTTTAAATGGCTTATAAAACCTCGATAGCGCCTGTAGCGATCACCCTGCTTTGGCTCAGGTAGAAGATTATTGGCATGTACCAATGAGAGCTGTTGGGAGGCGGAGCCAGAGAAACTAGAAGGGAGGGGTGAGTCAGAGTCTAGTTCAGTCAGAGACAGAGTTTGGAGAGATAGTTTGGGTTGGTGGCAGAGAGAAAGCGTGATCTGTATTAATTAAGATAGAAGAGATTAAAGTAAAATACTGAAGCTTTGTGTAACTTTAAGAATGTGCTTAAGAACTATACCTAAAACAACTTATAATCAATAAACCTGTTTCTGTTTAAAAGTTCAGTACTGAATGGACCTCAGTCTTTCATAGGAGATATAGGTTGATAAAGAGATCAACTGGTGGCTGCGTGCTAAAGGGCGTGTTGGGATACTTGGGTGAGCCCTGTGTTTGGTGAAACAAGCAGGGGCCACAGGGTAAACGTCACAGCGCCCAAACATAGCTGGTGCTCCATCTGCTGCTGCTGAAATTATATTTGATAAAGGGATCACTTTTTCCATGAAATAATCTTTCAAAACTTTGAATATTGATTCACCTTTAGTATCGGTTGTCAAAGTTCTTGCGAATAGCAGATCTTTGTGGATTTCTTGACCCATAACAAAAGGAATATATGCCAATAATAGTGCTTCATTCCTAGGTAACGTCGACTCATCCAGTTGAATAGAAAAATGGTTCGTTTGCAGATAATTACTCAAGAAGCTTTCAACATCATGGCTCATTTCATCAATACGTCTTTGAACTGTATTGTTGCTCAAAGGAATTCTTTTGAGTATATCATATGCAGGCTTGTGTAGAACAGTTTTTAAAACCTCTTCAACGGCTGGCAGAATCAGCTGTTCCCCGATAGTATGAGACTTTCCAGATTTTGCTATGAGTAGTGAGATTGTAAGAAGCTCGCAATCCATCGTCATCTCTTTTTGACATTGAAGCGAACATACTGTTCACCCCGGTTCTCTTCTGAAGTTTTTCTTTCAGTGTTTTAAAGTATGTCAAATCTTTCATTCTCTCATCAGGGTGACACCTTCTCAAATGATCCTCTAGCTTGGATGGCTTCATAGCATCATTACTTAAAATTCTGTTGCACAAAAGGCACATGGGCAGATGTTTGTCTGACAGCGATGCAATGAAGCCGAACTTCAAATAATCAACGCTATACTGCCTACATTTCTTTTTAGCTTCAGCCATGTTGAGTAGAAGTTAACTGTGAACAAAATTGAACTTATTTAAATATACTAAGACAGAGCATTTCAAACTTGATTCGTGTCCAGGCAGACAGCACGCAAATATTTTTAAAACAGTTTTTGGTAATACTGAAAATATTTTTTTACAACACCATAATGGAAAACTTCATGCACATTCGATAGAGTTCGGTAAATTGACTTTTCCAGTATCCATACTGTAATATACTAGTAAAACGTTTCTAAATATTTTAAGGGGAGCCCAAGGTGGTCAAAATCGAAAAATTACCAATTTTTAGTTTTTGATCTTAAAAATTAAATCAAACTTTGCGCTTTCTGGCAAACTTTGTTTCATCGTTCTATCCGCCCTAGAAATGCAATTATTACATTCAGCATCCATAATAATTGCCTGCAGCATCCATTTTTATACAAGGCATGGCTGGAGCGAAAGTGGGCGTTGCCGGTGAGTGCTTTTGACATCATCTCATGAGTACATTGGATTTTCTGTTTCTGGACTAGATTATATCCTATTCTTAGACACGTTTTCTGCGTTAAGGTTGCTTATTCTGTTTTTCTTTGTGACAAATGAAGTGTTGAGAACAAAAAAAAAAGTCTTGTGTTTGTATGGTTTCGTTTTACTGAATAGGTGTATTGTTGGCGACAGTTATACTTCGAGTGTGAAGACTGCTTGTAGTGACGATGCCACGATTTAATTGTCGTGTTTTCAAGAAGAGAAAGAATGTAGGAAAACGAAAATATTTGGTACAAAAGATGAAATTGCAAAAAAAAACATATTTTAAGTTACAAAAATGGCTTTTAATAAAAAAAAATCATACCAAACAAACTAAGTCAGAAATATTAATATTGCCGCATTAAAATCTTATAAACTAATCAATAAACATGTTGTAAAAGTTTCAGGTGTTTATCACTAACAGTCTCTGAATAAATGTACCTTAAAGTTTCTTATTTTAACATGGTGAGCATAGGCACCTCCGGCTCCCCTTAAAAATACTTTAAAAAATGTTGAAATGTCCACAAAAATACGTATACGGCTCTATGCAATCGTAACAACTACAAAATATGTGTAAAATTTTGTACTTACTTTTCTTAGGCACTCCTAAAGAAGATGATTTTGATTCACTTGACATTAACTGATTTTCTATCTATATTTTTGAACGTATTTTTAAGCCACTTTTCTTCTCAAAACTCAGAAAGCAACTGAACGTCTCTAACACTCCTATTTATCAATTATGAATCAAACAAGTCCGTGCAAAGCTTTGATACAAGTCTAAAGAAGCACGTACACACGCGATGTATGTGCCCGTATAGCTCAGTAATGAGAAATGACAAAATGTCGTCGATCCCATTTACAACACACTGACATTTACCATAAAATTTTACCAATAATTTTATGAACTTACACATGAATGTAGCACACCACAATACAGATAGTACATAGTACCTAATTAAATAATATTATGAAATACTATGTACACAGAATCTGTTTGGTGTAATTACGGATCGCCTAAATATTTATTACAATCTGCCTAATGGGATCTGCTCACATAGACCCCCATTTACATCTCGTGCACCCCCAATTTTTTTTCTCTCTGACGTGGACCCCCTGCATGTCAAAATTGACCCCTGGGGGTCCATATAGACCACTTTGGGAACCTATGATTTAGAAGAACAGTCTTTCAGTGTTTGATAGGTGTTCATTATTCAGTTTAACACATAAAAATTCAGTTTTCCTTTTAAACCATCATTTTTGAAAGTGAAATGTAAAACTGAAACATTGAGGAAAATCTGACTAAAATTCCAAAAGCTTATTAAAAATGTTAAAAGCTATACAAGATAATCAGTAGCCTCTCCTGGGAGGGAGTAAAAAAATCCAAGTTGAAATGAATGGCATTATTTTTTCTCCCTTGTTTACTTGTCTTTGTAGCTAGTTCCTAGAGTAAGCCTATAAATCAGTGGTTCCTAACCTTGGGTCCACAGATGTTCTTGGACTACAGTTCTCAAACATCCTGGCCAGCACAGCTAGCTGAGAAAGCTTTGGGGAGTTTTAGTCTAAGAACATCTGCAGATACAAGGTTGGGAACCATTGCTATAAATAATTAAAACTTGCGATTTCTCAGAGTGAGGCCTGTAAGCCTCTTGGAATCACTGAAATAAGATTCATGCAATGCATGCTACTGAATGCTACAAGCCTAAGTATGACCAATTGAACTATTACTGGGAATGGATGGTTACTTTGGAATGTGGTGATTATATCTGTGGGGCTTCTCTTCATTCATTCATTCATTCATTCATTCATTCATTCATTCCTGTATCTCTTTTCTCCCAGTGTAGGAGCCTAAGGGAGCTCATATATTATTAAAAACCACAGAACTAAAATATAATTAAATAATAATGTTTAAAAGATAAACATATAATAATATTTAAAAGATTACTAATTTAAAAACTGATCAAGCTTCTAGGTTAGTGGGCATGTGAGATCTTTACCATTTTGAGGATGTGATCATTTTGGGGAGGAAAACTTGCAGCTGCACTGAATATTAAGTGAGTTTGTTACTTTTCCCCTGTTTGACAGATTGGAGGCGGGGAGAATGTTAGACTTGATCTTTTCTATTATTTTAATGCACTTTCCATGTTTTCAGGACTTTGTCCCTCTATACCAGGATTTTGAGAACTTCTACACAAGGAACCTCTACATGCGTATTAGGGATAGCTGGAACAGACCACTCTGTAGTGTACCAGGAGCCAAAGTAGACATTCTGGAGAGGGTCACTCATGACTACAATTGGACATTCACGTGAGTAAGAAGGTTTTCAAAAGGTCCTAGGTAGCTAACTTTTGGAAGACTTTGTGGGAGATTGAAATGCGGTTTTAAGTGGATCATGTCCTCTGTAGAAAGTATATGGAACACAGTAATTGCCCACGACTACGTTATGCCACATCTAAAAATTTTTTTGTTTAAATCTACTGTGGGATTACACCTGCTTGCTGAAATCAAATGCTAGTACCTTCCCTATCTTTTGTAGACAGCTATGTCACAAATCTCAAGCCAATTGTACCATATTTTTCCGTTTATAACATGCCCCCATTTATAAGGTAAAGGTTCCCCTTGACAATTGTTGCGTCGTGTCCAACTCTAGGGGGCGGTGCTCATCCCCGTTTCCAAGCCATAGAGCCAGCGTTTGTCCGTAGACAGTTTCCGTGGTCACGTGGCAAGTGTGACTAGACACGGAACGCCGTTACCTTCCCACCGTGGTGGTACCTATTTATCTACTCACATTTACATGCTTTTGAACTGCTAGGTTGGCAGGAGCTGGGACAAGCAACGGGAGCTCACTCCGTTGCGTGGATTCGAACTGCTGGTTTTTTGACCTTGCAGCCCAGAGGCTTTGCGGTTTAACCTGCAGCGCCACCACGTCCCATTTATAAGACTCCCCCCAATTTTCTAACCCCAAAATTAAGAAAACTTAGCTTTGAGGATTCAGCCTCTGAGCTCAGAACGTTGGACATTTTGTCTCTGTTGAATCTTGAGCCTACAGGCTCCACCTCCAAGGAGGTGTGTTCCAGTTGGTTTGTTAAGGATCAGCTGACATCAGTTCCAGAAGGCTCGTGATTGGAGGAAGCTAAGTCTCCTGACTGTAGGAAACTAAGCCTCGTGGCTGAAGGAAGCCTGTTTACAGAGGCAAGGTATCTGCCATTTTGTTCTCTCCTCAGCTATCTCAGCTTACTTCCATGTAAAAGACGCCCTTCAATTTTTAGGGTAATGATTTTAGGAAAAAGTAGCGTCTTATAGATGGAAAAATACAGTACTTTGATTGTATATAGTAGTTGACTGTTGAATGGTCTGTATAGAAATAGCATGTTAATTAGTTATGGTCAGCAGTTTCACAAGTGTGCTAGCAGTCATAGAATCATAGAAAAGTGAAGTTGGAAGGGGCCTACAAGGCCGTCAAGTCCAACCCCCTGCTCAATGCAGGAATACAATCAAAACATATCTGCCAGGTGATTATCTATGTTTTTCTTGAATGCCTCCAGCGTTGGAGCACTCGCCAACTCCCGAAGTAAGTGGTTCTACTGTTGTACTGCTCTAACAGTTAGGATGTTTTTCCTGATATTCAACCAAAATCTGGTTTCCTTTAACTTGAGCCCATTGTTGCGTGTCCTGCACTCTGGGATGATCGAGAACAGAATTTGCCCCACTTCTGTATGACAGCCTTTCAAATATTTGAAAAGTGCTATCATATTTTATTTATTTATTTATTTATTACATTTTTAGCCCGCCCATCTAGTCATATAGACTACTCTGGGCGGGTAACAACATAACATATAACAATTTACAATTTAAAATAGCAATATATTACTAAAAACACAATAATCCAAGATGGAAAGAACACAAACAAAAATTCAGACAGTGGGTGGAGGGAAGGCTTGCTTGAACAACCAGGTTTTCAATTGGCATTTTAAAATGCCCAGGGAAGGGGCCATGCGAATCTCAGGAGGGAGATTGTTCCAGAGACGAGGAGCCACTGCCGAGAAGGCCCGGTTTCTTGTTTTTTCCTTCCGGGCCTCCCTCGGCGTTAGGCTCCTCAGTCTCACCTCCTGGATAGATTGGGTGATGCGGGTAGATCTAGGTGGAAGAAGGCGTTCCGTCAGGTAACGAGGCCCTAGACCATTTAGGGCTTTATACATAAGCATTAAGACTTTGAAATATACGCGGAACCGGACAGGCAGCCAATGCAAGGCGGCCAGAGTGGGGGTAATATGTTGATACAGTGGTGCCTCGCTAGACGATGTTAATCCATTCCGCGAAGATCGCTGTCTAGCGAAAACATTGTCTAGCGAAGCACGTTTTCCCATTGGAATGCATTGAAATCTCTTCAATGCGTTCCAAGGGAAAACGCAGTCGTCTAGCGAAAATCTCCCATAGGGAAACCTCGTCTAGCGAGTGCAGGTCCCCATCGGAATGCACTGACAGCTGCACTGACAGCTTTTCACCACTAGTCGGCGCACTCCTATGGGGAAACCTCATCGTCTAGTGAAAATCGCCATAGGGAAACATCGTTTTGCGAAGCGCAGTAGCGCTCGCAAAAAGGCATCGTCTAGCGATTTCCTCGTCCTGCGAGGCAATCGTCTAGCGAGGCACCACTGTATTTTCTTACCCCAGTAAGAAGTCTGGCCGCCGCATTCTGCACCATCTGGAGTTTCCGCATAGATCTCAAAGGCAGCCCCACGTAAAGAGCATTGCAGTGGTCTAATCTCGAGATTACGAGCGCATGGACCAAAGTGGTGAGCGACCCAACATCTAGATAGGGACGCAGCTGGGCTATCCGCCAAAGATGGAAATAGGCGGTACGGACCACTGACGCTACCTGGGATTCCATGGCAAGCTGCGAACCTCACTCTTCGAGGTAAGAGTCACCCCCCAAAAGAGAGGGAGTTTCCCAAACCGCTGATGGTAGGCCCACCCACCCTCAGGACCTCCGTCTTGTCCGGGTTCATCCTCAGCCCATTTTCCTGCATCCAGTGCAATACAGACCCCAGGCAGCGCTGCAGGGACAGAACGGCATCCACTGTAGTTGGCAAAAAGGAGATGTAGAGCTGTGTGTCATCAGCATATTGATGGCACGATGCTCCACACCCCCTGATGACCTCACCCAGCGGCCTCATGTAGATGTTAAACAGCATTGGGGAGATGATCGAACCCTGCGGAACCCCACAATTGAGGCTCCACGGGGCCGACTCATACTCCCCAAACTGAACTCTCTGAGGACGATCCCCGAGGAAGGACCGGAGCCAAGCCAACGCCTGACCACCAATTCCCAACTCGGAGACCCTCCTCAGGAGGATACTGTGGTCGACAGTATCAAAGGCGGCTGAGATGTCGAGGAGGACCAGCAGAGAAGTTTTTCCCCTGTCGGCCTCCCTCAAGAGGTCATCTAACAGGGCGACCAATGCCGTTTCTGTACCATGGCGCGGCCTGAAGCCCAACTGAAATGGATCCAGGGCGTTTGTTTCATCTAAGTGTGCCTGTAGCTGATCGGCCACCACCCTCTCGACCACTTTACTCATGAAAGAAACATTCGCGACGGGCCTATAATTGCCAATATCGTCCGCCGCCAAGTTAAGTTTCTTTCGAATGGGCCTAATGAGTGTCTCCTTGAGGGCAGGGGGAAACCTGCCCTCCTGGAGAGACCCATTAATTATCGCTGTAGCCCATTCGGTTGTTATAGGCCTGGCTGCTTTGATTAGCCAGGCCGGGCAAGGGTCAAGGGAGGAGGTGGTGGCCCGACAGCAAACTAGCGCCTTGTCCACAACGTCAGGCGTCACAGGCTGAAAATGGTCAAAGCTCGCCGGGCAAGGCGGAGCGCTGGACATCTCTGCTCGATCCACTGAACCCAAGTGGGTATCACTTCTGAGTCTTCTTTTCTCAAGGCTAAACATGCCCAATTCTTTCAGCCTTTCCTCATAAGGCTTGGTGTCCACCCCCTGATCATCCATGTCTTGTTCATGTTACATAATGGTTGTTGACCACTTTTCCTTGCATGGTTTGCCTCTAATTCTTTTAAGCCATGAGCAGGTAACATTGTAATGCTACAGAATAAGACAAGAATGTAGGTGTGATTTGATAACATAGCCATGTCCATTGATTTTTGAATTTCTGTGTAGCGTATCCTCCAAACTTGATTCTTCCTTGTATGCCATAGGGCTTTGGGGCCTGTTGATTATCTACTTATGCATATTCATGAAGATTTATTCTAGAATGCTTTTACTTTGGAAAACAAGTGCACTGTATATATTTTTGTGTCTGTACTTAGATTTAAATTAAATTTACCATATTTTTCTGTGTATAAGACGATACTTTTGTCTAAAATCTTTAGACTAAAAATTGAGGGTTGTCTTATACACGGATGTAAGCTGAGAAGAGAACAAAACGGCCCGTACCTTGCCTCTGCAAACAAGCTGCCTCCTATCACGAGGCTTATGTAACTGACGTCAGCTGATGCTGTACAAACCAATTGCAACACACCTCATGGGAGATGGAGGCTGTAGGCGGTGCTCAGATTCAACAGGGATTCGTAATGTCTGAGCGTTCTGAGCCCAGAGACTGAATACTTAAAGCTAAATTTTCTTAATTTTGGGTTAGAAAAGGAGGGGGGGGGATCTTATACATGACGGTGTCTTATAGATGGAAAAATATGGTAATACCAAGTCAAATACTGCTGAAACCCGAGTGAAAAGATGCAGCAGACATCTGCAGTATCCCACTAGGGTTGGGCTAGACTAACACAAAGCAATAAAAAGTAAATTCTGCCATTGTTTCCTTTAATGTGCCTAAGTTTCTGTGGCCTTACCTAGAATAGAAGATGATCTACAATGGTATAGTATGCAGTCTGTGTGTCCCAAAGCAAACAGAGGCAACAGTTTGCCAAGAGCTTTTAGACTACGGTTAGGCAGTACCAGCAAGGCCAAGGGCTATTTTTCAGATTTGCTGGCAACCCAAGGGCTACATTACCAAGGTGATGGAACTAAAAAGAGCCAATTTGCATTCTTAGTTTATTTTTTAAAAAGTAAAACAGTCATTATGTACTGCAAATATTGCAACTGTAGCTCTTTGTGAAGTGAAAATGGGTTTAAATTTAAAAAATGTTGCTCCCTTATGATCTCTCTTGGCCAAAATGCATTTTTTTCAACGCTGAAGGTATGCGGGGGTACAGCTCAGCTGGGGATCCCACAAAACATAGTAAATCAGTCTTGTTTTTATGCTGCCTAGAGAGCACAAAAGGGTGGATCTTAAAATTATGTTCGGGGGGCAGTATGGGGGTATTTTAGATGCAAGACCTATATATGATTACTATAGATGCTGACATGGTTTTATATTGAAACAGTTCGTTGAGTAGACCTCGTAGTTGTTGCATTTGTCATAGTCCTTTAAGAGTATAGTTAGCATACTTTAAGCAAATAATGGCTTTAGTTCTGCTGCTGATTACAGCAGTTTACTGGCTTCCAAATGTACTATGTACTTTCTTTGTGCATCTTGAAGACATCCTGCTTGAGAAAGTGACAAGAAGTTAGAAATGATCAGAGAAATAGCAAGCTGTTTTAAAATGCTATTGGCACTATGTTTTAATTCTTAAGGGACCATTCAAAGAACATCTGCAGATCTACTATCCAATGTATTTTACATGTGTTTTTTCCTGAATAGAGTCAATTATGTTGAAAAAGAGCTTTAGTTTACAATTGTTCTGCTATAATGAGAGAAGGCTTGCTGAGTCAACTGAGCTGTGGAACAGAGAGCATATAAGTGAGAGCCTATTGGTCTTGGCTACTTTAGCACATGAAATCTTTTGGAGATTTTGGATGGAATCCAACTAATAATACGTTGTGACCAGTAGACCTTCAATATTTTTTTCATGATGCCTTTTTCTCTGTATTACAAGATGGGTTTGATTTTCTTGCACATGTTACATGTGGTTTGTAGTATAGCATAGAGCAATTACATTGGATAGATTGCCAGGAAGTTGAAACTATTTGATGCCTATTTGTCTTTTTTTCTTAAAGATACTGGCTGAAATTCTATTACATTTTTATACCAGTGCATTTCAGTTGTTGTACATTTTAGTGTTGAAAGTGAGAAGCCAGCATAGGCGTTCACTGTTGTGCTCCAAATCTCACAGCTCTCATGCAACAACAAATGCCAATTATGATTTTGTAACTTGTGGCAATTCACCACTAAGATGTATATCAGTTACATTATTTGGCAGGCATATCTAAAAGGATTTTGGTCTCTGGCTAGATTGCAGTGTTTGGCAGTAGTTAAAATGTTCGAAATTGTTAATGCCCTCCATACCTTAACATACTATGTTTTTACAAAACATATAGGTACACAGGAAGAGTAATGAAAGACATAATTAACATGGGATCCTACAACTACCTTGGATTTGCAGAGAACACAGGAGCTTCTAAGGATGCAGTGTCTGAAGTTCTTTTACAGTGTGGAAGCGGGGTGTGCAGCACCAGGCAAGAGATGGGTAAGTGCAGAAGAGGGATTGGGAATCTGAATATCTTTAATCGCCTGAATTTTGCAAACCATAATATACCGTGTTTCCCCGAAAATAAGACAGAGTCTTATATTAATTTTTGCTCCAAAAATGCATTAGGACTTATTTTCAGGGGATGTTTTATTTTTTTCATGTACAACAATCTACATTTATTCAAATACAGTCATGTGATCTTCTTCTGGTTGCTGCACAATGGTGGAGGGCGGGGTTTCACTTAACTGGGGCTTATTTTTGGGGCAGGGCTTATATTACGAGCATCCTGAAAAATCATACTAGGGCTTATTTTCAGGTTAGGTCTTATTTTTGGGGAAACAGGGTAGCAATTAGTATACCTTTTTCCTAAGTGATTGCACATTCTCCATTCAGTTTGTTAACCTTAGCAATTGCACTGTTTAGCATTAAAGGAACTATTACAAGCAGTTTTCACCCATCTTGAACTATTTTTTTATTCCAATACAGGAAACTTGGACAAGCATGAGGAACTGGAAACTTTATTGGCCAGATACCTGGGTGTAGAGTCTGCTTTGGCATATGGAATGGGATTTGCAACGAACTCCATGAATATTCCTGCTTTAGTTGGCAAGGTATGGATTGCTTCAGAGAAGCAATTGATCTGGCTCTGTCTTTACAAGATTATGTTGGGAGCCTCTCATTTAGTTAAAGTGTGTTTGGTACAGGGCAGGCATTATAATTCCAGTATACTATGCATGTCCATTTAGAAAATACTATGCCCCGGGGAGATAAACATAAGAAAAAAAAAACTTGTGTCATAAGATGCATGATCACACAGAGGCTCTTTTCTTAGCTTCTCAGTCTCCAGTGTAATTGTTGTTTGAGGAGCTGAATGGATTACCACCGGTCACCTATACTGCTGTCTTAATGAGATACAAGTTCTGAAAATATCTGCTTAGAGAGGATTTGATAGTATAATACAGTCACAAAATTACTGCAGTGTTTTAAGTATGTAAGCAATATATGATTGGAGAAAAAACTGCAAACCGCCTAGCTGTATAAGTTACAGAGGGACGTATTTAGTTATTTTAAATATTTTTCTCCAATTTTTTCCTTTAAAAAAAGGCCCAGGGTGGCTTAGATCATTAGAAGACGATATTTAAAAGCTAAAAACAGTAAATATAAACATTTTAAAAAGAATTAAACAAATATATTAAAAACTGAAAATAAATTAAATACTAAAAACACATGTAAAACAACAAGGAACAACACTTCATTAAAAAAACCCTCTCAGACAGCCAGCCTGTCTGAAGAGAAAGGTCTTCGTCTACTTGTGGAAGGACAGGAAAGGTGGGGGCTGCCTGGCTTCCTGTGGGATGGAGTTTCAGGAGTCTGGGAGCAGCAACAGAGAAAGCCCTCTCTCATATCCCCACTAGAGATGGGGGTATTCGTATACGAATACCCCCCCATAGGTGGAGATAACGAGGGTCCGGCCCCACGGGGCTGGACGGTCCACTCACGATTCTACCACTGCTATAAGCTCCACGTTGCTCGTGATGGATTAGCCACTTTGCGACCTGGCAGAGAGGCTCGTCATCCCGCCTTCTGCCAGGATTGGCTAATCTATCGCGAGCAACGGAGCGATAGGAAGGCTCCGTGAAGCTCACAGCAGTGACGGAATTGTGAGTGGATGGTCTGGCTGCAGGGGGCCGGACCCTTGTTATCTGCACCTGTGGGGGGATATTTGTATACAAATACGAATACCTCCATCTCTAGTCCCCACCAAACAAAGGGTATGTGTTCCACAGTGCACCAGTGAACTTTTATGTGAAAGCCAATAACTGATTTGTTACATTCTTTTGAGTCTTCCAAACAAAAAAATTATGTTTACATAAAGATAAAAATGTTATTGAAACCTTCATTTCATTTATTTCTGAGTGATTTCCTGTTTGTACTTTTCTGAAAAAATATCTTATCAGCAATGCTTTAACACCAGGTGGCCAATGTGACTTTGCTGATGTCTTGTTTTTTCCCTTTTTATGATAATAGACTGCAACCAGTGATAAGCAGTTTCTTTTAATTTTGTCATACTGCTTGGCACATTTCATTGTGAAGAATCCCTCTATTCTGTGAGAAGTGGTAGATTTTTCATTTGGAAAGCAACATAAAATATGTGTTGATATTCTGTCAGCCAGCCAGTTTATTGGAATTTTTGGTTCTGGCCTTATTATAGAATGTATTTTGCTAGATCAGTTTTACACTGGGTTTTCTCAGCTTTTCAAAACCGTAACTCCTGATAAATGACCTCACTTTAATCTTGCCCACTCAATAGTGTTAGCTGAAATATGAAACATTACAACTTTGGGAGGAGTGTGTGTGTGTTGCACTCTCTGCACTTAATTTGGCACTTCCATTGGAAAAAAGAAGAGTTATTTTGGGGCATGGGAAGATGGTTGACTTGGAAGATAGAACTAAAGTGCACTGTGGTTCCATCCACACACACAAACTGTACAACTTAACACAGATATATAGATATATATAAGGAGATGATAGTAGGTACACTACTGCATGCCATACTATGATTCTAAAAGATTCATACTAAGGAAACCATAGATACCATTTTTTCCAATTCTCCAAATAACAGAAATCATAATACTAAATGTCGAACTATACTTTTCTCGCTTGAAATCATAGCAAACCCCCCACCCCCCCAAATGGGGGGGAGTTTGCCTCAGTGGCTGAGAATCTTGAGAACTTCTTAAGACTTGTTTGAAGGCTGTGCCGTAGGATAGTCTCTTGCTGGTAATTTAAAAATGTACTCTTCCCTACACAGCTTTAAATGCAAGTTATACCAATAGGAAGGCTCAGCAGCAGAATTAAGAAAGCAGGAAAGTATCCTCCTCCTTTAGGCATCAAAAATGACTAAAGGTACTGACGTGGTTTTGCAATGGTTTTATGCCTGTTTGCCAGCTAAGGAAAACATATTGTAAATTGTATATGTGGAAGGGGATGCATCTGGAAGGACCAGCAGACTTCCAATATATTCACCCAGTAATCAGTTTTATGGAGATTGTGTGTTTTTTCGTCTGGATTATTTCCTTTACTTCTGTTTCCTTATTCAGGGCTGTCTGATACTGAGTGATGAGTTGAATCATGCATCTCTAGTACTAGGAGCAAGACTTTCAGGAGCAACAATTCGAATCTTCAAACACAACAGTGAGTCTTTCTCAGAAGGTTGATTCATGCACACCTGTTCAAGAGCATGCTCTGAAAATACAGCTGGTCAATTTCAGACAGGCCATATTGAGAAGCTAGATTGGGGAGCAGTGCACAGTAATTTCGCCAAAGGTTCAAAGTCTAGATCTTTTACTATAGCATGTTTCATTTTATCCTTTCAGTCCTGACCATATCAGACTCTAGTTCTTTGTATATGAGGTTAAGATCTTTTGCCTCCATGTGCTGTTCAAAGATTGCTTATCCATGTATCAGTGTGGAGAGATGCATTTGAAACTCATCATACTCTTTTTGTCAGTACTACCCTCAATTTATTGTTGTCAAACCTAGGAAAAAGAGAGGAGGCAGTGAAAACAGAATAAGAGAGAAAAGTAGTTCTCAAAGAGACCATGTTTACTTTTCAGTAGTGTTCAACATGTTTTGGAATATATTGTTTCTGTTGTCGATGCAGCTATAAATAGAGATAAATATACAACATTTTAACAACTAAAGAAAATTATTGTTACAATTGTTGATAAGAATATGTAACATTCCATAATGCTTTAAAAGTACTTTACCATAGTATGCAGTTGGAAAATAAATATGAGGTTTTGGGGAGAGGGATCAATTAAACATAATAGTCTCAAATATCAAGAAAAGTTACATCACATTAGTAAAAGATTTTTATTTACATAGCTGGAAAGAGACTGCTGCATTTGAAATGGGAATGTTTTATTCCTACATGTAGCAGCACTGTGTAGGGATAGTATGCTTTCTTGGAGATGGGTTTGGATACTGCTTTTAATTAGAAAATTATATATGGGTTGGTATCCATGTATATGCATTGTTTGGAAAACTGCTATTTCTTAGTAATGTATTTCTTTTAAATATTTATGGCAATTTAAATATTTATGAGATTGTAGATACTATTTATTTATTTATTTGACTTTTATACTGCCCATCCGGCTGCCAAGGCCACTCTGGGTGGTTTACACATTAAACAAATATAACATCAAAAACAATTAAACAGTAAACATAATAATTATAAAATCAAAATTAAACACATATACATCAACAAGTTTAACTGAAAATAATTAAAATGATATGGAAGCAAGGAGGGCAGGACTGATAATATAAATGTTAAAACAACCACTGTATTAAGATGTTATAAGGTCCAGAAAGGCCTGTCTAAAAAACCATGTTTCCCTTGTGAATCAGTTTCAAATCTATTTTACATCTATTTATTATATCTTCCCTTTGTATTCCTTGCTATAATTGCCTCAATTTTCCCTACAGTTGAGCTGGAATAGTCAATTGTTTGATGGTTTATGAAATTATGTAAACTACTGATCTTAAATAAAGAGAAGGCTTTGTTTTTGGAGGCCAAAATTCCTTGTTTTCAGTGTTGTAACGTTCATATAATATAGTTTTCTAGGTACTACTCAGAATAAACATAGGCTGTAGTAATGCTTGCTGTTGTTGTTTTTAGTCTTTCTCCAAAGTAACAAAGTTCTTTGGAATCTTGTTCTCTTTGTGTATAGATATGCAGAGCCTGGAGAAGCTGCTCAAAGATGCCATTGTATATGGGCAACCTCGCACACACAGGCCCTGGAAAAAAATTCTTATAATTGTTGAAGGCATATACAGGTATAGATATATTCCTCATATTTTCAGGATTGGTCATCTTTTTCTATGGTTTTGGTTATTTATTTTGAGGCAAATTGCAATCCACATCAATTTGAACTTAATCCTTCTTATTATTTTAATCATATTTAGCATTTACAATGATACATGCTCCAAGTTTCTGAGTTACACTATTGTTACACATCATCTCTGTCATGTACTTTGGGAGTGGGAGAACCTTGTTGCTGTGACTAAATCTTAACTTCATTGGTTGCTTTGACTATAGTTTACATTGCCTCACTCTGTTAGCTTTGAAATGTACAGTGGCTAAATTTTACTTCTTCAGGAAGGTGGATGGTCATTAAACAATCAGAGTAGCTTACAGGAAAAAATTAGCAATACATTAAAAACAAAACCACAATATTACAAAACTAGAAATTTACAAGATAGTCATTAATTGTTGTAGATATGGGACTCATAAAGTCCCTCTGGCTATGTCTTTTTCATTTTACTTACAGCAGCTGCGTCTTTCAGGTTTCTCTTGAGTAACTGACCAAGCAGGGTTGGTGAGAGGATCAGCTGCATATCTCATAAACTTTAGGAGAAGCAGTTGGGCTCATATTGTGGAATGAAAATAATATGTGCATATATTATTTCTACAAGTAAAGATGCTGCAGAAACATTCATATCTTCCCCATACACCTTTATGCAAATCTGGAGGTAGATCAGGCAAAACCAAAAGAAAAATAAAAGATAAAGAAGACAAAAATGTTGCGTCACCTTAAAGACTAACTGCTATATTTTAACAGCCTTTGTGGACACGTCCACTTCTTCAGACTGGAGGTAGATGTGATGGATGTTATTTGTTGAAAAAACAATGCAAAACATGGAAGTAAGTGGGCTTGTCCTATCCATCTCATCTCTCTCCAGAGGAGTAATTATGTGTTGCCAGTCAGAGGTGATATTCTTTGGTATATTAAGTTTTATGGTACAAGAAACTCTGTGCGAGAAGAGGCCTTGCCACGATAAGACTGAGGTTTTAGGGAGACAGGGTGTGGTAAAGGAATATTTTGGTACCTTAAGCACTCATTCCAGAGCCCATTCTTAAACTTTGACAGATATTTCCATAAAACAAGAAAATATTCTGACCTTGTCAGATTTTAATGTATTGATATAATGTAATTTAAACATTGGTATTGGTCTATGTATCAGCAAGGCTCCCATCCTGATTTGTGTAGGATTATGCACATTAATACCCACTCTTTAACGCTTGAATACTGCAGAACTTGTCACACTTTATGTCAACGCAGTTCATGAGATAGGCTCAATACACAGGGCCACAAAGCAACTTCCCTACATTGAAGGACAGGTAATTATTGTTCTGATTTTGTTCACTGAAGTTTGAGCACAGTGGCTGAAATCCTGTTCTAAAAGTTACACTGTATAACATTCGTGTCACTCGATCTAGCCAGGCTGGGCGGCTGAGGGGCTTGACCCCAAGAGAGGCCCAGAAGGAGAGAACTAGAAACTGGGCCTTCTCGGTGGTGGCCCCCTCGCCTCTGGAACATCTTGCCTCCTGAGATTCACCTGGCACCCTCGCTGGCAGTTGTTAAGAACAAGCTGAAGACTTGGCTCTTCAGGCAGGCCTTTCCCCCTTCCATCAATTAGTTCCCTATGTTTTTCCCATCTTGGACTTTGCTTACTTTTTTTGTTTGTTTGTTTGGATATTGTCTGTTTTAATTCTTGTTTTATATTGCTCGGACTGTAAGCCACCCAGAGTAGATTCATTTGCATCTAGATGGGCGGGGTAAAAGACAAACAAACAAATAAATAAACAACACTGATGATGTTATCAGCTGCGGCAATTTTTTGGAAATAAAACATTTCCAATTTGCCCCCCTCTTGAAGGTCCCAAGGGTACCGATGACTTTATGGCTTCACAACAATGAATGAGATTCCACAGAAGCCTTGAGGCCGTCATTTCCAAAAAATCTCATTGTGGCTGATGACATCATCAGCCTTATATGGTGTAACTTAACAGAGCAGGATTTAAGCTTCTGTTTCATTTTCTCAGTTCAGCCATGAGGATCTTCAGGAATTCTATGCCTTTTGAACATTTCTATATATGCAGGATCTTCTGCCTATTTTTTTATTATCTTTTTTTAAAAAAATAAGGCATGCCTCATATGATCATGCATTTAGCCAAGATTATGTAATTGCCTGGAAAATAATTAGGTGGCTTTTCTTTTTTTAATGGGATTAGGATGTTATTAAGGGACCCTAAAATTTGTAATGATTTCTGTTTTTCTACAATAGTATGGAAGGATCCATTGTGCGGCTGCCTGAAGTGATTGCTCTTAAGAAGAAGTACAAAACTTACCTGTATGTGGACGAAGCACATAGTATAGGAGCACTGGGTCCTAATGGCCGTGGTGTGGTGGAGTATTTTGGACTTGACCCTGAGGATGTGGATGTCATGATGGGGACTTTCACCAAAAGCTTTGGAGCTGCTGGAGGATACATTGGAGGCAAGAAGGTAATAATAGGTTTTGGCAAAAAAGTTGGCATTTTTTAGCTTCAGAACACTGAATGGAAACCCTAGCCAATAGAATGGTGAAAGGTATGGTGCTTTAGAGTTTACAGAAATGGCTTGGTAACCCTAATGACCCAAAAATGAATGGGCCTTCTCCAGAAAGAAACTGAAACAAATGGATCCCTAAAATTTCCCCATGCTCATACCTACTCTTGTACAGAAAAGCTTTTAGTCACATGAGCAATCTGCAGCCTGAAATAGTACAGCCTAGGTAGAAGTTGTATACTTCACTGAGAACTAAGCTTTAGTCAACTGTACATGACAACTGTAAGAGAATTACTTGTGTACTTCTTCGATTCTTTCTCTTACTAATCAGGCCCTATCTGCCTTCCAGATTTTGGCTTGGAATTCTGAGAGAGCTGTGTTTTCAGGTCTTTGTTTGCTTCTCTTCTGCTGGACAGCTGACTACTTAATGGTGCTGTTACGCTTATTCCAGATAATGGCTTTTGTGAATCTAGATGTCTTTGTTATGGTTTATTTCTTTTACTAAATTCTTAAAGATGATAGCATGAGTACTAATTTTGGCTGTGTTCTGTGTATGGTAGTCTAAAAACAAGTGAGATCAGAGTAATCCTGCATATTATGTGCTGAGCACATCCATTAAAGCAAGCCACTTATTCAAACCTGAATCATATTGAACTGAGTCAGACAGACTCACCCCAATATATGTCACTTCCTGATTTCAGTATTGACTAGATAGTAGAATCATTCAGCTCCTGAGCAAAAGATAGTGCTTTCCTTGGAGGCTGCAACTGTTTTATTTTTCAGTAAGCAAAACTTCAGTTTGTTAAGGACAATTCTATTCATTATGGTTGAAAGACAGAACTGCTATTAGTATGTCCTAAATTATATAACTTGCAATTACAGTTTCTAAAGTCTTCTATAACAGTAACAGATACATTGTCTAGCATATCCACTATTCTAGACATTTGCTGACTTCATTTATCTACAGTGCTTCTTATCCTTTTTTTTTTTTTTTGCCTAGTCTAATCAGTGTACATCACACATCCTTCAACTGTTTACTCTTTATTCAACACCCACCTACCTTCTGGATATGCCATTTTTGCCTTGTCCCAGATCTTTTCTTAGTCCACATCCATTACATGCCATTCATTCCCTAAATACCCATGGTGATGTTATGTGCCATCAAGTCAGAACCAACTTCTGGTGGCCTTAATAAGGCTTTCAAGGTAAGTGAGATATTAAAGGAGTGGTTTTATCAGTTCCATACCCCCAGTAAATTTATGTGACTGGGCGGAAATCAGAACCTAGGCCTCCTAGATCCTATTCCATCACTCTATGCACTACACCACGCTGGAGTAGCTCAATATTCACCTCCAAGACAAATAATGCTGTGCTGTCCCCCTACAGTACCTTACTTTGGCAGAGCATGCATATCTTGGCCATATCCCCCAATGTGCAGCAGTCTCAGCATCTGTGTCCTTGCTTATACACAATATTTTAATCTTACCTGCCAACACCCTAATTTCAATCCATGCATTCACATTATCAATCCCTAGACTACTTCCTCCAGGTAGTTCCTAAACATTTACTGCCTAATGATGATTGAGACATGTACTCTAGCGCTCAGCTGTTAGCCAGAATTTTGTCTCCTTTTAAAAATCATGTATCTTTTAACCTGTAGATATCCAGTATGCTGTGTGTAGTGGATAGAGGGACTGATTAGGACTCAGGAGACATGTGTTCCAATCCCCAGTCATCAATGGAAACTCACTAGGAGTGTGTGAAACTGGTAAAACTGCACCTTAAATTATCTCACTTACCTTGAAAGCCCTATTCGGTCACTTTAAGTCAGTTCCAACTTGACAGCACATAATGTCACATCACATCTGTTAATCTAAGTGTGTCATTCTTTCCATCTTTCCCCCCAGAAAGCACATCAGGGAAGCTAGGTGTCTATTGGCAGCAGGGGATCAGAAAGAAATGTAACCTATTTTCTTGTCCATCAGAAATGTGTGTGAGATGCCAAGAGGAAAAATTTCCAACCTATCAACTGGCAGAGTATGCATATCTTGGCTAGTCTCAGCACCTGTGTCCTTGCTTATACATAATACAGCCTTTTTTCCTTTGACTTCTGAAGCTGTACAGGTTATAATACTTTGCCAAGCACTCCTGTCCTCCATACAAAATGGTGTACTGTTAGAATGAAGATTTTCTATGGTATAAGAAAGTGGGATTTTATGGTTTTGCCAGTGTTCGTATTATGCCTGTATAAACCTGTAATAATATTTAGGTGAATCTCTTAAATTTGTTTGGCTAGAATTCTGCTGTATGTTTTTAGTGTCTCAATGCCAGCAGCCTAACTTTTAAAAGTGAATAGTAGCAAGTTAATTCAGAATAGGCATATTCTGTTGCACAACTAGTCACATGGTGCTAGGAAGCACCTGCCCTTAATTCTTATTACAGTTAACTTCTGAAAGTTTCATCAGTGGTGTTATGCTGGCAGGCATAATTAGTAGGATTCCAGTCACAGAGTTATAGAATCTGTATTGAATCTATTCTTTATTTATACCAGAGTGCTGCACAATTTAAAATTATGGACATACTGTATATGAAATATAAGTAAAATTAAAACAAATTAAAATGTTAAGATAATCATACTCGTTTTGACCAGGAACAGGCTATTTCAATAGTGCTATCTCACCTTTTTGCTTGACCTTCTTTTGTATGTGTGGTGAGGCAAAAAATTGCATACACATAAGTGCTGCATTGACAAGTCACAAAAACATTGTCTTGTATCTAAGTAGCTCTGTTTTACAGTGGTGCCTCGCAAGACGATGTTAATCCGTTCCAGACAAATCACTGTCATGCGAAAACATCGTCTTGCGAAACCAAATTTCCCATAGGAATGCATTGGAATTTAATTAATGCGTTCCGATGGGAAAGAAAAGCACAGAAACTTAAAAAAAAATTAAAAGAAAGTCACTTACCAGGTACTGTAGACTGAGCCCGGCTTCTCATAGTGCCTGGGTAGCAGCAAAACATCCAGAAAAGAACACCAAACAGCTAAAAGCCGGCAGGCAGCAGGCAGCCCGCAGCCATTTTGTGCTCTTCTCCGCTCCTTCCCCCTCCCCTCTCCCGACCAACAGCTGATAGGAGGCTTCTGAGGTTTCTGAGGCTTCTGCGGGCTTTCCCAGCAGGGAAACAGGCAGTGGAAAAGCACCCCAGAGGCTTCTGGAAGCGGGGCTTTGCCAAGGGGTGAGGGGGTGGGGGTGGGGGGTGGGGGTGGGGTGGGAGGGGCAGGCCTGCCACCCCCCCCGCACCACCCCCACTGCAAAGCGCTGCTTTCAGAGGCTTGCCGGGTGCATTTCCACTGCATGTTTACCTGCTGAAGAAGCCCCGGCAGCCATTTTGTCCTCTTCTCCACTCCTTCCCCCTCCCCTCTCCCGACGAACAGCTGATGGGTGGGCTAAAAAGAGGCTTTCTCTGCCCTGAAAATTCAGGGGGAAAAGCTGGAAATAAAAAAACTCCGCTTTTCCCCTGCGCCCCGGGAGGCTTCTGAAAGGGGTGGGGGGGTCACGGGAGAGGCCCCCAAACATCGTCCAGCGAAAAGCGCCCATAGGAAATCGTTTTGCGAAGCGCAACAGCGATCGCAAAACCTCATCGTCTAGCAGATTCGTCGTTTAACGAGGCAATCGTCTAGCGAGGCACCACTGTACTTTATAATTCTTTGAGCTTCCTACTTCACTTTGAAGTAACTATTAAGTGACTTCCAAGTGGTCCAACTACAGGAAGTATAAGGTCTGGTTATATAGAATCTATCATTATTTAGATAAATATGTAATAATTACATGATATTAAGACTTTCATGAATTGAAATGGTGATCAACAAAGAAGTACCAGTGGTGCCTCGACTTATGAACGTCCCGACATACGACCATTTTGAGTTACTACCAGCTCCGGCCGCAAAATTTTGCTTCTACTTGCGACCGGAGCTTCGAGTTACAACCAGAAAAGGGCAGGGGAAAAAGGCAGGGAATTCAAATTGCTAACCGTTGGTGGTGAAGAGGCTGCTTCTTTGTAGCTCTTTCGCCCCAGCGGTTAGAGAGTGTGCGATTGGAGGAGGCTTCGGACTGCCTGGTAAGGTGCTGCTTTCTACTTTTAAAAAACTGTTCTGGGTGGGTTTTGCAGCGTGGTTTTGGGCTGGGTGGTGGGATTCTGTTTCTATGCTGTGATGGGTCTTGGGGGGGTTGTTTGTTTTTTTGGGGTTTTTTTCCCCATTTCCGATGGGTCTTGCGGGGTTTGTTTGCTTTCTGCTTTGTTTTTTTTGCATTTCCGAAGGGGTCTTGCACGGTTTGTTTGCTTTCTGCTTTGCTTTTTTTTTGCATTTCCGAAGGGTCTTGCGGGGTTTGTTTGCTCTCTGCTTTGCTTTTTTTTTGCATTTCCGAAGGGTCTTGCACAGTTTGTTTGCTTTCTGCTTTGCTTTTTTTTTGCATTTCCAAAGGGTCTTGCACGGTTTGTTTGCTTTTCTTTTTTTTCTTCCCTTCGGCCGGAACGGATTAATCGCGTTTCCGATGGGTCTTGCAGTGTTTTTTTGGGGGGGGGGGGGGGGGTTGGTGATTTTTTTCTTCGGCCAGAACGGATTAATTGCATTTCAATGCATTCCTATGGGAAATTGTGCTTCGACTTACGACCATTTCGAGTTATGACCAGAGTTCCGGAACCAATTAAGTTCGTAAGTCGAGGCACCACTGTAGTAAACTAAATGAATAAAGACTAAGAAGTCGGAAGATGTATAAAACTAAAATACTTCAGGCATGTACTTTCATGGAAATGAAAGGTACAGATTATTACAGTTGACTATAAAATAAATTGGGGAAAAGGAGAAGAAACTGCTGCCCGATAAACCTCAGAGATTGGTTCAGAATAGATGCAAAATCATATCAGCTGCTGCATCTGTATTCAAAATAGCCATGATGACACCTAACCTCCAACAGGAAAGGGACTAGTAGAAGATAATTATTAATTAGCAATAATAACATAACTGGTAATGAATGTAACAAAGATGTTCTAACAACTTTTGTTGTTTTTTTCAGACCAGTATTGGAGCTCTTTAGTAGTGAAATTTAGATAATCATTTACACATTGGCTGTGGTTTCATTTAGCATTGCATAACAGCTGAAGATGGGACCATATTGTATCACTGCCTCGTCACAAAAGAGTGTACAATTATGTACTCTATAACAGTGGTCCCCAACCTTTTTAGAACCGCAGACCGGTTGGGGGGTGGAGTCCGTGCCCGGCGGGGTGGGGGCACCCCCGCAGTCGCGGGTGGTCCTGGCATGTTTGCAGGGGCGTGGCACATTCGCGGATGGTTGTGGTGTGCTCGCGCTCATGTGCGGGTGAGCGTGGCACGCTCGCGGATGGGCATGGTGTGCTGTCATGCATGCGTGGATGGGCGGGGCATGCTCGCGGGTGAGTGGCATGCGTGCATGTGCACGAATGCACCATGCCCATCCGCGAACGCGCTCGCTCACCTGCGCATGCGGTGCGAGCGCACCATTGCCCGCCGTGTGTCAGGAGGGCAAGAGATCTGTCCTCTGCGGCCCGGTCCTGCAAAGCCCACGGACCGGCACTGGGCCGCGGACCAGGGGTTGGGGACCCTTGCTCTATAAGACCAAATTAATTCATAAAACATGGCCCATGCTTCATGTTTTATAAAAATCATTCTGGGTACCTGCATGAGGGGGTTTGATGCTGGAATACTCATCAGGATGCAGCTAATTAGGAATAATCCCACATTTTTTTAACATCAGCAGGAGATTAATTTTTAAAGTGCTATTTATAACATCTCTCCATCTCTCAGCTGTATAAAAACTGAGGGGGTTATTTAATAGGGAGTGTTAACCAGCTTCTCTTGTTGTGCCATTGAACTTGTCCATCACAATAATATCTGTTTTCATTTTTCTAGGAGTTGATTGATTATCTTCGTGTCCATTCTCACAGTGCAGTGTATGCCACATCATTATCTCCTCCAGTTGTTCAGCAAATTGTCACAACTATGAAGTGCATTATGGGGTGACGATGGCACAACACTTGGTGAGTCTGGAGCATAATCATAGGTAGAGGTTTTTTTTTTTTAAGGAGACATTTGTAGCTAATGGGAATAGATTTTGTTGCCCTGGTATAAATGACAGAATGATCTTTTCCATGAGTATTCAGAAGATAATTTATTATGCATTGATAGTGTATCTTTTTTGACACTTGAAGTGTAGAAATTAAGTTCATTTTTGTCTGATACTGATGGATCACAATATTGCATAGTTATTACTGTTCCTGAACTCTTGTCTCAGTGACATTTTTCCTAGGTTTAGTTCAGCCAGTGTACTTTCTATATAGCAAAATTCACTGTATAAACACAACTAGACTACCTGGAATTCGCAGGATCTGACTACTTGTTGCCATGCATTTACCTTGCATTTTTATAAAGGTTGGTAAAAGCACATGGTTAACACAAATAAGGTTACATGGGATGATGTTCAAAGCTCTACACTTGGCTTTAAGACTTTTACTGTTTTACTAATTTACTATTCTGATGAATGCTACTTACCTCTGCAAAGCTGAAAGCAACCTTTTGTCTTTTCTCTTGGATCTTAACACATCTGTGTTAGATCTTTCCAAAGTAGAGGTGTAGTTGTAAAGTAGCTCTGGGTCCAGTACTACCATGTATTGCTTCATATGGTGTAACCAGCTATTTTTGTGTAGATTCTGATAAATGATACAGAATTATGAAGTGTTCGGATCCTGCTTGGATCACATTCAATCCCAAAATAAATAGATTTGGATTCTTTGCAGGTGTTGCATTTGGCCACAAGATGGCACTGTGCATTGAAAGTAATACCTATTTAGCACCACCAATCTAGTCAAAGGTTTGTCCAAATTTTCTGTGGAAAACTGTTTTCTAAGATCTAACTTTTATCTGCTTTGTTGAACATAGCTTTGTATCATTTCTACTGGCCAGGTTCAAAACTATTCAGCAAGGGAAAAACAGTATACTGTGTGAAATCACTGTCTGAGGTGTATATGTTCTCAGTTATTTCATCTGTAAAGGGTCTGGATTGGAGAGTTATGCTCAAGTTCAGAGAGAGGATATCCCATTCCATTAAGTGATAACTTTGAAAGCAGAGTTACAAGGAGTGAACAAGTTGTCAGCTTTGTAGAACAGACATTTCAGAAAACTTCACTGATGATATGTCTGTATGTGTCTGTCTGTACTTGTGTTTTATTTACTTACTTATTGACTTATTCATATACTTATTTATTGGTCTTTATTATTGCACCCATTAGTGCAAAGCACTATTCTGGACAATTAATAATAGATAATAATCGATAAAAACAGGCAAGTTTTATGTAAAGTGTACAGATTTGTGTTTTTGGACTACATTGCCAGAATTTCCTAGGCAGCTGTGAACAGTTCTAGGAAGAGTAGTAAAAACAACAAAACAAAGAAACAAAAAAACAGAAATCTGTCCACCTCTAATTTTATATTAAGAAAATTAAGAAAGCAGGGTCTCTGAATATTAGGTATGTAATGCGTCTGAAATTCATATCTCACAAAAGTTCACAGCTAATAATGTAGTTATACTACATCATAGTAGTTAAGATTCAGAGGAAAGTTGCAACTAGTATCCTGTTAGATAATAAGGATAAATCCAAGTGTTAGTTCCCACTAGAGTAGATCCATAGAATGAATGAAACTTGCATAAGTGCTGACTTAACAAGACCCATTGATCCAATGGGTATATGCTAGCTCAGTTTAGCCTTTGGCTTTGACCCCCAGTCACTAGCCTTTGGCTTTGAAGACTGACAGAGGAAAATCGAGATAATTATGTCAAATCGGGTTTTGTAGTTTCATCTATTTTGAATTATGAAGTGGGATTTAGAAATTGAAATCTCACTGAAATGAATTATGGCTCAGTACAAATCAGAACTAAAATAAAGCAATTAAAGGTATGCTGAGCAAGTGCTCTCTTCGGAGTTGAAGTAGCAAGTGATCTGTTTGTACAGGGCTAGGAAATGAGATTGTTCTTGACTACCATAGGTGGTAGGAATTATAAATATCATGCGTCTGATTGTACTGATGTCAAAGACGAAATGGTACCCTGATCTTTCTTTGGTATTCAGGTAAGGGACTGGGCAGTCTAGTGTTTCGAGCAGCTGTGTGTCAGAAGATATTTGGAAGAACTTGGTATGCAAACATGCTGCGATCCAGTAGCAAAGTTTGTTGAACATATTTATTAATTGCCTATACTTTCAAAGGATATGCTGCTGCAACCAGAGTAGTTTCATAGTCTTCTCAAAAGCTGTGAAGCCATTTTCCATGTATGGTACCTGTGATGTGTCTCAGATGGCAAGATCAGCCTTTCCTGCTTTTGGTTTATTCAAGATGTGTACGACCTATGATTTTTAATACTTAGTGCTATAGCCAAATCAGGCACAAGGGTGGTTTGCTGGTTTGAATTTGGAGCTGTTGCTGGCTTACCAGGTCTGCATTATCAAACTTGTTCTTTGGTCAAAGCACGGCCTTGTTTCTGACCTTTATGCATTAAATAGAAATGGAAGTGAGGCAGCAAATCCATTCCCTAGTCCCTGGAAATGTCAGTATGCCAGTTGTGACCCTAAGAAGTCACAAGTGGTAGAGAGTTGAAGAGAGAATTGTTTAGTCACGTGTTTATTTCTTGAGGAGTGCTACAAGTAAAACTCACAGATAACTTGGCTTATAATGTAACAGATCTAATTAGCTCTTTGCAAGAGCAGAGATCTATTGCTGTTCTGCAGCTATGACTACAGTATTTGTTTTTGTTTAGTCCAGTGATTTCTGATGCCTGTTACATTTGGCAGGGTGAAAGACATAGCATAGGAGGGTTGAGCCAGGGCTGTCATGCAGAGCAAGGGCTGTCATGCAGAGCAAAAGCACACATTCTTAAGTAGGTGTACACAGACAGAAGCAAGCATTCGCACAACACAGCAGGCTAGGACAAAGACAGGGCCCTGGCTCTCTACTTCTGGTCACAAGGACTGTGAGTGTAACCGTAGCTTAACGTGGTGCAGTTATCCATTTGCTGTAAATGGACCAATGGGTTTAAGCATGTTTTACAATATAATCTGTTTAGATAATAGCTGTATTATAGGGTCACAGTAACTAAAGATGTGTGGAGTCACATAATTCTTGTTATGCTATTATGAGTGGAGGGAAGCTTATATTCAGATGATGCTTCAAGAAATTGATCTGAAATGACAGTGTGAGTTTGAAGATCATAGACTTTGTTGGGGTTTGAACGTTATTGGGCAATTTCTCGTCTGGAGGAAGATCTGGTCTATGAGTCTAATCCTGCCTGCATAGTGTCTGGAGAAACCGCTTTCCAAGCACCACTTAGATGAACTACCCAAAAGGCTGTGATATCAGGAATGGGACTAGGCTCCTCAGTGTCATCTGGCCCTTGGAGAGATGATCAGGGAAAACTCGGGTTCTTCACACTGTGTAGTACATGCTTTGTCCTAGTAGTAGTATAAGATGTTCATTAGTTAGGCATCCTTCAGTCTCGAAAGACTATGGTAACGTACTCTGTATGGAGGACTTGGAACAGCGTCTAGTGTGGCTGAGAAGGCCAATTCGAGAGTCACAATCCCTTCCACACTGAAGACAAATACAATCTGTCCCCTGTCCAGCTCCCTGATTTTGCTGCTTCCGTGACTGCCTCTTTGCCTCGGTCTGCTGGACAAGGGTCTCTTCAAATTGGGAGAGGGCCGTGATGCAACGCCTGCCTCCAGGCTGAATGCTCAGATGTCAGGGTTTCCCATCTGTTGAGGTCCATTCCTAAGGCCTTCAGATCCCACTTGCAGATGTCCCTTGTATCGCAGCTGTGGTCTCGCTCTGGGGCGATTTCCCTCCACTAATTCTCCATACAGGAGATCTTTTGGAATCCGACCATCAGCCATTCTCACGACATGCCCAAGCCAACGTAGACGTCGCTGTTTCAGTAATGTATACATGCTAAAAATTCCAGCTCGTTCTAGGACTACTCTATTTGGAACTTTGTCCTGCCAGGTGATACCAAAAAATGCGTCAGAGGCAACGCATATGGAAGGTGTTCAACTTCCTCTCCTGCCGTGCACAAAGGGTCCAGGACTCACTGCAGTACAGGAGTGTGCTCAGGACACAGGCTCTATAGACCTGGATCTTGGTATATGTCGTCAGCTTCTTATTGAGCCATACTCTCTTTGTGAGTCTAGAGAACATGGTAGCTGCTTTGCCAATGCGTTTATCCAGCTCGACATCTAGAGAGAGAGTGTCAGAGATCATTGAGCCAAGGTACACAAAGTCATGAACAACCTCCAATTCTTGTGTGGAGATGGTAATAGAGGGAGGTGAGTCCACGCCCTGGCCCATGACTTGTGTTTTCTTCAGGCTGATTGTTAGTCCAAAGTCTTGGCAGGCCTTGCTAAAACGATTCATGAGTTGTTGGAGGTCTTCAGCAGAGTGGGCAACAATGGCTGTATCATCGGCGAAGAGGAAGTCCATGCATTTCAGCTGGACTTTGGTCTTCGCTCTCAATCTAGAGAGATTAAAGAGCTTTCCGTCTGATCTAGTCCGGAGATAGACACCTTCTGTTGCAGTTCCCAAAGGCGTGCTTCAGCATGACAGCAAAAAAGATCCCAAAAAGGGTTGGTGCGAGGACACAGCCCTGTTTCACTCCGCTTCGGATGTCAAAGGGATCTGATGTTGAACCATCAAAAACTACAGTGCCTTTCATTCCCTCATGGAAGGACCTGATGATGTTAAGGAGTCGAGGTGGACATCCAATCTTGGGAAGTATTTTAAAAAGGCCATCCCTGCTAACCAAATCAAAGGCCTTTGTGAGATCTATGAAGGCGACAAAGAGTGGCTGTTGTTGTTCCCTGCATTTCTCCTGCAACTGTCTGAGGGAGAATACCATGTCAGTGGTGGATCTATTAGCTCGAAATCCACACTGTGATTCTGGATAGACTCTGTCTGCGAGCACCTGGAGCCTCTTCAGCACAACACGGGCAAGCAGCTTCCCTACAACGCTGAGAAGAGAGATGCCACGGTAGTTATTGCAGTCGCCCCTGTCTCCTTTGTTCTTGTACAATGTGACGATGTTTGCATCCTTCATGTCCTGTGGTACTCCACCAAAGACAAAAAGATTTCATACAGCTCGGTAGTGATGGTCTCTTTACAGCACTTCAACAGGGATGTTATCCTTTCCAGGTGCCTTGCCGGAGGCGAGGGAATCCAAGGCCGCTTTTATTTCTGCTAAGGTTGGTTCACTGTCCAACTCTTCCAAGACAGGCAGGCACTCAATGTTACTTAATGCTTCTTCGGTTACTACATTCTCTCTGGAATATAGCTCAGAGTAGTGCTGCACCCAGCGGTCCATCTGCTGTGCTCGGTCCTGGATGATCACGCCTGTAGCAGACTTCAAGGGAGCAGATTTCTTCTGTATTGGACCTAAAGCCTGCTTGATACCGTCATACATTCCTTTGATGTTACCTGTGTCCGCTGCTATCTGTATCTGGGAGCAGAGCTGAAGCCAATAATCGTTGGAACATCTCCTGGCAGCCTGTTGGACTTGGCTACGAGCAGCTTGAAGAGCTTGCAAGTTGTACTCACTAGGACAGGCTTTGTATGCTGCTAGAGCTCTCCTCTTATCCTCGATGGCTGGCATCAACTCCTCCGAATGGGCTTCGAACCAGTCGGCCCGTCTTTTTGGTCTTCTTGCCAAATGTGGACAAGGCAGTGTTATACACAGCATTCTTGAAATGTTCCCATCGTTCAGGTGCATTTGCATCAGCCGGGCCTGGAAGGGTTTCCTCAAGCGCTTGGGCAAATTCCTCCACTTTTCTTTGATCGCGAGTCTTGCTGATGTCAATACGTGGTCTTCCTTCCTTTTTCGTGTGATATAATCTCTTTGTTCGCAGTTTTACTCTACTACACACCAGGGAATGATCAGTATCGCAATCAGCACTCTGGTAGCTGCGTGTGATCGTAATATTAGGAAGGCTAGAACGTCTAGTGAGGATCAAATCGAGCTGATGCCAATGCTTGGATCTTGGATGTCTCCAGGAAACTCTGTGTTGAGGCTTCGTATTAAAGAATGTGTTGCTGACGCAAAGACCATAATAACAGCAAAACTCCAGCAAGCGTTGGCCATTTTCGTTCATCTTTCCAATGCCAAAACGGCCTAGACAAGTGGGCCAAGAATTGTGATCAGCACCAACTCTAGCGTTAAAGTCTCCGAGAATGAACAGTGCCTCTCTTTCAGGGACTTTTTTGATAGTAGCTGCCAGATCGTCGTAGAATTTGTCTTTCACTTCTGTAGTGGATGACAGTGTTGGTGCATATGCACTAATGAGGGTGACCGGTCCCGCTGATGAGTGGAGCTGCAGAGACAGGATTCTTTCACTCCCCACAGTAGGTGGAACAATGGATCTCAGCAGAGTATTTCTGACTGCAAAGCCAACACCATATTCCCTGGTCTCATTCAATGGTTTTACCTGCCAGAAGAATGAGAAGTGTTTTTCTTTGACAGATCCCGAGTCTGGCAATCTCGTCTCTTGCAGGGCAACAATGTCCATCTGCAGTCTACTCAGTTCCATGTCGATGATAGCTGTCTTGCGCACATCGTCTATTTCCTGCAGGTCGTCAGAAAAGCCGTGGTCAGAAAAGCCAGGGGTCATTGTCCGTACATTCCAGGTGCCCAGCTTTAGGGCAGAAGTTTTCTTATGATTGTTGCATGGTGCAGGGTTATCGATCTGCTTGTCGGCTTTCACCCTAAACCCCACGCACCCCGTGAGGTTAACAGACCGTGGCGAGGTAGCACCTTACTGGCTGGGGGCTGCCCAGCTTAAGGCGGGCGGTATCTACGTAGTGAGGTGCAATGACCTCTCCCACCGTCAGAAGTAGCCCCTGGCATCATACTCTACGCCAATCGAGCAAAGACTTATAACCGGTAACTGCTACTTCCCGTGTTGTTTCGACGCTGTATGCGAAGCTGGAGTGTCCTCTCCAGAGCACGAAGCCTGGGTAAAATAATATGGAGGATAGGCTGTTACCCAAGCAGCAAATCCCCCCTCTCCACGTCACTGAGATAGTCCAATGGAAAGGCAAGAGCCAATACAACTGGTTCCAGCGACGTCGCAGGAGTTGCCAGAACGACACGAACTGCCTCCGGGACTCCGGCTCCGGGTTTTGCCTCGAGGTTAACTCCTGAAGCCTTTTCCATCAGTGGATATAGCCACTAGGCAGTGGAGGTTTGAGATCAGAGTTTTCCTTCTCCTAGATGGGCTGCCTTCCAGGGCTGACGAGCCCCACCTACCCGGCCTGCTCTCTAATAGTGCGGAAGTATGATCTGACCCTTAAAAGTTTCCTACCCCCAGGTGTATGTAATGCTAATTGGATTTCCTATTTACCAAATTAGGGTCAAAAATAGAATTAGAGAATTCTGCTATCCCCCTTTTAAAGCTGAAACCCTGCCCCCTCAGCCCATGCGGTTAGAAAGAGCAAAGGTCAGCCTAAAAAAAAATCACACCAAAGAAAATATCTACCCAAAACATACCTCACTTCCTCCCTCAGCTTCTTCTTCAAGAAAGGGGCTTAAGAGTTTCTGCAAACCCCCTTTTAAAGCTGAAACCCCGCCCCCTCAGCCCATGCGGTTAGAAAGAGCAAAGGTCAGCCTAAAAAAAAATCACACCAAAGAAAATATCTACCCAAAACATACCTCACTTCCTCCCTCAGCTTCTTTTTCAAGAAAGGGGCTTAAGAGTTTCTGCAAACCCCCTTTTAAAGCTGAAACCCCGCCCCCTCAGCCCATGCGGTTAGAAAGAGCAAAGGTCAGCCTAAAAAAAACATCACACCAAAGAGAATATCTACCCAAAACATACCTCACTTCCTCCCTCAGCTTCTTCTTCAAGAAAGGGGCTTAAGAGTTTCTGCAAACCCCCTTTTAAAGCTGAAACCCCGCCCCCTCAGCCCATGCGGTTAGAAAGAGCAAAGGTCAGCCTAAAAAAAACATCACACCAAAGAGAATATCTACCCAAAACATACCTCACTTCCTCCCTCAGCTTCTTTTTCAAGAAAGGGGCTTAAGAGTTTCTGCAAACCCCCTTTTAAAGCTGAAACCCCGCCCCCTCAGCCCATGCGGTTAGAAAGAGCAAAGGTCAGCCTAAAAAAAACATCACACCAAAGAGTATATCTACCCAAAACATACCTCACTTCCTCCCTCAGCTTCTTCTTCAAGAAAGGGGCTTAAGAGTTTCTGCAAACCCCCTTTTAAAGCTGAAACCCTGCCCCCTCAGCCCATGCGGTTAGAAAGAGCAAAGGTCAGCCTAAAAAAAAAATCACACCACAGAAAATATCTACCCAAAACATACCTCACTTCCTCCCTCAGCTTCATACACTTTATTTAAACATCTTTTCTGCTCATGTTGTCCTCCAGAGACTCATAAGATATCCTGCAAGGCTTTCTCAGTGTGTAACCTATGTGATATCTCTTACATGAGAGTAACTAGACAGAACTGTGTGTGGTTGTGTATGTGGGAGTTAGGAGATAATGTTGAGAATAGAACCAAGTCTGTTCTAGCTCAGACACACTCCTTACCAGCTTTCTACAATGTGGCACTCCAGATGTTTTGGACTTCAGCTTCTCTTAGCTCCCAACAGCCTCTTGCCAAGGCTGAAGAGGCTGAAAATTATAGTGCAAAACATTTGGAATGCTCCAGATTGTAGAAGGCTGGACCAATTCAGTTTATTGTTTCTTGGGAGATGAGGAGGAAGATTTCATAAAAAAATCACCAGCCCAACTACAAGTCCTTCTTACCATTTAATGCTTGAGTTATTGAGTGTGGATACATGTATGTTTGGAATAAAATCACCACACTGCAGAAGCCCTGTCAGTTAGAAAAGCTGTGATACCTCAGTATCACAGCTGTCATATTCAGGTGCTGTCTGTCATTGACATATTTTCCCCCTTCTACTGTCATTTTGCGAGTACTCCCCAGTACCTTGTATAGGAATTACCTCAGATGGTAACTGGTCAGTGGATATCGAAAACTGACATCTCAGACCATCTCATGCTATTGCCAAATTGCAAAGACAGTTTTGCTGCAGTGCTCCACAGTCAACACAGTTTAACCGTTAAAAGTAGACGACATTATCAAAATGTAATCAAATTCATTTGACCTAAAAGGTTCTGTGAAGTAGGCTGTTTCATGTTTGCTTACTCTCCAAAGTGCTGACAAATTCCAGCTGTCAAGGGTCACATTCTTAACAAACACCTTTCTAGGCAATCTGGAAGTTGAGTCATGGCAACTGGACTTCTTTCTTATTAGGTTGAAACATTTCACTACTCATCCAAGTAGCTAATTCAGTCTGAGGAGAGTTGGTAGGAGACTCCTGATATATCTTCCACGTTGGTTTCACTTCCCCCTGGTATGAATAGGCTCGTTAGATGGACAAAGGACTGGAGGTGAGTGAAAATCCCACTTTTGTAGTCCTTCTCCACCCAGAGAGTGTTTGTCCACTGGAAGAGATAGCAGGAGTGTGTGCAGCTAACATTGCATATTGTTTGTTTAGGATTGTCAAGAATCAGAGGATAGAGAAAGGAGTTGAAAATGGATTATATTGAAATACTTAAATCTAATAAATTCTATCTGAATGGAGAAGAATTGGGCTGAGTGACTGAAATATTTTTCATCCTATATTTCTAGGATATACAGTGGACCCTCGACTTACGGAATTAATCCGTATTGGAACGGTGGCCGCAGGTCGAAAAGTCCGTAGGTCGAGTGTCCCTTTCCCATAGGAATGCATTGAAAACCCATTAATCCGTAACCGGCCGAAGAAAAAATACCCCCCACCAAAAAAAGAAAATAAATGCAAAAAGCAGCACCTTACCGGTCCAAAGGGGTCCCTCACCGCCGCCATCGCCGCTGCCGAAGCCCTCCAAGGGATTCCCCGCCACTGGCGAAGCCCTCCAAGGGCTTCCCCGCCGCTGCTGGAGGCCTCACGGGGGTCCCCGGCTGCCGCCACTGCCGAAGTCCTCCGAGGGCTTCCCTGCCGCTGCCGGAGGCCTCACGGGGGTCCCTGGCTGCTGCCGCTGCCGAAGCCCTCTGAGGGCTTCTCCGCCGCCATGGGGGGCCTCTCGGAGGTTGGCCGCCGCCGCCAGCGGCGGCTTTCCCAGGGTACACCGGGCCTACCAGGGGAGGGCTTCCCCTGGTAGGCCCGGTCTACCAGGCTTTCCCGGTGGGTAGACCGGGCCTACCAGGGGAAGCCCTCCCCTGGTAGGCACAGTGTACCCTGGGAAAGCCGGGGTGGCGGCGGCGGACAACCTCCGAGATGCCTCCCATGGCGGCGGAGAAGCCCTGGAAGGCATCCGGAGGTCCCCCTCGCTGCCAATCGTGCCTCCGAAGGCGGCGGAGAAGCCCTGGAAGGCACGATCGGCGGTGAGGGGGACCTCCAGATGCCTTCCAGGGGTTCTCCGCCGCCATGCGAGGCATCTCGGAGGTCCCCCCCCCTGCCGCCGATCGTGCCTCCGAAGGCGGCGGAGAAGCCCTGGAAGGCACGATCGGCGGTGAGGAGGACCTCCAGATGCCTTCCAGGGCTTCTCCGCCGCCATGGGAGGCATCTCGGAGGTCCCCCCCTCGCCGCCGATCGTGCCTCCGGATGCCTTCCAGGGCTTCTCTGCCGCCATGGGAGGCATCTCGGAGGTCTCCCCCCCGCCGCTAATCGTGCCTCCGGAAGCCTTCCAGGGCTTCTCTGCCGCCATGGGAGGCATCTCGGAGGTCTCCCCCCCGCCGCTAATCGTGCCTCCGGAAGCCTTCCAGGGCTTCTCCGCCGCCATGGGAGGCATCTCGGAGGTCCCCCCTCACCGTCGATTGTGCTTCGGAGGCACGATCAGTGGCGGCGGGGGGACCTCCAAGATGCCTCCTATGGCGGCGGAGAAGCCCTGGAAGGCCTCCGGAGGTCCCCCTCGCCGCCGATCGTGCCTCTGGATGCCTTCCAGGGCTTTTCCGCCACCATGGGAGGCATCTCGGAGGTCGTCCCCCCCCGCCGCCGATCGTGCTTCGGAGGTACGATCGGCAGCGGGGGGGACCTCCGAGATGCCTCCCATGTCGGCGGAGAAGCCCTGGAAGGCATCCGGAGGCACGATCGGCGGCCTACGGACCGGAAGGGGGAGGCGGGGAAAGCGCCAAATTTGAATTTGGCGCTTTCCCCGCCTCCCCCTTCCGGTCCGTAGGTCGATTCACCGGCTGCAAGTGGAAGTGAAATTTTGCGGCCGGAGAAGTCTGTAAGTTGAAAAGTACGCAGGTGGAGCCGTCTGTAAGTCGAGGGTCCACTGTATTGTATTTTGAATTCTATTACAACATCCTTGAACAAATTATGCATGCCACGGAGAGTTTCTTTTTCCTCTCTTATGAGATTAGAACTTGGTTCTTCCACTGAAACTAAATGGTGGGAAACTCGGGACAGACAAAAGCAATTACTTAGTCACACACTATATAATTAGACTATAGATCACAGTGTCACAGTATGTAGTGACATGTGCCAAGTCGGGCAGTTTTACAGTGAGATTAGACAAATTCATGGTGGATAAGGCTTTAAATGGCTATAGACAATGATGGCAATAATATAACTTTCACTGTTGGTGGGACAGTACCTCTCATTCATTTCAGACAAAAAACTGAAGAAAAACAAATACAAAAGAGACAAAAACATTGTGGCACTGTCATTTGCTGGAGAAGAGTGTTATTGCACTCATGTCCTACTTGTTGTCTTCCCATAGGCATTGGCTTGGCCACTGTGGGAACAGAATGTTGGACTTGATAAAGCCTTCTGTCTTTTCCAGCAGGGCCCTGCTTATTCTCTTAATGAGAATAAATTGGTGATAAACAACTTTAGCATTGTCCTCAAATGTTTTATGAGTGTTCAGTAGTTCTGTAAACTTGAGGAACAACATACATTTGTAGCTTCTATAATATACTGCCTATTGTTAAATATTTGCAGTCATTCCAGAGATTTCCTTGGCCAAACAGGATGTTAACAGCAGGCACCTTGGATAGAATACACATGCAAGAGAAAACAGCATGGCCATTTCCAAAATGGGACAAGAGGCTAATGCAGACTTGAATAGACTTAATTAGGTGACAGCACGTGAACATGCAATCTGGAAGGGGACAGCAGCTTCCCTTCTTTTATATCCTATTGTCTGTTCAAACAAATCTTTCAGTGTCTTGTATTGTTTCTGTCTGGCACTCATAATGGTCATCCACAGGGTGCTGTCTGAAAAAGTCCATGTTAATTTAAAAATACAACTTGTGGCAGTATTTGTTTCTGTGTTTTGCAATTGAACATGACTTGGTTCTTAAAAGCCAACTTAATTCAGCAAGTCCTAGGTATAGGTGCAAAACGTGTTGTTTCTGTTATTTTCCTGATAGGTTTTCAGCTGCCTTCCTGGTAGGTTTCTGTTGGCTGTTGCCATCTGGTACCTAATAATTTAAAGTTCTTTCAATATTAGTGAGCATTCCATGACTATGTGGATAGCTTACATGTTTTAACGTACAACTTTCAAGTGAATACACTTTTGCAATTCTGGTCAAGTGAATAAGCTTTTGCAGTTCTGAAACCATCATAGCAATGACCCATTCTGAGTATTATGAGAAAATTTAACAGAGCCAGAGGATAATTTAACACCTCAAATATGTTGGAAATGCTGTTTCTTTAGGAAAAGATATTCTAACCACAATCTTGAGGGATGGATACGATCCATCTTTTCTTCATACTTGCTTTTAAGTGGTTCTCTTTTGGGGGGACCAGATTTTAGGACATATTGTGGGTGTAATCTGACATTGAGGTGAGGGAGACAATACTTTTGTTTATAGCCATTAGATGAATTAGTATTATATTGGAAGCAAACAGTGTTCCTTTATCCAGAGATGAATAGTTGCTAGTTGAAGACATCACTATTTCATTACTCAAGAAACATGTAGTAACAAGGAGCCCATTGCCTTTCCTTTCTCCACAAGGAGTTGTTTTATGAGTGAAGTTCCTCTTATAGGTAGGCTCAGTCCAAGACTTCTCTGCACTTTCTTTCCTTTGTTGTAGACCAGTGGTCCCCAACCTTGGGCCTCTAGATGTTCTTGGACTACAACTCCCAGAAGCCTTCACCACCACCTCTGCTGGCCAGGATTTCTGAGAGTTGAAGTCCAAGAACATCTGGAGGCCCAAGGTTGGGGACCACTGTTGTAGACCATGACTGTTTCTGTGTATGTTTGTTACATTCTCATTGCTTTATAGAGTTTGTATTCCTGAGAAATGTTTTTAGTGGAAGGGTGGTAGAACATCTTTCCACTCATCTGCCAAATTCAATTTCAATAAGGTTTAGGAGGCCATATTCTAGTAGTAGATGTCACCATAGGCAGAACAGTGGGATAAAAGAAGTACTAACATAGTTACTGTGAAAACTTGAAACTTTGAATACCTACATAGCTTAGCTTAAAGCTTTTACTTCTTGTAACTTAGTTTTAGGAGAGGCATTCCAACCTTCATGAGGGAAAACATGCAAAAACTGGGAAGCAAAATAATGGGATGATGCAGAAGCACCAAGAGTACTGGATAGAGACAGATCCTTGAATGAATGTATAAAATACAATGATCCATGCTGTAATGTGACTGAAGAGTCTGATGGTGCAGATGAAATTATTCTGTTGTGTTCAATGGAATATCAAAGTAAATAAGTGCACATTGGGTTACAGTTTTTCCAGTAGGTATGTGTGATAATTCAGTTGTCCATATAAAACCTGATGCTTTCATGAACTGCTATAATTTACCACCTTCTATAATATGGATTTCTGGAAGTTTAAGAGTTGCCCTTAATTGACAGCGTCCTAATGAATTGCGTATATAGGTTAGTTTCTTGTTTAAGCTCTGTATAATGCTGTAATCACTTGCAGCAAATTGTAATTCTCTCAGACTAAAAGAAATACATATTTTTTGCGGGAGGGAATAGATGAAGGAAGGATGGATGGATAAGTGTTGCCTTAACTGTCCAGCATTTTCTGTGGTGATTAGGATATACAATGAAAATGCTGAGTTTTAATGTTTACCAGCAGACTTAGAAAGAGAAAGGCAAAGTATTGGTCACTTTAAAGGCTAACAGGTTAATTTTTGTGTGGGTTTTCATAGAAAAAAATTAGAGACGGGGTATTTGTATTTGTATACGAATATCCCCGCACAGGTGGTGTTAACGAGGGTCCAGCCCCATGGGGCCGGACGGTCCACTCACTGATCCGATGCGGACGGCGCGATTCTACAAATGGCTCCACAGCACGGGATCCGCTCGCCACTCTTCGACCTTGCAGCGAGGCTTGTCCTCCCGCCTCCTGCCAGGAGTGGCAAGCGGATCACTCGCTGCGGAGCCATTCGTAGAATCGTGCCATCCACATCTGCGGTGGATCAGTGAGTGGACCGTCCGGCCCCATGGTGCTGGACCCTCGTTAACGCCACCTGTGCGGGGATATTCATATATGAATACGAATACCCCCATCTCGAATAAAAATCCATTTCCTCAGACACCAGGAATGCAAATGCACATCCTCTATATTTATACATATCCCCGTAACCAGGTGATACTACATACAATAGGCAAAGTCACAATGGTTTGTTAAGAGAGATAGGAGTAGCAAGCTGTTATTTACTGGAATTAGCAGGCCATACCTATGACAAGAAGCTGTATGCCATGTAAACTTGGATGTCACAGGCATTTCAAGAGTTGCTTCTAGGGCAGAGATCAGAGTCTGTTAAGGGAGACAACTATTTTATAACCATAAGATTTTACAGAATGCTGAATTATTCATACATGTAGTACGCTAAGAAGCTTTGATCTTTATTTAGGCCATTAGAGATGCACGGGAACTTGTTTATGCAGCCAGTATCTGCTGTCTCCTTGGATCTCCCTTTGTAATTCACTTTTCGATCTTAACATAGGAGTGGGACTGACATGTTGTTAATTACTTAAATTAGCAGATAGGTGAGAAACTTTCTGTTAATGAACCATTGTCCTTTGTCTGTTATCTGTATTCATATCTGGTCATGGTGATATATATAAATATAATATATTTACATTCCTTGAGTCTAAAGAAGTGAATTTGATCCATGGAATTTCACACTGTAATAAATAAACCTGTTAGGGCGTCTTTGAAGTACCCACAATATTTGGTATTCTCTCACTCCTTTTTAAAAATTCTGTGAATATGCTAAAACAGATTAAAATCTTTTTCTGCCTAGATGAAAGAATACTAAAGCACACAGAATAACATGCTTTGTTATACAGATGCAGGACCAGGCAATACCTTTATTAGACCACTAAAAAATCAAACAACAGACAGCTAGCTTTCAATGATAATTCATCATATTCAGCCTGCGCACCAAGTTCTTGTGGGTAGTTCAGAAAATTACAAACTTTTATTAAAGTCCCAAAGTCTCATGGCCATTGTTGGGGCCAGGTTAGCTTCTTTAGATGGATACAGATGCAGTCTGCAAAAGGCTTGTGGGGGGAGGGTGTAGTTTCAAACTCCTCCTCAGCCAGTAGTTTGGAATTAGTCATCCAACTCTTTAAACAAAAAGAGTTGTTTAAACTCTTTTTGCATCTGCCTGGTCTCCCACTTTGCCTTCTTTTTGAAATTCAAAGAATTTCTTATTTGGCTAGGGAAAACAAGGTAACACAGAGGCATGGCAAGCCTCCATCAGAGTTGGAATTAAAATTTAGTTCAACAATCAGGCATATAAAATTTTAACCAAATTAAAGCCAAACCAATAGTTTTACCTGGTGGATGCTTTCCTCAGCATGTACTACTGCCTGGTTGGTGTCAAGATTCCAGGATGTTCAAGAATCCATGTTCTTCTTCATTTGGTGCCCCGGCTGGCCATTCTGTGATACCTTACACAGTTCAACAAAAATCAAAAAAGGGCTGTGTGGTCTCTAAAACAATACAGATGCAGGAGCAGCTGATACTTTTATTAGGCCACTAAAAAAAGCGAAACAACAGACAGACAGCTTTTGATGGTAAATCATCTTCAGGCTGTGCACCAAATTCTTGTGAGTAATTCAGAAAATTACAAACTTTTATTTTTAGCTTATTCTGTTATTTATTGTGTTATATTATGACTTTGCTATGTTATAGTTTGTTGAAATGGGTTGATCCTAGGAACAACATACCCTTTAATTTTCAGCCCTGCTGGGCAGGGCCCTGCCTCTCTCGCACGCACGGCTTCACCCCTGCGTGCATGTGCGACTCCCCCCCCCCCCCACGCACTGGCTTCCGATGCAACCAGAACCTAATGTGATCACTGTGCGGAGAAGGAAGAGAGCTGCATGGAGGGAAACTGAGTCGTGTGCGCGCCCAACTTAGCAGGAACCTTGCCTAGGAACCTTGGCTTTGGATTTCTTTCCATATACAAAATGGTTGTAATTGACTTTTCAGTAAAACGGTAGATTAAAGCATAGTTTTAAAATACAAGAAATGTACTCATGAACTTGTAAATGTTTAATATTTGAATTGGACATTCAGACAATCTGGAATTATTTATTTAATTTCTTAAGTAATAATTGGTCTAAAAATTTTAATAACCACCCCACAAAGCTACACATTTTCCCCGTAATTTTTTGTGTAATTATTTAACTGGGAAATTGGGCCATTCACTGGATGAGGATGAGAGTGTCCAGTGATGACTTACATATAAGGGGGGAAAACGTTCCCTTTAAACTGAGGCTGAAAATGTAAAATTGTAGCATAAGCACCTCTCATTTGAATTTCCTCCAATAAGTGACTTGTTAATGAGGTGTTAAATTATCACTTTGGGAACCCAGGGACCAGTCAAAACTAATTTGGACAAAGCAGAACTTTTTGTTGTTGTTGCTGACCTCAAGAATCCCAAGCTGTGCCAAGGAGCTGTTGGGAAAACAAATACTTTGGGGGTCATAAAGAGTTTCCTGCTTCTCCTCAGGGGACTGACAGCTTTAAACATCACTTACTGCCGTTGTGCTTCTGGCAGGGGGTCTTTTAAATCTTACAAACTACTCTTCCCCTTGTACTCCCATAAGAATACACTCTAGGAAAGCTCTGTTAATCTTATCTGAGCAGAATCTTTTCATCCTTTTAGATCCTGAGTGTATTTGTACTTTTCATTATGTCATTTAGCACTGAAGTGTACTTTTAGTTTTGAAAAATCTTCCTTTTTTCTTCATTCTGTCCAAATATGGAAATAAACTATGTCAATTGTTTTTTACTCCTAGGTAAAGTACTATTTTTGGTATGCCACAGGAGAAATAGTGGCTTACAAATAAATACATATTGCCAATTGGACACTGGAGTTTTGTTATTCAGTAAACTGTTCATATGGTGTAGGGTGTCTGCATAGAGTAAGGGAGAAATTAGGGTTCCTGCTTACTGTTTTATTTTCCATATGCAGGTGATGTGATGCACATACTTTAATTACTTCAATCAGGAAGGAACCTATGACCCTCGGTAAAAACATCAGAATTAAAATTATAGATAAAATGTTAAAAGTTTTAATGCTGTATATAAAATATTTCTAATTTAATGTACATATTAATGCTTACTGTTTTTGACTCTTTCACATATCCCAGAAAATAATTCTAAAAATGTTTTCTATGTTATATAGTATCTTATTCCATTTATAGCTGCTGAAGTATGGAAGTTCAACAGTGGCCATATAGATCCAGCAAAACTATAAATAATAATTTGTCTATTTTAAAATACATTTCTTTTTTTAAAAATCACATATAAAATAATTTTAATAAATAATTTTAAAGTAGTTGATTGAATTTCTTGTATTATAAGATAACACACCCTTTAACAAACAGTATTTCCTGGGTTGCTAGAACATTTTGGATTTTGCTTCTAGCACTTGGTTAAATGAAGCTCTTCTGTGTGGTACATGAAGGGGGTTTGCTACATTAACAGAGAATTCTGGAGCAAAATGGATATATTGCCTCTGAGCTGTGGAGGAAAAGAGGAAAAGACCTTTTAGCTGTCCTTACTAGTGACTGCAGCAAATACCAATATTGTTGGGCATTCTTTAATGTGAACGTCCAGCAATATATGTCTACTGATAGAAAAAACTGCATTAGGTATTAAGGAAGAAACCGCAGAAACGTCTGTGCTGCAAGGTCAGAAGACCAGCAGTTGTAAGATCGAATCCACAAGATGGAGTGAGCTCCTGTCGCTTGTCCCAGCTCCTGCCAACCTAGCAGTTCGAAAGCATGTAAAAATGCGAGTAGATAAATAGGTACCACCATGGTGGGAAGGTAACGGTGTTCTGTGTCTAGTCGCGCTGGCCACGTGACCACAGAAACTGTCTACGGACAAACGCTGGCTCTATGGCTTGGAAACGGGGATGAGCACCGCCCCCTAGAGTCAGACACGACTGGACTAAATGTCAAGGGGAACCTTTACCTTTACCTAACTTCTTGCCAAGATTTTCTCCCTCCCTCTTTCCCTGTCCTCTATGCCACCTGAAATGCTGGTCTGGTTAATCCACTCTTCCAGAGCAGACAAAGAAGCCAGGTATGGAGCTACATATTGTGGGCAGTTGTCTCCCCTTGGATCCCCGATGGAGGTTCTTCTGTCAGTAGAGGTACACCATTGTATGCTGGTTGATGTATTGCCTGACTGCATTCTGATGGCTTGTTAACTTTGATACTGTCCTCTCCAAGAAAAGCAAGCAGATGGAAAATACAGTCTGCACTTGCTGTTATATAAAGTAACTAAATAGTTTCCATGGAATGCCTTGTAAACATCTCTTGTAGAACACATTCCTCTGAAGTCCCACAAGTTATGTTGCTTATAAAAAGAGTGGTGTTTATACATGTTCCTCATGTTCCTACCCTATGTTACTTCTTGGTCAGAAACTAAAGAGCACACTTGGAAAAAGTTATAGAATTAGCATATTTGCCCCCCTTCACCTCCTGTACCTTTCTCACATAATTCTGTGTTTACTCTTGCTTTAAATCTATGATGCATCAATGTGTTTTATTCTGTCAGGCATAAACATATCAAAAGATAAAACAGATCAAAACATTGTTGTCAGTTCAGCAGATTGATCTATATTTTCTGGCTCACTCTTCTGTTTCCAATCCTTATAAGGATGTTGGGTTTTTTGTTTTTTAAATCCTTTTGAAGTATTTTCCCCCCCCCCCATGTGTTTCATCTGTCACTGGCGCAAGTCCACATGGTGCTGCCCATTATTATGTGAAAAAGAAGTATATAGCCACTGTCCGTTTTTACTATTAATTGATGTTATATATATTTGTACTTATTTTAGTTGTTTTTAAAAAATAAACTCTATACACAGCATTTTTTGTAAGGAATAGTGGTATATAAATATTTTAAATAAATAAGTAATAACAGTAGCAGTATTACTACTGTTGTATATTTAGAGACAAGGTGATCAAATGCAATGTATTGATCTGACAATGTGATGTGGAGGTACACACTGTCTTTCTCCATGAATGCTATGTGTAGAAGAGTTCTAAATTTAATAATCTGAAAGCAGAAGATTTTGCACTGTTGTCAAACAGGAGATGGCAAACCATTATTGTGCCCTTATGGAAAGAGGCAGTGGTGTTCATGTGAGTTCTGTGCATTATGTTAGTTTTAAAAGTTTGACTCCAAACAATAACACAGTATTGTTTTCGGTTGCAGATCAGATTTAGACTTAGTTAATAGTATAGAAGAGAGCAAACAATTTTCTCTATAGTAATAGTGAACAGCCCTGTATGGTCTTGATTGGACACTTACTGATATTCAGGAATAATGTTCTTTGAGAAATAGTTTACATTTTATTTTCCTAGTATAAGCAATACTTTACTTCAGAAAACTAAAATGTTAATGTAATAATTAAAATACTCACTTCTGATGTTGTTGTTTTTGTTTTTTTAAATCCTTTTGAAATATTTTCCCCCCAATGTGTTTCATCTGTCACTGTCCCAAGTCCACATGGTGCTGCCCATTATTATGTGAAAAAGAAGTATATAGTTCTTGGTCCTGCATTGCATCCTGTAAACTGTTACTTTTTAACTTAATTAAATTCCATCTAAACAGATAATGTTCTCAAATGTTGAGGCTAGGAAACTAAAATAGCTGGTTCTAAACAATGATTCTTACAATTTGTTGTTCTGAGGACCACTTCTCTGATTTATTTACTCTTTGAAGAGCTGCACTTGTGAGCACTGGGCATCATAGATCATTTAAGCACAATTGTTACAAGTTAATGCAAATTGTCAATTTCTGACTCAGTGTAACTGAATGGGGGAAGTATGTTTAATGAAGTTGGGATCATCAGTATAGACCAAAACATGCTGGTCTTCCACCATAAACACCAGTCTCCCTACCACTCAGTCTTGGTGCTAGTTGTCCATAAATATGTCTGGCTCTCCATCCACACTTCTTCTTTCTGGCCTTACTGCTAGTGAGATTTTCTCCTAGAGGGAATGCGGCTTCAGTCCAAGGTGGATAAAAACAATGATTTTAAAAAATTAAATTGATTTCAATCATGATTTAAATTTTTAAAATAGTTTTTTTTTAAATTTAAATTGTCAAAAAAACCTGATTTTTAAACATTTGAATCATGAGTGTGATGCACCAGGGCTCAGTGATTAAACTGCTATACTGCAGTCAAAACTCTGCTTGCGACCTGGGATTCAATCCCAGGTAGCTGGCTCAAGGTTTACTCAGCCTTTCATCTTTCTGAGGTAAGTAAATTGAGTGTCCAGCTCACCGGGGCAGGGGCAGTATGTAGCCTCCATAATTGTAAATCACCCAGAGAATGCTATAAGCGCTATGGGGCGGTATATAAGCGGCACATTTTGCTTTGCTTTAAATCAAATCCACCCTTCTTCAATCAGATAATTGAAATGTTTCCATGCATTTAATGCATCATCTAGTTTTGTCCTCTATTCCTTGGTGCTTACCACATATATTGAAAGTATTACTCTCACAAAAGATGATAATTTTTCCATGTAATTTGAAAGTCTGAAGAAAAGAAATAATAATATATGAGCTTCACTGTAGAAGTTTAGAATATTGACATTCATATCCCAAGAATCTGACTTGCACATTGGGCCTTAAAGATCTCTTAATTTCAAAGGCAGAAGTATAGCATAAACTAGCCATGTTCTGTAGGCCAACACCTTCAAAATAACTGAAACTACAATTGTTCATTTTGCACACATATCAGGCAAAAGTGTAAAATACACTTTTTTCTGTGAATCAATGTTATAAACATTTACCATTAAATCATATATGTTGGTAAATTGCATGTTTCTGTTTAAAATAAAGTGCCCATATTCCTTTCAGTGTAAGCTTTAGGGGAAAGGGCCACATAGAGTAGTGTGTGGAGATGAGCTGATAAAACATTAAAAAGCTGTTGTACTTCAAGTGCCAAAAATCCATCATGTAGCTTTATAACGAGTGTAGGGTGGGGAGGATTATGTTATAAGCAGAACATCAATTGCTGTACTCCAGCATAAAGGGGGGAAACATCAGTCTACAGTCTCTAGGAATAAATACATGTCTCCAGTGCCAGCTTTACTTAGCAGTCATCATATTATGACAGCTGAGATGTTTCCATCTTAAATTACAAGTAGATTGACTGTTATGCTTGCAAAGTCATACACTATAGACATAGTGAAAACAAAGGGGATTGGATGATTTCAGTGAACTGATCACAGATACCAGTTTTTATTAGAACTCAAAATTGCTAGTTTTAACTATGTTATTATGTACAGTGGACTTCACATGGTAATTAATTTTCCCATCACTATACATCATATTTCCCTGTTACAGCAAATCCATTTTTTCTCTAAAAAGGAATGCTTTGGAGTTTTCAAATCAGGATTTATAGGGTTAATTATATTGCTGTTTCAGATGCTTCCATGTTGAAAGATATGTGATCTGGATAGATCTGATACCCCCACTTTAACAAAAATGGGTAAAATTTCAAACGATTCAGTTGTGTATGGAAAGTTGTACTGTAACTGAAATAGGATTTGGCAAATAGTTTAGTTATTTTAAGAAGGGATAATACACATTTAGTTGTGAGGTTTTTCATGAATGACTGTGCATAGAATGCACTGGTTCACTCTAGATATTCTTCCACTTGTGCCTCTGGAACATAAAGGGTACCCTGTAACTAGTCTGTGTATCATTCCTGTTCAGTCACTATGCTTTCATAAAGTGTGGACATTTCCAACATCTTACGAAGATGAGAAATGGAAGTGTATATAGACATTGTATGAGTTTTCTTCTCCTTGAACACCTGAAATGTTTTAGATAATAATTAATTCTTTATCTAAAACTAGCTCCCATTCATATATGACTATCCAATGACATTATGTTCCACCACTTAAATGCTTTTTTAGTCTTTTGAGCTCTCTGCTCTGTTTTCAGTGAGATACTGTATAACTGTAGTAGTTTCAAAGTAACCATGTCACTCTATTCTAAGGTGTAATAAAAATAAAAACAACTGAGTTGTGGGTCTTTACAAACTAAGTGTGAGCTTTTTGGACAACTATCCACATCCTCAGATGCAAGACATATAGCTAAAGGCATAACGGAGCTGTCAATTGATGAATGGATTTTACAGTTAAAGCCAGTTTAGACTACAGAACTAGAATCCGGCCTATAGGAAGCACGTTTCTGAACTCTACACTTTTGAAAACATTGCTCCTGATTTGAGAGAAATGTTTCTTTTGTGTGAAATGGCAGCAGGTATATTTCATCCACAAGACAGCATACTATCTGGTTGTGATAAGTTAAGTTTGCTCTTTCTACTTCACATTGTCCAAACACAGATGATGATTAGTTAATCATCCTTGTGTTCTTTTTTCATGGTTTGGCAGAAAACATTGTGCATCCTTTAAGGAAACTGTCAGGACAGTGTACATGGAACAATGAGATTAATCTGTGAATACAGAGGGCATCTCTGAATGAAACCTTTCCACAATATGAATTATTGGAGAAGATTCAGTAGTAACCAGTCTTACTGGGAACTATGGTTTGTGGCTTCCACCAGCAACAAACCATGATTTAAAGCTGTTTTTGAAATATATATTTTGCTTGAAAATCATGAGTCATGCATTTCATTTTGCACATGAGAAATGATATTTAATAATGTCTTCCTGGTTAATTTTTCTTCTCATGCAAAAAAGGAAGTGTCAGCAGAGAGGCTGCATGTGGGTACGTGGAAATGATGCCTATCCTGGCTTACTAAGCAATTTGTTTATCCTCCCATTATAATCAAGATCGTCTCAGTCAGGGTCAAGAAAACACTACAAAACAACTAGAAAGTTTCTCTTGACAATACCTAGAACAGCTGTGGAGTTGTGTTTTTTTCCTACCAAAAATGATATAAATATATACTTTACTGCCTTCAGATGATAGTAGAAAATGATGAACTAATGGGGTTGCAGCTTGCAGATGAGGACTAAAGTTTCACAGTAGAGGGATGCATGGCTTGAGAAACCATTGTACAGGTATCACCCCAGTTACCTCGTGGATGATAAAGTTGATAAGCAACTATTGAACCTATAGCTTAAAATAGGCTGAAACCGAGGGGTTTATAAGTGCAATTGAAGACCGAATTGTATTCTCGAAGGCTTTCTCGGGCGGGATCCAATGGTTGTAGGTTTTTTGGGCTGTTTGGCCATGTTCTGGAGGTTAACCTCCAGAACACAGCCAAGCAGCCCGAAAAACCTACAACCATCAGAAGACCAAATTATTTGCCCTAGAGATTATTAGAAAATAATTATGAAGCAAGGTATATGTAGGGCCTTTCACTAATCTAAATAAACAGTTCATCATATCATAGATGGATTTCTCAGGGTAGCATCAAAATATTACATGTGCAGGTGTAAGTAAGCTGCAAATATCATTTTATAGTGGTGAGCCAAATTTTATGGATAGCTCACATCTTTCCCTCCCTATTAAAATTTTAGCCACCTCCAGTTTTATAAAATTTGCACAATACCACACATTAAGGCAAGAACTTAAAATAATAGAGAAGCAAGATCAGGTTACCTTCCTTCCCATGTTAATTTCAGCAATCAGAATTGTGCCAAAATATTTGACTATCCATTTAAAACAGTTGCCAATAGCTGCTAATTTACTTCCTGAAGTTAAAAAATCAGTAGTTCTGCAAGCATGTTCATCTCAGCCACAACGTTTTAGAACTTCACCTGTAATTCTTAGGCTTGACCCTTGGGTTCACCCATCTGAACCAGTAATGCTGAGAAACAAGAAGTATACTACTGCTACTACTACTACTATTACAGATAAAACAATTGCAGTGGTTTACTGTCAAGTCAGTTCTGACTATAGCAACTCCTTCCGGAGTTTTCTAGGTATGAGTGCTCAAAAATGGTTTCCCAGTTTCTTCTTCTGAGAGGTTATGCAGCTTGCCCAAGACCACACAAATTAGCTCTTCTTACAGAAGGCACACTGTAGAATTGAATTCCCAACTCCTATGTTCCAATTCATTGAGCTATTCAGCCTACTAAAACACAGCTACAGGGTTCAAACAAAACTAAGAACAGAGGTCAACTAGTTGTTGTTACATACTGTCCAGTTGTCTCCGATTTATTGAATGAATGAGAAATCTCAAAATGTCCTGCCCTCAACAGCCCTGCTTAGCTCTTGTAAACTCAAGCCTGTGGCTTCCTTGATAGAGTCAAGCCATATCATATTTGGTCTTTCTCTTTTCCTGCTTTCTTCAACCTGTCCCAGCATCATTGTTTTTTCCAGAGAATCTTGCCTTCTCATGGTGTACCCAAAGTAGGACAGCCTCAGTTTCAATATTTTTGCCTCAAGTTCTTTCAAAGTCAAGGCCATGGCTTCGTTTATTGAATCAATCCATCTCATGTTTGGTCTTTCTCTTTTTCTACTACCTTCAACTTTGCCAGCATTATTGTCTTTTCCTGTAAGTCTTATCATCTTGTGATATGTCCAAAGTACAATAGGCTCAATTTAGTTATTTTTGCTTCTAGAGTTAATTTAGACTATTTGATATAGCACCCACTTACTGGTCTTTCTGGTTGTCCATTGTGTTTCTTAAGCTCTTCTTTCAGCTTTGTTCACTGTTCAGGCTGCACATCTATACATAGTACCGTATTTTTCCATGTATAAGATGATACTTTTGTCTAAAATATTTAGACTAAAAATTGAGAGTTGTCTTATACATGGAAGTAAGCTGAGGTGAGAACAAAACCCATACCTTGCCTCTGCAAACAGGCTTCCTTCAGTCATGAGGCTTAGCTTCCTACAGTCAGGAGACTTAGCTTCCTCCAATCACGAGCCTTATGTAACTGATGTCAGCTGATGCTGTACAAACCAATGGGAACACACCTTGTTGGAGGTGGATCATGTAGGCAGTGCTCAGATGCAACAAGGACTCGTAATGTCCGAGCGTTCTGAGCCCAGAGACTGAATACTCAAAGCTAAGTTAAGATTTCTTAATTTTGGGTTAGAAAAGGGGGGGGGGGGTCTTATACATGGGGTGTCTTATACATGGAAAATCTTGGCCAGTTTCCAGTGACACATCTTGCTCTTGAGAATATTTTCTAAATTCTTTCATTGCTGCTCTTCTGAATTTCACTCTCCTAAGTGAACTGAGGTATACAAAATCCTTAACATTTTCAATTTTTTCATTGCTACAATTAAAATTATTTTTCTTATTATTGTTCATCTGCAGTACTTTTATTTTCATCAAGGTTTGTTTCACACCATTATTGCTTTCTGTTAGTAAAATGATAGCATCTGCATACCTCAAATTATTGATGTTTCTTCTGCTAATTTTCACTCCTACATCTGAATCTAATCCAGCTTTCTGTTTGATGTAGTCTTCATTTAGTTTTAATGGATAGTGAGGAGAAATACACCCTTGTCTGGCATCTCTGCTTATTAAAAAGCATTTTGTTCCTTCATATTATGCCCTAATGGTAGTTTCTTGTCCAGAGTACAAGTTATACATCAAGATAATGAAATGTTGAGGCACACTCGTTTCTTTTAGAACAATCCATAACTTTTCATGATCTATGCAATCATGGGGTGTGCAGTAATATATATAGCATATATTGTTCTTCCTCTGCAACTTGTTATTATGCTCCAGTAGCTAGTCTATGAAAGCCTGTGTGGTATAGCGGGCAACAAGTGTTGGATTGGGACTCAGAATTCTTGGCCACGGAAACTCACATGGTGGAGTGTGGCACTGGTAAAACTATTCCTTAAAATAGCTCACATATCTTGACAATCCTGTCTGGGTTGCCATAAGCTGGATGTGACTTAATGACACACAACAGCAGTGGGTGTTCTTGTCTAATGCAGAAATAAGGAGACAGCAAAAATGGTGCAGGAGCAGGAGCAACTGTGCTATGATGCAGATTGCAGTTTGAGTGGAGGGGTTAGAAGGGTGAGTAAAGAGAATAAAACAGGTTTTAAAAAAAGGTATGATTTGGAGAAAGGCAACAGGGAGATATGTGTTTCCTTTGGTCAGGATACCAGAACCTAGGCTCATCCAGTAGAGCTTTTGAGAGGTTCCGGAGAGGAAGAAAGGAAGTGCTTCTTCACACAGAACATATTAAAACAATCAGATTAGCTACTTTGAGAGATGGTGTAGCCATGAACTTGGAAGAGTTTAAAAGTGGATTAGACACATGGAGGCCATATCTACTAGGCATCATCAGTTTCTGAAGCCCTTCAAAGCAGTGTACAAAAAGCTGTAATATAAAATAGTCACAGTTTATTATCATCTAATAAAAATGAAAACTGCCTTAAAATTATTTTTAAAATAATTATACAAGATATATGTTGACACCTTATCTTGAATGCAGCTTCAGGGGGGTGTACAATAGCTTGGGAATAGCACAAAAGAAAGTTGTTTCCCATGTGCAAGGCAACTCTTTCTCTGCAAGCAGGTGTATTTTCCAAAGGACCTGTCCTGCTGATCTTAATAACTGAGCAAGGTATTAGCAAGATGTTCCTTCAAATAGCCACACACCCTGCTATTTACAGCTTTAAAAATTAAAAATTATCATCTTGAATTGACCACAGATTGTGTCACAATATAAGGATAAAAACAATTAAAATGCGTAGCAGCCAGTCAGTATTAAAAATTCGATGTACACTAGCTGCCAGTTGTGTCATTCTAATACATAGTCCCAACTGTGTACTTATATGCCTGTTGAAAAAGAATTGTTTTAACCTGGTACTTAATGTTGAGTAGGCTCTATGTTACCTCTAGTATCAGAGGCAGTATATCTCTTAACACCACTTACTGAGAAAAGTAATCAAGTGCTATTTCATTCATGTCCTGCTTGCAGGCTTTTCATTAACATCTAATTGGCCACTGTGGGGAAAAGGATACTCAATGGAGATAGCCCTTTGGTCTGATCCAGCATGATTTTTTGTATCTAGTTACAAGGCTCCTGTGAGGTGTGTGTGCTCCATCTCATACTTCTGAACTGAACTGTTTGGGGAATTCATTATTAAGTCCTGAAGTTAGGAAGATTCAGACTTAATGAGTATGAAACATAACAGTTAATTTCATAAATGGATATGAACTGCACAGCGGAGGGATGAAAGCTTTATTACAAAGAACCTGGAGGCTATCTTTGAGATCTAACTTATAATACAGTGGCTGTAATCCTGTTATGTAAATGTATGCCCGCACAAGGTGGACGTCATCCGCTACGAGCTTTATTTACTCATTAGAAGTTTCTTATTCCTATCTTGATTCCAAGACTCCCTCAGGATCCCTTTTGACCAGTGGAAGCCTTTGGGAGCCTCAAGATGGATGGGGGGTGGGGGTGGGGGAAGTATTTAACGCCCAAAAGGATTGGGACTGTTCACATTAAAGTGCCTATCCTCCCAGAGGTTTCTGCAGGTCAAAAGGGATCCCAATAGAGCCTTGGAACCTGGATGAGTAGGCAGTAGAACAGGAAGTGTTTAATAAGTGATAAAAGCCAGATAATGATTAGGCATAAATTTCTGCAATAGGATTTTGGTCAGTGGCTGAAATCCTGCAGTGCAATTAGGCAAAAGGTTTAACTTTTAGAGACAAATTGCCTCAGGTTAAGAAATATCTGGAAACATTATCCGTTTGTTGCATGCTAAATCGCATGCACAACAGGATTTCGGCCAGTGCTTTCAAAATACATGAGCAACATCAGTAATCAAGGCAACCAATTTAAGGACAAGATATGTGGAAAGCATGTAAATCATGACATACATTAGTATACCATACAGGCACTATAACTTTGTTTAATACTCAAATATTTTAATTTAACTTTGCAGTTTCTTTAATTATACCTAAGAGGAACCACAGCTGCTAGTTGAAAAAGAAATGCTGGCAAAATTGCCAAGATACATTCCTTCAGACTAGAATGGAACCAAAGCTGCTGCTTTTCTAGAAATGTCATGCCAGAGGTTCAGATTTCATTCAGCTACCTCAGCCCCTTAATGAAACAGAGGTCTGTGTTCTGTTAATCCTACCTATATTCTTGTGCATTTTAGCAAATATGTTCCCCACATTTCCATCTTTTGCTATATTGATATCTTGCCTATCTGACATTGATAGGCCTTGCTGTAAGATTTATGAAAACCATAAGCAGAATTCTGTAGTATTTCCTTGAACTCCAGTAGTTAAGGGACTGCCCATCATGGGAAGTCTTGCATTTGCCAGGAGAAAACCTGTAGAAAGTTCTTTTGATAGCAATTGCGTCATGATAATATTTGATGATAGTAGAATTTTTCACTGTACGACACATCATTGATAAAATCTGAGATGTATACCTTGATCATAAATTAAGCTTCCATAGAACTCCATCTCTGTTTGTCCTTAAGAATAAAGAACAATAAAAATACTGAAGATCATAAACATGTGTTTTTATCTTCCTGTAGAACAACTGACTGCAAAGTTTTAATTCCTTTAATTTTTTAAATAGGAGTTTATATATTTGTAGTTCAGTCTTTGTGGCGAGTAAACGGGAGTTAATATACTGAAATTAAAACTAAACAGCTTGGGTCCAAGCAATCACAAGGACTATGTCTCCCTTCCTAAGCTTGCCCCGGTGTTAAGATAATCAAGAGAGTCCTTTCTTTCGGTCCCACCACCTTCACAGGTGCGCTTGGTGGAAATACAGGAGATGCCTTCTCCTCTGTTGCTGCTCTGGAACTCCCTCCCACAGGAGGCCACGCCGGTGTCTGACGTGGCCAAAAATCATCCCCCTTCGCCGTCTGAGGTTTATTCTTCCTGTTCGCAATTAATCCTTCGTATTGCGAAGGTGCTGGAGCTCGACGTCGAGCAGCCTCCTGTGAAAAAAGTGGATAAGGAGTATGAGGACATTACCCATGACCCGTCTCCACCTCTCAGGCTTGACTTTATACCATCATTGTCGGAGCTCATGAGGGAGTCCTGAGTGAAGCCATCCTCCTCCTACCAGATCCCCAGGAGGGTGGAGAATCTATAAAACCTACAGAGAGAACACCGAGTTCCTCCTGAAACATCCTTTACCTAACTCCTTTGTGGTAGATACCACCCAAAATAGAGCAAGGAACCAATTGGCGTCTTCACTTCACAATAAAGAGGGCCGTAAGTTAGATATTATTGGCTTCTTTTGTTTTGAGAGTTGCCAACTATTCTGCCACCTTGGGGGCCTACCATCGCCATCTATGGAATTTGGAGCTACCTATTCTTGAGGTGGCACCCGAGGATGTCCAGGCCCAGGGCCTATCTTTTCACCAGGAGGCCATGTCGTTAGCTCGTCAAGAGCGTATTGCGGCTCGGCATACTCTGGACGCGGCATCAAAGCAACTGGCCACGGCTGTCTCCCTGCACCGCCATGCCTGGCTGCGCTCAGCAGGTATTTCTGAGGACGCAAGGGCAAGGATTGAGGACATGCCATTTGATGGCATCGGTCTTTTTGATGAAAAGACCGATGAGATTCTTGACAACCTACTGAAGCTCAGGAAGACGGCCAGGTCCTGCTCCAATCAACAGTCCCGTCCCAGGGGCTCCTGGCGCCGCCCATATCAGGCCAGAAATTTTCAAGATCGGCAGAGGCCTCAGGCCTTTGGGTTTCAGTCCTCCTCTTCTAGGCAAGTCGGCAGACAGCGTCCACACCAGCAGGTGTGCCGCTCGGACCAGAAGGCCAGGCAACCTCTTTGACACTTTCACCTTGTCTACGGTTGACCCTTCGGTCCACCTTGCCCCCTTCTTTCACTCCTGGTGTTCTATCACATCGGACTCCTGGGTTCTTTCCATCGTAGCCAGGGGCTACGCCATTGAGTTTGATAGTTCCCCTGTCACGGGCCACTTCTTGTCCACCACCCCCTCTCCTCCTTTGGAAGACGAAATTCGGGCCCTGCTCCAGAAGGATGCTATTGTCCATTTACATCACCCCGATGTGTCAGTGGGCTTTTACGCTGGATATTTCACCATCCCAAAGATTCACACTGTTGGAATGTCTATGTCATTAAACAACATTGTTTCTACTGCGTCTCCCTTCTCCTGCTACTTTTTTCTTACTCTCTTTTGGTAACTAACAATTGATTTTTGAGGTGAACTGTTACTGTATAACTTAAAAAAAATCACAAAACTGAATTTGTAGAGAAATTTTACTTGTTCAACTTTGACAGGATAATAGTGGCTTTTGGCAAGGAAATTTGACTAGATTTAGTAAAGTTTCCGCCACTGCCCTTTAGCTGTCATCTTTAGACTGTTGAGTAATTCACTTCAAAAATGTTTTATTTAAAGTAAAACTTTGTTTTTCTTCTGTTATGTTTCTTCTCCACTGGTATTCTCTTGTATTAGCATTAATTATTCTTTCAATTCTGGGCCTTTAAAAAGTTGGATCCTGAAATTCCATGACTACAGTTCTGTTAGTAGTACCTCCTGCCTAATGAATGAAGGCGTACATGGTATTTTTCAATTCTTCCTTCCAGCTTCAACCCCTGAAAATCTACATGATAGGGCTGGCCCTCCTGAACACTGTGGGAGGTGGCCTCAAAGGTTGTGGGGAAAGGGAATTTGTGGAAATTACAAACACCAACCCTAGCACAGTGGTAGCCTTTGCTGGATCCCCAGCTCTTCCACTATATCCAGCCTATGGTATTGATGTCTATTTGACATAACAGTGACATAATTAAACCTCAGTAAAATGGAGAAAATACTTCCCTTCCGCTGGTTTTTGCAAGTGGTATTTGCAAGTGGAGTTGTACTTTGTGACATCAACAGCTATTTATTCAGTAGGATATTGCTGTTCACTTAGATTTTCACATGCTTAAAAGATTTATATTTGCATTTGTAATATTGCTATGCACAAGAATGTTCTTAGTTTAATGACAAGTTCTCAATTCCCTCTGTTTGGTTTAGTTTCATTTTAAAAAAAATTAAGTTGAAAGTTCCGTATAAATGAAAGCTCCACATTTATTTTTCACTTCCCTTTTTAGGACCTTTACTACTATTTGCAACCAGATGTTGTTTTATATTTTTTTTTTTACTGAAATTGTATATATAATGGTACATTTACTTCATAAAATCCATAAATTTGGATTTGCAATTTGGAATTGAAGATAAGAAAGTGAAGGTCTTTCTTTTTATTTTAATCATAATTAGCAGACACTTCATTGAACCCTGTAATAAATAATTTATGCTATTAAAGTATAATGTTTTACTTGAACTATTCTCAGTTTAATATTACATATGTAGTTCTTAAATAAATCTTTGGTTTTTAAGACCAGGCAATTTCTCTGGATCCTAGAACTATAAGAATTGCTGCCACCTGTATACTCTGTTTTGACTGTTTTCTCTGTGAGCATACTGGGAAGAATGCTTATTTGAAGTTGTTGTGCAAAACATTTCCAAAGTTTACTCGAGATTAGCAGTTGTGAACCTTTAGCCCTTTGGACTAGAACTCACAGAATGTCTTAATGCAGAAGATGGACAAAGTTGCTCCTAGGCATTTTCTACCCTAGCAGTGTAGCCTCATTTCCCACTTTGTTTCCAGGTGAGCTGCTGGAGGAATGTAGAAGCTGTTTGAAAGCATGGTGGTAAAGATGTGATAAACAGAGATTATGTACGTGCTTCACAGCTGAATTAATATAGCAAGACTATTTAAGAAATCAAGTTCAAATTTAAAATAGCCTTAATGCACTATATATATCCTTTTCACTCTGTTTCTTTTCTCCAGGCCAAACTGTGAGGTGATTTTTAAAGGCTCCTGAGATTTGAAAAAAGAAAATACAGTAAATCAAGGAAAGGAATGGCATATTGCACTCAGTTTTTCAGGATGTGCACGACCCAGATTTTCTTCCTCCACTGCCAGAAAAGATACTGTGATCGCAGAAAAGATATCTTAATTTGCTAATTGGTCTTTAGTAGTCTATCTTATTGTCTGCAGGCATCAACTTGTTAGAGTGGTTTTATCAGACATAGTTTTTGACTGGTCTTTATGATTCAAGATTAAGACATTTTAATCACTAATGATGTATGTTAAAAACCAGTTCTTCATTACTAGAGTTGCTCTACCACCACTGAACTTTAGTGCACTCTGGTAATTGCTGAAACTAGATGTCTACATTTGGTCTTACTTTTTGGAATCATATGGATTCTCCAGTGCAAGCCTAAAGACACTGCCAAATAGTTCTAGGTGGAGGTCCGTTGTATACTTTGCAGTTTTAAGTACACTGTGCTCCTTCTCTGTTGTATATAGAACATGTGAGTGGACCCCATGTGGATAGTACATTTATTTTTCTCACAGCACGTCAGACGAGTGAGTCCTGCTTGTTTAGGAGTCTCACATTTGTAAGATTCAATTCACAATGAACATACTATATGCAGAGGAGCAAGGGCATGAGTTTGGAAAACCTCTGCATGAGTTAAATGAGTGAATGTGTCTCAGACAGCCTTAGGATGTTTGCTTGATGATTTTTATCATTGTGGATAATTCTTGACTTTTGATGGCTCTGTCAGGAAAGCTGCTACTCTCAGAGTTAAGTACCACTTCTGATAAGTGATGCCATACAGAATCTGTTGTCATGGAAGGAGAGCAAAGAGAATTTTAAATGCCTTGTCTAGGGCTTATCGGTCTTGTAACAAGTATATGCAAAGTCTCCTTTGTACTATCTCTCTACACTCAGCTTATCCAGAGAACAAGCATTTATTTTAAGTGCTTACAGACACTTTTATAGCTGGGTTAAAATCTGTGTTGGACACTTAAAACTGGCAGGTAGTTGTGTATAAGAACAGTTTCCTTCCACTTAGTGACATAACTTTTTTTTATATCCCTTGGCATCAAAATTTTGAAATTTTTTAGATTTGACGCCATGTGATTCTAGATCAGTATTCCTGGCAAGAAAGCCTCATTTGTGAGTTCCATATCCTCTAAAACACATGAAAATAGCAGTTTTGTGGTATCTGAAAGTTAACAGATATATTCTGGTGACATTTTCATGGACTGTAACCCACTTCATCTGATAGATTAGAATGTGTTGTAGTCCACAGAACATTAAGCCATAATAATTTTGTTAGCCTTCAAAGTGCCCCAAGACTATTCATTGTTTCTGCTGCCACAAACTAAAGTGATTGTCCTACAGAAATAAAAGAAAAAGTGCTTCTAAGTTCAGGGAAACTAACTAGATCATCCAGCAAAGGTCTGTTGAATTGTTAGCCGGTGCAAACAGAAACAGATACTTAAACCTTTGATGGTTGTTGCTTTGCATGGATGATAGTAGGAATAAACACTGAAAATAATGCAGCACATGTAGTAGAATCAGACTTCTGAAACCAGACGTGTCCCATCGTTGTAAAACAGATGTTTGGTTTAGAAACCCTGCTGTAAAAAGAAAGGAAAGGTTGGGACTATTATCCTCTACAGGTGGTTACTTTGATTTTAAACTCTAATAGCCTCCAGTGAAATTAGTTTGCTATCAAAGGACTAGCAGAGATGTAAAGCAAACACTGATACTGCAGGCTTCCACCTTTGCTTGTTTGTAGGATAGAATTTGACATATATTTGGCTTTGATGTATATTGTACCTTATATCTCACAGCGCTTTTGTTCAGAGCAAATATATTTGTTTTTCTTGGGTCCCGGGGCTCTCTATGAGTTGTTTTTGTTGCCATTAGAGCAGAGTGCTGCTTAAAAGAATGGCAGTTGTACTAGTTTCTGTGTCATAGTGGGTGGCCAGTGGCAGTTTGTGTATCTCTTCCACCAGTGAAATGCTTATTCAGTTGACTTCTTGCTTTTTGTTTTATGATGTTCAGTTTCTGCAAGAAATCTGTCCACATAGCTAGAATCTGCAGATTTTATGTCTCAAGGTGCACTCAGGAAAAACAGCCTCACCCAGACATGGTCATCAATTATTTTTTGGCTTATTCCATGAGCATGAATGAACTTTTCTTTAGGCCACTTGAACCCCTTTTATTAATAAAGAAGCCTATCAGGGGCTGTTGATTTTGGCTTGTATAAATAAGGTAAAGAAGAATCTGAACAATGGAGAAGCTGAAGGTTTTTCAGATTAAACTTAATTTAGATAACATAATGAAGGAAACTGCAAAATTGTTTGCAATCAGAGTTTCATAGGCACTGATGTTTTTGTATTTTTCGTTATAATCTAAAACTTCTCATGAAAATGGGAAATACATTTAGCATAGGCTTAAAATACTCATCTGCACTCTTCTTTAGTGGAAACTGAAACCTCAAATGTCCTCATCCATCTCAGCCTACACATGTAATTTCTGTCTTGCTGTGTGGAACCTTAAGCATTCCGTATCACCTGGCCATTGCTTTAATCTTCCATTGCTCAATTTGTGTGTATCTAAATTGATATGCTCTCAGCAATAATCTTCTTTTGACAGATTTTCCTCCTTTCATGTATATTTGATTCCTAAAATAAATAGTTGATAGCATATGTATTTTCAGTATTCTAATGATTTACAGGCTTGGAATTAATAAAAAAAAACCTCTATAATGCAAGACTAATTGTTGGGGGAAAGAAGCAAGCAATTTGAAAATGCATAATGGTCTTCATTGTTCCGTAAAAACATGGTTGTACTGAAGATGATACTGAGGCAGGAAGTAGTAACATATTATAATTTGCATTTTTATAGTGAGCTTCCACTTTCCTCAAGTTACTAGCATCTGCATTTGTTTCAAAACATGATTCTAAAATACTGTAACGAAAATGACACTTTGTTCAATTTTTCCTGTCAGGTAAGGTGCGCATACAGCAGTTGGCTGAAAACACAAGGTATTTCCGAAGGCGGCTTAAGGAAATGGGCTTTATAATCTATGGAAATGAAGACTCCCCTGTTGTACCTTTGATGCTATATATGCCAGCAAAAATCGGGTAAGTTACATGGGGGATAGTCACCATTGAGCACTGTCAAATGTAGTAGCAATTGGAAACCATTCTCATGCTAGCTTAGAGTCAGAAAATCATAGATGTAGAACAGAGAGAGGGGGAGGTTTTTTGCATGTTGGAAGGCAGTCCTTGTGGAGTGTAAGAGAAAGTCAAGGAGGTATGAAGAGCCTTTAGTTGGAGGCTAGAGATGAGATTGAAGAAATACATTATGCTCGGAATGGTCAGTGGTAAAAGACAACAAAGATGCTAAAGAATGCATTGGTTGGATGTAATGAAATCTAACACTGGGCAAAATAAAAAGCAGCTGAAAAAAGCTGTACAAGATTGGAAATCATGGAGAGAGCTGGCTCATGAAATCACCAAGAGTCAGATATGACTGAATGGATAATTCGATTCAAAAAATGAGTTCTCAGGAAGTTCAGTTATTTGTTGGATGTTGCATTATCTTTGTTTTTTGCCTCTACATGAAACTGCAGAACATGCACACACCCCTACAACTGTACAGCATAGACCTTCCACTCACTCAGGAAGGCAGATAGCAGTCAGGGAGGGAGGGGGGTGGAATTCTTGATTGGTGAGCTCTCAAGCTGAAGTTGCTGTGTTCTATCAAAGAAACTTCCAAGTTTAAGTTACTAATCCATTTAGAAACAGCCTGCTAAAACACCAGCCTCTCCCAAATATAATCTTTCAGCTTTGTGAGAACTTAATACAGTGCAACCTTTCTAGGAAGACCACCTCAGGACTGAACAAAAGAGGTCTTTGTGTGCAGGCGTTCTCTTTGTAAGCCAAGGCAGTCAAAAGAGTGGCTTCCTAGGCATTCTTTATCAAAGACCCCATTGCACCCGGGCAGTATAGGCCTTCAGATGCCACTGCTTCTTAGTTAATCTTGTCTTGCTTCCTTTGTAGTGCATTTGGACGAGAGATGTTGAAACGGCACATAGGTGTTGTGGTTGTGGGGTTTCCTGCCACACCAATTATTGAATCCAGAGCTCGAATTTGTTTGTCTGCATCTCATACCAAAGAGATACTAGATATTGTAAGTATATAAGCTTGTCTCTCCTCTGACACCTCTAAAAACAGAACAAAGTCAATTTCTAGCTAAGATAAGTAATCATAGCAGTCAAACATGAAAGAAAGAAGAATAGTTTTGTTCAGTTCACATGTGTCCTCTTAATTCTGCTATCTTCAACTTCACTGTGTTTCCTTGCAGTTGGAAAAGAGCCTTGTATAATCTGAGATGGGCTGCTTTGCTTTGTAAATCTTGAGTGTTCCAAGAGAAACTGCTCTTAGCTCTGAGTCAGTTCTTTGGTGTGGTGTTAGGGAGCCTATATGGAATTGCCACATCAGTGTTACTAGCATTCTTCAAAGAAGTTGTGAACCTCTTCAAAGTGTTGGCTAAGAGAAAGGAAGCTGTATGAAGACATTTAAGACATTTGTGACTTTGTCCTAATGAAAATCAACAGCAGTTGTGAATAACTGCATTTGGAAAGAGCTGAGGTGACGTACTCATAAACATGTCAGTCAGAACACAATTAATGGGGTGTTTTCGATTGCAGGTGGGAGCACTTTGTTTTTACACACCAAAGTATTATTTGAACAATATCAGACTTTGCTAGCATAGAAAAAGCCTGCTGGTCTTCAAAAACTTGCTGAGAATTTATACCATTGAATTTTGGCTTCACTGAAAACTATATTTTTTCAAAAAATTCTACTTTCTGTTAATTTAAATTCAAATTATTTAAAACTTCTTTAATTGAATGCATACTGTTTTATATAACATTTCCAGAAATGTACAGAGTGTTATCACTGTTCAGGGGTAAAGATATTGCTAGATAATTAAGGTTTAGAAGAATTACCAAGGATAAAAAAAAGGAAGTATGTACAGCTAAAAGAACACTTAATTAATCGTTAAGAGAGTTGGTTTTAAAGATAACCTTAATGGAAAAAGTGGATATTGTACATTTGTATTTATTAAGATGCTCAAGAATCTGAAAACCTTGGGTGCTACCCAAACAAGCTAAGTAATAGCCAATCCAGTTAAGTTAACCCATAGTTTTTCTCATTTTTCCACGTCACATATGGGAACAATTAATAGCTATATCTCTATAGCACAATTGTACAGTAGTTTTTCCCTGCTGCTAGTCTGCAAGCTAGTACTAAACCAAAGTATGGGAGTGGGATGCAACAGTATGAAATACAGTGGTGCCTCGCAAGACGAATGCCTCGCAAGACAAAAAACTCACAAGACGAAAGGGTCTTGCGATATTTTTCGTCTTGCGAGGCGCGTTTCCCATAGGAATGCATTGAAATTTAATTAATGCGTTCCTATGGGGAAAAAAAGTCAGAACCCCCCAAAAAAGTCAGCAAAAAGTCACTTACCAGGTAGAGTAGACTGAGTCCAGCTCCTCACAGTGCGTTTGTAGCCCCAGAACAGCCGGAAAAAGAGTGCCAAACAGCGAGCAACCAGCAGGGAGCCGGCAGCCATTTTGTGTTAGTCTCCCTCCTGGCCCCCCTCTCCTCGCCTCTCAGCTGATCGGCGCTGGGTCTGAGAGGCTTTTTCCCTGCTAGGCAAGCCTCAGGAAGCCTGTTAGACCCAGCGCCGATCAGCTGAGAGGCGGGGAGAGGGGGGGGTAGCTGATCGGCGCTGGGTCTAACAGGCTTCCTGAGGCTTGCCTAGCAGCGAAAAAGCCTCTCAGACCCAGCGCCGATCAGCTGAGAGGCGGGGAGAGGGAGGGGCAGGAGCAGAGACGACCACAAAATGGCTGCCGGCTCCCTGCTGGTTGCTGAATCTCCGCTGTTTGGCACTCTTTTTCCGGCTGTTCTGGGGCTACAAACGCACTGTGAGGAGCTGGACTCAGTCTACTCTACCTGGTAAGTGACTTTTTGCTGACTTTTTTTTGGTTTCTGACTTTTTTTTTCCCCATAGGAACGCATTAATTAAATTTCAATGCATTCCTATGGGAAAACGCGCTTCGCAAGACGAAATTTTCGCTAGACGGCATTAACCGTGGAACGGATTAATTTCGTCTTGCGAGGCACCACTGTAATCTCACATCAGCATTTCACCTGAGGTCGCTGTAAAACTCAGCCTGCATTTCTATCCATGTCTGCCATCAGATGAGCAGTAGAGTGGAACAGCTTAGGGTGGGGCTTGCAGGACTTTTGTGCTAAATTGGTGTAACCAAGAAGCTCTTTGTAGATATACCATGACAACATAGTTTGGCAGAACTGTATCTTTCTTGAAAAATAATAACATTGTGTAGGCTTTCCATGTGATGGCTTTACATATGTGAGTGATCGGTAGAAGTATCCCTGTGATCTAAACAGACTTGGAACCTACTCCTATCTGTCTCTTTTACTGCTTGATTTAATGAAGCTTTTTAAGAATAATTTCTAAAATTAGGGTTCTCGTTGAGCAACTGGTGGTGCTAACCAGAAAATATGAGAGTTAAAGGGGATGACAACACATTTACTCAGCAGTGAGATGTGAGAGAATGGGAGAAAGTCAGAATGGGAGAAAGTCAGAAATGGAAATACAAGAGTAGCAGAAAATTAAGCTGTAGGACAAGATAGTATAATAGAGATATAAAGATGGCAGAAATTTACCCAACATGAAGCAAATGTATTCCTTCTAAAACTTCCATCAATCCAGACTAGTCAAAGACCACTAAATTCCCAGCTATGTAGGAGTGTAATTTAAAGATTAAGGAAAGTTTCATGAGGGATGTGGTATAGATAGGAAAATGGTAGCTACTCTATCCCAAGTAGAAGAGATAAGTTCATGGGAACTCAAAATAAATGCTAAGAAAGATTCATCTACATGGGGACCATTCTAAAAATGTAATTGTGATGTTTGTATTTTTGGAACTTAAGACAAATTAAAAAATTATAAAAGGAATTATATGTTTAAAATTTTTTTAAAGACAATTTAAATTTACTGTTGTTGAATTAGATACCTAGCCAAGGAATCTGTTCAAGTAATAACAGAAAAAGAATAAGCTTGTTTATTGGGATGCAGCTGCTTTTTGTTCCACTGACATCCATAATTTTTCCTGCTTTCCAAGATGTCCTCCTCCCCAATTTTCCTGAGCAGGAAAGTTAAGCTGAATTGATGAAGACTGGGAAGGGGAGGATAAACCTACAAAGACACTTACTGTTTTTAGAGGCTGATTTTAACCCTGGGCCAGTGATGGTGAACCTTTTTGACCCTGAGTGCCCAAACTGCAAAAAACAACAACAAACAAACAAACAAACAAAACAACAGTGGGTGGTGGCGGCAGCAGGAATCCCAGGCATGGAGGTGCCTCCAGACCCCACTCTGGATCCGCCTCCAGTCGTGCCCAACCCCACCACTACCTATAGCTCGGCCGGCCCGCTGCCACCAGCACCAGCTGCTCCAGATCCTGGCCCGCCGCCTGTCGGGGCGCTAGCACTGCGGCTGCAGCCACCTCCTCAGGTTTGGCTGCTGGGGATAGCGATCCAGAGACTTATGGCTCGCGTGCCCACAGAGAGGGCTCTGTGTTCCAGCTGTGGCACGCGCGCCATAGGTTTGCCATCGCTGCCCTAGGTCAACCTTTCTTAGAATAAAATCCAAATGCAAAAATCTTATCAGAGGATAGGAGAACATTCCAAGCTCACAGAGCTGCTAGTTGCAGGAAGTGATAAACAGTGTATCTTCTTCTCGTACTAGCCTGTTGTTCTGTAGCTTTGCCATCGCTTTGTCAGCATAACCGTGTTTCATGTTTCTTGGGCTCAAAGTAGCCAAAACATTTAGCCCCACAGGAAGTGTTGTTTCCATTCCATTCCTCTTTTATACTGTGACCAAATGAGACCTTTTTAATCATTCCTGAAGTTTCCCTCTGCACCTGACAACATTCTTCCCTGCCATATTTACCTAGAAGATTCAAAACACCTAGCATGCAAATAATTTATCTGCATTTTCATAAATATAATTAGTCTTAGGAAGTTGCTATCTTAAAAAATGACCCATTTGAAAAAAAAAACCAAAAACCAAATATTTACTTCTCTTGTGGCATCTTGCAAGCTTTTTTCAACTACAAGACCATGTGGTACAAACTTTCTTCCACTTGGTTGTTCCATCCAACCAAGTGATTGTCAGTCCATAGAACTGACAATAAGTAGTTGCACCACAGTAAGTTCCTTGGCATTTTAGATGCCACAGGACTCCTTGTTTGTCAGAGGAGAAATGTCATACATGTATATTTTCTGAACTTAAAGTACAAATATCAAACCAGTTTGAGCAAATGGTAAAAGTTACTGAAAGCTCCTCTGTGAATACCACTATGGGAAGGTGAAATATTGGGGCACTACTGATATCCGCAGTACTAGTATCAAATTACAGTAGTTTCATTTGAGGAAAATCTTCTGTGTCTTGGTCTTTTATCTCATTCAGAATAAGTAAAGTTACATTTTAGCTTGGTTGGAATATTTGTTATTAGACTGAAATTGCCTTTGTTAAATCATCACAAACCTTAACATGCAGAATGTAGGAGTAGTTTTTGAGAACCTAAGTTGTGTGGAGAAAAGAGACCATGTGGAGCTTGTTCACACATGCCTGCATCTTGTTCATGCTTGCTAAAGAGAACATCTTTTCTCTTGTGCCTCCCTGTAATAACTTCCCCATGCTCAGAGTGTGGAGGTCTCTTTAAGAAAACACTAAGATTTGTAATGCTTCCTTATTAAATCAAGCCACATGATGGGCAGCAGTTCTCTATTACAATGTATAACAGTTTTATGTAAATAAAACTTCCTTGCCTGAAAATACTTTGGCTGTGGATCAGAGCAAAGGCTCCCATAACCTGCATCCCTGTGGGCTGATGCTTTCTTTTCAGTGATGAAAACTATATTACACTTTCCTGAAGTCAGAGTTCATCTATGCCATTTCTTTTGTAGTCTTTGCAAGTCACGTGCTTTTCTTTGTTTTAAATTAATAAAATCCTAAATCTGAGTTCAAGAATAACAGTTAACGGACTCTTTCAACAAAAAATCAACCTCAAATTATTGCCATATGTTGCTTTTTTTCTAAATCTTTTCTTAAAATGTGCTCACTGTTAGACCATGTTTGGCGATTTCTGCCCTTGTTACTGTGTTTCCCTGTTTCCCCCAATTCAGTGGATATGGGGCCTCTGTTTAAGGGGGAGCTCTCCCAAACTATGTCACCACCTTGAGGTTTCATGGCATATGGCACTCATTTGTTCAATTTATGTTCTTGGGGCCACATAGGTTGTGAGGGGATAAGAGCTACTGAAATGTGTGGGTTAGAGGGCTCGGTATTTCCTCACACTTGTCACAGCACTTGCCACATATGGTTCTTGTGAAGACAAGGCAAGAATGAAAAGAAGCTGAGGTGCATTGATTAAAAAGTTTGAAAGAAGAAATGCAAGAACATATAGCATGAAAAAAAAAGTTCAGCCATATATTTAGGAAGAAAATGTGATTGTCGTTATTTTTGGTACACCAAGGTATTTGGAGATTGTCAAAATTTAGTAAATTTACATTGTGACCACTGAGCTAGTGGAAGATACGAAGAGTGGGTAGGGACTCTTTCTCTTCTCTTCTTAAAAAATGAAATAAAATCTGACCTAAGTAGTTCATTCTACACCAAAATATTCTTTTAAAAAAATTAACTGCCTTTGCTTGTTCTGTTAGTCCTAGGAAATACATGGACTATGCAAGGTAGGCAAGTTACACACATAGATAGGCTAAAGATGAGAGCAGGCAACAAAACGCTAGACACTGATATCCAGGATCTTTTATATGTTTCTGTATTGGGAAAGCTTTCCATATTGTGCCTGGAACCAGACGCGGTAAAAATGTTAGACAAAGTCCTCTTTCTTTATTGAACATGACTGATCTCATCATACAAACAAAAAAGAACTAATGCCTGGGATCGAATGCTAATTAATCTGCCTTAAGTGATTTTCTTTTCATTACATGTATCCTTGTTAAATGTCCTAGAACTGAACGGATCTCTCCCTTAATGTACTCAAATATCCCTCAGAGTCTAATTAGAACTCCCCCTGTCTTTGAGAGGGGCCTTATCAGTGCTAGTGGCTAATTGGAGTTGTATACTCGCATCTTCCAAATACATGCTCTTTTAGTTACTTCACTGAAGAAGCTTGTTGCAAGACCAACTGAAGTGTGGTTATTGTATTCTGTGTGCCCTGAAAGACTACAGCCATTATAATCAGGCTTCCAAGTCTAATCAGCAATTTACATACACAGATTTTGGCATTTATGTTATACAGACCCATGTGGGCTTGAGTGTACAAATGATCTGCTTTTGAAACTAGGTAGCAATTTATGGTATGAAGTTAACTGTTCTTGTTTTACAGTAAGTAGTCATATTGTAAAAGTATAAGCCGCTAGCATGAGCCCAAGCTGTTCTTTAGATCTCAACCATTGTGTTTCCTGTCCTGTCCCTTTTTTAATTGTTTTTTGACAGTGATCTCTTTCTTACACTTGGTGTTCCTTCTTTTTCAGGCTTTAAAGGAAATAGATGATGTTGGAGACCTTTTGCTGTTGAAGTATTCCCGCCATAGATTGGTACCTCTCCTGGATCGGCCTTTTGATGAGACTACATACGAAGAGACTGAAGACTGAATTCTTTCCATGCCTTTTTGCAGGGAGGGCATACTCCCCAAGAACTCTGTGTGTTTCAGAGGCCAAGGATCTTGAACCAGACACTTAACTGCTTAGCATAAAGAGAATGACTTTCTACTCACAAGACTGAAGTGGCCACAGCAGCTCTAAATGGTGTGTTATAAATGGCAAACCAAAAACTGGCTTCTATTCCTGTTGTTTCAAGGTCTTGCCTTAGGGAGGAGCTTGGCTTACATTTTTAAAATGCTGCTTCCTTATTTATTTTGTTACAGGGACATCACAATGACCATTACAGCCAGTGGGCATATTACCCATCACATTGCCAATCGGGCATTGCTGAAGTGTCTTGCTGCAATGCTTCTGTCGTAGCATTTCCTTTTTAGTTATCAGAATCTGACCTTGAAAGTGCAAGACAAGCCAGTTTGTTCAGTCAAGGCTTCTGAGGAATTGTTGACAGCTAGCTTAAATATATTTAACAAGAAATAATCGACCAAAGTATTTTCTCCCTTTTACTTTATGCATCTTTAATCTTTTTTATTATTAAAATAGTGGCTTACTTGCCACTTAAGGAGCATTCAGTTCATAAAGGCACAAGACAGGAAATCCTTAGCCATCTTGTTTTTTTCAGTCTGGGTATCAAGAGTTGTTTTATTAGGATAAGTGGCAAAGGACATTTCAGTGCAGGATAGATCATTGTTTCTTTCTATTTATGTAGAATTACTGCAGTTCTAAGATGTAGCCACACTTCCATTTTTCAGATTGAGTTTTGTTGTATCATGAGTGTCTTGTCTCCTGTGGCTTTAGTTCTTGGGCAGGGGAGAGCACAAAATTAGAAGGATGGATCAGAAAGAAGGGATCACATGCTAAGGCACTTTTTTGTCCAGTCGTATAGCAATGTTCCTGGTGAAGCTAAAATCTGCCCCCACCCCGGAAAAAATGGTGCAGTTCTGCTAAACATAAGGTCTGCCTTTTCAGAGAACTTTCTGTGTACTTTCACTGCTCCTGCTGTATTGATACTAATTAAGTACATGTTGTAGCCACAGAGAGTACATGGCATGAGGTAAACCTCAGAGAGTAGAAACACATAGGTAGATATGTACCTGGATCATTTTGTGACGTGGCTTTGGTATCATTCTGGGAAGCAAAACCAATCAACAGGACATTCATGTATAGAGCAGGGTCTTAATTATAGTTGCCATTTATTTGGAATCAGAAAAAAATTCCTTGAAACCCTTCCCCCATACTTCTTCCATTTTTACAGTTTAATTCTGTGTATATTTGACCTAAAATGTTTTAAATTAGGTTTGGAGGCAGAAAGGTGCATTTTACATTTCTAAAAAAATCAAGTAAGATATGCTAATGTAGGAATTTAAGTGGTAATTAGAAATGTTCTAAAATGGCCACAATGTCTTCCAATGACCTCAGTTTATGTTTTTGTTTTTTTGTTTTTACTTTGCTTGAAATCACATATGATTTGTTTATTCACAGAGTTGCAGTGTGGTAATTTCACATGGATGCATTATTAAGTCACAATACAATGGATTAATTTTATATGTTTTAACCACATAATTCTTTAACATTTTGCACTTAGGATACCTCCTGACTTCTACTTCCCCATTAATATTTGCAAATCGTTATGCCAAGCAATGGAGATTTATGAGAAGACAGTACATATGCTGGCTTGCTTAAAAAATCTGTGCCTCAGAATTTTACCTTGTTTTTTCTTCCTTCAAGGACTTATATTGGAGTTCAGTTTTTCAACATATGGTTTGGAATTAAGAAATACTGATATTTGACTGGTTGTAATTCATAATTTTATATAACACTTTGCCAAGTCCTGATATGAAAAGGTGTGGGGGGGGTGGGTTTTTCTAAGTTTTAAATTAGCACACTTTGAACATGTTAGATGTTTTAAAACTTAGTAGCAAAGTATAATTTCTGTCAACTCATTCAGTCCTTTCTTATGAACCATGTGGCCTTAGTATTGAGAGCCAAATGCACAGAAAGAGGAAAGTCAGAGTTATATATTCAGTTCTTCATTCTACCAAAATTATTGAAGTAACTCTCAAATGACTTGAAATATGTTAACTAAAAATTGGCTTTGTTGGATATTGTAGTCTTCACTTTCACTGGATGTTAACAGTTCATCATTTGAGGTTATGTCACCATCCCCAGCTTGTGTTAATGTCATAACACAGTGGTCCTCAACCTTTTTGGCACCGCAGACCGGTTTGGCATGCATGCAGGGGGGCGTCTGTGCATGCGTGTATGGATGCGGGAGTATGTCTGTGCGTATGGGGGGCGTGCATGTGGGGGTGTCCGTGCGTGGGGGGACATGCATGCGTGTGGGGCTGTGTGCATGCGTCTGTGCGTGCAGGGGGCCATCTGTGCATGCGGAGGAGCAGGAGATCAGTCTCCGCGGCCCAGTCCTGCCACAGCCTGGTACCAGGCCGTGAAACAGGGGCTGGGGACCCCTGTCATAACATAGCACAACGATTTCTAGGTTTGTTCTGCCCAAAGATAGGGAATGACCCTGCGTTCTGTATCACCAGACTACTTTAGAGCAGGGTTATGTATGATAAATTAAGCTATCTGGAGAAACATTGGTTGGTTGTAGAAAATTTGTGAAGTCTAGAAATAAAATGTCCAGACACATTATTTCCAGCAAGAATTTTAAATGTAGTGCTGCCATTATTGTATCTAGAGCAGGAATAGGACCAAATATAAGAACTGATGTTTTCAAAATTATTATTCAGCTAAGAAATTTGCTATCACTTGACTCCACTTACTTAATCTCCCAACAAGGCAAGACTACTGATTCATTGGCTGGAAATTTTCCATCAGAAAATAATAAAGTGCTGTTTCTTTCCTTGTAAATATAAAGGTTCTTACACATACACACAAAAGTAGTCTGTAGGATAGTACAAAGCGACTTCAGGGAGAAAGTTTGTGTAAAATGACAAGCGAATGCAAGGTATTCTTGAGCAAGTTTTAGTGATTGAATTTTCCAGAATTGCATTTGCAGAAGCATTTCAAAAATAACTGAAGGAAAAATAGGACTACCTGGCTGGATGAATTTTTAAGGTAACAGGTCTTGAGCATTCAGGCAACCTTTCAAGCTTTTCAGAATTGGGGGAAGATAATGGTAAGCATGGTCTGATGCTCCTCAAGGATACTTTGAATATGTTTTAAATGAAAGTTAGGGGAGAAGACTACAGAGGAGCAATGTCTTTCAGTGCAGTCTCAACTAGAGCTGGGGGTATTCGTATTTGTATATGAATATTTCCACACAGGTGGAAATTATGAGGGTCTGGTCCCATGGGGCCGGACTGTCCACTCACGATTTTGCTGCTGCCGCCGGCTCTGCAGAGCCTTCCTATCGCGCCGTTCTCCACAATGGATTAGCCACTCTGCGACCTAGCAGAGAGGCTTGTCATCCCGCCTCCTGCCAGGAGTGGGTAATAGATTGCAGACAACGGCGCGATAGGAAGGCTCCATTGAGTTTGCGTCAGCAGCGAAATCGTGAGTGGACAGTCCGGCCCCATGGGGCCAGACCCTCATTATTTCCACCTGTGTGGGGATATTCATATATGAATATGAATACCCCCATCTCTAGTCTCAACTATTGTTTTTCTTTGTGTCCTTTGGTAGAAGTGGATGTGGCATAAGTATATCAGTATATCCAGTATCTGAACTTAACAGCAGGATAAAGACATTTGGCACCAACACATCTTGTCTTTCTTACACTGACTTCTCACTCCAGGACCATTTATAATGTCACACTGGATTTCTGTGGTCCTTCGTCCAGTCAGTATATACTGTGGTCTATTGTGGTTCATAAAAAAGACCAAGGTTTTGAAAGTGTTCTTCATTACGTACACTAAGAGTCTCTGGGAAAAGCAGATAGTTTTTTTTACCAGTGGTAGGGTGCTGAGCACACTCCTTTTCCCAAGTAGAGGAGTACTGTTTTTTTTGTTTTTTGGGAATATTCCAAAATACACATTGCACTCTGGTTTATCAGTCAGCATATTTGGATATATGACCCAGAAATAGACAGTTGGATCTTTGTCTACCATTGTAGTCCATGGTGTTTAAAAGTGCTTTCAGATGTCACTTTTCTGTATCCTGCCTGATAAGTCACCTGTGTGGTTGTATGGACTAAAATGTACTTGCTTCTTAAACTCCAACTGATTTTGAAGGAGAAACCAAATGATAATGTGTTGTCCCACTTTTTTGTTTCCCTCTTTTGTTTTCATTTTGTACATCCCCTGAAGAAGACCATAAAATTCAGGCTGGAATCCACAGGGCATTTTAAATGGAAATAAAGGGAAATTTATAACATCCTGAGACTGTGGTTTCTCCTTCAGAATCAGATTCATTAAATACCAGTTCCTGTTGTTCCTTCTTTTGAACTCCATGCATGTGTAGAGAGCTAGGAAAAATGATTTTCTGTGTGCATATTTATTGGTCCTGGACCTTGATACTTGATGTGAGGGTGCTGTTCCCACCAGGTGGAACTTAGTGAGAGGAAAGAAACTAAATTTTGTGGATCAGATAAATCTTCAGGCATCTTAAGCTTATACATGGCATCTTCTCATTCTCATGACCCAGATATTATTTCGTAGCATCCGATGCCTTGTCACATCTTGACATTTGCCCTTTACACTTGGCAGCAGATGATTTCCTTGAATTTACACAAATAGTGAATATTTAATATTGTCCTCTGCCTTTAAAGTTGCAGTGTTGCTGCTGCCCTTTAAAACATTTGGATGCTACGTGCTGATGTGGACCTCTGTTTAGCAACAACATGCAGGCTGCTCAGGACTAGAGTGTAATATATATGGGACCATAATTCAAATCGAGAATAGAGATGGGATATTTGTATTTGTATACAAATAGGAATATACTGGATCCAGTCCTGCCTCCCTGAACCAACCCATCCACTTGTGAGTCACCACGCAGCTGGGTGTCCTGCTCATCGTGCCAATCTTGGACGTAGCTCAGCTGGCACTTCTCTTTTTCCCTGCACTTCTGGCCACTCAGCAGCTGAGTGAGGAGACTTGTCATCCTGCCCCCTGGCTGGAGCGGCCAGAAGCGCAGGGAGGCAGAGAAGCACTAGCTAGGCTACATCCAAGATGCAGGATGCCATCCACACCATCTGCTTGACGACAGGTGGACAGGTGGGTTTGGGGAGGCAGGACTGAGCTTCCTGTCCACCTGGGTCCGTATTCGTCTATGAACATCCCATTTCTAATAGAGAACTTTATTTTCCCCATTGTGGTCTTGCATAAAAGACAGTTCAGGTCAATGTAGTATGTGGTATATGAGGGCTGCCCCCTCCCCCATCAGCTTGATTCTTTACATCTTGGTATGGATTCCAGAGCATATGCAGCATACTGTGTGGATGTGTTTAATAAAATGAAAGAACATTAGTACTTGCCCTTTCAAAATATACACAGGCCGAAATCCTGTTGCTTAGTGTAGTAAGTTACACTAGACTCATTGAATCAGTAGGGATTTAGTGATCAACTCGTCTATTAAGCTCCATTGATTCAAAGGGGCCTACCTGAGTTGTGACTTACTTTAGCATCACAAGTTGCAACTAGAATGGGCCTATTTGAATCAATCGAACTTAGAGAGAAGTTGACTTACCAAATCCCCACAGAGTCAATGGGTGTATTCTAGTGGGACTTACTGTGCTAAGCAAAATGATTTCAGTGACAGTTGGGTCAGGCTCTGGTAAATATGTATAGGTTCACATGTATTTTAGATATACATGCTAAAAGATGCATGCACACATTTCACATTTAATGTAGCATGTATTTTATATGGTGTATATGCCATAATACAAAAAGTAAAGTGAAGATTTGCCTGAAGGAACCATGAAATGGTGTTGGGAGCAGTATTGTTTCTTTAACCAGGTTTATTGCTTGAAATGTATGCAACTACATCATAAAAGGCCTTAAATGACTTAATTTAAAACCTGTAAGCTTAGTTTATTTTCAGATGCCCTGTGCTGCTTAATATTCAATGCTGATTTGAGATCTGTTCACATATTTGATAGGCTAGTCAAGCATTAAGTAGTAAAAGACGATAGCTGTTTCTCACCAAGTCTTCCTGACTTGTAGTTTCACATGCAGAGTTTTATTGTGCACATACTACCACCTCTGCTTGTTTGCAAATAAAATATTACACAATTGTGTTATCTTGGCACATTTCCTCAGTAAGTTTGCAGTTTTCCCACAATGTAGTAAATATTCACGGTAATGGTCACCATGTAAATCAAACTAGGCAAATTATCTTGGGCTGGTTACACCAACTCAAAATGAATGTGTGAAATCGGCCTTTGTTTCTTAATTACATTTTAATGCCTATTTTTGGAGTTTATGATATGAAGCATTTCGTGAAATCTGACTCTCATTTGATGGTATGATGATTTTAGATGTGTTGCTTCAAACTCCATTTCTTTGTGAAATGAACTGAAAAAGGTGAAGTTTAGAACCATTTTTTCCTCTATATGTTGTGCTTGACATGAGCTTTTTGGTTTTTGGAAGCTGCTATAAGACTAATGAGTTGATAGAAAATGTTATTTAAATAGGTAGCTTATCTGTTACAGCTGACAAGTTGTCCAGATATTTGCTGGCATAGGTATATGCAGCTGGAAAATGCCAAAACATTAGGTGGGTACCAAAACACTGTCCATAAACAAAGGCACTAAAGTGGGTAAAACTCTCTCTGTTGTTCATTTGCCAAGTGTACCTTCTTTGGTCAGTATTTTGCAAGCTGTAATTAAAACTGTCTCCTTTGTTCATGTGCAACAGTAAAGGAGGGGAAATCTAGATGGAAAGTCAACTTATGGAGCCTGAGGCTTAAGGCTTGTTGGCCCCAAAGCTAATGGTGGCCCGTATTTTTATACCCCTGGGGCAGGGTAGCTCTCCAAGTTGCAACTTCTAAGTCTTAAATTGCACTGTGCTTCTATGCCTCTCTGGTAATAATGTACATATATATATTAGATTTTGTAATAAACATTAACGTTTGAAATGAATTTTTTAATTACTTCCCCAGAATGTTTTCTTCCAAAATCTGACTTTTTTACATCTTGAGTAAATAACAAAGTTGAGTACCATGTGGGTAGGGAGGAGGAGTATCAGATCCTACATTGGCTTAGAAAGAAGTAACAATGCATGTTAAGCTGTGAGAAACTGCTTGACAAAATCTAGTTATGTTGTGCTTAATAAAGACTTCACAAAAAGCCTGTGTGAGTATTTCTATAAAGCTGATCTGCTTGAAAATACTCTATAGCATATTTTCATTGAATGTGAGAAATTGACCTGGAGTAAGGTGAAACCTAAGAGTGAAAGGCTCAGCTATGTTAAAGAACTATGGATGGAGGCTCGTAACATTGTACAGGAGGCAGCAACAAAAACCATCCCAAAGAAAAGGAAATGCAAGAAAGCAAAGTGGCTGTCCAACGAGGCCTTACAAATAGCAGAGAAGAGAAGGGAAACAAAATGCAAGGGAAATAGGGAAAGTTACAAAAAATGGAATGCAGACTTCCAAAGAATAGCAAGGAGAGACAAGAGGGCCTTCTTAAATGAACAGTGCAAAGAAATAGAGGAAAAGAATAGAAAGGGAAAAACCAGAGATCTGTTCAAGAAAATTGGAGATATTAAAGGAACATTTTGTGCAAAGATGGACATGATAAAGAACAAAAATGGTAGGGACCTCACAGAAGCAGAAGACATCAAGAAGAGGTGGCAAGAATACACAGAGGAATTATACCAGAAAGATCTGGATGTCCCGGACAACCCAGATAGTGTGGTTGCTGACCTGGAGCCAGACATCCTGGAGAGTGAAGTCAAGTGGGCCTTAGAAAGCATGGCTAACAACAAGGCCAGTGGAGGTGATGGCATTCCAGTTGAACTATTTAAAATCTTAAAAGATGACGCTGTTAAGGTGCTACACTCAATATGCCAGCAAGTTTGGAAAACTCAGCAGTGGCCAGAGGATTGGAAAAGATCAGTCTACATCCCAATCCCAAAGAAGGGCAGTGCCAAAGAATGCTCCAACTACCGTACAATTGCACTCATTTCAAACACTAGCAAGGTTATGCTCCAAATCCTCCAAGGTAGGCTTCAGCAGTATGTAGACCGAGAACTCCCAGAAGTACAAGCTGGATTTCGAAGGAGCAGAGGAACTAGAGACCAAATTGCTAACATGAGCTGGATTATGGAGAAAGCCAGAGAGTTCCAGAAAAACATCTACTTCTGCTTCATTGACTACGCAAAAGCCTTTGACTGTGTGGACCACAGCAAACTATGGCAAGTTCTTAAAGAAATGGGAGTGCCTGACCACCTTATCTATCTCCTGAGAAATCTATATGTGGGACAGGAAGCAACAGTTAGAACTGGATATGGAACAACTGATTGGTTCAAAATTGGGAAAGGAGTACGACAAGGCTGTATATTGTCTCCCTGTTTATTTAACTTATATGCAGAATACATCATGCGAAAGGCAAAATTAAAAGACGCCTGCTTCTTGGGAGGAAAGTGATAACAAACCTAGACAGCATCTTAAAAAGCAGAGACATCACCTTGCCGACAAAAGTCCGCATAGTCAAAGCTATGGTTTTTCCAGTAGTGATGTATGGAAGTGAGAGCTGGACCATAAAGAAGGCTGACCGCCGAAGAATTGATGCTTTTGAATTGTGCTGGAGGAGACTCTTGAGAGTCCCCTGGACTGCAAGGAGAACAAACCTATCCATTCTGAAGGAAATCAACCCTGAGTGCTCACTGGAAGGACAGATCCTGAAGCTCAGGCTGCAATACTTTGGCCATCTCATGAGAAGAGAAGACTCCCTGGAAAAGACCCTGATGTTGGGAAAGTGTGAAGGCAAGAGGAGAAGGGGACAACAGAGGACGAGATGGTTGGGCAGTGTCATCGAAGCTACCAACATGAATTTGACCCAACTCCGGGAGGCAGTGGAAGACAGGAGGGCCTGGCGTGCTCTGATCCATGGGTTCACAAAGAGTCGGACACGACTTAACGACTAAACAACAACAACAATGTTATCCTTGATATAATTCTATCCTGTGACAGACTCGCATATCTCATGGTCTGGATGGTAAAGTATTGCCCAGCGTCTTCTACAGCAGTGATTCCCAACCTTGTTCTTGGGGTGCAATTCCCAGAAGCCTTCACTACCAGCTGTGCTGGCTGAGACCCCAGGGAGCTGCAGTAGAACACCTGGCTTACCCACGTTTGGGAACCACAGGATGTTGGACTTCAATTCCTGGCAGCTCCAACCAGCATGGTCAGTAATAGAGCATGGGAGGTGCAGTCCAACACCATATGGAGGTCCATCCTGATGTAGCCAATTTTTTTTACCTTGTAATATAATGCATAAGCAATTCCAGGAGGAGGAGGTTGATGAAGATGGACTTGACTGCTGCAGAACATCAGTAATAAGATTAAAGCTGCCTAATTTGAAACAGGACTAAAGTGCCAAAATTCTGATTTTAAACCAATATTAATATGAGCTCTTATTTATTTACACAGCTCCTCCTATTTGCCACATATGAGGGAAGAGAGGACTCAAACAAATTGCTTGAGCATATTGGAAGTCTGTTTTGGAACAGTTTGTAATGGAACTGTACTCTGTAATTAAGGCAGTTAATGGTCCGTAGGGCCAATTTGCCCTTCCCTCCATGTGTAAACAACAGCTAATTGTTGCACTTTTACCTGTATATGGAATACAATGATAAAAAAAATAAAGGTGAGGGACTTGTCTTGTAGAAGTGGAAATACCTACCTGCTTTCATAAAACACCTTTAGGTCCAACTCATCATATATGTGATTCAAATAATTTTTTATATGTGTTCATGTATTGTGCAAGAATCCCTCAGGACACATAGCTCTTTAATCATGAATAGGATTTGCTAACATTGAAGAAGGGTCAAGTTCCTCCAGAAGGTCTTGGTCATAATTCCTGAGTACAGAAGATGCAACTGTGGGAGGGAAGGTGCCTTTCCATTTAGAATCATAGAATAATTGAGTCGGTAGGGGCCAATAAGGCTATTGAGTCCAACCCCATGCTCAATGCAGGAATTCAAGTCAAAGCAGATCTGACAGATGGTTGTCCAATTTTCTCTTGAATGCCTCCAGCAATTGGAGTGCTCACCATTTCCTGAGGTAATTGGTTCCATTGTCATACTGCTGTAACAGTAAAAGCGTTTTTTTCCTGAAATTCAGCCTAAATCTGGCTTCCTGTAGCTTGAGCCCATTATGTGTCCTGCACTCTGGGATGATTGAGAACAGATCCTGCCCCTCCTCTGTATGACTACCATTCAAGTATTTGAAAAGTGCTATCGCATCTCCCCTCAGTCATCTTTTCTCAAGGCTAAACATGCCCAGTTCTTTTACTGAGTGATAGTTTATCTCATCATAGTTCTATTGCTTAGTCTTGCCCTTCAATCTCTTACTCCCAATTTCTAATCTCTATTTTAATTTTGTAAGGTTCTAGGAAGGTTAGGTATGTTCTCTAATTAGGATAGTTAACTAGAATAAACATTTGAGAATGTGATACCTTGCATCAGCCTTGTGGTTTAATTATTGTAAATCATCTGCTTGCCATGGGCCATTCTGCTCCATCACAATGAGATCTTTGTTCAACAGTTTGGTTGGGGTGTGTGATTTTTTTGACTCTGAGGACCACCTGTGATGCTGACTTGGGGGGGGCAGGGGCAGCATGTATGGACATACACAAGGGGCTAAAAGCAAATATGATGTTGGCTTCTGCCTTCAGTTGCTCAGCAAAATAAAATCCTCTCTCTGTTCATTTGAACACAGTGGACAGCCTTCTCTCCACCCCTTTGTCCACTATGGAAAAAAAGATCTCTATATAAGGATCTCTCAGGGAAGGAAGGGAAAATCTGTTCTCAAGCAGCAATCCTGGTATGGACTGTTTTTCCTCACTGCTAGTAGCAGAAGGGAAAGAGTGGCTGGTATGAAATTGGCTGTGCATCCACAGTTGGGAGGGGAAGGTTTAAGGCCTTTATAGGCTCCAGGTTGTGTACTTTTAATGTATATCCTAGTGAAGTGGGGTTAGGCTGTCAGATTCAGTTTTGTAGTGGTATATATTCAAATGCTTGAGATTGTTATGCTGACCTCCATAAACCAGATCCCCAAGCAGAATGAAATACTACTACTACTATTACCGTGTTTCCCTGAAAATAAGACAGGGTCTTATATTAATTTTTGCTCCAAAAAACGCATTAAGGCTTATTTTCAGGGGATGTTTTATTTTTTTCATGTAAAACAATCTAAATTTATTCAAATACAGTCATGTCATCTTCTTCTGGTTGCTGCACAATGCTGCACAATGGTGGAGGGCGGGGTTTCACTTAACTGGGGCTTATTTTTGGGGTAGGGCTTACATTACGAACATCCTAAAAATCATAGTAGGGCTTATTTTCAGGTTAGGTCTTATTTTCGGGGAAACGGTACTACTACTACTACTAATAAAAGCAGCAGAAATCAGCTGTGTAGGGTCTTGCTACACTGTATCACTGGGTTTAGAACTTGCTTTGAGGCGATCAGATGAGCATATAGCTTGCTATCTGATTTGCTTTTGCTGTGGTTCACCCTATTTTCCACCAACCACATGTGTTTTAACTAAGAGCAACCCATCATGTCCCTTTTGCATGCTGTTCTGTTCCTTTCTAGCACAGTGCTAGGCCTGTAGTTTATTTGGTGCAATTGGGAACACTCATGATTATCTGATTCTTCAGTCTGTGTGGCTGCCAGGGTAGATTAAAATTGATTATTTTTTTAAAAAAATTAAAAATTAATTTTTTAACATTTAAATCAGATTTTTTTTTATTTTAATCAAACTTATTTTAATTCATGCAATATTTATGTTTTTGGTAAACTAATTCAAGTTATTCAAGTCAAGATAACATGCACTTTTTCACATGAAAAATGGTATAAAATAAACAAATTTCAGGAAAAGACCTTAATTCCATTGTTGTTCTGCAAATCTATGTACAAACAATGAACACATTACCTTAAATGCTAGGTTTGAAATTTGTTTGGAGTGAAATACATCTGTACCAGGCTCTTAAGTGTGAGGGAGAGAGGGGCAAGCAGTAAAAATGAAAGTGAAACCTTCTGAGCAGCTTACATACCTTGGAATCTTTGTACACATAGCTAGAGGGTTTTTCGGTTTTTCTTAAAAATATATTTTGTTTAAACACTTCAGTTCATAAACATTGATGTTTAAGCAGATACAAGAATATGTAAGCTATATAATGTTATTGTTTTAGTTAAATAAAACAATTTCAGTACTCCAAATGAATAACCTATTAAACTAAAATCAGTTCTGATATAGCTGTTTTACTAATCTGACAGGTTATTATTCTAAATATTAATTCTTCATCTGGTTGCAAATATTAAAGATTACAGCTACCAGCAAGAATGAGTCTTTACATTTAAAAATCATTATTTAAATCAAATCCACCCTGATGGTTGCTTAATTCACTCCCAAATAGAACTGTGGGCAGCCTTTTCTTTGGTGACAACCCTTTGATGTATGCAGTGGGTTGTGACAGTTGAAAGGATGGTGGAGAAACCCTCTCCTTTATTTTCCTCTTATCACAGTTTTTTAAAAATATTCTCCTGAGTGATGCAGTGCTATTTCAGATATAACGGTGTATCCATACTAGGTTTATATACTGCTGTAGCACTATGCCATTTACTAAATTAAACACACAAAAAGGAAGTCATTGTGGTCCATGGAGTGACGGCCATGACAAAAGACAGGGAAAGGGGCAGGGGCATCAGTAATCGAAAGGAGGAGAAATTGGACCACGTTTTGTCTGGATCCTTCTCACAGGAGCAGAAATGCCTCCTGTATGAATGGAAGAAAGCTCCGGTGCAAGATAAAATAGATTGCACCAAAGATAAAAGCCTTTTAAACGTGACCTGGGTTGCTCCAAATTCCCCCATCTAGTTGCATCCTTAATCTGATTTTTCCTCTTGAGGTAACTAAAACAGCAGCAGTTTTTTTAAAAACAAAAAAAACAAAATCAGGGCCCCATGTGACTTTGAAAAAAAAAATCATTTTTGTGTTTTGGTTATAGTCCCCTCCCAAGGAGTATCAATAATTTAGATATGTAGAACAAAACACATTGACATTCTTGTTGTCATGTAAGCAGCAAATTTCTGGGCTACCTCAAAACCCAGTTCACTAGTGAAACAAGCTGTTGCAAGGAAGAATGAAATACCTGATTGGGCATGGTCGTCAGCGTTAAACCCTAATCAAGTATTTGGTGATTGCTTGTAATGTGGCTTCTTCCAGTTTTATTTATTTAAAATAGTTCTACCCCACTTTTCTCCTAAAAAGAATCCAAGATGGTTTACAGTGTTAAAAAAGGAAAAGTATAAAAGCTAAGAACAATCAATTATTACACTATTTTAAAAAATTAAATATATAAAAAAATAAATAAGAGTAGTACTAAAAACACATTAAAAAACAACAAAAATAAGACAGCCAGTCACTAAGGGAAAGCCTGCCTGCAGAATGGTTTCTGCCTCTGCTTGTGCAAGGACTGCAAAGACGGGGCAATTGTATTGAGTCTTTTTCCCTGCCAAATGGTTATGTCAGTGGTGGAAAGCGTTAGCCCTCCACATGTTTTTGGCCTACAAATTCCCATTAGTCCCTGCCAGCAAGTCCCTGGTGAGGAATTAATGGGCATTGTGGACCCAAAACATAAGGAGGCTCACAGTTTTCCACCTGAAACTACTGATTCTGCAGTGGGCAACTTCTTCTCCTGCAGATGTTTTTGCCTCCAGTTGCCATCATAGCAACTGTAGTCTAAACCTGAAGATTCTTGTTCTACACCTTTTCATCATTATCATTTTTCTAACTTTTTCTAGCATTTCTCCCTATTGGCTATGCTTCTTGGGGACTGGGGTGGTGGTGAGTGGAAGTCCAAAGCACAAGGAGGGCGGGGTGTTGGCAAAGGCTGTCCTCAACATTGAACACAGAGAAAAGGCTAAACACTGTTGATGAATTTCAAACTCAGTATGATGTGTTAACAGTTTTTAAATTTTAGTGGCTGTTCCATAAGAACCCACTCAAGGATTTCAGTATGACACAGTCAGTTGGGCTCAAATAGGTTTCGCTCTGGTGAATGCCTAGATAGGAAAACTAATTTTGCTAGCTTGAGTGCCCCGAGGGAGGAGGAGAATACAAACGGAAACGAATATTGTAGTTCAATGATGGCTGCCTAAAATGAATATTTCCCTTACTTGCAATGCCTGATGTTTGCTCCTAATTCTACCCAAATTTAGCATGGAAAAAATCCGGGAGGGAGGTCAGATGTCTCCCTTCCAAAAGATCTTCTCCAGCGCTGCGAGTGAATCCAAGCAAACTGGGTCGTCCTCCGCCTCCGCCTCTTCCTTAACGGTGGTGTCGTTGAGAAATAGCCATTCATGCGTATTTCGTACATTTCAAGAGCAGTCGATGCCCACCATTGAATTCATTTTAAGTAGCAACTTCTCAAGCTCTTGGATGTGTACCACATAGGAATGGAGATCACACCGGCTTTTGGCGCTTGACCCTGCCTCAATTCCGAGCCCCCCCCCCCCCGATGTGGCTGGCCATTTAAGTCACCGATTGCATTGAAAAGAGGGGGGGGGGGAACGCACGTGGGTTTTTGCCATTCACTCCCGTAGTCCTTCGCTCATTCATTCCCTCGGCCTTCCGGGAGGAATCCTCCCGAGGCAACGTCACAGGGACAAAGCTGAGGCTTCGGGGGTTGAAGAAGATCCGCTGGAGGGAGGACAAGAGCCGCAAAGGCCGGCCGGCTGCCAGAGAGAGAGCGGGCGAGGGCGAGGGCTTGATACCGCTTTGCAAACACCCAAGAGGGGGAGCCCACCAAACATTCGCCAGATCAGAGCCGCCGAGAGGAGGGGAGAAGGGCGAGGCCGCGGGCCACCGGGAGGGCGAGGCGGCGAGGATGAAAGCCAGTCGAGTGGTAGGACTTGGAGGCACTTGGCACCCGTCTACGCCAGAAGGACGGGAAGATCCGCCGCCGCCGCCGCCGCCGCAGCAGCAACGGCGGCCTTGAAAGCAGCAGGACTCGTGCTTTGGGAAGAGCCGGGCCGGGCCGGGCGGGGAAAGGTGCAGAGCGCCGCGCGCGCGCGAGGGAGCCGCACCTTTGGGCGCCAGAGCCCTAGCTTTTGGGGGGGGGGGGGGAGAGAGAGAGAGAGCTAAAGGCTTTCCCGAACAGAGAGAGGGGCTCGCCTTCGAGGGCGGTGGAAGGAAGGGGGGGGAATCGCCCTCACTGGCTCAGACGCATGGCCAGCGCCCCCCGAAACACGCCGACCCGAACGGGAGCCTTGCGAAATGGAGCCGTCGGGAAAGCTTCGCAGCCACCGCCGCCGAGGTAACCTGGGACCGAGTCCGGCGGGCAGAGAAGCGGCGGGCCGAGTCCGAGCGGCGGGACACCTTTGAAAGGGAAGAGAAAGTACGGCGGGGTCGGGAAGGTGAGAGAGGCGGGAAATGGGGGCCTGTTGTCACAAAAAGCGACCTCCCGTCCCGGGCTGAGGCGATGGCGAAGGCAGCCTCGCAGAGGGGCGACTGGCCGAGCAGCTTGTCCCCGCCTCCCGGGGGAACCGGAGCCGCCGAGAGGATCAAAGCGGGTCGCGCGCCGGAGTTCCGTCGAGGGCCTCCCCAGCGCAAGTGATTCACGTGCCGAGGCGGGCGGGAGGAGGAGGCGGAGGAGGCGGAGGCGAGGAGGACGGAAGGAGGAGAAATCCCGTTGCCAAAGGGATTACCGAAGAGGGGACAGTGAGAGGAGGGGAGAGGAATCTTGTTGCTCTCCGGTCGGCCCTTGTCCACAGCTGCGAGCGGCCCCCCTCCCTGCTCGGTCTCTGGTGCTCCATCGCCATCAGCCGCCCGCCCGGCCGCCAGCCAGGGCTGGAGAATCTGGACGGGATCAGCAAACGGCGAGAGAGAGATCAGAGGGACCGTGGAAACGCGAGCCGGGGCAAAGGGGAGGCCCCCGCGCGGAGGGGGGCCCGAGGGGGCGGGAGAGAGGAATCAATCCCTCCCCCTCATCTTTGCCTCACAGGCTCGCTCGGCGATCGGCGCCGGGCTTTTCGAAAGGCGCCCAGCCTTGGCACGGCAGGGAGGTCGGAAAGCGGACTGCGGTTTTGCACGGGAGCGTCCCCGTCTTCCTTGACGGGGAGGGAGGGTGCCTGCGTGAGCCCTTTGCCAAAGCCTTGCCGCCGAGGTGGGGCGAGGGTGCCCGTTGGCCGCCTCGGCTCGCCGGGCTGCCTCGGTGCGTGCCTCGAAGGGAGAGGAAGGGGCACACCGAAGCGGAGGGAAGCGATGTCTAAGATCCGCGGGAAAGTTGTGCTTATCCTGAGCTTTGTGTTGCTGACCGCTTTTATGACGGCGGCGAAAGGACTGCCCTTGAAGAAGCAGCGTAGCCCCAGCCCGAAGGAGAGGAACTATAAATTGGTGGAGGTGAGTCGGGGCGGGGGGGGGGGGGGGCCGGGGGGTTGCGCTTACATTGCCGCACGTGTGTTCCCGGATGGAGGATAGAACCCAGAGTACAACTGGATGCGGTTCTTGCTCTTGAGAAACTGGATTTCGGATGAAATGCCTCCTTACTTTTACCAGAAGGTGTGACTGCAAGCTAGGAAGATATTTCAACGCACTGCATTGAGAAGGGGGTTGGACTGGATGGCCTCATAGGCTCATTTCAACTCAAGTAATCCATGATTCTATGTAAACTATGTAAATTTCTAAGCTGTTCAGGTAATTTCATAGAATCATAGAAAAGTGAAGTTGGAAAGGGGCCTACAAGGCCATCAATTTAGTCTCCAGATGTTTGTTCTTCAGACAGTTCTTCTCCAAAGTGATTGAAACACTGCCTTTTCTGGTTGTTTTTGTTTTGTCTTTTAAAAAAAATTCAAACCAAACAGCAGACATTTGCATAACCAGTTTGGCCTCTTATATACTGTATATATTACCTTTGGTGTTTTAAACCACTGGAGGAACCACAGTCAAGGCAACAGAAACCTAGAGAAACTGGCTGCATGCCCCCTCCTGCTTCCATGACAGTTTTGAGTGAAGGTGAAGATCTTCACATCAGCAGTGACTACCAGTACAGGACTGAGCTTTGATATAAGCAGAACACAGAGAACTAGAAGCTTGACTGTGTAGCAGACCAACAGGGTAACTAGGCTTCTGGCTTCAGGTGATGGGCTCCATCCCAAGAATAAAACCTGAGGTGGTGAATTTTTCTGCTGCATTGTTGAATCCCAAAAGGCATGTTCTGCTCCTGCCTCAAGTGTAAAGTGCAATAATAATAATAACCATATGCCTTCAAGTCAATTCTGACTTATGGAGACCCTTTTCATGGTTTTCCAGGTAGAGAATGCTTAGAAGTGGCTTACCATTTCCTTCTTCTCAGGGTGCCCTGTGAATGTGCAACTTGCCCAAGACCTCATAGGCTGGCTCTACTCACAGGAAGCATAGTGGGGAATCAGACTCCAACTTCTGTACCTAAAGCACTGAGCTATCCAGCCAGCACTGTAAAGTGCCATTGCAAAGACCAAAAACAGTTCAAGAGTGATATAGCAGCTCTTGGACTGTGGGGGTTACCCCTCTGCTCTAGTTATGAGTTCCTAGGACAATATCTGTGCCATGAAACTGGGGATTTAAGGTGGATCCCAAAAGATAGGTAGTGTCTATGTGAACCCCACTTTTTACAGAAATTGTCTTTTTCCCAGGATAGTAAGTTTCTGTACATCTGCCTTCTGAGATAATGAATTCTAATTAAGCAAAGCACATGGAGGGAGGAAGTAGTAACTTGTTTGACATTTCACAAAACATGCCCATCTTGGTTCCTGCACTGAGGATGACATGGGCAGGACTGTGCCCACAAGATAGCTGGAGCAGGTACTATATGATGAATATTGTTGTGTCAGGCTTCGTGCAGTACTCCCGGCAGTCACAGGGTTGTTAGAGTGGGAACACTCAAAGGGGGAGCAGGACTGTAGCAGCCATTCAAGACACCTGAATGAGCACACCTGTAAGGTAGCGAATGTGTTTGCAATCAGAAGCCTATTGCCCTTATGGTATATCATTCCAAATGTATGCCTGGCACCTGATAGGATGTTTTATGGGTTGAGGTTCTCCTCATCCATGCAGCTCATGTCCTAGTATTGTATGACTTCTTCTGAGTCTTTGGTGGGTCTGTAAGATTGTGAGTTTTATACTGCTAAAGCATTAGGTGCTGATCCAGTGTGATGTCATAGTTAGATTGCTGAACTGGAGCTCTGGAGAGCTGCATTCATGTCTTTCCACTAGATAGAAAACTATGTGTATGGGTTATAAGCCATCAGGTTGGTTGTGATTTATAGTGACCCTAGTAGGACTTTCAGCTGGCTGGAGAGCTCAGTGGTTTAGCTATCTGGCCATGGAAGTTGGGAGTTTTATTCCCCACTGTGCCTCCTGTGAGTAGAGCTAGCCAGTGTGACGCTGGGCAAGCTGCACTGTCCCAGGATACCCCCAGAAGAAGGGAATGGTGAACCACTTCTAAGTATTTTCTACCTGGAATCTCCTTAAAAAATGGTTTCCATAAGTCAGAATTGACTTGATGGCACATGGTTATTATTAGTAGTACTGTACTGCTTTCAAGACAAGAGAGTTATTTATGAAGTGTTTTTTCCAGTTCCAACCCCTCCCTGAGTGAGTTTCCCTGGTGAAGTAGGTATTCTAATTCAGGTCTCCTGAATCGTAGTCCATTACATTATCCACTATATTGCACTAGGCATGGATAGAAAGGTAGCCAACAGCAATAAAAGGTAGCCAAATGTCATAAAATAGGAATCAAGTAAGATGCTGCTAAATTAGTACTTACAAGGAGAAAAACAAGGCAAGAGAAACACACCAATAAGTATATGAAAATGGCTTAAATTTATTGTATCGTATTTACAGTGACCATAAAAAAATCAGTTTATGAGCCAGATGCCTGTTCCTTTGTCTACCAGCAGATCACCCAAGTTGGAAAATTTGGCCCTTTGGAGCACCTTGAGGATGGATGGATTGTGCCAGATGTGCTTCTAGCAGCTGCTGGTGTTCCAGTGACATGTTGCACCACAGCTGTGCTGTATTTCTGACTGTTACTGTTCCTGAGCACATGCACAGATTAAAAAAAGAATCCTGATGCTGAGTGTGCATTTATGCAGTGACATTCAGATCTGGTGAACATGCAAACATGAGTGGTAGCACTTAGAAATATGCCATAGTAGCTGCCCCCATAGTTGAGTGTAGTAACAGAATACAGTTTGCTACAGGTTAGTTCGGGGCAGTGGCAAGACCACTAACCCTTCAAAGTAACAAAGGTACTATAGCATCTTTTATAGCATGAGTCTGCAAAAACTAGAGCTCACTTCACCAGACTTGTCTTGGATTGCAGTAAAGCAAAAAGCAAAGTGTGCTGCTTATATACCGCCCCATAGCACTTCAAGCACTCGCTGGGTGGTTTACAAGTTAATTATGCAGACTACACATCCCCCCCCCCCCCCCGGGAGCTGGGTAAAAGGATGGAAAGCTGAGTGAGCCTCGAGCCGGCTACCTGGGATTGAACCCTGGGTCGTGAGCACAGTTTTGGCTGCAATACAGCAGTTTAACCACTGCACCACGAGGCTCCTCTTGAGCCTAATGAAATAAGAGGGGGTAGGAGAGAGTAGTGTTCCTGCGCAGATTTTTTCTTATCCTTTGCTTTTCCGAAGCCTTTTGTCCCTACAGTTTATGAACATCCTGGCAGTAAGAGCTTTTTCAGCAGCGAAGGTGAATGAGCTCTGCTTTACTGGAGGGGTATAAAGCAAATACTGGATAGCCATCCTTTACAGTTGCTGTTATTGGAACCTGTCTTGAGCAAGTGATTGGACCAGATATTGGAAAAGTTCCTTTGTGAATGACGCCTCACAGAATCCTCCGGCTGGCACGCTGGAGGATTCTGGGAGTTGTAATCCACAAAGCAACTTTTCCCAAAATCTGGGTTAGACTACAGCCCTGTTCAGCCAATGTGAAATCTGGGATAATCTGTATGGTTAAAGAAGAGGGACTAGCTCAGTGTCTCTCCCTTGTGGGTGTGCTCATCTGAGGAGTGATGCATCTGAACAGCAGGGATTCCTCTTACCCCTGGCTCTCCATGTGAGCAAGAACTGTGGAAGATCTGGGTTCTCACTTCTGTGTTGATCTGGCATGCGAGCAACAAGAATAATCTTTTCCCCTTCAGACTCTTCCTGATAGGAAAGGGGCTCTCCCTTGTAATTGTGTAGATGATTCTTGATTTCAGAACCAATTCTATGATTCCAACTAATTTTTGTTCCTATATTAGAAAGTCTGGGAGCAGCAATAAAGAAATCCTTCTCCCATGTCCCCCCTTAAATTTTATCCTGTGCCATGATAAACTTTAATGACCTAGCAAATTATTTATGTTTTTTTAGAAGTATAAAAGCCAATACTCCTATTTATTGAAGGGCCAAGGTAGACTGGATCTCTTTCAGACAGTAATGACTTTACAAACATGAGTAGAAGCTGTGAGGGTGGTCTGAATCAAACTCTGAAAGAATGACTTCCATTGATACAATGGATTGCACAATGGATTGCATCTGAACTAAGGAACCTGTAGCTTTCCAGTTGTAACCTACAATTCCCATCATCCCTTAGTATTAGCCAAATGGTCTGGGTCTGATGGGACGTGGAGTCCAACAGTATCTGGACGGCCAAGTTAGATGAATAAATCCCATGAGAAGAGGGCCTAGCATCTGTCTTCACTGTGCATTAATGAATATACTTCTGCCACTACAGTATTTAAAAACAACAACGGAAACACCAGTGCCGTGCTAAGCCTTGAGGGCATGGGATTAAAACAGGGAATTAACAGAAAACTGCTTAGGCATGGCAGAGTAAAGAGAGAGAAAAGATAAACAGGACTTGAACAAATATATAGCAGGGACAGAGAACCTTAAAAAATAGACAAAGCTGAAAGCCACATTGGCTCTTGAATGGCTGATCCGTTTTAAAGTAGATTTTTCTGTAGGAAAGTGGAAGGTTTCTTCACTTTATAGGATACTTCTGAAATAGGTTCATAACTGTGCCAACTCCTTTTAAAAGTAGGAAGAAACAGGGTATCTGCATTCATAATATAACATCCTTCCTCAAAGACATGGCCTAGTCCAGGGAAGTGTAGAGTCCTTGAGACTTTAACAGCAGGAAGCTCATTTTGCCCTGTGCCTGCAGATGCAAAGATTCCCCATTGTTTCCACATTTCTCCTTCCTTTGAGGTACTTCAGAAGTACATACTACTTGGTCAATTTTATTTATTTATTTGAAGCATTTCATGATGCTGTTCAGCCAAAAGGTGTTGCTGAGAAGCTTACATGAATGATCACAGTGCATGGGTTTATATGTGCATCTGTGGCAGCAGCATTATAATCTAGAAGTATGAAGCTAAAGGAAAGGGGAAAGAAGAGGGAAGAGAAAAGAAAAGCAAGCTCAGGTGTAAATCTTAGATTTTAAGATTTAAAATCTGAATAGAAATTCTTAGCATGATGGGTTAGAAAGAGTTATGGAAGAAGAAGAAGAAGAGCGTGATGGAATTTGTCTGTCATCAGAGCTGCTGGATGGCCCTATTTCCCCTTTCCTTCTGCCTCCACTTGATGGAATGGCTGTTGCAAAGTGTCCATCGAAGCAAGTGGTGCAGGTGGGGCTGAATGTAGGAAGCTTCCAGAAGTCACCCAGATAACAGCAAGTGAAGGAGCTTGTGGCAAGACATTCAGTACCTGCACTGGCGTGTTCATACCAGGACTGAATGAAGTCAACACTGGCTCACCATAGCGTTCTTCATTTTAAGTATTTTAAATAAACCTTTTATAATTATAGATGTGTGGGCTACCTTGTGGATTGTGCAAAACGTTCTTTGCATTTATTTCTTAATTTCCCTCAGAAAGCTGAAGATACCTTCACCAATAAATCTTCACATTCACCCTGTGAGGTGGCCCAGGGTCACCTAGGAAATTTCACAGGATAAGTACCAGGATCGCCCAGGTAACAGCCTAGTGTTGTAATCACTGAATCACACTGGCTTCTTAAACATATAATAAAAACACATTATCTGTTTCTATGACAACATGGTGCTGATTCCCAAATAAATTGTTTAACATCGGGGCACTCTTTTTTTCTTATGGTCATGAATTAAATGCATTTAGAATATAAAACTTGCACATGCTTGTTCAGGGTGTGCTTCTTTCAGTCATGATTGGAAAGGGGTTTTTTGTTGTTGTTGTTGTTTTTAGTTGCAGTATATCAAAGTAGAGGCAGTTGCCAAACATGGAACAGCAGCAGCCTGATGGACAGAGATGTTGATTGTGTGCTCTCAACCAAAGTGGCATGCAAGACCATCAGACATTCTGAAGCCCTGTGAAAATAGTAGTCCCACAGTCCAAAATTATATTGTTGCATCTCTGATTGAAGGAGGAACCTGAGATGGTGGGAAGAGGCTGGTAGAACCTCTCTCAAGCTTTCAGAAATCCATTGGGCTGTTAGTCCTGAAGTGTTTGGTTTCTGCCCACTACAAGTTGTGGCATTCAACTCCCCCCCCCAAAAAAAAAGAGGCAGGGAGGGTTTTAGAGTGAGTTTGTACTTTGAATGGAGAATGTCATTGGCTCAAGCAAATCAGTAAGTGTTCTAATTTATTTTTGCAACAAAACTGAACAACCAACCAATTCCCTATTTTGATGCAAAAGATTACATTTTTGAGGAAGAGGGAATGGCTCCATCAATTCCCTGTAAATTAGTTTTTTAAAAATTGATCTTAGAGGCAGAGAAAATAGCCATGTAGTTCATGTAATCCACATTACATATGGGTAGAGAGATAAATCATGCAGATTAACGTGTGTGATTTTTTTCTCTTTTCCTGTAAGGAACTTACATTTATTGTTGTTGTTGTCATCATTACATGCATTCAAGTCACCTCTGAGTTATGGTGACCTTATGAATGAATGATCTCCAGAATGTCCTGTCCTCAACAGCCCTACTCAGCTCTTGAAAACTCAAAGCTGTGGCTTCTTTTATGGAGTCAATCCATCTCGCATTTGGTCTTCCTATTTTCCTGCTGTCTTCAACCTTGCCCAGCATTATAGTCTTTTCCAGTGAATGTTGCCTTCTCATGATGTGCCCAAGGTATGGCAGTCTGTTTCATCATTTTTGCCTCCAGAAATAGTTCCTTTATTAAAAATGACCTAGTAATACCTTTAATAATACCTTTATTTGGCCAACAAAAAGGCAAAAAATATGTGCTGGTTTTTAAGATATTTCCGCCTCACCCTAACACACGACCTTTTCACAACATTTGGCTTGCTGAAGATAACCTGGAAACGTGTATACATATTTGTGCCCTTTGATTGGCCTAATAAAGTTCTTACTCTAATGTCAGTGTGGAAAATGTTCTTTTAGCCAACATGTTTTTTACATGACTCTTATTATGCAGTTTTTATAGTTTTGTACAAACAACAGTTAATGGATAACATGCAGTATGTATACGCAAAGGAAGAAAACATTATATGCCATACATGCCTTAATTACCCTTAATGTAAGATAAACTCAGATGCGCCTATGGCAAAAGAACAATGCCCCATCACTCTGGAAGAAGGGAAAGAAATGTATTCAAATATACCTGCTAGTCTGACCTGAGGTCTAGTTCCTGTTCCAAAGGAAAACAGTTTAATTTTATTTGAAAATGGAATTCTTAAACACCTGTTGCGATCAGTCCTACACAAAGTTTAGTGATTTTTTCCCCCTGACTAAAATGGTATGAAAAGAAGTTGTAAATCTTAAAAAAGTAACTTTGGCAAGCTGTGGTCCTACGTTGAAACCCTCCTCTGCAGATGCTACTTTTGGTTTTCAAGAACATTTAAGAGGGTAACTTGTAACTAGAGATGGACACAAACTGCTGGTTTGGCGATTTGTGCCAGTTTGTTTAGTGGCCAAACAGGTTTAGGCACTTCCGAGCTCCGCCTCCTCCAGTGGGCACCCATTCAGAGGCAGCGCCTGCTGGGGCTCTACCTCTTAAGTGGACGCTCACCATAGGAGGCAGGGCTGGTAAATGCAGAACACCTGTTTGGCTGATAAATGAACCAGAACAAATCACCGAACTGGTAGTTTGTGCCCATCTCTACTTGCAATCCCTAGTGACGGCCTTGCGAAAGACATTTTCATATCCCTTGGAGCATGCAAGGTCCACATTCTGTATTGTAGAGCCTTGAACTAAACACAGTTTTCCAGTTGTGTAAGTGAAAGACGTTTGCAGGCACTCCACACAATTTATACATGCAACCTAACATGACAATTGTGTCCTGATATAAGCAAAGTGTGTGATATAGATAGGACTGAGGCCCCTTGAGTCTTTCCCTGACAGTTTCAGGATATACTTAATAGAGTAAAGTTGACAAAACAATAGAACAAAGTTAAGAGCTTTACAAGCTTTGCTGCTCTCCACTGGTGTGGTGGCAACGGCTGCCTCTGGAAGAAGTTCCTTTTAGCGTCATCTCTGCCCTGAATGTCCCTGTAAGGTTTATTTTCTCTTCAGTTTTGTGGCCGGTAGGATGAAGACAAGCAATTCCCTTCCCGGGAGCCCATCTGTCTCCTGCTGCTTATTCCTGACCTACAGGCGTCATTCTCTCCCTTCTTGACGTCTGTCCTTGTCTTGGCAACAGATAATTGGCCTGTCACAGACAGTGGGTAAATGATGGCTCCAGGTGGGGGCTTGAGACGCGGGAAGGGGGGAGTGAAGGAAGCTGTTCTGGGGAGGAGACTGCATTTGTTGGCTTGCTTGTACATTGTGTGGAATGCGCACCCCACCGCAAGCGGCCTCAGCCTGTGTCACGCTGTGGGGTGGAGTCTGTTTGCCTGCCTGTGGATGTGCTTTTTTACCTTTTCATTTCTTCAGCAATTAAGCCCTCTTGTCTCCTGCTTTGTCCTCAGCTGAGGTCAGATTTGCAGGCACAAAACATGCACTGAAGCATCACTCCTGCTCTGAAAGGGGCTTATTGTACACATGAAGGTGCTTTTGCTTTTGTAGCGATTTTTCCTTTTGAGAAGTGCCAGATTATTGTGGTCAAGATAATGGGATGGAGTGGGGGGGAACCTTCTGCCCTGCCCTCCATTGCTGGATGAGGGGTGGGCAGAGAAAGAGCAAAAATAATAGAGGATCTTTTGGGGGAAGAGAGGGGTTTCAGTGGGGCTGGGGCAGCAAATATAATTTAATGTGGCTTTTATTTTTTTCCACTTGACAAATCATTCTGTTTCATTTCTAATGGGAGAATCAAAGACATTTCTCTGGAAACATGTAAAAAGGAGGAGTTGATTTATTGATCCTTCTATATATCCATGGAGCCATTTTAAATGGGCTAATTTAAATAGTTAAATAGTTTAAATTTAAACAGTTAAATTTAGTGTCTGAGGTAGCACAGCAAACGGTGGCCTTCCTTCACCTCACGTCAAGATGATGTACAGGGCCCAAGACTGGATGAATTATTTTAACATCTGAGGCAGAGTATACTAAAACACCTCCCCTTGTAACAATAACAGCAAGAGTAACAACAATAAACTATTTCAGTTTGCCTAATAGTAAGGTCTGTCCTGCAAGATAGTTGTAGGATACAGGGTGGTAGGAGAAATGATAAAGCAAAACAAAGCAAAGTATGCTGCTTATATACCACCCCATAACTGCCGGTTTGCTTCTGTGCCAAATTCAAGGTACTAATGTTGACCTATAAAGTCCTAACAGAGTGCCTCTCCCTAAGATCAACTTCCCATGCCACTTGCACCTCCCAGGCATTGATGCTGCAGGTGGCCACCCCGAGGGAGGTCAGGAAGTCTATGACTAGGTAGTGGACCTTCTCTGTGGTGGCCACCTGAATGCTCTATCTGTGGAGGTGTGCCAGGTGGCCCCTTCCCTCCTAATATCCAGGAAACACACAAAAACTTCGCTTTTGAAGTTTTTATTTTATTCATTTAAAATATTTTTAGCTCACCTTTCTCCTTAAAAGGACCCAAGGTAGTTTACAACAGGGTTCCCAACTCCCGGTCTGCAGCCCGGTGCCGGTACGTGGCCTGGGTCGGACTGGGCCGCGGAGACAGATCTCCCAACCCCCCCCCCCGCACGCACTCCCCCCCCGCACAGCCCCTTCACACATGCGCACGAGTGCATGTGCGCCCCCCGCGAGCACCCCGCCTCTTTGCTCATGCGTGCGCGCCCACGCAAGTACCCCTGAGTGCCCCCGCCCCTTCACGCATGTGCGCAAGTGTGCCCACGCACGCGCCCCCACCCCTTCGTGCATGCGCGTGAGCACGGAGGGTGCCCCGCCTTCCCCGCACACGGACCCCATCCTCCCCCACAGTGACAAAAAGGTTGGGAACCACTGGTTTACAACATTAAAAGAACAATATATAAAAGCTAAAAATTGTATATATACAAATATTTTTAAAATAATTAAACAAGTATCATATTAAAATGATAGATAAATCAATACTAAAAACACATTTAAAAGCAACAGAGCACAACAATCCAATTTGAAATTTTACTGCTGGAAACTGCCCAGAGTAGTGGCAAGGCCACTAGATGGTGCAGTATGTATGTATGTATGTGTGTGTGTGTGTGTGTGTGTGTGTGTGTGTGTATGCATGAATAAATGAATAGAGCTTAAAGCACTCTTTGAGCAGTTTACATTGTTACTTATGCACATTGCCCCTCTGCGACCTGGGTGCTCAATTTACGTATAAGCAGTTTCTTATGATGTGGTACAGAGAAGCCTGCATCAACCTAGGATAAACTTCTGTATCAAATGCCAACAGGTGGTTTAAGATTTATTGACAGTACCTCAATATGCTTTGATTTCCCTGTCACCAACCAATTGTAGCCTCTTGAACAACAAGCTGTATCTGCCTCAGAATTTCTCCTTTTCCTCAGTTGCTCCAGGATTTTTTGGGAAAGTGGAGGGGGGAAATGGGATGAATAAATAAGTAAAATGCATGTTGTTCCTGCAAATCAGTTTTTTGTTTTAAACATGACTTGGAGCCCCGTGGCACAGTGGTTAAACTGTAGTACTACAATCAAGGTTCTACTCATGACCTAAGTTCGATCCTGACAGGCTCAGGCAGCCTGCCATCCTTCCAATGTCAGTACAGTATTTCTTATATTTTTTGTATATTTCTTATATTTCACACAGAAATATACAGTTATTCTAGGAAGGAGCATTTCTAGTGTCCACATGTCACACAAGTCCCCCTTCCCCCAAAATGTTCTCTGCCAATTTCACCACCTTCTTACTCACCCTTGTCACCAGCAGTCAGATCTCTTACTTTGAAATAAAGCAAGTGAAATAGCACCGGATTAACAAGATATGGTAAGCAATTGAATTAGTGCTGCATCAGTTATCATACAGGTCAAAAGCAAAACAAAACAATGCAACTGGAAATGCTATTTAAAAACACAAGTCCTCCTGAACAAAATGTGCCTCATACTAAAATATCAGATCAGATGATTAGCACGAGAGATGGGCACAAATTGCTGGTTCGGTGGTTCGTAATGGTTTGTTCTTTGAGTGCACAGATGTTCTTCAGGCATTCCAGCTTCCCTCCCCTGCCTTTTCCAGTGGATGCCCATTTAGAGACAGTGTCCCGAGCTTCCCTGCCCCACCTCCTCTTCTGAGTGGGCACACACTGGAGGAGATGTGTGGGAGGGAAGCCAGGGTGCCTGATTAACACCTGTGCATCTGAAGAACGAACCATTACCAACTGCCGAACCAGACATTCATGCCCATCTCTAATTAGCACTAATGTAATGTACTTGACAATAAATATCAAAAGGAACAGTGAGGAGAACAGTGCAAACAGTGAGACAAATAGCTATATAGTTTCTTCCTTAGTTATTTTCCTGTTGTCTTCCCCTAAAATGTTTTTTTTTGGGGGGGGGGGTGATTTTCTTTGTTTTAAAATCATGAAAATGTAGTGAGGGGAGGCATGCTTTATTAAATGTGTAAAATGTATTTCAAGCAAAACAAAGGTTCACGAGGTTGTTCTTTTTATTGCAACGAGCCACAGATTAGAAAGTCTATCCCTCTAAAAAATGTCAAACTTGTCAAAACCACAGACTGCACTGGGGTGGGAGAAAACATTAAATTAAAGAAAATAGGAAGAAGAAATGATGTGTTTGCATTGGGCACCTGCACCTGGTCTTGCTTGTTGATCTATTAAAGGAAGAGGGGATGCTGCCTCCTAGGTATCTGGCAACCTACCTTAGGGTTCCTTTGTGCACCTTCCTTCATTCTGGATGTGCCCCAGGCAGCACAACAATATGGATGAAAAGAGCCTTTACGTAGCTCACTTTTTCGCTAATTATTCCCAGCTGCTCTGCTGTCCTTACAGACTGCCACCTTAGCCAATCATCCATCTTGACCAACTGGTGGGGGGCAAAGGGAGCAGACAGGTCCCTAAGTCTCCCTCAACGCTCCAGGCACATGTAGTGTCGTAACCCAGACAGCACCAGGTGCAGGCCTCCCTTTCTGTGTAATATCTTTCCCGAGATGAGAGGTTGCACAGATGCCTTGAGCCCACATCTGCCTCTCCCTGCCCCCTCCCTTTCCTTTGACTGAGCGGTGGCTGCATTGCTGGGCCAAGCCAGCTGCTGCTTAGATCTGTACTCTTGTCAAAAGAGCCAGCTTAAGCTTTCTCTCCTGAGGATGTATAGATCTCTCAAGATATCCCCCAGGAGGCTTCTTGCATGGAATTCGACCCTGGGATATGCTGTGCTGCTGAAAGTTTGTTAGAAGAGCATCATTCCTGCTCTGTGGCTATATTTCAACGCTGCTTTTTTGCATGACTCATGCCTTCTGGTTTTCTGCTCAGCAACTGTTTTGCAGGTGTCGAAGCTTACATTTTTCAGTTACTGGGGAGCATATGGACAGGAAATTGGGAAGGCTTGCTCTGGGGTTTCTAACCTTTGGAGTCATAAAAAAGGGTCTTTTCCAGCTGGATTTGTTGCAGCTTGAGGAGGGTGGAGACACCGTTGAATTGATAATGTGGTTCTGCAAAGTGCTTGCTTCGCTGGGCCACTGCTGTTAATTTTTTTGTGATAACTTTTTTGAGCGTTCAGGCTCCATTATGCACACAAAGTTAGATAATGAATCCAGAAATGGTGAAGTAATGGTAGAAGTAGGAGAGGATGTGAAGCTTTTCTCCAGGAGAAGAGTCAGTGAATGAGATATTTGCAATACTTCCTTTTGCATCCAATCTGTTTTAATTTGCTGCTATCAGTAAAGGAAAATGTACCAGGTAGCAGCCATTGGTGACTGTGTGCTTCTGCAAGACATCTTAACTCATGAAAAACAGGCCATCCAATATTTGCAAGACCAGCTCTTCCATGAGGCAGAGTGAGGCAATAGCCTCAGATACAGAGTCTGAGGGCAACCACTGCCTCCAAACTAAAAAGAACACCCAGCCTATTGCCATTGTTGGAGGACCTAAGTGTCTGTCTGTCACACAGCCTGTCCTGTACTCTCTCAATTGTTCTGCCCCCTTCAGATGCAGTGGAGGACTCTATTCCCTTGCAGCATTCAGCTGTCATTCTAGTCAGCTTCTACATGTGGCACGAATGGGGGAAGAGGGACTTCTTGTCCTCTACCTGAGGCACAAAATGTCTTTGGATACCAACAGTCATAGCCAGCCCAACAGCCACTTGCTCACCCACTCCAGCACATATGAACACATGGGGTTGTCCTGTTCCGGGGAGGGGTTAGTTCTAGGGCCAACAAACGGGCTCACTTGAGTGTAAGGTAGACCAGGTGCAAGAGATCCAGGCCCCAAAAGGCAAAAATCATGTAACCTAAATAAATCATGTAATGGAGAGAATCCAAAACCATAGTCAGACAGTCCAAAAGTAACACATGACAAGGCACTCAGGAACCAAAAGAGACACTGTCCCAAGCTGAGGTTTGTGGAGGTGGGCTGCCTACGTCACACCCACCCACCACTCAGTTGCAGGCATTTGGCCAGCACATTGGAGAGATCAGCTGCAGGATTTGGCTTGCTGGTCTCTCCCAGAGCAAGATATTTCCCTCCAGGACCCCTTGCCTCCTGCAGAACCCCTTGTTCTCTCGATAAGACTTTCCAGCTAAGCAGGCTTACAGACTTCCTTTGGGCTTGTTTCTTTGACCTTTGGCATTCATTTTGTCTGGGAAGGATCCAGCCTCCTCTTGCTCATCCCCAGAGCCACCCACATAAAGGACTAGTGTAATCTGGGTCTCTGAGGGTCCAGGGTGTGCTGGATCTGGCCATTCTTCACCTATGGAGCATGGGAGCTCTGACCCATCCTCAATTTGCAATGCCTCTAGTAAAGTAATGTGTGGTTTATGTTTTTCAACGTTAGTTAAATGTGCTCAAATATTTTTGGTTTCATCTATGGTAGCTCCAGGCCAGAAACACCTGAAGGATTGTAAGTAGCCCACCCTCCTTGGCAGCTTGTATGCCTTCTTAAGGAAGCATTAAGTAGAGATGGCGGTTAAGAAAACTGCAGCTGAAACTGCAGGAATCCCTACTCCAGAGAGAGGGATGCAGGAATTCATTATATTGTACAAGCTCCAGACAAAACAAGTGAACTCAGTTTATATCTTGCATTACTCTAGCCACTGGGGGAGAAAACAAGGTAAACAAGCTGTGAGCAGTTCACTTTGGTCAGTACTTTCCCAATTCTAAGGTGTAATGACAGTTTTTTTTCATGGTCCTTGGACCAGAAATCCTTTACATCAGCCCTCCCCAAATTAGCTATCTGTGGATACGTTTGAGTACTGTTCCCATCATCCACAGCTAGCAGGGCCAGTTACCATGCTGACATGGGATGATGGAACCCTTAGTCCAGCATATCTGGTGTGTGTGCCAGATTGGTTTGAATTAATGGTTTGAAGTTTGAATTAATACTTTCCAAAGCACTCAGGCTTTCTGCCAGGAAGAGATGGTAGCCTAACACATGGAGAGCTTCTGGAGGTTACAACTCAATCCATAATGCACATACATGTGTCTTGTTTCTAAAGATTGCCCAGCTTTCGGTTTTAACATTCTCCTCCTTGTATACAGCTGATTAAATGAAAATGATACCCTGCACTTTGCTTTTCTGAGTGCACTTTTGGCTGTATCAGCAAGGACCAATAAAACCTCTGAACAGAATGTCATCACTCTTCCTTGCAGTGTGGTGCTCTCAGAAAAATTAAGCTTCAGAAGAATGGAATTGGCTATTAATAAGAGGGAGCAAGCTTTTTGGTATGAATGGTTGAGGAGACCTGAGGCAACTTATCTTGGGTGGTGCTTCTTCCGTTTTGCGCATGTGCGTGTAAGAGCACTTTTAAGCAACCAAGCAAATATTTCAGGGCTGGGTAGAAAGTAGATCCAGATGTGCTAGTAGAGCACTGGGTAGTTTTCAATTGACCGGCAAGAATTTCTGACTCCTAGTTGTGTAGCAAAAGCAGCAACAAAATATGTCTCTCCTTAATTATATTGCTGAAACAATGAAAGCTTAAGATATCTAGGAGTAGGTTTCTGTGTAGAAGGACTGTGAGCTCTGTTCAGTTCTGCTATTCAAAACAAATTCCTGATCTCTGATTGATTGATTTTAGGTGCAAGCCTTTTTGTACAAGGCTCTGTTTGGTAGATCTGGTATTATCATAAACAAAGTAGATGCCACAAACCCACATTCGTGGTGTGTGTTGTACACCTACTTGGACAAAGAGTGTGGATAAATATTTAAAGCCAACATTTTCAAAGATACTAAAGTAAACACTCAATGCCAAGAGGCAGGGTTTTCAAAAACATATTTGTTCATATCTTTAGCTATTGCAGCAAAGAGTCAAACCAGACATTAAGAGAATTGCATGCTTTCTTGAGTATATAGTGGAAGGGTAGGGTAAAAGTTGAATAGATAACAACAACAACAACAGAGGTTGTGCAGAGATATGTGTATTGGCAGTCAGGATTGCAAATTACGCCCAGCCTCAATCTACACAAAACTTCTACAAGAATTTGGCCAGGTTACATAGACTATGGTTTTACTGAAACATGGATGATAGTCAGCTTCTGCCCCATTTGGACATTACAGAATGAAAGCAGGTAGGACTCTAAACCTATAACATCCCCCACCCAGATAGGTCTGATTGATTATCTGTTTGAAAAATGTTTCTGCATTCAGTACAAAGGTCTCAAGAGGCACTTGTTAGTGCATTAAGTTTAAAATGCTTACAGTGTTTTCAGTGACCAGAGCCCTGCTTTAACAAGTAACGTCCTACTTGCTTTTAGGCAGTACTGCCTAAATACTTCTAAATTGACTATCACCTGCTGTTTCTCTTTTCAGTCATGTTCCTGTGAAAGTATTTGGTCAGTGTTTGGGATCATTCATGGTCTGGATTAGGGCTGTGTTCTACTTGTAGCAGACTGGAGTGAACAATCAAAACTTGATTCAGACAAGACAGGAGTTTTCCTGGCCAGGGAACTATTGATATGAAAATGAAGTTTAAAGCTGCAGCTGTCGTCTCAAAAGCAGTGGGTCGATCAAACCTCTTGTAAATTTTAGAAAATAATCCACATTTTACCATATATTCCCTCTGTTTGGATTATGTTGATTTCAAAGCATAAAACAGGGAACATAGCTCAGCTAGCGTGGAGGAAGATTACAAAGGGCACTGTGTGAGGACCTGTTTTCCTAATCAGAACAATTATAACGAATATTGAATTATTTTGATAGCCAGTTGTTCAAAGGTCTGTTCTCAGTGGTTGGTCAAAACTATATCAATCCTGTAATGGGCTAGGAGGGCATGGTGCTAACTTAGTGTCATTTCACTGCTTCTGGTTTTGGCCAGGAAGGATTTCCTAGTTCATAATATAATGTAGTCTTCATGATAACCTGTGCTATGTCTTATGTTCACTCTTCAAAATAAGCTGTTATAGACTAGTTGGCCCAGATTTTTAAAAAGGATAGGGCTCCTGTACCCTTTAATAGTTTTGAAGAAGAGGAAGTTTCAACAGGTGTCATGAAATCATTGGGGAGTTTGATTCTAAATCTAAGAAGTCTGTTTGGTTCTTCAACAGTATCTGATGTCAGAACGGAGTTGTTGAGGGTAACCTTGAGAACTCAGTTTCAATGGTTGGATGTGTCCCTGGATTCAATCCAGGTGACGTACATTGCCAGGAGTATTTTTGCACTGCTGGCTACCATGATGTGCTTTCATTTATGTGGTTATTATAATTCAGCCATCATGGGGCTTCTTTTGAAGGATGTTTGGGAACTTCAGAGCTATTATGACATTTTTAATTGTTTGTTTTATTGATTTTTATCTATTCTTATTTCTTCTACTTTTTATTTTATTGTTTATTTGATCATTCTTTATTGCTCTTAGTTCCACCATTTAACGGAAAGGCAAGATAAAACTTTTAAATAACTTGCTAATTTTTATTAGTTACATTTTTATTCCACCATTGCTTGAGGCAACATACGTGAGGTAGTTTTTTCTCAGCTGAATCATTCACCAGTTCTTCAGACTTGAGATCCACCTCCAAGTCCAGTTTACTATACAGGACACAATTCCATATTTTCTTCAATCTGTTTTAAAATTTCTTTTTGTTGTTTTTGTTTTTGTTCTGTTTTATTTAAATTTTCTTTTTCTTGTCTATGATCTTCCTCACCTTCAGTCTGAAGTCCAGTACAACTTTTTGAAAACAGTAAATGTGTTGGGATGAAAAGACTGAGTCTCTGGCCCTCACCATCTTACACTGATGGATAGAAATCAGTCCTGTACTGTGCTTTGTCAGGCTTCTTAATTAAGGAGACATTTTGATTGTGTACTTTGGAGGGTTTCTGAAAATCCAATTATATCTCTCTCCAGCACTCAATGTATTCTGTTTCCCAAGAAACCCAAATGCTGACATGTCCCTGGTAAAAATATCCTATAGACTTTTATCTGTTAAAAAAAAATCCAGGTATGCATTCATCTATCATCTTCATCATCACTGTAATTGTCATCACCATAGTTGTTTGTTATTTAGGAGACCCTGACTCTCTTAGTAAAAGTCTGGGGTGCACATTTTTATCCTCCTGTTATAGGTGCAGATGATCTGAGATGTATTCTTCTACTACCTCTTAGGATGGTATGTTCCACTATGCTTAGATTTGCCAGTCAACTATGAAAGGAGTGGGTAGATCTGGATTGCTTCCATTCCTCTTCTAATACTTAATTGAGCTGTCTGCTAAAGAGTTCTGCACCAAAGAACAGGTTGTCAGCTAAGTGGAACAAGGGTTAGTGCCTAGTTTGTCCACATGTCCGTATTTTTCCGTGTTTACGACCCCCCAATGTATACGACGACCCCCTAATTTTGTCCCTTGCCAGAGGCGGAGGAGCAGTCAATGGGCAGCCGCAAGGGGCGGCCCAGCGCGGCTGCTCCTCTGCCTCTGCCTCCGACCCTCAATTTTTCCTCTAATGATTTTAAGGAAAAGTGTCATTTTATACACAGAAAAATATGGTATTCTTTTAGCTGTACTTCGTTTGACAACTTATTCAACCTCACATGGGTTTAAAGATAAAGAATCATAAGGAGGAAAATCAGGGGCCTTGTAGTTGGCTGTCAACAGTAAACCACTGGACAGCAACTTCAGAAGTCACACAGATCCTCTGGTTACTGTCTTTGCGACTCAGGTGAGATGTATTGTTGCTCAGTTTAAAGCATCAAAAAGGGGGAAAAGCCACATGGTCCTTGTGCAAAATCCCAAAACAAGATTGGTTGATGCCTTGATTTAATGAAGATGTCACTCTTGTTTTTGGCGTGTAAATTATGCTAGCCACTTCTAATTTTGTTTCTGCACATAAAAATTAGGATATGTGCAGTTTTATACAAATTGGTGTACCTCCTCTCTCTCCTTTTTGGTGATAGATACCGTGTTTCCCCGAAAATAAGACAGGGTCTTATATTAATTTTTGCTCCAAAAAATGCATTAGGGCTTATTTTCAGGGGATGTTTTATTTTTTTTAATGTACAACAATCTACATTTATTCAAATACAGTCATGTTACTGTATCTTCTTCTGGTTGCTGCACAATGGTGGAGGACGGGGTTTCACTTAACTGGGGCTTATTTTTGGGGTAGGGCTTATATTACGAGCATCCTGAAAAATCATACTAAGACTTATTTTCAGGTAATGTCTTATTTTCTGGGAGACAGGGTAGTTGGCACCCTCCTCTGAGCCCAGAGATTTCTGCTCTATACAGAAAAACGAGCGCTCCAGCACCATGAAAAGAATTGATTGCTTTGACTCCCTAGTGCTATTTTCACATCTGAGAAATAGCAAACAGATAGCAAAAACGACAGGCACAATTGGGTCTCCTAACTTCCTACCTCAAAGCATCAAAGCAGCGTGGGAAGAAAGTACTGGTTTTGATTGGGGAAGTGATCCTGAGTAGGGCCAGTCCTACTGTTAGACAGACAGAGGTAGCTCCCTCAAGTGGCAGATGCAACAAAGTGTTGGAAGTCAGAGCTACAGTATGGGTGTCATACGGCTAATCTTGTGCTGTCTTAGCTAGTCTTTTATCCTCAGGTGTGGTTGAGGATCCTGCCCCATGGCCAATGTTTGTTTGTTTATTTATAAAGCTTACAGTATATACCACCCAACTTATCAAGATCGCTACGCGGGGTGGTTTGTATAACATGAACCAAAATTATAAAAAAAGCAAAGCGTGCTGCTTATATACCGCCCCCTAGTGCTTCAAGCACTCTCTGGGCGGTTTGCTAGTTAATTATGCAGGCTACACATTGCCCCCCCCCCCCCCCAGCGAGCTGGGTACTCATTTTACCGACCTCGGAAGGATAGAAGGCTGAGTCAACTTTGAGCCGGCTACCTGGGATTGAACCCCGGGTTGTGAGCACAGTTTTGGCTGCAGTACAGCAGTTTAACCACTGCGCCACGAGGCTCTTTATAAATATAAATCCAAATAAGAATAGAATGCCCATTATCTCTCCACATAAATCAAAGAAACGAACTTTTTAAAATAGGCAAACACCTGATGACACCTGAAATGAAAATAAAACTCTAAGCACATTGGAAAAAAATATAAAAAACCCTAATAAACCACACAAACTGAATAAACACGATAGAACAAATATAACAGAACGTAACAAAATATAACAAAATACAGGTCACGTGGCAGATTATGGTAGGATGTTGCTGAAGGCCTCCATAAACAATTCTGTCTTAGCCAATCTTCTAAAAGTTTACAGGCCTGCCTCGCTTCGAATGGAAGTCTGTTCCACATAAAGGGTGCCACGACTGAAAATGCACAATTCCTGGTGGAGCTTTTCTTTCTCTTCGGGTAGGTACCCTCAGTATTAAGGCCTGGGAGGACGGGGTTAACTGGGTAGATATTCTTGGGAGAGGTGCTCTGACAGGTAACACGGTCCCAAACTGTTAAGACTGACATATTGAATCTGGCATGGAAGATAACAGGAAGCCAACAATGCTGTTCTTATGAATGAAAGTTGTGTCATGCATGTCCTCTGTCCCTTACTAGGAGGGCTGATAAGAATTTTGGACAGACCTTGGAAGTAGTAAGTTTCAAGTAAATTAGTATTTGTAACTAATACTTTTGTAACAAAAGAGCAATGAAGTTACATTTCAAAAGTAACAAGGGGTGGGATTAATACTTATGTATCATTGCTTTTGTCCTCACTCTGTATATTTTGTTCCAAATGAAAATTAATTTTTTAGAAATTGAAGCCTCCAGCATTCAACTCATAGATTCCACACATTCTATAAATCGTAACTCTAAGAAAATGTTTATTTATATAGCAGCAGGTTCCAAAGAATAAGATTGATGGGTCCTTCCCTATCTTAACACCTAACAATTAAAAAATAAATATGGGGAGACATCAGAGCAAACATAAGAAGCAGTGGTGGCACAGGTTATTCTGGAATGCAATTGCAGATTGCAACCATACACAGAGATGTGAAAAGTTACTTTTTGGACTACAGCTTACAGAATATCCTTGCCCTATGCAGCAGCAAAAGCAAAGAGTGAAGTCATTTGAAGAAGCAGGGGACCCTTAGACAGCCAAGGGAGGTGATGGCAGGCAAGTGAAGGTCAGAAGAGGGGGTGCTTTGTTTATTATTTCAAGGAAATGTGCTATTTTGTGTTATTAGACTTCAATTCCCAGGCTTTTCCAAGATTGCAGCCCAGAAAACCAAATCAGCACACCTGTAGGTATCACCTCTAGAGATGGGGGTATTCGTAGACGAATACGAATATCCCCCCCCCCCCCCCCGCAGGTGGAAATAACGAGGGTCCAGCCCTATGGAGCCGGACCGTCCACTCACCGTTCGGCGGCTGCCACGGGTGCAGCAGCACCTTCCTATCGCGCTGTGCTCCGCAATGGATTAGCCACTCCTGACAAGCTTCTCTGCCAGGTCGCATCTCTAATCACCTCCCATCCCCCCAGAAGGGCTTTCCAGTGATTTTATCAACACCATTGGCTCCTCTGGCCTTTTGGTTTCCTTTCACCCCTCTGTTTAAAAAATGTTGTTTAAAAAAAGGGGGAAGCTGCCATGATGCTTCCTGTTGAAGTTATTTCAACCTCGTATGCTGCTTTCAATAGGTTTGGCTGGGAGGGACTTTTCTGGCTGGGGTGAACATTAATCAGTCCTGCAGTAACCAATTGTTCCTTTCCTGCCTCTAATTTCAAAGAGAGTCACGCCTCCCTGCTTAAGAATCTTTTTCCCTCTCTTTTGGTCTACTGGCAGTTAGTAATTAGCAGTGCAGTTATGTGACTGTAGTTTGCAGGAAACTGTTGGAAGCAGACTGAGGAGTCTATTCAGGCCTGTTGCTGCATAGAAGTAATGTTTGTACGGTATGTAGTTTTTTAATCTATTCAATTGTAAGTAAGTGGAACCTTTCATTCTTTCTCTTACCAATATCTCAGAGTGAGTTATTGAGACTGTAAGTGCCACTGGAAGTCAGCAAAGGGTTGGTCTACTCTGGGGAAACTTGAAGCTAATTCTACTCTGTAAGTTCCTGTACTTCTGCTGTGTAGCTAGAGGTTTCTAACCAAAATTCAAAACTCTGCAACACTTCCTGGGAGTTGCAGTCTTGCTCCCCACTAGGATTTATGGAGTTTCCAAAGATCTAGGACACCCAGGAAGCATTCTGGACAATTCTGGGAATTTAAGTCCAAAAGCATGTGGGCGAAAGAGTACATGCTTCATTATTTCTTCCATAGAACAGATTGGTGAAATTCCAGAGGCTGGTGACTCCTGTCACCAGGCATTCAAATAGGTTTTTCAGAATGTACATGAGATGGTGTGAGCCCTGGTAGACTCCGAGGCTTCAGCAGGATTCCTGCCTTCCGTTGTGTTATTCACACATGCTGCAGATACTGAATAAACTTCAGCAAGGTTTATTAACACTTGGGAGGAGGGTGGAGAAGATAAACTGTTGCAAATAGGTTTTGTAGTCCTCCTTCTGGTCACTAGTCCTACTTTGGCGGCAGCATCCAGTCTTTCCCTGGTTGCATCTACTGGAGTGCTGCTCGTCCCTTTAGGTAACTCAGTTTCTTTTGTGAGTCCCTGGGTTGCCAACTCAGTCTCTCTTTGAGCCGGAATTCTTCTCAGTCAGGCTATTCCCTGGACTCACATGGGGACAGATGGGGCGGGAGGCTCTCTTGGCCTTTGCTGCTCGGGGTCCTTTCACCCTTGTCCCTTGTAGTTTGATAGTTGTGGGTCTGCTATCCTCACCAGTGTCTCTTTGGGGACAAAGCTATTTCCCCTTCCTTTCTTCTGTCTTCTTTTCTCTTTTCTTTCCACTTCTCTTCAATAGGAAGGCCGTGTGGGCAGGTTACATTCGTATTTGGCCACTCCCTCCTTTGGGATTCTACCTCTTCCAAGGGTCTTCTTTATAACTCCATTCCCCTGGGATGTCTTCCTTGGGAGACTCTTCCACCCAGTAGTTACCTGATCACTCTTGGCTTGCACCCCCCCCCCCCATTCCTCAGGATATAAGTTTGTTTCATCCTTTCCCCCCTGCTGCCTCTTCTGGCGCTTCCCCAGGGTGAGCTTCACTTATGGGGTCAGGTAGATAGGTGCCTCCGGGTCATCTTCCCCCCTTCTCAGGTTGATAGTTGTGGAAGGGTTAGCCATGTTAGTCTGTTCAAGCACTATAGGTGAAAACAAAATAGAAATAGAGTTTTAAAAAGACAAAAACATGGCGGCACTTTAAAGACTAACTTTTATATTCTTCAATATGAGCTTTTGTGGACAAGTCCACTTCATCATCAGATGTGTCAGGGTCCCCTGACTCCTAAAACTAACAAGATCATCCTATTCTCTGTTTGTGTCCCCGTTTCTCTTCCCTGACTGTGTTCTGTGGCTACAGCGCCTTGTAACCCCTCAGTGCTTCCTGTGTGAAGTGGAGTTGGCTGCTTGATCCTCTGAGTGGGAGTCATGGGTCCCTGGTTGGGGCATTATGGCACACTGACAGGCATCCACAATCCTGTCTTCCTCACAGATGGATAAGAATTACTTTGAGGTGACCAAGCAAGGACATTATTTTAAATTTTAAAAGAGATAATGTTTGTATTTTGTTTATTCACTTTTCAGATGATGGGTGTGGGCACCAGTAACTTGGGCTAATAGTTGTTATGAGCGAATGACTTCTATAGAACTCTCTGGAAAGCTGCATGTGTCTTTGGTTTTCTATATATTTTTATGCTTATTATAATACCTCTTCTGTTTAGTTTCAGAGCTATGGAGTGTAGCCCGCCCATACTGAAGGCTGTGGGTATAACATATGGACTAGTGGCAGAGCTGCCCATGTACATTTTTCTGCCTGAGAAAGAGCAGCACACGCCCCCATCCACCCAAAGCCAAGCTTCATAGCACCCAGTTCTGGTCACGTTATGACTCCTGGAATTTGGGAGACTAAATTTTAAAAAAAGGACAAGGATCCTGTACCTTTAATAGTTACGTGGAAAAGGAAATTTCAGCAGGTGTAGCTTCCATTAACAGCTACACCTGTTGACATTTTCTGTTCTAGGTAACTATTAAAGGTATAGGAATGCCTTCCTTTTTTTTCTTTTCCATCTAGTGACCTTACCTGCCGTTCCCCTCCCTTTCCTTAGCAGTGAAAGCACAATAATGATAAATTTCATAAAGAACTACTATTGACACTCAGAAGTGACTGCCTTGTGGCAAATGACTTATTCCACCTAATGGTAGGCCTGGCTCTGGCCAATCATTTTCGTGATACTGACAGATTGCCTCTTTGGGGCACCTGACCAGCTGAATCAGAACTGGAATATATTGGCCACTCTTGCGCAGTTCTTCTTAACCGTCCCCCCCCCCGCCGCTGCCCTCCCCGTTACTGTAGGATAGGGTAGTATGAGAGACTGTACCAGATAGCAACATGACTAGCGTAATCAATATTTCCCTCAGTTATGCATAGGAGGATGGGGATGCTTCTGGAGTCCTTTTGCCACAGCTTGCCCCACTCATTAATAACACAGCAAAAGGGACCAGCAATCTTTTCCCTGCTGCTTTCTCTTCCTTTCACTGGGGGTGGGGCGGGCAGGCTTCAGGCCTTTTGATGTGCAGCCCTTGTAAATCCATTGATGACAGCCTTGTGTGTGCACTCATGTGAGCCCAGGCTAGCTCTGGCTCCCTTTGAAGTGCTCCAGCGATCAGGATGAAAGTGGGATGGAGGGGGAAGAATCCTTCCTAAGCCATCAAGCCCTAATTGCAGGTAATAGTGCCTCTCAGTATCCCATATGGGGAGGGGAGTATCCCTGCTTCCTCTAATCCTGCAGCTACACTCTGGGCTCCTACAGGGAGAGGAAGTACCATACAGGGAGCTCGCCCAGAGAAGTCAAGCTGCCTGTTGAGTTCCTCCCATCAAGATGTACAGAGGCCTGGAGAACAAGCACTCCAAGGAGGAGCCAGAAGCCCCTTCAAAACACCACACAGCACAGGGAAATCTTTTTCCAGAGCCTATACTTTTTCATTAGAATTATTAAAAAAATTATAATGTAGTTCCTCCACATGCTTCTGGCAAGTTCCCACATGAAGATGGGTGTGAAGAAGAAAAAAAGATATTGATAGCACTTTCCATCTATAGAATGCAGAGAAGGAAAATATGTGTCTGGGGGGGGGGGGGGAAGGTTCAGCTTGTTCAAACAGAATGCTAAATAGAGGAATTTAATGAACTCTGGTTTCTTTGCCATGCTGAAATTTGCATTCATGTTGGCCTGTGCAGTTTTAATAAGGGATGCTGACATGACAACATGGAAATCTGGCAGTCAGTTGGAAGGGTGGCTGTTTGTTTATAGGAGCACTGTTTAGAATTATACTATTTATGTTTATGTAATTATTAAAACCTAGTTTTGTGAGGAGCAACTGAAGAAAATGGGTATGTTTAAACCTGGAGAAGAGATTTGAAAAGTGACTGATAGCCCTCTTCAAGATATCTGCAGGGCTGTCACAAGGAAGGTGGAGCAATCTTGTTTTCTATGCTCTAAAGCAGTGGTTCCCAGTCTTGGGTCCCCAGATGTTCTTGGACTAAAACTCCCAGAAGCCTTCACCACTAGATGTGCTGTCCAGGATTTTTGAGAATTGTCATCCAAGAACATCTGGGGACCCAAGGTAGGAAGGCAGTGCCCTAAAGGCATGGGGACAGTTTGGTTGTGTTTGTATCTCCTTAGCTCAGTTTAGTCCATGCTGAGTGGAGGTAATTCTACAGGCGTTCAAATGAGAATCTTCCTCAGCCATACCTAGAGTTACTGGCAGATGGTCTGTGACTCCTGCAAATTGTCATCTGGATGGCTATAGCGATATCCTCCAGGAAAATGTGATTTGATAAATTGTGGATCCCAGTGGATAAAAATGTATTTTCCCTGCTGTGAAGTTGCATCCCAAGTTAATTTTTTTCCCTTGTCATGCCATTGTTCTGACGCATATTTTCTTCCTCTAAACTCACCCCCAGCTTCTGTTTTCCCAGTAGGAAAAGCTGGCATATAAATGTAGGTTTTCCATACCAGGGTTTTTGTGGGGTAAGTTGGCCTGTGTGTGCTAATTACACCAGAGAAAATGGTGCATCAGGAAAGTATTAATCCCTTTCTTTCAGCACCATGATCTTGATCTGAATTGGTAGACACAATTCTGTTTTCTCTTTTTTTATGTGAAGAGTTGTTAGGAGAGAAAAACAGGGTTTTCTAACTTAAAAAAAAACCCTTCTAGACTTGGTATCAAACTGTATGCTGCATTAAACATAGCATACATCTGCATGTCTTTTCTAAAAATTGTGGAACTGATGGATTTTCTTTTAATCCTGCATGAAGGAGGTATAAATAAATAAAATATAGGAGGATGAACTTTAAACTTCCCACATCTCTGTGCACTGGTTCCATCCAAATCAGGATCATATATACTTACTATCCAGTACAGAAAAAGACACACACAGCGCAGCCGTGCGCATGTGTGCGAGCACGCTCTGCCCCTGCAAGTGTGCCATGTGCATGAGCAGCCCCCCATGAGTGCCGCCGCACGCATGCACATGAGCATGTCCCACCCCCCTGTGGGCACACCACACCCCCACGAGCGTGCCACGCCCACCCCCAACCGGTCCGCAGTTGGGAAAAGGTTGGGGACCACTGCCTTAGAACATGCCAAATCATGTGTTCCTGTGTGCTGGTGAAGTTGATCAGCTACATTTGAACACAATCCCAGAATGAAAATTTCTTCCACGCAGAAAGAGAGAGAATGAGAAAGTAATTGATTAGTAATGGATGGAAATAAACTTTGAGTTTAGAATATGAACATCTGTCAGTTCGGTTTTCATTGTTTTTCTCAGAAACACACCAGGATTCTCTGCACTCCAACCCGGTCCAAGTTCTGCATCACTTTATGAAACTTATTTTCTTCCCACATGAGTATTACCACATATCTGGCAAACACTTCACTATTGTAGACATTATTTCACCTTTTCCTCATATAATAAAATGTGTTTGTGTGTGCTTTTGAAATATACACATCTTTAATATGTATATTGTGCAGTGGTTAAACTGCAGTACTGCAATCAAGATTCTGCTCATGACCTGAGTTCGATCCCAATTGGCTTAGGTAGCTGGCTCAAGGTTGATTCAGCCTTCCATCCTTCTGAGGTCAGTAAACTGAGTACCCAGTTTGCTGAGTAAAATCTAATAATAATCTTAAAGTCATGGTTTCCTTCCAAGTTATGAAAAGCTAAAAAGATACACACAAATGGTCTCATATAACATTAATTAAATATACTGGTACAAAACAAAGCAAAATAATACAAAACAACACATACCTCCTCTGGCTTCTTAGATTGGTTTTCTGTATTTACTTTGGGAGTTTTTTTCTCTCTCTCTCAGAAATTATATACCAATGCAAAGAAGCGTAAGAACGTAGCAAACAGCCTCATAGCGAGTCACATCCATGGTCCGTGTAGCCTGGTATTTTAACTTTGACTGGTAGGAATGACTCTGCACAGTTTTAGGCATGATCCTTGTCAAGTCCTACCTTGAGATGTTCCCAGCATTTCCTGGTGGTCTCCCATTCAAGTACACAACCCAGCTTAGCACCTAAAATTAAAAAAAGACCACTGTCTCCGGGTGGTGTGGTATGGTACATAAAATGAGACACTGCATCCTCCTATAAACAGACTCTTCTATTTATGGTTTGCGTGTTAAGTTGTGCTTGGGCCAAATTCTTACTGCCTCTGTAGAACCAGAGGTGTGCCTCTGAGCAAGCCAAATTACAATCCCGTCAGCCTTCAAAGGAATAATTACGGGATTGATGAAAACAACAGGACATAGAGAACAGACATTGTATCATCTGCTTGTGCATTGGCTAAGATGTTGAGCTTAAAGGAGCAATTCCTGAATGCTAGCAGTGAAGGTACACAGGAACAGTTATGTGCAGTGTTCTCTCTAAGGTGCATGTGCGTGGAGGCGCACAGAGCTCCATCGGTGCTGCACAGCAGCAGCCAGAATCAATGCCTGTTTACTTCTGGGTTTCGGATGAAACCCCGCCCAGAGACAGGTGAGGCTCCCACGCAGCGGGGATGAAAATAGAGGGAACATTGGTTATGTGCTATCAAATCAGAACCGACTTATAGCAATCCTAATAGGGCTTTCAAGATAAGTGAGATATTACTAGCTCCATTGCCCTAATCAGCTTCCATGGCCAACTGGAGATTTGAACCCTAGTCTCCAGAGCCCTAGTCTGTCATTCTATCCACTACACCACACTGGGTACCTAGACAGGAATAGCCTAGTCTGAATTGTTCAGGACAGAAGAAACCAGGTTAGCGAAGCCAGCATGACCATGGCTGTATTGGAGCAGGACTTTGGAGCAAATAACAGACCTCCTTTTGCAGAATGACCAGGAGGGCCTCCAAAGCCAGCAGACCAAGTTTACCATGTTTTCAAGTAACAAAAATTGCCATATGAAGACATGTGGGACCTTTGAGATGATTAAGACCAGTCTCAATTTTGTTAAGCATGAGATGGAGGAGAGTGAAGTGTTACCTCATGGCAGCCTTTCCAAAGGTTGTGGCCATGAAAGCTGAGGGAATGTGGGAGTCTGACAAATCTGGATAGAATCAAATTGGGAAAGAGTCGCTCAGTGTATCGGAATTTGTATGTTAATGTACAATGATGTATTAGGCAGTGATGCTTCCACTGCTGTTTTTCAACCTCAGATCTCTACTTCACCTGCCCTTGCTTCGATCAAAGAAGAAGAGATGCCACAGTCTAATCAGGTACGAAACCTGAGGCAAAATGGACGGGCCATGCCACGCCGACAGAAGCGCCGTTGGCCACCACAGCGAGCTGCAAGGAACCAGGTGCAGTCTCTAAGGGCTGGGGGCACGATCCAGGAAGAGAACCCTCCCTTTGTGCTGGACTTACAGAACCTGCCAGGCTTAGCCAATGTGGATCTGAGTGCCCAGAATCCAAATATTCAGGTAGGCTTGTGGGATGTTATACTTTTACTTCTCAGTGTAAAATTAAACAGACTGGTAGTATCCACAATTACATAAGTTAGAAAAGATAAACCTCTGCTAATGCTGCCAAAGAAGTCTACATGTTTCGCTTAAGGCTAGAGGGAGGTGCCTGAGTGGCTGTTGTTGTTTTGTTTGAAGAGGAAAGAAAATCTCTGTATTGCCTTCTTTCCAGTGGACTTTGCCAAAGGTGAAATATATAAAGTATATAAAGTCAAAGGTATATGACTTTTGGACTCATGAAACCCCAACTTCCCATTTTAGACAGTTTTATTCCAGATCCCTGTGGCTCAAAAAAGCAGGGTATAAGGACATGTTTGTTCCAAAGACTTTTCATACTTCCAGCCAAGTATGAATATTATAATAAACTACTGTATGTTGCTAGTTGTGTTAGTAGATTTTTATGGACGGGACTTCGCATTGATTTGAGATTTTTATAAGGATAGACTAAACTTTCTGTTCCATTGAATATTGAATTATAATCAAGACAAAATCTTAAGTTATAACCCTCCTCTTATTGTTAATTTTGTGAAGGCTAAAACTTCTGTTGTATTGTTGGTCCCTCAATGTGTTTGTTCATAGAATTTGGAGATCATCTCACAGATCCTCTGCCATAGTAGAAAGAATTGTGGGCTTCTGTTTGTACCAGCATAAGAGAAATGAGTTCTTGCATACATAGCAGGGCTTAACTTAGAAAGAGTGACATATCAAGGGTAAAGTAGCTGAAAAAGCTACTTGGATGAGTAGTGAAACGTTTCAACCTAACAAGAAAGAAGTCCAGTTGCCATGACTCAACTTCCAGATAACCTCACCGGGATGACTGAGAATCTTCACAGAAGGGTAAATTTCTTTTAAAAAGACTAGTTGCAGTTTCAGCAGGCCCAGGTTGTTTTACTGTACTTTTTACCACCTGTTCTTTAACTCATGAACTGAATGTCATGTTTGGCAGCACATCAGGAGATGACACATGAATTATAAGATTTTGCGCGGTGGCTCCCACAGTGGGTTCTGCAATGCATGGTTTGGCCTTCATGGTTGTGCTTCTGAAACAGTCTTACCCTGTGGCTTGGTTTCCAGGTGACCATTGAGGTGGTCGATGACCCTCAGGCTGAGATGGAAATGGACCTGCTCAAGGAAACTAGCAATGACTGGTCTCTGACCTCCTCAGAGTGGTTGTCCCATAAAGATTTCTTCTGGCCACTTTTCTGGGAGTACACAGACCCTGTGGAGGAGGGTGATGATGATGATGACAACTTGGACATGAGAAGCAGGGGAGAAGAAGAGGACGACGAGGAGGACGAGGAGGAAGATTACACTTCTGAGTATGATGAGGAAGAAACAGTGCTGAGTGGAGTGGGAGATGACTGGGATCAGAGGTGGCCCAATCAGAAGAACTGGATCTTCAAAGAGAAATATAATTACGGTGAGTCTTTCATTCTTGATCATGATATATCTTCAGGGACTTCCCAGCGCCCCCAGTTTGTCTCATTGTTCCCTAGAATTTTTACTGTTTAAAGAATTGGTGTTGTAGTTTACCTCAAACTTCTGCGGCAAGTTACCAGATTGGCTGATTACTGTTTATTGAGTGTTCGGTGTTAGTAGAAATAGGAAGTTTAACAGTAGCACAAAAGATAAAACCTTTAATATCTAAGCCAAGACAGCAAAAATATAATAAATATGGCCCACATCATTCCTCCTCCACTACCTCCTCTGTTTTTGCTCTTATGAGTTTGTACTTGTAGAAGGGACAGGCAAAATGAGGTCCTCCAGAGGTTGTTAGATCACACCTCCCAGCATTCTTCACTATTGGCTATGCTGGCTGTGCCTGATGGGATTTATAGTCCAGCAACATCTGGAGGGCTGCATTTTGCCTACTCTTCTAATACAATTCAGGTTTGGAGGAGAGAGAGATGGACTGCTGGGCTTTGTAGAATCTTACTGTGTGCCATCTTTTTCTTGCCCTCTCTAGACTATGAACCTGAGGAAGAATGGAGCCCATGGTCTCCCTGCAGTGTAACATGTGGCAGTGGGAACCAGAAGAGAACCCGGTCTTGTGGCTATGCATGTACTGCCACTGAGTCCAGAACCTGTGATCTACACCACTGTCCTGGTATATCTTTTCTTCTGCCACTCCTGCCCTGTTTCCTAAGTTGCATCTTTTATATGCACTGTATTGTCACTACTTCTAACCATTCAAAGCTACCAGTTCATTGTCATTCTGTGTGCTACCTACTGACCAGCTTTCCTTGCTCTTGTTTTTTAAGAAGGTACCTTTTCAAAAGTTCCAAAAAGGCTTGGGTGAGACCTCTGTCCTTGGGCCACCTCCCTCTTTAGGCAAAATGGTAGCTGTCTGTAGCATCTTCAAAACAGAATCCATCAGGTCTTGAAAGGTTTGCCCTGACAGTTTTGTTTCTCTGTGTTTCTCAAGGAACAGACGGGGAGCTGTCTCTCACTACTGAAGAGATGCCTTATGAAGCTGAGAATGCCACAGGGATCCTGAACGCAGGTCAGCAGAGTCTTAGGGCAAAAGAATTGGGCACTGTTGTTAAAGAAAGGGCAGGACCTCTCTAATGTGTACTTTCCAAAATAACATCTAAACTGAAGTTCAGTTGTTCTGCATTATTCCTTTGTGACATCATGTGCTGTCAAGTCAGAACCAACTTATAGCAATAGCTCAGTGATGTAGGTATCTGGCTATGGAGCCTGAGGTTGGGAGGTCAGTTCCCCACTGTGGATCCCAGAAGAGCCATGCTATGTAACCTGGAGGAACCTGCACAGTCCCAGGATGCTCCCACAAAAAGGGGATAGTAAACCACTTCTGAGTACTTTTTACCTTGAAAACCCTGAAAAGGGTCACCATAGGACAGAATTCACTTGATGGTGCATAATCATCATCATCATCATTATGCCTTTCAAAGTGAGTGAAATATTAAAGGAGTGTTTTGCCAGTTCCCCTCTCCCAGTGAGTTTTCATGGCTGAGCAAGAACTCCAATCCAGGCCTCCTGAATCCTAGTCCATCACTCTGTCCACTACACCACACTGAGTATCACTCAGCACTGTTCTTAATTCTCTGCATTTTATAATGCAATTCTTCAATCAAAAATATATGCCAAATGTGTACATAAGACATACCAAGCACAAAAATGCATTATATTATGTGGAATGGCTTGTAGAAATGCGTGTATTAGACACAACTGAGTGTCCAGAGAAAAGCAGACAAAATATGCATTGGAATTTTCTTCTGCTAATTTTATTTTATTTTATTTTTAAATTACAAGATGGAGTAGAAACAGGAAGAGACTTATGACTAGAAAAACATGAAACGGAGAGAAGCTAAAGTTGATTGTTCTCCAACCCTAGCTGCTAGAAGAGGGAATTCCTGGCCACACATGATGGGGCATGTGTGTGTTCTACAATTGTGCAGAGAGAAAACAAATGGCTTATTTGGTGTTGCCAACAGAATTCAGAATGCTCTCAAGAATCTCTGCCTTCCCGTCTGTTATGACACCTCTCTATTGACACTGCCTTCATTATACATCCTCACTGGCACTGTCTGGTTGTGCTGAACTTATTATTCCAGCTCAACACGACCAGTGGAAGTGCTGGTTGTGGATCATGGGAGTTGTAGTGAAGAGGGCATCACTCCACCCATTTTTGTCTCCCTCACTACGGCCATATTTGCCACAGTTCCACCAAACAATCTTACCTCTATAAGAGGCCATGCAAGAAGGGTGCATCATGTTTTCAAGTTCAGTAAGGCTGCCAGAAGCCATCAGGAAATTCCACTATGATTGCAAACAAGATTCATACTTTCTCTGTGCCCTGTTTTCAAGGTAAAATGTGGGTTTTTCTGCTGTTGCTGCACTGGGGCCAATTTGGCGATGGTTTCCAGTGGGTGCAGAGGGACACTATGCTCCTGAGACCACTCTTGGAAGCTACACACCTCTTCTGTAATCAAGTTCATCTGGGCAGGAACTACACGGTTTACACTTAACCCACAGTGAGCTTTTTATTTCAGGTTATCTGCAAAACCACTTGAAACACAGTCTATTTTAATGCATATGTTAGTGCCGGATGGTGGCCGTGGCAGCCAAGGAGTACAACGGCAGCAGTGGCAAGGAGGCTGTCTCCCTGTCTGTCTGTCAAAGACAGGGGGTGCCACTGTTGTCACCACCCTACTCCTGGCCACCGCTGTCTAGCTGCTTGTGGGACAAGGCTTGCTGGACAGGGCTTCCTCTGGCTCACTGCAGAGGAAACCCTCCTGCAGTTTAAAATGGTGCGCATTGGGTGCTGTTTTAACCCACAGTAAACCTTGTGTAACAGAAGTGACAAAAATCACTTTTCATTTCACCTGTCTTTTTCAAGGTCTGTAGTTGTGGCCCTGGAGAGCATCAGGTGAGAAAATACTGAAACAGAGTGCTTTAACATCGCGTATACAAATACGAATATCCCTGTCCCAGATGGCCCTAATGAGGGTCCAGCCCCCAGGACTGGACCATCCACTCATGCGTCCCACTGACAGTCCCACTCGTCCTGCTAATGACACACCCAGAGCTCCTCTGTCTTCCTGCTTGGCTGGTCACTCCAGGCAGGCGGTGGGAAGACGAGTCTCATCACACAGCTGTTGAGTGGCCAGTCAAGCAGGAAGGCAGTGGAGCGACAGGCACCATGGGCAGGGTGAGCAGGACCATCACCATGGCGGGATACATGAGTGGGCAGTCCAGCCTTGGGGGCCAGACCCTCATTAGGGCCAGCTGGGACATGGATATTCGTATTTGTATATGAATATGAATATCCCCATCTTTAGTTAAATAGTAAACACAGTCTCTGGTTTGGGTACTTAGGAAAGGATTTTTCACAGCTTTCTCACATTGGCGCAGGCCGTGAATTGCAATATTCAGAGAGTTGGACTAGGAATCAGAAGGCATGGGTTCAGATCTCCCACTTGATCACAAAACTCACTGCAGTTTCACTTTGGCCATTCACACTTTTGGAGCCTCACCCACCTTACAGGTTTATTATGCAGATAAACTGTTTATGAGGGGAGCCCCATAGGCTGCCATGAACTCATTGGAGGAAAGGCAGGGTTTAAACGTAAGAGAAACATAACTGAAAATAATAAGAGGATGATCTGCTATTGATGTCTTGTTGGTTTGGTTATTCCCCCAGATGTGGACAGCTGTGAGAAATGGCTCAACTGCAAGAGTGACTTCCTCAACAAATACCTAAGCAAAGTACTGTCGGATCTGCCCAGCTGTCCTTGCTCCTACCCCCTGGAGGCGGTTTATAGCGCCGTCAACCTGCGAGATGAGCAGCAGGGCAAGAACTTCCGTTGGCGGGATGCCAGCGGTCCCAAGGAGCGGCTGGACATCTACAAGCCTACCGCCCGTTTCTGCCTGCGCTCCATGCTCTCCTTGGATAGTACCACGCTGGCTGCACAACACTGCTGCTATGATGAGAACACCAAGCTGATCACGCGAGGCAAGGGGGCCGGGGCCCCCAACCTCATCAGCACAGAGTTCTCCCCTGAGTTGCACTACAAGGTGGACAAGCTGCCCTGGATTCTGTGCAAAGGTGACTGGAGCAGATACCATGCTGTACGGCCTCCCAACAATGGGCAGCGGTGCACTGACAATCCGCCCGAGGACGAATACCTCTCTCAGTTACAGGAGGCCAAGGAGTATTAGCACAACCAGGAAGGAGGCTCTGGAGGGCAAGAGGACATGGTCTGTTGTCGTCTACACAACATGCCAGAAGTTATAATGGAACCCTTTTCTCCTTCAATTCTTCCAAGCCTGCTTTGGGTACGGCAAAGGCCTCTGGTTCAGAATGGTTGCGGAGTCATCCTTCGTGTTTCCATCCTTTGTCAACAAGTTAGTCTGTAAGCACAGGCCTAAGTGCAGACTCTCAAGGGGCTCTGTTTTCTCTGCAGAGGCCTTCATTTTCGTTCCTAGCATCCTAACCCTCCAGCCTTTGCCATATTCTGTTTCATCCAGTGGGAGGATGCTTGCCGTAACCCGTAGATCATCCTGAGGGCTTCTAGGCAAGGATGAATCAAAAGAGCTGGTGGGCCCAGCCTATAATGGCCTATCTGAAAAGACCTCCCTTAGCTCATTTTATACAGCAGTCACTCTGTTTCTGCCACACACAAGGCAGACAAGCATTCTTAAGGGTTAGAGTTTATAGTTTTGCATAGTGCCTAAAGTGGACTGTGATGTTCTGTACCTTTAGATAAAAGGGTAAATGTATTAAGATGCATCCAGAATTCAAAGGTAAGCCTCTTGGTACGGTTCCAGGGAGGAGAGAGGGTGATATCTTCCACAGCATTAAATTCCACACTGTTTGGGGGAAACATGGTATGTGAATGGGGGAGCTGGAATGCAAGTCTTGGGGTATATCTGAAAGCAAATCCACTGAAGTGAGTAGGTGGGTGATGAAACTAGCTGCTTCCCAAAGCTGATCCAATAAGACAAACTGGATCTAATTTCTACCTGGAAGGTCAAGTAAGAAAATAACAAGTATTTACATCTGTTTTCTTCTCTGTTTTTCAGAGACTTGGCAGAAAAGCACACAGCAGATATATTTTTAGGAGTGCAGGTTTACAAGAGTCTGTGGTTTAATGGTTAAGCACAATCGCTAGTGTCTCCAGGTAGGCCTGAAAAAAATCCAGTATGACTGGATGTACCAAGGTCTGATTCAGCATCAGGGTGAAACTGCACAGCAAGGGAAATGGAAATTCCCTCACATTCACACACACTTGCTGTGAATTCACATTGGGGGATTCAGGTCTCTTCAATTTAAGTGGCCACACAGAGAGAGGAGAAAAGCCTTGTTTGCTGCTTGTTTGTAACTCTGTGAAGTCCTGTAGGCGGGGCACTTTTCAAAGGAACTGTCTTAACAAGTTGCAACAAGGGTTACTTCCTCTGATTACCTCATCTCGTTTGTTTTTCTTTAAAAAAAGAAAAATGTTTGCCCACAGAGAGAACTTCTGTTCTTAAGCGAAGAAGAAGAGGAGCAGGAGGAGGAGTCTTGCCTGTGGAAAGAGGCTTTGCCGGAGAGAGTATGTGCTGGAGCAATGGTTTTCCTGCTCTCTCTCTCTCTCTCTCTCTGTCTCTCTCTCCATGGCTCATCCTCCCTCATGAAGCAAGGGGGGAGATGCTTCAAGCAGCAAACCATCTCTTTGTGTATATGTGCTCATGGCTCATCCTCCCTTTTTGTTCCTTGGTTGAAGCGATCACATGCCTGAACTGATGCAAATGGATCTGGTTTTTTGTTTGTTTTTCCAATGTAGGAGCCTCAGTGGCTAAGAAAAGAAAGACGATAGATTTGGAAGGGAGCACTCTGGCCTGATTCACCTTACCCTGTGTGTCATGTGGTCAACAGAAAAAATGCAAATCAACTCACTCCAAACTCATAGTATTTCCTGCATTTTTTTATCAATGTGCTCACCCTCTCAGGCAACTTGCCATGCTCCTGTTCTGGGGAAATGACCATGATGAGTAACTTTGATCATCAGAGTTGGCCATCAAGGGGAAGAGCAAAGGCCAGTTGCTCCAGTTGAAGCCATTTTCCTCTCTTATGCCAGCAGTGACCCACATATGGCATGCGGACCCCGGAGATAGCACCTACTCCTGGTGCAAAGGTTTTCTAGTTAAAAAACAAACAAACAAACATGATCCTAGAACCCCAGTTCACCTTTGAAATAAGGTATATGATTGAAGCACGTCTTGTTTCTTTCAAAAATAGTATCGTTTTTAAAAAGCTGGAAATGGATTTCTGGCCATTGCCATTTTCGTTGGAAGGGTTGTTGCAGCCCACAATGATTATGGCAGGTAGGAGACCACCACCAACGCATGTGGAGTGACTTTCCTCTAGTAGCAGTGCTGTAGATGGTTCTTGCCCCTCCCCCAGCCCCAAAACAGTATGGAAACTCACTCTGCCTTTAAGGCCTCCATTGGTGCAGAGAGAGAACCACCCACATTTGGATTTATTGCAGAGTTGTTTGGTCTCTCAGCTGATGAGGGAAAGACCCTTTTTTCCTAATGTCATGCTTTTGATTTTTAGCTTGTTCTTTTAAAATCAGCAGCGTAAGGAAGGTTGATTATTAGTACATTGGGCGAGAATTGAGTTGGGCGTGACGGGTAAGCATGAGAACTGTTGTGACGGTGGAGATTAATTAAAAGAAGACTACAATTAAATTATGCAAATTTAGCAGCTAGCACATGTGTTTTGCATAATTTCTGCTGGTTATTGGGAAGCCCTGATATACAACTACTAGAAATCTAAAATTGTGAGATTTCACTAGGTGTGGGCTAAAACAGCTTAAAACAGAATATAAAATTTCAAGATGCTGGATGTTGAGTGCAGTTATAGAATTCAGGCAATATTTCTAGTGATATATTGCAGCCACAAGTCCTGCCTCAAAGTATTGCAGCTTTTCTCTGCAGTGTGAGAGTTGGGTGCTGAACACTAAACCACACTTTAAGCAGGTCTTATTGACTACCGTGGAATGTCCACAATCTTTGATCTTCCTGGTAAAAAAAGACAACTGCAACACACAAGCTATTATGTGTGCAGAAAAAGCAAACAGGATTTTGGCCTCTGTCAAGGTCCTTGGTCATAATTTATTTTCTGCAAGATTTGACATGCTGTTTTCCAGGACAGCTCCTTCTATTGTCATAGCACTGACTCCAGCATAATGGAGAGTCTGCAACCATCTGCCTTTACAGACTCTCCAAAGCTCAGAGAACAAAGTGTTACCTCCTAAGGCTTTCTGACAATCTGTTATCAATGCCCTGGGTGTCAGATCAAGTTACCAGTCATTTATTAAACTTGTCTTGTGTTATAGCTAAGGACTTTCAACATATGGCCATTTGATGCGGAGAAGCTACCCTAAATTTTCTTTACTATGATCGCCACAGTTCTGCTGTATGTCAAGCGAGGGCTAAGTGCCACGGCCAAGATACTGAGAAATAATGTCTATCTTTAGAGTGAGAATGGGAGAATACTGCTTTGCAACAAGCAGGTAGGCTTTGAGGATATCAGAACTAGGCTCTTGATTCTTTTTTTAATTGCTGAAAATACCCTTTTAAAATTAAATCCGTTGTTTTCTCTTAAAGCTTGTGTTTCTGTGTCAGTACTGATTGTCCAGTGCCCCGACTGCGGATTTGGGTCAGCTCTGTTGTGACATCTGGTGGCCAAACAGGGAATCCTGAAAATACACCTGTGATAGGAAGATACTGTACTGTTAAAGGGGCTGGCTCCTTAAAATCTTCTCATGTTTCTGTTGCCAAACAATATTAAGCCACTAGTTTTTATTCTTCTCATTCGATCTGAATGTACAGATCTTTAAAATATGGCATCATTGTGTTCTGAGAGCATTAGGTAGCTCCAGGTAGACTCCCTCTGTCTCTCAAAGGTCACTTAAAAATTTTACACTCCCCACTGCTCTACATTTAAAGTGGTAATAATGATGTACCTTGCATGCTGCTATGTTTTTCTTAGAAGTTGCAGTATAAGTGTGGTGCAACTTTTTCTGGAGCTTGGAAGGTGAGATTTCAATGATCATGAGAATGGCCTTTGTCCAGTGTTGTGCTAGCAGCCGTCCACTAGTGCAACAGAGCTTCCTTCTGCTCCCCCGAAGGGCCTTTCACACTGCCTGAAAAGGTTTCAGGAAAAAGGGGGAAGTCACCCTCCTCCAGCTTCCACTGATGGAAGCAGTTCTGTTAGTGTGAGTTTTGTTGTTAGATCTTGACCAGTGAGATGCTGTACTGTACACTAATCCAGGCATAGGAGCTGGATTATACCCGTGGTATACACATGGGAGTCTGTACCAACTTGCCTCCAGTCTGGTGTAGCTATATGTGCTGGGCTACATTTACCATCATCCTAGCTTGCCTTGCCTTGGAGAAGGCTGTTCTATGTTGACAAAGAGGACCCTCCTCAAAAAAAAACCAAACAAAAAAAAAACCCCACAACACTTTCTGTTAAGGGGTGGGTGGGAGTAGAAATGAGTATGGGTCACAAATGCCTGTAAGAATTTAGAACTTTATTTCTAGCATGTCGAATGCTTTTATTTCATAAGCACCTTACACTCCCTGAAAGCTTTGCAATTTCATTTGGCAGAGTAAATACTAAGGAACAAGGATTTATTTTTATACCCTGTAACTATTCTGTCCAGCAATTTGTATTTAATCTATTAAAGAAATGTATATTGTCCCAGCCACATAATTTTATTGCTATATCAGTACACTATTGTATAAATTTATATGTGTGTGTGTACAGTATATGTATTAGTTCTACAAAATGGCATTTATGAGATCCCCTTTATCTGACTTTAGATGAAAGCACTTTATTTTAAAATACTTATGTTTGTGACTAACCTATTCAGTTATAATACTGCTCTATGGTTTTGTTTGCTTTGAAAGGGACAACGCAATGCCAAATGCTGTTTATTTTAGGGACCTAAAGGAGCTGTGATGTTTTTGAACCCCTGAACAAAGGGCATCCCAATGTTCCTTTCTGGGGTAAAGACTTTTGGGGAAGAAACTCTCAAAAGCAGAGTCATTCTAGCCTGGCTAGAAGTCCGTTTTTTTCCCTGTGGTAGTTTGACATTCCTCAGAAGAAGGGCTTTTGAGAACGTTTTGTGGCTTTCCAAAGAGGAGTGAATGTTTTTTATGTGATTCTTCTGTGGCAGGGATGGGGAAACTGTCGTCTCCTTGATGTTGCTGGACTATCTAACCCTCCTTCATCCCTGACCGTTGGCTGGAGCTGATGGGAGCCAGGGTTCAGCAACATCCCGAAGACTGCTCTTCTCCATCCCCAGTTCTAAGGGGTGAAGGTTTGGGTCAGGTTCCTCTCTCTTGCTTGTTCACTCACCTCAAATATTTGTCTTTTCTAGTCTTTCTTTTGTACAGTATTTATTGCTTATATTGGTTCTATTAGCTTAAGAAACAGAGATGCTAGTGGTGATGAATGAAACCTCACTTTTGGAAGAGGAAGTATGTTTGAATGAAGTGCCAAAAAGCAAGCAATATTTCAGATTATCCTCTTATCAATAAACTTTATTGTTAACACACTGCAACCTTGTGCCTCAATTATTCAGGCTTGACCAGCAAAAAAAACCTCTTTCGCATTGAGGTAGTTAGTTCTGCCTCTCCAGAATTTGGAAGGACTGGTGGAATGGCCCTCTAAACTCTGGTTTGTCTGGGACCAGAATTATAACTCTGCCTTTTCCAAGAAGGAACAGTCTGTCTGTCTGTCTGTCTGTCTGTCTATCATCATCATCATCATAGTCTGTGTTGACTATGGTATCTCAAGATATTAGTAACAATATTTTGTGTGCTTAATAGATGGAGGATTCCTCCCTCTGTTATGACAAGCCTAACAAGAGCTATGTTCATGTCAAGAGTTTGAAAAGGATGGTGCAGTGTTTCATCCAAAACTTTCCAGTGACATTCCAGCTGGTTTCATGCAACAAGATAATTCTGCAATACCCAGTTTGTCTATAGACAGGTTAGTCACACAAGTGGAACTCAGGTTCTGCCTGAGGATGCAAAAACATTAGAAGCCAAGCCTAATCTAGCCTGTCAATGAGTGCAGCCCCATGAATCCCCTTCAGTTAAGAATGCAAAGCACTCTCAAATGGGACCAACAGCCTGATGTGAGCCAGCGGCTTGAATTAACCAGCATCAAATTTCAAAGTGCTGTCTAAAGCTACCAAGTGACATCAAGCTGCTTGGGAGTGGGTGTGTACTTTAAGTAACAGGGTGCTACTGAGGAGTTTGATGACAAGCCCAGAAAGAAACCAAAATCCTCTGTCCACAAAGCAGACACTTCTTGAACAGCTGCCCAGGGTGGGGATATAGCAGTAATTGCCAGCTTATTTATAAGATCCAGTTGAGCTTCTTTGTAAAAAGGCTGTAGTGGGAAATTCTTGTGTGTATGTGTTCTGTCCCATCAAGATGGAACCAATTTACAGCAAACCTAATAGGGCTTTAAAGATAAGTGAGATATTTAAAGAGTGGTTTTACCAGCTCCACTCCCCCAGTGAGTTTCCATGGCTGAGTGGAACCCTGTTCTCCAGAGTCCTAGTCCATTACTCTCAACTAAACCACACTGGGAATCACAGGAACTTTTTACAAGCCTGAATTCCTTTTCAGATAGTCATGGAATGCTTCAGAGCTGCATGATTCTCCCAGTTTTGTCAATTCTGTTTCTATGTCAGTCATTCTCATGCAATTTGGCATTTTTTGCATAAATATAAACCTAGCAGTTTTGTCCCTCTAAAGAAGAAACTGCTAGCTAACTCATGCAACTCACAACTTATGGAGAAATCATTCCAGCATTGTTGCAGTAGAAATCAGACCTTGGTGCTGCTTGTATAAAAGCTCATGGTCCCAGTTCTATAGACACGAGAAGAATAGCTGTCGTGGAATTAGGGGAAGGCAACCAATGAGGTATGTGTGTTAGCTGTGGTTTTTCAACTCGTCATTCTCAAACTCATACAAATGGGCTTCTATACTTGATCAGAGGATTGTTGGGAACATTTGAGAGTTGAGCCATTCAGATGAAAAACCCCGTCCCATCCCCTTACCATGCATGACCCAGTGTGCCTCAGCTCAAGCTTCTCAGTTCTGATCCAGTGCCCAAAATGGAGGACAGATGCCAAGAGCAGGAGAAGGTGGGTTGTGTGGGTTCACAAATGATCACTCACAGAACACACTTACAGCATGCAGCCTCTTATTTTTGGTCTCTTGTGATTCATATTAATGGAAGACTAGCTAGTTTCCTTACTGGAGGTGGGTGGTGTCACATCAGAAGTGACCCAATATCCTGCTACCAAAAGAGATATTAGCACATTGATTTCAAGTCCGCATTTGATATGATCCCACGAGACAGGCTTTGGCAGAAGTTGGAGACAACCAACATTGATAGGCGGCTGCTGCTCCTGATTCGCTGCCTCTATGCAAAAACCAGGTTGAAGGTGAGATGTAACAGGGCAGGTCACCTCATCAAGGCCATCCCCGCATATGCTGGCGTCAAGGCTGTGTATTGGCTCCCACTATGTTCAACATCTATATTAACTCCTTGGTTAAGAATTTATCTGGAACCAACTTTCATCCCCCCAATCTAGCAGATAGACCCCTATCTACTCTTTTATATGCAGATGATGTTGTACTTCTCTCATTAACCTGTGTTGGCTTACAGCGGTTATTAAGAGCCCTGGGCAACTATTGTAAAACTGAGGAGTTAGTAATTAATTATGATAAATCAAAAGTCTTAGTGTTTACCAGGAAACGGATCACACATAAATGGCAAATAAATGACCATCCAATTGAGCAGGTCAAATCTTATAAATATCTGGGTGTGATCTTTCAGTCCTCAGGATCTTGGAAGGCTCAATTATCCAACGCTATTGCAAATGCTCAGAGAAGTATTAAGTCACTCATACATTTTTTTCTTTGCAAAAGGAGGTCAGCATATACCATCAGCCATACAGGTCTTCAACGCCAAGGTGTTAGCACAGATGTTATATGGTGCACAATGGTGTAGATACAGAAATTTTACTGCAATGGAGTCCACTCATGAAATTTCTGAGAACTATTCTTGGACTCCCGAGTTGTGGGCCAAATGTACTTTTACGACTAGAAACAGGCCAGATGTTGATAGAGTCTCGGGCATGGATACTTAAGCTGAATTTTTGGTTAAAAATGTTCTTCACCCCTGTGGGGTTGGCTCCCTTAGTGCTAACTGATAAGTTTCAGTCCAGATGGGAAAGATCTATGGATGAGAAATTAAATAATTTGGGCCTCTCGAGAAGTGCTATTTTGTTAATGGGCTATACAAAAGCAAAACAGGAACTACACCAGCGCATCACAGACAATGAGCTGCAACACCATGTCAGCATAGCTGCGGCCCATCCTGGCTTTAGAGATTATGGTCAGGCATTTTTACCTGCAAGCTATATGAATATTCTGACGCTTCCAAAATATAGAAAAGCTTTTACATTAGCAAAGTTTAATGTACTTCCTTCAGTTCTGCTGGAAGGCAGATACAAGAACATTCCCTATGAAGAGCACTTATGTCCTTGTGAGGCTGGTGTGGTAGAGACGGTTGGCCATGTTCTGTTGTATTGCTCCTTTTACACTGGTTTCCGTGACACTTTTATTCATCCAATTTTGCAAAGCATCCCTGGAAGAGATGATGAGTACTATACATGTTATCTGCTGGCAGACCAGTGTCCATCAGTAACGATTAAAGTGGCCAGTTCTTCATAGTGGTCTCTGTGAATGCACACAAATGGGTTTATCCTGCGCCTGCGCAGGACGTTCGGAAGATTCTAGAGCTTGGAAAAAGAAACAGTTTAGTTTTCCCCCCGCATGGTATAGGCTCCACCCCTTCAACCTTCCTTTCAGTTCCTCTTTTTCCGCCGTTCCAGTAGGACATTAGGAAGAGTAGAGCGAATTTACTGTTAAGTATTCTAGCTTAGCTAGCTATTTTTACCTTTTATTTTTATTGTTTCCATGACAGAACTTGTTTATCTCCCTTTTTCGCCTCCGTTCTGTCATATTTCCCCCCCCCTCCCCCGGATTCCCCTCCTATTTTATGGCCCCTCGGGGCTTCAAGCAGTGTTCCGTTTGTTCCCGCAAAATCCCTTTATCAGATGGTCACGATAAATGCTTGTTTTGTTTGGGGGAATCCCATCTTGATCAGACTTGCACCGCGTGCAGGGGCCTCTCTAAACAAGCCATAAAGCTCAGGCGCCAGCGCCTTCGGTTTTTCCTCTACGAAAAGACTCTTCTCCCCGCCATAGAGGTTCCTTCCCTCCCCTCTCCGACCCCTCCTCGCTCGGAGGCTCCCAAATCGGCGTCTGCCCCTGCCGAACAGTCGTCACTTACCATCTCCTTGCCTGCAAAGTCCAAGGACGTTTCTAACCGCCTAAAGCCAAGGCTCCTTCTCGATCCAACTTTTCTACAAAAAAGAAAAACAACGACAAGCCTAAGAGGCCGAAAAAGTCATCTAAACATTTTCCTTTACCTCCACCCGCACCTCCCATATTGCTTGAGGAGTCTTCGAGGGATGGTATCGGACTCTCTGATACCGAGCAGCACATTCCTCCAGCCCAGACGTTTCAGGACATTATGTGCATGTCTCCAAACTCGGGCCGTTTTGAGGCTGCGCCAGCTGCCAGCCTGGCCATTGCCCCATCTAGCCCTTGATATTCAGGGTGGGCTGATACCAAGTCTTCATCGGAACAGGAGTCTGCCCATGGCACTCCTAGAAAGAGGACGGAGAAGCGCAAGCATACCACTCCACACCAACCTCAAGATGCAGGTGATGGGTATCGTCAACAGGGTCTACCACAGTTTGATCACCCCTTCTATGCTCCATACCAGCCATACCCATACCAGGGTTGTGCTTATCCAATTGACTATCGGAGCGCGCCTTTCCCACAACCGGCGTGGCACCATACCGTAGCCCCACCGATGCAACCTCATCCACAAGCCCAAGCGGATTTTTCTACACCGCAGGCACCTCCTTCACGTAAAAGGCGAACACCCATGGTACCTACAGCGCCTCCTAAACGCGCTAAACACGGCAGTCGCCATCCCTTGGTACAGGCTACTACACTTTACTCTGGTCCCAGAGGACATGATACTGAGCCTTTTTCCCCATCTACTCAGTCTGATATGGACATTGTTCCAGGGGACACGGTACCACGACGTTCCCCTTCCACTGTCTCTCAGTCCTCCCACAGCGACCATTCTTCAGCCTCCAGCGACCCCGACGTTCCTGGTGCTGGCTGTCAGGGTTCATCATCCCAACCCTCCTTGGAGGACTTCTCCTCCTACGTACAACTAATCATGCGTATGGCTAAAACCCTCCAACTAGCTGCACAGATCCCACAACAGGAACGGGACTTAGTCTTTCATGATATGGAGCAGGACAAAGCTTCCCCTCCTAGTTTAAGCCTCATACCAGCTCTCTTCGACCTGGTCAAAACCTCCTGGGATAAATCACCAGCGGCTGTCCAAGTCCCTCGTAAAGTTGAGCATCATTATGAGACTCATGGATCAGACTCTGAATTCCTTACCAAACATCCTTCGCCTAACTCCATTGTAGTTGAAGCTACCCAATATAAGTCGCGTACTCGATCATCTGTTACGCCCATCGACAAAGAAGGGAAAAAGACCGATGCCCTAGGCAAAAAGCTTTATTCACTTGCTGCCTTACTGATTAAGATTGCCAACTATCAGGCAGCCATGGGTGCTTACCAGAAACATCTTTGGGATAAAATACTCCCTCTGCTACAGACTTTGCCTGATACCTCTAAAATGGAGGCTCTCAACATCTATGAAGAGGCTAATACCCTCACCAGACAACAGAGGTTTTCCGCAAAACACACAGCTGATATGGCCTCCAAGTCCATGCTAACCGCAATAGCTGTCAGACGTCACGCGTGGCTTAGAGCGGCTAACATCCTCGACGACACTAAGACTAAAATCGAAGATCTTCCCTTCGATGCTATCGGACTCTTTAACTCCAAAACTGACGAAATCATGGAGAATATTCACAAAATGAGGAAGACGGCTAAATCTTACGTACCATACCAACCATATCGGTACTACAAGCCGGCTTACAAAAAGCCTCTGTATCAACCCTCTACTCAATACCAGCCCTTTCGGTACAGTAAACAACAGCATGATCGGACTTACCAGCCTCCACAGTCCACCACTCTGCTGTTTAAGCAACAACGATTTCGCAGCCCCAAGCAGTCCTTTCGTAAGACTCAGCATAGGGGTAAGCAATTCTCCTAATTTTTTGTTCACTACCAGACTGCTCCCATTCCTTTCGGAGTGGCGCAAGATTACCACAGATAAGTGGGTTCTTACCATCATCGAGAAAGCTTACCTAATAGAATTCTCGCAAACCCCTTTACCAAATCCTATCAAAACTACTCCATTCTCAATGCCGTTGCATTTGGAAATCTCGTCTCTCCTTTCTAAAGGGGCAATAGTCAGAGTCCCATCTGCTGACATGAGTGAGGGTTTCTTCCCTCGCTACTTTGCAGTCCCCAAGAAAGACGGTGGTATAAGACCTATCATGGACCTTAGAGACCTTAATCACTACATACTGCACAGAAAGTTCCGTATGTTGACACTTGATTCCATTCTCCCTCTCCTGTCTCAGGGAAACTGGTTCGTCACCATCGACTTGCAGGACGCCTATTTCCACATTTCCATTCACCCATCTCATCAAAAATTCCTTCGGTTCTGTTTTCATCACGACACCTTCCAATTTACTGCTCTCCCATTTGGGCTCTCCACAGCCCCCAGGACATTTATGAAATGTATGGCTCCAGTTGTGGCGTACCTCCGCACCAGAGGGATAAAGATTTTTCCCTATATCGACGACTGGCTCCTAGTGGCGAAATCCTACCGGGACGCCGTCTCAGCCACAACTCTCACTCTCTCTACGCTAAGCAAACTCGGGTTGCAGATCAACCGACAAAAATCTTGCCTCGTACCCTCCCAAATTGTCTCCTACATAGGAGCAACTCTGGACTCTATCCACACAAGAGCCTTCCTACCACCTCAAAGAATTCTAAAGATCCAGGCGGCAGTCCGCAAGTTTACACCTCTCGCAACTGTGACCGCGTTCGATACCCAGCACCTCTTAGGTCTCATGGCATCCACCACTTCGGTGGTACTTCACGCAAGACTCAAGCTCCGGCCTCTTCAGTCTTGGTTTCTCACCCAGTACGACCCTTTAACGGACCCTCCTACAAAAAAGCTACGGGTCCCTCAACATGTGGCGCACCATCTCGCCTGGTGGACTATTCCCCACAATCTATCAATGGGAAGACTATTCTACCCTCCTTACCTTTCCATTCAGGTCGTCACGGATGCCAGTCCTTCAGGATGGGGGGCTCATTGTCAGGAGCTCCAAGTTCACGGCCTGTGGACGAAACGTCAGGAGACTTTTCACATAAATCAGCCAGAAATGCTGGCCGTCATAAAGGCCTTTCAGGCCTTCCTCCCACGTATCAAGGGACAAGCAGTGCAGCTGGTAACGGACAATACCACGGTAATGCATTACATAAACAGGCAAGGTGGAACTCGATCCTTGCCCCTCCTCCGTTTGACCATACAATTCTGGGAATGGTGCCGCACTCAGCAAATCTTCCCTCAAGCGATCCATATTTCATCCCAAGACAATTCCCTAGTGGACCGCCTAAGCAGGCTCCCCACCAGAATGCATGAGTGGTCTCTCAACCAGACAGTCTTCACAGACATTTGCCATCGATGGGGACAGCCCACAATAGACCTTTTTGCATCCCACCTGAATGCCAAGTGCAACCGTTACTGTTCCAGGGCGGGTATGGACACCTCCTCCCTCGGAGACGCCTTCCTCATACCGTGGTCTGGGGAACTCATCTACCTGTTTCCCCCTAATACCATTGCTCCTCAAGACTGTAACCAGGATCATTCAATACCAAACAAATGCAATCCTCATCGCTCCATGGTGGCCGCGTCAACCGTGGTTCGCTCACCTATCGGAAATAACGGAGGAAATATTCCACTTACCTCCAATACCGTCCCTCCTCTCGCAGAACAACGGGGCCCTTCTCCATCCCGATGTCCGGTCTCTTCACCTGACGGCGTGGAGGATAACCCCCAGTTCCGTGCGATCTTAGACCAAGCACGAAAACCATCCACTTCACGTCTCTACGACAGTAAATGGAAATCCTTTATTAAGTTTACTCAATCGGAAGGACTTGTCCCAGTACCAGCATCTCTCTCCACGGTACTTACCTTTGTACTACGCCTCTTCAATCTTGGATTGGCCCATTCCACTCTCAAAGTGTACATCTCAGCAATTGTAGCTCACCAACCTCCTCAATCTCGCTCCGCTAAACTTCTCTCTCATCCTACAGTTAAAAGGTTTCTTAAAGGGCTGCAGAATATTCGGCCCCCTTCACAGCATATCGTACCCCAATGGTCCCTTCCACTTGTACTGGAAGCCCTTACTAAGCCACCATTTGAACCTATGGCTACTTGTACCGAGAAGTTACTTTCTCTAAAGACTGCCTTTCTCGTGGCTATCACATCGGCCAAAAGAGCAAGCGAATTAGCCGCTCTCCGATCAGACCCTCCTTACCTCCAAATGCATCCTGACAAGGTTACTTTGTACCTCGATGTCTCTTTCCTCCCCAAAGTGGTATCGGATTTCCATATCAACCAGCCTATTGTGCTGCCAACATTATTTCCTTCTCTGTCCACGCAAATAGAATGGAAACTCCACACCCTCGATGTCAGAAGAGCTCTTGCCTTCTATCTTCACCGTACCAAACACCTTAGGCGTTCTCCACGTCTTTTCTTATGCTATCACGGACCCACTAAAGGTGCTCCTGCTTCCCCACAAACCTTATCCCGATGGATAGTTCAACTCATACAGTTGGCTTACCAGCTTGCTAATAAGCCTATACCGGACGGTTTGAAGGCACATTCTACTAGAGCGGTCTCCACTTTGACAGCTCTCCACAAGGGTATTCAGATACAGAACATCTGTAAAGCAGCTACCTGGTCTAACCCTCTGACGTTCGCGAGACACTACCGCCTCGATGTCAGAGCCAAAAATGATGCTGCCTTTGGAAGGGCGATACTGTCATCCTTGATACCGTGACAGCCCTCCATCCGGTGAGTACAGCTTGCTAATCACCCATTTGTGTGCATTCACAGAGACCACTATGAAGAAAGTTAGGTTACCTACCTGTAACCATGGTTCTTCTAGTGGTACTCTGTGAATTCACACATCCCTCGCTTCCTCCCCGCTGTCCGTCACGATACCATCATTTTTCATATTTATCTCTACTCTATACGGTAACGGCGGACTCAGGGAACTGAAAGGAAGGTTGAAGGGGTGGAGCCTATACCATGCGGGGGGGAAACTAAACTGTTTCTTTTTCCAGGCTCTAGAATCTTCCGAACGTCCTGCACAGGCGCAGGATAAACCCATTTGTGTGAATTCACAGAGTACCACTAGAAGAACCATGGTTACAGGTAGGTAACCTAACTTTTCTGTGCAGCAGCACTAGTCTGCAGGCGAGAAATGGTGCCTTAATCCTCTAGATATATATACATGTATGTATGCATATATGAATATGTATGCATTGGGGGTGGGGTTATGCTCCTAACAATTATTTATGGAATTTGTTTCCCTAAGAGTCTGCCGCACATAATGTATATTATAGTTGTATTGATTCTGTTTATTCTTATGCAGTTGTTCTGTGTTATTCACATCTGATCTGTTGATCGTACAAATAAAATTATTATTATATTAGCACATGTGCAAACATCCAAGCAAAAATGACAGATGAACATAGATGACTGAGATCAGATGGTTGTCCGAAATATGTCTGGTAAAGGGGCGCTATGGAGAGCTGCAGAAATCAAGACAGAATATGTTGAGTGATACCTGCAGGAAAGGAAAAATGAGCCACCTGATAAAATAGTCTTATGCATTCAACCACCCAGTGGCCAAAATGTTGGGATGACACAGGAAGACCTTTTTGGTGACCACGTAGCATAGAAAGAAACAGTGAAGAACAGAAAGTAGTAGTTCTTAAGACATAGCAGGCAAGAACCCAATGGATATATAAGGTCAGAGAGTATGCCCTCAGGAGGAAGGTGGGTTCAAGTTTGTAAAACAATATTCTTGTTAAGATGAAAGGATCAATCAACCCTAGGAACAAAGACATTGGGATGAAGAATAATTTTGTTAGCATGAAAATTAAAGTAGGGGGGGATCTGCAGGCTGTGCACATAGTTCCAAAGCTCTGTGTGTGATGTGTGGCAACAAGGATGACAAAGAGCACAGGTTGCCAATGGTTCAAAGGGTAACACATTACTTATGAAACAACAACTGATGATCAAAAAGGGAGAATGAACCAATGGAATGATATTATGAAGATCCATCAGAAATGTATTCACCAGAGGATCAGTGAAAAGAGAGGAAGCATATGGCATCACATGATGAACAGATATAGCAGTAAAATAGATCTCGATGGAAGAAAAGGAGAGGCCTCATTCCTTAAGAGAGAAACCATTCACATGGGCAAAATCAGTGAAGGCCTTCCATTTCCACAAGAGAGGTTCCACAAATGTTTCCTGGAAACTCACAGGACAACCTTGACTGGGAGCAATGTGCTCTTCAAATCTTCCATGCAGTGACATAGAGATAGAAGGTCTGGTTGCCTAGTTTACCACTGGAGTTGGGTGAGAAAGTCTTGTCAAAGATGAAGGTGCAGGTAATTATGACAGGATAACTGTGAACTATGGCTGTCGTGACCACCAAGGAGCGATGAGAATGGCATAGGCATGATCTTCTGCAAGCTGGACCATCAGTTTCAGGAGAATCAGAAAAAGGTACAGCAGACCTGATTTCCATGGGACTAGAAATGCATCCTGTTCCTGACCAATTCCTAGGCCCCCTTGACTACAAAAAAGGGGGCACTTAATAAGTCTTAATCAGTCTTAATACTCAAGTACTCAGGAGATCTTTGCTGCCCCCTCCCAGCATGTATCTCTTGAGTACAACTTCAACAACTCAGTCCAGTTCTTTGGCAGCAATTTGCTCTAAACACAAGACTATCAACAGAAACTCACTACAACAGCTGTGTGATTTTAGTGAACAATTGTATTTCACAGAACAATCTGTCACACTGCTGTCCTTGTACATCAGATTTACAGCTAGTGTCCATCATCAGTTGGCAGGAGACCCAGAGATTACTTATCTAGATTTTTGTTGTTGTTGTTTAGTCGTTTAGTCGTGTCCGACTCTTCGTCACCCCATGGACCAGAGCACGCCAGGCCCTCCTGTCTTCCACTGCCTCCCGGAGTTTGGTCAGATTCATGTTCGTAGCTTTGATGACACTGTCCAACCATCTCGTCCTCTGTCGTCCCCTTCTCCTCTTGCCTTCACACTTTCCCAACATCAGGGTCTTTTCCAGGGAGTCTTCTCTTCTCATGAGATGGCCAAAGTATTGGAGCCTCAGCTTCAGGATCTGTCCTTCCAGTGAGCACTCAGGGTTGATTTCCTTTAGAATGGATAGGTTTGTTCTCCTTGCAGTCCAGGGGACTCTCAAGAGTCTCCTCCAGCACCACAATTCAAAAGCATCAATTCTTCGGCGGTCAGCTTTCTTTATGGTCCAGCTCTCACTTCCATACATCACTACTGGAAAAACCATAGCTTTGACTATGCGGACTTTTGTTGGCAAGGTGATGTCTCTGCTTTTTAAGATGCTGTCTAGGTTTGTCATCGCTTTCCTCCCAAGAAGCAGGCGTCTTTTAATTTCGTGGCTGCTGTCACCATCTGCAGTGATCATGGAGCCCAGGAAAGTAAAATCTCTCACTGCCTCCATATCTTCCCCTTCTATTTGCCAGGAGGTGATGGGACCAGTGGCCATGATCTTAGTTTTTTTGATGTTGAGCTTCAGACCATTTTTTGCGCTCTCCTCTTTCACTCTCATTAAGAGGTTCTTTAATTTCTCCTCACTCTCTGCCATCAGAGTGGTATCATCTGCATATCTGAGGTTGTTGATATTTCTTCCGGCAATCTTAATTCCGTTTTGGGATTCATCCAGTCCAGCCTTTCGCATGATGTATTCTGCATATAAGTTAAATAAGCTGGGGGACAATATACAGCCTTGTCGTACTCCTTTCCCAATTTTGAACCAATCAGTTGTTCCATATCCAGTTCTAACTGTTGCTTCCTGTCCTACGTATAGGTTTCTCAGGAGATATATAAGGTGGTCAGGCACTCCCATTTCTTTAAGGACTTGCCATAGTTTGCTGTGGTCCACACAGTCAAAGGCTTTTGCGTAGTCAATGAAGCAGAAGTAGATGTTTTTCTGGAATTCTCTGTCTTTCTCCATAATCCAGCGCATGTTGGCAATTTGGTCTCGAGTTCCTCTGCCCCTTCAAAATCCAGCTTGTACTTCTGGGAGTTCTCGGTCCACATACTGCTGAAGCCTACCTTGTAGGATTTTGAGCATAACCTTGCTAGCATGTGAAATGAGTGCAATTGTACGGTAGTTGGAGCATTCTTATCTAGATAGCCACTGCAAATCAGTTTTCCAGCCATTGATCTTAAGCATCTAAATATTTAGAAGCACCACTTTCATTCACCGATTTGTTCTGCCAGAATTAGGTAATGAGAGCTGCTGCAGCTGCTTTTGAAACCCAGAGGGAATTAAAAGCACCTTGTTAGACACAGAAATGGAAGAATCTAATTTTCTCCCACATTAAAGATTTTAAAACCCAATGTCTCTTCCATGTGGAATATGAAGACATCTGTAAATACTGGTAAAGTCTTTTTGCAATTGAACTGAAACAAAATTCAGTTATCTGCCCTGGCCAAATTCAATAGGTATAAGCTGTTCCAATGTGCAAAGTACACTGTAGCTGACTGGTGTGTAGCTGCTATAGAGGAGGAACGCGCGGGGGTGGGGGGGAGAGATTTGGCAATCCTAAATTCAGCAACACAAGTCTGATTGAAGACACACAGATTCAAACCCAGAGACTAAGGATTTGGGGCCCTTTTGCTTAAATGGTGAACCAGTTTTGATTTCTCTTACATTTTAATTTTTATTCTTCTTATGTGCTCTATGTTATGAAGAATATTGTAAACTTTGGTAAATCCATACTTACAACAGCCAGGCAAAACTCTTTGTCTATCCCATTAGAACATGTAGTGCCAATAATTTAGAGAAAGCTGCCACCTTGTGGACTATAGGGTATCAATAAGTGTCCTGAAGGCTGAGGCCATTAAAAATATCAATATAATAATATAATATCAATATAATCTCCAAGGATAAATTTAATAACAGAGCATAGAACAGTACTGGGATATTTTAGAGTAACAGGATCCTGATTTTCTCAAAATCAACAGTGCTGATGGGACTGGTGCTGTATATTAACCTCTCCTCCCCCTTAAATGCGTACTTCCCTTTATACTTTCCCCCTTTCTTCAATCCCTCACCAAAAAATAAAATAAAATAAAGCAAAGCAACATTCAGAACTTTACAAACACAAAATCCTCCAACAAACCATGGAAATTGCATGACATATACACATCAAGCCTGTTGGCACACATCTCCCTCCTGAAATGAATGTTGTGAGGGGGTGTGAGTCTGTCCGTGAAGCTGAGGACACGACCATCAGGGGGCCTAGGGTCCTAGCAGAGGCCATCAAGATGGAATGATCACAGCTGAGACACCAGGTTAAGGCGTGACTACATGGGTACTGGCCCTGCTGTTTCGTCCACTCTGGGGATGGGCCAGCTCACTCTTTTGCCAGCGACCAGATGACATTAGGTATGGGTAGATCATTCTCTTTTGAGTGTCTGATTGCAGGGATCAAACAAAAATGGCTACTTTCTTTCCCTTTAAATGGAAAGATTCCTCAAGATCAATTAAATAGCTGTCTGTCCCTTTGAAGACAGTTTCATTATTTTGAGAAACGATAAACTTTCCCTTTAAAGCTTCCTTGTAGCTCACCTTTGGAAGGGAAATGAGAGGACGTTTTACATTTCTTTTGAAATGTTTCAGATACAGTGCATCAGCAATACTTTTTAAGGGCTTAAAAAAACCCTTTCAGAGCATCACTGATATGTCCACAAAAGTTAAAAAGAAATGCAAAATTTCCCCTCTCCTCTACCTGACCAAATTTCTTAAGACTGTAAACCAGCTTCTGCAAAAGGACAGCCAGCCAGCTCCTTAACAATCTTGAGAAATCTCTCTCTTTAAAGGGAAACAAGCTTTCCTTCTAAAGGGAAAGAATATCTTGATCATGCTAAACAGGGTTGCTTGAAGTGCAGTGTGGTTTTCTAACCTGAAACCATGCAATCCGTGCGTGGGGATGCAAGGACCATAGCATGGATCTCTATATGATCTTAACTGACTTTAGGCCATAGTAGAAAGTGACACAACACAGATTTTGTAGACAACAGCAGTGACACCCAAGCTAACTCATTTTAATATAGCACAGGCAGCACAGGCAAACTATTTCTGAATACTTCTACCTCAAAAATGTATTATAAGAAAATTTAAAACAAGAGAGTGCAAGATAAGATTTCCAATATAAAATGAACTCAGTTAACAACTGGGGATTAGAAAAGAACAAGCGCAGTTAGAGCTAGGACTAATGAAGCAGCTGAATTAAAGCCCAAAGGACCTGAAGCTATTGATGTGAACTGAGGCAAAAGCCAAAGCCAGTGCTGCACAGTGCATATAATTGGAACATAGAATGAGAGAAGTGCAAGCCAATGTAGGCTTCAAATCATATAAGAAAATATTGAATGTTTTAACATTGTAATACGTAAGGCGAGCAAACTAAAGTGGACTGGAATAAGTCATTCCAGTTAATTATTAAGTACTTTACCTGGGAAGCAGGAGAAGAAACTGTGGCTCTAATAGAAAGGCAACACGTGGCACCAGCTGTCAGAAACTATACAATGCAAAGTCTGACTAAATTATACTGGAGTTCATAGGAAGCCCATTGTGACGATCGCCCCATGTCACTCATGCCACTCATAGTCATGAGCTAATTTGCATGAGCCTATGAGAGAATTGGAGAGGCGGAGTCAGCAGCTACATAAGGTTTGGCAGGAGAAGGAGGAGTCAGATACAGATAGAGATCCAGATAGAGATTGGGATGAGATCCAGACAGAGATAAGGACTGGTTAGTCAGAGAGAGAGAGAACAAATACTGAGAGATAAAACTGGTTAAGAAAATAGGTAGAGAAGGTGATAATTATATTGCAAGAGAAAAGTATGTACTGAGAGAACTGTTAATGATTGGCTTGTGTACAATGTTTATCTGAAGAACTTCTGTGATTATTAAATCTGCTTCACTTCAATAAATAAGTTCTGTTTGTATTCACAAGACAAGTGTCCTGACAAACGTCATTCATATTGTGGATTGAGGTAATCCACTGGTGGCAGTGAGAGGAAAACGCGACGAGAGCCGTTGTGAGGGCACAACACGCAGGTGCCACAAGGGTGAACGTCACACCCATCAACATAATTAACATTATGCTCCAGTTTTAGGTACTGAAGAAGAGACAAAAAGCAGTTATCAAATGTCCAGGAGGAAACTGCTGGCATATACCAAAACAGAATGTGCTGATAATCATGGATGACTAGCATGCAGTAGTAAGAAATAAAGGAGACCAAAGATTTTTGAAGAATTTGGCATAGGAGGTAGAAGCAAGGTAGGCAAGCTACTCATAAAGTTCTGTGAAGTCAATGCTTTGTTTACTGTAAGTACATGCTTTGCTCAACCAAAGAGATGATTGTAGACTTGGATATCACCAAACAGCCAACAGAGAACTCGAATAGATTATACTGTCCAAAGGAGAAGATAGAGAAGCTTTATTCTCTCTGCAAAAAAAGACCTGGACTGAGGTACATACCATGAACTGTTAATGTAAAATTGTTAACAGATGAGAAACAGAAACAAACAGTGACAGATCACAACACCAAGTGCACATTTTCAGCAATGATCCTGGTCCCTACAGCAATTGCATGTAGGGACCAGGTTAATTATTATAATAATCTTTGTAATGAAGTAGAGAGGGCATTGTAAAAAAAGAAAAAAAACTGATCCCCCCCCAGATCCAAGAAATTAAAGGATGCTGAAAGATCAACAAGGGAATATATGATCTAATCAGGATAAATTAGTATACTGAAGAACTATAAAGAAGAGATGAAAGGATGTCAGATTCCTTTAGATGTATAAGAGATAGCTGTGTTAGTCTGTGCAAGCATTATAGTTAGAAACAAAATAAATTTAAAAAAAGAATTAAAAAGACAAAAACCTGATGGCACTTTAAAGACTAACTGTTATAACTGAGCTTTTGTGGACAAGTCCACTTCCTCAGACATAATAAGAGAGAGATATAACATGGCAAATATTTATACATTTTATAGTATATGGAGAGAGAAATGCCAGAGGTTCAAGCTGGATTAAGAAAGTGAAGAGATACTAGAGACCATTCTGCAAATATATGTCTGTTGTTGTTTAGTCGTTTAGTCGTGTCCGACTCTTCGTGACCCCATGGACCAGAGCACGCCAGGCCCTCCTGTCTTCCACTGCCTCCCGAAGTTGGGTCAAAACTGGAGCATATAAAAAGAATTTAAGAAAATCAGCTGGTGCTTTCTAGATTACGGCAAAGCTTTTGACTGTAAACCATGAAAAGTTATGGAAGCGTTCTAAAAGAAACAAACTGGCTTCAACATTGGGTTGAAACACAATCTATACTCTGGACAAGAGGCTACTATTAGGATAGAATATGGAGAGACAGAATATTTCTCGATTGGAAAGGGTGTCAGACAAGGATGTATTTTATCTCATCTGCTTCTAAAATATATACGAGGTGGCACACTCGTAGGTGGCACTGGAGATCAAGACCATGATAATCTGTACTAAGGTATTCCAGATTATTATACAGATGTGAAAGCTGGTCAATGAGGAAAGCATATAGGAAAAAAAAGTATTTTTTGAAAATGTGGTACTGAATAAGATTTACCAATACTATGGGCCATCACAAAGACAAAGGGGTGCTACACCACTCAAGCCTGAACTGTCACTAGAACAGGAGTTACCCAGCCTTGTGTCCCCAGACTACAAGTCCCAGAAATCCTGACCAATACAGCTAGTGGTGAAACCTTCTGGGAGTTTTAGTCCAAGAACATCTGGGGACCCAAGGTTGGGAACCACTGGACTAGAAGCTGGGAGGCTAAACTGAGGCTATTACACTTTGGACATATCATGAAAAGACCACTGAAAAAGAACATAATGCTAGGAAAATTTGAAAGTAGTAGGAAAAGAGGAAGACCTAACATTAAATGGACTGAGTAAATAAAGGAAGCTGCACACTTTTAATTTGCCAGACCTGAGCAGGGCTGTTAATGATAGGACCTTTTTTTTTTGCACATCATTAATTCACAGGGTTGCTGTAGTTGGAAGCACCTTGCTGGTACATTAAAAACAAGAGTATACACATCATTCAGGACTATATTAAAAAATCAAGTTGTCTAAGCAAAGAGGGATTCAATGTTTGGTCTGGCAGCACTATTCTTGCCCCACACCAAACTACTCTCTCTGCCGCACACTCAGTTCATGTATTCAGTATTTGCCTTTTGTATGTATCTGAGACATAGCAGTTCAAATCAAACCGTGCTGTTATTTCATATGTTTTGGAAGGGGTTCATAAGGTACGGTTTGGAAAGAACCAATGGTCTGATTATCTTGGGAAGTACAGACCAACAAAAATACAATATAAGCATATTAATTAGTAGGCTTTAACTTTTTTTCTTTAGCTCCGGAGTAATCTACATCTAGAGCACTCTTTTCCTGTGCAATTTATACTTTTGCTGATGTGCCTTAAAACGTCACTAACCCAGGTAGTTTAGCAACACATTTATAAGGAATTTCTGGACAACAAATATAAAAAACTGGCCTTCAGCTAATATACACCCTAAATCTACAAGCTGTTTTTGTTCTTCGTAATCAAGAATTCATTAATATTTCTTGATAGCTACAATATTCTTGCTTTCTGGGCTGAAACTTCAACACTATGTTTCTGCTCTCGGGTCAAAAAACCCCATGATCTCACCACAGAAGAGAACCACCACGTCTTCTTTAAGTTATGTTTATTTAGCAATACGGGTGTATATACATTTATGAGACTCCACCTCTGAATCCCCTGCGGCAGGAGACATGCACAAGCAGTGAAGGGCTGGAAACTGCACTGCCCAGGCAGATGGCCATCATGGCCTTCTTCCCATCCTGCTTGTCACAACAGTGAAACAAAGGATAAGAAAGGGACAGACAAGAAGCAAATCAGTTCACACGGTAGAATCTTTGGACAGAGACTCTCCGCAGCAGCCAGCGTTAAAACAATCGGGCTCCATAGCCAAACGTCTGTTTAATGCCCTCAAAGTAGTAACGTTGCCAGCCCTCCTTTGTTCTCTCTTCTTCACTGGCTGGGATACCTCTCCCTTCCAGATGGACTTCTGTTTCACCAAATTTGTCGGCAAAGGTCAAGGTGATCGTTGCAAAATGTCCTGAAACAAACATGCAAACCACAACATCAGTAGAGACACATACCCTGTGGCCACACAGTACGGAAAGCTGCCTGTTTCTTTTCCGACGTATGTGGGAAAATGTCCTCTTCCTCCCCAGAAATGCAACAGAAAAGTTGGTTGAGATAGTTTTACTGAAGTATTTAATATAAATGGAAGAAGTTATTGGACACATATGTGTGATACCTGTATCCCTCAAGCCAAGGCTACCTGCTGTATAACTGAGGTCAAGCCTTGCAAACTACTGAGAAATGCTTGTAGCTTTTACTGCTTTCCATGCAGGAGTGGGTACCAGTATTGAAATAAGTATCCAAATCTAAGGGATTTTCTGCATTACTACACATAGTAAAATTACTTACCCTCTGGCCACGACTTAAATCTCCACTTCATAGCAATCTGCTTCTCAGAAATCTGGAAAAGAAAGGAAATTTATATAAGCAGGTAGATTTTAACTTTAATATTCAAAAGAAGGAAAAAAAATTTGGTGAAAAAGACTTCAAATATCCATATTATTGATGAGCATGTCAATAATCTACTTCTAAGTCAGTTGTAAGTAAATTTGTATTTGCAAATAAATATGATAAAGCCTAAAACAAAATATAACAAAATATAACAAGGTGGCCCATATACCTGAAATATATTCTGATTACTTTGATTTACGTTGTGACTTTAATTTAGTTTAACCCTTACCCGTTATTATTGTACAGTACCTTGTGCTGTTTTTAGGAAAAAAGCAGGATACTAATCACATCAACCAATCATACTGATAACTCCTTTCATTTTACTGAAATCAGAGTGATCTAAATTTAGTTGCAGTCTACCAAACTTCCATTAACATTTTTTTTCTTCGAACCAGATCTGGATAAACAACCACACATATACATCCATTACCTTCAGTTTTAATTTTGCTTCTAAATGCACTGGAAGTATTTCCTCCATATATAAAACTACAGTGGACTGCCCCAAGACAGTAGCCTCACACAGATATAGCAACTGTTTATAAGACGAAGAACAAACTTTGTGCCTGTAAATGTCCCCTTCCATCATGCTCTGTAACAAACCATAGGGTTTGTTGAATCAGTTTCCCTTTAGATTTAAATGTGGAAATGGTGGTGTATTTCTCACTACAAACCAGGGTATGACAGATCAGGTCATAATTTGGAGTCAGGACTTAAGCCACAGTTTTTTCCCTTTGGATGTTACAAAGATTTATTTCTTATACAAGTATGCACTTCAAGGGGAGGATGAAACATACAGGCGTAACACCAGTTCTGGCTTAACTAGCCTGTGTTATCGAAGGCCTGCTGTACCCCTTAACAATACAACGGCCAGGAAAAAGGTGTACTTCTGACACCACAAGGACACAGTGTGATATCAAAGGCAATAGACAGCAAACAGTTCATAGGCTGAAGAGAAGGTGCTTCCCAGCTCTCAAGCACACACAATTAGTACTTACTAGTTCAGTGAATTCACCAGTGACTGTGCCATCTAGCAGCTGGAATTTTCCTCCTTTGTCAGCTTCCACCACAGCGGGAGAATGAGTAAAAGCCTGGACCATCTACAGCAGGGGAAATGATTAGTGCAACATAGTCAGAAAATGGCTCCTTGCATTAAGATGGCCGAGACTTAATTCACCAAGGTAACAGAAACAACTGCTTGGTTCCAGGGTTTTGGAATTTTTGAACCACTCAGGACTCTGGACGTGCTAGTAAGAGTCCACACTGAGGAAGAAAGCAGCACCTCCTATCTGCAACTGCACTTCTAAACCAGGAGGTGATGATGCTCCTCTACAAGGAAAACTTGTTTGGAAGCAGGATTCCTGCCATAAGAAAACCTGACACTTTTAGGCTGAAGAAAGCCAATGTGGGTCATGTGCTTTCACAAACTATGTAAAGGCATAGGCCACTTCAGCTGCAGAAAACTGACCAGTGGTGTGTGTGTGAGAGCGAGAGTGAGAGGAATATTCCAAAGAAGCATGTGGAGAATATTGGCTCCAAAAACCAGCAGACACATTTCTTATCAAATCAGTTCTGAAACTTGTATGCAACAGGTGGTGGGAAGGTACAGACAAACCTCTAGATGAAGAGGTAGAAACATGTGATCCATGGGCTATATGTGGACCTTCCCAGGCCACTTTTTCACCCCAGAAAAGGTCCTCCTTCATTTTTATTTTTTTAAATAAATGGCACACTTGCACTATATGGGCATGACTGTCCTCCAAAACAATGTGCCTCTCCCACAGTTGTTTTAACAAAAAATCTGGTTTCTTCTCTTAATGTTTTTGTCCAAGGTGACCAGAAGGTCACTTTCAGTTTCACTTAGAAGATCTAATACGGCCCCTGGAGAGTTTTGAGGCCAAAAAAATGACCCTCATATCTCAATAAATGTCTATTCTTGCTGCAGACTATGCTAACTTACCTCCTGTGTAATGAAGACTCTGTACAGCTCATCTGGAGATGTTAGGAAAGTGTCCTTCAAGTTTATCTTGCACGTAGGAATCTTGACTCCAACAGATTTGGATTTAAGTGCCTTGCTAGCAGCAGGTTGTTGAGTGGCCTAAAAGTTTATCATAGAATACAAGACTAAAGTGTATTTGAAAATGAGCCAACCTCTTCTCAGACAAGACTAATCTGTGTTCAGTGCAACTGCTATCAGGGCATGGTGCTAATCTACAACCACCCTTCTTCATCAGACCTCACCAGTTGCTAACTTTCAAGATGGAAAACAAATCAGTCAGTTTCTGCTCTAGTTGCAGCCCTAAGAGGTGGGATCCAGTTACATGCCACAGAACAGATATGTTCCTGAAAACAGTGCATACTGCTCAGGACCAGTTCATGTACTACATCATGAAGTCTGCCACCACTAAGTGTACAGAAGCCTTCTGTCCTATACCTTACCATATAAGATAACCAAATGTTATCCTGCAATATTGCTACTCGTATTATTTCAAACTAAGGTACACTCACAGGCATGTTATCCTACCTTGCGTTCCTCCGCTTTACGGATAGGACAAGGTGCTGGGTCTGACTGTTCACCATTCACTGTAGGCAGAATCATGCCTTGGGTAAATTCTAAAAAATATTTAAAGGGTTTTAGTTCATACAAAGCATTTACAAATGTGATCTCTGTTTCATAACAAGTCTAGCTGTAAGGGAGCACCACTAAAGTGAGACAAACCTCACCAGGAAAATGGCATTTTGATAGCAATTGCTCATTTTGAAATGTGAAAACTAGGATGCACATAAATGGATTTTAGGTCTGTACACTGAAAAACTAGTTCAGATGGGAACAAGTCTTCTCCTACTGTCTAGAAGAACATAGTCAAAAGTATATAAAACAACCTAGTGATAATACTGAATGCAACCAGACACTGACTCAGGATATATACTGTACTTTGGGACTAAAATATTAGAGACCAGCTTCAAAAGGTCTAGCCAGTAATTTCAACTCATAATGTAAATCTTAGGCCATTACTCCACCAAATGTTCTCTAGCGACTCGTTTTGCTGCTGCTAACACAACTAGTCTTTACATCTAACATTTCATACTTATATTTAAGCTATCTTAGTGACCATGGGCTGGTGGGAACAGATATTACACTGAATAGCATCTTTCTGCCAGTTGCAACCAGTGCAGCTGATGCAACACAGGAATCTCCCAAAATTTGTTCAAGGTGATCTCCAAACACATTTTCTTTTACCAGTCCTTAGCTGGGCAAAGTGTCTTGGCATATCCAAAACTCGTTGTCTATCAAAACACTACTCCTTAGTAGAGATAACTCTATCAGAGCAAAGGTGTACAGAGAACACCAGAAGGCCACATACATCTTCATTCAGCTACTATGATATATACCAGGTAATACAAAGCATAACTGAATAAATATAAACACTTTAATAAATGAAGTCAGAAAAAGCATTCTGTATCAAAATATATTTTACATTAAGATACTGGTTCTCTCTTATCACATCTATTTAGCCAGATATTACAACGGCCTAGCTATCTGAAAAAATGTAGATCATAAATAGTCTGGTGCCATGCCTGTTCTTATTTTGGGACAGTTCTAAGAATCATCTATTCAGTCATAACTAAATTTCTAATTAGTGTGCATTTCAACAAGCAGAACAAGGCTTATGTATTTGCTATTCAAATAGCTTTTAAGGTCACCTACTTACTAATACTCCCAGAAGTACAACCTGGATTTCGAAGGGGCAACTTGCTAACATGCGCTGGATTATGGAGAAAGCCAGAGAGTTCCAGAAAAACATCTACTTCTGCTTCATTGACTACGCAAAAGCCTTTGACTGTGTGGACCACAGCAAACTATGGCAAGTTCTTAAAGAAATGGGAGTGCCTGACCACCTTATCTATCTCCTGAGAAATCTATATGTGGGACAGGAAGCAACAGTTAGAACTGGATATGGAACAACTGATATGTTCAAAATTGGGAAAGGAGTACGACAAGGCTGTATATTGTCTCCCTGCTTATTTAACTTATATGCAGAATACATCATGCCAAAGGCTGGACTGGAGGAATCCCAAGCTGGAATCAAGATTGCCGGAAGAAATATCAACAACCTCAGATATGCAGATGATACCACTCTGATGGCAGAAAGTAAGGAGGAATTAAAGAACCTCTTAATGAGGGTGAAAGAGGAGCGCGCAAAAAATGGTCTGAAGCTCAACATCAAAAAAACTAAGATCATGGCCACTGGTACCATCACCTCCTGGCAAATAGAAGGGGAAGAGATGGAGGCAGTGACAGATTTTATCTTCTTGGGCTCCATGATCACTGCAGATGGTGACAGCAGCCCCGAAATTAAAAGACGCCTGCTTCTTGGGAGGAAAGCGATGACAAACCTAGACAGCATCTTAAAAAGCAGAGACATCACCTTGCTGACAAAGGTCCGCATAGTCAAAGCTATGGTTTTTCCTGTAGTGATGTATGGAAGTGAGCGCTGGACCATAAAGAAGGCTGACCGCCGAAGAATTGATGCTTTTGAATTGTGGTGCTGGAGGAGACTCTTGAGAGTCCCCTGGACTGCAAGGAGAACAAACCTATCCATTCTGAAGGAAATCAACCCTGAGTGCTCACTGGAAGGACAGATCCTGAAGCTGAGGCTCCAATACTTTGGCCATCTCATGAGAAGAGAAGACTCCCTGGAAAAGACCCTGATGTTGGGAAAGTGTGAAGGCAAGAGGAGAAGGGGATGACAGAGGACGAGATGGATGGACAGTGTCATCGAAGCTACCAACATGACTTTGACCCAACTCCGGGAGGCAGTGGAAGACAGGAGGGCCTGGTGTGCTCTGGTCCATGGGGTCACGAAGAGTCAGACACGACTTAACGACTAAACAACAACAACTTACTAACAGCACAAGTTCTTACTCTATACAAATGAATGATGACAATGATATTCTGTCAAGTCAATTCTGACATATGGTGACCCTATGCAGGGTTTTCTAGATACAGAATACACGTAAGTGGTTTACCATTGCCTTCTTTTGTGGGGTGCTCTGGGACTGTGCAGCTTGCTCAAGGCCACATAGGCTGGCTGTACTTCCAGGAGGCACAATGGTGAATCAAACTCCCAACCTCTGGCTCTGAAGCCCGATACATAAACAACTGAGCTATCCAGCCAGCTTAAATAAATAGATCATGATCTGTTAGATGTAGGTCTTACTTAGGTTGCCATTCTTCCAGACCTTTACATAACTTCTTTGTAAAGGTGCTGCAATTTAAATGCTCTGATTAAGCATCTAATTTGGGGATTTTAGATGCTGAATCATCTTTGAAAGTTGTATACAGAGTATGTTACAAAAATCCAATCTAGATGTCATGGAGACATGTGTAACCATAGCCAGGTCGTTAACACCACCCCTACAAATTTATTTCCAGAGATATGTACTTTCATTGTCCTCTTTCCTTCATTTAAAAAGATTAGTGGGGAGAGATTCAGTACAAGGTTTCAACCATTTGTTTGTCTCTGGTCTTCATACCTGTTTTGAGAGTGCTGACATAAGTCCTCAAAGCATTAACAATCTGTTTTACGCCTTCTTGCTTCATCAGTGCTAGCAGAGTGGTATCTGGCTCATCTTTTGCGAGACTAACTGTAATCTAAGAACAAAAAGAAAATAATTCCATACAATTTGAACAGAAGGCATCTGCTTTCATTGCATATGTCCCAATTCGCACTACATCCATAAAATCATATAAACACCCTCTGCAACAATAAAAGCAAAAGCACTCAATTTCCCTCCTAGAAAGTATTGAGGCAATGGAAGTAATTTGTATCTTTGAAAAACAGAAATCAAACTAGATCTTAAGACATTTAAAAACACTAAAAAGCAGGAGAGTCACTTCTCCGGTGAAGAGATATGACATATCTTTGTCAAAGACAGTGTAAAATATCATGATGAACCATCAGACTACTCAAGTTTGTGATCTTTTTCCAACGATGTAACAGTCAGGAATGTCATTTATAACTGAGCTCACCTCAACTTCATCAACATCATTTTCATCTGACAGATTAGGAATCTCCACATATCCTTTATATTTCACATCACTGTTTGAAGTACCTATAAAGAGCAAAATATTGCATTAAAAGTGTTGTCCAGTTTTATTTATTTATTTAACTTATATACCACCCAAAGCACACTCTCTGGGTAGTTAACAACGAACACGTACAAACTACATGTAATACAGTACCAATTATAAACACTGAAAAGCAATAAATGATAAAATAAAACCATGTAACTCGCCAAATCTGACATAAAAAAATTCAAACCACCTTTCAACATCAAATGGCACACATTAATAAAAGGCAGATTTAAACAATTAAATTTTAAGTAGCTTCTTTAAAACTGGGAGGGTGGGTGCCTGGTGAACCTCTACTGGTAATTTCCTCCAAAGATATGTGGCTACAATAAAAATTTTCTGGTTTCTGGCAGTAACTTTCTTGGCCTCCTTCGGTGTTGCTCTTTTTAATGATAATGAGTGCTAGGAACAGGTTGGACGGGTAGCTGTTTTGTAGGAGAGACATTCCAGTAGGTATTGGGATCCAATTTTACTTTTTCTACTGCAATTCTGACAGACCTAAGCATCCTAAAAACTCAAAGAACAATTATTCTGTCAAACAGCTTTCTGATTCTTTGAAAATAACTTAGCAGCTCTGCTTTTCAACAACTTAACACCCAGAAATCTGCAACAGGGCTTTTGCACTGACAAAAGCAAAGCAACCAACTCACCTGTCCAAGCCAACTTGATGTTCCATTCATAGAAGAAAATTAGCTTTCCTTTGCGGTTGTTGATGGAGGCTTCTCCATCCAGTTTACTCACTTCTGTTACTTCACAAACCCCATCTGCATTCTCTGCTCTAACAGCCAGAAACAGAGTTTTCAGCTTCTCTGAGGACCAGTTAGATGCATCTCTTTCAGTCCTAAGAAAGGAAATTCTCAGTGAAAATATGCAGTAACAAACAGCTGATGACTAAATATTTCCATATTGTAAAAAGGTGGCTTTCAATACTTTGCATGCCCCTCCTTTGCTACACGTCCTCTAGAGCAGCGATCCCCAACCTTTTTGGGACCGCGGACTGGCTGAGCCTCTGAGGAAGGCGGGGCACCCCCACCCCTTCGCGCATGCGCAGGAGCGCCTGCCCGCCCACCCCTTCGCTCGGGCGCATGCATGAAGGGGTGGGGGAGCGCTCACGCGGGCGCTGGCATGCACGCGCGTGCACAAAGCAGCTGTGGGGAGGGGAGTGCATGCAGGGGGCCCGGGAGGTCTGTCTCCGCGGCCCGGTCCAGCTCAGGCCACGGACAGGCACCGGGCCGCGGACCGGGGGTTGACGACCTCTGCTCTAGAGTACTGTTTGCCAAATAATATTTGAAAAGTTACACCTTCAAAACTGGCTTATTTTGAACCTTGACATCAGAGATGTGAAAGCTCATATAATTAGAAATAATCTAATTTCCCTCTCTTCTGCTCCCCCATAGCAGACAGATTATTCTTCCAATGGGAAAAACTGAAATTTTAAGGGACAACAGCAGCAGCAGCAACAAGGCCTGTGAAATATTGTTTTGAACGACTAAAATTCTTTTGAAGGCAAGATTTACACACTCAAACATTTTTACACTACATCTTTTGAATGTGTAAAACTTGACTTACATAAGGAACAAAAGATTTGTTCCCTAATATTTTCCTCCTTTTATTGAAAACTGTAGTCCTTGGGATGGGGGGGGGGATTCAGATTTGGAGTAAGGGCTTCATACATCTGCTCCCTAGAAAATGTACAGTAGGACTATGCAACCTTTCTGATGTTGAAGGCTGCCTTTCCTCAGGGGCAATGTTTGTTGGAGAGGGGATACATTGGTAATAGGCAGAAATAAAGTCCAGTGTGGGGACAAAGCTAAAAAAGTCAAGGCCATATCTTGTCTCTCCCCCCGCCCCAACCTGGTGGACTGCTGGTGAAGGAACAGATTGTTGTGACACAGACTACAACTGATGGTTTACAGAGGATTTTTCAAATATGGGTGTTAGATCCATATGGCCCAAAGGTTGCAAGGTTGCATTAGAAAATAATCCATCAGACTGGATACATTTCTACACCTTGAATGTCCTGTCCCCTATATCAGAAACGTGTGCAGAATCATATACTTATTTTAGTTTACTATAAGATTTGTAATTGGCAACCTCAACTTCTGTTTTTTTCATATTTCTCAAACAGCAGAAAACAAGTTAGAAAGGAGAGCTTAGAAGAAATAGCTTACAACTAGCCAAGGATTTAAAGTAATAATATTCTATGTAATACAGTCTACTGGAAGTCAATCATTTCTGCCTCCGTTTTATTCTTCTAAATATTTGACATTTACTTCTGTTTTTCACCACTCATTAATCAACAGAAATTTCTACCACACTTAAAGAAATTCCAAACAAATGAGAAAGAATCCATACCTTTAGTGTACCAATTTCTCCATACTTCATACTAAATCTGTGACTTTACTTCAGCAGCATTACAGACAAAGAATTGAACAACCATAAAGAACTGAGTGGACTAAGATAAACTATGGTCATAACTGGGAAAACAAACCCTTGAGAAAATTATTTGTTGAAATGTAAATGCAGGCCTCTAAGGTCCCACTGATCAGTCTGCTTGGTTCTCTCACTAATATCTTACACTAATCTCCAATGCTCTCTTATACCTTAAATAGGTAGATGTCATCTGTCATTTACTTATTGGCTGAAATTCAGTAACAAGGCGCAACTAGAAAAGGTCCGGGCCCAATGAATCAATGAAACTTATGGAGGAGTTGACTCACCAAATCCCCACTGATTCCATCAGCAGACTCTAGTTGCAATGTACTAGTGGATTTCAGCCACTGTATGCTAAGTGCAGTCATAACCAGTTCTTGCTGTCAGCAACCATAAAGCCCAAGGTATTATGCAACACTCATTTTAACCAGCGTAAAAAAGGAAGGCACCATTTTTTCTTTGTCCAGGAAAAGTTTGATGCTTTTAGAGCAGGGCTCTACAATTCTTCTGAACTTGGTTCTGAAAATCTAGCCTAATAGGTATTTTGCAAAACAGCTGAAGTTAAAAATGAAATGCCCTTCCTAAGCCAGAGATAGGTGCAATGTTTCAAAGTTGGTCAAGCGTTGCTGCATTTAGCATACCTACGCTTGAAAACCGACTGCTTGTACACCACTGCAGAATGAAATCCTGGCTCACACAATATTGTTTTTGTCACCATTTTTCCTTTTGGCTTCTTCTCTCTTTCAGATTGGAGCAGGGAAGCAGCAGCTACCAAACGAAGAGCAATCTGGAGTTCTAGCATCATTATCCATGGTCTTAATTAACTACTATAAGAAAAATACAGGAAGGGACTCTGAATCTTGGTTGTGTCATGCAGTGTAATTTAACTGGCAATTTCCCAAAGCAAGGAGCACATCCCGCCTGTCCCTCCCTTCTTTAAAGTTTCTCTGCAGCTCAGAAAACAGCAGCTGCTCTAGGAGGAGCATGGTGATCATGTTTCTAGTTGACAAACGATGAAGAACAGTCTGAACTTCATGAGGAGGAAAACTGATTGGACTGAAGCTCTCAGGGCAGAGTGAAATTGGTAAGGACCTGTTTTATTTATACTAATCCTGAAAGAAGCCAGCTGCTACCAAAAAAATATTGTATCACGTTAAATTAGCATAAAAGGTGCAGTGGGTACGTAGCCTTTTTACTACTACAAAAAGGCATTTTTATACCTGACAGACAGTGGCTTGACATCTTGTGCATATTACAATCTGCTGCTTTAGTTTAGTCACAAATTTAGGATGAAGTGTGGGGAAACTAGTACACCAATGGTATCATGGATTCTCTCTCATTTTTTTGAGTTTCTATACACATAGTATACATTTCTGTGGAGACAATACATCAAAAACTGATTGCTACACAAGGTTATGAATACTTGCCACCATATGGAAAACTCAGCTTTAAGTACACAGCAGTGATTGCTGGAAAAGAGTGGTAATAATACATCAAAAACGAGTGCTACACAAGTCTTGTGTCCTCAGGATTTTCAGCTCCTGCCTATTGGAACAGATGAATTTCCTTCCTAGATCAGGGCGAGATTCATGTAGCTTCTTAATGTGTCTGCAGAAGTGGCTCCTGAGAAACTAACAAAGAAGATGTGAAGGAAACAGTCATCTTCGCTTATGCCAGCATCTAACAGAAAGGGATGCTGCCTATGCACCAGAATGTTCTATTTAGTAATAAAGATTGTCAAATCCATGAATTTGTGAAAGAACAGGCTGGCCTGTGTAACTATTTCTTTAAATCAAAGACTAAATAACATCTGGTAATAAAATTCCACAGTAACATTGCAATGTATTAAACACTGTCTTTTGTTAGCCCTGATGCTTCTGCCAATAGCCCCTGAATATAACAAGTTAAAATAACACCAGAGAGAAGAAAGTTCCTTTCCACCCTTCCTCTTCAAAGTATCCATAACATGGTATTTGCAAAACTACTAGCAGCTATATAGTATGCATCTCAACCCAACACTGCAACCTAGCAATATAGAAACTACGGATTAGTGTGTTAAAAATACAGCAACCCCCCCCATAAAAAAAACAAAAACCAATCTCTTAAAATGCAGACGACTTGTGTAGCATCAAAATATGAACCAAAGAAAGGAGTGTTTCCCTCTGTCCTGCAGGTAAGCGAAACTTCACTTGCTTAACCCAGATGCTGCATTTTGGCTCTTATGGATAACACGAAAACAGTACGCATCTCCAACCCTGTACACATCAGGGTCACTAACTTAGAAAACCAAAAAACAGCCCTTATATGCAGTCAAAAGTTACTCAACCTAGTTGAAGATCATTATTTAATTCCACACTATGAGAAAGGATACTTCACAAACCCACTTATACAAATTAGTCGCACTGCTATTTGTGTATTTTTGTTGCTGCTGCTGTTGTTTGCTTTTCATCCTCACCAAGAAACGATAACATTGAAACGAATAAATAACTGGCAGAGGAACAGAGGAAAGCCAGGAAGCTTCTCCCCCGTCTCTCGGTCAACGTCGACCCTCCCCTGTCGCGGTTTCCCGAGGAAACGCATCCCGTTAAACCCACGGCGGCATCCTTGTCGAAGAGGGAGGCGCCGCACGAGTCGCCGGGCGAACATTTGACAGCCCGGCACACGGCGAGGGCAAGAGCCCAGCCTCCGGCGCTCCGGGGTACAACACGAGGTGGACCGCGGACAGGAGAAGGCGAGAGGCCGGCTCCAGCCCGGGCGGGTCGCCCGCCGGCTCCAGCCCGGGGAAGGCGAGGGGGATCGCTCGGCGGCGCCCCTTCTCCCCTCGCTTCGCGGGCCCGGCACCCTCACCCACCAGTGCCAGTTATTGACGTTCGTCGCATCGGCGCGCTGCTCTACGATCCAGCGCGGGTCTCCTTCTCCCCACTTGGCCATCGGCGCTTCCGAAGCACCCGCCGCGTCTCTCTCCCTGCCTCCCCCCTCACCGTGGATGCCGAGCGCCCGTCTCCGCGCGCGCCGAGAAGCTACTAGAAGCGCCGGCACGAACGCCGCCTCCCGGCTTCCGTCACCGGCAAAGGTTCCTTCCGTTTCTCTTCCCCCGCCCCACGGCCCTTTCCCTCCCTCCGAGCCCAAGGATACCATAGAGCAAGAGCTGATGGAGACAGATAGAGCGGCACCCAGCCTGGGCTTTTGAGTGAAAGAAAGGCCAAAAATGGCTGGCTATCGTCATCGTATATAGATAAAGGCAATAGGTAGACAGATGTAATCCTCACACGATGCCCAACTTCCGAGTTCTTGAGGCTCTTTTAAAAAAACTGATAGTTGAAAAGAATGGATAGTTGTGACAGGGAGAACTATGTTATCCACCCAGAAACAGAAAGTAGCAAGAGAAACAGAACTTCATGCCCTTTCTGACACAAAATATTATTTAAAGAAACATTACTTTTTTGGGGACTTTAACAGAGTTTGTGGTACCATGTTGTTGTTTAGACGTTAAGTCGTGTCCGACTCTTCGTGACCCCATGGACCAGAGCACGCCAGGCCCTCCTGTCTTCCACTGCCTCCCAGAGTTGGGTCAAATTCATGTTGGTCGCTTCGATGTGTTATGTGTGGTACTCTGTTATAAACACACACACACCAAAGACTTACAGCAAGCGAGTTTTATGTCATGTCTGCAGGCATGGAGAGAACACACCTGGGGGGGTGCGGTCTCTGCTATTCAAGCATTCAGCAATACATTTTATACCCGACGCAAAGCAACCTCTCTCTGTCCCTCTGGCCAATCCTGACCAATGCGGAGAGCTCACATTCTACCTATCACGCGACGCGAAGTGCCCCTATACCCATATATGTATCCCCCCCCCTTACTACACTAACTCTACGCTGTCTCATGTTTCTTAACTTTCACTTTCCACTTTCGTTTCTCAATTTTCTGTGAACTTAGAACTATTACTTCACCTATCCATATCAATCCCCCCCTTTTCTTTTTATACTATATTATTCTAAGGTTCACATTTAATCTCTACTGGTATTATGTTTGTATCTTCTACGAGAATCATTTGAGTCGTCGCCTCACTTTCTCTAGAAATCTTAGATAACTTCTTTATCCCTGTTACAACTAAAGGACTACTTTGAATACAACAGCAAGCAACTATCCCTATTATTATAAGCAGAATTCCAAAAGCTAATATTTGCAGTGGTGGGATTCAAATAAATTAACAACAGGTTCTATGTCCTAATGACCATTTTAACTATAACAAAAGATATACAGAAAGGTAGTTTAATAATTCACGCATTAAATACTGCAATAAGAACAGTAAAAGAGGTACAGACAACTAGATTGTTTAAAGGAAGATTTTTAATATTAAATACCTGACAAACAGTTATTGAAGATATTTCCATATTGCTGTTTGATTGGCGTCCTCACTTGCAATTTTCTTTGCTTTTATCCGAGCATCATCAGCTGTGTGATTTACCCTTAACCATCTTTGCACTGTAGGAGTAGGATTCCATTCCTTTAGCGGTAGGCCGATTAGACTGATAATCAGTATGTTTGATATATTGGAAACAGTTAGGTGACTTCTCTTCTCAGAACATATAATGTTCATCTTTGAAAAACCCCTTTCTGCTTCTGCTGAACTTACAGCAATTGTTCTGACAATATTTTTAGCTCTTTGAACACTTTCAGGAATTGAATAGTTCTGGTAGTTTTTTAAAACATTTCCCACAAAATCTCGATACTCATTAATATCAATTTGGTAATTGAAAAATGTATTAAATACATGCAATTGCTCTTCAGCTGCTTTCCATGGAACTATTACTTCTTCAATATTCCAGTAATCTGGCTCCAAAAAAGTGAGAAATTGTAATGTATTACTATCATCAAATTGGCTACAACTTGCTTTTAAATTTCCACAATCCATTAATCTTTTTTTCAAATTCGTTACAATGCCTTCTAAAAGTGTTTCCCGAGGAAGGCCAACAAATCGATGATTTTCTACAAAATCTATATTTTTGTAGCTTTCTGAAGTAATTAATTCATTAACTTTTTTTCGTATGGACCCTTTTCTTTTTCAAGCATTTCAAATGCTTTAATAGATCGTATCACAAGTTTTTCAGCCTTTATTATGTCTGTATTTCTTGCTTGCAGTGCATTGGAAAGCAGAGAAATTTCGTTTAAAATATCAATCATCAATGCCAAATCAGTGAAAAAAAATATTTTTAAGACGGGTAGCCATACCCAAGTACTTTGCATTTGAAGAAAAATAGTGATGTAGCGCAGGATAAGCGCGTCACACAGCTAGGGTTGACCTTAAACTACAGGCAGCCCATCTTGGTCCCAAAACTCTACCAATCTTTATAATTTCAATTCCAAGTTGTTCGGATATTTTGGTAAATTCAATCTGGTTCTTATTGGATTGATTAAAAATAGTATATATCTTATCAATGAATATTTTGAAATGATTTACTTGCTTTATTTCCTTTATTGAGTCATCTAAAACAAGTTGGAGGCGATGGTTTAAACAGTGCCATATTATTATGTTTGGAAAGTCTTTTGTTATCCTAGTGCTCACTCCAGATTTTCTCCCAAGCATAACACTTGCACCATGTGTTTTCCAGCACATGAGATGGATTGACTCAATAAAGAAAGCCACAGTCTTTTGTTTGTAAGACCTTTTGTTTGGTGTTGCAGTCAAAGCAGGACCAGGAGCAGAGAGACTGGGATTCAGATTTGGGAATAAGCTATGATACTTTTGCCTGCTTTGGGCATGAGAAACAGAGAAACATGATTGCTACACACTTCAGAAATCTAGTCCCAGGTGTGTTGGTTGTCTTTTACTAGGTGTTTGCTGTTAGTGAGACTCTGCTAAATATTCCAGTTCTGCCCAGTTCAATTTAGAGTCTAAACAGAATCTTGAAATACTTGCTGTTCTCAGCAGAAATTGCAGAGCTAAATGCAATGGAGATTAAATTTTGCAATGTTCCTTTTTTTCATGGTTTTATGGAAGAGTCAAGTCTCTCTGTGTGTGTCTCTCCCTCTCTCTCTCTCTCACACACACAAACCCTTCCTCAATGTTCAACAATCAGTTGCTTCAGTTCAGTATGTCCATTTCCTCTCATTCAGTATGCCCATTTCCTTTTCAGTTCAGTATGTCCATTTCCACCCATCCCTCCCTCGCACCTTTGAGCCTTCTCTCCCTTGCAGTCACGACCTTTTTTCATGGTTTTATAAAAGCCAGTCTCTCTCTCACATACACCCTCCCTCCCTAAATTTTCTACAATCTTACTTTTAAACAAGCTCTATGAAGCCACCCGTCGCTCTCTCGCACCTTTCTTCCCTCCTTAATTGAAGTTTTCCCTCGTGCTCTCAGTCACCTCTGGCGGAAGCAGTCATTGACTGCCCTGGGCTTTGTTGTACAGCTGTAACCAATCAAGCTGGCTTATCTCCGATCTCTAAAAGAACAGAGGATTTACAAGTGCGGAGGATTTACAAGTGCCTTACAAGTGCCGCAACCAAGGAAGGAGGGAGAGGTGGCTTACATTTTGAGGTTTGGCTGCAGGCGCCGGTTGTATCAGTGGGTCAGTGGTGGAATTCAGCAGGCCAGCAAACGGTTCTGCAGAACCGATAGTACATTAGGTATCGGTTCTGTAGAACCAGTGCGAACCGGCTGAATCCCACCACTGAATATTTGTTTCAGCCATGTAATATCTGGCAACCACCAAGTGAACCAACTCCATGGATTGTCATTTTCTTTCATATTATTCTCTATTAGATCTTGCAAGTTCCCTAAATGATGTTCTATGGATTTATTCATCTCTTGATACCTAACTTTGCACCCAGGACCTACTATTTTACAAAACCATCCTTGGCCAACAAATAATCCAACGCCAGGCGATGCTGCATTTGTACTTGACTCAAACTCTCAATTTCTTCTTGTAGTTCTCTAACTACTTGCGTGGTGGCGTTAATGCTTTTCTCTAACCTACAGGTAAGGCCCAGGATACTTCTCCTATTTTCCTGTGCTATAATCCCCGGATAAGATTCCAGGGTTAATGTTCCTGTTACAGCACCGCCACCTTCTCTACTTCCCCTAGATCCTGATAATTGTTCATCAATTATTACTTCATCCCTACAAGTTGGTCCCAAAAGGCCCTTTATTCGGTCCTTTCCCACATTTGCACTCCGTCTTGATCTTTTTTCTTCTTGGGGCTTGATTACCTGTACTGGGAAAGTCAGAAATCCTACACCTACACCCTTTGAAACCCTGGGTGATAATTGGTAGCCCATCCAGAAAAGAAAAACCAAAGATTTGGATCTTTAAGTAGCATGTGTCCACAAATGCTTCCTGTCCCTGAGTAATTTGCTTGCAAAAGGGGAAAGGCAGGATATATGTCGGCTAGAGTGCTATCGCATTCATTCCCACCACCCCATGTGTACTTGATCCACTACCATTACTAAACAAGGTTGTTCCTTCACCAGAAAGCCAAAAGTGGTCCCTACAATGTGTATAGTTTCCCACCTGGTCAAATCTTTCCTCAGACTTGTTAAATCCTGGTACTCTTCCATTCCAGTTACCTTGATGAGTACAACAGAAGCACAGTCCTTTAGTGCTCTTGGTATATCTCAGCCATCTAACTTCAGTTTCATTCAAATGTTCAGGTACCTGTTGAAATAATATTTCTTTTCTTTCTCCCTCACTTATACTCTGTAATGAACTTACTATTAGAGGTATCATTTATCAGTCCAGGTACCAAACTCATGGATCCTGCAGAGACTGGAGACTCATATATCAAGGTCACATCCTTTCCCATTGTTTTAAACATGTGGTGTGCATGTCTTGCCCAGGAGTTACCATGTGTTCCTGGTCCAATAACCGGTGAGAACAGTATCACCCCCAACACAAATAAAAGCAGGCAACCCATTTTAGTCCACACTTCCCCGCCTCTTCAGCTTTATCTTGAGAAGATCTGTCAGGTCTTGGGAACACGTCCACTGACTATAATTCTTTTCTGCTGGAGCTGGCACCAACTTTGTCTGTGTGTGATGGGTCCACCCTCCTTCGGCTGTTCGTATGGAAGTTTTAGTTGTTAGCAACACCAAGTAGGGTCCTTCCCAGCTGGGCTGTAGCGGCTCGTGTCTCCACCTCTTTATAAGCACCCAATCTCCGGGCTGTGTTTTATGTACAGGGGTTTCCAAAGGTGTGGTCTGATGTAGTAGTCCCTTTTTCCTATTGGAAGTCAAAATAGAAAACAAGGCCAGAATATATTCTTTCAAAAACACATCTTTCATCTCATGGATCGCCCCGCAGGGCTTGTCTGGCGCTATGTCCCAAATAGAAAATCCGTACATCATTTCAAAAGGGGACAATCCCAGCCCTGTCCTTGGTTTTGTTCGAATCCCAAATAAAGCTAAGGGTAGTAATTTAGTCCATGGTAACCGATTTTCCAACATCAGTCTTTTGAGTGTATATTTCAGAGTGGCATTCATTCTCTCCACTCTCCCAGAAGAAGGAGGATGCCAAGGGGTATGGAGTTCCCATTTTATCCCAAACTAATTAACTATTCCTTGAATTATTTTTCCTGTAAAGTGTGAGCCTCTGTCTGAATCTATTACTTCTGGCAAACCATATCTCGGAATAACTTGTTCCAGAAGGCATTTTGTCACATTGCTCGCATTTGCTTTTGTCATTGGAAATGCCTCCACCCAGCCTGTCAGGTGATCTACTATTACCAAACAGTATTTCAGCTTGCCCACAGGTGGCAGTTCTATAAAATCCACCTGTATCCTCTGAAAAGGTCGGGTAGCCAACGATCTCCCTCCTTTAGATGTCATCCGTTTTCCTGATTTATTCACCTTCTGGCAGGTGAGGCACCTTTGTGTAATGTCTTTAGCTAATGTCCATACCCCCATCCCAACATACTTCTTTAAAAATGCTTCTACCAGAGCTTCAGTTCCCCAGTGCCCTCCTTCATGTAAGGCTTTTAAAACTTCTCTTATTACTGCCTTAGGTAACCAGACCCAGTCATCTGGCATAATCAACTTCCCTTCTCTTAACCGGGCTCCCTGCTCTTCTGCTAGCTCCATTTCCTTCTGCTGGTAGATAAAGGGAGGATCTGCTCGATCTCCCATAGGTATCAGAGCTTCAAGTGACAGGACAGCGGGGGAGCCAGTAACTGCTGCTTCTTTGGCTAAGGTATCAGCCATTCTATTCCCTCGAGCCTCCATCGAGTTCCCTTTAGCATGTCCTGGCACATGAATCACAGCCACCTGTTCAGGCAGTAATAGTGCTCACAGAGTTTCTTGTGACAGTTTTACATGTGCTACTGAATTTCCTCTTGAATTTATCAGTCCTCTTTCTTCCCATAATTTTCCAAATACATGTACTACCCCAAACGCATATTTTGAGTCTGTATATATGTTTATCCTTTTCCCTTCAGCTAACTGTAGCGCTCGTTTTAGAGCAAACAGCTCCGCTGTCTGAGCTGACATGCTTGGAGGTAATGACCCAGATTCAATCTCTTGTCCTCCTTTCTCAACTATGCCATATCCACTTTTCCTCTTTCCCTCTATCACCCTAGAGGATCCGTCTATAAACCAATCTTCTGCTTGTCCAATCGGTTCCTCTCCCAGGTCTTCTCTATATTTTGTCTGTAAGTTTATGATCTCTATGCAATCGTGCTCTTGACTCAGAGTTCGATACTGTGTGTTTTCAAACCCCAACCCTGGTAACTGTTCATCTGTGACAACCGTTAGATCTGTTTGCGCCAACAAAATGGCCTCCATTTGCAAAAGTCTCCCATCTTTCATCCATTTTCGTGCTGCTGCTGTAAGGATAGTTCTTATCTGATGGGGAGAATGTACTATCAATGCCCCATGCCAAACCAATTTCCGGGCTGCCTTTACTGCAACCACTGCCGCTGCACAAGCCTGTAAGCAAGACGGCCAGCCTCGAACTACGGGATCCATCATTTTAGAGAAATATGCTATTGGTTGATAAGCTCCCCCTTTCTTCTGGGCCATGACGGTCCCACAGAAACCATCTTTGTTGGATACAAACAGATGAAAAGGTTTTTGCATGTTAGGAAGACCTAGGGCAGGTGCTGAGATGAGTTTCTTTTAGCTTCTTAAATACCTTCTCCTCTTGTTTTTCCCATACCAGCACATCAGGTTGACTTTCTCCTAACTTGGCGATGAGGGGATTCGTCAACTCTGCATATTCCTCTATCCAAATTCGACAGAAGTTGACAGTTCCCAGCAAACTCCTCAACTGTTTCTTCGTTCTAGGAAGTTCTAGACCTAGGATCCCCTCTATTCGTTTTAGATCCAACTGTTTCTTTCCCCCTTCAAGATAGTGTCCAATATATTTTACCCGGGTCTGACAGAATTGCAATTTCTTTTCGGATACCCTCAAACCTATTTTTCCCAAGTAGTTCAATAGTCTGATGGAGCTTCTCCTTACCGCTTTACCCTCTTTCCCACTTAAAAGCAGATCATCTACATATTGTGTCAGAACCACTCCCTTCTCAGGGATCCAGTCCCGAAGGACCTGGGTCAGCACTTCTCCAAATATCGTTGGGCTTTTGGAGTACTCCTGAGGCAAGATCTGCCATTCAAATCTAGTGACAATCCCAGTCACAGGGTGGGGCCATTGAAAAGCAAACAACTGTCTGGCAGATTTTTCCAGGGGCACCGAGAAAAATGCTGACTTCAAATCTATTACTGTGTATACCATGTGTTCAGGTGATATCCCGTTCAAGATAGTGTATGGATCTGGCACTATAGGAGCCCTAGGTATTACTACTGCATTTATTTTTCTCAAATCTTGAACCATTCTATAAGTACCATCCGGCTTCTTGACTGGTAGTATTGGGGTGTTATAGGGGGAGACCGATTCCTCAATCAGACCATCTTCTATCAATTCCTTGATCACTGGCTTTAATCCTTCCTCTGCCTCTTTTGAAACCGGGTACTGCTTGATTTGGACCACATTATGGGGTTTGGTATTTAATTTTACTGGCTCTATTTGTAACAAACCGGGGTTCCCAGCTCTGGCCCATACCTCAGAATTTATTTCAGTTCTATCTTTTTCCCTAAGAGGTGCTAGTTTTATTATACACTCTCCATCTTTCAAATACATTTGCATCCCCAATTTCCCCATGAGATCCCTCCCCAGTAGGTTGAGGCCATTTCCCAGTATCCACAAAAAGTCGTGTAATGTAACATCTTTGCCCTCACGTTTCACCATCAAGGGAAGTAGTATAGGCACTTCCTCAGGGGCCCTGTTTATCCCTACCACCCTAATAGTTGCCCCCGAGGTCAATGTTGACCGAGAGTGTAGATCTTGTAGCTCCTGTATCCACCAAGAAAGTTACCTCCTCTCCCTTTGGTTCCACCTCCAAATTTATCAAGGGCTCTGTGGAGGTTGGACCAAAATACAGATACCCCTGACATCCCTAATCTGAATCTTCGTATTGGAGAGCCTGCAAGTATGTCTCCTGATTCTTTTCTTGCTCCTTTTTCATGCATTCGTTTTTCCAGTGCCCTTTTTCTTTACATATCGCACAGACATCCCGGGGCAGAGGAGTCCTTGTCCCTAAGCCCCTCCTTTCCCCTACGAATCTTCCTCTCCCGTTCCCCTGACTTTCCTTCTCTTGATACCACGCCCATCCTCGTCCCCTACCTCTTCCTCTCCCTCTCGCTCATCCCGTCAGCCGCATTCACCTCCCTCACTGCTTGCACCATCAGCCCAACCTTTCTTTTGTCTTTCTCCACGTCTCTTCTTACCATAACTTTTTGAGCCTCTTTAACCAACTGTCCCAGAGTCTGTTCTGATAGATCATCTACCCACTGAAGCTTTTTCTTTATGTCTGGGTAAGACCCGGAAATAAACTGGAGTTTCAGTGTTGCCTCATTTTCAGGAAGGTCGGGTTCTAACCCTATATATTGTCTCATTCCCTTCTTGAGTCTCTCTACATATTTGTCTGGCGTTTCCTCCTTCTTTTGAGGGGCTCCAAAAGCTTTGCTTATATTTACCGCCCTAGGGATAGATTTAACTAGCCCCTCAAGCACTCTAGTGTGGTACTCTTCATATGCTTCCCTTCCTCGGGCTTCTTGGACATTTATATTCGGGGGTTGTTGGTATGGGATCACTGTTTCAGCCTGTATGGGTGTCCTATCAGCCCCCCTTGAGATCCACAATTCATATGCTTTCTGCACTGCTCCCAAAAACTTCTCATTGCTCATGACTTGCTTCAATATAAATATAAACTCCTGGATTGAATATGTGGATGTCTCTGCTTTTTAAGATGTTGTCTAGGTTTGTCATCACTTTCCTCCCAAGAAGCAGGCGCCTTTTAATTTCGTGGCTGCTGTCATCATCTGCAGTGATCATGGAGCCCAGGAAAGTAAAATCTGTCACTGCCTCCATATCTTCCCCTTCTATTTGCCAGGAGGTGATGGGGCCAGTGGCCATGATCTTAGTTTTTTTGATGTTGAGCTTCAGATCATTCTTTGTACTCTCCTCTTTCACCCTCATTACGAGGTTCTTTAATTCCTCCTCACTTTCTGCCATCAGAGTGGTATCATCTGCATATGTGAGGTTATTGATATTTCTTCCGGCAATCTTAATTCCGACTTGGGATTCCTCCAGTCCGGCCTTTCGCATGATGTATTCTGCATATAAAATAAGCAGGGAGACAATATACAGCCTTGTCATACTCCTTTCCCAATTTTGAACCAATCAGTTGTTCCATATCCAGTTCTAACTGTTGCTTCCTGTCCCACGTATAGATTTCTCAGGAGATAGATAAGGTGATCAGGCACTCCCATTTCTTTAAGAACTTGCCATAGTTTGCTGTGGTCCACACAGTCAAAGGCTTTTGCATAGTCAATGAAGGTACCATACAGACAAAAATATTCCTATAAGCTTTCGTGAACTGCGCTCCGCTTTTTCAGGTTCATGGAATTGAGAGTTTTTAAGGCATCCCAAGACTATTGTTTTATTAACTGCAGGATTCTAAAGGACTGTTGAAGTCCCAAATTTAACTGTCTCTACTGTCTCATTATTTCGTGTGGGAAATGCGATTTTAAAGGGTTTTTAAAAAATAAAATTTAAAATATTTAAAATTCATCATGTCTGTAAGCACATCGCTGGAGAACACGATTTCTCAGTACTATTGAGAGCAGAACGCGGGCTGAGCTGGGACCTATCTTAGTAGGTCAACTTCAGGTTAAATGGCGGGGGCGGGATCGTATTTTAAACCAATTCGTAAATTCCCTCTGCAGAATTTCCTTCGTTCCTTCGTTCCTCCTTAAAAAGGACCCAAGACGGCTTGCATCGTTAAAAGACAGTATTTAAAGCTAACAATGGTGAGTATACAAATACAAAAAGGATCAAACAAATACCATATTAAAAAAACATAAGCAACACCGAAACACATTTAAAGAGTAAGGTATCCATTGAAAGACTCCACTCAGGCAGCCACCCACCCAGGGAAAGCTTGTCTGAAGAGAAAGGTCTTCACCTGCTTGCGTCCCCAGATATTCCCAGATGTTCTTGGACTACAACTCCCAGAAGCCTTCACCACCAGAACATCTGGGAACCTAAGGTTGGGAACCAGGGCTTTAAAGTCTATCTACTGTAAATACTGCATAGCGGCGTCCCTCTCACTTCTTCACGGTAGGACTTGAAGTTTCGTTCTAATTTCAAGCTGGAGAAGGAAACCTGCTCAAATACAGGTGTACAAGTGCCAGTGTGCTGATTTCCATAAAAGCGGAAGTACCAATGTGCATTTTAAAAAAAATCCCAAAATCCATATGAAGGTGATCCCATTATTAGGGCAACCAAAAAGGCACAAAAAGCATTTACCCTTTCGAGAGCGTGGTGTCAGGGAAACTTTCAGCAGGGGCGACGGAGAAAAAGGTGGAAACTTGACTTTAAGGTCACGTAGATTGCATGGTGTCCTCAGGCGGGATGGGGAAAAGAGTCTGCAAACATGCAAACAGGGTTCGTCAGGTAATGCGACGGTAATTGGTTTTCACAAAATCTTTATAGACAGTTTAATCAAGTTTGCCCCTCAGCATCACGGTGAGAAAGTTTGGCGCCTCAACTTCATGATGACGGTACGAGTAAAAGACTCGAGACCCCAAACCGCGGCTGCTGGTGGTAGCTCCTCCGTCGGCTTTTCCCTCTGGCACCCAAGTCAAAGCACGTAGGCTTTTCACCATACATCTCCAAAGGGCTCGAGTGACGTCACTCTGACCGCACAGAACAGAGACCAGGAACAAAGGGCTCCCCGGTTATTTGTAGACTGCAAGACCTATTAGCTGTAGCCCACCACTGACAATGGTAACTTGCAGTCCCATCAGCATCTGGAGGTCCACCTGTTCCCCATTCTCATCGAAAATATGTTTTCGGCCAGAATATTTTCGACCAAAGACTGTCAGCTGGCTTGCAAAATATGATCCTTAAAGGCAGCCGATGAGTAATAAAATCTATACAGTGATAACTGTTAGTTTTCCAAAATTTCCCCCCCTCAGATTGTGTGCATAGATTTAACGAAGGTATAGATTTTACTACCTCTGTGGCCCCGACCATATTTGGTTTTACATCTAGGTTCCGGCTGAAGTGGAGTCTTTTTAACTCCTTAACATACTAAAGTCTCACAGCCAACACACACCACATTAACACCACACTTCCTTGCTTTTCAAGGTAATGCTGCGTATTTAGTCTCTTTTGATCAGCGGTACTGAAGGAAGCGAAGTGAGCCAGGATGTAGCGAGGAAGGGGTGGATGAGTAAAGGGAGGCATTAAACTTTACGAGCCTTGTGGAATTTGTAGTTCCAATCTCTAATTTTAAGATGTTCCTTCATAGAACTAAGGGTTTTCTTTATGATCTTATCGGTAGCTTCTTGGGTGTTTCTATGGTACATTACATCAACAGCAGGGAACCAGCTTGAAAACTACGATTCCCGTGATGCCTTTCGAAGACAACGCCCTCTCACTTCCTGCTTTGGACAGTACTGTAGTTGGGAAGCAAGGGGACTCGGCTGCGTCGCTCTTCCATAGAAAGGGCGCTATGGATTGGGAACCTGTATGATCGGAGGTTTGGCCAGCTGGGATCTCCCAGTTCTGGCGGTCGTGGTCTTGCAACGGTATATTGATTCTGTTTGCTTCTTCCTCGGGGAGAAAGGGGAATGACTGTCGTCACTGGCACTTCTTCACGTGTCCCTTGCTTACGAATAGACAGATCCTATTTCTCCGCAGCGTTAGGATGTGGACACGGGTGATTGTGTCAGTTTTATGCACAAGTGGACTTGGGTGGTCCCGCTCATGGTTTTGGACTGTGATTCCCATCAGTCTTAGCCAGGTTAATCAGTGTTGAGGAATTGTGGGAGTTGTAGTAAAAAAAAAAAACCCAGGAAGGCCATATACTTCACATTCCTGTCCTGAGAGGTGGCTGCCTGCTGGCATTCTTTGGTCCTGTGGGTTTTGCCAGATTTAGTTCCAGTTATCCTTTATGTACACTGGTTGCTGCAAATGCTACCCATCATTACTGCGAATTTATTCTTATGTACAGAAATTGATTTCTTCATGTTAATTGATGGCACTCATGACATGTGGTAACATACCTTTTGGGAAAATGATCTGATGAATGAGCTTTTTGATGAAGTAGTTCATGTTGTTATGTTCTATAACGATGGAGTCTATATGGATAGAGACACAGAATTAACATCTGTATTACTCTCCTGGGAACATATCTCTGCAATGTTGACCATTTATTCCTGTCTAGTAGTTGTTCTAGATTAGATGACTGACGGTAAGAGGGAACAGGCCTGCCTTCAAAGCACATGAAACAAAAAAGTGTTACAACTGAGGATAGGTTATAGATCAATAATAATTCATTCAAATGGATTTTGCAGAGATTTTTTGACAATGGCTGGATATTCTATCTCCTTCCTTTGTGGCCCTTTCCTCTTACTAGTTTATTCCTAGGCAGTAGCCTGTTGTCATCACTGTACTTTTGTGCTTCTTATTGGGTGACTTAGGTTTTCTTGTTCTGGAATATAATATATAAATTCTCAAGGTGCAAGTCTGTTCTGAGAAGCAGAAACAAATGTGATTGTACCTTGGGGCTTGATTATAGTATAGATCAGCCATTCTGTGGACCCTGGCACAATTGAAAGGTGCCACAGACTGAAAAATATGAGAAGGTTCTGAAAGATACCTGTTTGTGTTGTATCCTTGCTTGACAGGGGGTCCTGGAACCTGACAAGAACTCCTAAAAGGGCTATGGCCAAAAAAAAAAAGATTGAGAATGGCTGGTATAGATTATGGGATTACGTCATCCAGATGTTGATGAACTGCTAATCTGATCATGCCTCACCATTGACCAAGCTGGGTAAGGCTGATGAGAATGAGAGTTCAATGGCATCTGAAGGTTACTGGTTCTTGGTAGACATTTATAGGTCAATTGAAGGATCCATGGAAACCTTGTTTGTCATGAATGATCAGTGTGCTGGTGGTGTACATGGTGCAATTGCTACCACTTGCAATGGACACAAATGAACTAACCATGTATTAACCTGTTTCCACAATGATTTACTACATTATTTAGAAGCTTCCTTACTCTAATTTATTCCTCCTCCAAGGGAACAGAGAAAGAAGTCAAGAACAAACCCAGGATTTTTTTTCCTTGTCTGGCGAAAGGGAAAAAAGTCCAGAGAAAGTAAGCCATCTGCTCCTAGAAGTCACAACAAATCACTGTGGTTTATTTATCCAGCAAGGATGCCTGGGCACTGGGTACCAGCATGGTGCTTGTTCATGCTTGTTTGTCATGTGAAAGCACCTGGAAGCACATGGATGTGTGTACAGACTGAACGTTGTTTCTTAATCCATCAAAGAAAAGATGTGTGTGGGTTAAAGGAAGTGTCTCTTCTTCTCAGATGAACAGAACAAAGGTTGATGAAGAAGAATATTGGCACAGTTCCAAATGTAAGGCCTTTACTTTTGATGATGAAGACGATGAGCTCTTTCAGGTACAGTTCTTAGTATAAGCAAGTGACAAAGTATTATGTAGCATGCTCTGAGTAAAATGTTATGGAGAGGAGAAATTTGCCTATGTCATTTTTTGTGTTTATGGTTATTGCTGCTTCAAGGCTTCAGTGCTGTATAAAAGTTATCTGTTCGTATGTATGCATGCATGCATGCATGCATGTATGTATGTACCGCATTCGTGCAGTGCACTGTTCTGGGCAGTTTACAGTGGTAAAAACACAGCAGTCAATAAAATTAAAATTAAAATACAAAGAAAATAACAAAAAAAAGAAGTGTAATCTGCAGCTTAAATGCAGAACGTGAGGCATATTGAAAAATCAGCCAGGGTAATGTCTGTCTAAAAAGCATCATTTTCAGACACCTTTTAAATGCTCGGAGGGAGGGGACCAGGTGCAGCTCCACTGGGAGTTGGTTCCAGAGTGTTGGTGCCACCATGAAGAAGGCCCTACTTCTGGTAGATGATTTCCTGACTTCCTTTGGAGTGGCCACCCAGAGGAGCAATGCCTGGGAGGACCTATTAGTTCTGGTAGATCAGTGTTCCCCAACCTTTTCCGGTCCGCGGACCGGCTGGGGAAGGCGGGGCCCCCCGCGCACGCATGCGCAAACAAGCGTGCGCGCATGCGCGAACAAGCGCCCCCCTTGCGTGGGTGCGCGAGCGCCGCCATTTTGCGCATGCACACGACCGCTCGACATTGGGAAATGCCCTCCATGGTCTTCATTAGTCCTTACTAGAAATAGCTCTTTTGCTCCTTTCTTACTGCATCTTCTGTTGTGCTACAAAACTGATTGTTGCCAAAAACATTTGAAAGGTTGAAAAATGGGAGTCAAATAGAATGTTGTAACTCAGTCAAAGAATGATGTTGATGTCATATTTCAAACTTGGCATGAATTTGATCTATGACTTTCTTCCCCGCTCTCATCAGGTAGATAGGGGTTTCTCTTATTTTTAGCTGTCCAGGATTTCATACTTTCATATGGGCAACAAAGACCATCCTCCTGGACTATTTTAGTTTGTGCATAAGAATCAAATCATCTGCTGTCAGAAAATGTAAATTTGTTGAGGGGGTGAAACGGGGCTTGCCTTCATTCTAGCCTTGCTTCTTTTCATAGCTGAAGGAGTCCAAGCGAGCAGTGAACAGCCTCCGAGATATTGTGGATGATGATGATGATCTTGAGAAAATCACTTGGAGTGGGGAGCCTGTGGGCAGTAAGTGAAGTGGAACCTGAAATGAACTTTGTGGGGTGCATGTAAAAATAACATTCTTTAAATCTTTATTGTCATTTACTGTTGGAAAAATGCTAGCTAGAGTTGTGGTCCTAAGTATACCTATCAGGTAGGAAGGCGCAATTATAAAGTGTCTCATTGCTGCATGCAATATCTTATATCTTTCACCTTGCTGCTTGTGTCCCCTCCATACCTTTATTTCATGGAAGTCCACTTATCTCTTCATGAGACAAGTGAAGAGGTAAATGCATAGCGCAGTGAAGGCCTAAATCCAATTGTTAGCCCCAGCTGAAGCAAACCCATTTAACTGATGGGGACTTGGTAAGTCAGCACATAAACCGTTCCATTAATACAGTGCAGTTGCTCTAGTTGGAACTAAATTTCGGCTGATAACTTTTATTGTATTGGAAGAAGTGGAGTTTGAACCATGACATCTGTGAAGATTCTCAGTCATCCAGGTGAGGTTATCTGGAATTTGAGTCACGGCAACTGAACTACTTTCTTGTTAGGTTGAAACGTTTCGCTACTCATTCAAGTAGCTTCTTCAGTCTGAACTGAAGAAGCTGATTGGATGAGTAGCAAAACATTTAAACCTAACAAGAAAGAAGTCCAGTTGCCGTGACTCAGATTCCAGTTTGAACCATGATAGCTCACACATAGACAAATCAAGATACAGTATGTGAGATATTTAAGGAGTGGTTTTATCAGTTCTGCTCCCCCAGTGAGTTTCCATGGCCAAGTGGGAATTTGAACCCTGGTCTCCAGAGTCTTAGTCCATCACTCTGTCCACTACACTACACTGGCTACCTCCAAAACAAAACTTACTTAGCTAAAAACCAGCACCCAGCAACTCAGTTGTGGTTATTAAAAGCCTGCTTGAAGAAGTGGATTTTCAACTGTTAGCAGAAGGATAAAAGGGAAGGGGTTTACCTAAGCTCCCAAGGGAGAGCATTCCAAACAAAAAACAGACCCGAAACAGTCGTAGTTAATATTGAGGACCAATAACATATCTTCTTGTTCTGTATTGTTAATGATCTTATACTTCCTAAGAGAATTTAAGATGGCTCTTCCTTTCTGTCCCCATAGGCATCTCCTGGTCCATCAAAGAGACTGCCTCCAGCAGCAACAGCAATACCTCTGAGGGGAAAGACCTGAGTCTGCAAAAGGGCTCTTCAGGATTTCCCAAGCAAGCATCCTCTTACTCATTAAGCAGTTTTTTCAAAGGTAGGAGTCCCTCAGAGTTTAGTAGATAGAACTGTAACTTGATGGCCCAACTTACCAAATGGATGATTTATTTTCCATAGCTCCTCACCATCTGTGTGAGTGACAAAGGTTCAGTCTTCGTCGGGGGATTTTAGGCTTCAACATTGTGATATCTTTTGTTATTGTTATGTGCCATCAAGTTGCCTCAACTTATGAGTGACTTCCAGAATTCCCGTCCTCAATAACCCTTCTCAGCTCTTGTAAACCCGAGGCTGTTGACTCCTTTATGGAGTCAATCCATCTCATATTTGGCCTTCCTGTTTTTCTGTTCCTTCAGATTTTCATAGCATGAGTGTGGGATCTGCTGGTGATCTTTTGCCAGACTCCATCTTTGCTCTATTGAGCAGAGTCAGGTGTAAAGTGATGGCTCAAAGGCTGGAATTAGTTCCCTACTGCTTCCAATATGCTGTGGTGAGCAATGTAGATTTTTCATGTAGTGCTTCTATGCCACCAAACATTGTGATCCTGAATACATTTATTTGGAGAGACATTTTAATGTTAAGTCTCTGACAACTGAGCAGCTTCTGCAAATGCAGCATTAGCTTATTGAGAACTCCATCTGAATAGAAAAGCAATTTCCATCATCCTTTTGATGTCTTAAGTCCTGTAATCATTGCCATAAAAGGGCATTGCCTGAATGAGTTGGAGAACTTGAGAAGTAGGTTTCCTTCAGCCTTCAAGATGTGTAAAACTACAACTCCCATCATCCTTAGCTGTCGTTGTCATTGGTCATGTTGACTGGAGATGGTGGCTGTTGCAGTTGGACATATCTTGAGGATGCCAGGAGGAAGGCATCATATATCAAGAAATAGGTGAAATAGACATTTGCATCAGTTCACACTTGTTGGCATACTTCCACATAGCCCTAAGCGGGGTTTGTAATGTGAGGAAATGCAAATATATTTCTCTTTGCTTCTCTGTGCCTCTCCTACGTCTGTGTTGTCTTTCAGGAAGAAACAAACATGGGAGTTTTCAGTCACTTTCAGATGGTAAGAACTCTGTTTCTTTGTCCTCAGTTTGTGTGAGTGAGATGGTTTTATCTTGTGCAGGGTTGTGGAAATTTCAACCCAACATAGCAATCCTGTACTTGTCTGCCTCAGAATTAAGCCCCCTTGAGTTCACTATACTGCCTATAGGACTGAGGTCTAAAATTCTGATTAATCTCTCCCCTTGACCACTGTGACTTTCTCCTCCCTGGTCTCCATTTGCCAGCTCAATCCTTTTGTCCCTGTCCAGAACTTCAGTGTCCTAAGGAAATACAGCAGCACCTCATTGTCAGAACGAACCCTTCTTTGAGGGAAGCGAGGCAGCTGCCTCAGGCAGCAGATGCTAGAAGGTGTGTAACAGCCTTGAGATGCTGAAGGATAGAGTTGAGGGTGCCACTTGCACTTCATAACCTAGCCTGCTACTCTCAGCAGCAGAGGATAGTGTCACTGTGCCAACGTAGAAGAAAGGTTCAACTGAGAGTCTGGTTTTCTTCTTTATGTATTGGTGGAGCCGCCATCTTGTCATTTGCCTCAGCAGTAAAATGTCCTGGGCCTGCACTGATGAGGGCATGATCATAGTTGCTTTTTCTCTGCTTTGAGTGTTGCCAATTATTTAGGAGTCACCCAAGTCATTTTGTTGCCTGAGGTACTTCCACCTCCATGTATTGGAGCCAAAGAGACCAGCAGCTGAATCTTAACTTCAGGCATGCTGAGGGGACAGCATCTTGCACTGCAGCCTGAAGGCAGCAATGACTCATGAGGTGCACGGTGCTCATAGCTCTGTGCTCCAACATTTCACTGCTGGACCCTCCATGCTCTTCTGCATCTGCCATCTAAGGCACATGCTTCACTCTAATGGCCTTACTGATACTGCTTGGACTATTATTATTGCTGGATTGCCATAATTTCCTATAGGCCTTTACCACTGGGATCTCTTTCTCTTGAAAGCCCAAGTGGCAGTTATATAGCAGCTGACTGTGCAAATACTGGGGCACATTCTTTTTGTTTAATGCTTTCCCAAAGGAATTAAGGGCTACAAATCATTCACAGCCCAAGCAACCAGCAAGGGACATTTGGCTTCCACTTCAGGTAGCCCAAGGACCTAGGCCGTCACAGTTCAGGATAACTGGCTTCTTTATTGTGTTGAGAAAGAAGATGATTTTATTATCCAGTTCCATGATGCTAGGAGTCAGTAAACCTAGGCTTTCCAAATTTTCTTGTCTTAAAATCCTGGAAGCTCCAGGCAGGATTTCCATGACAGTGACTATGATAGTTACAAAACAAAATATATGAAGGGCCAAAGGTTTCCTTCTATGTTCTAGGTCTTCGGCCTTCTCCCGGCCTTCTTTATACGTGTGTTTCTGGAGTATTATTGTGCTGTTGTAATTTTGGTGGTGTTTTCTTTTCAACTGTGGTAAGTTGCTTAATAGGTCAAAATGGCTCGCAAGAGAGGGGACAAAACATTTCAAAGGAATAAACATTGTCCTTTCTTCTTCAGCTCTAACAGATACAGGATTTAAAAATTATGCCCCAGAACTGCGCAGACCAAAAGCTGATTACAAGGTAGGTGAATTTTGGGAAGCTTTGTCTGAGGAAAAAGCTTTGGGATGCAGGCCTTTGGAAATGGATATTAAACCCTTTCCTGACTATGGCTGCTCACACCTCTCTTGTTTGTCGAAGAATTATTTGTGGATGTTTGCTGCAAAATGTTTCAAAGTGTCTGCCCTCAGATACAGGATACCAAAAGATTGGGGCTCATACTCAGCACTGTTATACTCATGAACCCATAGACAGCAGTCTCTTGCTTTAATCTCTCTCTGAAGTTTCCTTTTTCCAAAAAAGGCTAATTGAAGGAGAGCAACAGAATATCATTTGGGAGGCTGACCACTAGGTTTTGAATAAGGGAGTAATCTGGCGTGATAAAAAACAGTACAATCTTCATAAGATTGTATATTACTTAGTTTGTTTTTATTTCAGGATTATAGCAGTGATTGGAGTCCTAAAGATACAGTAAGACGACTGCAGAGAGGCAAGGTAAGCGGTCTTTCTCTTTGTTTCTAGAAGGGTTAATTATTTGCTTTGATGGCCCTTCATGCAACTGCTATTCTCTAGTGTTGCATATTGAATAGAGTGTCCCAAGTTTTCTGTTAGAAGCAGAGTTTGGGAAGAACTGCTGGATAGCTCAGTGGTTTAAGCATCTGGCTGAGGTGCTGGAGGTTGGGAGTTCAATTCCCTGCTGTGCCTCCTTGACAGGGGCTAGATTTGATGATCCATAGGGCCCCTTCCAAATCTGCAGTTCTAAGATGATGATGATCTTCTTGGCTCAATAGGTCTCTGAACCTGTCAGCTAGAATGGCCTCCGGGAAACACAGTCACAACTTCCCAAACTCTGATTTTCTCATCTGAAAGAAGGGGCAGGGACCGTGCACCCTTTCAGGAGAAATAGCAGTTTCTCATCCACAGTTGAATTCCAGTAGCCAAATGACCAAAAATAATATAGTCTTTCACTGCTGTTTTTAGAGCCAGTGTGTCAAGCAAGGGTCTCCAAATCTGGTTGCAGGCCGCTAATTCCCTCCCATTGCTACCTGAAGAGAGAAATGCATAAATTTTGATTGATATAGAAATAATGAAAAATACAGCTGCTCTAAAATTGGTGATGAGCTGATATGTCATGTCTGTTTGTATGCAATTAATATTCATTCATGCAATGGCTTGGAAAAGTAATGTGTTTGGACTACAATATCAAGAATCCTCAGCAGCATAATAGGAATTTAAGAAATAATTGAGGTGTGGTTGTTGGGGGACTCAAAACATGGTAAAAATGCCCTAAATGGCACAAGGAGAGTTTTGATCCCCTCAATGTTAAAAAAAAGGGGTGTGTGTGAGGAGATGAGTGGGGCTACATATTGCCCTCCCTGGCTTACTGAGGAGGGGACCCATCAAACTATAAGCTGTCCAGCTCACCAGTTTCACTCTGTCAGTTTACAGAACTGAATCCTAGTGGAGCTGTTGGTTGGTGAATTAAGCTCTTGCATCTCATGGTTGGGTCAGAATTCTTTAGTGCCGATTTTTCTAAAAGCTGTTTCAGGAATCTCCAGTGATGGCTGTATCCCACTATGCGGCAATTCAAAGCAGGAACTCATGGGCATGCCACTGTGCTGTTTGCCTTGGGGGCTCAGGTTCAGGAAAATTTAATTATGCCAGTACAAGCATCCTGAGAACAAACTGCATTGGTGCAGTCAGCTCTACCTCAGGCTTCTGTGGAGACACTCCAGGCTCCATGTTCATCCATTGCCTCTTTTCATGCATGTCATCTCATTCTAGATTTGCTCACTGGAGAGGTTTCACTCGCTTCAGGACAAGTTGCTGCTGCTGGATGAAGCTGTTGCAGCACATGATGGGAATGTTATTACAGCTGTGAGTCCTTATGTGATAATATGATTTTTGTTAAGTATAGGAAAACTTGAATGGGTATTAGAAGTCCTCTGTTAACTTCACTATAGGCCCCAAAGCCTATCTGCAATTTTATAATGTTTTCCAAAGGTGTATTCTCGAAGGCTTTCACAGCCGGGATCCGATGGTTGTTGTAGGTTTTTTGGGCTGTTTGGCCATGTTCTGAAGGTTTTTCTTCCTAACATTTTACCAGTCTCTGTGGCCGGCATCTTCAGAGGACAGGAGCTAGAACTCTGTCTGTATTCTGGATTCTAACTCCTGTCCTCTGAAGATGCCAGCCACAGAGACTGGCGAAATGTTAGGAAGAAAAACCTTCAGAACACGGCCAAACAGCCCGAAAAACCTACAACAACCATTTTTCCAAAGGTGCTCGGTATTTGTGACTAGCAGTCTTCTTGTTTATTTTCTAATTTTTTTTGGAATTGTCTTTTCAGACCATTGAGTCTGGAAATCCTGTTTGCCAAAATTCTGTTGGACAGGTTCTGCCTGTGCAACAAGAATGATGTCTTTGCCAGTGGCACATTGCCATAGATTAAAGACTCCCTTTTTCTGTTTTGAGGTATATATAACTTCATCTCATTGCATGCAGGCTGCACACACCCCAAAATAATAATAAAAAGTTTTTAATAAGCAGCAATCTGACGGAACTGCTGATGTCATTCCCATTGCACAGGCAGAGCTGCACAGCAAGATTTTGGCAAAAATCATTTATTTGTATTATTTTTTAAAAAATATTTTAGCCCACTTTTCTCCCTAACAAGGAGTCAAAGCAGCTTACATCATTAAAAGATAATATTTAAAGCTAAAAACAGTAAGTATACTAATACTAAAGAGGATCAAACAAATACCACATTAAAAAACAGTAAACAAACATAGATTCAAAGCAACAGAGCACAGCACTTCTTGACTCTCACATACAAAGCCTTCCACAGTTTGGGCCCATGTTACTTGTTGGAGTGTCTTGCCCCAGTGTCAACTGGCAGTCATTAAGGAAAAGTCTGCCTGAAGATAAATATCTTTTCTCGAAGGCTTTCACGGCTGGGATCTGATGGCTGTTGTGGGTTTTTCGGGCTCTTTGGCCGTGTTCTGAAAGTTGTTCTTCCTAACGTTTCGACAGTCTGTGTGGCCGGCATCTTCTGTCCTCTGAAGATGCTGGCCACAGAGACTGGCGAAACGTTAGGAAGAACAACCTTCAGAACACGGCCAAAGAGCCCGAAAAACCCACAACAACCATAAAGATCTTTGCCTGCTTGCAGAAGGACAACAAAGTTGGAGCCAGCTTGGCCTCCTGTGGGAAGGAGTTCCAAAGTCTGGGGGCAGCAACAGAGAAGACCCTCTCCCAGTCCCCCCACCAAATGGCACCTATGAAGGTGGTAGGAGTGAGAGAAAGGCCTGTCCTGATGCTCTTTGACTCCCAAGCAGGCTGATAAAGGGAGATGTGGTCTTTCAAATAGCTTGGACCCAAGCCATTTATTGCTTTATAGTTTAGAACCAGCACTTTGAATTGTGCCTGGAAATGGATTAGCAGCCAAATATGTCCCAATACTCATGCTCTATTCCTACAAATATTACTAGCTCACGTCTAAACATGCGGAAGAATGGCATAAAGTACATAAAGTGGTGCTGTAGGGATTTTCAGTTGCTTGTGGCACCATGCTTCTGAAAGAACCGTTTGCAATGATGACTGTCTCTGTTGCTCAAGCATAAACAGCTCAGCTGAGGCTTCTTGTCCATTTTCTTGCAGATTCTAATATTTCTGAAGAGGACCTTGAAGAAAGGTATGTGTGCCTGAGAAGTGACTAGGCCCAGTGACGTGTGTGCAAACCTGTTTATTTACTTAAACTGCTTATGGCTCTCTTCTCCTCATGTAGGTCAAGTCAGAATTGAATCCTTTTACTTTTCAAGGGTCAAGACAGGCTAGCAGCCTTGATGTTAAACTGCAACTCCTAGAATCTCTAACCATTGGGTCTGGGAATTGAAGTCCCGTAATCCCTGGGAGAGGGCCAGATTTTGGACCCACTCTTGCAAGGAATCACTGTAGCTCTGTTTGCTGAGCACTGACAGGGCGTGGAAGGATTTGTCATTCATCAACCTGGGTGCTCTCTGTTCATGCACCACGTTCTATTCAGCACTAGAGGTTGCAGTTGCAGATTGGGGAGAGGGGAGGCGTGGGGAGGAAATTGCATTTGTTTGTAACAGTGATGGGAAAATGCCCTTCTTTGCTGTAGAGATCCTGTATCATCAAAGAGACATTTCAATCCTGTCCAACCACTGAGTTATTGTTGTTGTCTGGAGATGGTATTTACAACAGGACACCCAGCCAGGTTCATGAAATGGTACTTTATATCAGCGGTCCCCAACCTTTTTAGCCCCGCAGACCGGCTGGGGAAGGCGGGGCACCCCCCTGCGTTCGTGCGCATGCGTGAAGGAGCGTGCGCGCTCTTGCGCGCAGGCGCAAACGGGCTGTGCGGGGGGGGAGTGCGTGCGGGGGTGGGGTGGGGAGGTCTCTCTCTGCGGCCTGGTCTGGCTCAGGCCACGGACTGGCACCGGGCCGCGGACCGGGGGTTGGGGACCTCTGCTTTATATGATGGGTGCTCAAGTAATCCTGATTGAAACACACAGAAGTCTCCGTGCAGGTGGAGGAGAATGAAAATGAATTCAATTTTGACCCAGTGGCAGTCCAGCCATCTGTGTGGTTTCCTAGAAAATGTTGGATGGTTCTCTGATTCTCTGGAGCAGATTTTAAACAAACTGCAAGGGGAGAAGGAATCGGCTGATGGAAGCAGTTTGGTCAGGGGAAAAAACACCTTATTGTATTTCACCCAAGATCACTTAGGCATGAATGTGCTGAAAATAGCCAGTTATTTCCGTATTTGTGGAGAGAAAATGTGAGTGGGTTGTAAAAGTCTGTGACTCATTTTACTTTATAAATCCTTGAGGCGCTGAATGAGAAACAGTGTAAGACACCTGGCTGAGTCTGCCTTTTGTCAAGAACAGACGGCTTGCTATAGATAAAATGGTAGGGAATCTCAAAGACAGAAAGAATTTTGCTTCTTAATATTAATGATTTCTTGTGTTTTCCATTAATCATCTCATGGCAAATTGTTCTGTTTTGAATGTGGAGTAATGCTAAGACTTACTGGGTTGGATCCCTATATGGGGTATATTTAGAGGATCAAAGAAAGTCACAGGTAATTTCCCATTTCTTTTAAGAGTAGCCATGAGATCTTCAGTGTATACAGTATTTACAAAGAAAATTGTAGGAACATATCCATCAGTTCCTTCTTCTTCTTTTTTTAATTTTATTAGTAAAATCAGTCCATGCTTATTAAACATCATGATACATGGGTTCACCTTATATTATTTGTTGATACAGATTAGGGCCTAATCTCTACACCACATTTCTAACCATTGATAGAACAGATTCCATGTTTGAAAATATTCTGAATCTTTCTTAAAGACCATGTGTGATGCAGTGAGTAAGGATGATATTGAAAAGTTGCCTTGTCCTATCAGGATGTCTTGCCCTCAAAGGAAGGTAGCTTAATGGACAGGGCAGAGCAGTCTCTCAGTAGCTTTGTTACAGGTATCTGCTTGTGTCATAAACAGAGTCAGAATATCTCAGATTCAGCCCCCCAAAAATAGGAAGTCACAAGCCCAAGCAGTTTGTGGCCTTATCTTTCTCTCTTCAGATACACCAACGCTGGTTGTTTTCTGAAAAAAAGGAACCTGTGGGTGGTCATTTAAGATTGCAATTCAGATTCACTGCCACAAAAATCTATAGCATAAAGTGCACCAAATAAATTTACATCCAGATTGATCGTGGTTTGGGTGTTCCCCCGTGCTAGCCATATTCACCTGTGTGGACACAACACAGGCCTAAAAACCACCTGGACCACTGGGAGTGAAATACTTAAGTGTATGAAGGAATGACGATATCGTCCTGCAAGTACCTGATCCATATGGGAGAGATGCGGAGCAGACCTACCCAGTCACGTTCCTTGTCTTTTCATCTAGAGATCTTGTTCAGGGAGTTGGAACTGAGGCAGGTGGCCTTGCGTCATTTAATACATTTCCTCAAGGAAACAGGAGACCAAAAACTCCTCCTGGACCTGTTGAGGTAAGAACCCACCTGAGCAGAAAGACAAACTGAATTCTGATTCAAGTTTGCTGAGTGGTCTGATGCTTCTTTTTCCTCTACAGATTCCTGGACAGGGCCGAGGAGGTTGCAGTGAGTACCTTCTACGCTTTGGTTTGCAGCTAAATCTGTTTTTCAGTTGCTATTTTTATTCTGGTTTTTGGTGTTTGTAAGCAATGGAAAAAGGGGTGTAAATGACATTGTCATCATCAATGTCCACCTCGAGTCTGTTCTCTACATCTGTTTCTGTTCCCTTTAGTTGACACAGTACCGGGAACACCTGAGTATCCAGGATGCAGAGAAACAAAAAGATTTTCTGAAAGGTTGCATTGGGTAAGTGTAGGATGGTCAAATTCATGTTTTTGTAGGGTGAAATGAGCTTTCAAGTCTTGCCAATATTATGGAAGTGATGGACTTAGTGGTATTGTATACTAAGACAAGAAAGAACAATGGAGGGGTTTGTTCTAAATTTAAGAGGTGAGGGTAAATTGTAGGGAACACAGTAGTGGTGCATAAGATGATGCGTACTTTGGAGGGAGCACATGGATTGTTTCCCCCCTTCTTTCACTGTACTAGAAACAACAGTTTATCCAGTGAAGCTGAATGGTGGGAGATTTGGGAGGGACAAAAGTAAGCACTTATTTACACAGCTTGTAATTAAATCATGGAATTTGGAACAGCAAGCTGTAGTGATAGTCACCAACTCTGGATGGTTTTAAAAGGGGATTAGACAAATCGTGGAAGATAAGGCGGCATCACACTGCACATCCTTGCGATTTAATCTAGCATCAGAGACAAAAAAGGTTGATAACAAGTACAGTTTTGGGGAGAGGGGAAAATGGGAATATTTCCAGACTTAGAATCATGGAGTCAGAAGGGGACTTAAGAGATCATCTGGACCAGCCCTCTCCAACTTTACTAGGTGGGGAATGATGGAAATTGTCATCCAGCCCATGTGGAAGATATCAGTTGTGGAAGACCGATCTAGTCCAGCATGGACAGACTGGGCAAGCCTGGGTGGCTGCCCGAAGGGAGGCCCCTTGCTGTCTTTGCAAAGACAGGGGGGTTTCCCTTCAGGCAGCCTTGCTCAGTCTGTCTGTGAGCCCGCTGATCAGCTGTATAGTACAGGATGTGGCTGCAGCTTCCCCGACAAATGCCTGTCTAGACTCTGCTTAAATAGCTTCAGCAAAGAGGAGCCCACCACTTCCCAAGGCAACCTACGCCGTTGTTAAACAGCTCTCAGTGCTAGGAAGTTTCTCCTAATGTTTAGCCAGAATCCGCTTCTCCACAGTTTCCATGTATTAGGTCTGGTCCTGGTCTTTGGAACAAGAGAGGACAAGTCTGCTTCGTCTTCTGTGTGAAGCTTCTCAGATATTTGAAGAACACAATAATTTCTGCCCTGAACTTTCTCTTTTCCATTCTTAGAATATTTCAGTGAAAAAAGTCAAAATATACACTACTCCTACCACTTCTGAGTACTTCATACCTAGGAAACCCTGGCAAGGGTCACCATAAGTCAGAATCAATTTAATGGCACATAATTATTAATTAGTCAAAAAGATAAGTATGGGAAATGTCCTCTTTGCTAAAACAGGATAAATGTTGAAGAGGTTTGCACTATCCTGAAAAAATACTTACTAGGTAGCAAGAAAGATACTCAATACATATACTCAATAAATAAAGGAAGATACTCAATAAATAAAGGAAGCCGCCATAGCTAAGTGACTAAAGGCCAGTCATGCATCAGGTATGCAACAAGCACTCTTGACCCATGGTGCCTTCTGCAGTTTTCTTTCCCTGTACAGAAAGCAATAGGGTTCCAGCAAAATACATTAATATATAAAGTCTCATTGGACACTACATCCTGCTAAGTTGCTGTGCATTGAATTGCAAGGTGAGTTAGCATGGGAGTCCAGAAGTGAAGAGAGAGTGTTTTTCAATTTAGGTTACCATTTTCACCTGAGGATGCTACTCACATTCAAGATCATTATACACTCCTGGAGAGACAGATCATAATTGAGGTAAAGTCTCCACCTTTAGTTATCTGTGATGTAAGCATTCTTTTCATGCTTCTGACTGTACTCTGTGTATTCTAGTACAAAAGCTTCTTCTCTGTACTGACAAAAACCTATTAGTAGTATGGCTTAAGCAAGCAGGCCTTATATGAAGGCTTTCTTGCCATAAGCAGTCTTTCATGACAGATCTGAGTGATGGTTTAGCGTTTAGATCATGCTGATAGAAATGGATGCAGGGCTGTAAAGTAACATGGTTGTACATGATAAGATCATTGATCCTCCTCTTAAAGAAGCAGAACTGGGCTTTGATTTCTTATTGTCGGTGGTAGTGAGGTGAATTTATTTTATTTTATCCCACCTCTTTTCCTTGCATAACTCAAGGCAGTGCATGGCACTAATATAAAAGCAAATGAAGTTTAAAAGCCTATAATAAATTACAGTATTTAAAACACTGCTTTAAATATTACCACATTAAGCAAACACAGAATTAGTACAAATTAGAAACTATTTAAAACACACAACAGAAAGAATAAATGCAGCATATTACCGCTCAAAAGTTAAGGAGGCAACCTTGCCTCCATTGGAAGGGAGTTCCATAATCTGGGAGCAGCCACCAAACAGGCCCTCTTTTTTTTAATTAGTACTGCCAAAGCAGGAGAGGAAAGCCTAGTAAGCCAACTTAAGCCTGTTGGAAGAATGGCGGGATATTAACATACCTAATGACTGAATAAATATTTTTTTCTGCTTTGTATTTTACTTGGCATTTTATTATTGTTTTTATCCTTGAGCACCATTTGATAGAGATACAGATACAGACTTAACAAACAAGTAAATAGATTGACCTTTGTATCCCAACCTTACGTCAAGGAATTCAAGATGCACGAGAAGTTGTTGCCTCTTTCTTTCTTCATACATGCCCTGTGCCTCAGGTTAGGATGCAAGATTGTGACTGGATGATATTCAGTAACGTTACAGTGCTGTGCAAACTGACTTGGAATTAATCCATATTGGAAGGGGTGGAAACTGCCAGAATCCACTCATGCTAGTGAGGGGATTTGAAAGTGGCCGCAAAAGTAACATCTTCAAGTTCTAGAAGGCTGCTGAAGATTGGTGGGTTTTATTTCTGAGTAATTCCATGTAGAATTGCTGACAAGTTGCTTCATGATTTAACCCTGAATATCCCGGGTACTTTTTAGAAGTTATTACTATACAACATTGTAGTTATCTTCTTGGTTTAATTCAGCACATTTCTTGTTCTGTTTTTCCCTTCTAGGCAAATGATAAGCATTTAGAATCAGCTGGACAGACAGAAATATTTCGGAAATACCCTCGTAAGGCCTCCATCCTCAACATGCCACTGGTCACTACTCTCTTCTACTCCTGCTTTTACCATTACACGGAGGCTGAGGTTAGGATTACAACAGGCACACACAGGGACTGGGGCTTGTGTGTTGCTCACTGAAACCTTACACTGTGTCAAAGAAATGAAAGAGCCAGATTCCCTTTCTGCTTGTTCGTCATCTAAGGCAGATAGTTGTCTCCAAACAAGGGAAATCCTGTTCAAGTATTTCAGTATTTCTGGGAAAAGGTTTAACTGTGAATAGGGCGACTTACTTTCCTGATCTATGTACTGTACTCCATTTAACAAATTTGCACTGTAATAAAGAGCTCTCTTATTGTGGCTGCCTAAATATCGTAATCTATAAAGTTTTATGTAAGGCACTGGAACCCAAGAATCCTAGACTGGATCAACCAGATTTGGAAAAGTTTGGAAAACCATTTTAAATGTCACATTACCAAATGTTATTTGACTACCGGTACATGTTATTATTTGCTGGAACAAAATTAATCAATTGTTCTTTTTCATTCCCACCCATGTTATGAGGTTGTGGCTGTTTTGATTTAAAAATTAAAAAGAATCTTTCCAAATGTTTTAAATAAATAAAGCCTGTAACCTCAAATAAATTGACACACTTCTTGATTTCTGTGGGAAGGTTATGCGGAAACTAGAGCACAAGATCCATAAATGGTGATTAGGAAGAGGAATTCAGTAGAAATTGCCAGAAAATTACTTACTTCTTATCAGTACTATTAGCATCAGCATCATATGCATTTTCCCTCTTTCCTTGTCTCTCTCCTTTACTAAACTTGTTATCCCTCTCCTCCCTAGGGCACATTCAGTAGTCCAGCAAACTTGAAGAAAACATTTAAGGTAAGGAACCTACCGTGTTTCCCCGAAAATAAGACAGGGTCTTATATTAATTTTTGCTCCAAAAAACGCATTAGGGCTTATTTTCAGGGGATGTTTTATTTTTTTTCATGTACAACAATCTACATTTATTCAAATACAGTCATGTCATCTTCTTCGGGTTGCTGCACAAGGGTGGAGGGCGGGGTTTCACTTAACTGGGGCTTATTTTGGGGGTAGGGCTTATATGACGAGCATCCTGAAAAATCATACTAGGGCTTATTTTCAGGTTAGGTCTTATGTGCGGGGAAACAGGGTATGGTCTGCATTCTTAGAGCAGAAAACACTGCTAGAATTGCACATAATGGAAGTCAAGCAGTGATATTACAGTCAACCCTCGACTTACGAACTTAATCCGTTCCGGACGTCCGTTCGTAAGTGGAAAAGTTCGTAAGTCGAAACCAAATTTCCCATAGGAATGCATTGAAATTTAATTAATGCGTTCCTAAGGGGGAAAAAATTAAAACAAAGTAACTTACCAGGTACTGTAAACTGAGCCCGGCTCCTCACAGTGCCTTGGTAGCGGGGAACAGCTGGAAAAAGACCGCCAAACAGCTGGGAGCCGGCAACCAGCAGGGAGCCGGCAGCCATTTTGTGCTCTTCTCCGCTCCCGCCCCCCCCTCTCCCCACCTCTCAGCTGATCGGCACTGGGTCTCAGAGGCTTGCCCAGCACGTGAAAAGGCAGTGGAAAAGCACCCGGGGAAGCCTCTGAAAGCGGCGCTTTGCCACGGGGGGGGGGGGGGACGGGAGGGTGGCGGGCCTGCCATAGCTCAGGCTGAGATGTCGAGTTCCTCCCATTTTCCTATGGAAAGAATTGGGAGGAAACATTGCTTTTGAAAGAATGTTCTTGCTTGGGTGCAAGGAGTTATGTTGCATTGTAGTATATGGTTGCCGTCTTATTTTAATTATTTGGGAATCCGGGTTTTGTAGCCACTATACTGCAATATACTGCCTTGCTTAGTGATGTGGATGGCACAGACTGCTTTGTGACAAGTGGGTGCCTATCTGTTTGAAAGCCATTGGGGTATGTAACATTTGGCTTTGTGCCCCTGGCTGTGTTGCTTGGAGAGGAGTCTGTAAACTTGCTTTACCAGTAGAACTTGTGTGTATTCAAAGAATCTAATCAATGTTCACCCAGACCTAATCTTGTCAGGTAATGAATGAGCGTTGCTTGCTTGCAGTATGGCTTAGGGATCTGGACCAGGCTCCACAGAGACAGATTGCACCAGATTCAGTTCTACTGCTACTGTTACTGGTGTTGATTCTGTGTTTTTTTTTTTGAATGACATGGTTGTGTTTAATTTATGAAATGATGGTTTATATTCATAATATAATATAATATAATATCAGTTACATGAAGTGATCCGGATTACGCACTTTAGCTTGACAATATAAGAAAGGCCTTATGAGATCAGAATTGGGTCCAACGAGTCAACCTTTCTTTGCAAGAATTCCAGAAAGCTAGCAAGTGGTCAGTAGATAGAGGTAGACTGCCATCAGCTTGTTGTTGACCCCTGTTCTACAGTTTCAATTTCTTTGCCTTGCAGATTCCAGACAAGCAGTATGTGCTGACAGCCCTGGCTGCTCGTGCCAAACTCCGAGCTTGGCATGATGTAGATGCTTTGTTCACCACCAAGGTGAGTCAAGGTGGCCTTCTCAGACCAAATACTGGCCGTTTCTAGGCTCAAGAGCTAAAATACATCCTTCTGCTTCACTTTGAACTTCTCTGTGCTGGTGCTCCGCTTCGTTTGCTTTTTAAGGTCCCTGCCTTTACACAACACATTGGAGACTAGCTCAGCATTAGGATGAGGTTTGTCCCAGGCTTGTTTTCAGTGTTCCATGTATTTTGCACCAACGAGTATGCTGAATACTGTGCCGAAACATGGAAGTCTCTTCATAGGTTGTGCTAGTCTCAGCCCAAGGAAGAATACTTCTGTCATTTAGGAGAGGAACTGTTGTGGGATACTTTGTGCATGCTTCTCAGTTATTTACAGCATTGGTTCCCCTCCCTAACATATCTGGGATGTCTCTCTTACAAGTTTTAATCCTAATGTGTTTTTGGTGGTGATTTCAGAACTGGTTGGGCTACACCAAAAAGAAAGCTCCTATTGGTTTCCATCGGGTGGTTGAGATCTTACAGCGGAACAATGCCCCAGTACAGGTGAGTTGCCTAGTCACAAAATACTAATAGCTCCCTTCTGGAGTTAGTCTACAGGGCTGTGGTCATTTAACTCTACCCTGCAGTGTCTCTCCTGCTCAGGGTGTTGTCAGCCAGTATACATGAGAAGGTCCTGTAGTTACATTTGCTTTCTAAGCCAGCCGCAGATGTCTTGTTCCATCCTAGCTTTGAGTTAACTAGCATTGCTTAGCTCAGGAGTCATCTGGTGTTGGCCTTCTGGAGGAAAGAGATGCAGGGCAATGTTATTTACAGGTATACCAGGGGCACTGAAAAAGAGATAATTAGGTCTGGATAGCTCTGTTTTGCTAACACTTTCCTTTTCTTCTCACTCAGGTACTACAGGAGTATGTGCGCTTAGTGGAAGATGTTGAGACAAAGCTGAATCTTGCTGTGAAATACAAATGCCATGATGTGGTTATAGATGTGAGTCTCTGCTGGCTCTGCTGGGAATGGGGTGGCTTTTGCTTTTATTGTTTGTATTGGCAGGTCTCTCACTAGGGCAGATGAAAGGTGAGCATATATTGTCTATCTCATACACCACTCTTCTAGTGTAGTTTTCCGGGGAGCTAATTTTAGATGACTATTATGGTTTACTGATTAGATGTTGGACAGAGACCTGGACTATTCTGATTCAGGTTCTTGAGTCATGAAATTCACTTGCATAATCTTCGACCAATCTCTCTCAGCCTAACCTACTTTACACGGTTGTTCTGAAGACAAAATGGGGAAGAGGAGAAACATGAATGTTGATTTGAGTTAATTTAACTCAGAGTGAGGTTCTCCTCCTGATCAGAGCCATCTCCCAGAGATAGTCTCACTGAGCCTTACACCAGCCAGGGAGGCCAGTTTGGGTTCTTCTTCATGGTCTCTGTGAATCACACGTCTGGGTTCCTTTTGCACATCTTTGGAATCTTCTAGAGGCTAGAAAGAGTGTTAGTCCATGCTCTCTACACTGAGTATGCATGGGAAGAAATTAATTTGACTGCTGGTTTAGTAGATCATTTCTATATGTAACCACTGCTGGGATAAACCCAAAACTATTTTTAATAAGTCGACATCATCAATTTATACAAAGCTAGTTTTCTGAGTGTTTTCCTTGCTATTTCTTATGCATTCTGGACTGATGAATGGTATCTCCTTGCAAAAGACCAGTGCTTTTTCCATTCTGCCAGTTGGATATTTTGCTGGCTCAGAAATCTCTTATGCACAAAAGGAGCCCTTCTGTTCACAGCAAATAGATTTATGATCCAGCTCACTATCTTTTTTATATGTTGCCTGCGTAGACATGTGCTTTAGCCACTCTTCGCTAAAAAAAAAGGAGTAGGCAACTTGTGGCTCACCACACATTATCCTCTTAGGGAGGTTGAAGTCCATCCATATCTGGAGGATCACAAATGCACAGAAGTTAAAATAGAAAAGACTTGAAACAATTGACTAAAATTTCTACAATTTACTCCTAACCAATGGCTATTAGGTGGTAACAAAACAAAGGATATTTGAACACTAGGTGTGAGAAAGTATTAATGAAATGATAGGATGATGTTTTGGCTGGTTTCTTTCTCACGAAAGGGAAAAGTGAAAACTCAGATTGGCATTCTTTTAACACTAGGATCAACCTGTGAAGGAAGCAGTCTGTAACTATATGAAGAGAGAGTATTTCTTGGTTTAAAATATTTCTATCCATTTTAAACATAATCCAAAGGCACTAACAGAGATTAGAACATTAAAGCAACATTATATCAGAAAAGTAAAAATAGATAGCCCAGGATTTTGCTGTGTCAAATCGTTTGCACTATGTTTCTTTGTGTAAGTGGTTTGACATTCTTGTTGCTTATACAATGAAGCATCTACAACCTCATTGTGTAAATGGAAGTAGTGTTTTCCCAGTAGCAAAAACTACTTGTGCAACAACAAGCAGCAGGTGGCTGCACATTACTATACTTTTAGGACTTTTTGCTCCACTGACATACAATAGAATCTCAGCCAGAGATAACAACAGTTAAGCTAAACATGGTAGAGTAAAAACAGAAACCATACACAAAAGTGGATTCCTTTCATAGTTTCCATAGAAGTGAAAGCCATTTTCCATTAGAGCTGAAAACTGTTTAAGATCCCAAAGCCTTCCATAAAAATGAAGGTATGTGGTGGAAAACCAACTGAGGATGGGGCAAGCTGGAGCTCCCCTGGGAAAGAACTCCAGAGTGCAGCCACAAAGGAGGACTGGCTGACTGCTTTTCAAGTTACTGTGAGATTCAATGCTGTGCTAAACATCTTGATATACTTAGTTGGCTTCTCCTTTTTCTGTTTAACTAGACATACAAAGACTTGAAGGACCGTGTCCAGCTGATGGCATATAGATGTAAAGTTGAGCGGGGTTCTGCAGCAGAGGAGAAGATTGATAGTATCCTAGGCAACCTGGTAAGAAAGAGCAACTTGTATGCAGAACATTTCTAAGTGGGAAGTGGAGGAGCCAAACTTCTCAAGAGCAGTGCTACCAGAGTACCCAGTAGTATCCTAAGTGTTTTAGATTATTTGCACATTCGTTGAAACAAAGATCAGCTCCCCTCTTCCTTGACAAGTTTTGATTCATGGGTGATGGACTTTAGGCATACAGGATCTGCTTTGTTTTTCACTCAAACCTTGAGGTCTACCAATGGATCCGGGTGTAAAATAGCAATATAGAACGTGTGGCATAAGCACCTCTGAGTTAATCTCAATGGAAGAATTTATTTTCAGGACCAGACTGTGTATAGACTATAGACTGTATATACAAACCAGCTCCTCTTTTTCCCCACCCCCAACTCTCTTGATCAGTAGCATCAGCTTAATCAAGGATGTCACAGGCTGTACTTTGCCAGACCTCAGCAGGGCTGTTAATGACAGGAGCTTCTGGGGGTCATTCATTCATAGAGTCACCATAAAGAGAAAGTGACTTGATGATACATAATAATAACAGCTTATGAGGGGACAGACCTTATGTTGTTACTGTTGTTGAGCAAATGGAGTCAGAAATCCTTGCCAGTCTGTTGCAGTTAACCTTGAGTTCTACCCTCTGCTTGTTCCTGTCACAGTTCAATAAGCTTTTCAAGCTCCAAAACTGAAGGCAAACACAAGTGGTTGACTTTTAGGGTTTATCTGAGGGAGACTGTAAAAATAAACAGTCACTGTGCTTCAAAATGTGTTGCAATCCACAAAGGGCTGTTTCACAGTTTATATGGTGTTCATATTTTGTCTTAAATATATATATATTCAGAATATTTAGAGGAGATGTCTTGAAATTGCTGAATAATAGGATTGAGCAGAACTCAGGCTTCCATACCTGAAATGCTAGTTATAATATTTTTTTCCTAATTCTTTTCATTTTAGCAGCATAGTTTAGGATTTGTATGTGGGATCAACTTGTTGCCGGACTGTAAAACACTTAATGATCTGCTAGTAAATCCCAATGTACTTTATGTCTGGCCGTCCTGTAAAATCTTCCGTTCCATATTCTATCTATAGTTAAGTTCTGTCAAAGGTTGGGCATTGCCATTCCATGTGCTTTACAGTGTGATCGTGACTCCTAGCAAGCTTTTGTAGCTAGATGCCAAGAATGTGAGGACAGTGTTTTCTGGCTTTCTGTGTACGAACGGCTTTCCCAATCTGATTCCTTTTCAAATTATGGTGATCCCAAACTCCAGCCATCCCCAACAAACATGCTGGAAGGTATTTTCTATCTGCAGTTTAACTCTTCATGACCATGATACAGATGGAAATAAAATGGAACTTTTTGAAACAGGCAATGCTTTGTGATGCCCCCCCCCCCCTCAACACCTTCTATTACTATCTATATTTTGCCTTACCTGTAAGAGTTAAACAAGAACTGGTGGCACTTCCCTTTAGATTGGTATGTTTCAGATAGCTGGCTTGGGTTAAACTCTTCATTTCCAGAGGACTGTGTCTTTGTTCCACTGAGTGAGAAAATCTAATCTTTTCCTTCGGGTGAGCAGATAAAACCTTCTTCCAATAACTTTCTTTTGTATATGTGGTTAAGTTGGAGATCCTCTGTCCCCTGTTTCTTTTAATGGGCCGAGGCTCACTGGCTGTCTTCTGACACAGTGTGGAGGTATGACCGTATCTCACAGAATAGAGATACACCTATCAGATTCTCTTCTGCTTCTTTCTTGCAGCAAATCCGGTGGAAGAATTGAGAAACGCTAATTCATCTCAGAAGCAGCCCAATTTCCTTTGGCACAATTAAGTCAAAGAGAAAAACTGCAAAGCACAGCTAGCCATCTGTTTCAAGCAACTGTCTAGCTTGTCTGGTGTCAGCTTTCACTGCCTCTGGATCCTTGGACAGAAACAGACATCTAGGCAATTACAGCTGTGAAAAGAGAGGTCTAGTCAATGGAACAAAAGCTGACAAACAGATGTCTACATTGCTTTACCACAGGATTAATGTATATCATTTTACAGCCAGGAGAAGTAAATATGGGTGAAGAAGGACCTTCTGCTCCTTGCAGACTATTGCATTTTACTCATTTGAAAAGATCAGGAAAACTATCCATGTAAAACATCTCCTGTACAGAACTTGTTACCAACCCTTCCACCTCTTCCAGGTCAAACCCTGGGACCGTGGCTGCTTTCAGTGGATTAAAACTGTGCCCTGAACAATGTTCTTGCCTCCAGAAAGAAGTAAACTGGGAGTCTTTTTTTAACCTAGAAAATGTTATACAAAGATTCTTCTGGAGAGAACCCCACTCAGTTTTTCCATTTCCAGATTGGTGTTCATCGTATAATCTTTCAGCCAAGAAGTACTTGAAGCCACTTCCAGTTGGAGACTGTCAAAATTGCTGCTTTGCTTATTTTGCAACTAAAATAATATCCCCCCTCTAAATAAAGGGCTAACAAAACTATTCCAGCAGTGGCTATTGTCTGATGTTCTGTAGGAAATTACTTTACAGCAAATTTCCCTATCCTGGTTCCCTTCCATGTTTTGGACTAAAGTGTTATCAGCCCCAGCCAGCCAACATTGTCCATGGTTAGAAATGATGTGAATTGCCATCCAAAGCATCAGACCAAGAAAAGCCAACTCTTCAGTATTTGAGCAGAAGAGCCTTACAGCAGACTTAGTATTGAGATTCCACAGGACTAGTACTGTTGTGGCCAAGCAGAAACATGTCCGTTTCAAGAAAAGGCCAAATGGGGAGGTGTATGTGCATGCATGGCCTGTGCTTCTTTGTTTGAAGAACTGGGTTTTGACTTCCAGTCCACAGCTGCCTCAGCTGTAACCTTAAAACAGCAACCATACATCTAAGAGAGATATGCCTGGTGAATTCCATCTTGCCATGAATTTTTGGACATTTAAGTTCTTCACACTGGTACAAACCTGATGAAGTGGTTCTTGATCCACAAAAGCTCGTGTATTGTATGATGATTTTTTAGTGGTCTATAAAGGTATTGCCTATTTTTTGCATTGGCAATTCATTTACAGTGGTGCCTCGCTAGACGATTGCCTCGCAGGACGAGGAAATCGCTAGACGATGCCTTTTTGCGAGCGCTACTGCGCTTCGCAAAACGATGTTTCCCTATGGGGAATTTCGCTAGACGATGAGGTTTCCCCATAGGAGTGCGCCGACTAGTGGTCAAAAGCTGTCAGTGCAGCTGTCAGTGCATTCCTATGGGGACCCTCACTCGCTAGACGAGGTTTCCCTATGGGAAATTTCGCAAGACGACTGCGTTTTCCCTTGGAACGCATTTAAGCGATTTCAATGCATTCCAATGGGAAAACGTGCTTCGCTAGACGATGTTTTCGCTAGACAGCGATCCTCGTGGAACGGATTAACATCATCTAGCGAGGCACCACTGTACTTCAGAATTGGAAAGAAGGCTGAATTGTTTGCTTTTTGTATGCTGCACTGCAAATGTGTTAAAATGTGACAAAAGCTACAATTGTTCTTGATGCCCGTTTTGAAAGAGCCACAAACCCCACAGGCCATTTATGGATAATTTAATCTGGATTGATAAAGTAATTCTTTTTAAATTTAATCAGTTTGGCAGTCTCACATCGTGTAAGCAGTGTGTTGAACAGCAGGGAAAACAGCTATCATGCTCAGTATAAGTTATGTGTTTTCATAAAGGAAAATTTAAAGCTGAAATTTCAAAGCTCTGACAAGTTTAATTTGTAGCAATGTCCAGTGAAGTTCTGTACAGGTCTGCTTGGAAATATATGTCACAGATTTTAGCGAAGCTTATTCCTAGGTGTATAGATTTAGGATTGCAGCTTTCCCCTAAATGTACAAGTTAGGACGATTCTAAACTTTTGCTTGTTTGGATTCTGAGTCAGTCCAGGAAGGAACTACTGGCTCTTTTAAAAGCTGTTAAATGCTAAAGAGGTTCTAGAATCAAGGTCCAGTAACTAAACATTTGCTATGGCAACAACACTTTGTTTGGATTGTGATCTTGGCTGCAGTTCAGACTAGCAGTTGATGTAGAGGAGCTGGAAGAAAATGTACTGCAACCACTTGGTTCTCTCCACAGATGTAAAATCTGGTAACTGGCTGAGATTTCTTTCCCTTTTTCCTGTGTGAAGTTAAAGAGACTTTGCTACTCTTGGCTTTCTGTGGTTTGGGGGGCGGAGGCAGGACCATGGTGAGGTGGAGGCAAAAATGGTCCTCATTTTCAAATATAACTATCCTGCTGATGGGAACACTTAAGACTTGGGTTGGCAATTAATACTTTTAAAAAGGCTGTAACAGAACTTTACAATCTGGAGCTCTCTAAATATGTTGGAGGCCAACTCCAGCCAGCTAAGGAGGTTGTGGTTTGCAAGCCAACACATCAGAAGAGGGCCATATTCAGAAAATCTGAGCCCAATAGGATTTCTGTTGTAATTCAAATTGGGAAGGAGACTCTCAGAACCATTTTTCTTTGCTCTGGATAAAAAAGCAATGGTAGTACAAACAAATGGGAGTGGTAACATTATATGAGCAAGGGTCTACTCTAGAGTCAGTGCTTTCTTATGTGTTAGATTTAGAAAATGCTTAACGTTGCTTTTTCTGCTATAGCAGGAGAATGCCATTCTGTGTGAAGTTAATTAATAATTCTGTTCTACAAAAGCTAATTTCTGTGAGCTAAATAAACTTTGCACATTAGGCAAAAAACAAACAAACATATACGGTTTCTGTTTAATTTATTATAATTTGGTTACTGTCACCCACAAAGTGTGGGAAACAACAAATTCTGTAGAAAAAAGGCACCCCAATATTTTATAGAAAAAGCCTTGTTATAGATCCCAAAAATTTAACTACATATAGATGCCCCCCCCCCCCCCCGCTTTTTCTCTGCTTCCTTAAATGTAGAAAGTTTATTCCAAAAGAAAAGGGAAGAGTCTTGGCAAGTTGCACCACAGAGTTAGGGTGGGCAGTATATATTCCAAAGGCTCCACAGAATGCCAGCCAATGTCCTTGAGGTGCCCCCTCAAGATGTTAATAGCTTTTAAAAAACTGGTTCAAAATGTCAGTTTGTGTCCTCTGGGGTTGGGATCCTGCCATGTTTAGGGAGGTCCCTAAATTTAAAAAATAAATAGAAATAGAAATAAATAATAAATAAATAAATAAAAATGTTCCTAGAGGATTCAAAAACACAACAAAAACATCCAGTTTTGTGAGGTGAGTTTTGTTTTGTTTTGTGGAAGTCAAAGGTAGCGATCTAAGGGTCAAAGGTGGCCATGTGTGGCCCCACAGACCTCTGGAGCGTGTGCGCACCCGCACGAGCGCTGCGCCACCCTTTGCACATGCGCACGAGCGAGTGAGCGCCCACACGAGCGCTGCGCCACCCCTTTGCTCATGTGCACGAGCGCGAGAGAGAGCGTGCGCGCTCCTTCACATATGCGCACAAGCGCAGGGGGGTGCCCTGCCTCCCCCAGCCGGTCCGCAGGGCTAAAAAGGTTGGGGACCGCTGGGCTAGAGTACTGTAACACGCTCTATGTCAGGCTGCCTCTAACAAGTGTCCAGAAACTTCAGCAGGTCCAAAATGCAGCAGCCAGATTGCTAACTGGAGCTGGTCACAGGGATCATTTAACCCCTCCTGTTATAGCAGCTTCACTGGCTACTGATCCATTTTCAGGCACAATTAAAAGTGCTGGTTTTAACCTATAAAGCCCTAAATGGCTTAGGTCCAAGATGTCTCAAGGACCATGTCTCCCTTTATGAGCCTGCTCGGATGTTAAGATCATCAGTAAAGGCCTTTTCTTGGTCCCACCACCTTCACAGGTATGTTTGGTGGAAACCCAGGTGAGGACCTTCTGTTGCTGCTCCTAGACCTTGGAACCCCCTCCCAGAGGAGGCCAGGCTTGCCCCAGCTTTGCTGTCCTTCAGGCAAGCTTTCCCTTTGTGACTGGCTGCCTGAGTGGGGTTTTTAAATGGATTGTTGTGCTCTACTGCTTTAAATGTGTTTTTGGTGTTGCTTTTGTTTACTGTTTTTTAGTGTGGTATTTGTTTGATACCTTTTAGCATTTGTAGATTTACTGTTTTTAGCTTTAAATATTGTCTTTTAATTATGTAAGCCACCTCGGGTCCTTTTAAGGAGAAAGGTGGGCTATAAATATTTTAGAACTGCTGGATAGCTCAGTGGTTTAGGCAAAGAGGTTGGGAATTCGATTCCCCACTGTGCCTCCTTGTCAGGGACTGGATTCAATGATCCATACAGTCCCTTCCAGTTGTGCAGTTCTAAGATGATGATGATTATGGCAATGATTAAATACATTTTTAAAAAAGATTAGACACTAGAGAGCACCAGGGATGTATTCTATAAAAAGCAGTGGCCATTTTTTGTTGGGGCTTAACAGGGCGAGTGGCTACCCTCCAATGTTTGTGATAGGTGTGTGCAGCCTTCAGGTCTCTGGAGTTTGCTCACCCTTGCTGTATATGCTCAGAGGCATGGTAAGCAGGCTGTAAACAGAGTAGGGCTATGCCTCTTCCTTAGGGCACAATGGATGAGAGACAACGTCACTTGTCTCAGGTGCCCAAACTGCTACCATATTTACCACTCCTAGCCGTAAGGGAACCCTAAAGGTTGCTTTTACTGAACCTCCCAACTAATAACATCTCGCCCTTCCATTTACTTGTTTTAATATTTTATTATATTATATGGTTTTTGTTTTATGTTTTTGTCTTAACTGCTCTACTCTTAATCAGCACAGAATAGGTAGAGAAGTAGTACAGGAATACCTGGCTACTCTAAATGAATTCAAGTCTCCAGGGCCAGACGAATTACATCCAAGGATATTAAAAGAAGTAATTTCAGAACCATTGGCAATAATATTTGAGAATTCTTGGAGAACAGAAGTCCCCACAGACTGGAGGAGGGCAAATGTTGTCCCTATCTTCAAAAAGGGAAAAAAAGAAGACCCAAATAATTATCGTCCAGTCAGCCTGACATCAATTCCCGGAAAAATTCTAGAGCAGATCATTAAACAGATAGTTTGTTATTATTTAGAAAGCAATGCTGTCATCACTAAAAGTCAACACGGGTTTCTCAAAAACAAGTCATGCCAGACTAATCTGATCTTTTTTGAGTTACAGGCTTGATAGATGAAGGGAACACTGTGGATGTAGCATATCTTGATTTCAGTAAGGCCTTTGACAAAATTCCCCATGATATTCTTGCAAGGAAGCTAATAAAATGTGGGCTAGACAGTGCTACTGTTCGGTGGATTTGTAATTGGTTGACTGACCGAACCCAAAGGGTGCTCACCAATGGCTTCTCTTCATCCTGGAGAGAGGTAACTAGTGGGGTGCCTCAGGGTTCTGTTCTGGGCCCTGTGCTATTCAACATCTTTATCAGTGACTTGGATGAAGGAATAGAGAGTATGCTGATTAAATTTGCAGATGATAACAAATTGGGAGGGGTTGCTAATTCCCCAGAGGACAGAATTAAAATTCAAAATGACCTTGACAGATTAGAGTCCTGGGCCAAAACTAACAAAATGAATTTCAACAGGGAGAAATGTAACATCCTACAGCTAGACAGAAAAAATGAACTGCACAGATGTAGGATGGAAGACACCTGGCTATAAAACAATACCTGTGAAAGGGATCTAGGAGCCTTGCTGGACCACAAACTGAACATGAGTCAGCAGTGTGATGCGGCTGCCAAGAAAGCCAATGCAATTCTTGGTTGCATCAATAGGAGTGATCAAGGGAAGTGACAGTGCCACTCTATTCTGCTTTGGTCAGACCTCACCTGGAGTATTGTGTCCAGTTCTGGGCACCTCAATTCAAGAAAGATGTTGACAACCTGGAACGTGTCCAGAGGAGGGCGACCAAAATGGTCAAAGGTCTGGAAACCATGTCCTATAAGGAGCGGTTTAGGGAGCTGGGAATGTTTAGCCTTACAAAAAGAAGGTTAAGAGGGGACATGATAGCCATGTTTCAATATTTGAAGGGATGTCATGTCGAGGAAGGGACAGGTTTGTTTTCCACGGCTCCAGACACCAGGACAAGGAGCAATGGCTTCAAACTACAGGAAAAGAGATTCCACCTAAATCTCAGGAAGAACTTCCTGACAGTCAGAGCTGGTCGGCAGTGGAATATGCTGCCTCGGAGTGTGGTGGACTCTCCTTCTTTGGAGGTTTTTAAGCAGAGGCTGGATGGCCACCTGTCGGGAGTGCTTTGATGGAGTTCCTGCATGGCAGGGGGTTGGACTCGATGGCCCCTGTGGTCTCTTCCAACTCTGTGATTCTATGATTCTAATCAATTTCCCAACCTGGTTCCCACAGAGACTTTGCATTCCATTCCATTCCCATGATCCCTCACCAGTAGCCATGCCAACTGGGGCTTATGGGAGTTACAATCCAAAATATCTGAAGGGCTGCACGTTGGAAAAGGCTAGCAAGGCATGTAAATAAATAGGAAGCTAGTTAGACAAAGCTTCCCAAGGCTCTGAGTGTAGAACAGTTACAACAGAGTGCACTATACTTCAACTGCCTTATGCTTTCAATTTCACATGTGGCATGTTCGCAGCAGGGGCATCTGCCACTGAGCACCACAGGGGTTGTTTCCCTGCTAATAATAAAAGTATCACCCAGCCCTGCCTTTGGATTGTGTACAAGGACCACATGGCTTTTATATTTTTTGTTTTTCCTGACATTGTAGCTGATGCTCATCTGATTATTATTTTTTTAAAGCTTAAGATGGCAGATATTATGGCAAACCTGAAAACCTTTCAGCCAGAATATGGGGCAGGGATAAATGAGCCCTTGCTGCATCTGAGATGCCGTGTCAAAGGCCTGACAGCGACTGCCTGTGCCCACGTACTCTTCTTCTGCAAAGTGCTCCAGGCCACCAGGTGGGACATGGAAGAAATAGCTTTCTTTCCTTGGAACTGATCAGAGGTGTGTGACTCTGGCCTTCCAGATATTTTTTGGTCTAATAACTTCTATGGGCATAGGCAATGGCAGTGGATTATGGGATTTACAGACTGCAAAATCATGGGGAACCATTGTGGCCCATGCCTGGTGCAGCATAATGTAACTGTTGGGCATACTAGGCTTTTGGGACAATAGGGTCACCACCACAACTGCTGTAATATAAATAATCTTCAAATTATCCACATCACATTTTTCTTTAATTTATGGCTTTTGTGGAAACCTGCTCACAAGGATGGATCGTAGCCAGTTGAATCTTTGCCAGGAACTGAATTTTGAAGTGCTGCTGGCTTTGTCCTTGCATGACTTCACCATGCTTTATCAAGCATCATGAAAGACAGACAGTCTCTTCTTCCCCTATTTCTCTTTCCTCCTTTTAGCTCATATTCCTCCTTTTAGCTCACATTCCTTAATGGTTAGATGTTGAGTGCTCTGAGTTTGTTATGATCTCACAGGAAAGGGCATCAAAACATTTACTTAACCAAATATTTTACTATTTGTTTATAAAGAATTCCCCTAAGGCAAAAGGAAGTCTAGGGTTGCATGGGATTCCTGGATTCATTTCCAAAGCCCTCTGCAAGTGGTCAGTTCAGCTCTCCATTTGTACATTTTATTTGTCCCCACTCCACCCCCATGTAGATTGTCCCCAATGGGATGCTACCCTTACAGAGAAATGTTATCAATTTCTGCTCAAGGGATTGTGCATCACACTTTCTGTTTGTAATTTGTTATTCACCTAATAAGGACAGGGGTGGGAAAATGCACCCCAAAACTATTTTCTGGACTCCCCCTTTTTCCATCAAAGAAGGTGAATTGTGACTTGCAGGTACAACAGTTCATCTTTTGTATAGGACTAAGCCCCACAGCACTGTTTAACGCTACTAAGCCCCTGATTTTCAAAACTGGAACTTGGAGTTTTAGTCCTTTCTGGTTTCATACAGGGGGCGGGAGGGGGTCAGTTGTGGTAATCTTTGTACCTCCAAGGATCCTGAGGGAAGAAGTCTGGCCCCTAGATCACCAAGGTTATTTAACTTTTTTGTGTCCTCCTTCAGGCCAAAAAAGGGAAAATGTGAGGAGCCGTCTGCTTCCTCCCAGGCATTAAATGGCAGCCAAACCTTGAAGATTGGGATTATTGGCGGAGGCCATATTGGGAAACAGCTGGCCAGGGTGCTGCTACAGTTGACAGATATTTCAGGAAAGAACATCCAGATCTCCACTAGGCAGCCAGAAAAACTGTGTAAGTGTCAGAACGTTAAGCAAATCCAATATAAAACTCAGAGATGTTCCTGTCTACATACTTAGGTTGTTTGCCAATCCTGTCACACATCCTGGTAAAAGTACAATTCTGCTTGTATATCCCTTGACCATCTGTCACCAGAAACAGCTGGCTTTCAACACAAACATATCTCACCTGGTTCAACTTTTTGATATCCTTGCCCTCCTTTCACATTTTTGTTCTGTACAGCTGCTGCCAGTTCCAAATGGTTAAACAAAGCACAAGTTGTTCGCAATGATTAATACAAAGAGTTTAGAAGTGGAAGTTGCAGTGTATAGTAATTATTTTCATATCTGGGTATAAGGCCATTATACCAAATGGGGTGTACGTAAGAAAGGAATCATTGGACAGTAGATAGGTGCTTAGAATGATAAATATATTTTTCATAATCCTCTCTAAGCATTGTAGGCATGTAGAGGATTATTAAAAGGCTTTTAATTTAACATAGTTTTTGAATGCTGGCCAGTTCCTCTTGCTTGACTGTTTTGAGTTTTAGGCTTTAAATCAATTTTTTTGAAATACTGCCCTCTGAGTTTGTTTTCTTCATTTTTTTGTCATTTTTTTGGCATAAAGATATTATACATAATCTGGCCTTTATCCATATCTCAGATTATTAGCATTATACAACAGCTGTCAGTCTTATACCAATTCCATATTCTTAATCATCACTGGACAAGAGCAGCTGTCAACAATAAGATACTCTAATTAATGTTGTCCATTTTCTTTCATATTTGAGAGGAAATACACATTCACATAAGCATACATTCACATACAAAATCTGGGTCCTACCTGTTGGCAACACCACCTCTGCTACCATTACAACAGATAGAGAATGCCCTCTTCAGTACACTCTGCTCCATGTCGGGACTATAAGGGCACATAGAGAAATGTTCTGAGTGACTGGCCCATAATTTTGGAATTCTCTTCCTCTGAAACAGAGGTGGGGAACCTCTAGCCCTCCAGGTGTTTTGAACTCCAACTCCCATAATCATCTACTACTGGCCATGCTGGATGGGGATGACTCACATTCTTGTGCTTTGTTCACCTTCCTGTTGTATGATCAAATGTTACCCATTCCCAGACAAACTCACATAGGATTGAGATCTCAAGATATTAAATAATTCATCACTCTACTGTGGGAAGGGAGACCCCGTGTAGTGTATATATAGAGTGTCACAAGGACTCAGGAGACGTGGGTTCAAATCCCCACTTGGTACTGGAAGCTTTAGCAAACCATTCCTTGAATATTTAAGCGATGTAAAAATGTTATTAGGGTTGCCACTTTGACGGTGTATAAGAACAGACTATGTGATGGAGAGGGGGTTGTTACTTTTTCTTTTATCTTTTATAGCAGAATTCCAGATGCTAGGAGTTAACTGCTTTTACAACAACAGGCAGCTGGCAGACTGGGCAGATGTTATATTTCTTTGCTGTCTTCCATCTCACCTCCCAAACATTTGCTCAGAAGTTCAGGATGCACTGAAAAGATGCTCTATTATATACAGTCTGGTCACAGCCATCCCTCTCCCCAGGTACTGTGCACTGTGTCATCAGAGTTAGCTTCATCTGAGATGTGGGAAGGGTAAAAGCATGACTATATGCATACTTCTTCACTCTCCGAGTACAATTCTGATAGTTGTTCTGTCCAGCCCACACCTAGTTAGCTTGCTAATCAGAATATCATGGGGCATTTTGTCAAAAGCTTTGATGAAGTCAAGATATATTATGTCTACAGCATTCCTACTATCTATCAGGGAGGTTACCCTGTAAAAAAATTAGATAAAATTAGTCTGGTAGGATTTGTTCTTGACAAATACATGTTGGCTTCTAATTATTACTGCATTGTTTTCAAGGTGCTTGCAGGGTGAAAGCTCTATAATCTGCTCTAGAATGATAACTACAAATGGATTTCCAGAGTACCTGGATCTTCTTACAACTTTCATAAATGTGTAGAATTTGGAGCCAAGATAGTGGATAAATACCCACCACATATTCAGTTAACACATTTTGAAATTGTGTAAACAGATATATTTTGGGCTGTATGTACACCAAAGAGGAGTGATGGAAGACAGTTACTCCTTACTCCTGGCAAATGCTTTTGGAAATAATACTACATTGGGGAAAATGTTCAGGGTTTTAATGAGTATTCTACAGATCTGTATTATTCCTCTTCTGTAAGCTTGTCTCTCAGACTGTGGTCTGCCTGAATTAACTGGATTTTACTTTCAGGCTGAGGCAACTCCTTTCTTGCAATTCAATTATAAGGCCACAGTACAAGTTCACAGAGAGTGCTCCTTTTCATATGTGGACAGCTAGCAGGACACTTGTGGAAGCCCTCAGAGACCCAGCTGTTATACAGGCAACATGTCCTTGTAACCCAACTGGTAAGTGAACCCCTATATGCAGATGATACCAAAAAAGTCACCGAGATACAAAAAAGTCACTTAGATCAATTTTTGTCATTCTGGCCTGCCTGTTCTGTTCAGGGAGACCAGACTAGCCCCCTCTTTGCTTTTCCTTCCACAAGCAGGTGAAGACCTTTCTGGTCGACAGGCTTTTCCCTAGTAACTGGCTGTCTAAGAGAGGTTTTAAAAAAGGATGGCTTGTATTTTTTTTTGCTTTTACCTAATATTTTAAATATGTTTATTTAATTATTTTTAAACATCTGAAAAGTTTACTGTTTTAGCTTTTAATATTGTGTTTTTAACGATGTCTTAAGTGCTTTTTTAGGAGAAAGGCAGGAGAAAATATTTTAAATAAATAAACAATGTATTTCTGCTTTTCTCTTTGGGAAATAACTCTATGGGGCACTTTTAAATTTGACCTATAGCAGCATATTATAAGGTTTGACACAGAAGGACATTTTTGTTTAAAAAAAAATCCAACCCAAACCCCTTTTATTCTGTTTTTATTAATCCCCCTTTCCTTATATACCATAAGCTTGGGGCATTGCCCAACTTCAGAGTCAGACTACCTAGAACCTACCCTGTCTGCCTCCTTGTCAAAAGCAGAAGTTCAGGGACCCACCTGTGTTGTTCTTCTGCTTAAATCATAGCCCCACACAGTGAATGTGAAAATACCCATTGTTGGCCTGGCTCTGCTTGTCACCCCTTCCTTCCACCATTGGCTGCTATGCCATCTACCCCACCAACCACAATGGGCATTAACCATTACTTTTATATCTGAATCTCTTCTGATATTAATTTCCTGTAATGCTTTGTTCTTTGTTTTTTTTGATGGTGGTGGTAGGACTTCCTGCAAGTAATGAACTAGCGCTATTGCTGTATTCCATTTCTGTGTGCAAAGGGAGGAGCACTAAAATGTGATTTTTTCACTTGTACTTTCTGAAATAATCAACTACTTATTCCTGACTCATTTTGATACAACCCAAATCCAGGAAGAAGAAAAGGATAAGCAGTACATATGTTTTCATTGAACTATTTCCACTTTTGATGGCTGTGGGCATCCAAATACCCACAAATGTGGGAAATTGCTCAAACTGTGGGTATTTGGCACTCCCCTGTGAAGGGTCACAAATTAACAGGAAAGGACCACCATGGGCCTAATGCCACATAAGTTGTGCAGGGCTGAGAAATATCTGGCCCTCTAGAAGTTGTTTGACTGTACCTTCCACCATGGCTGCTAAAGAGTATTGCAATCAAATAATATCTCGAGGAAACTCTCTACTCTGGAAGTATATTACACGTCTAATGTAAAGTTTCCCTTATTTTACAGGGGAAATTGTTGTCAATACAAACTGGCTGGCAGCTGTGTTCTATGCAGCTCTAAACAGTTACACATGGCAGGGTTTGCGCTATGCAAGGGCCTTGGCCTTACTCAATCAAGTGTGCTTTCCTGATGATAATGTTGTCACCTCTGGAGATGATAAATCACCACCGCTGTTAGAATGTGAAAACTTTATCAACCAAGCCTTTGCTTCCACTCTTTTACCTGATGAGTAAGTTGGGTTAAGTGGTAAATTGTATTTAATCTTTCCTTACTGAACATTTATAGGTTGATGGTATTCTATTTACAGTAAATTTGAATGATATGTAATAGCCCTATTAAGCCATTAAGAAACACGTTTTCTAAGGATTAAAATACTAGACATTAAAGGGAATGCACATGCCCAGCAATTAGCCTAATTTATCTTCTATAACACAATGGCTAGAATACTGTTAGGGGAGGCTTCATATGCACAATGGAAATGATGTCATACTTAGTGGCAGACTGCTGCTGATTAAAGACATCTTTTTTGGCATTTGAGTGAGCAGAATAAACACAATGAGATTAAGTCATGCACATCTTGAAATTAAAAAAGGAATTCTTCAATCAGAAGAAAACTGCAGCTGAAAATGACATCACTCCTGTTGTACAACAAGACACTGGCTAATTTCCTCAAATATATATGCTTCAACAATCAGACATGTAAATTGAGCAAAGCACAGTAAATGCAAGCTGCAGAGTGAGGAAATATACATACATGACACCACTTGAGACAGCACCTCTTGTAAACAGGAGCAAAGTTTATTTGTCTAGTTTGGCAGTAAGTAAAAGTATCTAGGATATGTTTCTGTTGTTTGATGCTCAAGTTTTTTGTTCTCTAATCTCTCAATCAGTCTAAATTTATAGAAGATGCAGAGATTATATAATTTATTATTTTCTGTATTTGGGTTTCATTAATTGATCATTTCAAAAGTTAGTCATATCTGGATTAGTCTCTGCTCAGGTAAGTTTAAATTTTGCCAGTTATGTGAATGCTGCTGGAAATAGGCCACTGTGACACTTTTGTAATATTTTGAAGTCACTCCAAGTATGGACACCCATGGTTGTATAGGTGGGTTTCTACATCAGTGGTAGGGAGTCTCAGGTCTTGGGGTAGAATCCGGCTGTCCTGTGATCTAGATCCAGCCCTGTTTTAAAGATGGCCATGTCTTCTTCCCCATGGCTCAAACAGTTGGAGGTTTCTCAGCTTCTGTAGCATTTCCCTCCATTCTCAAAGGTTGAAATGCCTCTCCTTTGATTATGGTACTTGCAGTGTTAAAATAAAACATGCTAGTATTTTGGGCTCCACCTTTTTGCCTTTGGTGCCACTCATCACTGGAATGCCCTCCTCAAAAACTTTTTTGAAACTGCATTTGACCCTCAGGCTGAAAGAGGTTCCTCATCCTTCCACACCATTGCCAGAACTGCTGGATAACTGAGTGGTTTAGGCATCTGGCTACAGAGCCAGAGGTTGGGAGTCTGATTCCCCACTGGACCTCCTTGACAGAGGCTGGACTCGATGATCCATAGGGTCCCTTCCAGCTCTGCAGTTCTAAGTTTATTATATTATTATATGACTTCTAATTATAGGAGTCAGTAGCATGGAATATCCTTTATGCAATTGGAACTGTCTGTGAACTAAGCAATTTGCAAAAGCTTACAGTTGCTGAGGTCCTGTTGGCATTGTTAGAAGAAATAACCTTGGAAATGGACCCAAGTGTGCTTTACTTGTTTTGCTTTTCTGTATTCCTCCATAGGCCACAAAAAACTTAATGTTTAATATGTGAATGCATTCGATGTGTCAGTCTAATCCTTTTTTTAAAAAAAAAGTCATGGGAGGGAACATCCCCATGGGGATGGGAGTTTAATGCCACATTTTTGCTGAACCCTCCCCCAGCTGCTATTACCAGAAAGCTTCCCTTGACTGCTATTTTTATGTAGAGGACAGTGTTAATTGGGCAGTATGCAAATGATATTAAAAAATAAAAAATAAAAGCAGAGTGAAAAAGATACATCACATGTTGTCTCCCTTCTGTGGCAGCTTCCCTTACTAGAAAGCAGCTATCGAGATGTTGGTTCTGTTTAATGGGTTCTGTTTCTTTAGTGGCCCTTACATGAAAGAGGAAAGGAGATTCACTGGTTAAATTTTAAATCCAGTTTCCACATTTAGCATCTCTGTAATAACAAAATGATACAAATAGAACTGATCTGGGGTACAGCTTCTGAGACCAATAGGATACAATCTTTCCCCCTCTCCTAGCTGTCTTCCCTGGTTTGATCTGACAACTGTACAGCTAAAGGACTCCCCTCTTAGTCAGCTTCTTACAACAGATGTATTCTTCAGGGACAACATAGCTTCATTCTACTGTAACATGCTCACAGGATTGCCTGTAAACAATGAAGAATCAGTGACAGCTTCCTCCGCAAGGACGAACCTTTCAGCTGTGCTATACTGAACCCCATCAAAACTTTGAATCACAGTACCCTTGATGGAACTTACACAAGCAAAGCAGAAGAGCCATCAAGTACAGATAGATTCTGAGTGTAATGCTTTGTTTTTCTTTTTAACACTAAATGAACATTGGGTATAATAATTATAGAAATCTTACAAACTGAATCACAACTGGATGAAAAAAACCCAAAATAAATCAAACAAGTTTTTCAAAGGCTTTGGTTCTTTGATTTTCGACCTAGCTAAGATATGTTTCATCAACTGTTTTGAATTAATGAAGTATTCTCAACAGTTTTGCTGCATAATGGAGATAATCAGTTTCCCTAGTTTAGGATAAGATAAAAATAGGACTTCCACTTTTTCCTTTTCAGACAGTAATGTTAATTGATTTCATTTCAAAAAGGCTTCTACTTAAATCAGTAGACACACTTCTAAAAATTCTTTTAATTTATCTTGCAAGTATTTTATCTTTTTAAATAGAGAGAAAATAGAAAGAAAATATTGTTTTATTTATTTCAAGACAAATGAACTTGATTGCTGTAGACATTCATGTTGTGAACCTTCAGGATGTGATGCTGAAGGTATAGGAGTTGGCTGTGGCTCATAGTCACATAATCCAGCTTTCTGAATAAACTGAGAATATGTAAGGGCATCAGTTAGTTTTCCAGTCCGAGACTTTTGCTCTAGAAACAAACCAGTATTATCTCTGGGTGGGAGAGCAATACTTCTAACAAAGAGGGGCTCTTCTATTTCTAGCAATTCTCGCACATGCCGTGAAACCTCCTAAAAAACAGAAGTAAGTTTAAGAAAATAATCTTTATATATGAACAGGGACAGAAATTTCAAGCCCAACCTTAGGGCAGAGACTCATCCTCAGAGGAAGAGCCTGAGAATGAATTTCCCATTAGCCTCCATGACTTCAGCAGTTACACAGATACTCCCCCAGAGTCCTGAAGATGATAGACCAGGCAACAACAGATGTTGAACTACCCTCCCACAGTGTCCCTAAGAAACCTGCCTTTCCCATTGAATCAGAGGAGGAGACTGAGGGCATCAGTGCCTGAGGAGACTGGCAGAAGTGGGCTCCTGACAGCAAAACACATGCTTAAGTGCCAAAAAATACTGAGCCTGTCTAGATAGTTGGAGCCTTTTCTTTTTTTTTATTATTATTATTATTATAACTCAAACAAACATACAAAACAAACACAGACATATACGCGGGGAGATAATTTCCATATATCCATCTGGTATATAATTCTGACTACATAAACCATATTACCCTACTAACATATTTAGGCCTTATCCATCTGGTATATAATTCTGACTACATAAACCATATTACCCTACTAAACATATTTAAACCATTATTAAGATCAAAAAATGACTTCCTAGCTTTATAATAATTAACATACATACATTATCTAATATATAAACTTAGATCTATATTGATCTTATATTCAAACCATTCTTAACTGCATAGACAGACTATGATTCATATATTACTTGGTGTCTTTATGTTTCTAACTTATCATCAATAACTTCTAAACAATTATAATCAAAATATGTATTCTAATTTAAGCGTTATATGTACTTATCAACCATTTGAGACATTCAGCAAGTAACTTGATAGTTGGAGCCTTTTCAAGATGCTCACAACCAATTTGGGTTTGGATCTTGGAAAACTTGCCAACTTAAACTTTGAGCTCAGACCTTTCCGATGCAAGAACAGTACAGATCCTAACTATATGGAATCCAGCTCCTTGGTGAACTGGAAGTTGAGTCATGGCAACTTTGCTTCTTTCTTATTAGGTTGAAATGCTTCGCTACTCATCCAAGTAGCTTCTAGTCTGAGGAGAGTTGGTAGGAGACCCCTGATATATCCTTCACCTTGGTTTTGCTTCCTCCTGGTCTGAATAGGCTCGTTAGATGGACAAAGGATGTGGGCGGGGGAGTGAAAATTCCACCTCTGCAGTCCTTCTCCACCCATTGACATGGGTCGTTAACAGTGGTCTTTCTGGTGGGTGTGGTCCTGATCTTTCTGGGGATGGATGAAAGGGCAGCGTGATAAACAGGAGACAGATTGTATCTAAGGTCTCCACCCCTGTTGAGTGAGGGATTTTTCTATATGCACATGTATGGCCTCCCTGACTCCTCTCTCAAACCACCTATCTTCTTGGTCCAAAATGAGTACATCTTGGTCATCAAATGAGTGTCCTTTGTCCTTCAAATGAAAGAACACTGCTGATTGTGGTCCTGAGCCGTTGCCCCTCCTGTGCTGTTTAGTAGCTGTTTGGTTTCTCCAATGTAGAGCTCCAAACACACCTCTTTGCAATTGGACCACATATACTATATTGCTCCTGTTGTGTTTTGGTGTCTAGTCTTTTGTGTGGACAAGTCTCTGCCTTAGTGTGTTTGTGGGTTTGAAGTGCACGGGTATGTGGTGTTTACCAAAAATCCTTTTGAGCTTTTCAGACACACCCACCATGTAAGGAATGACCAAGTTCTTCCATTGGCTTTGGGTCTCAGACTGTTCCATTGTCCTGCTGGGTCTGGACATTGCCTTGTTAAAGGCCCATTTTGGATATCCACAGGCCTTGTTTGAACCTTGTTTTTCACTCCAAGCTTCCAGTCCCTTCATTCCTGAACTGGCTCTTATCACTTGTCTGCCTCGAAGATGTATTGCCACATTCACAATTGGCCTGCTATTTCAGTTTTTACCTCACACTTTGTTTCAGTTTACTTGACCAATCAGAGCAGCCTATAATCTCCAGGCTCCAGCAGGACATGGAAATGAAGCCAGTTCATGATTCCAAGCAGCTTTCACTCTTTTACTGCCTGATGAAACAGCAAGACAGAAGGACCACAGCCCAGTAAAAGGGCAGATGCTTTGCATGCAGAAGTTCCCAATCTGGTATTGTCACACAAAGCTACCACTGTTATTTAGTTCAGCCCACAAATTTTTAGATTGGCTGAAAAGCTGAAGAGGAGGAGGAGAGGAGTGCACTCTAGCTGGTGAGTGGGGCATTGGCCGGGGAGGCAGGGGAAGAGAACGAGGTTCGTGCCCATCTCTAGTCCTCATAACAAGGTGTTCTGCACAATGAACTTTTGCATGGGAGGAAGCAAAACTGATGGCCTGGGCCATATAAGAAGAGGGCTTTTAATGCTTAACACTTAAAGACTAAGTCTGAATCCTTCTGTGTTTGACCATGTTTGTGGTGCTAAATTTAGGTTGTCACCTCATCTTTCTGACAGGCTCCTGTTTTTTAAGAAGTACATGACAGGCAGGTATAATGCACTTTTTTCCATGCCACAAGACACTTCTATCCATACTACTAATATTGAGTTTGGCTGATACAGATAAATGAGAATTTCATTCAGTTTTTATTTCAACAATAATGTAATACAATTTGCAAATTCTTTCATAAACATAATGAAAAGAACTTAAAATATTAAAAATGAATGTGGGAAAAACTGGAAAAAAACCATCTACTACTAGGTAAATGATGTATTCTAGGATCTTCAGAAAAACTGTATGAGTGACTGGTATAAGCCCTGCAGACCCAGAGCTAAATCCAGTTGTTGATCTGAACTTGAATAAATCTGTTTAATGAAAGGGGCTTCTTGAATCAACACTTACTTAAGATCCACTGATTCATCAATTGTGGTAATTTTTGGGGAACTAAAACATTTCTGATTTTGCCCCCACCTTGGGTTCAAGTATCCAGTGGAATCCGTTTTATCTTGGGCAAGCTGCTGAAGACCATGGGATGTGAAAAAGTCCCTAACTGCCAAAAACAACTGCTGGAGTGCCTTTAGCAGTAGCAGCAGTTTTCAGAATTTAAAGATTTATCCCCTGTTCCATAGCCCTCAATGGCGTCCCCACAATGAAAAGGATTCCAAGGCTTGGGTACTTTGGGGGAGAATAGGAAATTTTTTATTTCTGAAAAAAAAGTCACAATTGATGACATCACTAGCCTTATGTGGCACAGCTTATGGAAGAAGATCTCAGCCAGAGCATGTACTAGAGATTACATTTTATACCCTGGTTCGGACTAACCCATAACAATAACCTAAGTCCTCTTACTATAAGAAAGATATATGTTAAGATATATGTTCTCACCTTCATATGTTCAAAGTCTGTTATCCCAATCTGTGGTAGATTTGAACAATTTACATGGATGAGTTTGCGGCCAGAGATAAAATTTGCAGTAAAGCACTCCTACTTAAAACAAAACAGGAAATACTCAATAGTGGGAAATGACAAAATATTGCTTCCCCTCCTTTGCCTAACTTAAATTTACACAGCCACATGTAAAGAAGATCAAACATTCCAAGGGCTGAAGCTGACTCTACCTCTTGATTATCTCCCCATGGAACCACATCAGAGACTATGACAGCTATGCAAGAACTTGCTTTTTATGTTGCTAATAGTCTAGCACTTCACAAAACAGGAGCAGAAAACCTTAGCTTCAGAGCCCTACCTAGCTACATCAGAAATAGAAATATCCAGTCCTCTGATGGTTCCAATCCCACCTCCTGGGCTTCCCTTTCACATGACCTCCCTATTTAGTGATTTCCCAGCTTTTTTACAGTTTCTTCCACCCATCTTAAAATGTCAAAATGCCACTTCTACAGCTTAATTGGGGAACAAGTGTGGTGGCAAACTGAATATCAGCTCCGATTCAAGAGACTTGGAGTCAAATCCCTGCTCACTTATGGAAACACTCTAGCTGGTGACAGTGGTAAATCACTCCAGGAACATCTCGCATACGTTGAAAATTCAATTAGGATCACCATAAGGTGGAAGTAGCTTGATGGCACCTAACATAACAAAGTTTAATGACTGGCAGGGAGACCTTTACATGAAAATAGGCAGATATGTTCAGCCCATCCTTTCGTACTGGGAAGTGCCAAGGACATTGGCAAGTTTTTGGGTCTTAGTCCCAAGTCCAAGTCTTTGGTACCAAGTACCGAATCTGAGTCTTTGGTACCAAGTACCGAATCCCAACCCGACGTCTGACTCCCTATTAAAAACAAGCTTCCCCCAAAAGAGGGAGGGAGTGGTTGGCTTCCCAGTCGCAAGTCGCTGGTGCAACTGAAGTCCGACTTGACAGTGAATCTCCATCTTTGGCAGAAAGAGACTCCCTACTCTTGCCAAAAACATGTACCAGAGGTCTGGGATCTTGACTGCTTACTACTGGCTAAAATTTAGACACTAGCTAGTAGATTACTGCCTTCAGTCAATAATATATGTTGTTTAGCGGCTTTGCGTAAGGGAAGCGCACTCTCCATATGCCCACGATACTCAGTCTCCGAGTTATATCTATATAGTCTGGGGTCCATCCTGAATGACTAGCACCCTCTTCTTCCCATGCAAGAGGAATCGCTCCTTCCTCCTTTACCTTGTATTGAGGGAAACCCAGCGCTTCGATCCATTCTGCCACTTCCTCGGGAGTCCACGCTAAATACGAAGGGCCACTGAGGGCGGGAGTTTCGAGCTCGACTTTGAGGAGTATCTCAGATCCGAGTGTCTTTTCGGAGGCAAGAGACGCTCCGGAGCCTAGTTTAGCGCGGCTTCGAGAGTCGGGGCGGAGTAGTTGGCGGCGGCGGCGCAGTCGCCGTTGGGGAGTCTCTCTCTCCTCGTTGTCCTCGTCCTCCTCTTCTTCCTCGTCCTCTTCCTCCTCCTCTTCTTCTTCGTCCTCCTTCTCGTCGTCGTCGTCGTCGTCGTCCTCATCATCCTTGTCGTCCTCCACTTCCACCTCCTCCTTCAGGCTGTCCTCCATCGTCACAGAAACCGTCGGCGGTGGAGGACCTCGGTGTCAGCCCAAGGGCCGCGTTGTTGTGGCAACGCGTCCTTCCTTTCGCGGTTGCCACGGAGACAAACACTTCCGGGAAGTGTAGCCGTCTTTCTTTTCCCCGTTCCGCTCTCGCCCCTCAGGAAAGGCTCTGTTGCAGCCCGACGAAGACTGTCGCCCTCGTTTGCGGCCAGCTTTAGGCGGGAATTCTTCCGGGCGGGGGAGGGGGTGGTCGGAGGGAGTTGCGCGGCTGCCGGTGCGATCGCCTCTCGGCTCTTTCCGATTGTTTTCGTTTCGGCTCGACTGTCTCCGGCTGTTCTCTCGGCTCGGTTCCTCCCACTTCCCATGTCGGACGTGCTGGCCGCGGCCGTTGGTAGCCGGGTGGAAGCCTCAGCGGCCGAGGGCTTAGGAAGCAGCGGCGGCGGCGGCAGCGGCAGCAGCGGCCACGGTTGCCTTGGAGGGGCAGAAAGCGACGAGAAGAAGCGTCTGTCGCCGCCGCTTCCGCCTTCTTCAGGTACTGGAGCGGGACGGGTTGAGGGTCGCCGACCGTTATCGACGGGCGGGCGGTGAATTAGCGTTCCTGCCAGGGCCTCTTCTCGCCAGTCGGCTGAAGCGGGGTGTGTGTGTGTGTGTGTGTGTGTGTGTGTGTGTGTGTGTGTCGCGGTGTTGGCAAGTGTGAATTTGGAGTGGTGGCTTGAAGGTCCTCTTTCCTGTCAGGTCCCTCGTGGCCGCTTTCTAGCAGGCAGATACTCAACAGGTGACTCCGCAGGGAACGGAAGTTAGGACAGGATATGCTCCACCTGTCGAATTGCTGCCCTTCACGGGGCTGCTGTCCTGCCTGGCGTGGGTGGGAAATGAAATATCAATAAGGTGGGAAGGAACCCATTGTTGGAACGGAGCTGCTTGAGCTGGAAAAGTTGCGTTATGACTGTGGGGCTTATCTGGAGAAAGGGGTGGTCGTATGACTGGGATCCTGTGGGGAATCGACCCACCTGGATTGGCACAGTGAGTTTTGAATGCGTAACCGGCACTGCGGATGTTCAAGTGAAGATGAGTGGATCTGAGGTGGTACAAACGGTGCAATGGCTTTCTAAGACTACCTGCTGCTATGAAGATCTTTGCAGAACACCTTGACTCCTTCTTCAGCACTTCATCGACTCATCAGAAAGGCAGCTCACTTTCGCTGTGGGAAAGAGTCACGCAGTACTACAGTTTAAGTAACCATCTACCTTTAACATATTGCATATCAGTGGTCATTTATAAACTCAAAGTGAAATCCTATATAAACTTAGGAGGAGTTAACTTCATTTGAATATGATCATTTCAGTAAACATCCATGAAGCTGTCAGTGTATTCCTATGGCCATTAACCAATGCATTAAGTGGCCTTTAGCTATAATTTGGAGAGAGGGGTGACATGGAGGTTGGTCACAAAATGTAGAAAATCTTTCATTTGCTGTCACCTGCTGTTCCCTTTTTGAGCATTCAATTTTTTTGCTTTTCTTTTTCTAGCAAAACAGTTCACATAATGTGTTCTTGAAGGCTTTCACAGCCGGGCTCCGATGGTTGTTGTGGGTTTTACTCAGCAATCCCACACACTACACCAGAACACAGACAGAGTTCTAGCTTCTGTCCTCTGAAGATGCCGGCCACAGGCACTGGCGAAACTTTAGGAAGAAAAACCTCCAGAACACGGCAAAACAGCCTGAAAAACCCACAACAACCATCGTTCACATAATGTTTAAGCTACAAATGGCTAAGAATTTAGATCAAATTTAATAGCATTATTTAACTAGGCTATTTATCCATAGACGCATCTCCATACCAGAATATGCCTGTAGTATATATCGAGCATTTTCCTGGGAGTATGTATTCTTTAGGTAAGTGGTGGTTTACTGCAAGGGTGTCTTAGGTTATCTTGCCTCAGTATTGCTCATTAGAACCTGTTGCACAAGGAAGAATAATGAATGAAGGCGATCATTACAGGTGCTCATTGGTAAATATATTTGTCGATCAAACTAGAGCAGCAGCATACAAAAGTCCTTGAAAATCCTTATTCTGTTCAGAGAATGGTTGTCCATATTAATGTAGAAACTGGTGCTGTGTTCTGTGACACGAGAGTTTCCCTCTTCTGTTTCAAAATCATGGTATTCTAGTAGCTAGACAGTGAATTTGATTCCCAGTGTGGTGTAGTGGATAGAGTGATGGACTAGGACTCTGGAGACCTGGGTTTGAATCTCCACTTAGCCATGGAACTCACTGGGGGAGTGGAAGTGGTAACTCCTTAAATATCTCACTTACCTTGAAAGTCCTAGTAAGGTTGCTGTATGTTGATCCTGACGTGAAGGCACAGAACACACACACAGAGAGAGGGAATCAAGACTTGAAGGCACATACACACAGAGGGAATCAAACAGCATGAAACAGATTGTGATGGCACAGTCAGCATTTGGAAGTAACAGAATGTTGCAGAACTCTCTTTATAAGCAGGTAATCAATAACATTCGTACTATATAATAGAAATGTAGAATAATGTTTGAATAGGTGTGGGGACTGACTTGGTATATTGTGTAAAATGTTTGAAATACATCTGGCTGTCACTTTTATCACCCAAAGAATAATATGGTGATATCATTCTATGTTCAGCCTTCTTGTTTTTAAAATACTGTTTGAAAAGTTTGTTTGTCAAGAGCATCCTTCTAATAGCTTCTGCTCCCTTGAGTTATTTCCTTGTCTAACTTTTCCCTAAGGTACAGTGATTTTATAATTAGGTGTATACTCCTTGATGTAACTGTTGCATCATGTAATGTGTAATAATATTACTATAAAGACCTTTGCCTTCCCCTTTTATAGACAAATAATAGTTTGCTTCACAATGCCTAGAGAAAGCTAAATTAAACCAAAGCAGTGTGCTAGCTAATGGTTGAACTGGAGGACCCTAGGATTAGGAGTTATTATTTTCTAGTCTTCCACCTAACTTTCCCTACTTCAGTTTCTCTGCTTGTTCATGGTTTTCTTTGACATCTGGTGCAGTGCTATTATTAAAGGACAGGATTACCAAACAGGAAGTCCTTATTTCCCAGTCTCTATCATGCTTGAGCCAGCCCTGTTGAAATGGTATAGCACCTACTCCTCCTCTTAAGCTGAAGTGTATAGTATCTAAGGCTGACCAAGCTGTTTGGACAATTAAGGTTAAAAAAAAAAGCCCAAAAAGAAAACACACCCACAAGTGTCTCTTCCTGCAGGTTAAAATATACCAGTAATAAATAATTTGCTATCTTCATGACACCCAAAATTAACTTCTAAATGACTGCTCAACTCACTGCCTAAAACTCACCAGAGAGACATAAGAAAGCTATTGTGTAGCCCCTCAGCTGTAGTTTGAGGTTAGTTATCTACTTACACAACAAGGTTTGCTGCAAGAAGTATGTGAAATACAAATGCTCTTGGAAGGGCTGTGTAAATACCAAGCACTGTTTCTGAAAATAAGCAGTGCTAGTGTTGCTTAGCTATCCCATGCCTTTGTCAATATGCAAAGGGTGTTGAGTAAGTGCCATTAAAACAGAGTGCATCTCTTATAGTGTTGGTCGCAGAAGTAGCTGGGAGATAGCCTAGTCCTAGATATGGATGAAGGGTGAGACTCCTTTCTCCTTATATGATTTGTAAGTAGTGTATTTCCCCCCAAAAAAAATAACATTCTGCTCACGCAGTGCAAATGTGGTGTTCTTAAAGTAAATATTTGCTTCCATTCTACTTCTAAATGATCAATCAGCTTCTGTAGCTGAAGAAGGAAGTCTCCCCTCACCTTGTCTCCATTTTAGTTTATTTTATTGTGTTGATTCTCCAAATATATAAGCTTGTGATAGGTCTGTTTTAAAAGGTTTCTGTTTAACTTTGGTTGTGAATAACTTCCTTAAAAAAAATCTGTACATTCACCTGATCCCCCATTTTGTAACCATTGCTATGGAAAGAGTGTTATGGAGCCATGACTATAGTTCTTTCTCAGCAGCTTTCTCAGTACTTCTGATCTGTTCCCTCATATTCTACAATTGTTTCTGCAGCCATAAAAGCTACATATACACCGTGCTTTAAAATGAATGAATGGGTGGATGAATGAATGAATGAATAATTAATTAAATAAATAAAGACACACACACACCCGTATCCCAGGTTGTTGAATATTTAGTGTAAAATCTGTACCTGGCCTAAGGAAATTGTTACATACAACCTTGTTTGTAGCATCCATTGTTAGAAACCTAAAATTGCCATATATTGGCCTCTGTTCATTAGTTTGGTAAAATTGCATGTTACATAAGAAAGATCTTTCTACCAAATCCAGTGTAAGGAAGGAACTAGTAAATACATTGTCAAAGTGTTGTGAAAATGAACATTTCTTTGTTTACTGAAATCTCTATAAATCTCAACAACATAACAGAGCAAAAAGGGGGAGTTTTTCTGTTGACCGACTGGAGTCCTAAAATACCTTTATACTGCAGGTAATTGTGCTGGCAATTGAGTTAAAGGGCCAATTGTCATTTGGTAAATTAAATAATTTGACAGTACATTGCTGGATAGAATTTTAAAAAGGCAGAATGACCCCTGGTAATGAGACCACCTGTGTCAGTTCAGACGTGATTTCACAAATGGCTTGTGGTAGTAGAAAGAAAAAAAGCATGAGTGTTTGCTCTTGTGAGCACATTTTGGGAACCAGTGGTTAGAGATGGGGGTATTTGTATGAATATCCCCGTGCAGCTGGACTTAACAAGTGGGGCCGGACTGTCCAGTCATGTGCCCAGCAGCGGCCTTGCTCATCCTTCCAATCACTCCAGGAGCACTGCTCTCTTCCGGCTTGGCTAGCCACTTGGCAGCTGTGCAGGGAGACTCATCCTCCGTCCCACTGCCCGGAGTGGCTAGCCCAGAAGGAAGAAAGCAGCACCCCAGGAGTGATTGGAAGGATGAGCGAAGACGCCAACGCCCCTGGACGCGTGAGTGGATGGCCCGGTCCCAAGGGCCAGACCCTCGTTAAGTCCAGGTGCGCAGGGATGTTTCTATTTGTATACGTATACGAATACCCCCATCTCTACCAGTTGTATATGATCCCTCCTGGATAGAAGCCAGCCTTTGATGAGTCTTACGAGCACTTTAAAAATTAATCCTTATTGTTGGATTGTTTCATAAAGTTTGTGGAAAGTTATCTACAAACATATTATATATAAGATGAAATACTTAAGAAAATATTCTCAGAATACAGCATATTTTAACTCAACTTTCAGCAAGAGCTAGTTTATTTAAGACAGGCGTTGGAAATATGTAGATTTGCTTAACTGCAACTCCTATCAGCCGTAGCCAGCTTAGGTCTTTTGATGGCTGACAGGAGTTTCAGTCCAACATTTCAAGGGTCACATGTTCCCTGTACTGGACCTATAGCATAGTAAGTCATAGTTAGAGTAGGCCAATGTGAATCAATGGAACTTAAGGAGGAGCTGACTTACCAAATCTCCATGGATTTAGTGAGCCTACTCTAATGTGACTTACAACACTTAAGCAAAACAATTTTGGCCAATGTGTGTAAAATGCTTTGAATGCCCTGAAAGTGCTGTGAAAGTGCTAACTGTTTCAGTGTTCTCCTATCCCTTACTGTTAGGCTTTACCAGTTTTGTTATAGAGGTGGGGCTTGCAGGATAGAAGCACTGAGGCTTTTTAGTTCAGCTACTTTTGGCAATTGGGAAATTTTTTGAACATATAGCAAGTGAAATTAACCTGGAACATTTATAGCAAGTTTTGTTTGATAAATATCCTTACATGCTATATCAGACTGATTTTAATATTGTAGAAAATTTAGGATTGTAAAAATTTTCCAATGCCCTAAAATTAATCTGAAGGCTCACTCAGACTGGCATTTGTTGTGCTGCAGTGGTGGACTTCTTTTCCCAGTGAACACACAATGTAATTGCTGGTGCCGACTGGTGCATTCTAGTTTAGTCCATTCTCAGTGTGTACAATTGCTGGGAATGGATTAAAAATTGAGCCTTGCCCTGAGACTGCTAAATTAACCTTGACTACTGTCAGGTTTGCATATATGTAGGACCAGGATCATTCAAATGAACAAGACTTACTTCTGAGTAAACACAGGTTGATTTGGGTTGTATCTTAGCACTAAATCCAGTCCAGCCGTTCATCTCTTCAGTTGCAGAAAAAAAAATCCACTTCTAAATTCCCTGTTTGCAAAAGGCAGTGAGTGGGGGTGTGCTCCCCACCAACTCTCCTTTCCTCAGACCAAAGGCAACTCCGTATGCACCTCTGAGAGGGAACTTCCTTCATTTTGGAGAGCAGGAACCAGATGGACCTGTTTAGTGGGAGTCAAGCTCATCTGGTTTCTGGGGCAAATATTGCTGAGTAAAAGCCCACTGTGTCACCCACCTCTGTTGGACAATTGTTTAATAATGGAAATTTGTAAGAACCAGATTGACAGCTTGTTTACTTTGAATTAAGGTCCCATGTGGGACAAGTCCTCCTCTTCTGGCTCAGGACCTCAGCCTGAATCTCTCTGGAGAGAATGAGGGGAGATGGGATGAGAGCTGCTTTCAACAAATGCCAAGCAAACCCAGAAGCCTTGAAGTTGCCAGAAGGGTGAAGATATGTCATTTGGATGTGAGGATCATGCCAAATAGCAAATCACTCCTCTCTTTCCCAACCCCAAGCGACCATATTTAGACTGCACCAGTCCACATCAAAACGGCCAATGCAGTTGCACCCTGATTTATCATGTTAGGCCCCTATTTTGTAAACAGTTTTTAAAAAGTTTTTTGATTCAACATTCTATAGAAAAACAAATCAGTGGTTGGTACAAGCAAAGATACATGCTTAAATGCTTGATCACTCTTTTCTTGAAAGTAGTTAAAGTCTCTGAATCCTGCTAAGGCAAGATATAGTATAACAAGAGCTTGCCTACAAAGCTTTTCGTACCTAACACTGCATCTACCACTACAGAAAGATCAAAGGCTATTTCTAGCTTTGTTATCTTTCAGAGAATGAAGGTTCAACGCACTGGTCAGAACCTGCATCCCAAACAGCCACCACTGAAGGAGATGAATGTTTGCCATGCAGGTAGGAAATATGTGTGTGCGATGAATATGTATCTAAATTTACCTTCAAGAGAGCGAAAATAAAGGACACTGTTCCTCTCTCATAGCTTTCTGTGATGGGGGATCTCACAATCAGCTTTGTCCATCAGAGTTAAAGTAGAAAAAAAAACTTATGTGAAATACTTCATTCTGGAGTATTGTTTTAGAGTATTCCAATTTTCTGCTTTAATGTAAAATGGGGAAACTGTTTGTTTGAATTAAAAAATAGGCTTGCCCAACTCAGAAGAACTGAGTTTGTAATCCTGGTTGTATAGAATATGTGTAAATTCCACTCTGCTTCTTTATTGGTGAGATTTTCAATGCTGAAACATTGATTCAATAATACATATAGGCTGAATTCCAGTAATAAATTGCAACTAAGGTAGACCCATAGAATCAACCTAGATTTAGTGAATGAACTCCTCTGTAAGTTCCATTGATTCAATAAGCCTACTCTAGTTGTGACTTATTGCTGGATTTCAGCCATTAGTCGTACAGTACAACATACTTTGAAAGAGAGAGAGAAGGGAATGAAATGAGCCAAATACAGTATACTTCCTCTTCTCTTCACTGAGGGAGCACAATGTTATTGTTAAAAGCAATCAAGGGTAATTCTGGCATACAACATTGTATCACCAAGCAAACTAAAATCCTTGTTGCCTCTGTAATTTTGTCACCATCTAGGCATGTTGTTTGTAGTCTTATAGACTTTAGAGAACAGTGCACCTATTTGATTGTGATTTCATATTCCGTTTTGAAAGGAGACATTCAGTAGACTTGCTTAGCCAACACAAGGTAGTCATCATGGCTAAGACCAAGTTTAATTTTTGATTTCTCATTTTCTATCTAAATTTGTTGCTAGAACATGTTTCACTTTTCAACATGGTTATGGCCACATCTATAGACAGAAGATACTGTCATTGCAGGTTTATTAATTTTTAAAAATATTATTAAATCTTTCTAACCCATTCTGTATCAGTGAATATTAGGGCCGAATTTAATCAAGAAATGCAATGCTGCAAAAAACTATGGGACAATGAAATACAATACAGTATAAAATCAGCAGTGGTAAATCAGAGCAGACTTGAGTACCTGCCTAGGTCTTAACTTGGTGCTGAAATGTGCCCTATGACAGTAGGGCCAGCATGTAAGGTAGGGTGGATTACATGTCTGGAGAGCTATAGCCAAGAAGGCCCTTGTCAGTTGCTAATCACTAGTTCAGTCTGCACAACAGCAGTGGCAAATATGGTAGATCCACTTACCTTGATGAATGGTAAAGCCTCTAGGATCCTTTGAGCTTAGTGAATGTTATGTGATAACACCAGCATGCATAGAGCACTACCCACAGAGACATTCTTCAATAAGAGGGAATTTGTGAAGAGGGTATTGTCACTGGTCTTTGCCTCTACTTGTTTGTTTCTCTCTTTTTATATACAACACATCAAAAACTTGTTAAATTGTTTTGTCATGCTGTGAAAAATGAGAGAAAACATGTTTTGCATGCAGAAGATCTCCAGCTGAATTGGTTCTTATTTGAGTTGATTTTACACAGCAAGGCTAAGAAGACATCTGCTCACAGCCTTGGAGCACTACTGCCAATTACATTGAAGTGGACTATAATGGTGTAGATGGAACACTGGTTTGACTTGATATAAGGCACTTTATATAGTTGTTTGAAGCTTGGTGCAGTGGTCAGATTTGGAGGATGAGGAGTTGGCAGGGTCAGGAACTTACAGCTGTAATAAGCTCTTTAGCAAGACCATTTGGCTGTCCCTTTGCCGTTACCTGTAAGCTGTATTTGCATAAGATTTTTTAAAGAATAGTTCTGTCTGAAATATGGAAAATTTTCAGCTCAAGTAAAAAATAATTCTGGTGTGTTTGGAAATTAAACCACAGTGTCTAATTCAGCTTGAGAGTTGGGCGCAATTTGTTAAAGCTAGTGTTTACAAGGCAACCCATCTATGAAGAGACGTTAAAGGGCACAGCTGGGATAAATTTCTGCTTCCTATGGGAATACAGTGCAGCATAATAATTCATTCTTCCTTTAGCTTCTGTTAGATGTAACAGAAAAATATGTGCCACAGAATCCCATTCCTTAAGCTCTTCAAGTCCTCTTCTAAGCCCCAATTTATGGTTTTCCCAATAGGATGTAGTTTCTTTTGTTTCACCTGCTAGTTTAACACTTTTAAATCTTGAACTGATGTGTGTTCTTTCTCTGAGAGGCTGCAGAATGCATCTGCTGTAAATGCAGATACAACGAAGGATTCTGGAGGTGCTGGTGATAATCTGAAGGAGCAAGATGTAGCAGGAAAGAAGAGCCTGACTAAGCCACAAAAAGAGGTAGGGGATTTCTTTCATGGTAACAAAGTTCCAAAGACATGTCTTCTAAATTGAGATACAAATATGCTCACAGTTGGATTTCCACAAGTGTAAAATAAATAACAACAACCAGAACTAACCCCTGTGGTAGTGGGGAGAGGCAGGATGAAGCAGTGATAGCTAGACTGAGCTGTGAAACATTTTTTCAGATTACTATAGTTATTAAGGGACACCATGGCAAATGTTTCAACCGCTATTATAAAGCACTGACTGTTTTGCTAAAATACTTAGAAACAGCTTATAAATCAGAGCAAGTTGTAATAACCAGTTGGAGTTACGTACATTACTATCATTTATCGAAACAAATTATGTTAAATTAAGATTAAATAAAATACAGGCATGCTCCTATATGTATTCTGTGAATGTGTTTGAACTGAAAGTTTATATGTACCTTGACTACCATATAGTTACAACCATATGCTGGCAAATAAATTCTGACTTATGGCAACCCTTTTCAGAGTTAGAATGTTGAATATTTATGAAATTGTATCTTGTTAGTAATCCTTCTGTCATCTGCTGAGTTTGTGCCTGTGGTGCTGCATGCAATACTTGTACTATAAAGCTATACTTACAGTAAAAAAAAAGTATGGAAAGCTACACTTATAGTAATTTATCTGCTTTTGATTTTCCTTAAAAAGTAAGTTTGGAGTTGGAAATTATTTTTTAAAAAGTAGTTCTATAATTTTTAAGGCTTAGTGGAAGACAAGTTTCTTTACTTTCTGTTTCAGATGCAAATTTCTGGTCCTGTGCTTCAGGGGTTCTTAAAATAACTAACTTTTTAATAGCAAAGTGATATTACTCTTCTAATTGATATTAGTAGTTTGTCATAATTACAAGAGAATTTCTCTACAGACAATATATTTTCTGTTCAAGAGCTCCAAGGATGAGATTGGGGAAACTTTGACTGGGATTGTCGGATAAAATGACAGACTGTAATTGTCTAGAAAAGAACTAAGATTATAAGATAGACACTACTTGCTACCAAATTTCACCAGTCATCCCTTGCCCACTTTCTCCCCTATGGACTGTGGTCAGCAAGACCAAACTGTCCCACAGTAGATGGGAGAATAGGATGAACCTGAGAACTAGTGGAAGCCTGTAGACAGAGGCACGGTCTTGTATCCTTCTTGGTGACCTGAATATTAAAAGATACATATGGAATCTCCTAGCACCCTAGTCCCTGCATCTGGAAATTTCTATATGTGTCAGAATGTCAACCAGAAATTGTACATTAACAGTTTAAAAGTATGCTAAAATGTAGTGATTGGCAGAAGAGTAATTTTCTCTTTCTGCAGCAGGATACTGAGGAAACTTGTGTCTTTTGTGTAGGAGGCTGTAGCGCCAATGACAAAGTATCCTCTCCCGCAAGGACCTGGTGATATAGTCATGATACAGTCTGAATACACAGGTGCAGTGGATGTCCTCTCAGCCGAGCTGGAAACTACAGACTTGCTGGGTGAGCAGAAGAAAGGTGAGGACTTGAATTGCATTGCTCACTCTCAGTATTGATCAGTAGTCAGAGTTCTGTGCAATAAATACTTGTAACTTAATGTCCTTTTCTCTTGTATTGTTCATTGTAAATCTTGCCGGCAGTAGTGGATGTTACATGAAGATAAGTAGAACAGGAGACTTTTAGAAACATTATTTCAATCTTGCGATTGATGGTTGGTTGGTTTATTTTTTATTCTTTCCTACTATTTTTATGCTGTTCCGTTGGTGCAAGCACTACACTGAGCAGCTAAAGGTAAAAGTTCCTCTTGACAATTTGTCCAGTCATGTCCGACTCTAGGGGGCGGTGCTCATCTCCGTTTCCAACCCATAGAACTAGCATTTGTCCGAAGACAATCTTCCGTGGTCACGTCGCCAGCGCGACTAGACACGGAACGCTGTTACCTTCCCACCGTGGTGGTATCTATTTATCTACTCGCATTTTGCATGCTTTCGAACCGCTAGGTTGGCGGGAGCTGGGACAAGCGACAGGGGCTCACTCCGTCGCGTGGATTCGATCTTACGACTGCAGGTCTTCTGACCTTGCAGCACAGAGGCTTCTGCAGTTTAACCCGCAGCGCCACCACGTCCCTACACTGAGCAGCTTACACACGATTAAAACTTACAAACACTCAGTACCCCACAATAACAAAAAATACATTAAAAACAATATGACAATACAGAAGACAATAATTATAACCATAAATATGAATAATCCTATAAAAATCTGTAATTGATTTTTAAAAGCTGTTAATGGATAGCTCCACTGCTGATCACAAACCATTGACATTATTCCTCTTTTTTTTGTTTTTTTTTAGCTCGGCCACCTCCTTTGATACCACCCACTACCTGGACAAGCTCCAAGATAAGAGAGTTCAAAATGAAGATGGCAAAGGAAAAGAATTCCCGAATGGTGGTGAAACGGGGTGAGGTCTTAACAGTCCGGGTGCCAACTCACCCTGATGGAAAGCGTGTCTGCTGGGAGTTTGCCACAGAAGATTATGATATTGGCTTTGGGGTCTATTTTGATTGGACCTCTATTACTAGTACTGCCATTACTGTGCAGGTCAGTGAATCAAGTGATGAAGAAGATGAAGATGAAGAGTTTGAAGGTCAGTGAGCAATTTGGTATGGGGCACAGAGATTCAATATCAGAGTGTCTGTCTGTTTCAGTATATCTTCCATGGATTCATATTATTCACATTTTGTTTATGTTTCTACAGCCAAATGAAGTTTCTGAAACTTTTATTCTGCACTGCTTTCCTTTTGCTTTAGATGTTTCAGCAGTTCTGTTTTTTTCAAGAATGTATATCCTGACATACCCAATAGGTCTGATTTGGTTCAGAAAATGAAAGCATGAACAAATCAGTGATATTATTATCTAAAATCAGCAACATGATTACAAACAAGCTGTTTCAATAATGCCACTGAAGTTGAACATTTGACCACTTTCAAGACAGTGCTTTAAAACTTGCATTGTCGTCAAGAATTTAAAAAATGACTTTGATATGGTTCCCAGCTAGTCACTCAAGCACTTGTGCTGCTTTATTTTATCAGTAGAATCATGCCATGTATTTCTTTCAGACCATTCTCTGGACTGTCAAGAGGAGAATGAGAAAGAAAGCAAAGCTAATAATAAAACATTAACAGTCTTATAGAAACCCTTGACAGGCCTTTTGGAACAGATTGTATTTTTTCTTCTTAATATGTTGCAAGGATCCTCACAATTAGGTGGTCAATTCCAGAGACTTGGAAACACTGCAGAAATTGCTTCTTTTTTCCTTATTTACCTTGTTGGGACTAGCTCTAATAACTATTGTTTATTTATTTATTTATTTATTTATTTTATTTATTTCATTTATACCCCGCCTATCTGGTCAATTATGACCACTCTATTGCCTTCCTATCTCTGTTTCACATGTTGTTCCTTTATCTGTTCTCTACATGGTATAGCTTGGCTGTACCTTTTATGCCACCTTTTAAAAAGTGTCAGGAAAACCTGAATTCTAGCTGTATAAATTAAGAAAATATGCTTAATTCTTTTTCTGGTATTCATGGAATTCATGTGTTTATTCTGAGCACTGAACCTTCAGATTTTTACTGTTCAAGCTATGTATTTTGATTCAAAAGTAAATCCCACTGTGATTACTGAAGCTTGTTCTCATGGAGCAGGATCACAGCCTTATCATTTTTGAGATGATACCAGATATTGTCTAGGATGAATTCAAGCCAAAATAAGCCCAACTTCATAGCCGTAATGGTTAGTAACTTTCTTTTTAAAAAGAAATTAAGCTGTTTTCAGTATGTTACTACCAACTATTCTGCCTATATCAAAACCATAAATCGTTACATTGTGAACACAATCTGGCATGTCTTAATGTGTTAGTGCTGGAACTTGATTATTGTGTCTCCAGTAAGGGGTGGGTGTGTCCTTGCATAAGCAGGAAGTAAAGACTAAATAGAACAGTGTCTCTCTTTGGGGACTAAGCACGAGGAGTAGATTTTGCATTTCATCTCAGATCACCTTTTCTCTTCCCTTAAGTCCTATTTAAACATTCACAAAAAAGGATTAAACACATGACTTATGAAGAAAGGAGCATGCTACTTAACAGTCTGAACAGCACAGTGTCCTGTGTCCCTGGAGTTTCTTGATGTGTTCAGGAACTCTGGGTTTTCAGGGTTTTTGATGGCATGGAAAGCATCCCTGCTAGTGGAGGGAATCCTCTTCAGTCTGTCTCTGAATTAGTCCAGGCTGAATTGGAGCACTTACTCAAGGAATTGAATAAAAATGCAGAAAAAGTCAAAATTGTTCAGTTTTTAATTCTTGATTATTTTCCCTAGTCAGTGATACCAATTTAACAATACCTAATGAAAATGTAACTTGTAGGTTTAATAGTCCAAATGTTTCAGGTGTAAACAGGTTAAGAATAGAGATGGGAGCTTCGTACTTCGTACAAAGCACGACACCACTCTGGCGAGGAGGTGGGACAGGGAATCTCTCTGCACAGCCGATAAATGGTTGGCTGTTTGGAGAGGTGGGGAAAGACTGGCTGGGCTCCTATCTGGATTGCAATGCTGCCAAAGAAGGACCCTAGTAGCATGTGGAGCCCTGTAAGTGGACCGGGAGGCCTAGGGGGAGGGACATGGAACTCAGCACCACCTCTGGTGCCATTTTTCGTACAAAGCTCAAAACAGTGAGTTTGTGTGTATGTAATACTGAGCAGCGCTACTGAGGACAGAACATTTTGGAGATTGCTCATTCATTGGGTTGCCATAAGTCAGAGGCAACTTGACAGCACTTAACAACCACAACAGTATTGCCATGTAATAGAACTAATGTGATATAGTACTAAATGTTGGACTGGGTACATGTGAAACCCATGTTCACATTGCTGCTCAGCCACAAATGTCACTGGGTGACCATGGGTCAGTTCATCTCTCCCAAGAGCTTGTATGCTGCCTTGAGCTTATTGGAATATACATGCAGATGATGATGGTTAGAATTGAAGTGTTGGATTTTGAACAGATACTTTTTTGATGGGGTGAATCTTAAATTGCATAGTTATCATCAGATGGTTAGAGAGCCATGGCCCAGTATGTGGCATACTGTTTTCTTCATGTAGCCTTCTTTGGTCATTCATTCTCATGACCCTGAGTTTTTATGCTGACTGCTGACTGTTTTAGGTGACAAGATGTATTATGCATTTTTCTTCTCAGGACCTATTCCTGTGGGTGATGTGGAAAGGGGTTCAAGAAGCTATTTGCGAAACCGTTATGGAGAGATCATGCCTGTTTACCGAAGAGACAGCCACCAGGAAGTACAGATAGGTAGCCATAATTATCCAGGTGAAGGCATCTACTTGCTGAAATTTGACAACTCCTACTCTCTCCTACGCAACAAGGTTCTCTTCTTCCATGTCTATTATACCAGCTAAATGGGTTTTTCAAACGGATGAGACACAAGGCACCAAAGTTACCATTTGATTGCAAAATCTTGTACTGATTTCTATGTTTATTGCACATGACTTCTTTCTACTATACCATCCTATTAAGGTGGTAAAAGCAATCACAGGCAGATCCTCTGTCTTCTAGGCAGACACCATGTTGGGATTTAACTTGCAGCAAGCAAGTCACTGGACACATGGTTCAAACATCTGCTTTTCTTTTCTATCACACTTACATGAACTGAAGTTGAAATATGTCTTTTCTTTCTAAATAAATATTTTATCACCCTACTGACTGCAAATAATGGAATTACTGCCAAAACAGCCTGTACAATTGTGTTCTAGAACTGTGTTGTTACTGTGATGTGGTGCACTGCCATTTGCTTTGTCTTTGGGGATCTATGAAATAGAATGTATATATGCCATCCATGTTATTGCCAGACTGGTTCCTTTCTTCTGGTTCCAGAAACTGTGACATGTTCACTGCAAAGTACAGCTGGTACTCGTTTGCTGGATTTCCTGTCTTCGCTGCATGCGTTCTCTCTCAACAAGGAACAAAATAACCATGGGAGAAGGAAGCATGAACCAGATCATTCTGCTTTTGGAAAATAGTGAAGAAAGTTATTACTAGAAAGGTTCTCCCCTTTCCCTCCCACACATCTTTATAGACACAATGTGCTACTATATCGGTTGATATATTTGTATGAATTCAGTGTAGCTTTAGGTAAATTGGAACAGCACTAAATTTCTTAACAAGTGGATGCCTAGGGCCACAGTCCCTTGTTTCAAGTGGCATTTTTGGTTAAGCTTTTGAAATAAACTTCACTTCAGGAAGACATTAACACTGGGAAAATAAAATTTTCTGCTGCTCTTCTCTTCTCGTATATTTATAACTCAAATATGACAATATTGTCATTATCTTTCTGTGCATTTCCCATGCTTGATTGGGTGCCCCAGAGCAAGAATTGTACCCAAAAGGAGACTGTTCTACCCATGTCTCTGAGTATCTAGCACCCAAGCTCAACCATGCACAAGATAATACAACATAGGAAAATGTTGTTGAAGAATGTGATAACCCTCTCTGTCAAGTCTACTTGATTACTGACCTCCGAGTCCTGTTGTTGATTCAATAAATTTTTCTGGAGTATGGTATGGTGCCAACATATGGGGACTATTTTTTAACCCATTCATTGTTTAGGATCTCACATCTTTAAGCAGTAAATAAGTAGTCTTGTGTGCTTACCTGTACTGTATAGTTATTCAGACTTCATCACTGGTCTTGAATGCAGCATAGGTAGCACAGCCCCTGGTTCCTCTTCAGAGCACTTGCATCACCTGTCATTCATAGCTCAGGTGTTACAGGATGTATGTTCAGCAGAAGACTTATATATGTATTTATTAAGAATTTAGATGCAAATTTGAGTATGCCTTTCAAAGCAGCTGCTGCTTATGTTGTTTTGTCTGATGTGTATTCTTGTCTTTGTGTATGATTGTAATAAACGTTCATGGTTTGTAGTGAATTTTTGGAGACCTTCCTGGGGAACTTGTTGTTAATACAGTTTTAGTAATGGAAGGCCTACAGCCAAAGAATCTGCCTTCTAAATAGATTGGCATTCCCTAAAAATGCTGTGTTAAGTGCTTTCCTTGGCAAGGCAAATTACATAGCTAGAAAAGGAAATATGGAAAGGGATGGCACAATTATTTCTAGCTAAGGTTATTTTGAGGAAGAAACAGTTTAATAAATAAAGACTTTCAAATAAATTTAGACAGGTACTATACATTTTAAAGGGGGGCAGGTGAAGATACTCTTACCAAATTTGTTTTTATGCAAGGCAAAATTAGAAGGACAGACACACAGTAAAATCATTCTAGGTTAATAGCACGAGAAGCACAGACTATTAAAACGGCAAAGTTTGGCTGGTTTTAAAAAAAAGGAATGATGGGCATTTCAGTAGCAACAAAAGAACTGAATTTTTCTTTTCCATAAGTAACCTCAGCAACAGATACTTCTTCAAAGTAGTCTTGGAAAGCCTTCCAAAAGAAGGTCTTTTGGCTGTATAACTAGGGAGCAAATTTTAAACAACCTTCCTATTCTGAAATATTATTTATACCATTTTAAAATTGCTACTCAAATAATTCTCCCTTAATCTCTTGACTTTCCACCCTAGATAGAATGTACATAGTTCACTGTGCATTTTCACCATAAGAGCTCTGCTTTATTTAGTTCTTCAGAAAAGGGAGCTTATATATATCAAATGTGCAAGTTTGTTTGTTCTTAACAACATAGCTGTTTTAAAGTCTGGTTTCTTTTTTGCCTCCAGAAAAATAAGAATAGTGCTTTGGAGCAAAATAATTCTTTATCTAGTGTTTACACCACAGTGGCTGAAATCTAGTAGTAAGTTGCAACTAGTGGGCATTTGGGGAGTCAAAACCTGTATAAACTCTATTGATTCTACAGGTTTATTTCAGTTGTGACTTGCTACTGGATTTCAGCCAATGTCTGCTTACAGACTTCCTAGATGAAGTTAATTTTGCCTGTTCTTTCTGAAAATGTAGAAAGCAGGATTTCCTTCTATCTAGAAATAGTTGATTTTGGAAAAGAAAATACAGTTTGAAAGTGGAACAAGACAGAACTTGTAGTAGGTTTCAACTAAGTAAATATGTTCTGTGCAATTTGGTTTCAACTCTGTTCTTGAGCAATCAATTTAAAATGGTCTCTTAGAAACTTTTTGTCCATAGCCAAAAATGTACTGTAAAGTTTAAAATAAAGTTGAAGATTAATACTAGAACATATTAGACCCAGGAGATGGATTGTACTTTGTATAAAACTTTTTGTAGTTCATAATATATATCTACTGATGAGCAGCAGGTATTTTTTAGTCCAAGGACCTCGAGTAATGTATCTGCATGAAGGTTCTAGGTAGTCTTCTGTTGAAATACGGACTAGGCTTAGACCTGCTGTGCTATAGAGATATCAAGTTAAATGTGGCAATAGGTGACCTTTCTTCTTGTAATTAACTAAGAAAGAGCAATAAAAATCTACCTGTGCTTTTTCATTACAGACTCAAAATCCCTCTAGGCTCCTAATGTTGGCAAGTTAATTCTATGGGCAAAATCTAAGGCAAACAAACATCCATTTGCAATCAACCCAAGTACCTTTTCAATATTATATATGCATTATTGTAGATGAAACATGGAATTTCAGACATCAGAATTTATCAGTGATAATGTCAGGCTTGGTGTTGAAAACTGAGATAGAGCTTTCTAAAACAGAATAGAAATAAATGTATGAGAATGTCATGGTTGATGCACTTTGACACCTGCCTCATTTTGTTGTTATGATATATGCCAAACAAAGTGTCAGACACTTTCACTCAGCAGTGTACAGAATGAGCAGGTCTAAATTAGGAGAAAATGTGGCAATTAAAGATGGGGAGCCCTGTCATGTCCTCCATTCAATTTCTGATCTCAGGGGTTGGGATATTCAAAATGGCTTGGTTCTCGTTTCTTTTTTCTTTGGGTTTTTGCCTAGTTTTTTTTTCTTGTTTTGCTTCTTCCTCTTACAAGCATACATATTTTATTAATATGTTTATTTCATATATTTATTGCTTTAATTAAGTTTACATAGTGTTTTCCTTTGGTATTATGAAGATTACCATACTGTGATCACTTGAGGCTTATCATTCTCTTGATGCTACATAGGAAAGATTAAAGCTGCCTTGTATGTCTCCTTCATCAGAATTAAATTACAAAGGAACGGATTCACTAAGAGCTGTGTAATACTAAAAAATATTTCAATCCTGTACAAGCTTACCTAGGACTTATTTCTGAACAGACCAGTAGAGGATTGTGTTGTAAGTCTGCTAATACACAAGGATGTTTGCCTCCAAAGCATATTCCTGCTACTTTCCCTACAGGCTTTATAGCAGCTTAGGAATAGTTCACTTGGATGATATGAGTAATTTCATGTATCTTTTATTTTGATCAGGAAGACAAGGTTAGCATATAGTGCTTCATCGTCTAGTGCTTGGTATGAAACCCCCAAGACAAGAGGCTGAGTATTCTGTGTCTAATGCAGAGGGTCATTTTGAGGAAATCAGTGGTGCAATCTTTCTGTGTGATCTTAAATCGTATTGTGGTCTTAAGGTGGCCATTTTTATTAATTGATTTGCTTGCCATGACCTATAGATAAGAGTAAATGCTGGCAGGCAGGGTTTTTTGTAGGTTTTTCTTATAAAAACGTCCATATTCAAAATACTGAGCCTCCTTTACAATGAAGCATAGAGAACTGCTCTTGATCAAATGTCATTTGTAGAGTAAATAACCAAGTGCATAATATTATTAACAACTTTATACAGGAGTCCTTTTAAAAGTTATTTGGGCAGATACACCAGATGACACAAGATGTTGATTGTGAGATCTACTTGGATTTAAAACTATCCACAGTCTTGACTTAGCTGCAGTTCATGCAAGTTAGTGGATGCATATTTAAGTCTTGCTGATCTATGTACGTAATTCATTTCTGAGGTAATGATCTTTAGCAGTATAAAACTGCTGTAGTGGCCCACAACATAATGGCCTGGAAGCTGAAGAAATTAAGCTAGTCCTGTGGATATAGCTGAACACCATTGTACAATGCTACAGCAAAATTAATTCTATATGAAGTTGGAGTCAGACCATTGGTGCATCTAATCCAGTACATTCTCATCTGAATGACAGCTATCTCCTGAGGTATTAGGTAAGGATCTTGTCTTGCCTTGCTACCAGATTTTTTTTTAGATTGGAGATGACAATAAAAGCCAAATGCATGAAATATAATGTGCATAGCTATGTGCTTTGGATTCCATCTGATGTACCATAACAGAAGTGATCTCTTCTTATGATACCACTAGAATATATTGAAATAAATGTTTTAGACTTAGGACAATAATGAAGAGGTTTCTGACCTGTTCAGATCTAGGCTAACATTTAACAGATCAGAGCTTTGAACCGTGTTTCCCCAAAAATAAGACAGGGTCTTACAAAAATAAGACAGGGTCGTATCTGGGTAGTGTGGGCGGCATATAAGTTAAATAAATAAATAAATATTATTTTTTGCTCCAAAAAACGCATTAGGGCTTATTTTCAGGGGATGTTTTATTTTTTTCATGTACAACAATCTACATTTATTCAAATACACTCATGTCATCTCCTTCTGGTTGCTGCACAATGGTGGAGGGCGGGGTTTCACTTAACTAGGGCTTATTTTTGGGGTAGGGCTAATATTACAAGCATCCTGAAAAATCATACTAGGGCTTATTTTCAGGTTAGGTCTTATTTTCGGGGAAACAGGGTAGTAGCCATGTTAGTCACACTGAATGAAAATTACTGCCCAGAATCATATTGGGAATTTATGCCAATATGACTGTGACTGGATATATGCCAGTGATAAGATTTGGGATGCCAAAATGGTGGCAAAACAAAGATTTAAAACCAGTTAATCTTTATGCAGTTTAGTGGCTTACTGCTGAGATAAGATTGGGCTGCAAATTTTTTAAGGAGAATTAAAACTCAAACAATATGATATAAATATACTGTTTTGTATTCTGAACAGTCTCTAGGTACATCATGCTACCCAGTCAGAATGCTAACTTGGCATTCTTTTTCTGGAGATGGTGGGACTTTTTTTTCCTGCTGTGATATATGTGTTGATTTTTCTTCTTACTCTGTAACGTTATATGTAATGTATGCTGCCTCTAGTTCTCCCATTCATTATTTTCTTTAGTCTGAGAGGGTATTTTATTAAGTTGTGGCACTAAATCATATGTTACGGTACTGGCTAGTTAATGTCTTGGGAGGGTGTGTGCTATTCCTTTTAGAAGCTGGTTAATGTCTGTTACATTGTGTGAAGTAATTGTTTTGTTACTGTATGTCTGACAAAAATTTGTTTCATTAAACATTTTCATCATACAGCTGAGGTGTTTAGTTTGTTGTTATAAAGAGTGATGTGTTGATGGGTAGTTCTCAATATCGAATATCAAAGGAAAAATGACAAAATGCTCCATTTTACTTCTGTCAGCAGAAAGAACTATGTTTCACAATTATTTTGACAAAAGGAAATTTGGATCTTACACCCCAAATGGCTGTAATCCAGAGAGCATTATTAAACATTTATTGTGCACTGCCACACAGAGTAGTTTGAGTATTAGAGTATACTGCTGAATAAAACTTTCAAGGAAAAAAATTCAGGCATCCCATCACAAGGCTTTGGTATGCAACTAACTACTTGGGAAAGCCCAGTCTTATTTTAGCCTGCCTATAATAATAAAAGAGAATGTATGTCTACCTCCTAGCTCAGTGGTTCCCAACCTTCGGTGTCCCAGATATCTTTGGACTAAAATTCCCAGAAGACTTCACCGCTAGCTGTGCTGCCTGGGGTTTCTGGGAGTTGCAGTCCAAGAACACCTGGGTTACCCAAGGCTAGGAACCACTGTCCTAGAACCATAGTTCCAAGACCAGGAAACAAGCACACTTGAGATTTAGCATGTGTATTAAGAAGACCAAAGGGATTGGAGTTTATTCAGTTTTTAAAACTCAAAGTAGATTTAAAATACGTACATTGTTAGTATCTCCTGAGGCCTGTGATACTATAATGATAGGAAGTAGATTTTCATAGCCATTATATATCTTTGCAGTCAGTACAGTTTGAAGCCTGGGAGTGAGTCATCAGAGACATTGCCTACTGAGACATGTGGATGTCAGAACCTGATCAGGATAACTGGCTCCCAGAGGTCCTACAGAGATTTATAGACCTCCTAGGCAAAGAGAACAGATTCTCTGATTCGTCACAGCTGACATTATCCTAGTAAAGGGTTAATACCAGAATGAAATCAATAATTAGTATTAAGCTATTGCAGACTTCTCATTTGGGCATCTTATTTAAGGATTTTCCATTGTTGCAATCATTCCAGGCAACTCCAGAACCTGTTAATCTTATGTACAAGTTCTATTTATTTGCATTATCTCTAGGTTCCATATGAAAAACATAAAATCCATAAACTATCAAAGACAGGCTTACAGTTTTGAAGAAAAAACTATAGGCACATATGCTTAAAATCCAAAAATCATACAGTTATGCAAAACCATTGGCTTTAAATACTGTAGGCTGACTTAAAATACATCCTTGCAACTTGTAAAAAAATGGAGGTATTTAAACTTAGGTTACAAGCAACATTTAAGCCATGTATGAATTAAAATACAAAAGCATCAAAGCACAGGAGCTCATAACCTACAATGGCGAAGAATACATCTTTAGAACACTTCAGGGTTCTTAACAAAATAACAAGCAAAAAGCCTTACAATTTTCAATGAAAGGCATTAAAAATACTTAAACTTTAAAAGTAAAAATATTCAATGTAAAAAGCATTATTTAGCTCTAAGCATGTAGTTAACACAGAAAAATATTTTCTCATCAAGCCTTTAGCCAGTTAATAGTTATTTTGTGTCCCATGTTATCTCCTGGCCTCTCAATCCCGGTGTGTCATCTGTTCGCTTCAAACAGAATGCCTCTCCATTTTACATCCCTGCATGAGAGCCCTGTATTGATAGAGTCATTTATATCAAGAAACTTTGTCAGAGTTTATAATTTTTACTCGTAACCAATGAGAAGCCTACATGTTTAAGGTCAAGATGCCTCTCCTCCCAGGATTCTCTCCTCCCAGTTTCTTGTATCTCCAAGGCTTTGCCTGTCAAGCTCCTTGAGAGCCCAGTGCCTGGCCTGAAAAGTCAGAGTAAAATTCTCCCTCCCTTAGACTGATGTAATACACTGACAATTTGCATATTTCATATGCATATTTCATTCATAAATATTATAGAATATACTCTTTTAAAAGAGTTTATACTCTTTTAAAAGAGTTTATACTCTTTTAAAAACAAGTATTGTTAATCATGAGGCTAAAGCTTTATAAAATAAGTGACACCTTTGTTTTTCTTCTATTTTTGCTTATTATTTAACAAACTGCTTAAAATAACCATCCTTTTATATTATGTTGGAAACACTTCTATTTTACAATACACAGTTATTCTAATTTGTTTAATACAGGTTTCCACATCTATCTTGTGGCATTTGTTAATTAACATTTTAGGTAAACATAACTCAAGCAGCAAAATAAAGTGCACTTCATTTTCTTATCTGTTGTCTCTTTTCACATAATGTAAGCACTGTATTGTTTACTTTTTTCATCATGAAAACTGGCATGAAACTCAATGACCTACTCCTGCCTTTTTATCAGTTACTTGTACCAAAACAATTGGCTGTTTCGGTTTTTATTTTGTGATCTTCACAGAGTAGGTTTCTAAACATACTATCACTTTTAATGCACCTCTTTAAGGCACCTTTTAAAAGGCCTTTTCAATTTCAGGGCAATACTGTTGCCCTCTTACAAAATCAGTTTTTTAAATCTAACAATGGAATGGACAGACTCCCTCTCCCTTTCTCATCAGAGAACTGTAAGGATTAGAGATGGGGATATTCCTATTTGTATATGAATACCCCCGCACAGGTGGACATAACGAGGGTCTGCCCCCCTGGGGCCGGACTGTCCACTCACCCTTCCACTGCTGCCACGGACTCCACGCTCCCTATCGCTCCGGAGCTCGCCGTCAACTAGCCACCTCTGGCAGGAGGTGGGACGTCAAGCCTCCCTGCCAGGTCGAAGAGTGGCTAGTCGACCACAAGCTCCAAAGCGATAGGAAAGGAGAGCGGAGCCCGCAGCAGCAGCGTAAGGGTGAATAGACAGTCCAGCCCCAGGGGGGCGGACCCTCGTTATGTCCACCTGTGCAGTGTTATTTGTATTTGTATACCTATACCCCCATCTCTACTAAGGATAACCATGGTGGCAGTCATGCCTCAGAATCTCAATAGCCCTAGCTTCTCTCAGACAGGGCAAGAGCTATATGCTTAACTCTGACAGCTGCATAACTTTGGAGACTTCAATATATCAAACAGTGGGCTGTCTCGACTCATGGAAAAACAAGTACTTTCATTAGTTTCAAATAAAGATAATATTTTTGTAGATTAAGGACTGTGAGGCGACGAGCCATCTCGCCCAGGATCAGGAGGGTGTACCGTCCGCCTCTCAAATAAAGGCAATAGCACAAGAGATAGGAGTGATAGAAAAGGAATTAAGTAAACTAGAAATGAAAGAGGCAGCTGAAGGGGGCGCAAATCAGGCGGGAAAGGAAGAGGATAAGAAGGGGAGAGAAGGAGGGGCAGAGGCAGAAGCATGTTGGGAAAGAGGAGAAAGGAGAGAAAAAATAAGAGCTAGTAGAGTTGATTGAGGAAGATCCTGGGACAGGAGAGTGAGTAGAGTTCCGGGTGCCTCGTGAGTATGCTGAAAGGGAATGGAGGCGACAAATGTATAGGAAGCCACCATACTGGGGGGAGACTGAAGAGCGAAAGCAAAGGAAGGAATATAGAGCATGGGTGAAGAGAGAAGAACAAAGGAGAGGAAGGCAAAAATGTATAGTGATTCCCGAGAAGTCCCGTGGGCCCAGCCCCTTCAAACCCCGACAGAGAAAGATATGTGACTCGACAAAGGGGGAACTGCAGGGAACTACGACGTCTCATCCACAAACTTGAAGTGGGCTGAGAACACACCAGAGTTGATGGGTGCCAGACCCAAACGGACCCAAGAAGTTAACAGTTATTCCCCGTTGTCTTACTACGAAGAGATACCCAGTTTTAATAATATAAAGACTTATGATTTGTTGTTGAAGTTGGATGATGACAAACAAGACCAAAATATCAAAGAAGAAATGTTAAAAAATAAACCGGTTTTATTAGAAGAATGGGGTGTGACGAATTCTTCTTTAGACAAAGTAAAGAAAGGGGAGGTAGATGCCAAGCGGCACGATCACAAGGACTGAATAGCAGTTTAGTCTTCTTGAGGATTTAGCCCAGTTTCAAAATGAAGAACTACTTTTTCTACTGGCAAAATTAACAATATTAAATGGGTTAGCAGAGCCTGACCTAGCATACATTTTTATGCTTTTTTAAAGTATTAAAAATAGTTTCCAGGTTTAAGAGCCTATTGTTTTATTAGAAATCATTCCATCTCCACTTCTTACTATCTGGAACATCATTCTCAGTTCTCTAAATTAATTACTACTGTTGGAAGAAATGCACCCAATATATTTTAAATGGTCTGACTGATCCCCAGTCCACTTTATATGCAGGAGCCTCCTACCTCATCCTGGGATCAGACTGGAAAACGTCCCTAAAAAGAGGTGGGATTTTTTTTAAAGACAATTGGATTGATTCGGAAGTTTCTGAATTATTATAATTGGTTTCATTCCCAGGTGGTACTGCTGAGAAAGCTTAATCATATACAACTGGCCAGCTTTCCGTACCAGACCAAACTTATCCTGTCTCATCCATTCTCTTCTGAAAAACTTCATCAACCAACTGCCTCCTTGTTACAAATGAGTTGGCCAAATACTGCAGTGATTCATCCATCCTTTCCTCTATCAACAGACCAATCCTATACATGCCTACTCAGAAGAAAGGCCTACTGAATTAATTGGAACGTAATGCTTGGAAACATTGGACAGAGTTATAGTCTAAAGAGTGGGGTCTGTGACTATTTAGCCAGTTTAATATTTAGTCAAAAGTGAGGTTTCAATATTTCAGCCCAATGGCTGAAACCTTGTTGCTTAGTGTAGTAAACTGCAACTAGAGTAGGTGCATTGAATCAATGGAACTTATGGAGGAGTTGACTCACCAATCCCCATTGATTCAATGGGATTACTCTAGTTGTAACTTCCTACGCTAAGCAACAGGATTTCAGCTAGGATATTTGTTAAATAGTGGGTTTGTAACTCCAAGTTGTAAATCAGCATGCCGTTATTCAGCATTCCCAGTCAACATGATAAGGACAAGAACCCTTAGTAAAACACACATGTGCATTTATACAACGGTCACCCAAGGTACCGCCCCACTCCCACTAATTACCTGCAGCTTGCCAACAACCCAACAGCACAGGCAAAAACTGTTCCCACTCCTACACTCACGACATAACAATATTCATTCATGGGAATTGTTTCTCAATTTATGCTATAAAGAAACTGGACCAGCTGGTCCAGGTTCCTTGCTCTATTTTTCTAAAGTGTGTAGGGCTAAAGACCAGTTTCTTTATAGCCAAAAATATTTGTGAGAGCCCAATAAAAATCTTACCGAGGATACAGAAATTCCAGTATATGGACTAGTTTTGATCTCTATAAACTCTCTCTATAGATATCCTCTATATCTCTATAAACTCTATATCTTGAAACATACAAGTGACTTGCTTTGTTCTAAAATCTATAATTCAATTTTTCACAGCAATTACTGCCCTTGTTCCAAGCTGAATGTCAGAACACACACACACACATTCAGAAACCAATCCTGCACATGTTGGATCTGAAAAAGCTGGGATGAAAAACCAGTGGCAGGAGGACACAGAGGAAGAGGTCAAAGGTGAGGAATGGAACAAAGTATGGTCACAAATAATAATGAAGAATACAATATGTCTATAAGGGTAAAAGAAAAATTTTATAAGGTTGCATAGAGATGGTACTTTACCCCAGTAAGATTGAATATAATAAATAAAAATGTACCTTCTCAATGCTAGAGATGCAAAAAGTAAAAAGGGACCTATATGCATATGTGGTGGACTTGCGAAATAAGAAAGAATGGGCACTGGTTTTAAAAGGAATTAGAAAAATTATTGGACATATTCAAATATCACCAATTATTGCCCTCCTAAATATAATTAAGAATGACCATCTTAAAAATGAACAGAAAGAGTTAATTGTTATAATGGTCACAGCAGCAAGGTTAATATTTGCAAAGAATTGGAAAAGTGACAAATTAATCCTGAAGACTGGTACAAAGAAATGTGATGTTTAGCGATTAATGATAAGGTAACATGTGAAATCAACCCTGAGTGCTCACTGGAAGGACAGATCCTGAAGCTGAGGCTCCAATACTTTGGCCATCTCATGAGAAGAGAAGACTCCCTGGAAAAGACCCTGATGTTGGGAAAGTGCGAAGGCAAGAGGAGAAGGGGACGACAGAGGACGAGATGGTTGGACAGTGTCATCGAAGCTACCAACATGAATCTGACCAAACTCCGGGAGGCAGTGGAAGACAGGAGGGCCTGGCGTGCTCTGGTCCATGGGGTCACGAAGAGTCGGACACGACTTAACGACTAAACAACAACAAACATGTGAAATGGAAGTAAGAAGGGGAATGACAAAATATAATGATTTTAAAGAGGTGTGGAAGTTATATTTGGAGTATGTTTTAGTAAAAGGGAAAGGTCATAAGCCAGCAGACGAATCAATGTATTTTTGGAGTGGTATGGGGTGAAAAAGGATTAAAATAATATTTCTGGTTACCTAGTCCTGAGGGTGAAGGTGGCACAGGTGGGGAATTCTAGTTGTATTGTATTGTATGTACATACATTTTATGTTAGTGTTGTTATCATTATTTTTCTTTAATATTTTTTTCTCAAATTAAAAAAAAATAGAATCTGATTCTGTTAATACCTACTTGACAGTAACTTCCACTGAATTCACTATAGTATTGCACTATAAATCCATTCATGTGTGTTTAGGATAGCCAGTATGGTGTGGATAGAGGGATGTTCTATGTGGCCAGGGTTCGAGTCCCCAATTAGACACAAAAACTGACTGGGGTGTGGAACTGGTAAAACCACTCAGATATCTCAAGTTGAAAGCCCTATTAGGGTGTAGCTGTAAGTTGATTAGAATTTGACAGCACATAACATAACAAGATCCTAGTAAGTTTTTAAAGGTAAGGGAGATACTTAGGGAGTGGTTTTAAGACTTCCACTCCAGCAATTTCCACATTCCAGGGGGGATTTGAACTCAGGTCTCCTGAATCCTAGTCCGTTATTCTATCCACTACAATGTCTAGTGCAAGTAAAACGTTTCCCATAACAGCACATTGCTACACATTTAGAAGTCAGTCACCGAATTCAGCGGGACAGAATACTCGCTGGTACCAGGGCTATGATGGAGGAAGTAGTCCCAGGTAAGTTAAGATCGCAGCCTTTTAACGATGTCGTTTCGAGGCACGTGTTTAAACCAGAGCATATTAACGGCTATTAATTTCTTTTGTGAACACCAATACGGATTTCTGCAATTCCTTCGGTGCAATCGGATGCCACGGCATACGCATCCGAGACTTCACACGTGCTGCGCCATCAGCAAGCTTTCTTTTCCCTCCGTTTTAATGCGAAGGTACGAGCCAAACTCCACCAGCAGTCCTGAAGTAAGCGAATCGTGGTCGTTTTGGGCACACCTGAAGCTGATAAAGAGCTTCAAACAGGGAGCAGCGGCCGCTTGGGTACCTGAGGGCCCAGGCGGGGTATATGCAGTACTATAACGATCGCCTCTGAGCTACTACAGAGTGCCGGTGTCCCCTTCTCTAATAACTAAAGATTAAGGGAGGTTCTGAAGCAGCCGCCCCGCGTCTGTGCTTAGAAAGGACCCTCCCGGATTGGGGACAGAGAAATTTGTCCCTCTGGGCGCAAAAGGCATCTCTCTATTCGCGTCCCCCCCCCCCCCCGGAGCCCCTTGTCCGCGGTGTATTTCCCGCCGTTTCCATCGTCTCGGCCTTAAAGCGCCCCTTCTCGTTTCTGCTGCTCTTCCCGCCATGCTCTCTCCTGCTTCCGGTTTCTTGGCGTCCAGGGGACTGAGAACTCCCCGCCGTCGATGGAGCTGGGCACCTGGGGCTGTTGTAAGTCAGCGGCCCCGAGCCATTGATTCCACCCGGGAGAAGGGCAGGCTTGAGTTCTACGTGCTCTGGTCTCCGAACGAGCCGCCCCGACAGCTCAGTAGGTGAGAAGGATGGCATTAAAAACCCTGTCTAAATGCTTCTAGAAATGACCTCTCTGCGCCGGTGGACCTACTCAAGAGGCAGCTCTGTTCTCCTAGCACTGAGGAGCAGAGTAGGCAGGAAATCAAAATTAGGCGGGGAAACGATAGCCATTAAGCGGCACCGTCAGTTGGCCATTCCTGCAGCTTCAGGTTTTACCGTCACGCAGAGTTTTCTGTTTGGTATATTCGCATATGACACTAAAAGCAACTGTGAATTTCTTGCACTGTCTGTAAAGTGTGTACGTGTGGACTTGTTGCCCTTTTTAAAAAATCAACCCTAGTATGTGTGAGGAGGAGCAAATTCCTGATCAGACATTTTTAGATATTTTTTTGTATTTCTGAAATGCTTAACATTTTTGCATGTCATCTGTTGCTGCTAAGGTATAAAAGCAGAGCATGCTAATTGTTTTTTTTTTTTCTGGTCAGTTTTCCGTGGGATAGTTTCCTGTTTTTTTCTAACCATGATCAGGCTGGGAGGGGACTGAGATTTAAATAGCAAATAAAGTCTTTCAGATGCTTCTGGGTATGGATTGTCATTGTTTGACTGATTTTTTTCCAGGTTTTTTTGGGGGGGGGGGGGTTGAGCAAGGGGAAGTGTGGTCTACTGAAGCTCCTGGTCCTGGACTCTTAGAAGAGTTACCCACCCATCTGTGCTGTAAGTGCAAAAGAGGACAGTTTTGAAGGGATGTGCATATCCTGGCTCATGTAGGGGTTCCACATCATTCATGGAGAAACAGTTGTGTGGTCTCTTTGCAAAATCCAAAAGTGGAAACAAAGGATTACAATTGAACTTTAAGACGATAAAAATCCTGACGGCAGAATTATTATTTAGCTATGAAGTTAACAGTGAAAACACTGAAATTGTTAAAGATTTTCTATACCTTGGTTCAATAATCAATCGAAATGGAGGTTGCAACCAAGAAATAAGACGACTAAGGCTCAAAAGGGCAGCTGTGAAAGAACTAGGAACATTGCTTAAGAGCAAGGATATGACACAGAAGGCCAAGATACTTCATATTATGGTGTTACTAGAATCGTAGAATACTTAAGTTGGAAAGGGCCTATAAGGCCATGGAGTCCAACCCCCTGCTCAATGCAGGAATACAAATCAAAGGATATCTGCCAGGTGGTTGTCTACATTTTTCTTGTATGCCTCCAGTGTTGGAGCACTCACCACCGACTATGGTAATTGGTTCCTGTAGGGTAGTTCCATACTATGTAAGGGTGTGAAAATGACAGTGAAGGAAGCTAACAGGACAAAAATTGAGTCACTTGAAATATAATGTTGGAGGATACCGTGGGCCACCAGGAGGACAAAAAAAGTGGAAGCTTAACTGTTACAGTAATACTTTGGGCATATTATGAGAAGACAAGACTCGCTGGTCAAGACAGTTATGCTAGAAAAAGTGGAAGGCGGTAGGAAAACAACCAGCCAAGCATGAGATGGGTTGACTCAATGAAGGAGGCCTCTCACAATAGCTGACCAGAACTGTTAATCTTTTGAAGGCTATTAATTCAGAGCTTCCCTGTTAGTTGGAAGGGACTTGATGGCATGTGAGAACAAAAGCTAGTGCACCCTTTTCTCTTAACGTGGGTTGCTGGGGCAAGATGGTATGCCAGAAGACCTTATAGGCATCTTTGCATTCACTTAATAAAGTCTTATATATTTTTCGTTTGATTAATAAATGTTAGGGTTCCATAAATTTTGTGGGTCACCTCTTTCATCAGTCCAACTGTTGTGTTTGCAATATGGTTGGAAACGTCAGAATTATACAGAAATTGTTCATAGATTGGGCAGTGGGGAGGAACATCTCTATAAAACCAGGTAAATCTCTTAATCACTCCATACATCTGTACACATCCCCCAATTTAGGAACACTGTTTTTTGACTACATCTATTTGGGGATTCTGGGATGTGTGTCCAAAACAACTTTTTCAAGCTCTGTCCCTTCTCCTTTCTGTTGAAATAATGATATGTATTTTCTTGTCCTGTCCAAGCAAATGCCATCGGAAATTTTACCAGACTCGCTTACCACTTCCACTTCCAAAACACTTAGTAATCTTTGGATTAGGTGACTGGAGCCACTTTTCTCAGAAGACAAGCATCTCTGTGGAGATATTAGTCAATCCAGACATTAAGCCACAAAGAATTGGCGAGCTGGGACCTGAAAGAAGGTAAATTCTAAATATTTTTTTCTGCAAGTATTATACGTAGTATAGTTAGCATACTAGGCGGCTCCCAAATATATTGTGAATGCTTTAAAATTCCAGATTAAACTGAGGGAAATGTCACGTCCAGCCATCATGCTAATGCTAAGGGCTATGTCTCAGCTTCGGTCTTCAGGGATTAACACTGTATTTGCCACCTGTTCTGTCATGTGGCCTTTCCTGGATGTCATGTTAGTTTTATGTTTCAGATCTGTCTTCTGTTCTCTGCTCAATTCTGTCAGAGCAGTCTCTGAATGATACAAACATCTCATCATTGTACAGTAAAAACTATTGTAGGAAAAAAAACTGGCCAGGCTAGAAACAGTGATATGTGTCTATGTGTTTTCTCACACAGGTGTTTTGTGTGGGAAGGTGACTGGAGGGTGGATGTTCTCATGGCTTCATTTAAAGAGGTGCAGAGCGGCCATCCTTTCAAACTTCTCTTGACTATTAACGAGCCGGTAAGAAAATTCTGGTACCCCAGTTTTTTCATCTTCTCATTGGCTCCTGATTTCTAGTTATTAAATGTATGTTATGTATATATTCAAATTAGAAATTGAGTGTCTTATTTATTAAATGTCAAAAAATAGCACTCAAGATGGCTAACAAAGCAACATTCAAATGAAACAAATCCAATTAAAAATAAAATAAAAACAGGTTAAAACACAAATCAAAGCAGGTCAACTAAAATGAAAAATAACCCTCTTAAACTCTAACCCAGCATCCATCTCTGTGCCTTTTCTTGTCAAATGTGATTCCCTGTCCTGAACTGTGATTTCCAGTATAAATTCCCTCAAATAGTAATTTCTCCCAATGCCAGGAAGCTGTTCAGGTATGAGCAGAATGCCCAAAAAGCAGTGCTATTACACCTGAACTGAACAGCCTTTCCAGATAAGAATTATACACCTTGATCAGTTGAAAGTTAATAAGATAGATTCATTGGCACTCTCCATGTGTCTATCCTGTTAAATGTCATCCCTCAGGGCAACCAAAGCAGTTTCAATGCCAGGACTAGGCCTGAAGTGTGACTGAAATGGACCTAGGAAGGCAGTTTGCTTGGAGCTGTCTGACAACTAAGGATGTGCCATTTATTTCTTTTTTGTTTTTGACTCCAGCTCCCAGATTTCTCCAGGAAATCCCAGGCAGAATTTTGTGTGTTCCATTCCGCAGACCCACACCTAAAGACATCTATAGTTTATTCACCTGGAGATATTCACCTGGCCTAACCCCAAGGCTGTACGGCCTAGTCTAGCCTTGCTTTCTGTGCTGCCATGTTACTTCCTGGGAGTGGTTGCCTCACTGTATGGAGGGTACCTCTTGAAGATCTACCATTCCCAGTAAGCACTGCAGAGCCACTATTCTCAGAAGACAAGCTGGGCTCTGGTTGTTCTTTAGTCGTTAAGTCGTGTCCGACTCTTCGTGACCCCATGGACCAGAGCACGCCAGGCCCTCCTGTCTTCCACTGCCTCCCGGAGTTTGGTCAAATTCATGTTGGTCGCTTCGATGACACTGTCCATCCATCTCGTCCTCTGTCATCCCCTTCTCCTCTTGCCTTCACACTTTTCCAACATCAGGGTCTTTTCCAGGGAGTCTTCTCTTCTCATGAGATGGCCAAAGTATTGGAGCCTCAGCTTCAGGATCTGTCCTTCCAGTGAGCACTCAGGGTTGATTTCCTTCAGAATGGATAGGTTTGTTCTCCTTGCAGTCCAGGGGACTCTCAAGAGCCTCCTCCAGCACCACAATTCAAAAGCATCAATTCTTCGGCGGTCAGCCTTCTTTATGGTCCAGCTCTCACTTCCATACATGGCTACTGGAAAAACCATAGCTTTGACTATGCGGACCTTTGTTGGCAAGGCGATGTCTCTGCTTTTTAAGATGCTGTCTAGGTTTGTCATCACTTTCCTCTCAAGAAGCAGGCGTCTTTTAATTTCGTGGCTGCTGTCACCATCTGCAGTGATCATGGAGACCAAGAAGGTAAAATCTGTCACCGCTTCCATATCTTCCCCTTCTATTTGCCAGGAGGTGATGGGGCCAGTGGCCATGATCTTAGTTTTTTTGATGTTGAGCTTCAGACCATTTTTGGCGCTCTCCTCTTTCACCCTCATTAAGAGGTTCTTTAATTCCTCCTCACTTTCTGTCATCAGAGTGGTATCATCTGCATATCTGAGGTTGTTGATATTTCTTCCGGCAATCTTGATTCCGGCTTGGGATTCATTCAGTCCAGCCTTTCGCATGATGTATTCTGCATATAAGTTAAATAAGCTGGGGGACAAAATACAGCCTTGTTGTACTCCTTTCCCAATTTTGAACCAATCAGTTGTTTCATATCCAGTTCTAACTGTTGCTGGTCAGGCACTCCCATTTCTTTAAGAACTTGCCATAGTTTGCTGTGGTCCACACAGTCAAAGGCTTTTGCGTAGTCAATGAAGCAGAAGTAGATGTTTTTCTGGAACTCTCTGGCTTTCTCCATAATCCAGCGCATGTTAGCAATTTGGTCTCTAGTTCCTCTGCCCCTTCGAAATCCAGCTTGTACTTCTGGGAGTTCTCAGTCCACATACTGCTGAAGCCTACCTTGGAGGATTTTGAGCATAACCTTGCTAGCATGTGAAATGAGTGCAATTGTGCGGTAGTTGGAGCATTCTTTGGCGCTGCCCTTCTTTGGGATTGCGATGTAGACTGATCTTCTCCAATTGTCTGGCCACTGCTGAGTTTTCCAAACTTGCTGGCATATTGAATGTAGCACCTTAACAGCGTCATCTTTTAAGATTTTAAATAGTTCAACTGGAATGCCATCACCTCCACTGGCCTTGTTGTTAGTCCTGCTTTCTAAGGCCCACTTGACTTCACTCTCCAGGGTGTTCAAGGTCAGCAACCACACTATCTGGGTTGTCCGGGACATCCAGATCTTTCTGATATAATTCCTCTGTGTATTCTTGCCACCTCTTCTTGATGTCTTCTGCTTCTGTGAGGTCCCTACCCTTTTTGTTCCCCTTCTCTTCTCTGCTATTTGTAAGGCCTCGTTGGACAGCCACTTTGCTTTCTTGCATTTCCTTTTCTTTGGGATGGTTTTTGTTGCTGCCTGCTGTACAATGTTACAAGCCTCCAGCCGTAGTTCTTCAGGCACTCTGTCCACCAAATCTAGTTCCTTAAATCTGTTCTTCACTTCCACTGTGTATTCATAAGGGATTTGGTTTAGATTATACCTGAGTAGCCCAGTGGTTTTTCCTACTTTCTTCAGTTTAATCTTGAGTTTTGCTATAAGAAGCTGATGATCAGAGCCACAATCAGCTCCAGGTCTTGTTTTTGCTGACTGTATAGAGCTTATCCATCTTTGGCTGCAGAGAACATAATCTGATTTCAGTATTGCCCATCTGGTGATGTCTATGTGTAGAGTCGCCTCTTGTGTTGTTGGAAAAGAATGTTTGTGATGACCAGCTTGTTCTCTTGAGAAAACTCTATTAGCCTTTGCCCTGCTTCGTTTTGAACTCCAAGGCCAAACTTACCTGTTGTTCCTTTTATCTCTTGACTCCCTACTTTAACATTCCAATCCCCTATAATGAGAAGAACATCTTTCTTTGGTGTCAGTTCTAGAAGGTGTTGTAAGTCTTCATAGAATTGGTCAATTTCAGCCTCTTCAGCGTTGGTGGTTGGTGCATAAACCTGGATTACTGTGATGTTGAAAGGTCTGCCTTGGATTCGTATTGAAATCATTCTATCATTTTTGAGATTGTATCCCAGTGCAACTTTTCCCACTCTTTTGTTGACTATCAGGGCTACTCCATTTCTTCTATGGGATTCTTGCCCACAATAGTAGATATGGTAATCGTCTGAATTGAATTTGCCCAATCCCATCCATTTTACTTCACTGACACCCAGGATGTCAATGTTTATTCTTGCCATCTCCTGTTTGACCACATCCAGCTTCCCAAGGTTCATAGATCTTACATTCCAGGTTCCTATGCAGTATTTTTCTTTGCAGCATCGGACTTTCCTTTCACTTCCAGGCACGTCCGCAGCTGAGCGTCCTTTCGGCTTTGGCCCAACCACTTCATTAGCTCTGGAGCTACTTGTCCTTGTCCTCCGCTCTTCCTCAGTAGCATGTTGGACGCCTTCTGACCTGAGGGGCTCATCTTTCAGCGTCATATCTTTTAGCCTTTTGTTTCTGTCCATGGAGTTTTCTTGGCAAAGATACTGGAGTGGCTTGCCAGTTCCTGCTCCAGGTGGATCGTGTTTAGTCAGAACTCTCCGCTATGACCTGTACGGCATAGCCCATAGGTTCTCTGAATTACTCAAGCCCCTTTGCCACGACAAGGCAGCAATCCGTGAAGGAGTGGGCTCTGGTACAAGTAAGCAAAATGTAGGTGTCTGTCGATGTAGGTCTGTGGATTGGAACTCCCAGAATTCTGCCTGGGGAATTCTGGGAGTTTCAGTCCAAAAAAGAGGCAGATCTCTGCTGACAAACAGTCATTTTTACACTTTGCCAGGGAAAGTACTATTAGAATTCAGACTATAGTTCAGACCTGTGTCCAAAAAAAGCTTTTTCAGAATAGTGTTAGAAAACATTTCCTTTTCTGTCTCTTATCAGGCACGTCAACAGCTTGCTAGCTGCTGCTTTTTATTACAAGCCCATCTGGGTCCCTTTCTAGCTTTCTCCTCTTTCTATACCATTCTGTACAGCAGCCATTCTCAATGGGAGCCCTGGCACATTTGAACGGGGCCACAGACTGGAAACAATTCTTCACATACCACTTTATAAGGTTTATTATGTGATACAACTGTTGTATTCTCAACCGTTTCCCCTTAGCCAGCTGATCAAACCCTCAGTACTGTATTAGCAATCTCCCTGCCCATAGTTACGATTATACCTTCTTCCTTATTTGTACATTACATTTTGAGTAAGATTAAAACTAGCATTTTCATGCCTGCATCTCCTCCTTAGTTGTTCAACAGCACCCCCACTCGCCCATTTCAGGCTCCAGAACCCAGTCAGTCACCTGTTCTACCAGAAGATGCTGTTCAGGGATTGGATGAGCCTTCTGAGGTAGGTTTTATCTATGGGAGTTTTCTTCTTGATAATAGTCTTGCAAAAAATTATCTGACTCTAGGATGCAACCAGCTAGTGTGCAGGTTATACAAACACATAGCAGAGTTCTGGACTGTGCTCTTTTGCAATGCAGATATTTGGAGGTTGAAGACTTGTGCTATCTTCCTAATATATCCCCCACATAAAAGTGTTTGCTAGTATATTAAGAAGATGATACTATGAGAGCTTCCTGCCTTGTAAGCTTATTTTCTACTTGCAAGAATGTTTTTTTTCCAGTGTAGATAACCATGCATTCATATGACATTACACTTTCTATTGGAAAATGAAGTTTTACCACATCTCTCTCTGTAATGTGCTGAAATTCATAGATCTAGAAGAGTGGCTGTGGGTCTCATTTGAAGTTCTAAAACTAAAACTGTATGGTATTCTTGTAATCATGCTTTAAATGCCTTGACTTCATTATGAAATGGGCCATGTAATCAAGCATCTTGCTTTGCATCTAAGCAGAGGGCTCCTGGATGCTCACAAATGGAGCATAATAGAAGCAAAAGCTCTCTAGTAACTCAGACACCCTCTATACAGCGCCCAGTACTATATGGAGGGTGGAAATAATGTGACCTGGCCCCAGAACTGCTTTTGTGGGTTCCATAGCTTTCATGTAACCAAAAAAAGAGAGGTTTTTTAGAAGGGGGACTCATTTCACACGCTAGCAAGGTTATGCTCAAAATCCTACAAGGTAGGCTTCAGCAGTATGTGGACCAAGAACTCCCAGAGAGCCAGAGATATGCAACCTCAGATATGCAGATGATACCACTCTGATGGCAGAAAGTGAGGAGGAATTAAAGAACCTCTTAATGAGGGTGAAAGAGGAGAGCGCCAAAAATGATCTGAAGCTCAACATCAAAAAAACGAAGATCATGGCCACTGGTCCCATCACCTGCTGACAAATAGAAAAGGAAGATATGGAGGCAGTGACAAATTTTACCTTCTTGGTCTCCATGATCATTGCAGATGGTGACAGCAGCCACGAAATTAAAAGGCGCCTGCTTCTTGGGAGGAAAGCGATGACAAACCTAGACAGCATCTTAAAAAGCAGAGACATCGCCTTGCCAACAAAGGTCCGCATAGTCAAAGCTATGGTTTTTCCAGTAGCCATGTATGGAAGTGAGAGCTGGACCATAAAGAAGGCTGACCGCCGAAGAATTGATGCTTTTGAATTGTGGTGCTGGAGGAGGCTCTTGAGAGTCCCCTGGACTGCAAGGAGAACAAACCTATCCATTCTGAAGGAAATCAACCCTGAGTGCGCACTGATCCTGAAGCTGAGGCTTAAATACTTTGGCCATCTCATGAGAAGAGAAGATTCCCTGGAAAAGACCCTGATGTTGGGAAAGTGTGAAGGCAAGAGGAGAAGGGGATGACAGAGGACGAGATGGTTGGACAGTGTCATCGAAGCTACCAAGATGAATTTGATCAAACTCCGGGAGGCAGTGGAAGACAGGAGGGCCTGGCGTGCTCTGGTCCATGGGGTCATGAAGAGTCGGACACGACTTAACGACTAAACAACAACATGCCTTCAGAAGCCCCTGTGGTCGCAATTCTTCTCTGAAATAAGGTTACTCCTCGGGCACCTTACTTTAGGTCAAATATGTTTCTGAGAAAGGTATAACATTACTTACTTCCTGGTTTTGCCAAAATGGTGCCAGTGAGGTTCATGACATGTTCTAGGGCTGGAAAATGGCTCCTGGATCTTCCAATCTGCCGACCCTTGCTATATGCCATAGTGAGCCCTTTTTATTATGCACCCTTATCATTTTTTAAAGCCGACAAGCAATATAATTCTGACTTGTTTTGTATGTAACAGGTTAAAAGCCAGAGTTCAACGGTCACTTTTAAAAAAGTTCTGGCTGAGAAGAAATTCTCTCCACTATTAGAAAAGATGCTGCTGCTTCCAGCTCCAAAAATAAGCCCCACACAAGTAGAACCTGAGACCAGGAAGAAAACATGCCTGCCTAATCCAATTCAGCTAAATAAAACCAGGAGAGCTCTCTTTGAACTCCCAGCAGCTGAAGGGCAACAAGAATCTGAAGGTAAGTGAGGTCCTTAATAATTGGGACTAAAGCCACTTCCCAAGACCAGCGTAGCTGTGTGCAGCCTTTTAGTATTGGGTGAAGTGTTTCTACTTCAATGAATTCCAAAGTTTCATTTAATTCCACTTCACAATACCGCTTGGTCTGCTTTTCAAAATCATTACGCATGATAGGTTGTATTTGCAGTAGTTGCACAGGTGGAAGGCAACTCTGGCAATCAAGCTTTCTTTTCCCCTCCTCTGACTTGCAGCTTCTGGCAACCTTCCCCAAAAACACACTTCAGAGGGTCAGACAACTCCCTTGATCAGTGGAGGCTGTGTTTTACAGGGCTGCCGCAGAAGAGGAGAATAACTAGAAATAGGACCAAGGAGTCTTGCACCGGTGGGAGCTCCTTGCAGCATAAAACATTTTAAATCTGTTTTCTGACTATTCCCCCCTTCTTGCACTGCATCTCTCTGTGATCAAAAGTTTGGAAGGATCTCTCGACCCTCTGGAAAGAGTTTTCAGAAGATGAGGAGGTGGAATAAGCAAAGCAAAAAACAGATTGTGTGAACTGTCTTCTCTTTGCGCAACTGCTATCTGTATCTTGATGACTTCAGCTTTGGGGGTATAATTATCATCTAGATTAATCCCTCTGCATGCTGCAGTCCTGATACTGATTGTGCCTTATGTAGCTGCTATTTCCAATTGGAAAAAAAATCACACAATAGACTGTGTTCAATAGTTCTAAGATGATGATGATTACATATAATTTGGTCCTCATTGCCTAAAACAACATACATATATATCTGATGGATGTTAGTTTATTTTGAGAGTGCATTCTAAAATACACGAATTTAAGGTATAGTGGCAACTCTGTAATCTTTGTTTATAAAGTAATAGTGTATCTTATATTTCTGATATAAATGCAAGACCCAGGCTTTAATAAGAAATGCTTGCAGTAAGGAAATAACTTCTGTGTACTCTCTCTCTCCAGACTTGGACATTAAAGAGTTGCAAGGTAAATACATGAATACAGTATTGAATATTTTTGGCTACTCCTATAATGCACAATCATTATTCTTATACTTTCTATTACATATAGATTTGTACTGACTTCCCTTGCTTTATTAGACTGTAACTCTTTGGTGTGTACATGGTGCTATGATCAATCCATAATAATCATGACATAGCCAGGGGTGGCTGGGTAGGTGTAGGTATAATATACTTCAGCAGTGTTCCTTAATCAACCATTTGATTAGAATAATTGATTATTTTCACTAAACACACCTGTAATAGTCTTTTCATTTAAGTATTTTTGTGCAAATATCATACTTAAATGTATTCAAAAGATGTTGATACTAATCAAAATGTATAAACATAAGTAAAGCAAAGCAAAATCAAAGTATGTTGCTTATATACTACCCCATAGTGCATAAAGCACTCTCTGGATGGTTTACAAGTTAATTATGCAGGCTACCCACCCCCCCCCCCCACAAGCGGGGTACTCATTTTACTGACCTCAGAAGGATGGAAGGCTGAGTGAACCTTGAGCCGGCTACCTGGGATTGAACCCCCGGTTGTGAGCACAGTTTGATTGCAGTATAGCAGTTTAACTACTGCACCATGAGGCTCCTATAAGTAATAAAATAGGGCTGATCAGAAAGTTAGTAGTGAAGGTGTGCATTACACTCACTTGCTCAGTATATCGCTGTGCATACCTGAATTTCACCCTGCACAGAAAGAAGGTTATTACTAAGACTAGTTGTGCTTCCAAAACTAAAATCAGAGAATTGTAGAGCTGGAAGAGCCCCGCGGTAATCAAGTCCAACCCTCTGCTGCAGCATAATTAAAGTATTGCTGACAGATGGCTATCCCACCTCTTGTTTAAAAACCTCCAGATTGTGCTATTCTTTCCCTCTCTTTTTCAAAGGAAATTATATTTTCTGCAGTCTGAGAAAATACAGAAGGCACAAAAGGAAAAACACATATGAACAATTTGATGATTTTACTGTGTTGATGCCCAGTGGAAAGTGGGTGAACAAACCGGGATAATTGCACATAAAATAACATAGTGCATAAGCACCCATGTTTTGCATTCTGGATTTGTGGGGAAAGGTCTGCTGGATTACCCCTTCATAATAAGTCAAATTCTGTAGTCTAGTTCTGCTGTCTCCAGTACTGCCTGTTCTCTCTAGTATGCCCAAGTCCTCGATGGTGCCATGCTATGTGCCTGAGTGACCCTGAAACTGCAGTACTGATTGGTGGTGAAGGAGCTAATCAGCAATGTTGCAAAGATGCTCTCTGGAAACTAGAAATTGGTAAGACACTTTTGTGCTTCTACTGATGCATGAATGTTTATCCATCTTCAAGTGATGGAGGGAAATTTGAGTGCATATCGTGGGTTTATTTCAGATGGGAAATCTCAGAGCCTCTACTAGATCTGTAAATTTGAAGCTAAAAATGCCTGCTGGCGCTGACATCTGTTGTGCAGTATTTCAGTCCCAGCAGTGAGAAAGGTGACTCTGAGCATACTAATGGCTGCTTCATCTATTTTTTCCTCTTACATGTCTTGCGTCTTCTGTTGCTGATTTTGCAGACAGTGACTTCTGGTTCCCCATGGATTTCCCAGACCAAGATTCCATAGCACAGTGTTCATGGGGCCATAGTGCCACCTATGACCCAGATACAGAACGCATCTACATCTTTGGGGGTATGAGGGAGGGGAAACGCTATGGCAGCATCTATATCCTGGACACAGCGTCTTGGAAGTGGCTTCGTGTGTCTGTGAGTTGCAAGAGGAGCAAAGTCTTGGGCACCAAAAAGAGATGTTGTTTAGGTCACTTTGTCTGTGAACATGTGTGGGATTTCTCTTTCTGCCTTTGCTTTTTATGCACTTCTTTCTGTAAGTATGCTTTTAGGCCATGGAAAGAGGTACTTCACTCACATCACAGGTGAAATAGGGAATACCTGGAACAGATACTCTTTGAGATCTGTCAGGAACTGGAGGAATCTTACTCAGTGATGCCACCAGCAGAAGCTTGTCAGCCTAACGTGCCGATGATGTATTGTAACTGGAAATCTCTCCCTCAGGCTAAAGGGAAAATACCCACACTGGCCTACCACAGTGCAACCATCTATCGCAAGGAGCTATTTATCTTTGGAGGTGCTTTCCCTAAAATGTCATCCTTGGAACCTGGAGCCTGCAGTAATGCACTCTTCATTTTTAACCCAGAATATGAGATCTGGTACCAGCCTATTATTGAGGGAGAGAAGCCCCTGCCTAGACTTGGGTGAGCTTTCAGATCTCAGAGGAGTCTAGAAAAGAAAATGTTGTTTGCTTGATCTTTTTCCTTACCCAGAGGGTAAAGCTGTGATGTCTTATCTCCTTCCCTCTCATGCTCATTTTCATTTTTCTTTCTGAGGTAGCTGGAAGTAACTAATGCATAATTCATTTGAGAATTCTTAATAATGTTCCTTCATTGACGTGCAGGGATCCTGAGGGGACAACCCTGTGTAAACCCTGCTCCTGAAGTTTAGCTGATGTACCGTCAGAAAGCTTTTTGCTCGAAATAAATTTACTCACTTTTAATTCTGTCCTAGTGTGGTTTAGTGCAGAGGTCCCCAACCCCCGGTCCGCGGCCTGGTGCCGGTCTGTGGCCTGAGCCGGACCAGGCCGCCAAGACAGACCTCCCCGCCCCACCCCCCGCACGCACTCACCCCCGCACAGCCCGTTTGCGCCTGCGCACGCGCTCCAGCACACCCTTGCGAGCGCCTTGCCGCCGTTTGTGCAAGCGCACGAGAGAGAGAGCGCCCATGCGAGAGAGAGAGAGCGCTTGTTCGCGCATGCACATGAGCGTGGGGGGTGCCCCGCCTTCCCCAGCCGGTCCGTGGACCAAAAAAGGTTGGGGATCGCTGGTTTAGTGGATAGAGTGCTGGACTAAGACTCTGGAGAACAGGACTCAAATCCCCACTTGGCCATGGAAACTCACTGGGGAAGTGAAACTGGTAAAACTACCATATTTTTCCATGTATAAGACACTACTTTTTCCTAAAATTACACTAAAAATCGAGGGGCGTCTTATACATGGATGTAAGCTGAGATTGCTGAGCAGATAGCAAAACGGTCCATACCTTGCATCTGTAAACAGGCTTCCTTCAATCACGAGGCTTAGCTTCCTACATTCAGGAGACTTAACTTCCTCCAATCACGAGCCTTATGGAACTGACGTCAGTTGATGCTGAACAAACCAATTGGAACACACTAAGGTGGAGCCTGTAGGCTCAGATTCAACAGGGACCTGTAATGTGCAACGTTCTGAGCCCAGAGGCTGAATACTCAAAGCTAAGTTTTCTTAATTTTAGGGTTAGAAGGGGGGGCATCTTATAAATGGAAAAATATGGTACTCCTTAAATATGTTCACTTACCTTGAAAGCCCTCTTAGGGTTGCTGTAAGATGTTTCCGACTTGACAGCACACAGTAACAAAACACCCCCTTCTGAAATTCCTTCTGAGATATTCCTTGTCTTCCCCCCCCCCCACACACTCTGCCCCCCCCCCCCCCCATTTGAAGCTTGTATAACTTTTCAGTGAAAAGATGCAAAACTATAGCTTGGGTCTAGTATGAGCAGCAGGTATTTCCACTTTTGTCTGGAGGTCTGCAATTTCGGTCTAATTCCCCATTCGTGTCACTTGTGTCATATTCTACACTATTCCTCCACCCTGGAGATCAGCTGGGTTGAGGAGGACTGCAGTATGGAGAAGGGAAATAGAAAAGGCCCATTTCATGAGCAGAGTGTCACTTATGGTCTGTAGGCTGTAAGCCAATAAAGAAGATATTGTAGATCTCAGAAAAAGACAGGGAAGAAGATTTGAATAGGCTAGAGCCTCGTGGCGCAGTGGTTAAACTGCTGTACTGCAGCCAAAACTGTGCTCACGACTTGGGGTTCAATCCCAGGTAGCCGACTCAAGGTTGACTCAGCCTTCTATCCTTACGAGGTCGGTAAAATGAGTACCCAGCTCGCTGGGGGGGGGGCAATGTGTAGCCTGCATAATTAACTTGTAAACCGCCCAGAGAGTGCTTGAAGAGCTTTGGGGCGGTATATAAGCAGCACGCTTTGCTTTTTGCTTTAGAGCAGCTACTCCATAGAAGATTATAATATTTGGGGTCTTAACTTAGGTGAAAGGAGAGAAAGTGAAGACATGATAAAGGTAGAAAAATTATGTAAATTGTATATGTTATGGAAAATATGGTTAGGGAAAGATTTAAATTAGTAGATGTTGCATTTGAGCTGGACACTAGATATGTAATACACAGGACTAAATTACAGGTTCCTTCAATGGAATGTTATAAATGTTAAGAGTGGCTTGGGTGGTGCTGGAATCTGTTCCTCCTTATTTGTGCCCTTCTGCTTTTGCCTTCCATGCTTCATATTCTGTGCATTCCAGATTGCCCCCTTGAATTTGAATCTGGAGGTTATTATCGGAATCAGTGAGTTTCCTGAAAGCTTTCACTGTAACTCTAATTTTGTTAAGGCCTTGTTAGAGGCGGCCAGACATTTGCACTTTTCTGTGAAAGGTCTTCCTAGCTTTCGGAAATGATGGAGCTGCACTGGATTCTCATGTAAGACTTGCAGATCCACAATGGGAATGCTCAGATCCTCAGTGTGATGGCTTAAGCCGGACAAGACGGAGGTCCTGAGGGTCGGCGGCCCCTCCATTGGTGGTTTGGGAAACTCCCTCTCTTTTGGGGGGGTGACTCTCACCGCAAAGAGTGAGGTTCGCAGCTTGGGGGTCCATCTGGATCCGGCGCTCACCATGGAAACCCAGGTGGCGTCAGTGGTCCGCTCCGCCTACTTCCATCTGTGGCGGATTGCCCAGCTGCGTCCCTATCTTGATGGTGGGGTGCTCACCACCTTCGTCCATGCGCTTGTAATCTCGAGATTAGACCACTGCAATGCGCTCTACGTGGGGCTACCTTTGATATTGATGCGGAAGCTTCAAATGGTGCAGAATGCGGCGGCCAGACTTCTTAGTGGGATGAGAAAACATCAGCATATTTCTCCCACCCTGGCTGCCTTGCATTGGCTGTCCGTTCATTTCCGCATTGATTTCAAAGTGTTAATGATGACTTATAAAGCCCTAAACGGTTTAGGACCTCGATACCTAGCGGAACGCCTTTTCCCACCTAGATCTACTCAAATCACTCGTTATAGCCAGGAAAGACGGTTGAGGGGCCTAACACCGAGGGAGGCCCAGAAAGAAAGAACAAGAAACCGGGCCTTCACGGCAGTGGCCCCTCGACTCTGGAACAGTCTCCCGTCAGAGATCTGCCAGGCTCCCTCGCTGGGTGTTTTTAAGAGCCAACTTAAGACCTGGCTCTGTCACTACTTGATTTTTATTTTTCTATCTTTATTTTCCGTTTTACTTTTCGACTTTGATCTTTATCTTTCCATCTTGAACGATATCATTATTGTTGTTTAAATTGCTGCTTTTAACTGTTTTTATGCTATTTCTATTGTAAGCCACCCAGAGTAGACGTTGTCTAATTGGGCGAGGTATAAGTTTAATAAATAAATAAATAAATAAATAAATAAGCTAGGAAAAATGATACTGAAGCATTATGACTTGAACCAGAGCTCTAGAGACAGTCACTAGTTCACTAGTGTTTCAGTTCTTTATTCACTATTCTCTCTGTATCACAGCCATTCAGCTACTCTGCTGAGGAACAAGTTGATCATATTTGGGGGTCAGAGGACTTCCACATACTTGAATGACACACACATCCTGGATCTGGGTAAGGACACAGTGAGCATTTGTGTGTGTTGCCTCAATTTTAACAGGATAGAGTCCACCTTTAGGCAGCTGTGTGCTTGGTGGGGGTAAAAGAAAGTCCAGAGATAGAAGCTGCTTGAAGACAGGAAATTGTGTAGTGATGTGAAGAAGATGCAGGGCGATGTAAGCAAGCAGTGACTTTTATTTATTTATTTAACTTTTGGAGAAGGTACCCATTGGTCTTTGTATTCTGTAAGTATAACTTTTGGAGAAGGTACCCATTGGTCTTTGTATTCTGTAAGTATATTGCAACAAAAGCAGTTGAGTCATGTCACAGAACCTTTAAAGGTTACCAAATTTATTGCAACATGAGTTTTTGTGGACGAGAATTTTTTTCCAAAACATAAAGCATTATTTTCACTTGAGGTGTACATATACGTACATGCATGCAGATATCATTGCTATTTAACTTCACTGATTACATTCTCCTTCCTTTACATTGTGTGTATCTATCTGCTAAGAGGGGGATAACACATCATCCAACCGATCCAAGAAGCCTCTCGTCCATTAAAGTTTATGCCATAATATGCTTCAGCCTTTAAGATGCTACAAAACTTTTGTGCTTGTGACAGGTTCCTTGTGTGTGGAATCTCTCCTGATTATTCTTCTGTGTAACTCCTTCAGGTTTCATGGAATACACGTCGGTTCCATTTCTTTCAGGACAACCTTCTGCTCGCAGGTAAGAGCCAGTTGTGGAACAGCCTTTATTCTGTAGCCACAGCAATGGTAAGAATAGTTCTAGTGACCGCAGGGCAAATTCATTTCTGGTGCTGTCAGGCATTGTTCAGCATTCCTGGGGTCTGGGCTAGAGGAAGGGCGGAGCTTTAAATGGGGGCATTATTCTTAGAACAAATGTGTTAATTATCGAGGAGAAATTCAGTGTAAACATATACTGGGTGAAAATCAATAGCAACCACTTTCTCTGCCCATATCTAACATTCTAGGAATATGATATAGACACTGGTGCATTTCTAGGCAGAATGATTTGGGAGAAGAATCCAGAGGAAAGATTTTACCCTAAAAGTAATTCCATTTGTAGCTTGTGAGTTGTAGGAGGCTCACTTAACCTTTGCCTCCAATTCCTCTGCCATTGTTACTCCTTTTCTCTGTTGTTCCATGGATGCCTCATTTCTGACCAACATGTGTTCTTTTGATTATGCAGATGAATGACATATTAGGATTAAGACAACAGAAGGGCCAAGACTGGACAGAATAGCTGAGTGTAAAAGATGATGGTCCTAGAGAGGAGAGCAGGTTGTGGGGCTATCATACAATTCACGGTGTGCGTGAGATTTACAGGCCTTGTTGTTAGTCTTGTGACTCCTGAGATGCTCTCGTCTGCTTTTAGCTTCCATGCTGCCATCCCAGTGTCAGATCGGAAAGTGCTGATAAGTGGGGGTTGCAATGCCAAAGGAGCCTTTCGGGATGCCTTCACGTTCCATTTGGGTAGGTCACTGTAGGCCTCTCACCAGTAGGGACGCTTCAAGATGTTTCCTACCAACCACCATCTTCTTTTTTTTTACCCCTCACCTGTTGCAGATACTTTGACTTGGAACACAGTCAAGCATGCTGATCTTTGCTCTGTGCCTCGGGCAGGCCACACACTGCTCAACCTGACCTGTTCTCACCAGACAGACATGGATAAGGAGAGCCAAGGCAAGCACAACCTGTGCATGGTGCTGGTCTTTGGAGGTTCAGACCGCACTGGTAGCTTCTACAATAGTACTAGTAAGCTCCAGTTGGACCTTGAGGAAGTGAAAGGGGCTTCAGAGCCTCCATCGTGATCCAGCATCAAGAAGGGGAAGGGCAGATAGGGGATTTCAAAAGAATAAAAGGGAAGGAGGGAGTTACATGTTTTGCCAGTTAGTAACAGCAGGGATCATAAATCTTCAAATTAAAATAGGAGCTGTCAAGATAGTTCTCTCTCTCTGAAAGGTTTGTGATAATTCATCAACTGAATTGAGTGGGTACGTTTTCATTGTTTAGCTAAAGTAAAGTATTGTTAAAGTGTCTGGAAAAATGCTACAGAGTGTTTATAAAATCAAGGGGATCAGGTTTGTGCTTTAGGTATTTTACATAACTATGAATTGCATCACTTAAGCCTGAATTATTTCGCTGTATGGCTGCACCTGCCCTTCTTGATCAAAGTTGTCAATATTTTATGCAAATGTCTCTCCTTTTCCCCATGCCCTTTAGAAACCAAATGATATAATAAAGCATGCATAGGAATATTGATCTGATTATTGAATATATGACTCTTAGCCGGTGGTAGTGAAGAGAAGCAAGCACACCTGTGGTACCTCAAAATTATTTAAACTGCAGGATTAAACCTGGTCCTAAGATCTTCCCTTTTTATGTTATAGAACTGAATAAATGCAGAGTATAATTATAATAATAACTATTACATACTGTGATCAATTCCAACATTGTGACCTTTTCCAGGGTTTTCTAAGTATATGGCATTCTGAAGTAGTTTTCTGTTCCCTTCTGGGGGACAACCTGAGACTGTGCAAACTGCCCAAGGCTACAGTGGCTAGCTTTTCTTTTGGAAGGCACCTGGGAATCAAACTCAGGACTTCTGCCTAACTCACTAAGCTATACAACCAGCTAAGTGCAGACCATACACTGCTCTAATTAACATTTTGGAGAAGAGTGTGCTTAGTCTCTCAGGACAAACTACAAGCCCTATGAGGTTGTAAAGATCTTCAGTTCCTGCCAAATTACTGCATCAACTAACTCCTCTTGCTATTATTACAGTCTGTTGTTGCACCAAGATAGTAAATAAAAGCAACCCATAGCCACTGGGCTTAATCTGGTTTGCAAAGGCTTCCTTAGCAGTATATCTGTGAAGATTCTCAGCTGCTAATTTAGCAAAATCTGGATTTCTCCTGATTTTGCATCTTAAATGTTTTCATCTCTCTAAAGGGTTCTTCCTTTATTTCCAGTGCATGGACAGCAATAATTCTTGAAGAAGCTAAGATGCAGGCAAATGGGAATGGGTGAGAGAGATAATCCAGTCACCAGATTTTTTTTAAATTACCACCATAAAGGGCCGTACTATACTCTGTGAGAGATACATGAAGTTTTGAATGCAGTAGTTATCCGATGATCAGCGTGGGAAGCCTTGCTGCGCCTACCTATTCCCTTCAAGTGCCACCTGTGATGAGTTTGTACCTTCTCTTTTCCAGCCTGGTTTCAAAAGGAGATAAAGTTGAGACCAAGCATTTGCAGAGATAGTATTCATCTTCTAATGCTGTTTGTTAAAAAGAAAAAAAGAGGGGGGGTTGCTTGTAGTCTGGGCTGCTGCTGATTTTTAAAAAAAATACTCCTTTTTTTTAGCAAATCAGCGTGGTAGGCTGATTTGCTGATGAATATGCTGGAACAAGATTAGATATGGTTTTTGCAATCTAGTGGCAGAGAAGAAAACAAAAAACAGATACAATATCAGTTACTAGGCTACCTACCTCCCACGAATGAAGAAATGTGTAAGCTTTTAGTTTGTCTCACCTTCCAGGTTCAGTCAGTGTTTATAAAGAACTGTGACGTCACACCTCTATTTTAGGTGCTTGTAGGCAAAGCATATTGTGTAGTTGCTTTACTTCATTCATGCATTTTTACTGGGTAGTGGAGGTATAACTTTCATTTATAATCTTTAATTTATACCCTTTTGATTATTTCCCACTGCTTCTTTCTACTTTATCACACAACTTTAGATAAGGAATGACATATTCAATAACATGCCATCTTTCAAAAAAGCACCCTTTGCCATCAATAATGCAGCAAGCAGGATGGCATCAATTGATCCATAGAGTATACCCACTTTAATAGGGTTCATGATGGCATTTGCAGTTACTAAACATGATCAAGAAGAGACTGTTTTTTCTGTAGTTGTGTATTATGCTACTGCAGCTCATCTCTTTTCCTCTGGTCCTGTTTCTTCAGAAGCTGGCAGAAAAACATTCCAACTTTTGGTTCTTTTCTGCATGTTCTCCAAGGGATGATCCTCTTCCAGGCACACTGCTGGATTCCCCTGGAGTAGTTGAGAAGCCTTTAGGCTTTGAATTCTGGAGGGGTATCTGGCTGCCGGGATGGGTGACTGGTCTGGAATGCTTCTAATTCCAGAAGAGCTTTGTTGATTCTGCTTATTGTGGGGTATGGAGTAAGATCTACTTTATATCTGCCAAGAGAAATTAAGAATTAGACATGGAACAAACAGCAGTTAATACAACAGTATATTTTGAGAATGTTTCCCAGCACTGCAACTTTACCTACAGAGAAATAATCCTAGCAGGCAGTGTAAAGCCATCATTGTTAATATCACCAGTACAGGACTGCATACCATCTTTCAGGCTACAAATTGATTCCTTTTTAAAAGCAGGCACTACAACCTTCTCACCTCGACTTGGAGGCGTGCTTTACTCCAATGATATGCTGCCTATGAGATGGTACAGTTTACCCCAAAGATTAGGCAGATCACTGCCATGAAGGGAGAGGAGGATAAGAAGCCATAGACACTTATGAAGAGTCTGGGATGGTTCAGGAAACTTCTTAAAGGTTTGGGCAGCAGCAAGTACTGACAGAAACAAAGCTGGGCCTTGAAAAACGAAACACTGGCAAAATGGTTATAACAGAATCTTGGTAGAATGGACACCAGAGACTGATGTGACAGTCACCTAGGAGCAAACTCTATCAGAAGAATAAAGAGTATGAAATGCAGGGGTGTGTGTGGAACTGATCTTCACATCAAAGAGGGCAGAGAATAAAACAAACTAGGGATCTTGAAAAGGGCAGATTCCTTTACAGAACTGCCATGAGTGGCAACACCAGGCTCCAAGCTTAACTTGATACTAAGAACATACAATTGTCCTTTCACAAAATTGCTCAGGGCTATACAGAGATAATGTAGGTGAGAGGATAGTATTTATTTGTTTAGCCTTGGGTTATGATAAATCAACTTTTACCTCCAAACATAGGAGAACACTGCATTTTTTGTGACCCAAAAAAACTAAGGTTCTGGAAGCTAAATCCTAACTCAGCAGCACACCTACAATTTCTAAGTTGTCTGTTACGGCATGGAGTTGCCCATGTATGAGTTTGGCTGTGACCTGGGTCACTGGGATGACACAAATTGCCTTATTCAGCCATATAGCAAGAGGAACTCAATTTTCCTTACCTCTCTGCATTGTATACTTGGGGAACCAAGCACAAGTCAGCCATGGTCACCTACAGAAAAGCAAAGACAAATGTAAGAAGAAGAAGAAAGAAGAATTTATCAGTTTTTGGCAAGAGTTCAAGTTTTGCATTTCCATTGTTCCAGTAGCTTTGCAGCAGCCTATCCTGGTTCCTCAACAGGGTCTGTTGAGCCCTGTAGCCTATTTGTCACCAGATGCCCAGGGGCTATAACATCTGACGTGGTCCTTGTTGACCTGGGCGATGACTGATCCGGTATGGATTTCTGTTTTATTTCCTCTCATCATAATTGATGGTTGGTGGACACCGTTGGTCTGGCTTCTCAGCTGAGATCTGTCTGGCTTGGGAGACCCTTCAGCCTAGCTCTCAACCTCACTGAAACACACAAGCCCCTCCGTCTCAAGATATTTAGGTTTTTGGTTAAAACTTGTATCTGTTATATAATACCAGTCAATGTTTTTATAATTTTGATTGACTGTGCCTTGTATTTTTTAAATAATAATAATAATAATAATATATCAGAAGCCCTGCCAGTGGATTCCAAAACCTGCTTTCAGATGAGAGTGGATTTAAAACCTTAGTCTTCTATAAATGTTAAATAACAGTGGTGATTTTTGAAACCTATGGTTGAGAGAATAACTTTCTACCTTTTCCACTCTATAGAAGGCAAAGCCCTTTTATTAGTCTATATAATTAACAGTGATAAAGAGAAATAGATGAGGGAATACAGCAGATCAAGTAATACCATGCAAAATGCTGTAATTGGCCTCGATAACAAACTGTGTTTAAAAATGAGTTGTTTTAATGTTATGGAAACATGAGCTATTTTTCATTAATATTTTACATACATGACTCACCAGCATTCAATAATGACCATCAAAGCACTATTATCAGTAGGTGGTGCTATTGCTTTACTCAACTGTACTATATCCATTGCTGGTTAAGTTAATTCCAATGCCACTTCAAGGTTCTTAAAATGAATGAGAAACTGGAGTGGATGGGTGGAAACAGTGACTATGGAGGTAGTTGTCTGGGTAACATCATTACTTGTGTCAATTATACAAATGATTGAGTCAGAACTTGAAAAAACTGCTCAAAACTAAACTATTATATACAAAGTATATAATAGAAATAAAAACAGAGAAAATTGTGGCACCTTAAAGAGCAATGGATTTTTTTCACTGTGAACTTTCCTGGATTATTGTCTACTACTTCACTGCCCACAAGAAGGTTGCTTTGTGTCTTTTTATCTTTGCTATCTATGCTGAAGCAGATGAAAATGGCTACCTCATCAAAATTGTTATTATGCTTTAGTTATAGATATTTCAGCTGGTATCTCATCAGGAATATCTAGGATCAGTTAGAAGAAATAAGAATCCAGTATATGAACTGATTATACAAATCCTCAGAGTAAACATGAAGCTGGACCCAAGCATGATGTTCTGCATGATGTTCCCGACCCCCCCATGGGCCAAAAAATGCTCTGGAGCCAGTTTCTGGGTAGTAGAAAAATGAGAAAAAGCAGTTTCTAAAAATTTTGCCAGTGAAATGTTGGATTTAGCATGCTGGGCCTCTGCCACTATGCAGGGGGCGGCGGGGAATCACAGCTTTCCTGGACCTGTGAAATCTAGGAAACTCCTTATTGGCAATCTCAGTCCTCAGTCCTTCCTAATTCTGAACTGTCTTGCTCTTGGGGCTGAGACCTTTAGTTTAGAATGATTTTACCTCATTCCCAACACAGTATCTTCCAGCTGTTTCCTGCAGGATCTGCTCCAGAGCTGCAAGAAAAGAAAATTATATCACTGTCAAAAATGTGGACTTTTATTTCAGTATAAGGATTTAAAAGACAGATTGCTGAATTCCTTCTTACAGTAGTCTAATGAAGGAACAGGAAAATGTGAAGCAGTCCCCACAGACTTTGGAGTTTGGTGTGGGGAGTAAAAAAACACCATGTGGGCTGAAAGATATGAACACGAATGGAGAAAAAATTACTGTCAGCAAAATGAGAACATAAGAAAATCCTTACTGAATTTTACAAAAGGCCTACCTAGCGCAGAATTCTGCCTCCCACAGTGACCAGTAAGATGCCTCTGGGAATCCACAAGCCAAAAAAAAAACAGAGCAGCTTCCCTCACCTACTGTTCACCAGGAGCTGGTATACAGAGACATGGCACTAGTGATCCTAGAGACGGCATCTAACCATCATAACTGATTGCTACTGATAGCTTTATTTCCCATCAGCTTGTTTAAAACCTTTAAAAAACCCCATCTAGGTTGGTGGACATTCTTGGAAGTGATTAGGTGAAACTCCATTTACACTCAAGAAGATGCATGGGGAAGAGTAGAGAGAGCCTCCTTAGGTTTCTTAGACTGTCCTTCAACTGCTCTGACCTGTACTGACCTTTTAACCTTAGACTGCCATTTGTAGAGTACACGATGGTGCTTCCTTCTCACATCTTTCTCTTGTCCCTTCGAGGAAGAGACATTTTCCCTTTGTCCTCTAGAGATGAAAGGGACATGACTCCTGACTTCTCCAATTTAGTTCTTAGAACTAGGACAATTATCAGCTTTCCTGTCACAAAGTGTGCTTCTTCACTTAAACATACACATTCTTATTGTCTTTGAAAGAAGTGTGGATGTGATTCCTTAACAAAGGGAGAAATGTGTTCAGATAATCGTTCTGTTTCTCAAAGAACTGAAACCACAAGTTGCTCCTGTGTCCTTGTGTGCTTACTATCCAACAGACATCACCACATTCAGAAACTCCCTACTTCACGACTTGAAATATTCCATTCTGCTGCACTGTTCCATCCCGAGGCTTCCTTGCAGTATATAAGAGAAGGAGACAGATTTTTCCTAAAGGCTCCTGACATGTTAACTGATAATTTAAATTCAAGTGAAAATATCATCCTTGGACTCACCTTTGAAGCCACGAGAAATACAGTGCTGTGCCCAGTCTAGTTTTTTTTCTCCCATTTGCTGCAGGACACTTAAATTCTGAGAAATGTAGGAAGAGTCAGCAGGTTAGATTGTCTCTGCGTGTAAAATTTATGTGCAGCTGATACAATACTGTGTGCACACAAGATGTTTTGTGTGTTCAGGGATTATCTTGAGGACAAGCAACATGGGTTGGATTTGCCCTTTTCATCTTCTTTTGTCTGCCTCTACACTGTTGTCTCCAGTCAAGCAGACTTTTGAAATTGTGCTGTGCCAAAAATTTCTGCCACAAAGCTTTTGACAATTCTCATTCAATTTAATAGTGGGCAAATTTCTCATAAGAATTTCAAAGGAGAAATTTCAGACAGCAAGGTTCAGAATTTGCATGCTTACCATACTTAAGCAGGGGCTCCAGAATGTGTTTGTGTCTTGTCATTTGTTCTGGGGGGCAACAGACAGCTTCCCATGCTTCAGTTAAAGCCCAAGGGAACATGCCATAAGATAACGGATTAAATGGGGGTTTTCAGATGAGAAAGTGTAGGCTGCCAGAGAAGTTGCAGCATACCAGCACCATCAACCACCTTGTTATATTATAGTTAGCTCAATATAAAAGAAAAGATATTCTAAAGGGCCTTGAGAATGGAACACAGACATGGAACCTTTTCATGGGGGAAGTAAAAACTTCTGGAAATAAGTTGAGCAATAGCTTCTCCTTTTTCCTGGGACTGGAGACAATACTGTTCTCACACCTATTAGAAGACTTACAGGAATGGAACGACATTACTGTGTAACTCTGAGTAGACAAAAGATTACAATGACCTATTAAAAATTTGGAAGGCCCAGGAAAAGTGCTGAGTCCTGAAGGATGGAGCCAAATTTATCAGAAGCAAACTTTCTGAGAAAAATTCTAATGTTTTTCTTTTTATTACTTCCAAGAAATGGGAGGCTACTTTGCAGAATTGCTTCCAAATCTCCTACCTTTTTTTTTGGTGGCTGGCCCTCCACCCCACCCCACCCCACCCTCACAATGCCCTAGAATAACACTAATTAGAGAGCACTGTGGAGAAAGCAAATGGTAGCCAGACTGCCAACACAAGCAATTGTGTTGCTACCACTTGTACTTGCAGTAAAAACAAACACCCCCCCCCCCCCAATCTTTTAGGGAGAAAAGAACAAAGCTGTGCTAGTATAATGGCTAATGGTAAGCCCCACCTCACAGAAACTTTTGGAGAATATTATTTTCTTCCTGTGAAAAAATGCCCTCCCCCATTTCTCTGCCCACAAATAGGACAATAGTTTCAAAGTCCCATTTGTGTACAGTTTTACAGTCATTTAAAACAATTCAAGCCCTTCAGCAATTATAGTGGAATGAGAAAGCGCATCCATGGATACTGATGGCAGCATCACATCATCTTCAGCACTATGAAAACCTTAGTCATTTGCGATGCTGTTGGCCTTTATCCTAGCACTTTCTTCATGAGTTTCATTCATGTCCTATTGTGTATAGCTTGGAAATAATGTGCTAAATAGCATGCATAATACTAATTTGATGAAGAGTTTTGAACAATAAAGGGAAAGGACATCATGCTTTTAACTTACCCATGCTCATTATCATTATTTTTTCTGGAATACTGTAAATGGATAGCGAGTTTTGATGCTAATTCTTCTGCTCTAATCTCCCATCAGTGATATGACATGACAAGCTATTTAAAGTTGTATGATTTTGCATTGGAATGAGCTCTCATTTGCAGTCCTGTAATGTTTTGTATGTACAGAAACTCGGATGTGCAGACTGGCAAGGTTTTGTAAAGCCAAAGGGTACTGGTGGGCAGACTGTTTACTGTTTCTTTAAAAAGTAAGAGCATAACTATTAAAAACTTAATAAAGATTTCCACATCTGCTGTTAACAATACTGAATTATTTTTCCAGGGGTCACTAACAATGACCAAAATTAATTAAATTTTAAACTAATATGCCAAGCTATGCTGTTTAGTACAAAGGACAACCTTATCTGGTCATATCAGGTTACCTTTACCCTTTGGCAGCTGGGCAAATTTACTGCAGCAAAACTGCACGAAGTTGTGCAGGAGTGGGGGGAAGGGTTTTGACTAGCATGAGTCAACAAAGTCTTCTCTTTTGCCCAAGACCCTATCTTGCTCATTTTCCAGTGTCTTAGAGTTCTGAAAGCAGTGATATTGAGAAGGCAAACTAAAATACAATAGAGAGGTCAGGAATCATCAGTAACACTATCTGTGCAGGAATTTACTGTTTTTATCCTGTCATTGTCATCAGTGATAGCTGATCAAACACTGTTAAGGATGAACAGATAGCCTTAGTGATAGGATAATTACCTGCAAGGGTTGGATTCCAGAAGCAATGTGATTTGAGATCATCCGGACCTGAGCTCTTTTCTTTGGATCTTGAGGCAGGATCCTCGGGTTTGGCCGTGTCTCCTCCAGATACTCTATTATGGCCAACTGTGAAAAGCAGAAAAACCTTTAGACAAGGATGCTCTTGGGAGGCATGTAAAAGGGGAAAACAGGACTGGACCTGCTCATGTGAATCCTGAATAATCTCTGTCTGTCTGTCAGTGGATTCTGTATAAAGAATTATTCCTATGCCACAGAATCAATGATATAATAAACCTCGATGATGGTCGTACAAGAAACCACATCTTTAAAATGGGTTAGATTTCCAATCAAAGTAGGAACAATTGCATGAAGAAGGAGGAGGTCTTTTAAAAAAGACCCTCCTATTCTATGTGTGGTAGCTTCTCTGCTAGCAGATCCCCAGCATGATCCTAAGAACAGCCTACTCAGTATAAAGTGCAAAGTCATTTGCCTCGGCATCAGAACCAAGTAAATAATTAAAAGCAACTCTTTACTCACAGACTGTAACAGGGTAACACCATCTATTTTGAGGACGGGGACTTGTTGCATTGGATTCATTGCTTGGAACTCAGAAGATAGCTGTGGAGATAAGATCGTCCATGAGATGTTTGGGTTTTCTACCAAAGCCTAGAAGAGTAAACCTTTCCTCTTGGGGGGGGGGGGGGGGGAGAAGCCAGGGAAACAAGGAGCTCAGGGGCATGGCAACTACCATTCTTGTTACACCACTCACGGATGTGAATGCTCCCCCTACCACAGATTGCACACTCCACCATGGGTTCCACTGATAAGGAAATTCTGCTCCCTCCATGACACATTGCAGGCGGACCTAAAGTATGTCCTCTTACAACACACAGCTTGCAAATGGACAGGGTGAAATTAAACCTGTGCAGTCATCATATGGCCACTCCGAAGATCTCCAGTGTTTTGGGACTGATGGGCATACATTTGATTTGGCATTAATCAGGAGTTAACAAAGAGTGGGCAAGCACTGATTTTGCCCCCAAGCCCAATAAAGATGTACTCTGAAGGGCCATAGAGGGAAATGCTACCACCACATGGCTGACTCCAGGGAGTGTAAAGCAGGCCCACCTATTTTGCACTTGTCATAGATGTACAAAAATTCCTGAAGGATCAGACCAAAAGCCCATGTAACATATTCTTCTGCATCATGGCCAACCAGAGGCCTCTAGGAAGCCTCCAAACAGAATATCAAGGCAACAGACTGGCCTGCTGCTATGCCTCAGCAGCTGGTTAGGAGAATGTTCTTCTCATTTCTTTTATATTCCTTTAAGAATCTAAAATCTTTCAGGTCGGAGACCATGAACCCTTAAGTAAGAGACAGCTGCTGTTTCAAAAGAAAATCTTACTTCAGGTAAGATGGATCCCTGGAAGGTCTCTGGACGAACAGCTCCTAAATTCTTTGCAGCAGCCTCTAATTGTTGCAATTCAAGACGTCACATAGGCTCCATCTGCCCTACTCCACAAACTTGAACACAATCATCTTACCTGTTGCCCTCCATCCTTCACTAGATTTACAGGTGTCTGATCATAGGCAATTCCTTTCAGAGCCAGTGCTATCAAAAGGAAGGCAACACAGTTACCTACTCCAATACTCATTTACTCATAATTTAAACAAGAACCTGAAAATGCTCCTTTTTTGCTTTATAGTTCCCAAACCTCTCCTCAACAAGGCTTGGGGGGGGGGGGGGAGAGTGGGATTCTGGGAACTGTAGTTCATAGTGAAGTAACATTTCTAAGCTCTGCAAAACTACCTCTTAACAGCAGTATTCTGGTTATAACCTTAGCAGAGCATAACAGTAAGCATGCACTGTATGAGAAGAATGTTTAAAAATCTTTATATATAACTCTGCTACTTCCCTGTTTTATATTGTTTAGCTTCCCTGTTTATACTCCTCTAGCTTTCCTCATGGAAAAAGTTGCACCCAATTAAAGAGGTGCATCTCTTCTCATACAATAAATTGACAAAAGTCTAGTGCTTTCTCTGTCTTTGTCCCAATCTTCTTCCACTCTCTTTTCTTTATTCCATTAAAAAGTGTAGAATGTGCAGTTTTACCTCTGTACCTTCTCACCTTCAATACTTTAATTTTATCTTCTCTTAAATACTTCATAATCCCATTGTAAGCCCCTCTTTAGAACATGTTTTCTGGCATGCTATGTTCAGTTTGCTGTACATCAAAGCATATTGATGTGATTTCACACACTAAAGCATTATTTATAAAGAAAATAGAAACTTGAGGTTTATAGTAAAGGGAAAGAGCAAAAGAAAACACTCATGTTGAGCAAGGGAAAAGAGTGAAATACATTCAAAATGGAGGTTGAGATGTGGAGTGCTACCCTAAAAGTGAGTTGACTTGTAAGCAATGTATGATGTAGTAACATGATGTAGTAATAGCACCAGCTGGAACACCAGAAACAGTATAATACTAAATCAAATCATTAATAAGTCTTGCTCTGCATAATCTACATTGACTGATGATGTCACTGCAGGATTTCAGCCCTACTTGGTCATGACACAGACTAAAATGGGCCTGGAAGACACAGATGCTTTAATACCGAATTATGGCTCTTTCTTAAAGGTGTGGCTGCTCCATTCTTTACTGCAAGCCTTCATCTGGAAATTCTTACTTCTCAAAGTAAGATGATAATTCAATCATAACACGAAACAGTAAGACAGACACTAAACTGCTTCTCAGTGTCCAATGACTGAGAGGCAACTATTCATCTAACATTTTCCATATTCTTTTTGGTTGTATGATATAAATGCCTCTATTAGCCAGTGCTAACCTCGTTTATTTTGCTAGATTGTGTTATGTTAATAGTTTCAGTTCCCTGAACTCTCAACCTAAAGATGTTTAAGGGTATCTCTTAAATCTCTAGGGTGAATATAAAAAATGCAGCAACTGCCAACATCTGGATTGTGAGTTGTTTTAATACAAAACATATATTTCTATTTAATCTTAGAACAGAGATATAAAGAGGATCAACCAGAAAGATAAGCAGTCACATAAAAATCCTTCAGACTACAGAAACATGTGGAAACTTCTAGACTCTGCAGATTATAATAGGAATAACTGTGGCCTACATCACAAATATGCCACTATAAGCAGAAGGGTCACCATAAGTCAGAATTGATGTGATGGCACATGATTATAAGCAGTTATTTTAAATAGTTTTTAAAAAATGCTACATGCAGTGCATAATTGGTTAAAGGAATTAATTTGCACCTTGTTTGTGAATCAGGTGAGGGACCTGTGGCCCTTCAGATGTTTGACTAAATCCCACCAGCTCCAATCAGCATAGCCAATGATCAGCAATGGTGGGAGCTGCAGTTTAATAACATCTGGGGTGCAAACATTCTTCATTTCTGGTATAAATAATGTGTTATAGTGATACATATTGCATACTTGGGCTGCAGCCTTTTGGTTTCCATTTTTAAGTGTGGAAATCCTAGCTGTCCTCTGTATGCCCAAGAGCTGCCTTCATCCTGCACAAATTCACGATGATATTTGCTTCCATTATCCAATATAAAGAAGGCATTGCAGCCTCTATCCATATTTACCTGAGAAAAAGCCCTGCAGCACATAATGGAACTTATTTTTGAGCAGACATTCATGGGAATACTCTGTCAATCCCCAGAATCAATTTGTCCCTCAGTTATATTTTTCACTACTCTGGAATTTAATCAGTTACTGATAAACAGAATGTAAGTGAAAGGCTCTGAGTATCATAGAGAAAAAGTTTCAATAGTTATTCTTACCAATTCGCACCCTCCAAGAGCAGGAACTTCTGAAATAGGTATATAGAACTGGCTGCAGGAGGGGGGGGGGGGGAAGAAATGTTAAATATTGCAGTTTTAACAGACTAACTTTGAAGTACAAATATTGAAAACATAGATATACGTATAACAGAGGCAGCTTAGATTTGAGATACAAAGTAAATATGGCATTGTAGTTTTGCATGCTATTCTTGTGAAAACAGAATTATCTCACTGCATGGTGGATACACTTTTGCCTCAGATATTCCTATTATCAACCTTCCCCAATCTGGACTACAACTCCCATTATCTCCAGCCAGTAATGGCCATACTGGTTGAGGTGAGCCCACTGTGTGTTAAAAGAACACATTGACCTAATACAATAACAGTTCCCCAGCTTTCATAAACTTGCTTTTTTCTCTTACCTTTTCAGAGGCCTCCATACTGAGCGTACACGTTTTATCTCCACAAACAAAGCTAGCTCAGAAAGTATTGAAAAGTGAGTGGGGAAGAAAGGGAGGAACTTCCCTTGCAACCAATGAAAAAAGTTTCATAATCCCACCCTTTATCTGTCAGATGGCAGAGGAGTTAAAAAAAGAGCTATGCAGATCTCATTCCTCAGTATTTTCGGTCACAGATATTAGATAAAGGGGGCAGACTAGAGTAATCACAGTGTTCTACACAAAATGAACATATGTTTTGGATAGAACTGGATAGAACAAAAGACAAGCAGTGCCTGTACGCTTAAGTGTGCCACGTTTACACTATTGGTTCCGTATTTAGGTTTTTGCAAGATTCAGAATCTCTTGGGAAAGGCTGGAGAATAAAGTCAAGTACCATAAGAAAAGCTCCACTGGATCAGACCATAGGCCGTCCCTAATACACTACCATGCATTTGTCATAGTAGAGAAGCAGAGGTTTCTGCCAAGGCCACAAGCAAGGTAATAGATAAACTATAGTGTCCCTCTCCTGTTGTTGTCTGACATGAACTCCTATTTAGAGGCATGCTATCTCTGATCCTGTAAGTACCATACAGCCGTTATGGCTAGCAGCCATTGACTTGTGTTTCAATGGAGCTTACTCCTATAAAAGGGTGCATAACAGTGGTGGGCAAAGGACAGCCTTTTGTCACTATGAAAACATCTGGGCCATTAAAAAGAGCCAATCTCTTCTTGTCTGCACCTTTTGTCCACCCCAGCATACCTGTACACCTAAGAAATTGGGACTTTTGCACCAACACAGGTCTTTCTGAGTGTGAGAAGAACATGCAACTTTCACCCCTATATCAGTATACCCTGTACCCCTCAATCTGTACTGTGGAAGATTTGATGCTCACTTTTCCAAATGCTCTTGATGCAGCTTGTTATTGAGCGGAAATTATCTGATATTTTAGTTGTAGAAGGGGTAGCCATGTTAGTCTGTGCAGGCAGCAAAATAGAAATAAAAAGTTTTAAAAAGGCAAAAATGTGGTGGCACCTTAAAGACTAACCTTTTTTATATATATATTAGTCTTTAAGTTCTGATGAAGCGGACTTGTCCACACAAGCTCACATTAAAAAATATAGAAGTTAGTCTTTAAGATGCCACCACATTTTTGTCTTTTTTTAACTTTTTATTTCTATTTTGCTTTTACCTGATATTTTAAATTGTACTATAGTGCTTCTGACATGAACAACAAAGACATATACAGAACAATGTAAGCCTGTGAATTGTTATAATTAAGAAACAAATTCCCCGTGCTGATTTGAATTTTTCTCATCAGTGTTACTTTAATGATACTATCATTGAGAAATACTGCCTGTGGCTAGGAATATCTGCATCAGTTATTCTAATTCATAATGACTGAGATTTATATCACTTACCTACCAGGAAACAGTACTGATATATAACCAGTATATATATATAAAACTACTGATTTATGTATCAGGTAAAAGCACATGGTTTATCAGCAAAACCCTACTCATAAAATTTCTAAGAAAGACACTAAAAGGCTCTGGCAGGCATTATACCTAGCTTTGCTCAGCTGAAGTGGGGAGGAAAACCTAAAGAGCAATTTAAATCATTAACTGCTTCTCTAAAAGCCGACTCCAGTTTTATCTGTACAGTACTCACTACTTATCAGCAGAAAGAAAGCACTGACAGTCAGCGACCTAGGCTACGAATATCTAATTTCTAAAAATAGAGGGGATGGCGCCGAGAGCTCAGGTTTGCTGGAAATCTATACTGTCTGCCTTTAGCACTGAACTCGGTTTGAAAGAATGGGTGCAAGGGAGATAGTAGGAGAAAAAAAAAGAGACAGCTAGATTAATCCATGCTAGTGATTGGGTTAAGGTGGTAGAGCGACTCCAGAAGGCGAAACTCCGATTTCCAGCCTTTCGATAATCCAGTGTTACGACCACAAGGACTTAAAAACCGGCATTCACTTCCATCTGAACAGCTCTTCAACTATCATCCAAGTTTCACCGGGACATAAGGAGAAAGGAGTGCACAGACACAAGAGAAGGCCAGACAGACGGCGTGTACCTCGATCGGCACCCACGACTACACAGAGAACTCTCTCCGCGCTCTTAGCGTAGCCAATACCTTCGCCACGGCGGCACACATCCTGCGCGCAGTCCCCTGTCGGAACCCGTCTCTCCCTAAGAGAACACTGCTAGCCTCTTTTTGCTATTTTGGCATCGGCTCCATTAAAGCCGGTGCCGCCTCTTGTTTTTCACTCGCGTTTTAAGACTGGCCGGTCAAGAATAAAGATGTTTGAAAGGCGTGACACTTTTCCGTGAGTTGTTAGCATTCTGGGAATAGTAGTTTCTGCATCTTCCTCCAGCTTTCAAAACACAGCGGGATTTTTTTTTGTCCCCCAGATTTTTTGAACGACAACTCCCATAATTCCTTGCTATCGGCTATGCTGGCGGGGGCGAATGCAAATTGCTTCTGGAGAGGAAAAGGAGTCCCCGGTGCCTGTCTGGAAGTTTCCTTCAAGTGTTCTGATAGGATCAAAGTGCAACGGGGGACCTTTGTCCCCCCCCCCCCCCCGGGCCCCTGGCACATTTAAAGGCGGCCACAGACTGGAAACAGTTCTTCACACACCACCTTATAAAGTTCGTTGTGTGATTTATAGAATCCTGATTTGGCCTATATTTCTTTCGTATTGTGTTTCTAGCTGTAGCCATGCCCAGAAACACGATGAGAATGGCTGGTCTGATTGTTCTGTTCCTTAGAACCAAGGTGGCGAACAAAAATTTTAAATACAAGAATTTGAAAGAATTTAAAGACAGTAGTTTTAAATAAGCTGAGAGGTAGATTCCAGAAAAGTAGCTGCCTATTGTGGTGGTGTGTGCCAGTGGCACTAAAGGCTAACAAATGTAGCAGAATTCAGCTCACTTTATAAATGCAGAAAGTTTAGGCCATTGGAAATTATAGTATAAAGTTTTCATTCTGACAATTGTTTTTCACCGTTTTTAAAAGGGGGGGGTTACGGGAGAGAGTAGGTGAATCTGAAGGGTTGTTTATTCAATCTACAGCCTCAAAAAATGTCTGAATAAATATCTGCTCCCAGGAAGTGTAAATTATCTCAAACATTGCTCCTAGCTACAGATTTTCCCATTTTCCACCACACAGAATCTTGGCAATTTCTAGCTTTCCCTCAGCCAGATCCAATGGAGATAGTATAACAGACACTAGAGCCGTGTTTCATCTTAAGAGGGCCTTGACAGGATGGCATTGCTCACTTTGAATGTATATTTTCTACAGCTGTACATGTGTGTGTGAGAGAATGACAGAAAAAGTGAGAGAAGATTGTTTTAAAGTCAGTTTTATTATTAAGATCTGTCTTCATCAAATTAATATGCATCACTACCAAACTGGTTGAATAAAAATGTGACAAATTAAACTTTTTAATTCGATAGGTGGGTAAAGAAGTGTTACAATGTAACTGATTTGGTCAACCAGTTTTATTCATTTACTTTTACAGTGCAATTGCAAGCATACCTTCTTAGAAGTAAGTCCTATTGATTTCAATGGGCCTTGCTCTTAGCTAAGTAGGAATAACATTGCAGGCTTACATTTCTATCTTAATTTTTAATCAGATTTGCACCCCAGAGTGATTTGTGTGTGAAATAATAGGGGCTCTGCATATTTTGGAATTTTAAATGGATGGATTCATTTGTTTAATAAATCTGCTGGGTCCTAGTTTTAGCATAAGTCTTTATCCCTCAGTAGTAAAACATCTGAAAAATGTACTGGTCCTTTAAACAAAGATAAAAAGACACCTTAACAATACAGTGTTTTAAAGAGGGCAGCTTGTTAGTCAAAATCCAGTCTTATAGTCAGCTTAGACAGTATGTCTGTCTACCCCTTCCTAGGTTGGAATGCAATAACATAATCAGCCAAAAAGAGTAAAAGATGGAAAGACAGAATAAACAGATTGTAACACTGCAATGAAAATGGAATACTTTATCATTTCTTTAAATTCTCAGGTATGTTCTCTTAGAGAACTAGAACTAAAAGGACTGTGTACATCTGTGTAGATCTCTGTGTGTATTGTGTATATGCTTGATCATAATAAAAAATATTGTGACGTGCTCTGAGTGTCTTGATGGAGTTTAGAGTGATTCCTAAACCATGGAAGGTGGCATTAGCCAGTATACGTGATGTATCTATGGATCTTAAGCTATGACATACCCAGCAAAAAATAAATAAATCATGCTTTGAATTATTAGACACCACAATCTCTTTTAAGGAAAGATCTGAGCAAATCTTCTAGGAGCTGGCACTGCAACTCTCCTGATACATCTCTCAAACATAAGCTGTGTCCAGTCATAGCCTTGTTTTGTGAGGAAGTTACTATTCATATTGATTCTGTATTTGACCATTCTATGATCTTCGTTAAAGTTTATGTACTCTTAAATTATTTGCCTGCTTTTTATAGATTAACCAGGATAAATGGACCCTCCACACCCTTAATGTTGTCAAAAAACTTAGATTACAACACATATTGTTCTCCTCTTTTAAAAGATCCAGGTAGCCGGCGGTAAGGGATGATTGGCGCTCATCAGAGGCACTCGGGGTTATTCAAAATATATATCATGTATATATGCGGTTGAACTTAAATTTGTGAAATCAGAGGGAAATGAAATGCAGAAGATACACTTTGACGGGCTTTGGTGCCCGCAGGCTTCCTGCTGTGACCAATCTGTTAGTCTTTAATATAGAACAAGACTTGTGCTATTTTTTTTAGCACTGTTGTAGTTCTCAATAAACATCCTTAAGACTGAGGATCGTCCTCCACAAGCGTTGTTTTTGGTGAAAACTTCATTTCCCAGAATCCCGCGGGAAGCTCCTTAGTTTCCCACCTTTCCTAACCCACGTGGTACGACAAACTCTTTCGCCCATCATGCCTCCCGAAGGAGCCGGTGTTGGGGGGAGAGAGACTCCGCTTCCCGTTGTGCATTGCGCACAAACTACGAGGGGCCGGCAGGAGGCGCCTCCCGTCGAGGGGCGAATGCCGCTGGCGGCGAACAAGAACGGCCAGGCCGCGCTGGGCCTGCGGCCGCGGAAACCGCTCAGGCTGCCGAATGGCTCCGCGTTGTCCGCCTCCGCCGCTCGGAATCCCGGGTGGTTCTGGAGCCCGCTCGGCCTCGTCTCTCTCCTCAGCTTCGCCACGCGCTTCTACCGCCTGCGGGAACCGCCGCACATCTGGTATGGGGCTGCCATAGAGACGGGGGCGGGGCTTAGTTTGGGAGGTGGGGCAAGGAAGGTTCTTGGACTAAAGTTGAGTCTGTTTCAGCAGGTGTATAAAGATAGACAGACATGCCTATTTTAAACTGCTTTGAGAAAAAGAGGGTTTTTTAAAGCCACGAAATACAGGGCACGAATGTGGTTGTTAAGTCGTGTCCGACTCTTCGTGACCCCATGGACCAGAGCACGCCAGGCCCTCCTGTCTTCCACTGCCTCCCGGAGTTTGGTCAAAGCCATGTTCGTAGCTTCGATGACACTGTCCAACCATCTCGTCCTCTGTCGTCCCCTTCTCCTCTTGCCTTCACACTTTCCCAACATCAGGGTCTTTTCCAGGGAGTCTTCTCTTCTCATGAGATGGCCAAAGTATTGGAGTCTCAGCTTCAGGATCTGTCCTTCCAGTGAGCACTCAGGGTTGATTTCCTTCAAAATGGATAGGTTTGTTCTCCTTGCAGTCCAGGGGACTCTCAAGAGTCTCCTCCAGCACCACAATTCAAAACCATCAATTCTTCCGCGGTCAGCCTTTTTTATGGTCCAGCTCTCACTTCCATACATTGCTACTGGAAAAACCATAGCTATGCGGACCTTTGTCAGCAAGGTGATGTCTCTGCTTTTTAAGATGCTGTCTAGGTTTGTCATCGCTTTCCTCCCAAGAAGCAGGGGTCTTTTAATTTCGTGGCTGCTGTCACCATCTGCAGTGATCATGGAGCCCAAGAAAGTAAAATCTGTCACTGCCTCCATATCTTCCCTTCTATTTGCCAGGAGGTGGGGCCAGTGGCCATGATCTTAGTTTTTTTGATGTTGAGCTTCAGACCATTTTTTGTGCTCTCCTCTTTCACCCTCATTAAGAGGTTCTTTAATTCCTCCTCACTTTCTGCCATCAGAGTGGTATCGTCTGCATATCTGAGGTTATTGATATTTATTCCGGCAATCTTAATTCCATCTTGGGATTCATCCAGTCCAGCCTTTCGCATGATGTATTCTGCATATAAGTTAAATAAGCAGGGAGACAATATACAGCCTTGTGGTACTCCTTTCCCAATTTTGAACCAATCAGTTGTTCCATATCCAGTTCTAACTGTTGCTTCCTGTCCCACATATAGATTTCTCAGGAGATATATAAGGTGGTCAGGCACTCCCATTTCTTTAAGGACTTGCCATAGTTTGCTGTGGTCCACACAGTCAAAGGCTTTTGCGTAGTCAATGAAGCAGAAGTAGATGTTTTTCTGGAACTCTCTGGCTTTCTCCATAATCCAGCGCATGTTAGCAATTTGGTCTCGAGTTCCTCTGCCCCTTCGAAATCCAGCTTGTACTTCTGGGAGTTCTCGGTCCACATACTGCTGAAGCCTACCTTGTAGGATTTGGAGCATAACCTTGCTAGCGTGTGAAATGAGTGCAATTGTACGGTAGTTGGAGCATTCTTTGGCACTGCCCTTCTTTGGGATTGGGATGTAGACTGATCCTTTCCAGTCCTCTGGCCACTGCTGAGTTTTCCTAACTTGCTGGCATATTGAGTGTAGCACCTTAACAGCATCATCTTTTAAGATTTTAAATAGTTCAACTGGAATGCCATCACCTCCAGTGGCCTTGTTGTTAGCCATGCTTTCTAAGGCCCACATGACTTCACTCTCCAGGATGTCTGGCTCAAGGTCAGCAACCACACTATCTGGGTTGTCCGGGACATCCAGATCTTTCTGGTATACAGTGGTGCCTCGCTAGACGATGTTAATCCGTTCCACGAAGATCGCTGTCTAGCGAAAACATCGTCTAGCGAAGCACGTTTTCCCATTGGAATGCATTGAAATCTCTTCAATGCGTTCCAAAGGGAAAACTCGTCGTCTTGCGAAATCTCCCATAGGGAAACATCGTCTAGCGAGTGAGGGTCCCTGTCGGAATGCACTGACAGCTGCACTGACAGCTTTTCACCACTAGTCGGCGCATTCCTATGGGGAAACCTCATCGTCTAGCGAAAATTCCCCATAGAGAGACATCGTTTTGCGAAGCGCAGTAGCGATCGCAAAAAGGCATCGTCTAGCGATTTCCTTGTCCTGCGAGGCAATCGTCTAGCGAGGCACCACTGTAATTCCTCTGTGTATTCTTGCCACCTCTTCTTGATGTCTTCTGCTTCTGTGAGGTCCCTACCATTTTCGTCCTTTATCATGTCCACCTTTGCATAAAATGTTCCTTTAACATCTCCAAATTTCTTGAACAGATCTCTGGTTTTTCCCTTTCTAGTATTTTCCTCTATTTCTTTGCATTGTTCATTTAAGAAGGCCCTCTTGTCTCTCCTTGCTATTCTTTGGAAGTCCGCATTCAATTTTCTGTAACTTTCCCTATCTCCCTTGCATTTTGTTTCCCTTCTCTTCTCTGCTATTTGTAAGGCCTCGTTGGACAGCCACTTTGCTTTCTTGCATTTCCTTTTGCTTGGGATGGTTTTTGTTGCTGCCTCCTGTACAATGTTACGAGCCTCCATCCATAGTTCTTCAGGCACTCTGTCCACCGAATCGAGTTCCTTAAATCTGTTCTTCACTTCCACTGTGTATTCATAAGGGATTTGGTTTAGATTATACCTGAGTAGCCCAGTGGTTTTTCCTACTTTCTTCAGTTTAATCTTGAGTTTTGCTATAAGAAGCTGATGATCAGAGCCACAATCAGCTCCAGGTCTTGTTTTTGCTGACTGTATAGAGCTTCTCCATCTTTGGCTGCAGAGAACATAATCAATCTGATTTCAGTATTGCCCATCTGGTGATGTCCATGTGTAGAGTCGCCTCTTGTGTTGTTGGAAAAGAGTGTTTGTGATGACCAGCTTGTTCTCTTGACAAAACTCTATTAGCCTTTGCCTTGCTTCGTTTTGAACTCCAAGGCCAAACTTACCTGTTGTTCCTTTTATCTCTTGACTCCGTACTTTAGCATTCCAGTCCCCTATAATGAGAAGAACATCTTTCTTTGGTGTCAGTTCTAGAAGGTGTTGTAAGTCTTCACAGAATTGGTCAATTTCATCCTCTTCAGCATTGGTGGTTGGTGCATAAACTTGGATTACTGTGATGTTGAAAGGTCTGCCTTGGATTCATATTGAAATCATTCTTTCATTTTTGAGAGTGTATCCCAGTACAGCTTTTCCCACTCTTTTGTTGACTATGAGGGCTACTCCATTTCTTCTATGGGATTCTTGCCCACAATAGTAGATATGATAATTGTCTGAATTGAATTCGCCCATTCCCGTCCATTTTAGTTCAATAACGCCCAGGATGTCAATGTTGATTCTTACCGTCTCCTGTTTGACCACCTCCAGCTTACCAAGGTTCATAGATCTTACATTCTAGGTTCCTATGCAGTATTTTTCATTGCAGCATTGGACTTCCCTTTCACTTCCAGGCGCGTCCGCAGCCGAGTGTCCTTTCGGCTTTGGCCCAACCACTTCATTAGCTCTGGAGCTACTTGTACTTGCCGTCCGCTCTTCCTCAGTAGCATGTTGGACGCCTTCTGACCTGAGGGGCTCATCTTTCAGCGTCATATCTTTTAGCCTTTTGTTTCTGTCCATGGAGTTTTCTTGGCAAAGATACTGGAGTGGCTTGCCAGTTCCTGCTCCAGGTGGATCGCGTTTAGTCAGAACTCTCCGCTATGACCTGCCCGTCTTGGGTGTCCCTGCACGGCATAGCCCATAGCTTCTCTGAATTACTCACTATTATTACTATTATTACAGGGCACAAATAGATACTGCTTTTTAATCCTAATAAAATAAATAAATAAATAATTTTTTAACAACTTGCTTAAGTCCCCTCTCTTCCATCATAACAATCTTGTAAGGTCGTTAGGCAGAGCGAGAATCATAGGGTTGTCGGTCTAACTGCAATGATTAGCTTACTCTGTGAATAACATGCTTTGTAAAAAGTAATAATAGTGGTTAAACCTGAGACAGTACAGATGTTTATTTCCATGTGAGAAATCTATGTTAAATCCCAAATCATCAAACTCTTTTTACATATCTGGAAAGCTGCACTGCTACTCAGACTAATTTTTCAGTGAAACTGTGAGAATGAGGCATGAATGTTAAAAACACAAACAAACAAAAAACAGGGAAGGAAAATAGTATGCTCATTCAGTTAGTCCTCTTCTCTCTAAAAACCTTTTAATCCTTGTGTCAGTTTGCTATTACTGTATTCTCTAACCTGCTTAGTTGCCATGTTGTTATTCACTGTACATATTATCTCTTCATGCTAAGTGATTGGAAATGTTGCCAGCTTATTGTAATAAAACAATGTGTATGGGGGTGGTGGGATCTCTGGGTGTATGTGTTGGGGGGGTGTCAGATGTTGTAATGGGATATGCTGGAGAATATGCATTCAAGTTCATCCTGTGTTTTTTAAGTGGTCTTGTGTTGTTGCCTCATGGCACAGTGGTTAAACTGCGGTAGTGTAGTCAAGACTCTGCTCACAACTTGAGTTCAGTCCCCTCAGATAGCCTTCCATCCTTTTGAGGTCAGTCAATTCACTATCCAGCTCACTGGGGGTGGGCAATGTGTAGCCTGCATTATTAAATCGTAAACTGTCCAGAGAGAGCTTTAAGCACTATGGGGTGGTATATAAGCAGCACACTTTGCTTTGTTGTTACACATCCTCAAGTCAGAATCAATTTATAGTGGCCCTAATAGGGCTTTAAAGGAAAGTGAAATATTTAAGGAGTGGTTTTACCAGTTCCACTTTGCCTGTGAATTTCCACACTGAGAAGGGATTTGAAGCCAGGTTTCCTGAGTCCTAGTCAATAACTATATCCCTTACACCACTCTTGTGTTATGAGTTAACACTTTTGGAATCATGACCTTAAATAAGCACAAGTTAAGAATCCATAGCATTCTGATTGTTGTGGCCACTCTGAGCACACCAGCAGCATACTTATTATAAGTGTCAATGCAAGTAACAAAGCAAAGCAAAGTGTTCTGCTTATATACCATCCCATAGTAAACCACACTCTCTGGGTGATTTACAGTTTAATTTTGCAGGTTACACATTGCCCCCCCCCCCCCCCCCCCCATCAGTGAGGTGCTCAATTTACAGTCTTGGAAGCATGGAAGGCAGATTCAACCCTGAGCTGCCTACCTAAGACTGTTGGGATTGAACTCAGATTGTGAGCAGAATCTTGACTGCAGTACTGCAGTTCAACCACTGTGCCATGAGGCTCCATAACAACCTAATTTAAGGTACAGTTAACCATTACTGTACTCTGTAAGAATGTGCTTAAGTGCATCTAGCTGTGAGTGAAGTTAACTAGGCAACTAGAACTCTGACCAGTAGCCTATTGAATTTTTGTTGAGCAGTGAGATTGCAGTACTAGCACAAGTGCTATTGCAGAAGCTATTATCTCCATTAAGAAAACTTGGCCTCCAATTGTGCAGTGACAGCATTTGCAATCCTGTGTTACTATGCTGTCAGGGGTTTCCACCCAGCAGAAACTCAACAGGATGCTGGCACCTATGTGCCTTGTGCTCAGTGAGGAGAGGTGATGGGTTTAGTTGTATTAGTACAATGTGGAGATCCTTGCAGCTGGTGCTAAACTATTCAATGTCTATCTTATTTATTTATTTATTTATTTATTTATTTATTCATTACATTTATATCCCACCCATATAGTTTTGGGGCACTACTCTGGGTGGCTAACAACAATTAAAATACCACAGACCAGTACCACCCACAAAGACATAATTAGAAACCAAGAACAATTAAAAACGCAAAGTATCCTCAAAAAATCAATTTCTATCGCGTCATATTTGGTGAGAGATAAGATTTGGATATAGAAAGAATGACTTCAAGTTTCAGTCTACAGCAGCAATATTTTCCTTGGTCTGTACAGATTACTTTTTGTATAGGATGTTGAATGCTATATGCCCCTAATGGTCTCAAAACATTCATTAATCTGTGAAATAATCTATATTTCAGGTTATGATCATTTTCCCCCACCACCATTATAAACCTTGCCAATTTGTGACATTCTCTGAAGAAAACCCACTTGAAACCATTAGGATTTAAGTGGATATGTTTAGAACTGGACTTCTGAACTGTTAAAATGTATTACAGATTAGATATTATTGTCTAGGAGAAGTGTCTACCAAGTTATCAGCCCAGCAGATGTGATCTTATATTTACACCAAAAATTCCATCAATTAAGAAGGTTTCTGCTTTGCAGCTTTGAACTTTATGCAGACCTGTTTGGATGTAATCATACTGAGTTACTGGAAATGGTAATGGTAGCTAGTGAGTTTGCAGTGAAAGGATAAGCGTTGACTTTTCTGTCTCATTTTATTAGTTGGGATGAAACACATTTTGGAAAGATGGGAAGCTATTACATTAACCGGACCTTTTTCTTTGATGTCCATCCACCTCTGGGGAAGGTAATCTGCTTTCATAAATTCTTATTCATTTTGAGATCTCATAAAATCCCTTGGCTGCGGAATATTTCATCCTAATAAAAGTCCCACCATGATAGATTTTATGAACACTTCCATGGATATTCCTTTGAAGTAACCGATGGTGTTTGACTTTTCTTCTAAAAGCAAACTCCGTTATCTCAGCCTGTAGGCCAAGTGTTGCTTTCAGCCTTTTCTTGAACATAAAAAACCTCTCTACTAGTTCAGAAAAAAAGGTGTATTTACCCAGCAGTCTTCCTACTGCAACTCACTAATTGAGAAGGTGTAAAGAGGGCATGTTGGTGATAACTGCCTCTTATTATTTTTGTCCACCTTCTCATGATCAAAGATACATTGTTTCTAAAAGCAGAGTGCTTCCTGTCCAGCATGTGATTCTTTGCTTCCTATTTCCACCACTCACTTTCTCAAGGTAGCTGAGTTTCCCGCTCTGGGAGGCAAAGAACAAAGAAGGTAGAAAGAAATTGGATTGCTTCACTGAACACTTGCAACTATCCTGCCATTTTTGTGCTGTATACATAGAGTTCACTATTTCCATTTCTTCCTTGTAATATATACCATATTTTTCCGTGTATAAGACACTACTTTTTATTTATTTATTTTATTTATTTATTAGATTTTTATCCCGCCCTTCTAGACATATGTCTACTCATATTTTCCTAAAATCATTACACTAAAAATTGAGGGGTGTCTTATACACGGAAGTAAGCTGAGAACAAAACAGCCCATACCTTGCCTCTGTAAACAGGCTTCCTTCAATCACGAGGCTTAGCTTCCTACAGTCAGGAGACTTTGCTTCCTCCAATCACGAGCCTTATGGAACTGACGTCAGCTGATGCTGAACAAACCAATTGGAACACACCGAGGTGGAGCCTGTAGGCTCAGATTCAACAGGGACCTGTAATGTGCGATGTTCTGAGCCCAGAGGCTGAATACTCAAAGCTAAGTTTTCTTAATTTTGGGGTTAGAAAGGGGGGGGGCATCTTATAAACAGAAAAATACAGTATTTCTAAAATATTTAATGCGAGTTGCCCTGTAAGCTTTTTGGGTTGAAGAGTGGCATGTCAAGTATCAATGAAACAATTAACTGCCCAGATTACTGTGGTATGTGTGCTTGTGTATGTACACTGTCAGTCTTGAATCTAAATGGTGTCTCTTTTTAATTTTTTAGAGGACTAGATTAATCTGTAAAACTCTACTTTTAATTATGACTGACTGAATCTGTTCCTCTTTCTTCCCTAGATGTTGATAGGACTTGCTGGCTACCTGAGTGGCTATAATGGCACATTTCCTTTCCAGAAGCCAGGGGACAAATATGAACAACACAATTACATAGGAATGAGAGGGGTAAGACTATGGGATATTTAGAAAACCGCCAGAGTCTTATCTGTGGGGAACAATGTTGAGTTGAGTCCAAATTTTGCCTCCTGTGTATGGAAACCTGCCTTCTGTCTGCAAAAGAGTTTTGATCTAGATGGAAGTCTGCCAGATGGAAGAGAGAAGGAAAAATAAAAAATTGTTTTCTACCATCATCTAGAATAGGTGCTATGGGAGGCTGGGGGCCTTATCTTAAATCTTAAGAGGCCTTCCTCTTAAGATTTCAGAGAAAAGAAAATATTGACAAAAATCACATCTCCCATACCCCCTCTGATGTCGGCAGGAGAGTTATGAGGGGAGCCCCACTTGGGAGCTGCTACTGGTGATGGAAGCAAGTCCTTGACCCGGCTTCTCTTTAGATGTAAAGAATAATATATTCTGTAGGGCCATTATGGTTGCAAAGATATGAGAATGTCCTTTTTCACTTTCCCACTGGTTTATGAAAGTGATAGCTGCAGTTATGCTGCAGTAAAAAGGGAACATGCTTTCCTATGAAGATGTTCTCAGTCAGCAAACACTCTCTCTTTCACATACACTTGGAGGTACTGCCACCAGCAATTATGATCTGCAAACAGATGGACTACCTTGGGTCAGTAGTTGAAGAAAATTGAACTGAGAATGAAAATTCCTTGTCAGAAGGCCTGAATAAGATGGCAGAAGGGAAGGAAGAAGAGTCAGACAATGAGTTGTGGCTAAACTTGGAACTGTGGTGGGTTTGGGTACAAATTGTCTTCAGTCTTGAGAAAAAAGGGAAAACATATAGGTGGATCTCTTCTTCTTTATTCTATTGAAAAATGTGGATTGTGCTATGGGATGCCTGTATCTTCTTGCCTGAGTTTCTTTCTGTTGGTTTAGCAGAAAGGAGGTATAAGTGAGGATTGTTGGGATGGGATGAATCAAATATGTGACTTTTGTCAATTTTATCTCTGGCTCTTGTGAAAGCAAATGCCCTCATCAGACAATCACTGTGCATTTTCACCCATTGCTTCAGAATACACATCAGACTGGATTGAGTACTGCATGATGAATCTTGTATATTATAAGAGCTGTGTCACAGAAGACCCTAATATGATTGTACAGAAAACACATGTTATCATTGCCTTGTGAAAATTGTTTTTCCTTTCTTTATTTAGTTCTGTGCATTCCTGGGTTCATGCCTAGTCCCAATCTGTTACCTCACGGTGCTGGAGCTGTCCAAATCACTACCTGCAGCAGTGCTCACAGCTGCCATTTTGATTTTTGGTAGGTATCTTCTTCATGCTGTCTTACCAGGTTCTGCTACAGGGAAGGGAAGATCACTGAAGGAGCCCAGCTCAAGGGCTGGTTAGCTGCTCATGACCTTTCCTGCTATGGAAGGCTGTATGTGTTAGATAGATTTGGATCTTTTTGTTCAGATCTTTTATTGGTGCTAGGATTGAACCCTCACTACTTATATATAAGTGTGTCGCCCATACTTTTCTTTCTTGTGGGTCTTTTCAGTGGTGGCAACATCATTGTAGAATACCCTCATCGAAAAGTCCCTTGAACCTACATTGGTATGTTTTCTGCTGCAGACAGGAACCAGGTTGTTCAGTTTTGAAAACATTTTTTGATGCTTTTTAGATCTTTGGCACTACTGTTGTTTATTTTACTGTTTTCACTTGTCTTTTGTTTTATGTGTGCTTTGTATTTTTGTAGTTAAATTTTTTCCTGTACATGACCTGGAGATCTTAATCTTAGTGAGTGGTCTAAAGCTGCTTCTGAAGAAATAAATATCAATGTGATTAAGCCATGAAGTATTTTGAGTAAACAAGGAATGTGTGTGCATGAAACTATTTTATCTATTTCTAATGCATAAGCAACCAAGCTGGAATTGAAGGCTGTTTCACCAGTGACACATTCTGGTTTTGTTTGTTATGTCCAGATCATACTGACAAAAGCAATAAAGCATATTTTAGGAAGATTGGCAATTCCTTTCTAAGCATTGGCTTTCTGAATTATTTTAAAAAGAGAGGTGGTAGGGAAAAACAAGGAACATCTTAGAGATGAGGACTTCAAGTATAAAAGACAGGGGTGTGTGTGTGAAATTTATGCCCATATGTGTAATGACAGGAAATGACAGTGACCAACATTTTGCTGGGAAGTTTAGGATGGAGGAACTGATGATCTCAAGTATATGTCTGACAGGTAGTATCTCTGATAGTGGATAGTCTCATGTTAACTATCTTTTCTCATAAAAGAAAAACATGTGAACAAGGCGCATTTAGACTAGAATAAGTGACAGCACTGTAGTTGCTGGTAAATTCATATTTCAGAAAAGAACTGATTCCAAGATGCTTACCTGGCAGGAATATGGTATATCAGTACATCAAGAATGATCCCTGAAACTATGCATGTTAGCTATACACTGAAGTATAGCTAGTAATAAAGTAGAAGCATCTGTAGTCTTGTTATGCTGCAGTGGTCGTAAGTGATATTGGTTGCTAGTAGTCATTGGTGGGTGAGGGTACTGATTCTGGGACCACTTGAATTTTTAATGTGAAGATCACGTTTCATGGAAAGGAATTTGAAGGCAAGGGTGGATGATACATCTATTAGACTACAAAAATTTATAATATAATCCAAAAAATTATTATATAAGCTAGCATTCAGCCCTATACAGGTCTTCATCAAGCTGAGCACTACAGAGGTGCGAGTAGTAAAGAAAAAAAAAAGGCAGAATGGAGGCACACACAGTTGTGACAGGCCCCCTTTTACTGAAGTTGGGATGGAGTTTGGTCTACACACTGTGTTGGCCGCTTGCATCCAAATTAACCTAGCACACTCATCAGGCCATTCTTTATGGAACCTTTTTGTTTTTTTCTGTATCACCCACAGCTCTGTGGGGCTCAGCCTGATAAGAGTTGTATGGGGTCAAAAACTAGCTTATTGTTGTAATTTTTTAGTGGTCCAATAAAGGTATCATCCCCCCACCTTTGAATTGTGTACAAGGGTCAAACAACATTTTGTCTTTTTTAATGAAATGAAAAGTGACAATTCAAACATTCCTGCTTGCCTTTCTTTCATATTCTAAAATTTAGCACTAGGAATAGCCTTCAAAAAGCATTTTAATATTTTCTCCTTGTGGGCGGAATCATTTTGGTGTCTTAGAATAATAGAACCTTAGAATAAAGGAGTTGGAAGGGGCCTATAAGACCATTGAGTCCAACTCCCTGCTTAATGCAGGAATTCAAATCAAATCATATCCGACAGATGGTTGTCTAATTTTCTCTTGTATGTCTCTAGTGTTGGAGTGCCCACGGCCTCCCGAGGTGTTTGGTACCATTGTTGTACTGCTTTAACAGTTAGGAAGTTTTTCCTGATATTCAACCAAAATCTGGCTTCCTGTAACTTGAGCCCATTTTTACATGTCCTGCACTCTGGAATGATTGAGAACAGATCCTGCCACTCCTCTGTATGATTGCAAGTACGTAGTTGAAGAGTGCTGTCATATCTTCTTCAGTCTTCTTTTCTCAAAGCAAATATGCCCAGTTCTTTCAGTCTTTCCTCATAAGCCTTAGCTTCCAGTCCACTGATCATCCTTGTTGCCTTCCTCTAAACTTGTTCCAGTTTGTCTTCTTAAAGTGTTGTTTCTGCTGTTCAATAGGATGATGCTTGCAGGGTAGATTTGATTTAAATCACAATTTAAATTAAAATTTTGATTTTTTGACAATTTAAATATTTTAAAAATTATTTTTCCAAATTTAAATTGTGATTTAAATCAATTTGATTTTTATGCACCCTGGATGCTTGGTTAGGTATTGAAAAGATGAGGTTGATATTTTGGGAACCATGGTTCATCTGCCCTTGTCTTATTTTCCAGACACAGGGTTCATCACTCTTTCTCAATATATTCTGCTTGATCCTATTCTGATGTTCTTCCTCATGGGAGCCGTACTCAGTATGGTCAAGTATAATTCCTGTGCAAACAGGTAAGATGGCAGTTAATTGATTTTTTCATGATTTGAGCATAATGGCCTTTCAATCCTGTGTGGGAAATTAATTTTATATTTACCCCTTTATGTTCAGAATTTTTACTCTGCTAACATGGCTCAAATCAGCCCTTAGGGCAGGTTACAGGATATGGTAAAACAATGAAATCTGTTATTAAAACCGAAGCATTCAAAATGAAAAATAAGCAGAAAGGTAAAAAGGTAAACGTGCCAGAACACATAAGCAAACTCATAACATGGCATTGTTTAAAGTTGCAATACCATGCTAAAAAACCACAGAGATTAGCTACTGATAGGACTGAGCAGTAAACTTTCAGTTTCACTCCTCTTGTAAAGCTGTTCCAGTGTTGCATTATTTATTTATTTAAAATATCATTACCTCGCCTTTCTCCTTAAAAAGGACCAGCGTGGCTTAGATTATTAAAATAGAATAATTAAAAGCTAAAAACAGAAAGTGTACAAATACTTTAAAAGGAATCAAAGAGATATCACACTTAAATGGTGAACAAGTGTGTGATGATGCGGTCTGTGAAAATTTGTGGCCATCTCTGCTCCCTCATATGGCATGCTATGGGCCTTCTGGGACTAGTTGTCTAGGCCTGCCATAAACTATTGCTCCCCACATGCCCCATGAAACAACTGGAAGGGGCTGTTCTAGAATCCAATATTCTTTCTTGGAGAGTCACTGGTACTCTAACAGCTTAGTTTAAATTGATAACATTTCATTTCAGTTGTGGCTAATAGAATCATTAGAGCATGGTCTTTGATGAAAGAACACATAGGTATAAAATGTCCACTACGTTTGACTTTTACTCCTAAAGCTGTGTTCAAAAAATTCTGTTTTCAACAAGACATTTCAAAATGTTTTGCAGGTCCTTTTCTGCCCCCTGGTGGTTCTGGTTGTGTTTGACTGGGATAAATCTTGCGGGTGCAATGGGTGTGAAATTCGTTGGGCTTTTTGTAGTCCTCTTGGTTGGAATGAACACAATCTGTGATCTTTGGGAGTTGCTGGGAGACCTCAGCCTCTCGATGGTGAGTGCCTAAAAGTCTGCTTTTATGGGGAGAAAAATCTATGAAAGCATTGCAGCTGCTTCTTTCAGTGGTCGTTGTATTGAAACCAGATGCTGACTGTGGCAGAGGACAGTCTTTAACCTGTATTTCAGACTTGTCTGTTCAGTATGTAAAGCTTCCATCTGTATTGCATATGAAATGGGGGTGAACATTTTTTCAAGGAGAATGTTGTTTCCTGGGTCATTTTCCTTTTCATTTCATGTTGCACTGCTCAGCTGTATCTAGCATTGCTTTTGAGTAGCTTGAGGTTAAGCATATGCCATGGATTTCTGCAGACAGCTTATTTTTTAAATGAGCAAATGCCACTGAATAGAAGCATTGTTTTGCTGCATCTGATCACCTATGATATTGGGAATGCTGCAGTTGTTTTGACCTTCAATACAGCCGTACAGTTCATAGGCTACAGATTGGATTTGGGCTCCCAATGCATCATGGGCAGTTATTAATTATAAGCTGTGCCTGAAGGATTTTGCAACCTCTGCAGACTGAACTGCTTTTCTGAAGATGAAGATGACTGCAATTCATTTTTTCACAAAGAAGATTCCGCCCCCACCCCAGACTTCAAATAACTTGTCAGGGTAGCTGATGATTTTAAGAAGGGGCTTAAAACTATTTCCAGCTAGTATTTAGGAGACATCAAATATGAGACATGCTGACCTTGGCAATAGATGTTAAATCTGCTCCTCATTAACAACAACGAATAGGATTTTGCAGCTAGCCAACATGCTGTTTTTTCAAGCCTGTCTGAGAAGTGCTATTGGTTTTCTATAGACGACTTCTTAGGCTGTTTGAAGTGTCAAAATCCAATTTCTTCCACCTAATGTTTCTGCTCCTTCTATGTTTAATATACATGGCTTTCTTCTCTCTGTGATTTGTTTTTCTTGATTAAAGTAAGTATAGTACAAAGATGTAAAGTTCCAGTGTCTGAAAAGGGCTGCTTCTGATGTCAGGTCAGTTAATTGCATTTGAAATAGAGCAAATCCATCTTCCTTAAGCCTTTTGCTTGCAGATGGCTGTGAATAAATTCCAGTTACACTGCTGACCCTGGAGTTACGGGAATATTAGAATATGCTGAGAAATGTAGTAATTGGTGAAATAATTAACTGGTTGCCATTTCTTCCAATAATAATGATGAAACATGATGATTTTGAAAATAATTTTATTTTGCCTATTTTCTCAGTTCTAAAACATTGTCTCCATTCTCAGCCCCCCCCCCCCCCCCCCAATTTGTAAACATGTACTGTTACAGTAATGGTGCAGTTTTGCAGAGCCAAAAGATGAATGGCATACAGGTACTAGTGCTAGAGTTCATGAACAGTTATTTAAGAGTTAGTCCCACTGAATATAATGAGATTTATTTCCAAGTCAACGTAAAGAAAACTAGACTCCGTGTGTTTCCCTTATATGATATATCAGCGAATCTGATGATTATTTTGTTTTGAAGAAGTTTATGGGGTAGCAATTTTCCTTAATGGGCAAAAATTTGAATCATAGTGTTATATATACAGTAGAAGCCCCATATCTGCAGGGAATTGGTTCCACAATCTTCTGTGGATACCTGAAACCTCGGATATATGAACCCTATACAGTGGTGCCTCAATTTACGACCATAATCCGTTCCAGAAAATGGTCGTAAGTTGAAATGGTTGTAAGTTGAATCAGCATTTCCCATTGAAATGCATTGAAACCCGATTAATCCGTTCCGGCTGTTTTTTGGTTCTATGTAGAGGCGCCGGTTGTAAGTTGAAGCATTCGTTCCCATAGGAACTAATGCAAAAGCGGTTAATCCGTCCTCTACCACTAGGGGGAGAATTTTTCTTCTTTTAACCTAAGATGACAGGTTAAAAAAAGGGCAGGAAAGGAGGGAGGGAAGGAACAATGGGGAAAAGAAGAAAGAAAGAAGGTCATCACTGGGGCACACAGACCCCTCAGACAAAGGTTTGTGCTGTTAAGCACAAAAAGAGAGAAGATAGAGAGAGAGAAGACAATGGGGGGGGGGGAGAGTTTGGAGGCTAAAACACCTTTTAAACAAAACACTTTTTAAATCAAACACATTTAAAACCAAACACCTTTTAAACCAAACCAAACACCTTTTAAACAAAGCACATTTTAAAACCAAACACCTTTTAAAACCAAACACATTTTAAACCCACCCACCAACACCTTTTAAAACAAAAGAGAGGTCACTTAGCTTCCTGTTCTGTGGCTCCTAGGGTACACAAACCCTAGGAGCCACAGAATCCAGCAACCATTATTCCAGCAAACAGACCCCCTCAGCACAAAAAGAGAGCATAGAGAGAGAGAGAGAAGACAATTGGGGGGGGGGGGAGACTTGAGTCTAAGCCACATTTTACAGCATGCCAGCCAACACAGATCCTTGCAGAAAATGTTCTGATTTTAAAACAAAAAGACTTTGGAGTCTAAATTCCATTTTACAGCATGCCAGCCAACACAGCAGCTCCTCACAGAAAATGTTCTGATTTTAAAACAAAAAAACTTCGGAGTCACATTTTAAACCCACACATTTTAAAACAAAAGAGAGGTCACAGTACACAAACCCTAGGAGCCACAGAATGCAAAAATAAATAAATAAATTTTACATTTTAAAATTACAGTCTAATTTTCACATTTAATTTTAATTTAATATTACAGTCTACTTTTCACATTTTAAATCCACACTGCAAGACCCATCAGAGCACAGAAACATAACCCCCCCCAGCCCAAACCCAAGCTGCAAAAACCCTGTACAGTACGGTAAATACAGTGTACTCACCCAGAACAGGCAGTCTCTCTGTTTTAAAAAAGAAAGTCAAAAATCCAAAAAGCAAAAATAAAAAAAAGCCAAAGAAAAAAATACAGTACAGTACCAGGCAGTACAGTACCAGGCAGTACCAGGCAGTCTGAAGTCTCTCTCCGTATCCACACTCTCTAACCGCTGGGGCGAACAAGGTAGCAGACAAGTAGCCTCTTCGCTGACCAACGGTTAACTGAAAGTTAAAATTTCCCGCTTTCCCCCGCCTCCCCCGTGTTTTTTTCCCGGTTGTAAGTCGAAGCTCCGGTTGCAAGTCGAAGCAAAATTTTGCGACTGGAGCTGTTCGTAAGTCGAAATGGTCGTAAGTAGGGGCGTTCGTAAGTCGAGGCACCACTGTATATATAACGTGCTGGCTGGTTAGCTCAGTGGTTTAGGTGTCTGGCAGCAGTGCCAGAGGTTGGGAGTTCGATTCCCCACTGGGCCTCCTGAGAGAAGAGCCAGCCTAGGTAGCCTTGGGCAAGCTACAGTCCCAGGGCACCCTCAGAAGAAGGGAATGGTAAACTACTTCTGAATAGTCTGTATCTGGAAAACCCTGAAAAGGGTTGCCATAAGTCAGAATTGACTTGATGGCACATTATTATATTATATATACATATAAGGCAGTGGGACAAAGGCCACAAGGGCATGCTCTTGTATGTTGTATGTTGTATATAGGTCTTTGGTAAACCACAGGAAAATGAAACTGTGAATATCAGTTCCACGGATATGGGGGTCCTACTGTACCTGCTTTGATCTGACCCCCTTGGCTTATCATGCATTTATCCTAAATAGAATCACTTGGAAATATACTCTGTTTTCATGAGGTTATACTTTCACATACTTTGAGATTGAGTGTGTGCTTTAAGGGCACACCCTCAGAAATGAGTCCGTTGTATTTGTTCCATGGCTTATGCCCAGGAAAATGTGCATAGGATTTTGGCCTGACAGCACAATCACATACATGTTTGCTCAAACATAACAGTGCAATCCTCAGTGTGTCCACATGGAGGTGACTTGTTCTGAATTTAGTGGGGTTCACTTTCAGGCTTCAGGTTTAATGTGCATGGAATTGCAGGCCAGTTCCCTCTTTCTTCAGTGACACTCCCTTGTAGGGGTGATTTAGAATTGCAGCCTAAATGAATTAAATTATTTGGCACTGGGTTGATGAACAGCGCAGCTATCTATTAACACAGATACGATGAACATAATTTTACAGATTCTGAAAAATGTTGCTGTTGTGATCAAATTGCTTTTAATTTTTTAAAATCTCTTTTTGTAATATTGTATTCTGTCCTGATACTATTGTAAGCCAGTTACGATATGAATTACAACAGAAAGATATCATATGAATAAAAGGGCAATTATTATTCAGAAGGAAGTTGTTTCTGTGTCTGCTTTGTTTTTACCCTTTTCTAATATTACTTAAATATGTAGGTAGTGCCTACATATTTTGTGAGCTTGCTTGGTGGTTGTGCGGTGGATGTGCTTGTCAAGGACATACCTTGATTTTTAGAAATACTGCTTAAAAGGTGCTGCAACTGTTCTGCATTGTTTGCTGCAGGTCACTCTGGGGAAACACTTTCTGGCTCGTGTACTCTGCCTCATTATGCTGCCACTTGCCCTGTACACAGCCCTGTTTGCTGTTCATTTCACAGTCTTAAATAGAAGGTATTTTTTCCCTTTTCCTTCTTAAGAATGTGCATTTGGGTAAATCTTCCTGCCTTGGTTTTCACGACTGCCATATTGGGTCAATTCAGGAGTCATGCAAAACATGCTTAATTACAGTTTAGTGCAATGTCTGTGTTGGTGAATTATGATTGGCAGTTGGCCAGCAAACCAGAATTACCAACCAAGATTTGAAGTAGTTGCAATTTCTTTTTACTGGATGCACCATATGTCATATGATAGATCATCTTTACAGCTATTACTTCACCCCTGGAAAATTCTAGAAGACCAACAGCTGTGAGCAATAGCATGTTTTGCTGTCATATCTGCATTGAGCCATAATTTTCCCCATTATCTTTTACGTCAAGCAGAAAGTGGCTACAGGAATATTGTTTCTTGTGGCAGTTTCTGTCTTTGTATACATAGACCTTAGTATCTGAGTTAATGAATAGGTCCATGAATTTCTGCAGACTACTGGACAGGATCCAGAGGTGAACTTTGGCTAGTGGGAATGGGGGTGTGACCAGGCTCTGCACTTCAGACTACCTGTGTATCCTGAAAAGAGCTCTAAAGCTTTGCATGAGAAGGGAAGGAGATAAACATTCCTTAGTAGCTGCCAGCACAACCAGTTTAACACCATAGCTTCACATATGATTGTTTTCTCATCATTGATCAAAGGTGTTTAGTTGACACTTGTGGTAGGTGTCAGGTGTGAGTGTATCATAGCATAGGTGTACAGTTTTGCTCACTTGGAACAGTTAATTGTCTTTTCAAAATAAATGATGAAAACAAGAATAAAATTTGGTTCTTTATTATATTATATTCCACAGTTTTCCAATATTTCAAATGATGTTACTAGTAAAGGCTCTTGGTTTTGAAATTTACCAGTCAATTTTCTTTCACACACCACTGCCTGCCTAAAAGGTTGCTACCAACAAATGTCAATATGCACCAATCTTCTGATGTAATCAGTAATCTTTTTTATTGCTTTTACCAGCCTGTCATGCCAAGAGTAAGTTGTTTAGCATGTTAGTGGGATGGGGGGCTTTCCTAGTTAGGTACTAATTAAGCAAAAGTCAGCTGCCAAGATAGAACTGCATGCATCTGTATAAGATAGTTTGTAGGAATATTAGAGCAAAAATCTGGAGCCTGTCACACTGGTATCAGGCTTTTGCCGGGGCTCTTTACTTGCATTTTATATGAGCAGGATTGATCACTTAGGTGATGTAAACCCAAGGGCTGCTAAAAGTTGCTTGTGCGGCAGTCAAACTATCCAGATCCTTATAGACATCTAAGGAAATTGAGAACGTCCTTCCTGTGTGCAAATAAGCCAGTGCCAGTATATTTCCTTCTTATTAAATTATATCTTTAAATCCCTGTCCATTTGTCTTCATGCATGCCTAATTTGTATATGATTTGTTCTTTCTTAGTGGGCCTGGTGATGGCTTTTTCAGCTCTGGATTTCAATCCCGCCTGATTGGTAACAACCTTCATAACGTATCTGTTCCAGAGCGTGAGTATCTAGACTTCTTTGGAAACAAAAGCTCTAGCAAGTGCTGTCAACAGAACCTAGTGTCAAAACAAACAAAGAACAGCTGAGGAGTTGGAAGCTAAAACAAGCGCAAAGCTCCAAGCACATACTTTAAGGCTATTCAGTGTGTTTGTAATAGTGACATGAGCTGTTTCAGAATTTTTCTTTAGATGTTGAACTTCCTTACTCGTTGGGTTAGGAGGTTAGGACTGGGTAGTGCAGAACTGTGATGGAAGTGTGTAATAAGACTTTCTGTATTTATTTTGCATAAAATTGAGAAGATATCGGTGTGGGAGTGGTTGTCCAGATGGTGCAAGAAATTGCTGTGTTTAGATTATCTGTTTCTGTACTAGGTTCAAATGAATTCCAATGCAAAGCACCATCCAGAAGACGTCCTAAACTTTACAGTACTAGGAAATGAAACTATTCAGTGTACAAATGTATTTGACTGCAATTCAGTAGCAATGATCTTCTGGACTCCTCTCAATTTACCTTTTAGGGATGCAGAGAGAGGCAAAGGGAAAGGGCATGCTCTTCTGAAGCTGTTATGTTACTTGAGCTCCCCTCAGTGTCTCATCATTCAGAAGATTCTGAAGGCGTATTTAGTTATTTAACTTGAGTCAGCTAGAAGCTCTCATTTCATAGCACAAATAAGTTTTTTGTTTGCTGAATGAATAGGGAGCATTCCTGAACCTCGGCAGCAGAGCTGGGAGGGTGGAGAGGCAGTGGTGCTTGGAGCAGCAGCTTCTTGTTGTGGCAGTTCCTACATTTCAGCCTGCACATTGAGGGCGTGAATGTCAGAATGTTTCTTCTGTAGTTATCTTGTTCTTTCTCACAGGAGGAAGGATAAACAAAACAGCTAAAATGGATATGAAACATGTGATTTGAAATCTGCAGAAATCAACAGGAATATTCAAGGGCAGGTGCAGTGTGTGGGTTTCTGGTGTTTTTTCCAAGAAAAGTTGGCCATGTACATTCAAACACATGCTGGTATTATTTCACCTAGTAAGTGGGGAGTCGTGTATTTTGAAAATTCTTTTACCACTCAAATGGACTATTATGGAATGCACTTTACTATCTAGCTCTTCTGTGGATCTTGTCGTCATTTAAAAAAATTCAAGCTGACTCTCTTAGAAGCAGAAGCTACTGTATCTGCTGAGATTTTTTCCCCCAACAGATTTATCAAGGCCTGTAAGTGACATTACAGTTCGCTTTACGCAAAACATTTTGGAGTAGTGGAAGAGAGTTTCAGAAGTACCGGATCAGCAATTATATGATGATCCTATGTAGAGCAGTTTTACATCACACTGCACCCTCAGTCATGAGAAAAACTAACCGCCTCATATGTATGTGGAGTTGTCTTCGTAGGAGTGCTTGCTTAACACAGGTGCTAGTATGTAGATTATTCCTCAGGTTGAAGTGCCATGGAACTGTGACTGTGGTGTGGCCTCATAAAGTAAACTGTTTCAAACTATTCTTCTCTTCCATTAGACTTGGCCTATGGCTCTGTGATAACAGTGAAAAACCTTCGTATGGCAGGTGGCTATCTTCACTCGCATTGGCATCTGTATCCCGAGGGAGTTGGGGCACGGCAACAGCAGGTGAGTGAACTCTCAGAATGGCATGTTTTGTTGAAGCTGGAGGTATAGGAGCTCTCTCTGTGTTAGGTTTTTTTCAGACACAAGAGTGCCATACAAAAACACTCTTAGAATATTGGTAAACCAAGCCCTGTCTGAGTCCTGGGCAGTTTGAATTGCCAGACCTCCTTCAGTAGGAACAATTGTAGTTCTGCATTACTCTATTGGATATGCAGTACGGTGTAGTGGATAGAGTAACGGACTAGGGCTCAGGAGGCCTGGGTTTGAATCTTGTTCAGTCATGGAAGCTCACAGGGGAAGTGGAACTGGTAAAGCCACTCTTTAAATAGGTAACTTATCTTGAAAGCCTTGTTAGGTTCCAAATTGACGACACACAACAACAACAGCATTGCTCCATTACTTTCTCGCTGTGAATATTTGGAGTGCCTTTGCAGCATGAAAGGTGATATAATGTTTTAAGAGGAGTATTAATACTGCCAATGGCTACTAGTAATGATAGCCATGTACAGCCTCCAGAATTGCATGACAGTTGTGAAGCACAAGTGGGAAGGTGCTATTCTCATCATTTCTAACTTGTGTGCATCCCAGAAACACCTACCTGGCCACTGTGGGAAGTAAGATACTATACTACAGATCTGTGATCTGATCCAGCCAGGCATTTCTTAACACCTTCTGCTTATCTACAATGTTGGTGAATCTCACACAATCATAAGATTACAAGCCTTCAAGGAAAGGCGCTTTCTTGTTTATTAGTGGTCTCAGACTCAAGGACTTGTAGGTTCTGGGGCACAGGCCAGCATAGTAGCTATTGGGAATAGGCAATAAGCACACCTCTTTGTCTAGGACTTGGCAGTGCAGATTTCTGGTTCTTCTTTGTGGCCTCCGTGAATCACACATATGGGTTCTGTAGTGCACATCTGCGAAGTCTTGGAACATCCTAGAGCTTAAAAGAAAGACCGTGTGCATCTGGTTTTGGAGCCAGAGACTGGGAGTTCAGTCCCCATTGTGCCTTTTGCGAATAGAGCTAGCCTGTGTTGACAAACTACACAGTCTCAGGGTGCCCCCAGAAGAAGGGAATGGTAAATCACTTGTCCCAAAAGTTATGTTGCAATTTGTAGGTGATGCATGTCATTGTGTGTGCCTTCTGGTTTTATACTAGGAAAAATATAAATGATTAAAAAGAAACTTTATGTAAATTAGTGATTTTTTTGAAATTTGCTGCTTAATATTGTAAGAAGTGTTACTGAATTGTCACTTTTGAGGTGAAAATGACATAGACAAGATCAATGATGCATCTAGGTTATGCATTTATTGGCTGACATTGATGCAAGATAGCAGTACAGTTTTTCTTGACAATTATGAAAGCCATATTTTATGTAAAAGAGGCAGAGCAACTGTGCTGCATTTTGTCACAATATACTTCAGTTTAATTTGGGGGTGGGGTAAGGACTGCAGACCAGGTTCCTTCGGAAGTTCACAAGAATGAAGTTGTTAGTGGATGCACAATGTGTGACTTGTTGATGAATAGATATAACCATGCTTCAAGGGATGAAATCCAGTGATTTCTGTGTGTTCCTAGGTCACTGCATACTTACACAAAGACTTGAATAACTTGTGGATTATAAAGAGGCACAATGTGAATGCAGGTAAACAGATGGATTATGTAACTCATTTGTCCTTTCTTCAAGAAAAAAAGGTTTCTCTTTTCCAAGAATGTGTAGGTTCTTTTCTATGTGTATAATGTTACCCTTATTTTTATTTTTATTTTTGGTTTTTGCATTTAAATACGTCCTTTCTTCCAAGAAACTAAAGGCGGCAGACACGGCACTCCTTTTCATATTCTGTATTACGAGCTGTGCTTGTATCCTCTGCATGGGTGTTCAGTTTTGAAGTCAGCATAGTGAAGGGTCTGGAATCCAAACCTTATGAGAAGCAGCTAAAAGAGCTAGGTATCTTTAGCCTGGAAATGAGAAGATTCAGCTGAGATAGGATGACAATGTTCATGTATCTGAAAGAGTGTCATGCAGGAGATAAAGCCTAGTATTTATTGGCTGTTCTAGAGGATAATGGTAGAACTAGTAAGTAGAAATTGCAGATTTCAGCTAAATAATAGAAGTCACTTCCTAATGATAAGAGGGGTTCAATACTGAGCTTTAGGGAGTGGTAAATTCCCCTTTGTAGACAGTGGAACGTTATCTTTCGGTGATGTTTTCATTGCATACTGCATTGCAGATCATAGTCTGAGCACTGTGGTTTGCAATACAGTAAGACCCCCCATATACATGGTTTCACTTATCCATGGTCTGAAAATATTTAAAATATTAAAAGAAAAAAAATCCAGAAAAAACTATTTTCACATGTATTACCAGAACAGCCAGAGACTGTGCTATGAATACTTGTTTGTGAAGAATATGTAGCATGGTCTCTGGCACCCTAACCAAACCCCAGAGGATATGGGGATGCTACTCTATATGACTTCTAATAGATTCAGATGGTGGTTAGATTTGTTAGAGTCTTGGACTGGGAATTGTGAGATCCTTTGTAAGTGTGAAATCTGGCAACTAATCTTGGGTCAGTCGTTTTTTCCTGGCTCAGCCTATCTCACTGGATTTTTATGAGGATAAATGGGGAGGCAGAGAATAATTTATTCTGCCTTGAGCTCATTGGAGGAAAGGCAGAATATAAATGTAACCAATCAATAAATAAAATACAGTCAAATTCTGTATAGTAGACCCTGTTCCCATCTAACCAGGTGTTTGGCAAGTTGGATATTCTCTTTCTATCCTCCCAGTTTTGTTTACTTGCACAGCAGAAGCTTAAAGAGGATTGTGAGCCTTTTGCAGAATGCAGTAGTAACACTTGTGATCTTACATGTGTTTCATGAGTTGAAATCACTGAGATCTGTTGGGGAGGCCCTCCTCTGTATCCCACCATTGAAAACAGTTCATTATATGGTGACATGGTGGAGAGCTTTTTCTACCTTATCACCCCAACTGTAGAATGCCCTTCCCTCGGAGGCTTGATTGGCACTGACATTGGCATCATTTCAGTGCAAAGGCAAGAAATATTTATTTATTAGAGTTTTTAGGGGTTGATGGTCATGGCCTGTGCAGATTTTAGTACAGTGGTTTTAATGTTTTAATTAATTATCCTGTGTTTTACAATTGTTTTATATAGCTGTGTAACCCACCCTCAGATCCTGTGATATAGGGTGGTCTATACATAAATCTTTTAAATAAAGAAATGTTGGGGGTCAGATCCATGAGCAATCATTTGGAGAATACAGACTACCTCTTTAAGAGAAAGGTGTGAATGGCCGTTGTGAATAGGTACAGTTTTCTGCAAGACCTGACTGGGAGGAATTGGTCTGCTTTGTATAGTGGGTCTGATACTATGTTGCTATTGACTGGTAGTCTTTTTAGTTATAAGGTGGCTTTTTGGGGTGGAAACCATTTTACTGTAAGTTGCTCAGTAAAGGCAGACTTCGAAAACAAGTGAAATTTCCAAAAGAGGAGACAAACCTTTAGTTTCAAGAGGAAAAAAAATACTTCTTTTACTTTCCATTTCAAGTAAACAGTACAACATAATCCTATTCTCTGCCCCATTCTCTGTGCATCCCTTGTAGTATGGAAGAGCTGAAATGAAACCCATGCTTTGATAGTATCCATATTTACAAGCATTTGTAGTATAATCCTATCTACAATTACTTGTCCATCCCAGTAGATCTATATTTGGGGAAAAGATCAGTTCCCCAAATGTTGTTGTGTCTAATGGCTTTAATCTTAGGGAAGTGGAGGTTTTTCCTCTTTAAGTAGTAAAAAAAAGTGGATCTTACCACTCCTGTTTACTTGTGGTAGAAGTTAAGGTTAAAAAAATGTTCATCAGTTTGATCGTGCTTTGAGTGAGGTAGGCATTGATCGGTGACCTGAATTTCCTTGCCTTTGGGCAACCACAGTTTTGGACAAAAGTTCAGCCACCAACTTTTGCTTAAAATTGAAAGGTTATTTTACTCTCCTGGGATATCATAATAAAACTTCCCTAAGTGTACTTAGTATCAGTCTTCTCTGTCTTCCTCACTTATTGTGCTGTGTCCTCTTCTGTTTCACCAGATTATTCTGACCCATCTTTCCCTGTGGAGTTTGTGAAGCATGGAGATGTTATCCGTCTGGAGCACAAAGAGTAAGGGAATGGGATGAGTGTTGAAAATGTCCTTGGTTTTGTAAGAATCGACAATTCTAACTGAACATGGCAGCAAATGGACTGCGCCCCCTCTCAGCCATGACCTTCCTGGGTTTGAAGTGGAAAGTAACCACCAGGGTGTTTAGTAATCCTGTAGCTGTGCTCAGTTGAATGCATCAGACCTTTTCTGTAAGCATGGGAAGATCATGAGTAGAGGGGGATGAAATGTAGCATTTGTCTCTCTTTTCTATTACAGTTTTGGAGTGCTTGAAAAGGGCTAATGGAGATCCATAACTGGATCTGGTGCTGGTTTTCAGAGTGCCACACGAATTTGACTCAACTCCGGGAGGCAGTGGAAGACAGGAAGGCCTGGCGTGCTTTGGTCCATGGGGTCACGAAGAGTCGGACACGACTTAACGACTGAACAACAACAACAACAATTCCCATTTGACAAAGCTTCAGTATATGGCCACCATATGGAACTGTGCTAAATGTTATTTTCACACTGTCTCAAGTATAAATTCAAACAGTAAATGAAATCTTACCTTATTTTAGGACGTCTAGAAACCTGCACAGTCATCACCACGAAGCCCCTTTGACTCGAAAGCATCTTCAGGTCACAGGATATGGCATAGTAAGTGAACAAAGATAATCCTCGATTCTGTGTGCTGCTTAGAATATGTTCCTATAGCAAAGGCTCCCCCTCCCCCCCCCCCCGGTTTATTTATTTCTGAGCTGGACAGTAGTTTTCCCATCACCACCAGTATTGTTCATGTTGTGAAGATTTAGAATGCCGTATTTCTTGGTGATTCCCCCCCTGCAGTTCCCCTGGTCTGTTTTTGTCTTAGAATGGAACTGGAGACTCCAATGATTTCTGGCGAATTGAGGTTGTAGGAAGAAAACTTGGAAGACGCATCAAAGTCCTACGTAGTCAAATCCGTCTGATTCATGTGGCTACGGGCTGCATTTTGGGCTCAACTGGAAAAACACTACCAAAGTGGTGAGTATGTGAATGTTACTTCTCATGGTATTCTAAGGGCTTAAAGAGGCTGAACTGTGACCTCCAGCTGGAGGAAGAACTCTCCCACTTGGCTCCCGGCTGCACATGTGCAAGCATGTATTTGAGGCCACCTTGTGTCACGGTTAGAGATCTGCTGATGAAAATCTCTTACTTTAGCAAGACTGTCTAGGCTAGACACCAGTGAGCAAAGGTTCATACTCTAGGTCAGTGGGTCCCAACCTTGGGTAAACTCAAGTGTTCTTGGACTGCAATTCCCAGAAGCCTTCACCGCCAGCTGTGCTGGCCGGGGTTTTTGGAGTTGCAGTCCAAAAACACCTGGGTTATCCAAAGTTGGAAACCACTGCTCTAGGGAAAGTATTACTGCCACCACGTGATCAGGTCACTGTTGACCCACTGTTGTAGCAAACACTTCTCTAGTTGCAAGTATAGCTGAGGAAAAGCCACGTACGATGTCTTCCCTTGATTTTATTTTGATGCATTTCTATGTCACCAGATTTCTTTCTCTGTATCCCTTCTTGATGCCTCACAGGAAATGGGCAAAAGAATAAACAATCAAAGGGAAAATAGGTACAACAATGGCTGGTCTTCAGTCACCCCAGTGTATGGTTTTCTCTCTTCTTCCCCTTCATGTATTCACTGATACATGACAAAATCATGAACAGTTTGCAATTTCTTCCTTATTCCATGCACTTAAGAGGCTTGAGTTCCTCCTCCACTATTAATTGTGTATATTATTATTATTAATTGTGTGTGCTATTAATTATATGTATACATAATTATAATATGTATATTAATTTTCATTGCCCCATATCTGTCCACCTGTTTCTTCTTCACTATAGCTTTGTTCAGTATAATACTCTGTTTTTTTTAAAAAAGGAGTGAAGTAAAGTAGTCATTTGAGCATTTAGTTATGAACCCCTGTATTCTTTAATTTCATCCTCTCCTTCGTGCTGTTATGTATTTATTTATTCAAAAGTATGTTGGTATTGGCTTTACTCCTAAGATACATTGAGCTTAAAGTACAGTCAATAAATAATAAAGAAATAAATAATAAAGAAATTTTCCTGCCATCTGCAGTCAATTGTGTTTACCCTCCCCAAAGGGTTAGAGGGTCTTTCTGATCAATGTGGGGTGGGGTTGTGAGGGCTGTAACGGGGAGCTGAACACAGGAAACTTTGTTTTCTTGATCTTCCTGAAGTCAGCTTCTCTTGGGACTGAAGCCATTGTCTTTTACATCTTGTGCAAGAAAGGCCATCAGGAAGCTTTCATCATTACTTTTTGTCTATGGCAGTGTTTCCCAACCTGGGGTCGCAAAGTGTTTTCTGGTGGGCTGTGGACCACCTTATGTGTGTTGTAGCCCTTGCTAAATAATGTCTTCCTTGTCCTTTTGGAGTGGGATATAAAGTTATCATGTATGTGTATGTATGAGACACAGACCCTTTGGGAGAGAAAGAAGCCTCTGCTTTCTGAGAAGAGATGACTTTACCCCATTAAAAATGCCTTTTTCTGCAAAATTGGCAGGGGAATCACAGGTTTCTTGGCTATTATAAAAAGGGCTCACAACATGAAAAAGTTTGGGAACCACTGGTCTATAGTGCTTCTTAATCATTCTTTTCATGAAGTATTTGTTTTTAAAAATGCCTTGCAATTTTCCATACTTGAAAGCCTTGTAATACTAGATAATTATTTTTTTTAAAGTCTCGGTTTCCTTTTTAAACACACAATATAAGGATTTTTCCATTCCTTAAAAAAGGGGGTCATTATTATGCAAGATGGTAGTGAAGATCAGGTATAGGAAACAAAAGGCTCTTCTTAACACTTTGAGTCACCTTTGCTTTCACAAAGGACTGTTGCCTCAGTCAGTCCCTATGTAAGGGGATCTGTCATGGGAGGGTGAATTTGTCATTTGATCTTGAATACTTCTCAGTCCCAAAGCCAGTTAATTTAAAACTCCTGGGAAAGTGAGCAGTAGAAAACAGACTCTTTGACTCCAGGTTGGTCCACTGCACGAATGAACTGGTGGTATGACAGGGTTGCACTTGGATAAAAAACAGATTTTTAAAAAGTTTGAAAAAATTTATGGACCCAAGAATCAGGTCATTTGTTTTGTAGGAAATATTTTTACCCCTCCTGAAATCTATAAAAAATCCTAACAAGAATGTGTTAACAAATATGGGGGGGAAACCCAGGAGCTACAGATTAGACACATTCGATACACGTTCCAACCTCAGATAAAAGAGATGCCCAAAATGTAGTAACAAGAGGACAATTCCATTAATTTCCCACATCAGCAAAGTGATGCTCATGATTTTGCAGCAAAGACTTTTACTCTATATAAAGTGAGAAATGCAACATGCTCAAGCTGGGATCAGAAAAGGAATTGGAGATCGTACTGCAAATATACATAGTCTACTGAAGCCTATCAAATAATTTCTCAGTTTGTGCTCTTTAGATTATAGCACAGCCTCTGACTGTGTGGATCGTGAAAAACGTTGGAACTATGTAAAATAAATGGGTGTTTCAACAACATTTGATCCTGATGTGCAACCTATACTCTGGACAACAGGCTCTGTAAGGAACACGGATAATTATTTCCCATCAGAAAGGTTATTAAACGAGGGTGTATTTTATCTTCTTACCTGTTCCATCTATATACCTGTTTGTGAAAAGCTGGATCGGATACAGTTGAAGATGGAGTAAAAATTGATGAAAGAAATATCAAGAATTTTATATATGCAGATGGCACCATAAGCACTGGCACAAAATAGCAATAATTTTGAAATGGTTATTGTCATGTTCCCCGCCTGCCCCTTGGTTGTTTCACCAATCACAGGGCACAAGCTACATGTCGTGTCGCTGCCACCAGTTGATTATATCAACATTGTTTATTATTAATCACAGAGGTCCAGGCAATGTATCATTTTAAAAACCAAGTATAAATTGTTTATTGTTACAAGAAATGAAAGTTCAGTCAGTGTTGTTGTCGCGATTTGACCCTTTTTGGATCCCACACCTCTGGAACCTATGTGGCGTTGGACCCACTCGTGCCTTGGTCTGTCCACCTAGACTCAGACCTCAGAGCACACCAGGGCAAAACTAAACTCTTTCCTTTCTTCCACTGCTGCCACCAGGAGATCCCTAGATCCCCATAACTCCTTTAGAAAGAATCAGGCCCACTCTTTAATGAAATAGAAAGATCTTTAGTTTATTTGCTTATTTGTTTCAGTATTATAATATTCAGTTCTATTCCTTCTCCCTTCCTATCACTGGTCAATCACTTCTCAGATCTCCTACTATATTTTCATCAGTCTAATCACAATCACATAAATCTCTGAACTCTGCTAATCAAACTCCTTCCAAAACTCTGATCTCCTTCTCCCCCTCAGGCTCTGCCTCTTATACTCTGCCTCTTGGCTCCGCCTCTCAGCAACATAAATATGCATGACTCACTCTAACTAAACCTGAGCCATGACCACATTTAAAGGAGAACGCTACAGACCTCCCCCCTTACTTAGGTTTGTTTGGGAGGGGAAACACATTTTTCCTCCTGAACAAACAGGTGCAATTGCTTAAACTTTTTTTTTTCATAACAATTTACCTTTCACATTTTTACTAAATATCAACCAAATACCTTACCTTATCATTTAATAATCAATACCATACTTTACCTTTTCATCTACTAATCAATAATATGCATTACCTTCTCATTTTACAGAATTTACAATCAATACATTTACCCAATTAATTACTGGAGAATTCTAGTCCATTTTGGTTCTTTTTGAGAGTTCTTTAAGTCATTCTTCTGGTCTTCTGGACAGCGCATCTGCCACAATATTGTGAGATCCCTTTATGCTCTTTATCGTGAAATCAAAGTCTTGCAGCAAAAGAGCCCATCTCATCAATTTGCTGTTAGTCTTCATGGATCTCAGCCACAGCAATGGCGAATGGTCAGTGCATAAGGTGAATTTTCGCCCCCAGATGTAGGGTTTAAGTCTTTGTAGGGACCATAAAATCGACAGACACTCCTTTTCAATCGTAGCCAGATGTTTCTCCCTCGGCTGCAGTTTCTTACTGATGAACATCACGGGGTGCAGAGTTCCTCCTCCGTCAGCTTGGCACAGCACTGCTCCCAGTCCGATGTTCGATGCGTCAGTGAAGATGGTGAATTCTTGGGTGAAATCAGGTGCGATGAGGACCGGTCCAGTTGTCAACGCCTCCTTCAGCTGGTCAAACGACTGCTGGCACTTAGGTGTCCAACTGATGATCTCCGGCTCCCTTTTCCGAGTGAGGTCTGACAATGGCGCAGCGATCGCACCGAAGTGAGGGATGAACCTCCGATAGTAGCCCGCCAGACCTAAAAAGGAACGGACTTGCTTCTTTGAAGTGGGGTTTGGCCACTTGGCAATCGCCTCAACCTTAGAGTCCAGGGGTTTGATAACTCCTCCACCCACCAAATGTCCAAGATATTTAAGCTCCGAATCTCCAACATGACATTTACTGGCTTTTACCGTTAAGCCGGCTTCCTGGATTCTTTGAAGCACTAGGCTTAAATGCTCCTTGTGCTCAGCCCATGTTTGACTGAAAATACCTATGTCATCCATGTAAGCTACAGTGAAATTGCCCATGCCCTGTAAGGTCCGGTCTATCAGTCTTTGAAAGGAAGCAGGACCATTCTTTAACCCAAATGCCATGACCCGGAATTCGAACAACCCTAGGGGACTTCGAAAAGCGGTCTTTTCCTGATCCTCAGGGTGCATCGGAATTTGCCAAAACCCTTTGGTCAGATCGATGCATGTTATGAAATTGCATCTACCTATGAGCTCAATTAAGTCATCCAGGCGTGGCATGGGATAGGCATCTGCCTTGGTGACATGGTTTAATTTGCGGTAGTCTACACAGAATCTAATGCTACCATCCGGCTTGTCAATAAGTACTATGGGTGCAGCCCAGGGACTCTCTGATGAGGTAATTATCCCTGCCTTTAACATCTCCTGGACCTCCCGTCGTACTTTCTCGACATAATCCCCAGTGATCCTATAAGGGGTAACAGCTATGGGGCTGGCATCCCCAGTGTCAATTCGGTGGACTACTCCTTTGGCCTTTCCAGGTTTGTTAGTGAAGAGGGTGTGATACTTCTGCATTATCTCCAATACCTCTTCTCTCTGTAGTGGGGTAAGGGAGTGGCCTAGATTTACCTCCTCGGGATTAAATTGTCGTTCCCCTCTCCCTTCCCAGCACATGAGTTCTTCCTTATCGCTAGGGTCCTCTCTAATAGCGTATAGGGTCCATTGATTTTTTCGGTAATAGGGTTTGATCATGTTAACATGTACTACCTTGCGACCCTCATCCCCTTTCTGGATTACATAATTTATATTATTCATTTTTGAAATTACCTTATAGGGACCCTCCCAAGCTAATTGTAGCTTGTGTCCTCTGACTGGCCTGAGCAAGAGAACTTCCTCCTCCGGCCCAAAAGTTCTTTCACGGGCTTTCTTATTGTACCATGCCTTCTGTTTAGCCTGGGCAGCCCTCAAATTCCTCCCAGCCAACTCCAGAGAACGTTGCAAGGTGTTTTGCAACTTATATACATATTCGACCACTGACTCTGGGTCACTTTCTCTATGGTCTTCCCAGTTCATGCGGAGCAAATCTAAAGGTCCGCGCGCCTCTCGTCCTAGCAGTAACTCAAAAGGACTAAATCCCGTGCTCTCTTGAGGGATGCTCCTATAAGCATATAGTAAGGGTTGTATTTTGCAGTCCCAATCATTTGGGTTCTCTGCTACATACGCCTTAATCATGCGCACCAAAGTGCCATTGAATTTCTCAACTAGCCCGTTGGTCTCTGGATGATATGGAGTTGAATTGATTTGGGTAATTCCACAAGCCTTCCATAACCTTTTGATCAGTTTGGATGTGAAACTCATTCCCAAATCGCTGACTATCTCGCTGGCAAATCCCAATCGGCTCATGTAATTGATTAGGGCATCTGCCACGGTGTCAGTTTCCATGTTGCGCAAAGGAATTGCCTCGGGATATCTAGTGGCAAAATCCATTATGGTCAAGATGTATTTATTTCCCCTACGGGTGGCATTAGGTAAGGGACCCACTAGATCGATTCCCAGCCTTTGGAACGGTGTAGAGATGACTGGCAGAGGGCATAATTTGGCTTTGGTCCTGTCCTGCCCAGTCCCTCGTCTCTGACAGACATCACACGTTTTACAGAAACAAGTAATCTGTTTGCCCATACCTGGCCAAAAGAAGTTCTGGCCAACCCGTCTTTTGGTTCTGGTGATCCCCATGTGAGCTCCAAATAAACTGCTGTGAGCTTGATTAATGATTTTCTCCCTGTATTTACTAGGGACCACTAATTGCTTTCGGGGTTCCCCTTTTCCTCGGTATGGAGTAGCTAACGTTTCCCTGTACAGAAGGTCTTTGGTTAAGCTAAAGCTCTCAGGGCACTCAGGAGACAGTACAGTGGGAGTCCTGGCAGCTTCAAAGCAAACTCCCAAGCTAATATCCTCCTTCTGCTCCTGGGCAAAATTGTTATTTGTTTTGGGATTCTGTAGTAGCATGAGTTCTGTCTCAGCCCTATCATCAAGCTGGGTTGCCATGGTAACCGCTCCTAGGCCTCTCTCTGCTACAGTATCGGTTTGAGCTGCAGAGGGTGAGTTTTGACCCCCCTTTGAGCGGGTAAGCACTAACACACTCTTGACATGCTCTATTAAATCCCAACCAAGGAGAAAAGCTGCTGGTATTTCATCTGACACAGCTACTTGCCACTTTCCAGACCAATTCTGGTATTCTACTGGTATCTCAGCCACTTTTAAAACCACGGTTTCCTTCCCAATTCCCTTTAAAGACATTTCTTTGCCAGGAATAATGTCCTCCTGGGCTACTAAATCAGAATGGACAATGGAGATTTGAGATCCTGTATCTCTTATTGCAATGTACTTCTTTCCTTTCACAACTATCTCTTCACCTGCGTTTCTGAGAAGGGTCTGGTCATTGCTGATATAGAAACAATGGACTACTTGGGCTATAGGAATATCTTCCTCCTCATGGTCAGTAGAAGTGGTGGTGGTTATGGGATCAGGTCTCTGTCTACTATTTTCCTCCCCTGATTCCACTTGCTTGACACAATACACCTTTTTGGTTAGAGAATCATTTCTCTGCAAGTTGGGGTATGGTTGCCTACACTGGAATTGTAAGTGGCCTGGTTGCCCACAGTTAAAACATTTAAAATTCCTTTTGTCATTCTGAGGTACTTTGGCGAACCGTGCCTCAGGGTTTGATGTTTTTGGCGGGCTAGCCCTTGGCAACTTTGGGGAAGTCCCGCCCTGACCTTCTCTCTCAGGATTCCTGCTGAGGTAATTTTTATTAAAAGGCTTTTTATAGTTATTGTCCCAGTTTGGTTTATTTACTCTCAGCTCTGAAAATCTAGGGTTCCTGTAAGCATTAATCAAATCAGTTTGTTCTCCCGCTTCCCATAAATTTTTAGGATTCTTGTCCCTTACTAAATACCGTAGTTCTCCAGGTAATAGGGAGTAAAACTGTTCTAGCCCAATTAAATCCTTCAACTGTTCTAAAGAAGTGATCTCCTCTCTTTCAATCCACTTATCCAGAGTCAGCGCCAATCTAGCTCCCAACTGAGAGTACGATTCATCCTGCTTTTTAGAGAGAGAGCGAAATTTCCGCCTCAGGTGTTCAGAGTTCAGACAAAATCTTGAATAAACCATCTTTTTATATGCCTCAAAATCTCTTGCCTTCTCGGGATTCATCTGGGCATATATTTCTGCCAGATCTCCGCTAACCTGCGCTCTTAAAACCATCATTCTATCTTCATTTCTGATTTCAAAGTCATTGCAGGTGCGTTCAAAAGCAATGAGGAAGGATTCAGGACAGTCCCCTCTTTTGTACTGGGGAAACTTCTTCAAATCTATCTTTGACAGGATTCCACCTCCCCCACTGTTGTTATTATTAAGGTTATTATTTAGAGCAGAAATCTCTAATTGTCTCATCTGTAGTTGAAAATTCATTTCCTTTTCTCTTAATTCTAGTTGTTTAGCTTCTGACTCAGCCTTGATTTCCAGGTCCCTTCTTCTCTCTTCCTGCTCAAATTGTCTGGCCTCCTGCTCAGCTCTGAGCTGTAGTTCCTTAAATTTAAATTCCCGTTCCAGTTTCCATCTCTCAAATTCTTGAGGGCTTAATTCCTTATGTCCCTCTGAGGTAACCTCAACGCCTATTTCCTTTTGTTCTCCCTCCAATTCCTGAGGTAACTCTTCAGACTCAGGACTCCCCCTTGTGGCGCGTTTGTGAGGCATCTTTTCTTTCTGGGTGATTAGAGCAGCGTTCACAAAATTTTAAAAGGACCTGTTTTTCTTATTTTACTTCCAGTTACTGATATAAATTTATTTCAAGCCTTTTCTTTTAGTACTTTCCCTCAGATCTGCTATGACCTGGCTTCTGCCTTATCCACAGCGCTCTCCTATCTCAGAGCCTGGGATTTTACAGTAAGCCCTATGATCCTCAGATCCTGAGGTAAACTCAGAAATTCCCTCTCAGAGAATTCAAGCCTTTTCCTTAGGTTCTCTCCCTCAGATCTGCTATGACCTGGCTTCTGCCTTATCCACAGCGCTCTCCTATCTCAGAGCCTGGGATTTCACAGCAAGCCCTCTGATCCTCAGATCCTGAGGTAAAACTCAGAAATTTTCTCACAGAGTCGTTCCCTATCTTAGACCCCCCTGATCTGGGTTCTGAGGCCCCGCTACTAAGCTTTTCCCAAAAGCTCTAGCAGGAACCAAACCTCATTGCCACAGATCCTGTCTAAAAGGTACCCTTGACTCAATAAACTCTTTTATAAAGGCTTCACTGGATTATTTCAATAGGCTTCACTGGATTATTTCAATAGGCTTCACTGGATTACTTCGTTTCCCGCCGCTGGACACCAATGTCGCGATTTGACCCTTTTTGGATCCCACACCTCTGGAACCTATGTGGCGTTGGACCCACTCGTGCCTTGGTCTGTCCACCTAGACTCAGACCTCAGAGCACACCAGGGCAAAACTAAACGCTTTCCTTTCTTCCACTGCTGCCACCAGGAGATCCCTAGATCCCCATAACTCCTTTAGAAAGAATCAGGCCCACTCTTTAATGAAATAGAAAGATCTTTAGTTTATTTGCTTATTTGTTTCAGTATTATAATATTCAGTTCTATTCCTTCTCCCTTCCTATCACTGGTCAATCACTTCTCAGATCTCCTACTATATTTTCATCAGTCTAATCACAATCACATAAATCTCTGAACTCTGCTAATCAAACTCCTTCCAAAACTCTGATCTCCTTCTCCCCCTCAGGCTCTGCCTCTTATACTCTGCCTCTTGGCTCCGCCTCTCAGCAACATAAATATGCATGACTCACTCTAACTAAACCTGAGCCATGACCACATTTAAAGGAGAACGCTACAGTTGTTAACTCTGAACTAAAACAACCTTCCTTTCTATTCTCTACCGCCTTCCCAAACTCTCTCTCAACTCCAAACTCCCAATCTCCAGTCTACCTTCCTCTCTTCCCCTCCTTCTCCAGCAGAGACTCTTATATCTCGTGACTCCGCCTCTCCAGCACTTTCATTGGTCCATGCAGATAGTACATTAATATTCATGTTCTGGGCGGACGCCACAGTTATTGATGAAAGTTAAAGAAGAAAGTGCAAAAGCAGAATTACAATTGAGCACTAAGAAGACAGAAATGTTAGCAATGAAGAAATCAAAATAGTTAAATAATTTTGGACAAAATTGAGACCATATTAATTGAGACCATATTATAGGTATATCATGAGAAGAGAAGATCCACTGTAAAAGACAATAATACTGAGAAAAGTTGAAGATAAAAACAGAAGAGGAAGACTGGTCATGAAATGGATTGATGTCGTAAAGGAAGACACGTCTTTAATTTGCAAGATACTGTATGAGCTGAGCCAGGGCTACGAATGATAGGGCCTTTTGGAGGTCACTAATTCATAGAGTCACCAAAAGTTGGAAGGGACTAGATGGCCTATAGAAAAGAACAACAACATTCTCCAATATGGAAAAAGGGAGATGATGTCAGGATTCTGTTTTTGTGCCCTGGAACACACTGCATGGAGTGACAGCTGTTCAGTTGTGGCTGTTGCTGGATAGTCAGTTAACTATTTTCCAATTTAAAGCAAATTGTTCTTTTTAGCGGGGTTGCAGAGATGTGATCTATTAAGGCTACCCGTCAGTGTTTACAAAGGGGAAATTATTCCTGTGCCTTTGAAAGAGTTTGTGATCCTCTTCTATTCATTCTTTTGGAATGAATAGAACATATTTATGGCTCCCTGCCAGTTACATAAATCACCTGCCCTGTTTCCTGGAGTTCTTAACATTCATGCGAGCTGTACCAGATGTGTATTGCCCTTTCCAAACAAATGTTGCTGTTTCTTTTTAAGTGGTGTCTAGTGTCTGTAGGAATAGGTTCCCTATTTTTGCTTAGGTGCTTATCAGGCTTTCCTAGCCTGTTTCCCTCCAGGTATGTTGGACTGCAGTTCTCATCATTTGCCCGCCCATGATAGCAGGGAATAGTAGGGTTGTAGTTCAGCAACTTAGAGAGCATTAGGAGATGGGAAGACTGATATAAATGTTTAAATTAAGCAATTGGAGGAGAAGCAGATACTTGCTGTGTAACACCGATGTATGTATTTTGATTCCCTTAAAGTGTGCTTTGTTTCTGTCGGAGCATATGTAGCAGGAGACCAAGAAATATTAATACCACTTGGGATGCAGCAAAACAAAAAAATTTATGGATGACTGATTGTCTGTGGTCCTTTTTCACAGGGGCTGGGAGCAGGTAGAAGTGACTTGCACTCCATATCAGAAGGAGACGCCTAATACTCTCTGGAATGTTGAAGACCACATCAATCCCCGGTGTATGTGACTGAACAAATGGTTTTCTCATGAAAGTGTTTGGATTTCCTTCTCTCCTGTATGTATAGTTTTGAAAAGAGGGAAACTGTAAAGGAGTTGAAGCAAACAAGTCAGAACAGGGGTTTCTCAAAAGCCGGATTATTATGTTGATCATATGTAGAAGGGACAATCCTCTGAATCAGATTTCATGTTTTAAGTGCAAATCAGAAAGGGGTGAGAAGGGGGACAGATGGCCAGTCAAGGTACTACGTTGCATGGGATTTTGTGTTTTCCACTATCTGGATAATGCTAATCCTGTTGGATGTATTTTAATGTATATGTTATGATTCTGTGTAATTAATTAACCTATGAGATTCCATTTTACACTGTCTTCTTTTCCATAGTGCCCAATATCAGTTTGGATGTTCTGAAACCTTCCTTCCCAGAGATTCTGCTGGAGTCTCACATGGTTATGATCCGAGTAGGTAGATTGGATTGGATTTCATATTTGTTTGCTTGTTTGAATTTACTCTGCTGAAGCCAAAATTAACCAGTTGGAGACTGTGTCATCTTGGGTCATCTCTGGAAAGAGAAACATCACAAGCTGAGACTCATGTATCTTTCATTTACACATTTGCTGCTCCCTACTTAAAACCTTTATCAATAGGTTCTCTCTTGTCCTTTAGTTATACTGGTCGGACTGGGAATTAGAATTCCCTAACATTTTGAGAAACACTTACTTTGTCAGATGTAAGGAAATGTGGGAATATGAGTTGTTATCATTGCTATTTATGGACAAATATTTATGCCATTGCAATTATATAAGGCAGATATTTATTTTAGTTGGCCTAATAAAGGAATGGTTCTACAGTGGATTTTGGGATATTTCTTATGAGTCAATGCAGCTAATTTTGGCTTTTAATTTTTTCCCCCCTCCCCATTTATTTATCTATTTATCCCAAGGAAAGTAGCTAATAAAAAAAAGTACAAGATCACAAAGCTTCCCACATTTATATGTTACCAGGTGCTTGGTCTGTCATTACCTTTGCAACATGTATTGTAGTTTAAAATAAACACCCTTGCAGAACAAGGCAGGTTTTTAAAATTCTTTGTTGGTTTGCTATGGACTATAGTTTTAAGCCATAATTTCTTATTGTAACAAATCAGGAATCTACTAAAGTGAAACTAAGTTCCTCCCTCTTCCTTTTGCATGGGAGAAAGAAGGAGGATGGGGAGGAGGTGTCCAAAATTTCACTAAGGCTTTTTTATACACCACAGTTTAGCATTGTAATGCTAAGATGTACTTTAGTTTACATGTGAATCCACCTACAGGTTTTTTTGGAAATAATTCTTTTTCACTAAATATTTTCTTTTTACAGTTGAAGCAAAGCTGGTAAATTTAACTCAACTGCCCTGCCCCCATACATTATTAACAGTAAAGAACCACTGGGTCAGTAAAGAACTACCGTATAGACATGTTCTCTCTGGGGAATCTTTGAGTTATTCTAACACTAGTCACACTGTCAAATTCTGTTTTGGGATTATAAGACTCTTAACATACCTGTTAGTTTTTGTGTGATGCTATTTAATGTCCTGAGAACTGCTTTTGTGGATCAGATCAAAAGTCCATCAACGACCAACTTGCTGTTTCCAGTGGTCGCCTGAGGAGGTCCTTCCCCAGCAAGCTCGTAAACAGGATGATGATGTAGATAACCATCTCTTGTTTTGTTTCTTCTAAGACCGAGGCTTTCTAGAGAGAACACACATCTGTTTTATGAGAAGCTATGGTGTGACGTACATTTCCAATGATTCTAGCTTTTATTTTTTGTAGGGAAACAGTGGCCTCAAGCCAAAGGAGAATGAAGTCACATCTAAACCTTGGCACTGGCCCATCAATTATCAGGTATGTGGGCTCAACTGACTTTCTGAAGGTATAACCTTTTTGATTTCATGTTTTATCTCCTTTTTTTAACTGAACAGGTTAAAGAACTGCTTTCTGCAGCATTCATTTTTACATGGCTTCTGCAAGAAAAGAAGAAAAAAAAATCCTTGGCTGATGTTTTTCCTTCTGTGGCTCTTGCTGCATACTCCTATGTTACGTACTCAGGGGCCACTTGATAAGCAGGTGCTACTGGACTATTGGACAGTGTTATATGGCTGTCCAGTTGTAAAGATTGTAGATAGATCAACGGGAGCCTGTGATAAGTCCACAGTTCATAGAAAACAATGGCCAAAATCTTCTTGTGTAGCTACACAAAAGCATAACTTTTAGAGGCAAATTGCCTCAAGTAAGAAATCTTGATAGGCATTATCTATTGCATGCTGAGTTATGTCACTCAGTGCAACAAATAATGTCTACAGAGATTTCTTAAATTGAATCAATTCACTTCTGACAGTCATGCCATTTGCATTATGCCAGTGTAACTATGCAAGAGGGTTTCATCCTGTATCTCTGAAAATAACTATATTAGCTGAATTGCTCAGAGACACAAGAAACAATACTGTCTTTTAACATAAAGTCTTTATGAAAACCTCAGATTTAAGAGGAAAATGAAAGCTGAATAACAATAACATTGAATTCTTCTTACAAAAGCATTGATTTCTCTATAGGGCCTCCGTTTTTCTGGAGTCAATGAAACAGATTATAGAGTTTATTTACTGGGAAACCCGGTAAGTAGAATTTGGTTTTGATTCGTCCATGTTTGGCTTTGTCTGTTCAGTTTATTTTTGGTATTCATTGAAGAAGTGCCCCCTCTGATATTTCCTTCAACTCCATTTTCAGTAGTTTCCCTATTATTTTTGGTTCCTTTTATGTATCTTTTTCTACCTGTAAGACTTTCTCTCACAGGTGATTTGGTGGATGAACTTAATCACTATTGGATTGTACGTTGTAATGGCAACATTTGTCTCCATGGCTATAAAGAGGGGAGTTCAGCTGACAACTGAGCACAAAGGTAGTGTGAATTATCCACCTGTTTTGTCCTCAACCTTTTCTTGACTTTTATAGCCTCCTGATGAAGGAATGTTTACTATCTGAGGTTTTGGAAGATAGAGCTCAGACCTTGAGTGTGTGGCATCCAAAAGAGCGTGATAACATTTGGTGGCACCTCAAAGTCACAAATTATTCTTTCCATTGTGTTGTGGGGCTTCTTGAAATTACTGCAAAAAGTTGATATCATCTAAAACAGCCTCCAGGGCAACATGGGGAAGGTAACAGAAGTGGTGATTCATTTGTGGAAAAAATTATTTACATTCATGTACAGTCATGATTATTTGGGTTTCTGTCTGAGATTTTGGAATAGCTTTGGTCCTTTCTAATCAACAAAAAAAAATATCTATAAAAGGACAAATTCCATGTAGTAAATATAGACCATACAGTATTCCCTTCAGAGGAATTTAGGAAATATGTGGGGAGCACTGATGTTAAGCAAAGAAAGTGCAACTTTTGAGTGTCATATGCTCAGTAAGTGTGCTGTGTTTTTGTTATTTTCTTCACTCCTGTTCAATGCTTGCTGAGACAAGAAAAATGACTGGAGAGAGGTTACTTCTCAGAGTTTATATCCTTGCAGTTTTGGAACACTTGACTAGGTAGCTCCTTTTTGGGATTAGCAATCCTGTTGAACGTTAGACTGGATGGTAACCTTCTGCTGGGGCATTAAGATAGTATTTGTTCCATTTATAATGCACCATGGTTCTCTTACAGTTCCATGCAATAGTATTAAAAATCTGAGACTGTAAATTGCAAAGAATGTATGAGAAGTAATTGTGGAAATGCAGACCAGAATGCTCCTTTCAAACTCTGTTGAGAGCTTCTTAGGTAGCTCAGGTAGTCCCAATACAGTGGGGTCTCGACCTACGGAATTAATCCGTATTGGAACGGGGTCCGTAGGTCGAAAAGTCCGCAGGTCGAAAATGCATTTCCCATAGGAATGCACTGAAAACCATTTAATCCGTAACCGGCCCAGGAACCCCCCCCCCCCACAAAAATTTTTTTTAAAAAGGGAATTTACCTTTCCGAAGCCTTCCAGGGGTCCCCTGCCGCTGCCATCACCGCTGCTGGAGGACTCTAAGGGCTTCGGCGCCGCTGCCGGAGGCCTCTCGGAGGTCTCCCCCCCCCCCGGCCGACGCAGGCTTTCCCAGGGTGGACCGGGCCTACCAGGGGAGGGCTTCCCCCGGTAGGCCTGGTCTACTGCCCGGGAAAGCCTGGTAGACCGGGCCTACCAGGGGAAGCCCTCCCCTGGTAGGCCCGGTCCACCCTGGGAAAGCCTGCGTCGGCCGGGGGGAGGGGAACCCCCGGAGGCCTTCCCCGCCGCCATGGGAGGCCTCTCGGAGGTTCCCCGCCGCCTCCGATAGTGCCTCTGAAGCACGATCGGCGGTGGGGGTGGACCTCCGAGAGGCCTCAGATGGTGGCGGGGAAGGCATCCGGAGGTCCCCCCGCCGCCGCCGCCGCCGCGAGCCGCGCCGCGCCGGGCGATCCTGGCCATGCTCGGACTCCTGGACTTCCCCCGCCGCCGCCGCCGCTGCTGGGAGCCGGGCGGCGGCGGGGGAAGTCCAGGAGTCCGAGCATGGCCGGGATTGCCCGGCGCGGCTCGGCTCCCGGCGGCGGCGGGGGACCTCCGAGAGGCCTCCCATGGCGGTGGAGAAGCCCTGGAAAGCATCCGTAGGCAGATCCGCGGCCTACGGACTGGAAGGGGGAGGCGGGGAAAGCGCCAAATTTGAATTTGGCGCTTTCCCCGCCTCCCTCTTCTGGTCCGTAGGTCGATTCTCCGGCCGCAAGTCGAAGTGAAACTTTGCGGCCAGAGAAGTACGGATGTCGAAAAGTCCGCAAGTGGAGCTGTCTGTAAGTCGAGACTCCACTGTATATTGTTTTTGCATGAGCCCTTGATATTTACTGAAGAAACAGCTTTGTTTACTTAGCTTTTCATGATGGGTTGAGGAGTAGCAGTAGTTTGCTTAGCCCCTGTTTGCTTAGAATTGTAGCAATTGCTAACATGCATACTGGAATAGACTTGGTTATTGACAGCATAATCTGGTTACCCTGGTAGTAACATATTACTCGTGCATTTGTCAGCAATCCTCTTCTCCACAAGCCTTGCTTAATTACCAGAGCATGGTAATATACACTTTATTAAACTGGATCTATGCTGGAAACATGGTACAAACAAATGTTGACACAGTTTTGGGTTAGGAAAGCAGGAATGCAGGAAATACGTTCAGTGACCAGGACCTCAGTTTTATGCATGTGTTTTGTATTTCAGAGCTTTCTCAAGTCCTGTTGTATGGTGGAGGAAGAATTATGTTGGGATGGCTGCTCCATTACTTTCCCTTCTTCATGATGGGCAGAGTGCTCTATTTTCATCATTACTTCCCTGCCATGCTTTTTTCCATGATGCTGACAGGTATGTTTCTCAAAATTTTCACATAGCAGGAAGTATATTGGTGGGCATTTTAAAAAGCTGTGATAGATAAGACTGCAGTTTTTAAAGATGTAAGGGGATCACTGCATTACCATTGAATTATATTTGGTTTAGTGGTGGTGCTTTGACAATTCCCAGTAGACATGGGCTATTTGTATTCATATCCCTGGGGATAGAAATATGAATAGCAGCACCACAGGTGCCATGGAGGCCCATTCCCTTCCCCCAGAACCGGCTGGTCTACTCACTGTTCTCAGCGCAGTGCCTGTATCCATTGCCAATTGTGGAAGGAGCCCAGCCAGCTGTTCCCCGCCTCCCCATGCAGCTGACCATTGCAACATGGAGACGGGACAGGGAATCTCCCTGCTCAGCTGATGATTGGTTGGCTGTGGAGGGAGGCAGGGAAGAGCTGGCCAGGCTCCCTCCACGATTGGTGCATTGACAATGACAGTGGAGCCAAGCTCTGCACTGCGAATGCTGCGTGGACGGGCCAGTTCTGGGGGGAGGGAATGGGCCTCTGTGGCACCTGTGATGCCACTATTCATAATTATATCCTATGGGATACGAATACAAATAGCCCATGTCTAATTCCCAGTAAAGTGTATCAACTGCAAGGTCTGTAGTCAAGACTTGGATGTGGGAGGTCTGGATTCAAAACACCAGCTCTTATTGCCTTAGCCTTCGGTAGCTTAGTCTCCTATCCTCATTTCCCTATCTGTAAAACAGATAAAAGATGGGCTACCTTAAAAGGCTGAAGTAAAGTTGAGCGAGGTAAGCATTCTAAAGCAACTTGCCCTCTCAAAAGTGCTGTGATGTCCATCTCTATTTTGAAATATTTTATATTTAGCTGCTTATATTAAGGATATTGGTGGACATTTTTTAAAAAAAGGTCTGAAATATTCCTGTATCTGGCAATGATAGATACTATTAAGCAGCTGTAGTTGTTTCTATTTGTCACTTCATTGTGCATCTTGGAAGCCACTGTCTATTATAATAAAGAATATCTCTGACATTAACTTGAAGATTCCTCTTTTTGAGAGAGATAATTTCAGGAGGGAACATTAGGAGGTAATAAAAATATAAAACATATATGATTTTAGTATTTCGTGTTTCTTTTTGTTGAAATTAATGTGTCTTGTCTGGTAAAATAAAGACTATTCAGTTTCTGCCATTAGAATGCATATTAGAAACTCACCATGGGAAAATGCCTTCATAGAGTGAAACAGAATTGCGCTTGCCATTTATCTTGGCCTTTCTAATAAATATAAGTGCCATTTGGCAGCATTGTGATTACAAGGTGGCTCCCTACATATTTGTAAGAACATGTGGTTGCATGTAGGGATGTATCATTTGGAATTTCCCAGCAGAATTTGAGTGTTACAACCTACAGACCCCTTTAGACATCTCTGTTTCACTCACCTGAAGGAGGGTCTGTCTTGAAGCCTCCATGCCTATCTCGGGCCTACTTCTTGTTTTTAGTGTACAAAAATAGAAGCTGCCAGTTCTTGTATTGCAGTTCTTCAGTAGGTCTATAGAGCCTAAAAGGCAACAAGACTACAATTCCTAGAAAGCACTGTGACAGGTTCCATTTTTGTACATGAACAACAGGAAATAGGCCTGAGACAGGCATGGGGTCTCCAAGAGAGGCCCTGCTCCTGGTGAGCAAAATGTAGGTATCTGAAAGTCTCTGTAGTTGTGTGGAATTCTGCCTGGGGAATTCTTGAAGAGTTCTGGGAGGTGAAGTCCAAAAAAAGTCATGGCATATCCCTAGTTGCACATGTTGATATCTGCATGGATCTTTCAAGTACTAATATACCTGGCTGACCCCTTTCTTCTTTCTTCATAAGGGATTACATGGGATGTATTCCTGAAATTCTGTGCTGGGCCTCTTTCAGCGAACAGTCGAAGAAGGAAGGTTTATAATTATGGGATAGCGCTGTTGATCTTGCTCAGTATGTACAGGTGAGAGTTGGTTCCTGAGGTAGTCACACACATATGAGAATTATTATTTTTTTTGTTAAAAGATTGATCATGTAATGACATTTCATATGCCAAGTGGTTTTGTGAAGCATCTTGAAGAGGTACTGAAGGAATGTTAAAAAAATTAACCAGAAGCTGCATGAGAATGTTCTCATAAAACCCTGCTATTTCAGTATTAGGGGCCAGGGACATGTTACCTACATGGCAACTAAATCATTTATTGGTCATATGAATGACCTTTAACTAGTACTACCTTTCATTCATGTTCCCCTTCAAGCTCCCTCTTAAGAAAGGTCTTAATAGAGTGGAATAAGCCTTTCTTTTGTAATTCCTCATTATCTTTAACCACAGCATTCAGTGGACAATACATACGAATGAACTCTTCTATACCTTGGAAAGGTCTGTAAAATCCTAGTCACTGCTATAATCAAGTAATTCAGAGATCCTGAAAGGTACTCACAGCTTGTCCTGAGGCAGAGATGGTGAATACATGGCCTTCCAGTTGTTGACTGAAATGTCCATCAGCCATCACCTGTGGTAAGAGATGATGGTAACTAGTCCACTAGCATTTTGAAGGCTATACTTCTTCCTGTCTGTTTGGGATGCTGAGATTAACTGTTGTGACATTAGGTCTCTGGGATTTTGATTCAAATTTAGATCTTTTCCCACAGCTTCTACCTCTTCCATCCTCTCTCCTATGGAATGGTAGGACCTCTGGCTTCTGATCCCATTAGCCCAATGGCAGGGCTCAGATGGCTGGAGACATGGGAGTTTTAGATCCAGCTTGAACGAAGATGGAGATAAAACAGAAGAACAGAAGTGGTGAAACCATCCCAGAGTCTGCTTCCCAACTGCTTTTCTGTGCGGAGTCAGTAGACTATTTACCATGCACTTTAAGAAAGAGAGGAGACATCCACCAGGAAGAACCTCTCCTGTGGGGCCTTGGACTCCAGTTACTTGACTTAACTTCTACTTTAATGTTCAAGCCAACCAAGCAATATGTTATGTGTCGAGCAGCTATAGCTTCCACAGGAGTGTCATGTTTTGGGTCAGACTGAGGATGCATGTGTTTTGCAGAGGTGTAGCTTATGTCTGCCTCTATCTTCTCATGTGTGATTAGAGAGAGCACAGGAAAGATCAAGTGTGTGTAGAGAGAAAACAAATCTTTAAAAATCAGGGTAGTTTACATCCATTTATTTGGTAATGTTTTAGAAGTTATATGTATGTACGCACATGTTTGTGTTCCTAGGAGAATTCCACAGCTGCTGCTCTGTACTTCAGAAACTTGAACTTAAATGTTTCAGTAGCTTGATGTCTTCTGGGATTTTGTGCCTTGCTTGTCCTTCAGACAAGAGGCAATGAATTGTCCATATTTTTGCATAATGCCTTTGCTCTCTGAGCACAGATGACAACTTATAGGAGCCTTACAGGTGTAGGTGGCTTACATCAAATGGGGATGAAGTCATGACTTTCCCAGCATTACACTGCTTCTTTGTTCAAAAAGTTCTAAAGCAGAAACAGCTGCTAATTTTTAAATTCTTGTATGTTTCCCACCCTAGGATTCTTTGATGGGGAAGTGTGGTGCCTTGGAAGGGATGCAAAAATTACATAAGGGGCCAAACCTGATTCTGGGAACTGTCATCCTGTTTCCCAATTCCCATTGGGAAGCTGCTCTCTCTCTAATCAATGTGTAGAGTATGCAGAAGAGGCCGCTAAGTCTGAAATACTGGGTCAGTGATACTTTATTAAATGCATATTACTCTTGAAGAGAAATTAAACCTCTTTGAAGTGGTCAGCTGTCTGGAAAAAGTGAGTTCAGAAGAAAACTCTTCAGTTCATTCCACTTCTGGTGGGAAGAAGGGTGAGCTGTTAACTATAGTTTTCCAGAGCAACTTTGGATTCAGCTTCAGTTACACAGCATCCTTGAAGCCTCTTTTGTCAGTGAAATCGAGGCCGTGCAAGAGTTCATTTTAGCATCTGTATTAAAGCTTGAGGTCTGCCCGTTCCTATTCCATTGTACCATCCATCACCACAGAGCTCTTTCTGTTGGCATGGAGACTAAATGTCAACAACCTCAGGAGAGGCTGGACTGTTGTGATGTATGTTGACTGTTGGAGGCTCGGGCAGCTAGATCCAGTAAGGGAGAGGAAATGCAAGACCATCGTTGGCTAGGTTGTCTTAATTAGTTTTAGAGTGCCATGATCAGTTTCTTAGGGGTACAGGGTTTAGATGTCCATTTTATTTACTTTGGCCAGCATCCAACAGTGGAATTTTGCAGGCAGAATAGCAAAAGCGGAAGTGGGGCATTCCTCCCTCTCTAGTGCAGTTCTCTCTTTGCCCCCAGAGTAGCTCTAGAGGGCTGGGAAACTCTCTGGAGCAGGTTTATAGGTAGCATAGAAGGTTGCAATGAAAAAGTGGGGAAGAGCATTCCAAAAATTGTGACTGTGGAATGCTGAATTTAGTTCTGTAGCAGTATAAATGGTAAAGGTTCCCAGACTTTAATGTGTACCTCTATTGTTCACAACTACTGCAAATCACTGCAGTGAGATTCTGATTTTGATAGACTTACTATTTCATGAAGCAGGAAGAACACTCTCTGTTAGCTGACTTCAACCATCAGAGATCATACATAAAGAAAAAAGACTGCTTTATTAGTATATAATGGGATATTGGGAAGTAAACACAATCAGGGTATTGAAAAAATCAAGCAGCTTCAGACTTACTAGTCTAGTGTGCTGTCACTTAGAACAATGTCTGAACATTTTACTTCTGGTCTGTCTGATAGTAGGTTTTAGTCAAAATTGCTGCATAGCCTTTTTAACACTTGTAGTACCAATTACAGAGCGAATGTGTAGATCCTGTAGGGCAGTGGTCCCCAACCTTTTTAATGCCAGGGACCGGTTTTGTTGAAGACCATTCTTCCAAGGACCGGCGTCCGTGATTGGGGGGGAGGGGGGCGTGGGGGGGGGCGTCAGTGCGTCGGGGGTACCACTAGGGGGAGAATTTTTTTAAAAACCTAAGATGACTTAGGTTAAAAAAAAGGGCAGGAAAGGAGGGAGGGGGGAGGGAAGGAACAATGGGGAAAAGAGGAAAGAAAGAAAGAAGGTCATCACTGGGGCACACAGACCCCTCAGACAAAGGTTTGTGCTGTTAATTCCCATGGTGGGAAATTCAAAAGGCGAAGGGCGGCGAAGAGTGCAGAAGACCGAGGGAGAATGGGATCAAAGTGATTCCCCAGCTGCACTACCTTTGCAAAAGCAGTGGGTCTTTGCAATGTCTTGGATCCGGCTTTGCCCCTCTTTCTCTCCTCAGCGGCATAGAAAGAGGGCGAAAGAGATCAAAGCAGTCCCCTTGCTCCGATCACTTTGAGCTCTCTTTTTCACCCTCTTTCTATGCCGCTGGGGAGAGAAAGAGGGGCAAAGCCGGATCCAAGACATTGCAAAGACCCACTGCCTTTGCAAAGGCAGTGCAGCTGGGGGATCACTTTTATCTCTTTCCCCCTCGGGGCTCCCCGCGCCCATGGCGGGAAATTCAAAAGGCGAAGGGCGGCGAAGAGTGCAGAAGACCGAGGGAGAATGGGATCAAAGTGATTCCCCAGCTGCACTACCTTTGCAAAGGCAGTGGGTCTTTGCAATGTCTTGGATCCGGCTTTGCCCCTCTTTCTCTCCCCAGCGGCATAGAAAGAGGGCGAAAGGGATCAAAGCAGTCCCCTTGCTCCGATCACTTTGAGCTCTCTCTTTCACCCGCTTTCTATGCCGCTGGGGAGAGAAAGGGGCAAAGCCGGATCCAAGACATTGCAAAGACCTACTGCCTTTGCAAAGGCAGTGCAGCTGGGGGATCACTTTGATCTCTTTCCTCCTCGGGGCTCCCCACGCCCATGGCGGGAAATTCAAAAGGCAAAGGGCGGCGAAGAGTGCAGAAGACCGAGGGAGAATGGGATCAAAGTGATTCCCCAGCTGCACTACCTTTGCAAAAGCAGTGGGTCTTTGCAATGTCTTGGATCCGGCTTTGCCCCTCTTTCTCTCCCCAGCGGCATAGAAAGAGGGCGAAAGAGACCCTCGGTCCTCGGTGCTCCCCGCTGCCCTCCGCAGGCCCATGGCAGGAAATTCAAATGGTGGAGGGCGGCAAAGAGCACCGAGGACCGAGGGGGAATGGAGCTGGAAGCCAAGAAACAGAGAGAGAGAGAGAGGGACCGCGAGGCGAGGCTGGAAGGAGGGCTTGCCGGGGTCACCTCGTAGGGGATGCTGCATTTGGGTTCCAGGCCTGCAGGGCTCCGGGCCAAGGGCTGCCGCCGCTTCTGCTCCTCGTCCCCTATGCCAGCAGCGGTGGTGGCGGTAGGGCGAGGAAGCCGTTTAGGGAAGGAGAGGCTCGGGGGGGGGGCAGCCGGAAGGCACAGAGAAAAAAGAGTCACCCTACCTTGCTTAGGCCGGCCTGGGTCTCCAGGCGACGTCCCTTAGCCGCCTCCCTTTTCCACAGCTTAGAGACAAACCCCCGGCACTTCCTCACAATCCCCGTCAACAGAACCTTCCTCTTAACCGCCCTTCTATTTAAATTTTTTACTTTGTGCGACACGCCCTCCCGCGGGCGGGGGGGCGGGGCGGAGATCTGTGTCCGCAGCCCAGTTCAAGGAGGCCCACGGACCGGCACTGGGCCGCGGACCGGGGGTTGGGGACCCCTGCTGTAGGGCAAAGCTATGGTCCTGAGTTATTGTGATGGAACATGCATTTGTTGGGTACTTGTATGTTCCTTAGCTAGGGAACTCATGGTCTTCCATTTGGTAGAGAGTGTTATGGACATTACTGGTGTTCCTAGTCCATCATAGCTTTCTATCCATCTGTTCCTGTCTTACCTGGGCTTTGACATCTTGGCTTAATAAATTGTGTCTGTCATGTAGTATAAGTTAACAGCAGCCCATCAGTGTTTTGGGAATCTGATCCCTCTTCTTTCAAAACTCTCAGAATATTTGATGCAGAAGAGGCAAGAGATCACATTACCTTTGGCTCTGCAAATATAATTTATTATCCTTAGATAATACAAAGGGTTTTTATATGATCATTCATTTCCCTACCCATGACTACATCAATATGGCCTAGATTCAGGATACAAAAGTCAAAATTACATATTTAAATAAATTCTAGAACCCCTTCTTCTCCTCCCACCCCAGTGATCTTGCTGGAGCGCTAAGAATTCTATCATGGTGAAAAGTGTGGCTAAATAAAATGTCTGTTTCAAGGAATTTTGAGAATTTTGCTTCTTTCCTTTTATACTAATTTAGGGAAACAATTAGGATTCTAAAACAGATGTGGACAAGGAATACATATGCATAATGCGGGACTTTGGAGGGGCAAACCTATTTCTGTGCCCTGCCCACCTCTCCAAAATATTTTTCGTTGAGAAGCTTTTACTGAAAAACACAAAAACAAAAAACCAGTCGTGATCTAGTGGCAAAGTAAGTCACCTTTTAAAACTTTTATAGAGGTGTGCCCTAACAGACATGACAAAATTGCATGGATATGTTTATTAGAATATTAGAATTGCATATAAATTGTCTCTCATGTCCCCTAGTGGGCACAAGTGGCATTTTTTAACAAAACATTCTTTTAAAAGAGGACGGGCTGCATTACCCCTGTTCTACAACACTCCTAGGAAATAAGAAAGGGAAAATCAGCAATAAAAACAATCTCTTTGGTCTGAGATGGCCCCATGATAGCTCTCTCCCTAGACACTGTCCTAAATAGGCTTCTTACGATGTCTGTTATGTTCTAGAACTTCATGTCCAGTGTGAGACAGACTATTGTTAAACAAACAAACAAACAACTGTGCTTTTATTTATACAGTATCTTAATTAGTAAGCAGGCAGGATTATATTATTCATTCCGAAATACAGAATCATAGACTAATGGCGTTGCAAAGGGCCTGCCTATACAGCCAGTGAGTCCAACCCCCTGCTCAATGCAGGATGGTTGTCTAATTTTTTTCTCTTGAATGCCTCCAGCATTAGAATGCTCATCACCTCCTAAGGTGATTGTTTCCATTGCTGTACTACTCTAATAGTTAAGAATTTTTTCCTGATATCATGTGGTACAGACCTTCTTGAAGGATCACATATTTGAATTTTCTCCACATAAAAAACACAAATGAAGCCACCATGGCAGGTTGATTTGGCTTAATCCTATTTCCCTGATATGGTAACTTTTCACAAGTATAAACTTTGTGATGTGGAGGAACATTCATGCAATCCCACCTGTTCTGAAGTGAGGGCTGTGCCCTATGTATAGTGTCCTTTTGGGGGCAAATGTGCTGCAAAACAGTCTGTTCTGGGTTCAATTCTCAAAGGAGAATTTAGCAACACCTTGCATGAGTGGAGATTTCCTTCTGCCCATGGAGCCTTTACTTACCATGTTTCCAGCAGAAAACCAGCATATATTATTTCTGGATCTATAACTTGGTGGCTTCAAATAAATGATGTAGACTCTGCCTTAGGCAACAGTGGCTGAATTATGTTGCTAAGTGTAGTAAATTGCAACTAGAATGGGCCCATTGAATCAGCAGATATTTGGTGAGTCAATCCTCTGTAAGTTCTATTGATTCAGTGTGGCTACTGTAGTTGTGACTTGCTATATTAGGCAATAGGATTCAGCCAGTTTGTCTCTAAAAACATAACAGTTGTCTACCTAAGCAGTAGGCAACATTCTGCATCATGAATTGTTCTTACTAATGCTGCTAATATTGAGTGTGAGAGTGAGTGAGTGTGTCTTTTGTACATGACTACCGTCTGTATTTTTAAGTGAACATATTTCATTGCTCTGCAATGTAGATGATACTAAATAAAAGAAAGCTGCCTTTAGACTGGCACTGTGTTTTGTAAAGATATTAATTGAAAATAAGATGGAATTTACTTTTTACTTTTTTAATAAATAGGTTTTCTTTCAAATGTCTTCTTGAATTGTGCATTTTTTTATTTCTCTGACCATAGCACTGACATAAAGATAAGAGATAAATTAATGCAGAGATGTCACCCTACCTCATGGCCCCAACTGGGTTTCCCCAGTGTCACCACTGACAGTTTACCTTAGCCCAAAGAGTGGACGGGTGAAACATTTCCCACACACACCTCAGGACAGTGGTTTAGCACAGTTTGGAGGGCCAAAGTTTGATGGCGAAGGTAAGAGCAGATCTCTTAAAATGTAAATCAATCAAATTAAAAAAACATTAATGTAATTCAGCTCCACTTTTTCCTTCTATTCCACTTATGCTCAGTTCTGCTCTGCTCCACTCAGCTAAAAGTCAATACCCCTCCAAGTTTCTTTTATATTGAAAAAGCCTCAAGGATGAGTTCTGCCATCCAGAAAACTTTGTTATATGCCATCAGGTCACCTCAAGCTTAATGGCAATTCTATGAATGAATTATCTCCAAAATGTTCTGTCCTCAAATAACCCTACTCAGCTCCTGCAGACTCAAGCCTGTGGCTTCCTTTAGGGAGTCAGCTGATCTCATATTTGGTCTTCCTCTTTCCCTGCTGCCTTATACTTCTCTGGGCATTATTGCCCTTTCCGGAGAATCCTGCCTTCTCATGATGTGCCCAAAGTAGGACAGCCTCAGCTTCAACATTTTTATCTCCAGAGATAGTTCAGGCTTGACTTGATCTAGGACCCACTTGATTGTCCTTCTGGCTGTCTATGATGTATACTCAAAGGTCTCCTCCAGCACCACGTTTCAAACAAATTAATTTTCTTCCTGTCAGCTTTCTTAACTCTCCAGCTTTCACACCCATACGTGATGATCAGAAATACCAGAGTTTGGATGATCTTGGCCTTGTTCTCCAATGACACGTTCTTACACTTGATGATCTTTTCTAGTTCCTTCACTGCTTCTCTTCCTAGTCTCAGTCTCCTTCTGATTTCGTGGCTGCAGGGGCCATTAGGATTGATGATTGAGCCAAGGTATACAAAATCTGTAACTATTTCAATTTTTTCATTGTCAGTGTTAAAGTTGTGTAGTTCTTCTGTAGTCATGATTTTTGTCTTTTTCATGTTCAATTGTAGTCCTGCTTGTAGTCCGGCACTTTCTTCTTTCACTTTCCCTAACAGTTGTTTCAAGTCATTGCTGCTTTCTGCCAGTAAGATGGTATCATCTGCATTCCTTACATTACTTATGTTTCTTCCATCAATTTTCACTCTCCTTCATCTGTATCTACTCTGGCATTTCGTATATGTTCTGCATACAGATTGAACAGATAAGTGGATAAAATACACCCTGGTCTGACACCTTTGCCTATAGGAAGCCATTCTGTCTCTCCATACTCTGTCCTCACAGTAGCTTCTTGTCCACAATACAAATTGCACATCAGGAAAATCAAGTGCTGAGGCACATCTGTTTCTTTCAGAAACACCCATAGTTTCTCATGATTTACACAGTCAAAGGTTTTGCTGTAGTCTATAAAACGGAGACTGAGCTTCTGAAAATCTTTGGTGTGCTCTAATAGCCATCGAATATTTGCAATGTGATCTCAAGTGCCTTTTCAAAATCCAGCTTGAACACTAGGCATAATGACCCTTAATTATTTTCAAGTACCTCTCTTGACAAAAGACAGATAATTGATTACTCTCCTGGATAGGCTCTTTTCCCTCTGTTTACACAATACATTCTGAGGCAAAGAAATTGAGGTCTTCTGTCAGTGCTGTATTTCAAAGAACTCTCTGAAGCTATCTCTAAGGTTATCCACACAATATTCTTAGGCAATTCCCTTTGAAGTGGTTATTTACCAACATTTCTCAATTTCTTTGAGGTTTGGCTCAGATCAGACATCTCACAATCACAAGTCAAATCAATAAACGTTCATAGTTCGTGTTTCTCATATCTCAGTCTCTTGACAGGAACAGGCTTTGTTCCACCCACTCAGACCTGTCCTTTCAATAGCTAATGGTAATGGCAGTGGCAAAATTGTGTAGAAAAATCTCTTTCTATTGGGATGGACTATTTGTTGATTATAGGGTGATGTTTGCCTAGCAGTTCAGCAGAAGTATAGCATGAGCTGTTTAATGGGTAACTGGTATGATAAAGAGTCCATTTCTAAAACTGAAAGGATTTGTAACAGTTCAGTGTCCTCTAGATTCTGATTTAGCATATCCATATACCACTGACTATTGGGAGCAATCAGCCCCCTGGTTTGATAGTTTTCACCAAAATGTGAACATCATTTAGCAAGGTGTGGCTCATTGCCTCTTTCACTTATCCATGCTCCTCATTGAATTGGTGAAGGTACTGAAGTGAGATGGAGAGGAAAAAAATATAAAGAGGGCCATTAGGTTGCCATTGGAGGAAGCTGAAGACGTAGAGGTGTCCAGTGCACACTGATGAAAGGCCAAAGCACCCTCTTTGAACAACAGGCCACTGGTGACTGCACCAGGCATAGAGTTTGCTTGCTTTATTTATTATGCCAAGTGTCATTTCAACAAAGGACTCATGAGAGTTTTGTCCATTGAGGACAATCAAGAATGGTAGCCTCTATTCAGAAGGAAAAACGTCTGAAGAATGGTATATTTTGGCAGTAGTACAAAAGCACATCAAAGAACTTTTGGAAGAAAAAACAAAGGGTAGACAAGTACTTGCTTACGCTTCTCAACAAAACCAGTGGCACTTCCTTGCATCTAACACTAGATATCTTGTTCCCCAGTGCATGCATGGTGCAGGGTATACAATTACCACAGAAATGTGTGTGATATTAGGGTTGAGTAACAGTTGCTGTTAGACAAGAACTTATGGAACGAGAAGCAGTTTTGAAGTATTTCCAGTATTAGAAGTTGCCAGCAAAAGTGATGCATACGCAGGAGTCCCTGATACTGCACAATCCCTTCTCTGTTAGCTGTACTTGCTAGGGCGGCTTGGAGTTGCAATCCAAACTACATTTGGAGGGCCAGATGTGGCCCACCCCTGATCTACCAGTATGCTAATTTTTGAGGGAGGCAAGGCTACCGCTTTTTTAAAAATTGGGATGCCACATCTACAGAAAGCCTTTCGATAATAGAATCTCAGAAGATCAGAGTTTGGAACCCTTACTTTTCATTGTGTTACTGTTTTGTAACATACTGCTGAAGCCAAAAGAGTTTCTGCCTCTGTCGTTACTGTTACAGTGGACTCCAAAGCAGCTCACTCTTTGTTGTGTTGCTTAATGTCTTATCTTGTATATGTAAAGTGCCCGAGGGTGTGTGTATTAACTGGAATATATGGATCCTGCAACCTTCATAGCAGCAGGGGACTTTCAGTTGTTCCAACAACGTATTTCTTTAATACAGCTATCCATGCTCCCTGTAGTGCCTATGGCATCCTTTTGCTCTGTAAGAGAATGCTCCAGGTATTAAGGAAACGTAGGTGGTTGCCTCCCATACCCTCTGGCATGTAGTGAAGAGAAGTTGTCCTTCAAGCAATAACTTAAAAACGGAATAGACCAACTTGGAATAAATAAAGCAAGCAAGGTCCATGTCTGATGCTATCATAGTGGCCCATGTTCCAAGGAGGGAGCTTCTTCCTTTCATCAGCATGTACTAGATGCTTCTGTGTCTTCAGCTTCCTCCAGTTCAACATGGCAGTGTAATGAAACATAAGGAAGGTGCACAGTGAAGAAGAATGTTGGCTAAATGTAACTAGTGATAAAAGCAAGGAACATTACATAACTTGCATTGTCATTAAAAATATCTGCCACCATTGCTCATTACATGGACGTAAAAGTGACAGTGTGACTTAAAAAACAAGAACACTTCACCCACTAAGATATTTAGGGGCTAGAAAAGTGGTTCCCAAACTTGGGTCCCCAGATGTTTTTGGACTACAACTCCCAGAAATCCTGGCCAGCATAGCTAGTGGTGAAGGCTTCTGGGAGTTTTAGTCCAACAACATCTGGGGACCCACTGTTGGGAACCACTCGTCTAGAAGCACAATGAGTCCAAAGTGTGGATGGCTGGAGACATGTTCTCCACAGCTGCATCACAAGTGACAAAGATGCACCTTTGTCAGTGGTATCAAGGCAGTACCATGAACTAGTATCTGATCTGGAGTTTGCCCTTAAACTTTTTGTTGGTCTGGATGCAAAATAGTTATTTTTACAACGAATAAGCAATGTGTTTAAAGCAAACTGAACCAAGGGTGGGTGTTATGAAATGTTGATGGGTCAGTTTTCCATAGAAATAATATCATGTGGGTCAGGCAGCTGTTTGACAAAAGCCTGGAATGAAACCAATTGTTCTGCATTTGGTTCCTCTTGGCTTCCTTAGCTGGGTCTTGCACTATTGCCTTTTAGATTTTGTTTGTTTTGCACAGCAATCTTAGTTGCCATTTTACTGTGAGACATCAGGTCCAGCTTTTTGGTTATTTAATTGCAGAGGAAAGTTGAACATGTTCTCATTTTTGATTGCAATCGCTTTTGTGCATGGCTCAGATCCTTCAAGGTCATTATTGCTGCTCTGTTGCTTCCCCCTTTGGCTTTGACAGCAAGAGGAAAATGGTCCAGCTGTTGCCCTTATCATTTATGTACAAGATTGTTAACTTTAAGGAGCCTTTCTGCCCTTTCAGCTGCTTGTTATGCAAGCACCAAATTAAAGTATAGCTTTGCTATATTGTAACTTGCAGAATGTGAGTAGGAGAGAAGTTTCATGAGCTTCTGCTTTTTCAGTTTGAAGGCTGAGGGGAAGGGGTTGAAATTGGTGGGCAAGAGCAGTCCTGGTGTCTGGATCCTACCACAGGGAGGGTTACCCAGGAGTATGGAGGGGAAAGGGGGTGAACCCAGCCTGTGACACAAGCTCGAAGGCAAACAGAAGAGCCGAGGGGAGCTCAATCAGAACTGCATTATTCATGGAGACAGTCAGGAGTTGAATTTTTGAAACGGAAAGGAGTCTGGAGGGGGTTTGTTTTAATTATACCAAGTGCAATTATGAAGATGAAAACCAGAAATTGTCATGGAAGACTAAGGTTGGGGGAGCCGATTCCTCCAGACAGCGTTGAGAAGGAAAGAGGCTATTTATTGAAACAGCAGTGCTTACAGAGATCGGCCTGCTCATTGTTGTGGAGCACAGAACCATTTTAGAAGCAGCTTCTTTCCTTTCTGTGAGAGGCTAATAGTTCACTGTGCTGTTGTCAAGAGGAGGCATTGAAGTGTTGGTGCTTCTGAGAGCAGTACAGTGCTATTGTCTCCGGGATGGCAAAACGGTTTTTTAAAGCCTCTAAAAACCACAAATGTTAGAAAGTGTTTCCAAGATGCAAAAACCAATTGCACTCTCAGGAAAAAAAAAAACACATGCCCATTTAAAGGCTTAATGCTTATGCTCCATTTGTGTGTCCCACCTCTTTCAGAAACGCGAGGAAATGGGCCCTCTGCGTGCACGTCTTGACACAAAGAAATTATCTTATGTGGAGTGGTGGGTGGGAGGGGATTGAGGATATACAAGTGGTCTGTAAATGCTCAGAGTCACGCTTATTTCCAACCAGCATATTGGAGATGTAGGAGGGGAAAATATCAGAGCTATAGCCCCTTAGAGACTGTCTGTCTGAGAGACTTTTCTTAAAAGCCCTGTTGCTTTGTATGTTTTTTTTTTGTGTGTTGAATTTGTTTTACCATTTTAGCGTAGAATTTTTTTAATTGTTTTGAAATCTTTGTACACTTACTGTTTTTAGCTTTTAAATATCGTCTTCCACTGATGTAAGTCACCTTGGGTTCTTTTTCAAGAGAAAAGTGGGTTAAAATATTTTAAATAAATAAGTAACAAATCCAAGATATGACACCAGCTTTGGAATCCAGGACTCTAGTGCATCTGCCTTTCCAGATACAGAATCCCAAGCTGGTGGAAAATATTGGAGTGTGGGGCAGGTTTCCCATAGTTTGTTGCTTCAGGTCTTCAAGTTACACTGCTTGCTCAGAGAGATATTTGTTTTGTTTATAACTGTTCCCTTTAGATCATTCTCATCTTGTCAGCACAATGTCAGCCATAGAAACTCCTCTGACACTAGACTAACAGGGAGCAAAGCTGCTCTATATGCAGAGAAGAGCAAGGCAACGGCTGTCAAGCTCCTCTGGAGCTCTTGCGCTTGGCAACACACTCATCTGTCATCTCCTGGGTTATGCTCCACATTGCCCTGAAGATCTAATCGGCACTCAGCCTTGACCCCCTCCCCTGCTGTGTGGGCTTGTTCCTGGCTGTTTGTTTTTATTTTGCTATGAAGCTTGGGCAACTTGTTTATAAATGCTAAAACTGTGTTTCTTTCTCCTCTTCCACTTTTCCATATGAAATGGAAATAATATTTCATGTTACTGCAAGGTATATTTAAGTGACAACTCTGGGGTCTTGTTGATTTTGCTCCCACACTGCAAACAAAGATGAAGCAAGACAATCAAGGTGCGTCTTTTGCAATGGCATAGTCTCCTCTGAACCTATCTGCTCTGAGGATTTGTTCAATTTTCCTTTCATCTATGAAACAGGTACTGCATCCCAGTGTTCACACAATGCAGGGCTGAAACTGGTGTCAACAGAGTCAAAGCAAGACAGAAAACCTTACTTTCTGGGGTGTTTTTACTCCTGGCAAAATATTTTTATTCTGTTTTTGTTCTGATTTGATCCTGTGCACAATCTGCTTATGTAAACCACAGTACCATGTTGTTGCATGCTGATCTGCACACTTTGTGTGTGGGTGTTGTTTAATGACAGAGGCATGTTTCTGCACCCCTCCGTGCCTTAGTGCTTCTCTTGTCTTGTTTTCTTGGTACAACAGCTGTTTCTTCCAGAAACCACCAGACATGGGACTTTTGTATTTTTTGGATTATATCCCTCAGAAGTCTACAAGCATCCGTCCAGCCAGAATTCTGGAGGCTTTAGCCAAAAAATCAAAGTTCTCTCAGATGTTTCTAATTGCTGACAGCTGATGAATAAAGTCTCTGTCAGTGACATGATGAGTTGTCATGAAGAGGGAGGAAGGGTCTGGGAAGGGCCATGCACCTTTGGAGGAGCTAGGCATTGAGGTCATAATGGGAAGGGAGACTACCAGGTTCCTAGCTTGGAGAGGTGCCTATTTGATGCTCCATCACTCCAGATGGAGCAACTACCAACTTGGGAGCAGTAGCACAGTACTGTACCACTTCTGATTTAGCACAAGCATACATATGCATCCTTTGGGGACAAGAAGATATGCCAGAAGTGCATTTTCATCCTGCTACCACCCTTGGGGAATTTCAGTAGTCTAAAATCTGTGTTTCCAGAAGAAGAAGAATGTATGTGTGTGTATGTGCAGACACTTACTAGTATATGTGTAAATGTTTACATAAACACACGTACACACACATACAATGGAACTCTTGATAAATTTACAAAAGAAACTTGATGAAATTCATCAGCTGCTGTTGTCCATGAGGAGTTTTAATATTATATCCCAGTAATTTGCTAATTACAAACTGCGTAGTAATCTGTTGTGGGTAGTTCTCATGCTGATGTATTTATGTCACTGGCCAGGAGTACTGTACAAGAAGGTGTGTTGGGCATAGTGAAATCTCCTGCATTCACACAGCACAAGAGGGGATCATTTTTTCAGACCAAAGACCAACACAGTGCCAAAATATCCCTCTCCCAACTACTTTGAAGCTGTAACTCCTGCCTCTTGGGAAAGAGGAGAATTATTTAATCTAATTAAGTGGGCTACAGTACACAAGAGTGTCTGCCAAATAAAACTTACTACTCTTTAAGGGGCCACAAGACTCTTTTCAAATTTTGGTGTAATAGATTGATACAGCAGATGGCTACCCTTCTCCCCAAATCTGAGTGTTATATTTCCAAAGGTTTATTCCCACACCCCCTTTAATCTTCTGTACTCATGGACTTCTCTGTCTTGTAATGTTTATCAAAGAGAACATTGAGCCTTAACAATGGGTTGTTCTTCACCTCATGTCTAGGATAAGGCATATAAGAGAAGTACTAGAAACAGTGTAAAGGACTGCCTTCCCCCTAATGTGGGTTGGGCTATACAGTACCTATCCTGGATTCAGCTTGAGCCGGATGCAACACGGGCATCAAAGGTTATGGAAAACAGTGGCATTTTTGTCGGTAAAATTATGTATTCATCTTTTGCCCATTCCCACAAGCCCAGTATGAAATAAAGCTAGCCTCTTTTCACGCTGAAAGGGAAGAAGCCAGATACATAGCTACAAGCTTGTAATTCCAAGGGTAGGCAAGTTGTCTGCCTGCAGACATGTTTGTTTATGGCTGTGATTGCTGATGTCTGTGACTACAACAACAACCATATTTCTTCATTTTATTCCCACTGCACTATAGCTATGCTGTGTACTATGAAACAAATAAATAAAACAGTGCTCTTCATTTTGATCACCCTTATTAGTGCATATGCACCAACACTGTTGTCTACAGCAGAAGTCAAAGACAAATTCTATGACGATCTGGCAGCTACTATAAAAAAAAAAATCCTAGAGAGAGAGCCGCTGTTCATTCTCGGAGACTTTAACGCTAGAGTTGGTGCTGATCACAATTCTTGGCCCACTTGTCTAGGCTGTTTTGGCATTGGGAAGATGAACGAAAATGGCCAACGCTTGCTGGAGTTTTGCTGTTATCATGGTCTTTGTGTCAGCAACACGTTCTTTAATATGAAGCTTTGACACAGAGTCTCTTGGAGACATCCAAGATCGAAGCATTGGCATCAGCTCGATTTGATCCTCACTAGACTCTCTAGCCTTCCTAGTATTACGATCACACGCAGTTATCAGGGTGCTGAGTGTGATACCGATCACTCCCTGGTGTGTAGCAGAGTAAAACTGCGAACAAAGAGATTGTATCACACAAAAAAGGAAGGAAGACCACGTATTGACATTAGCAAGACCCGCAATCAGAGAAAAGTGGAGGAATTTGCCCAAGCGCTTGAGGAAACTCTTCCAGGCCCGGCTGGTGCAAATGCACCTGAACGATGGGAACATTTCAAGAATGCTGTTTATAACTCCGCATTGTCCACATTTGGCAAGAAGACCAAAAAGACGGCAGACTGGTTCGAAGCCCATTCGGAGGAGTTGATGCCAGCCATCGAGGAAAAGAGGAGAGCTCTAGCAGCATACAAAACCTGTCCTAGCGAGTACAACTTGCAGGTTCTTTGAGTTGCTCGTAGCAAAGTCCAACAGACTGCCAGGAGATGTTCTAACGATTATTGGCTTCAGCTCTGCTCTCAGATACAGATAGCAGTGAACACAGGTAACATCAAGGGAATGTATGACGGTATCAAGCAGGCTTTAGGTCCAATACAGAAGAAATCTGCTCCTTTGAAGACTGCTACAGGCATGATCATCCAGGACCAAATACAGCAGATGGAATGCTGGGTGCAGCACTACTCTGAGCTATATTGTAGAGAGAATGTAGTAACCGAAGAGGCATTAAATAACATTGAGTGCCTGCCTGTCTTGGAAGAATTGGACAGCGAACCAACCTTAGCAGAAATAAAAGCGGCCTTGGATTCCCTCACCTCTGGCAAGGCACCTGAGAAGGATAACATCCCTGCTGAAGTGCTGTAAAGAGACCATCACCACTGAGCTGTATGAAATCTTTTGTTTTTGCTGGAGGGAAGGTGGAGTACCACAGGACATGAAGGATGCAAACATCGTCACCCTGTAGAAGAACAAAGGCGACAGGGTCGACTGCAATAACTACCATGGCATCTCTCTTCCCAGCGTAGAGAAGCTGCTTGCCCATGTCGTGCTGGAGAGGCTTCAGGTGCTTGCAGACAGAGTCTATCCAGAATCACAGTGTGGATTTCAAGCTAATAAATCCACCATTGACATCGTATTTTCCCTCAGACAGTTGCAGGAGAAATGTAGGGAACAACGACAGCCACTCTTTGTGGCCTTCACGATCTTACAAAGGCCTTTGATTTGGTTAGCAGGGACGGCCTTTTTAAAATACTTCCCAAGATTGGATATCCACCTCGACTCCTTAACATCATCAGGTCCTTTCATGAGGAAATGAAGGGCACTGTAGTTTTTGATGGCTCAACATCAGATCCCTTTGACATCCGAAGCAGAGTGAAACAGGGCTGTGTCCTCGCGCCGACTCTGTTTGGGATATTTTTTGCTGTCCTGCTGAAGCACGCTTTTGGAACTGCAACAGAAGGTGTCTATCTCCAGACTAGATCAGATGGAAAGCTCTTTAATCTCTCTAGATTGAGAGTGAAGACCAAAGTCCAGCTGAAATGCATGCAGGACTTCCTCTTCGCCGATGATGCAGCTGTTGTTGCCCATTCTGCTGAAGAGCTCCAACAACTTATGAATCATTTTAGCAAGGCCTGTCAATATTTTGGATTAACAATCAGCCTGAAGAAAGCACAAGTCATGAGCCAGGACATGGACTCACCTCCCTCTATTACCATCTCCGCACAAGAATTGGAGGTTGTTCATGATTTCATGTACCTTAGCTCAACGATCTCTGACACTCTCTCTCTAGATGTCGAGCTGGATAAATGCATTGGCAAAGCAGCTACCATGTTCTCTAGACTCACAAAGAGAGTATGGCTTAATAAGAAGCTGATGGCATATACCAAGATCCAGGTCTATAGAGCTTGTGTCCTGAGTACACTCCTGTACTGCAGTGAGTCCTGGACCCTTTGTGCACGGCAGGAGAGGAAGTTGAACACATTCCATATGCGTTGTCTCCGACACATTTTTGGTATCACCTGGCAGGACAAAGTTCCAAATAGAGTAGTCCTAGAATGAGCTGGAATTTTTAGCATGTATACATTACTGAAACAGCGACGTCTACGTTGGCTTGGGCATGTTGTGAGAATGGCTGACGGTTGGATTCCAAAAGATCTCCTGTATGGAGAATTAGTGGAGGGAAATCGCCCCAGAGGGAGACCACAGCTGCGATACAAGGATATCTGCAAGCGGGATCTGAAGGCCTTAGGAATGGACCTCAACAGATGGGAAACCTTGACATCCTAGTATTCAGCCTGGAGGCAGGCAGTGCATCATGGCCTCTCCCAATTTGAAGAGACACTCGTTCAGCAGGCCGAGGCAAAGAGGCAGTCCCGAAAGCAGCAAAATCAGGGAGCTGGACAGAGGACAGATTGTATTTGTCTTCAGTGTGGAAGGGATTGTCACACTCTTCTCAGCCACACTAGATGCTGCTCTAAGACCTCTATTCAGAGCACGTTACCATAGTCTCTCGAGACTGAAAGATGCCTACAAAAAAACTCTTCATTTTGGTTGGCCAAAGCTGTCCAGAAGAAGGTTTCTCATTCGGCTGTGCTATGTGATGCCATGACCCAATAGTATAGTTGCTCCTGCACACTGAGCATAAAGAGGCACCTTTAAATAATGTGTGATTTTACTCAGTGGCTAGTCACCCTGTGGGCTTAAGAATGGTTACTATAATTAAGGAAGAGGATAGGGACTAAATCAAGAGTGCTTGGACCTGGCTCATTCATTCTGGCTCTGCTGCTTTTTTCCAATGTCTGTATACAACATGCACCTTATTTTTGAAAAGTCCAGTGTCATTTGGCTTAGACCTTACTCTGGTCCTCTTATTCCTGCTTCTCCACAGCTCTGTCTGTAGGCTTACACAATAAAGCACATTGAAGCAATAAATCATGCTTGCAGAAGAGATGATACAGCCGTCATTGCATAGCAATAGCCAACAGGTGATTGTACAATAGCTTCAAGCAGCTGCAAGCCTATTTGAGCAGGGAAAACGTTAAAGATCTGCAAGTAATCCTGAAGATGACAGGATTTCTTTTCCTTGTCGAAAGTTCAATTTTTGATTGTTTTTATTAAAAAAAATACTTGGAAGCTAAACCTCTGAAGTTTTTTGAGCCAATTCAGTCTGTTTGACTGGGATTGGTCAACTTTTTCTATGCTCCTCCAAGAAAGGTTTTTATTTGTAGGCTGTTTCAGTTCTTGCAATGGGGAAACTGAAATACGTTCTAAGCAGAAATGATTAATTGGAGCATCTATTCAACCCCTCCTCTCTGATCCCCAGGGCTTTAATCCCCAGGACTGTGTCTTGGTGCAACTTGTCATGGAGCCCACCAGAGGACAGGTGACTCTGGATTTAATATTGTGTGGTACTCAGGACCTGGTTAGGGATGTGAATATCACTGAGCCACTAGGGAATAGTGACCATGCTGCGATCTCTTTGTCGTGCATGTTGGGGGGAGAGTGTCAAGCAAATCTGACAAAAAAAAACACCCCTTGATTTCCGAAGGGCGGACTTTCCTCAGATGAGGAAACTAGTTAGAAAGAAGTTGAAAGGGAAGGTAAAAAGAATCCAGTCTCTCCAGAGTGCATGGAGCCTGTTTAAAACAATGGTAGTAGAGGCCCAGCGGAAGTGTATACCGCAAAGAAAGAAGGGCTCAACTAAGTCCAAGAGGGTGTCGGCATGTTAGAGAGGCTTTAAAGGGCAAGGAGGGGTCCTTCCATAAATAGAAGTACTTCCCAAATGAGGAAAATAAAAAGGAACACAAACTCTGGCAAAATAAATGTAAGAAGATGATACAGAAGGCAAAGAAAGACTTTGAGGAACATATGGCCAGCAATATAAAGGGGAACAATAAAAGCTTCTTTAAATATGTTAGAAGCAGGAAACCTGCCAGAGAAACGGCTGGCCCTCTGGATGGTGAGGGAGGTAAAGGGGAGGTAAAGGGGGACTTGGTGACTGCAGAGAAATTGAGTTCTTTGCATCTGTCTTCACGACTGAAGACCTTGGGCAGATTCCGCTGTCCAAACGGCCCCTCCTGACTAATGAATTAAATCAGATACAAGTTAAAAGAGAGGATGTTTCAGACCTAATCAATAAATTGAAAATCACTAAGTCACCGGGCCCAGATGGCATCCACACAAGGGTTGTTAAGGAACTGAGGAATGAAGTTGCTGATCTCTTAACTAAAATATACAACTTGTTCCTTAAAATGGCCACAGTCCCAGAGGACTGGAGGATAGCCCATGTCACGCCAATCTTTAAAAAGGGAAGGAGGACCCCCCCCCCCCGGGAAACTACAGACTGGTTAGCCTAATGTCTGTTCCAGGGAAGATGGTGGAAAGCCTCATCCAAGATAAAATCTTAAAACACATAGAAGAACAAACCTTGCTGAGGGAAAATCAGCATGGCTTCTGTAAGGGTAAGTCTTGCCTCACAAACCTTTTAGAATTCTTTGAAAAGGTCAGCAGGCACCTGGATGCGGGCAAACCAGTGGAAATTGTCTGTCTGGATTTTCAGAAGGTGTTTGACACGGTCCCTCACCAAAGGCTGCTGAGAAAACTCCACAGTCAGGGGATAAGAGGGCAGTTCCTCTTATGGATTGAGAATCGGTTGAGAACCAGGAAACAGAGAGTAGGTGTCAATGGGCAATTTTCACAATGGAGAGAGGTGAAGAACGGTGTTCATCAATGACCTGGAGACAAGGATAAGCAGTGAGGTGGCCAAGTTTGCAGATGACACAAAGCTTTTCCAGGTGGTGAAGACCAGAAGGGATTGTGAAGAGCTCCAGAAGGATCTCTCCAAACTGGGAGAATAGGAGACAAAATAGCAAATGCATTTCCATATAAGAAAATGTAAAGTAATGCACATGGGGGCAAAAAATCAAAACTTTATCAGCTAATGGGTTCTGAGCTGTCCATGAGGGATCAGGAAAGAGATCTTGGTGTGCTGGTGGACAGCTGGATGAAAGTGTCAATCCAGTGTGCCCGGGCAGTGAAGAAGGCCAGTTCCATGCTAGGTATCGTTAAAAAGGGGATTGAAAATAAAACAGCCAACATTATAATGCAATTATACAAAATGCTAGTAAGGCTGCACCTGGAGTATTGCCTACAGTTCTGTTCGCTGCACCTCAAAAAAGACATTGTGGAACTGGAAAAGGTGCAGAAGAGAGCAACTAAAATTATAATGGGGCCCAGGCACCTCCCTTATGAGGAAAGGCTACAACGTTTGGGGCTTTTTAGTCTAGAGAAAAGGCACCTGAGGGGGGGACATTATTGAGACGTAAAAAACTATGCAGGGGATCGATAAAGTGGATAGAGGGAGGCTATTTACCCTCTCATGGAATACCAGAACCAGGAGACATGAAAAGAAAATATTTCTTTACCCAGCGTGGTGTTAGTCTGTGGAACTCCTTGCTACAGGATGTGGTGATAGGATCTGGCCTACATGCCTTTAAAAGGGGGTTGGACAGATTCCTGGAGGAAAAGTTAATCGTAGGTTACAAGCCATGATGGGGATGTATAATCTCCAGGCTTCAAAGGAAGGTGCCTCCAAATGCCAAATGCAGGGGAGGGGTATCAGGAGACAGGTATCTAGTTGTCTCATGTGCTCCCAGAGGCATCTGGTGGGGCCACTGTGAGATACAGGAAGCTGGACTAGATGGGCCCTTGGTCTGATCCAGCAGGGCTCTTCTTATGTTATGTTATGTTCTCTACCTATTCTGAGCTGCAGTCCACTATCTAATCTGCATTTGAAGACTTAAAGTGAAGTGGAAACCCACCCTCTCAAATAAAATTGTTCCTATTGTTGCACTGCTGTTATTGTCAAAGTCAGTAATGCTCAGCCACAATCCATCTTGCAGTGACTGCAGTCTACGAAAACCTTATGTCAAAAAGAACTTGTTAGTCTTACAGGTGCCACAGCATTCTTTGTATAGCAAAAAGAAAAACAAAAAAAGGTTATGGCACCTTAAAGGCTGATGAATTTATTTTATGTATTACAATTTACTTCCTCAGAGACATGGAATGTAACAGTTAGATATTTATATACACAGAGTACATGGTGGAGAGTTGGAAAGCAAGTGTGATGGGGAAAAGAGGGTGGCAATTACATTAATAGTGGACTTTTAGAATTACAATGGTTCAGTAGCATCAAGATGTCTGTGATAAAATGGACATCCTGTCATAGACAATCAGTTGGTTGTACTGAGATGGAGGTGAATTTGCCAGTGGGGTGTGGTAAAGTTCAGACGATGCAAAACAGGTATATGTAGCACTTAATGAGAGCTCTAGAATCCTTACTGTGAGAGCTATGGATGCCCTATTGATAAAATCAATTATCTAGCAGGCACTGTGCCCAGCGACATACAGAGCAGCTAATAATGAAAGACTACATCAGATGTATCTACTTCAAATGATAACACTTTGGTTATCATTCTATTCCGCCCCGATTAAAATCAAGGAAAAGTTTTTTCAGAACATCTGTGAAACTTGACGGAACAGCAGAGAATGCCAAAACTATAATGTGGAAAGAACTGCTCCCCTCTTAAAATGGAGGGAACCCCAGGAAACTCTGGTTGCCATTCAAAATAAGAACTGTTCACACAAAGAATAAAAATGAAACCAACTAACCAACCAGGCTACTTCAAAGTCACTTTATAGGCTAACGACGGGAGTTGGCAGCACCAAGGTGAACCTAAGAAAATTGAGGTTGTTCTTGCACAGATAAAGTTCTTTGTGAGTCCGGAGAAGAATGAGCAACTTCACACCTATCTGAGTGCACGATATTCCTCTCAAAATGGCCCACAGAATACTTGTCATTAGTTTCCCCCCAATGATGGTGATGTTGTTTGTTATTGAGTAAAAATTATGCGGTATACTTACCTAAAATACTTTGTATTTTATATGTGTTTATATACATATTACTGTCTAATTTCATATTGCATTCTGTTAATCATACACAAAAGCTCACACGAAAACAATTCCATTAGTATTTAATGTGCCAAAACTCTTGTTTTCATTTTTGTTATACATGCCAAAATAGACTAACATGGCTCCCCTGTTGAAAATGTCTGTAATGGAAAGTATTAGATCTCTCTCTTCTTAATCAGAAAGACAATTAAAAGCTGCAACAGATGCCTGCATAATTCTCAATTGTCTCCTCAGTCTGGGATGAGGAGAGTAGTTCAGACGGCCATCTAAAGAAGAAGGATGGAATTTTAGCTTTTAGAAAATAACTGTCAAGCCCTTTTCAGTACAGAAAGGAGTTAATTGTGTTTTCTATTTGACAGCATTACTCATCTTCACAACAGCTACAGTATGTGAGGTAGATCAGATGCAGAGAGGAAGCAGAGGAACAGAGTAAAGAAGAAACCTCTGAACCTCTCTCACCCAGCTAGCATTTTACTCCTTGATCCTTGGGTGCAAAAAGTGTCCAGGCTTAAATGATAAAACAGGAACTTGGCACTATTTGTGCAAACAGTATGTGTTTTTAAAAGTGCCATTTAAAACATCCAAATCATATTTAAAACAAATCCTAACATTAAACACCGTAAAATAAAAAAAAATCTAAAAAAACATATCACTAAAAAGCATAGCACCCATTTGTTAAAAAGCCCTTCCTCAACAGCAAGTAGCCAAAAGCCTGTTGAAATAAGTTCTCTCTTTGGTAGTAGAAGGAACTGCTGGATAGCTCAGTGGTTGAGGTAGGTTGGGGGTTCGATTCCCCACTGTGGCTCCTCGACAGGGGCTGGACTCAATAACCCATAGGGTCCCTTCTAACTCTGCAGTTCTAAGATGATGATGATTATAGTGAAAGGACAACAAGGAGAGGAGCAGCCTAGCCTCTCCCTGGAGTTCACAGCCTGGGAGCATCGCTAAGAAGATCCTCTCTCTCATGTCCTCTCAAAATGTGCTTCCAGTATCCCCACAGTAACCATGAAACCAGAGAACATGATCAATTCTAGTGATGTTATGGGGAAAATCAAATCATTTAAATGTGTAGGCTGCATTCACAATTTCTTGTATGTGTTTTAATACAGTATTCACAATTTTAATCCCCTCCCCCAAATACTATTTATTTTATTTATTTATTTACTTATTAGACTTCTACCCTGCCCATCTAGACCAACGGTCTACTCTAGGCGGTTTACAAATTTAAAAACAGGAAAACCGATAGACATGTACTATAAATCCAAGATGGATTAATGCAGCCAATGGGAGATCATGGATTACTACAAATACAATGGGCATCAGGAAAAGAAAGAAAAAATAAGTTTAAACAATTATATTAAAAGAAGCAGAGAAAAATTACTTAAAGTGGGGAAAACATCTTGAAAACAACAGAAAGGTTTATTTAATATAATAAACAACAACTTGAAAATAAAGTAAACAGCTAGAAAAATAAAATGGACAATATGTGAAAAATGTATGAAAAATCTGATGTTAATTTAACTTGGGCACAGTTAAAATTGGGGGCCTTCAGGAAAAAGCAAGCACTCCAAACTAAAGTCATGAAAGCTAAAATTCAAGGAATTGGTATAAAGAGCAAATTACTAAATTTAAATATTTGTTGTTCTTGTTGAGTCTTGTATTACTTATGGTCACTAACCCTTAATTTGTTCTGATAAATGTGTGTAACAGAAATTTGGCTCTAAGTAAAGGTAAAGGTTCCCCTTGACATTTAGTCCAGTTGTGTCTGACTCTAGGGGGCGGTGCTCATCCCCGTTTCCAAGCCATAGAGGCAGCGTTTGTCCGAAGACAGTTTCCGTGGTCACGTGGCCAGCACGACTAGACACGGAACACCGTTACTTTCCCACCAAAGTGGTACTTATTTATCTACTTGCATTTGCATGCTTTCGAACTGCTAGGTTGGCAGGAGCTGGGACAAGCGATGGGAGCTCACTCCGTCGCGTGGATTCGATCTTACGACTGCTGGTCTTCTGACCCTGCAGCACAGAGGCTTCTGCGGTTTAACCCACAGCGCCACCACGCTCTAAGTAAACAGCTTTAAAATGGGTGGCAAGCAATGTTAGATGTTGCTGGGCTTTTTCTCCCCCAAACCCATACCCTTGGCTGTACAGCCAGAGCTCATGAGAGTTGTACATTAGCTGTATGGATACCTCTGCTCTAAGATACAGATAGCAGCGGACACAGGTAACATCAAAGGAATGTATGACGGTATCAGGCAGGCTTTAGGTCCAATACAGAAGAAATCTGCTCCCTTGAAGTATGCTACAGGCGTGATCATCCAGGACCGAGCACAGCAGATGGACCGCTGGGTGCAACACTACTCTGAGCTGTATTCCAGAGAGAATGTAGTAACCGAAGAAGCATTAAATAACATTGAGTGCCTGCCTGTCTTGGAAGAGTTGGACAGCGAACCAACCTTAGCAGAAATAAAAGCGGCCTTGGATTCCCTCGCCTCTGGCAAGGCACCTGGAAAGGATAACATCCCTGTTGAAGTGCTGAAGTGCTGTAAAGAGACCATCACTACCGAGCTGTATGAAATCTTTTGTCTTTGCTGGAGGGAAGGTGGAGTACCACAGGACATGAAGGATGCAAACATCGTCACATTGTACAAGAACAAAGGAGACAGGGGCGACTGCAATAACTACCGTGGCATCTCTCTTCTCAGCGTTGTAGGGAAGCTGCTTGCCCGTGTTGTGCTGAAGAGGCTCCAGGTGCTCGCAGACAGAGTCTATCCAGAATCACAGTGTGGATTTCGAGCTAATAGATCCACCACTGACATGGTATTCTCCCTCAGACAGTTGCAGGAGAAATGCAGGGAACAACAACAGCCACTCTTTGTCGCCTTCATAGATCTCACAAAGGCCTTTGATTTGGTTAGCAGGGATGGCCTTTTTAAAATCCTTCCCAAGATTGGATGTCCACCTCGACTCCTTAAAATCATCAGGTCCTTCCATGAGGGAATGAAAGGCACTGTAGTTTTTGATGGTTCAACATCAGACCCCTTTGACATCCGAAGCGGAGTGAAACAGGGCTGTGTCCTCGCACTAACCCTTTTTGGGATCTTTTTTGCTGTCATGCTGAAGCACGCCTTTGGAACTGCAACAGAAGGTGTCTATCTCCGGACTAGATCAGACGGAAAGCTCTTTAATCTCTCTAGATTGAGAGCGAAGACCAAAGTCCAGCTGAAATGCATGCGGGATTTCCTCTTCGCTGATGATGCAGCCATTGTTGCCCACTCTGCTCAAGACCTCCAACAACTCATGAATTGTTTTAGCAAGGCCTGCCAAGACTTTGGACTAACAATCAGCCTGAAGAAAACACAAGTCATGGGCCAGGGCGTGGACTCACCTCCCTCTATTACCATCTCCGCACAAGAATTGGAGGTTGTTCATGACTTTGTGTACCTTGGCTCAACGATCTCTGACACTCTCTCTCTAGATGTCGAGCTGGATAAACGCATTGGCAAAGCAGCTACCATGTTCTCTAGACTCACGAAGAGAGTATGGCTCAATAAGAAGCTGACGACATATACCAAGATCCAGGTATATAGAGCCTGCGTCCTGAGCACACTCCTGTACTGCAGTGAGTCCTGGACCCTTTGTGCACGGCAGGAGAGGAAGCTGAACACCTTCCATATGCGTTGCCTCCGACGCATTTTTGGTATCACCTGGCAGGACAAAGTTCCAAATAGAGTAGTCCTAGAACGAGCTGAAATCTTTAGCATGTATACATTACTGAAACAGCGACGTCTACGTTGGCTTGGGCATGTCGTGAGAATGGCTGATGGTCGGATTCCAAAAGATCTCCTGTATGGAGAATTAGTGGAGGGAAATCGCCCCAGAGGGAGACCACAGCTGCGATACAAGGACATCTGCAAGCGGGATCTGAAGGCCTTAGGAATGGACCTCAACAGATGGGAAACCCTGACATCTGAGCGTTCAGCCTGGAGGCAGGCGGTGCATCATGGCCTCTCCCATTTTGAAGAGACCCTTGTCCAGCAGACCGAGGCAAAGAGGCAGTCACGGAAGCAGCAAAATCAGGGAGCTGGACAGGGGACAGATTGTATTTGTCTTCAGTGTGGAAGGGATTATCACTCTCGAATTGGCCTTCTCAGCCACACTAGATGCTGTTCCAAGTCCTCCATACAGAGCACGTTACCATAGTCTTTCGAGACTGAAGGATGCCTAATAATAACCTCTGCTCTAATAGAAAGAGAATCTGATCATGGTTGAGAAAGCATTGATAATGGTTGACTGTCTAGATTATCAGTTGTGACAGATAATGATTTGGCTTAAGAGGTGGTTAAAATCTGACACAATAGGAAATGAGAGAAAAGAAAATATGGCTATAATAGCAGTTACGAATTAGTGCTCAGTTACACATTGAAATACTCCTGGGTTTCCACAGCACACTTGAAGTCAATTTAAAAATATCCATTTACTTGATGTACAGCTGAGCGCAATTTTTTTGGCCAAGGAGTGTGCTTTTGTTCAGAAACCAAGGTATTTCAAACAGTGAGGAGAGGGCTGTTTATTTTAATTCAACCGTGAACATGATTTATTTTGAATTGTTTTGGCATGTGTGCTCACCTGTGTCAGAGCTTCTCAGCTCTCCCTCCCACTTCATTCTTCCTGCTTCCAATCAAAGCTGGAGGGAATCAGAAGAACAAGATTGGCTTGTGCCACAAGGCAAGTACAGAATATAGCTCAGATTTAAACAAAATCAGCAAAGAGAGCCAGCAGAGAGAGAAAGGTTGGGTGGGGAAAGCACTTCCTCCTTTGCAACCCTAGAAGCTGCTGGGCTTGTCCATTTCTCTGATCAATTTCTCTTTTCTCACTGGTGTGGCTTCTCTCTCCCCAGACCCAGCTATGGCTTTATGGGTTCCATCACTCCCTCTCCTTCTCCACCACCTTGTGTATGTGTGTGTGATGTGTGTTGGGCTGCAGGAAAAGCTTGAAATCCAATCTGTTTTAATTTTTCTCGTATCTGTCATGCTGAACTAGCACTATCCCAGTTTGAAATAAATTAAAAGAATTAAAACAAAGATTAAAAGTGACACCACAGCAGCAGTGGCAAGTGGCTGTGAGAGGCAGCCAGTGTGAGGGCAGGTGGGTGCAGGACAAAGCCTCAAATGCAACAGTTCTAAAAGCCCGTGTAGCCCCCTTGACTGATATACAACACAGTTTAAAAACAGATTAAAAGTTTTCCTAAGAGGACGCACATACCGACCCAAAACCCACATGACTTTAACCCGACTTCAAAAAACCCCAATCCATCTCTTCATTTATTTTCATAGTATATGCAAGCCCTGAGTTGCTTAAACATTGTACATATTCCATCTTCTGTCTATAATTGTACCCTTAGTGTGCTGGATGTGAGCATGCTGAAGAAGAATAGAGTTTTAAGTGTGTCCAGTTAAGAACATGCTATTTAAAAAACGAGTTACACCAACTTCTCATTCAAGCCTTTCTATTATAAAATAAAAGCCTAGTCTCTTACAGAAGTTAGCAAGATATTTGAATAGCTTTTCACTTATGGTTCTTTTTTCTATGGAATTCCTTCCTGTCTTCCTTTTTGGCTAGAAGTTTATGCCCGATTACTCCTTCTTTCTAAAGCTGCAACACTAGTGCCTGGAGCAAGAGAACATTTTAAAATAAGAGCTTTCACTTAATCTTGATGATAGAAGCCGAGGGCTTTGAATAGATTTGATGTACTTTAAAAGCCATTATTAAATGCTTGCTTTGCCTTGTACAATGGGTTCTGTTTGCCTTAAATTAAATGTGTAGCAATGTTCTCACTTATATCTCCCAGGCATTTTGAGCAGCCATACAATGAGTGCAATCAAATTTATTTATTTATTTTCATTTTTGTCCCATTTGCCAGGCTTCTAATGCAATTTAAATGGAAGTAGAATGCTATGAATTTTGCAGAAATGAGAATATAGTTCAGCTGCCCCTGTGTCACCCTTGGCCTTCACACTAAAAGTCAAGGCACAAAGAAAGGATAGAGGGTGAGAGCAGAGAATAGACACCAGTTTGACTGCCAGAATAAAGCACTAAGATTAAAAACAATCTCCAGTTTGGACCAGGCTGCTTTTCCATCATAAGAAAAAGAAAGAACATAACGGGCTTATGGTCTCCTAGAAAAGCCATTATGGATCCGACTAAAGACCTATCTCGTACAGCATTCACTGTGGGAGCTCCAAGTAAGATAAGAATCCAAGCAAGATATAAATGTGATAGCACACCTTCCCCCTGCCAGATATAGGATTGCACTGTCAGTTTCCCATATAACCTGTAGGAACCTGCCAGTTTTTGAGGAGCACATCTTTCTTTGTGAGGTCATATTCCTATTGCTTTAGTTTCTTCAAGGAGGTTGAAGTGAGGAGACAAGATCATATTGTATTCTCTCTTTCCCTGACTGTGTTGTGACCACTGCTATGTCTTGTTCAGAGATGGCCAACATTTGTACTCCCAGGAAACACACTGTTCTCCAGATAATGGTTCTGTGTCCAGGAGTGCATTTGTTTCCTGGTGTCTCAACCAAGTTGTGACAAGTTCTGGTACTCATTAAGTCTGGAAATGGGCTATCATGCCACTTGCAAAGGACCTTCACACCCATGATACTAATTTACTTGTTACAGAACAAGAACCTAAGTCAGTCGAGCTTATGCTCTTATCATGCGGATCACATAACTTTCACAACATAAAAACAGACAAGCTAATCAAATATCCCGTCTCTGCTTAACCCGATGCTTGCTGTTTCCACTCTACACATATTCAAGGGTGGATGAATTAGAGTGATCAAAGTTAATTAGAGTGAAACAGCTGCTTCAGGCAGTAGATTTGGGCAGTCCTATAATGGCAACAAATTGCAAGCTGTTCTTTGTTGTTATTATAGGGTTTTTATTTTTTTATTTTTTGCTAGGGATGTGCTTGTAGGGTTTTCTGTCTCATCTGCCAACTTGGCTGGTTTGGGGTCATTGACGTCCGTGTGTGGGACACCATTTGTTGCTTTACTTCAGGTTGCAAAATGTCTTGAGTTTGCTTTGCATACAGGCAACATACACATACAAGAAGGCAGAATAATACCCAGCACAGGCCTACCAAAGCTGATGTGTGTGCCTCCCTTTAAAAAGATAAAAATAAAAATAAAATAAGCTATCTTTCTTAGGAATGTTATTTCACCCTGCTTGTAATTAGTCACAGCAGGAATAAAGTTCACTGGCATTGCAAAGCTTTTTTCATAACCTGGGCAAAACAGAAATCCTAAACAATGGAGAGAGATTTATGTAAGGAAGAGAAGAGTATGTAAAATCAGATGTATAAAAATAAAGTACTAAAATAGCCTGATAGCTTAACCACAGTGAACGGAAAGCACTTGTTTTTAAAAGAAGTTATTACTACATTGGCAGTACATGTTGCTTTTCTCAACCAGAGAACAAAGCTGTTTTCTTGTAAAAGAGGGTCTCTTTCACAACAGCATCTGGCAGTGTGGATTCCAACTAGGCATCCCCCCCTGTTCCTTCTTAGTGTCAAACTAGACCAGTGATGGCGAACCTTTTTGAGCCCAAGTGCCCAAACGGCAACACAAAACCAAATTATTTATTTCTAAGTGCCAACACTGCAATTAAACCTGAATACTGAGGGTTTTAGTTTAGAAAAAACAACTCATGTCATTTACACATTTTGTCTGTCTGGTTCTTTATTGATTCCTCCAACTGACAGCTCTTTTAGAAAAAAGTCAAGTGCAAAATACTACACTGAATTAAATGCACCCTATTTATAAAGCTTATTAAGTACATTGAAATCCTGAACTTGTTTCCTCCAAAGTAAGCTACCCTCAGAAAAGCAGCTATAGATAGGAGTGCAAATTTTTAAAGTGTATGCCTACATTTTATACACTACATAAAGTGTATACACACATTTCACTTATTTGAAATGTAGTGTTGGAAAAGAGATTTACAGATATCATGACTTGTCAGAAAGATAAGTAAAGCAAATTAAGTGTGGACTCTCACTAGAAGCTAAAATAACCAAGCAAAGGGTATTGTACTACAGTGGCATCATGAGAAGACAAGCTCACTGGAAAAGGCAGCAATGCAGGAAAAAGTACAATGCAGTAGGAAAAGAGGAAGACTGCACATGAGATGGATTGACTCAATAAAGAAATCCACAGTATTTTGTTTGTAAGACCTTTTGTTTGGTGTTGCAGTCAAAGCAGGACCAGGAGCAGAGAGACTGGGATTCAGATTTGGGGAATAAACTATGACACTTTTGCCTGCTTTGGGGATGAGAAACAGAGAAACGTGATTGCTACACACTTCAGAAATCTAGTCCCAGGTGTGTTGGTTGTCTTTTACTAGGTGTTTGCTGTTAGTGAGACTCTGCTAAATATTCCAGTTCTGCCCAGTTCAATTTAGAGTCTAAACAGAATCTTGAAATACTGTACTTGCTGTTCTCAGCAAAAATTGCAGAGCTAAATGCAGTGGAGATGAACTTTGGAAGGTTCCTTTTTTCATGGTTTTATTTATATTTATTTATATTTAATTTATATACCACCCCATTAGTCCCAAGGCACTATTCTGGGCAGCTTACAGACAATTACAAACCAGGACAAAAAAACTATGGACACTAAAATGTAACAGAAACAGCAATGACAAATCAAAACCATAAAAGCCAATGGCACCAACAAATTTTCACAATAAAGAGGACCAGATGGGAGGGTTGGATTGAAAAGCCTCCCTGAAGAGTAGTGTTTTTTAAAGCTCAACGCCCATCTCTGTTGTATGCTTTTCTTAGAAAAGCTACAGTGGTGTCTCGACTTACGAATGTCCCGACATATGACCATTTCGAGTTACAACCAGCTCCGGCCACAAAATTTTGCTTCGACTTGCGGCTGGAGCTTCGAGTTACAACCAGAAAAAGGCAGGGAAAAAAGGCAGGGAATTCAAATTGCTAACCGTTGGTGGCGAAGAGGCTGCTTCTTTGTAGTTCTTTCACCCCAGCGGTTAGAGAGTGTGTGATCGGAGGAGGCTTCGGACTGCCTGGTAAGGTAAAGTGCTGCTTTCTACTTTTTAAAAACTGTTCTGGGTGGGTTTTGCAGCGTGGTTTTGGGCTGGGTGGTGGGATTATGTTTCTATGCTGTGATGAGTCTTGCAGGGTTTTTTTTTCTTTTCTTCCCATTTCCGATGGGTCTTGCGGGTTTGTTTGCTTTTTGGGGTTCCCCCCCCATTTCCGAAGGGTCTTGTGGGGTTTGTTTGCTTTTTGGGGGGGTTTCCCCCATTTCCGATGGGTATTGTGGGGTTTGTTTGCTTTTTTGGGTTTTTCGCCCCCCCCCATTTCCGATGGGTCCTGCGGGGTTTGTTTGCTTTGTGGGTTCCCCCCCCCCCATTTCCGATGGGTCTTGCAGGGTTTGTTTGCTTTTTGCTTTGATTTTTTTGCATTTCCGATGGGTCTTCCACAGTTTGTTTGCTTTCTGCTTTGCTTTTTCCCCATTTCCAATGGGTCTTGTACGGTTTGTTTGCTTTCTGCTTTGCTTTTTTTGCATTTCCGATGGGTCTTGCACGGTTTGTTTGCTTTCTGCTTTGCTTTTTTTGCATTTCCGATGGGTCTTGCACAGTTTGTTTGCTTTCTGCTTTGCTTTTTTTGCATTTCTGAATGGTCTTGCACGGTTTGTTTGCTTTTTGCTTTGCTTTTTTTGCATTTCCGAAGGGTCTTGCACGGTTTGTTTGCTTTTCTTCCCCCCCCCCCCCCCTTTGGCCGGAATGGATTACTCGCGTTTCCGATGGGTCTTGCAGTGTTTTTTTGTGTGTTTTTTTGGTGATTTTTTCTTTGGCCGAAATGGATTAATTGCATTTCAATGCATTCCTATGGGAAATGGTGCTTCGACTTACAACCATTTCAAGTTATGACCGGAGTTCCGGAACAAATTAAGTTCGTAAGTCGAGGCACAACTGTACTTTTGTTTTCACTTCACCAGTTTGTTTTGCAGAGTATCCCATGACTGGTCACATCTATCATGACATCGTTTCTCAATGTTCCCAGTTTGGGGACCCTGGGAATCAAAAACAGAGTCTGGGGACTTTGCTGAAGCCTCAGATGATCGGGATCTAACCAGTATCTTGATGAAGATCACCTAAGGAACCTGATAAATGGCATAACTGAATTCAATTAAAGATAGGTGGAGGCATTCTGAATGTTATACTTAACCAATGAATGGATTAAGTACTCATACTGTTACTTCGTCCTTTAAAAATCCAGAAAGATTAATGGATAATCATTTATCAAGCCTGTCTTCCTATAAACACCCTGGGAATAAGCACCATTGACTACAAGGGACTAACGCTTGTATAAACATGGATAGCATTGCATTTTAGAAGTGTTACATCACAGGATTGCAGAGCTCCATCCCATAACATATGGTGAAGCTCTAATGATATATTTCTGATATATATCTATAGTACTATAATTTTTCAAACCTTGACCTATTGCTGCCAAGTTAAAAGTTTCTTTCTTTCTTTCTTTCTTTCTTTCTTCTTCTTTCTTTCTTTCTTTCTTTCTTTCTTTCTTTCTTTCTTTCTTTCTTTCTTTCTTTCTTTCTTTCTTTCTTTCGTATGCTACCCATCTAGCCAGGCTATTTTGGGTGGTTCACAACACAATCAAACAAAAAACATAATTACAAGTATAAAATAAATTCAACATACAGTATAAAACATCATAAAATATAACGACAATTAAATAATCACATAATAAAATATTAGATATTTAAATATTTCAAATGGTGCAGAGGGCAGAAAAATCTTTTCATCAAAGGCTGTTTTAAGACAAACATGTTTAGGCTTCTTTTGTTAATTTCCCTACTTACCAGAAAAAGACATTGCAGGGCCATATTTTGGATTAAAAATAGAACTATGTGGAAAATGCCTTAAAATTACTTCCACCTCCCACTCTGTCAAACAGAAAGCAATTTGTAAGGCTGGCCAGAAAAAAATCGTGTACCATAATACAATCTTATCGAAATCCTTTACTGGGTAGTTTTGAATGCAATGCAATCCACCAATTGTGATTAGCTTTTGATGCCTTTTTAATTCTGGTTTTATGAGTCAAGTCTCTGTGTCTCTCTTTCTCTCACACACACATACACACACACAAACACTTTGGAAGGTTCCTTTTTTCATGGTTTTATGAAAGAGTCAGTTTCTCACACACACAACCTCCCTCCCTCCCTAAATTTTCAGCAATCATTTGCATCAGTTCAGTATGTCCCTGTTTCCTCTCATTACATTTAAACAAGCTGATGAATCCACCTGTCCCTCTCTTGCACCTTCCTTCCCGCCTTAATTGGAGCTTTCCCTCCTGCTTGCAGTCACCTCTGGAGGAAGTAGTAATTCACAAGCCAGATTGACTGCCCTGGGCTGTTCTACAGCAGTAAACAATAAAGCAGCCTTATCTCCGATCTCTAAAAGAACTGATTTACAAGTGCCGCAACCAAGGAAGGTAGCAGGGATAGGTGGCTTAGAATCGTGCAGTTTGAGGTTCGGCTGCCGGTGGGTAGCGCTCCGCTCGCGTGCCCAGGGAGAGGTCTCCGCGTGCCAGCTGTGGCGTGTGCCATAGGTTCGCCATCACTGAACTAGACAATACCCTTATCTTGTATTTAAAAGTGGGGGATCCCATAACTGGCCTCCTTGTCTAAGTACCTGTGCTTCCTCTCCTGATTATCTTGCATTCCAGGTTGCTTTGTTCTGTGCTTGCTCATTGCATTAACTTTGGGTTTCATTTGTGGATTGCTGACTGCTCAGGAAATCTCACTGCTGGAAATCAAACAAACAGACATTCCATTACCAGGAATTTAAAAGGAAATCCCTTAGAGCAGTGGTTCCTAACCTTGGGTCCCCAGATGTTCTTGGATGACTACTCCCAGTAATCCTGGCCAGCACAGCTAGTGGTGAAGGCTTCTGGGAGTTTAAATCCAAGAATGTCTGGGGACCCAAGGTTGGGAATCACTTGCTTAGAGCAAAGAAAACTCCATGCAAAAAAGGGCTTTATGCATAATTTTACACAAGACAAAAGGCTAAGTGCACAATTAAAGGTTGAAAGTAGCAGAGAATGTCTCTTGAGGGTTGTGTGCCCCCTCCAGTTGTCATTGGACTGCAGTGCCCATCATCCTTCACCACTGAAGGAGGGGTCATGGGAATTGTAGTCTAAGAACATCTGTCAGCCCACACATTTCCCACCTTCAGAACAGTAGAACTGGATGGATGTGGGATATATACCGTACACACAGAGCCAGGATACCACTTGGTAGTCCAGTGTTTTGGCTTTTCTCAAAATGTGTTCTAAAAAGTACAACACAAAATAACATATATGATATATCTTTGCCATGCAGCAGCAGCAGTGGGCATAGTTTGTGTCCCCCATGACTTGCCAGAGCTCTTTAGATGCATGTAGGATTTGCTACTAGTGGTTTTGCTCTAGGCTAAGTTGCTTTGAAGCTTGACATCTAAGGCAGTGATCTTGAGCACACACAAGGCTAGAAAAGGCTTTTCCCCCAACTCTTTACACATGACAAGGAACACTTCAGCTTTAAGAGTGATGTTGAAAATACCCAAGGGAGTGGACAGCACTGAAAATGCATTGTCTAATACTTATAAAGGCAGTCTGGGTACTGGGAAAACTGGTTTCGAGCAGTTGTTCTGTTGCTAAGCACTTATGTGTTGTTGTTTTCCTCTGTAAGAATTATTTGGATTATTTTCCCCTTTGGTCAACAACAAGGAAAATTCTGGTCTCTATCTGAAGGCTAGTTTTAGATAACCCTACTTGTTTTGTTCTGTTGGTTTCTGTAAACAGATAGAGAAAACATAGATGCATAGCAGCTTCCATATATGGTGGTGTGTTTCTACATTTTAATTGCAGCTGACAATTTCAGAGCAGTTAAGAGTTCAGGCCTTTGAAGGAAAGAACATTAAAGAACTCAATGCTGACTTTAAAATATACAGGTTGACCAGGTAGCAAACAAGGAGGCATATAAGTGGGCTATGTTATGTTATGTGTCATCAAGGTGCATTCCATTTATAGCAACCCTCACAAGGTTTTCAAGTTACATGAAATATGTAAGTGGTTTTCCCATTACCACGTAAGGATTCAAGCCCAGATCCCGAGTCCAAGTCCGTCATTCTATCCACAACATCATCAGATGGGCCATAGGAATCTCCAAATGGCAACTGTCTCCCAAAGCCACAACACTTTAGTTTCCTTAACACCCAAAAAGCTGCTTTTGCCTAACAAAAACCACATTCACTCCCTCTCATGTGCCCTCCTTCCATCACTGTGTCGGGCCACGTTCAAGTTGCAGAAACTGCATTTACTGTACACCCCTTCTCCATTTAATGTTGTTCTGTGCTGTCAAGTAGAAAATGGCTTATAGTGACCCTAACAGGGTTTCCAAGGTAAGTGAGATATTGAAGGAATAGTTCTATGAGTTCCACTCCTGTAGTCTGTTTCCATGGCCCACCAGTAGTGGATAGAGCCTTAGTCTGTCACTCTGTCCACAACTACACTACACTGGGAATCTATTTAATGTAACTACCACCACACATCAGAGTTTTGGGGTGGTTGTCAATCTCTACAACAAACTGTACAAACAGACACAGCTACACACTCACTTTGCAAAACAGAATTTGTCCACATATTAAAAAAGCTATCAGGAAGCATTTAGAGAGCCTTTCTGTCTTCGCATTGTTTATACATTCAGGGCGAAAAAGGGGGGCAGTTTCTCTTATTAAGTCCCATTCTGTTAAGCATTCAACAGAAAGGATTATCCATTGCTTGTTTTCAGATACAGCTCAGCCATGCTATAAGCTCATCCATTATCCTTAATATTGCTCCTTAAACAGTCTTGATAGTTACCAATGAGTAATATAGAAAAAAATAATAATGTAACTCACATCTATTGACTCTAAACTTAATGAAATATGGTTAGAATAAGTTTCAGAGAGTTCCTATACCTGGTGCGCATTAAAGAAAAAAACAAAACAAAAATAGTTTTTCTCCCTGAAGAGAGAGAAACAATTGCTCAATACTTTTATTAGGAGCATTAGTGGTGCTTTGTCCTGGTTCTAGTAAATGTGATTGCTCAGCTGTGGATTCCCCCCCCCCCCCAACATTTTTTCATTACTTTTAAAAAGGTTTATGTCTCTTAATAGGGAGAAAAATGGGATAGAAATGACATAAATAAAAAATATCCCCGTATTCCAGAACATAACACATATATAGGCAAAACCCAAACTAAACAGTTCTTCTTTCACACAGTATGTCAGCGATCTAAACAGTTACCATTATATTGAAAGAAATGTCATCAAATGTCATGAGTCATCTAGATGTTTACACTTTCAGCTCACAGCAATTTGTGGTTTCAGTATCTTTATAATTATATAGGGATTAGTGAATAAAAACAATCACTTACAAAAAGAAAAAGAAACAATGATGGGACCATCTTGAATGTGGGAAATAATACATTGTTTTCAGAACTTTCATTGTCAGGAGCAACAGCAGACGGCGATGGCCTCATATATTTTACTCATAACCATCTGGTCAGCCCTTCTAATGTCCTTCTGTTCTAATGTTGTTAATTTCTACATTTTCAAGTATGGTATCAGTATCCAGACAAATCAGAACCTGAATATGAAACCTGGAAAAAAGATTTCATATGAATGTTCAGAATGTTGGAGTAAATTCAGTTTTTAAGTTTGATCAAATGTGAATGGCTGCCTGAAGTTGGAACCTGCAAATCAAACGCAAGTCTCCTCAGATCCTGGAAATAAATGTATTCATGTACTGCATTTATTTTGGAGATATTCCTGACAAGAGCAGCATTAAAGATACTGACTGAAACAGTCTTGTTAGTTTGTGAGAAACCATGTGTAACATTATATGGTAGAATTTTGCATAGAAAAATTTCATTCCGATTTGCTGCAAAATTTGCCTAAATATGAAGGAGAAATATGCTGCCTGATTATATTTATTCAGAAGCAAATCCACACTGCGGCTCAGTGAGGAATACTCCCAGGTGTGTGCACAGCTGTGCGGTGTTCAAATTTCAGTGACATCATATATAAGAACATAAGAAGAGCCCTGCTGGATCAGGCCAAGGGCCCATCTAGTCCAGCTTCCTGTATCTCACAGTGGCCCCACCAGATGCCTCTGGGAGCACACGAGACAACTAGATACCTGTCTCCTGATACCCCTCCCCTGCATCTGGCATTTTGAGGTACCTTCCTTTTAAGCCTGGAGATTATACATCCCCATTGTGGCTTGTAACCTGCAATCTCCTTTCCTCCAGGAATCTGTCCAATCCCCTTTTAAAGGCATGTAGGCCAGATGCCCCCCTTCACGGATTGCTGCCTTGTCGTGGCGAAGGGGCTTGAGTAATTCAGAGAAGCTATGGGCTATGCCGTGCAAGGACACCCAAGACGGACAGGTCATAGTGGAGAGTTCTGACTAAACGCGATCCGCCTGGAGCGGGAACTGGCAAGCCACTCCAGTATCTTTGCCAAGAAAACTCCAGAAACAAAAGGCTAAAAGATATGGCGCTGGAAGATGAGCCCCTCAGGTCAGAAGGCGTCCAACATGCTACTGAGGAAGAGCGGAGGACAAGTACAAGTAGCTCCAGAGCTAATGCAGTGGTTAGGCCAAAGCCGAAAGGACGCTCAGCTGCGGACGTGCCTGGAAGTGAAAGGAAAGTTCGATGCTGCAAAGAAAAATACTGCATAGGAACCTGGAATGTAAGATCTATGAACCTTGGTAAGCTGGATGTGGTCAAACAGGAGATGGCAAGAATCAACATTGACATCCTGGGTGTCAGTGAACTAAAATGGACGGGAATGGGCGAATTCAATTCAGACGATTACCATATCTACTATTGTGGGCAAGAATCTCGTAGAAGAAATGGAATAGCCCTCATAGTCAACAAAAGAGTGGGAAAAGCTGTACTGGGATACAATCTCAAAAATGATAGAATGATTTCAATACGAATCCAAGGCAGACCTTTCAACATCACAGTAATCCAAGTTTATGCACCAACCACCAACGCTGAAGAGGCTGAAATTGACCAATTCTATGAAGACTTACAACACCTTCTAGAACTGACACCAAAGAAAGATGTTCTTCTCATTATAGGGGATTGGAATGCTAAAGTAGGGAGTCAAGAGATAAAAGGAACAACAGGTAAGTTTGGCCTTAGAGTTCAAAACGAAGCAGGGCAAAGGCTAATAGAGTTTTGTCAAGAGAACAAGCTGGTCATCGCAAACACTCTTTTCCAACAACACAAGAGGCAACTCTACACATGGACATCACCAGATGGGCAATACCGAAATCAGATTATGTTCTCTGCAGCCAAAGATGGAGAAGCTCTATACAGTCAGCAAAAACAAGACCTGGAGCTGATAGTGGCTCTGATCATCAGCTTCTTATAGCAAAACTCAAGCTTCAACTGAAGAAAGTAGGAAAAACCACTGGGCTACTCAGGTATAATCTAAACCAAATCCCTTATGAATACACAGTGGAAGTGAAGAACAGATTTAAGGAACTCGATTGGGTGAACAGAGTGCCTAAAGAACTATGGATGGAGGCTCGTAACATTGTACAGGAGGCAGCAACAAAAACCATCCCAAAGAAAAGGAAATGCAAGAAAGCAAAGTGGCTGTCCAACGAGGCCTTACAAATAGCAGAGAAGAGAAGGGAAACAAAATGCAAGGTAGATAGGGAAAGTTACAGAAAATGGAATGCAGACTTCCAAAGAATAGCAAGGAGAGACAAGAGGGCCTTTTTAAATGAACAGTGCAAAGAAATAGAGGAAAATAATAGAAAGGGAAAAACCAGAGATCTGTTCAAGAAAATTGGAGATACTAAAGGAACATTTTGTGCAAAGATGGACATGATAAAGGACAAAAATGGTAGGGACCTAACAGAAGCAGAAGACATCAAGAAGAGGTGGCAAGAATACACAGAGGAATTATACCAGAAAGATCTGGATGTCCCGGACAACCCAGATAGTGTGGTTGCTGACCTTGAGCCAGACATCCTGGAGAGTGAAGTCAAGTGGGCCTTAGAAAGCATGGCTAACAACAAGGCCAGTGGAGGTGATGGCATTCCAGTGGAACTATTTAAAATCTTAAAAGATGACGCTGTTAAGGTGCTACACTCAATATGCCAGCAAGTTTGGGAAACTCAGCAGTGGCCAGGGGATTGGAAAAGATCAGTCTACATCCCAATCCCAAAGAAGGGCAGTGCCAAAGAATGCTCCAACTACTGTACAATTGCACTCATTTCACACGCTAGCAAGGTTATGCTCAAAATCCTCCAAGGCAGGCTTCAGCAGTATGTGGACCGAGAACTCCCAGAAGTACAAGCTGGATTTCGAAGGGGCAGAGGAACTAGAGATCAAATTGCTAACATGCGCTGGATTATGGAGAGAGCCAGAGAGTTCCAGAAAAACATCTACTTCTGCTTCATTGACTACGTAAAAGCCTTTGACTGTGTGGACCACGTCAAACTGTGGCAAGTCCTTAAAGAAATGGGAGTGCCTGACCACCTTATCTACCTCCTGAGAAATCTACATGTGGGACAGGAAGCAACAGTTAGAACTGGATATGGAACAACTGATTGGTTCAAAATTGGGAAAGGAGTACGACAAGGCTGTATATTGTCCCCCTGCTTATTTAACTTATATGCAGAATACATCATGCGAAAGGCTGGACTGGATGAATCCCAAAATGAAATTAAGATTGCCGGAAGAAATATCAACAACCTCAGATATGCAGATGATACCACTCTGATGGCAGAAAGTGAGGAGGAATTAAAGAACCTCTTAATGAGGGTGAAAGAGGAGAGCTCCAAAAATGGTCTGAAGCTCAACATCAAAAAAACGAAGATCATGGCCACTGGTCCCATCACCTCCTGGCAAATAGAAGGGGAAGATATGGAGGCAGTGACAGATTTTACTTTCTTGGGCTCCATGATCACTGCAGATGGTGACAGCAGCCACGAAATCAAAAGACGCCTGCTTCTTGGGAGGAAAGTGATGACAAACCTAGACAGCATCTTAAAAAGCAGAGACATCACCTTGCCGACAAAGGTCCGCATAGTCAAAGCTATGGTTTTTCCAGTAGCGATGTATGGAAGTGAGAGCTGGACCATAAAGAAGGCTGACCGCGGAAGAATTGATGCTTTTGAATTGTGGTGCTGGAGGAGACTCTTGAGAGTCCCCTGGACTGCAAGGAGGACAAACCTAACCATTTTGAAGGAAATCAACCCTGAGTGCTCACTGGAAGGACAGATCCTGAAGCTGAGGCTCCAATACTTTGGCCATCTCATGAGAAGAGAAGGCTCCCTGGAAAAGACCCTGATGTTGGGAAAGTGTGAAGGCAAGAGGAGAAGTGGAGGACAGAAGATGAGATGGATGGACAGTGTCATCGAAGCAACCAACATGAATTTGACGAAACACCTGGAGGCAGTGGAAGACAGGAGGGCCTGGCGTGCTCTGGTCCAGGGGGTCACGAAGAGTTGGACACAACTTAATGACTAAACAACAACAAGAAGCATGGAATTGGTCTTCTTCACTGCCAGGGCACACTGGGTTGACACTTTCATCCACCTGTCCACCAGCACACCAAGATCTTTTTCCTGATCTGTCAGAGACAGCTCATATATGAAACAAACAAAAAATGTCATAGAATCTTCAAATGCATCTGAAGAAGTGGGCTGGAGCCCACTAAAGCTTATGCAAAGTCAAACTTGCTGGCCTTTAAAGTTCCACAAAACATTGTTGTTTTAACTAAAGCAAAATGGAGACTAACTGCTAACCCTGGATATAGGGACTCCTATGGCGTGCGCCTAATTAAAACCGTAATTTACGAGCATGGCCGTAAAACAGATTTCTGAAACAGAGTGATTTTTTTTCCTTAGCATAGAAGTGGACGGAAAGTTTGGAGCGTGTGCCATGTAGTTGCAGAGAGCGGGTGGACACGGAGGTGGAGGGGCTGTTCTAATGAAACGCGATGCTTGTGGTAAACCTCTGGTTGTGTGAATGCTGCGAGCAGAGCTGCAGTTAAGAGGGCACTGTCTTTTTAAGGGCTGGCAAGGCTCTCGCCGGGGCCAGCTGGGAAGGTGCCAGCGCTCCGGGGAGAGCCGCTCGGCTTCTGGCGCTCACTCGGGCGCGGCGAGGGCGCACCAGGGGTGGTCGCTCGGAGACCAGGCGAGGGCGGGGGTTGGCGCGGGAGAAGGAGCCAAGGCTCCCCGGAGCATCATGGCGCTCCCCCAGGGCCCCCGGGCGCCTGCCCAAGGCAGGAGCGCAGGAGCTCTCGGGCTGTCCAGCGGAGCGGCGCCCTAAAAAGCGAGGGGAAGGGAAGGGCAGGCGAGGGGTGTGTGTGTGTATGTGTGTGTTTGTGAAGGCACCCGCGCCAGCGATGTGAGTGCAAAGTCCCCAGCTCAGGGAGCGGGAGGGGGAGAGGAGGCATCCTCGGCGCGCACTGAGGCTCCGGGCGCCCCGGGATCGAGGGCCACCTGTGACTCCCCTCGCCGGATCCGGCTCGCGGCCCGCCCGCCCGCCGCCCGCCCGCCCGCCCGCCCGCCGCCCGCCGCCCGCCGCCCGCCGCCCGCCCGGTTGCCGAGGTGTTCTGCTCAAGTGCTGCCGCCGCCGCCGCCTGCTCCTCCCGCCGGCAGACATGGAGAGCGACGGCGGGCTTTCCAGCGCAGACCAGCAGCTGATCCGCGAGAGCTGGCGGAAAGTGAGCGAGAGCCCTTTGGAGCACGGCATGGTCCTCTTCGCCAGGTAGGGAGGCGGGAGGACGGGGACGGGAAGGTATGCGGACGCGGGCGGGGGCGCGCGGAGGAAGGCTGGCCCGGGCAGCGGGGCCGGGTTGGAGTGCCAGACAGCACGTGTGAGCGCAGCGGACGGAGGGATGGCTGGAGTTCAGCCGGAGAACTGAACCGGGAGGGAATCTGCGCTAGAGAGGGCTGTCGCGGACAGGGAACCGTTTCTGTTTTTGTACTGCAAGTCCCAGAATTCCCCAGCCGGCACCCGGCGGTGGGATTATGGGGCTTGTAGTCCAAAAAGTAACGCTTCCAGATTCTGAATTTAACGTACGAAAGAAGCAAGGAAATGTCAGCCCCCTCAGGGCCCGTCAACTGAACTCCAAACTTTCCCACCAGTTTTGCGCCCTTTCCAATTCTCTCGGCCTCTCTTCTTCAGCCTCAGCGCCGGATCCGTTTGCGCTCGCCACCCGTCCATCTCGTGTCTCTTCTCAGCGAAGGCGAACAACTTCCCTCTTGCTGCTGTTGTACCTGCTATCGAGTTGATTAGGGCTTATGGCAACCCTCATGGGCGTTTTAAGATATGTGAGAGATGTTCAAAGGTTGATGTTCCAGTGGTATCGCCACCCCCAGCGAGTTTGCATGGCCCAGCGGGGATTGGACCCTAGTTCTCCTGAGTCCTCATCCACCACTCTGTTTTCCTCACCACACTGGCACTTAGAACTTTCTGCTCTTTCTCCTAAGGAGAGTTCAGATAGGCAGACACCTGATTTGACCCATATCAACTAACCAGTTTTAATTGTTGTTATCTCCTCCTGGAACAGTTGTTTTGGTAAAACCAATGGCTCTTATTTGCCCGTTTGAGATCAAGGCGCTTTAATACTTTTCATAATAATGGGAGTAGCTCACAAAAATATTGTTGCTGGAGAATTTGTATTCTTCCAGCTAAAGAGAGGATAGCATGTAATCTTGGAGGGAACAGTGGCAAATAAGGTCATAATTCCTGCCAATCAAAACATCCTGTCACACCAATCCTTGGAGTCCTCGTTTCATTGTATCCTTGAGTTTAGGTCTGAGCTGAAACACTAGGCATGTTCACATGACATGCAAGCCAGGGTTTTGAAGGAATCCTGGCTAACCGGGGCCAAGCAATATGGTGCTGTTCCCAGTTGCATCACAAGCTGTGTCTCCCACAAACTATAGAGTTTATCTGTTATGTGCTTGTAGTGTCATGAGGATATGGGCACAGCTGTTGCTCTGATTTGTTTTCCTCCCAACAAACTGGCAATAGAATCCACAAGGAAATATAAACCAGACTGGGAATTCTTTGTCTGTTTTGGGGGGGGTTGAGAAACAAGCCGGAGAGGCAGTTGTGCCTTGGTTTGTGCAACACATTTTTCCAATACCACAGAAAAGCAGCTTCCACTGAAAAGGGAGCAGTTCAACAGCATGCATCAGCACAGTGTACATAATTGTTAATTCTCTAACTTGTATCATGTTATCTGAACTGGGTCCTTTAGCCTTGTAACCAAGAATTTTAAGGAGAGTCCAGTGTAACGTGTATATGATGCCAAAATGCTAAAATAAATGCAAATATGTAATGTAATACACTATTACAAAACTACTACAACAACTTGTCTTTTTGGCAAGTGTTTTTCAACTAAGACTGTTACTGCCATTGAAAGACATCTGAGATATAACATTCATATCCACCTCAAATAAAGTAGAGAATGCATAATCAAAATGCAGAGATTCTGCCATAATCCCAACAAGAATTAGAACCACCGTGCCAGGACATATCAAGATTTGGTTAACAGCACTGTACAAAAAGAGCAGCCCATAAAGAATGGTCATTTGTTAGCAAAATATAAGGCTTGATGTAGTGTCCGTTGGTTTGTTTCTTAAAAATTCAGAACTCCCAGAAATCCTGGCCAACACAGCTAGTGGAAGACCTCTGGGAATTTTAATCCAAGAACACCTGCAGGCCGAAAGTGGCTCGGAACCACTTTCCTAGAGAAAGAACGAAAGGGACTTAGCTGTTAGCTTAACTCTTCAAAACACCATCTGGTTTGGCTAACTTGGGATTTAGTGTGTGTGTTCTAGACAGACGAGAGCTCCAGCAGCATCTTGTTCATTTTAGCAGAGCCTGGAAAAGATTTTTGGTACTTCACTACCAAAACAACAACAACACAGCAATATAGTCCTAGTACATAATCTGAAGACAAAGGTACCTTTATTAAACCACTAAAAAAAATCACAAACATGAGCTACCTTTTGACTCCTTTCAACGACTCTCCCAGTCTTCCAACCACAACACTGTTCTAACTGTGGGAGTTTGGCCTTGCAAAAATCCCTAATTTTTCCAAGCTGTTTGCTTAAGAAATTTTACCAATTACATGAGTCTTGACAGCAGGCAAAACTGTAAGACTGCAGTCCTTATAGATCTTCCCAGGGGTGAATCCCTGGAAGCCAGGCACTTACTTCTCAGTAGACACCCATGAGTTTAGGCTTGGAAGACTTTAACTTCTCATATGAAATTCTGCATTTAGAAACCTGATATTTTAAAAAAAGAGTAATTGCACGGCTTCTAGCTTCCTTCTGATTTTTCCTGTTGCAAAGATACAATTTTTGTCTCGTTCTGGAAACAGCTCCACAGTCCTGTCGGCATACACTCAGCTCTGCAAAGTGTATCAGAATGGCTTCCTAATTGCTTGTGACATAGCTATTGCCAGAGCTGGGCCCAGGTCTGGCCCTTGGGGAGAGGCTCAATTAATTCCGGGATCAGTCCGAGGGCAGAGGAAATGGTGCATGTGAGAGAACAGCTGAGCACCCGCCCTGTGCATTCCATTAACCCCCCAAGCGAAGGAGCAGACAGCTGAAAAATGATGGGACAGAATCCCCAAGAGCTTCAGGAAAGCTGCAAATGTTTTTACAAATAGTGAACTTAATTTCTCCATTCATTTACGAAATCTTAAACAAGCAGGTATGGTTTTCTGCCATTATTTTAAGTTGTAATCAGTTGTAAATCTTTGAAACAATGCTGAGGTTTCAGTGTATGGAAAAACCAAAGAAAGAAGGTTTTCCCAGTGTCAATTCAGAAGAACAGAGGGTGGTTTCTTAGGTTGGTACAGTGCAGCCTTTCTCAATTTTTTTTTTTTTTTGGCCACAGCCATAAACACAATATGAAAGAAATATAGGCCGAATTAGGATTGTATAAGTCACATAATGAACCTTATAAGGCGGTGTGTGAAGAACTCTTTCCAGTCTGTGGCCCTCTTCAAATGTGCCAGGGCCCCCCATAGGGTCATGTTGTACACACACATCCCATTGAGAATGGCTGGTATAGTGTACAGAACATCAATAGGAACATATAAGGTGGCTTTATACCTGGTCATACTGTCTGTTTATCCTAGGGCTGGGCAAGGTGCAGGAATCTAGAAAGGGACATTTTTTCTGCATCCTGCACCCTCTGTGGGCCACAACTCCCCTCCCACCAGTTTAGATGCTAGTGGATGTCCACTTTCATTTTTGAAAACATCTATTTTGGGGGAATCAGACAGGGAATTTCTGCAATGAGGTCTGTGAGCTGCAGGATTCCCACTGTGGTTTAGCTCAATGGGAGGTGGTCTCATCTTGGGGTCTTCCTCATCACCTGCAACGTAATGTAGGCAAGAAGATGGTATTTAGACAGAGCCATTAAATGCGAACCAAACATTAAACTATAATCTTTTTTCTCATAAGCAAATTCAGTAACATCCATTGAGTGAAAAAGAAAGGGGTTGCTTACAAATTTGCAATATGTGAACAAAGTTTCAAAACTTAGGGTGCAACTGCATTGGAGAACTGAATTGGAATGATTGGCTTTGCTGTGATTTGGTTCACAGCCTGTATCTGAAATCACAGTGCTTACACAGGGGCTTCAGATTGATTTGGGAGTTCACTGTTCATGCTGGTTGCAATGCAAATCACATTCCAGTCCACAGCCCACTCTCTCTCCCAGTGTGGTGTAGTGGAGAGAGTGACAGACTAGGATTCAAGAGGCCTGGGTTTGAATCCCTACTCAACTATGGAAACTCATTGGGGGAGTGGAACTGGTAAAACTACTCCTTAAATATCTCACTTACCTTGAAAGCTCTATTTGGGTCGTTATAAGTTGGTTCCAACTTGATGGCATGTAATTTATTTATTTATTTAATTTATACCCCGCCCATCTAGACCGAAGTCTACTCTGGGCGGCTAACAATAATAAATAAAATAAAAACAATATAATAAAATAAAAACCAACAATAGTAATATAGTTGTAATAACAACAATAAAGGATTCATTGGGAAGGGCAAGTTGTTTTTCTATTTTTAAGTACATTTTTATTTTTAACTCCCCCTGTAAGTAATATATTTCTAAAGAATTATTCTTATAGCAGTGAATAAGAAGATATTTTTCACAATTAGAGGTAACACTCACATACTACTTTTCTGATAGTAACATTCCAAGAACAGGGCTAGATTAAAAGAACACAGAACACAACAAGGCCTGTAAAGGAAGCATGGGCATGCAGACTCCAGATGCGTCCTTCACTAACCTTTATAAATGTGTTGAGAATGTAAGCATACCCATTGAGAAGGATGATCTCTGAACACTGATCTCTGAACATTGAACATGGTATATATGGATTTTTATTTGTTTTTAACATCATGTTTGCCAAACTCCCCTTTCTAAAGAAGATTCGTGGTCAAAGATCTATCCATTTGCGAATTAAAAACTTGGTAAAAGTAAAGAGAAACAAAAACAGAGATAATTAGCTCATCTTGTAATGAGGCAGATGAAACTTTGGTCTCACCCAGAAAGGTAATTCTTATGAAACAGGCTCCCTTTAGGTGAGCTGGTACAGAATGGTAGATGGCCAACAGGTTTAGAAAAGTATCTGTCCCTTCTCCGGGACATATTGTTTGATTTATCTTTTTGTGAAGTGTTTCTTGCAGGCTTTCTAGTCTCCATCTAGCAGTTACATCCATTTTTGAATTCTAACTTAGGGTATGTTTACAGTAGGAAAAAGGTGAAGTCACAAGGCTGAAGCCACACCCAGGAAGTCAGATTTCCCCAGAGAATTTGCTTTAGCAGATCACACAAGAGTTAGCAGAGAGAGCAGAGGAAACTGCCAATCTGAACCTGTTAGCACCTTATTAAGGTGGCTTTACTGCAGCCATCCAGATTTACGGGAAGCATGGCTACCACAAAACTACCTTAAAAAATTACTGCCAATTGGCTGCCAATTTCCTTCTTGTTTGCTTAACACCCTCCAGCTGCTCTACTGCACTAGTGCTGACACCATGTTTTTGGGAGGGAGGAATGATTTCGAGACAAAAGGGTGCTCGTTTGAGGGGAACTGACAGCTCACATGCCCTTTATTTCCCCTGTCCCCACTTTGAACTAGGAAGCTGCTAGAGCAGCTTCTGGTCACCCAGGTTAAGTGATCACACCTTCAGAACCAATGCAAATACACTCAGATCTGAAAACAAGAAGCTCCAGTGGCAAACAGAAACAGTACAGATTGAAGGGAAAATCTTTGGGCTGATTCACATTTACTTGAATGTCATGAGGTCAATGGAAAATAACAGGAACCAGACCATCCTAATACCAGAGCATTTCCCACATTTGTTAATGTAGTCATACCGTTATTCAGAATATTGGTTTAGATCTCCTGGTTGATGAAACCATTACTTTACATTTGTTAACACATTTTATTTTCTACCTCATGTGTTAAACCCAGTGGGATTGTACCATGTCTAACTGAGAACGTAAGTCACTCCAGAAATGTGTTGCATAATAGACTCTCAGGCAGTCCTAATAGCCAGGAGACATGTGTTCAGCATAAACAGAAAATGATTTTTTGAATAACATTCAGCCTATCAGGCTAGGCTGATGTGTGAGATGATGGGGTTAAGAGGGTGCTGTGGATAACATGCATGCATGAAATGCAGTTTGTCAGTGAAAAGCTAATGTGGATTTTGGGCTATGTCACAGAATGAAGAAGGGCAAATTAACTTCAGTGCTCTCTGAAGGTGACCATCCTTTAAACATATGGGAGAACATGGGTAGTGGGGTCTTTTGGTTGTGGTAGGGGACACATAAATCTGGCTGGAAGAAACTTAGGGTTCCTTTGAATGTCAACGGCAATGGGTCTTCATCCTGTTCTCCAGCCTTCACTGCTCTCCCAAACAGCTTCACTGGGCCTCCCACCCTCTAAAGCTGATTTGAGGGCACACAAGACTGCAGGAAAATCCATTCTGCTAGTGGTTTATGCTTTGCTGCTGGAACAACAGGACTGGATGCAGTCCTCTGAAAGACCAACATAACAAAGCACAGCTATGAAGAGAATGAAGACTTCTTACATTTTTGACAGTGATTGTGAGCAGTGCAGCACCTATGGTGAAATAAATGAAATGTACTAAGCTGTGCTGTCAGCTCTTTCTTTTCTTTTCTTTTCTTTCTTTCTTTCTTTCTTTCTTTCTTTCTTTCTTTCTTTCTTTCTTTCTTTCTTTCTTTCTTTCTTTCTTTCTTTCTTTCTTTTCTTCTTCTCTTTTCTCTTTTCTGGAAAAAAGGTCTTGTTAGTAAAAGCCTTCCAGTAGTCTTGCAGAATGTTGTTATAGTCACAGTTCTTTCTCAGTTCCAGGTCTGTATTCCTTGATGGTATGAATTCATTGTTTCTCTCTTTCTGAAATAGCCAATTTCCAACATCCTATCCTCGTCATGCGATACAAGTGTGATGCTAGATCATGGTAAGCCATGCTGAAAGCATTGGTTCTGGTAGCAGGAAGGATGTGCTCTATCGGAAATTCATTATTTCCCTTCTTTCTTGAAAATGGGGTGTTGGGTTTGGAGGAGAATGAGCACTTAAAGAGGCCCAGTGCTCACCTGCTCAATGCCAGAGTCCTCTGCCCCATTCCTTTTCTTTGCTGTTGTTGCTGCCTACCGTTGCTCCTCATAAGAACATAAGAAGAGCCATGCTGGTGGCTGAGACCAAAGATCTATCTCGTGCGGTCTTCTGTTTGTACCGCGACTATCCAGATGCTTTTGGAAAGTCAGGACATGAGTGCAACAGCACCTGCCCATCTCAAACATATGGTTAGCGATGAAAGCAAGGAAGAGGAAGAGCAGCTTCTCACTTGCTTTGCATTCCTCTTTGAGGCAGATTGATCTCAGGAAGAGAATGAGCAAATGGAAGGTGTGTTAAAGAGGTGGCTCTACTTGGGACATCAGGCTCCAGATTTGGAGATGATCCTTGCTGACAGATGAGTCTCCTGAGAAGATGAGTCCCCTGGGAAGGGCCCCTGTAAGACATAAAGAGAGAATAGATGTTATGGGTTACACTCAAAAGTGTTTCTGGTCAAGCATCCTTTATCTTTTAGTAGCCAACCAGGTGAGTATGGAAAGCTCACAAGAGGGAGTGGCAGGAGAACACTAATGAGATTCAGATACACACAGACCCAGAATGCTGAACAGGGATCTCCCAGTAGCATGGTCACTCTCCAGGCTGAATCAGTCCCAGTGGTGCTGAACAACCTGGCAAGGTATATCTTTCTTCCCTCTCTATCTGTCCTTTATAGAATTGGGGAACAGAGAGAAGGAGGAGGATGTGGCTTCAGTTGGGGGAGGAAAAGAACAAAAAGATGGAGTAAGCAAAAGAAAGGCTGAAGTTGGGCATAGGGGTGGGGGAAGAGGATAAGCAGGAATGGCAGCAAGAGGGGACGCAGACCCTTGGAAACATTTCAATACATGCCCCCTTTAATGTCATAGGTAATTACTGGTGGCAGTTAATGGCTGCTGCATTCAGTCACCTTGGCCTCCTGTGTAGTCCTGCCTGCTTCGAGCCCAGTGTGACAAAAGAGATGAGAAAGCACACGGAGATGGATTTCCTCAGTTCACAGGAAAGTGGTGCCATGGTTCCATTTGTGCCTGGCATGTTTCTTCAGGTCTTGCAGTTGTAAAGGAACAGGCTCAGTTATACTGAAGGGTGGTGGGAGCTTGGTCTCCTGTTGGTGTGTTCTCATGGAGAGAGAGAGAGAGAGAGAGAGAGAGAGAGAGAGAGAGAGAGAGAGAGAGAGAGAGAGAGAGAGATGTAGAATTGCCCAGGAGAGGGCAGACATCCATCTCTCCTTCACATAGTCCCAACTCAACCTCCTGTTGTGTTTGGCTGGCTCTCTTGGGTCTTGTGGGTGGGACATCTTCAAAATAAGCTGAGATGATGCACAGGAGGGAAAAGCAGTTATTGGGATGAGATGATGATCCAGGGGCTTTCCTCCTTGAACTGCTCGGAGGCGGAATAAGTAATGGGTTCATGTCTTGTGTTTCAGGTTGTTTGATTTGGACCCTGACCTATTACCACTTTTCCAGTACAACTGCAAGAAGTTTTCTACTCCTCAGGAATGTCTCTCATCACCTGAGTTTTTGGAGCACATTAGAAAGGTAAGAGATGTAAAGATCCTGCCCAATAAGTATCTTGAATTATAGAACAAATTGACCCAATCACTGCAGGTTGAATTAGGAGATGGTAGTGGCTAGTGTTGGACAGTGACTAGGGTTTCGATTTTAAAAAATGGAATTGCCAATAACTTTTTAATTTATTAGTGTGATTGGGGAGAACAAGGTAGAATTGAGTGTCTGTTCTTGGGAAAGCAAAGACACAAAGTTTCAGATGAATAGGTATTTTTTGTTTAAGAAAAGCCTTTTCATTTAGATTGTATTGAAAGAAAGATATATATCCCATTGTGTTTCTTGTGGAGCATTCTTCTGAAAATAAGAGACTGCAATTAAAGAAAGCCACTAACAATATATTACAACGTCTCAACTCAAAAGACCTCTCATGTGTTATTCCTTCCCTGCATCAACTTTCACCTGTAAAAGAGGAAGGAAGCTGGATTACAAGTTTTATCAAAGTCACAGCTGCTCCCTGGAGTCCAGCAGTTGGAGAGCCTCTCTAAAAATGTGCCAAAAGTGGACATTTGGTCACTCAGCCTCCTTCCACCCTGGACATTTTCATGGAACCAAATCAAAAGATGTTGCGGAGTGTGTGTGTCAGACTTCCCACCTTCCTGAATTCAAAGCCTGAATCAAGGTTCAAATGGTGTCCAGTTTTTGAAGGAAGCCCACTTCACCTTAGAAACCACCCAAACCAGTCCAACTAGATTTGTTTTGCCTTGAACGTCAGGCTTTGTCCTGATCTATTGCTCAAAATTCTCAGTTGTTTAACAACAGGAGCAGTACAATTACTTCTCTGAGCCCTAAATTATATTATGAAGAGGAAGAAAACTTAGACTAGCACAGAATGGATGTTTGTGTGGATGGTGACTGTAACTAAAGAGTGTTCATCGTGATTCCTTGTCATCCTGGAGTGAAGGACTAGTGAGGTGCTGCAGGATTTGGCCCTTGGATCAGTTATTCAATGTTATTGTGAATTACTTGGATGAAGGAATAGAGGGATTTCTCCTCAAATGTGTATATAACACCAAACTAGAAGTTGGGGGAGGGCTATTATCTCAGAGTCAGAGTCAGGATTCAATATGACTTGAACAGATAGGAGAACTGAGCCAAAATAAGCAAAACAATTTGAACAAGGATGCATGTGAAGTGTTAAATTTAAGCAAGAAAAATCAGATACACAATATAGGACATGTGACACCTGATTTGCTAGTACTAGGTAGGAAGGATCTCTAAGTCTTAGTAGACCACAAGTTAAAAATGAGTCATCAGTTTTGTCCCGCTCAAGGACAGTAATTGTAGCACTCTGGACATCATAGTTGAAGGATATTGTCAAGCTGAAAGGATCAACAGGCTGGTAAAGAGTCTAGAAACCAAGCCTTATGAGGAATGGTTGAGGGGGCTGGGAATGTTTAGTTTGGCAAAGATTAAACAATGATAGGTCTTAAAGGTTCCGTCGAGAACCTTCCCACAGTTGCATCCACTGTAACTTTATAGTCAAGGCCTAAGTGTATTGTTTGGTTGTATGAGTTAGTAAAAAGTAAGGTAGATCATACAAGCCTAAAGTCTTTATGTCTCTGATATATAACATCCGCAGCTGTTTGAAGGATGTTTGCTATTTGAAAAGCAACAAAGGATATTTGGCATTTAAAAAGCAATAAAGGATATTTGGTCTTTAAAATGTGCTGCTTCAACCGAAGTCTCTCTTGCCCTGCCTTTTGTGTTTGGTTCACCAAGAAATGTCACTTAATCCAAACTCTCAATTCTCAACAAAACTATAGTGATGGATTATTTTTTCCTTAAGTGACGAGGAATGGAGAAATATTAGCTAATCACCTGGTACTGATTGTCATGAGTTCTGACTTATCTGGACCACTTTTGTCTAATTGGACCCTAGTAAAAATTCCCTGAAGATGGACATTTGTGTATGTGAATTTACCTCCAACTTTTTAGTTTACAGATAATGCATTTTGGAAAACAGCATAAATCTATCAACAGCATTACACTAGAAAGAAGTTTAATGTCATTTAAACAATTAAATCTTCTCTGTAGCTTGACAGAAGCAAGCAGGAAGGACAAATAGAGGCTAATTCCAAGGATGAGAAAGGATTGATATTAGGGAGCTTGAAAACCTTTGCTTTTTCACCAGTTTTCAGTTTCTTGGATGGCTGATTTTAGTTTTATGTTCTTTGTAGCATAGAGATACAATTTGTGCTATCTTTGTTTATAGTTCTCTATATCTCATGTGTGTAACTATATTTGAAATACATTTTTGTTTGTGTTTGGATTAATGTATGGTACTTTTTATTAACTTCCTTGAGCAATTGTCTGTTGGAGAGTCAGGATACAAAAATACCAATCAATCAGAGAGCAACCCTAAACCTAACATGGAAGCAGTTTCCAGATGTGATGGTTCCTAACATTTAGGTCAGTCCATGGCATGGCGGTGTGAAGGTCAATGGCTGTTCTGCTTGGCAGGGTCACTGTTGCTCTGGGGAATGTATAACAGGGCTTGGTGAAGCCATTTCTGTTTGTTCCGTTTTATACTGCCATGGCTTATAGGAAGCAATAGACTGTTGGCTATTTCATTTGTCTACAAAATCCTCATGTATGGTTTCAAGCCCCATTAAAATGAAAGGAATTTATTGCCAGCTAAAGAAGCTTAGGATTGGGCTGTAAGTGGTTTTACGTATTGAGGGGAGAGAAGAGCTATTGAAAGTGGGAGGAATGACAGGGGAGTGAGAGTGACTGCATTTAGATGTAGCTAGCAATATTTCTACTTGTCTCCACCTATCTGATAGTGTGGCTGTTACATAGGAGCAGAGCCTAGAAGAGTGCCTGGGGGATTCTGAAGGTCATAGTTCAGAAAAGTGACATGGGGATTGTACATAAACGCTGCAGTACATGGGCCATAATAGGCAGGTGTGTTGGCAAACCATAGTCAGTTGTGGGATCCCAGCACATGTAAAGGCTGCAAAATAGATGTGTGCAAAATAGATCAGGGTGCATAGTAACATGCCTAAGGTCCCTATGCATTATCTGTCACACAAATATTTTCTGCAAAGGGAATTCTTCTGAGGTGAAGCTGACCCTAGAATCACGGAAGTGTGATGATACAGAATTACAGGCATTTTAAAACAGAGGGTTGTTCTAACATGCTTTCGGTTCTTACTGGGCTGTAGAAAGCTATGGAGAACTGCACCAAAAACCATTCAGAATCTGTTGTGATATTTGCAGGAGGCTTTTCAGAAAAGGACATATTTTCTTCTTCTGTTGAGGAATGCCAGATCTTTCCTGTTGTTTTATTGTTCTCTCTGCCTGGTAGGTGATGCTGGTAATAGATGCAGCTGTAACCCATTTGGAGAATCTACACTGTCTAGAGGAATACCTTACCAATCTGGGTAAGAAACACCAAGCAGTTGGTGTGAAAGTGGAGTCTTTTTCGGTAAGCTGCTTTTCCAGTTTATGATATACCTGCCATATTCTTGCCTTCCCATAATTCTTCCTTCAGCTCTTCAGTTTTGTTGTTGTTTAGTCATTAAGTCGTGTCTGACTCTTCATGACCCCATGAAACAGAGCACGCCAGGCCCTCCTGTCTTCCACTGCCTCCCGGAGTTGGGTCAAATTCATGTTGGTAGCTTCAATGACACTGTCCAACCATCTCGTCCTCTGTCGTCCCCTTCTCCTCTTGCCCTCACACTTTCCCAACATCAGGGTCTTTTCCAGGGAGTCTTCTCTTCTCATGAGATGGCCAAAGTATTGGAGCCTCAGCTTCAGGATCTGTCCTTCCAGTGAGCACTCAGGGTTGATTTCCTTCAAAATGGATAGGTTTGCTCTCTTTGCAGTCCAGGGGACTCTCAAGAGTCTCCTCCAGCACCACAGTTTATATGACCGTAATTAATCCTATAGGTGTGGAGATTCACAATGAATTATGGTACCTACAAAATGTGCTGTCTATATGTTACTGTGCATTTCTAAAGACAGAGGGAGCTCACACAACAGATCTGACAAGTCATGCATGAAGCTTATAAACACCTGAAACCTCAAGCATACCAGTAGTGGTTGTTGACCATCTTTTCAATGCTGATTATCAGCATTTACTATTGTATGCCTGAAAACTGAGGAAATATTGGGACATCGTTGTAATTCACCTAGGTTTGATGGCTTTTATAGGCACCACAGTGCCATTATGTTTTCCACACACCACAACAGATATAACTGAAACTTCTCTATTTCTTTTAAAGCAGACTAAAAGCCACTATATGTGGTAAGCCTTCCTCAATTCGGTGTCGTCTAGATGTTTCAAAAGATGACCCCATTTATCTTCAACCATTCATTTACTGCCCTGTCTTGAACTGATGTAAAAAGCAGTCCATAAAATATGGAAGGCACCATGCTTGGAAAGTCCTGTTTCTCGGGAAAAGAAGCAGTAATGCTTCTGAGTAGTTTCTGGCTTTAAAAGAGTAAATGTTTCAGCAGCCAAACTACATGTCTGAATGGCTGAAATCCTGTTGCTTACTGTAGTAAGTTGCTCTAGACTAGGCCCATTAAGCCAGTGGGGAGTTGTGAGTCAACTCCGCCATAAATTCCATTTATTCAAATGGGCCTACTATAACTGTGACTTCTTTTATTGTAGAAAGTTGCAACAATAGTAGGTCGATTTGAATCAGTAAAGCTTACAGAGGAATTTGTTTACCAACTCCACACTGATTCAACAGGCCTACTGTAGTGTAACTTAACATGCTAAGCAAAAGGATTTCAGGCAATGTCTGTTTTTATATGTGTGTCTGCATGTTCCAGATATTAATGGAAGCAGGTGGCAGTCTGAACTGGGACCACACAGAGAACAGAAATTTTAGTTTTTTGGGGTAGCTTCCTGTGGCCAACCTGGCTTGGGGGATTCTGGGAGACATGGTTCCAGAATCTAACCTTTCCCAGCTCTTGGACTTAGGTTTGAGTGGAAAGCAGTCAGCAGTTTTTATGCTGAGTTTTCAATAAAAATTTTTCCTGCCATCTGGAATGGCTCCTTTCTCTGGAGGCAAGCATTGTTCCTAGTCTGGCTCAGCTTCCCACTGCTACCATTTCAAGATGTGCAAATACACATTTAACATAACATGCGATTTGGCCTGAACTTGGTCGGTGCTGTCACCATCTGCTTTCCTGCTCCACACTACATTGAATCAGAGAAATAAAAGAGGGAAAATCTTACCAATGAATAGGAGAATAGTTGAGATTATTTGTCCATTCCAGATAAGAACATTTATAGCTTTGTTTCTTGTTGCCATATGAGAGTATGTTCTTGTTTATTGAAATGAGAAAGAATTAGAGAAATCTCTGACCTGGTGGTACGTTTCCTGGAAAGGATGGGAAGTGGGGAAAAGGTATGTAAGCTCAGTGAAGGCAAGAACATTCTTTATTTCTGTTGTATGCACACACCTTTTCCCTTCCTTCTCGCTGCACCCAGGAACTCTAACTTCTTTCTCCCACCCTCACTTGGGAACTGAGGTTTGGGCAAGTACTTCCATCCCCCATCTGTGATCCATCTGGCAAAAAACTACTAAGGACAAAGGTGGATATAGTCCTAAATGGAAAAAAGAGTTATGTAAGAGTTGCATATCTTATATGTGGGGTGAATTTCCATTTGAGAGCCAATGAAGAACATTGCCTCCAGACCTCCATCTCTTTCCCCCCTCTGTTCCTTCTATACAGCCACGTCTAGGAAGTGTTACCTATTAGATTATTATTTTATTGGACTACAGCAATGTTCGTCTTAACAGTGATGCACTAGATGCAGTGTTTTGATGTTCACATGCTTTTTCATGTGATTACATAATATATGGGGTGGGGTGGGCTTAAGATGGAGTCACTTCCAATTAGATGGCCAACTCCATGCGGACATCCTGCCACTTTTGGATTGAATACGTTGGGAACTGTTATCCTGTATCTGGCTCTGTATTTTGGAGTGGGAGGATTAAAAAAAAGAGGATAGCTAAGAAGCATGCAAAAGAATGAAAGAATCTTGAACTAAAAGCACAAGCATAGAATGCTTCGCTGGCCAGTGATGGGAGTGATAAGAATCCAGAATCTCCAGTAAGGTAATATCTGTATTAAATTAGCTGTGTGCCGTCAAGTCAGTTCTGACTTCTGTGGCACTTTTCAGGGCTTTCTAGGTAGAGAGTACTCAGAAATGATTTGCCATTCCCTTCTTCTGGAACTGTGCAGATTGCCCAAGCCCACACAGGCTGGCTCAACTTGTAGGAAGCATAGTGGGGAATTGAACTCCCAACCTCTGGCCTCACAGCCAGATACCTCACTGAGCTTGGATCAGCTTAAAAGATCCCAAAATACTGACTGAACTTTCAAGGTGTTTTGGATTAGATATTTAGCAAAGAGGAACCAGAGAGTTAAAACTGGCATGGCATTAAAGCCACAAATCATGAAGTTGTATCAATCTATGATGGAGTCCTGGAACAGACTTGCGTACCTACTGGGAATTAATCTCTTTTTAGGTCCTCAAAAGATTTAGGTTACACCAAGGCTGTCAGAGGGGGGAAAAGCAATCCTAGTAGGATCCCTATTAAAAATGGAAGCAGAAGTACAGTATGCCTGTTACCCAGATCAGTGTCCAGTTCTAAGCAAAATACAAAACCTTGTCTCTGAGGCAAATAATTAAAAAGAAAGAAAGTGGTTTAGCAATGCTGGAGATTAATTTTAGATGTTATAATAGGTAAAAAGTCAAGAAGAGCCAAACTGGGTAGTATTACCTAATAGTTGTTGTTGTTTAGTCATTCAGTCGTGTCCGACTCTTCATAACCCCATGGACCAGAGCACGCCAGGCCCTCCTGTCTTCCACTGCCTCCCGAAGTTTGGTCAAATTCATCTTAGTAGCTTCGATTACACTGTCCAACCATCTCGTCCTCTGTCGTCCCCTTCTCCTCTTGCCCTCACACTTTCCCAACACCAGGGTCTTTTCCAGGGAGTCTTCTCTTCTCATGAGATGGCCAAAGTATTGGAGCCTCAGCTTCAGGATCTGTCCTTCCAGTGAGCACTCAGGGTTGATTTCCTTCAGAATGGATAGTTTGTTCTCCTTGCAGTCCAGGGGACTCTCAAGATTCTCCTCCAGCACCACAATTCAAAAGCATCAATTCTTCGGTGGTCAGCCTTCTTTATGGTCCAGCTCTCACTTCCATACATCACTACTGGAAAAACCATAGCTTAGACTATGCGGACCTTTGTCGGCAAGATGATGTCTCTGCTTTTTAAGATGCTGTCTAGGTTTGTCATCACTTTCCTCCCAAGAAGCAGGCGTCTTTTAATTTCGTGGCTGCTGTCACCATCTGCAGTGATCATGGAGCCCAAGAAAGTAAAATCTGTCACTGTCACCTAGTAGTTAGTGGGCACATAAACCCAGCCTCCCTTCACTCCAATCCTGAAATTAAGGTTTTTATCTTGAGGTGGTAGAAAATAATCTTCCTCCATTTTTGGGCTAAAAAGGGAGATCAATCAATTACATTTGCTTTGAGATGTTTGCTTTCTTGTTGCTGACATGCCTGTCTCGTCTTTCATTTCTAGACTGTGGGGGAATCCGTGTTGTATATGCTGGAAAAATGCCATGGGCCTGCCTTTAATTTGAATGTTCGGGAGGCGTGGACCAAGCTGTATAGCACTGTGGTGAAAACCATGAGCTGTGGCTGGGAAGTTTCTAAAAAGGTGGAATAAACCAACGATCAAGATGCCTGCGGAGCAGTTTTGGCTGTTATTAATCCAGTACATCTCTGAAGAGAGAGCAAGCTCACTTTTCTAGCTCCGTGTCTTTCAGAGTAATCTCAACAGCTCTCTCTCTCTCTCTCTGTCTCTTGTTTACTTCGGCATTTACCGTCTCTCTTGTGATAACGTGATGATGCTCCCAAATTTCTGTGTAGCAGTTCCACAAATCAATTTGCAGAAGGCAGGAGAGAATCAGCCTGGAATTGCAGCTATTGGTGATGTCAATGTTGTGGCTGCGTCCCCTCCAAAAAAGTCTTGGTGTAGCTCTATTCCCAGTCTCTTTAGGAAGAGTAATTTGCACAGATCTTTTGGGACAGAAAGGTTCATACACCAGCCATTCCATCGGAGGTGACAGCCTGAGTTGGTTTCAGTGAAGTAAATCAAACAGATGTGCATTTATTTGGAATTATCTAAGCAGTATAGCTTTAAACCCCCTTTTAAGGGATTTTGTTTAACTGAAAAGGTCCCCTTAGTGCATTCAAGGTGTGGGATGGTGAGGTGTTTGAAATGCTTTGGACAAAATAGCAACTTGAAAGCCAGTGGGAAAATAGCAGTTGGCAGTTCTATGGATGTAAGAATAAAATCTTGTAGTAAAATTAGTGACAGATGCTGCTTTGGTCCTGGGAAATGGTTCCAGAATTTGTCCTGGTTTTTGGCCAAAGAGAGTGCATTTTGTAGCATAAAATCCATTTATTGGCAGCTGCCCTTCCTGTTCCTCCTGAGGTGTTTGATAACCACTTTCTGAGTGCTTGACAGAGTGGATTTTTCCTCTGTACATTTTAATTAAAAGCAGCTTCCTAGCTCTTGTTGTTGTGGCAGAAACCATCTTGAAAGATTAGATATTTGGACAATTATGTTACTTTTTGATGTGATAAATAAACTGATTAAATCCAATTTCCATGCCTGAGGGGACTTCAGATATGCTGTACACCAACACCCATCAGTCTCAGCCAGTGTAACTATATGTTATCTTCAAAACATCCAGAAGCTCGTGAACCCATGGAGAGGTTGATTTTATCTTTCCCTTTGATCGGCTTTTTACTTCAGGAACAAATCAATCTACAGAAGAAAATTCTGGGGATATCAAGTGTAGGTCTTGATAGTGGGAGGATGCAGAAGGTGTATATTGTCTTTGGGGATAAAAGAATCCCTGCTTGCTGGATGATAGCAGTTTTTATGATCTTTCTACCAAATCTATTGCCTCATGCCGATGGCCTCAGAAAGCATTCCAGATTGCTGATCGTTCCACAATCACTAGGAGTAAGAGTGAGTGGCCAAATTTTTTCTTAGTGAGTGGCCAAACTTTTCTTAGGCTGCTCACTAGTGACCTTTTTGTCTATGCTTTACACGTGATTAATTGTAAATTGTCAGTTTTGGTGCAAGGTGGTATCTTGTCGTTATATTTGATGTGCGCAACTGCCTAATTTTGTGGAGTATGTATGAGTGGTCTTCAAGAGCCAGTGGAAGTAACCATATACTCTTATTTTTTTAATTTCTTTTGTGTATCATCAGAATCTGCAATTTATAAATCGTTTGGTGTTTTGGTTTATTTAGAGTTGTATTAAATACTATCTTTAAAAAAGGAGATACATGCCTCCCCCCCCCCCCCCAAGGAAATGATACCTCTATCATTTTCTTTGTAACTCCAAAAACAGCTTAGGGAACACGGGTACTCTGAAACATGTTAAAACTGAATAAAATGTACAGTGGAAGTTGGGAAACTTATTTACTGGCCTTGATTTGGTGTCTGCAGCTTCAACCCACACAAGACTCATGATACCAGTTTTGGACTGAAGTCTGCACATCATGCTGCATTCCCCTTTTTGGGGAGCTATTTGCTGATTTAGCCCCCTTTGCAGAATTTTCATTTTATTGAAAAAAGGATGGATTCTTCTTGTTAAAGAATTTTCTGGATCTGGAAGAATTGTTGGAAGATGGTATCTCTCACATCTGCACATCATGGCAATGTAGATGAACTATGATGATGGGGGTGAGGATGAAGAGGATGATGAGCTTCTCCAATTGTTAAGCAGGAGCTGAACCTCTTGGTAGGATGAAGAAAGAGCAAAAATGAATGGAGTTTTCTCAGTATTTGAGACTGCATTGGTTGTGTGACATATTTAGCACATATGTTTCTTACTTACATAAGCAAGTCAACTGTGTTAGGTGCACTGACTGACTGTTAGCTGGGGGAGGGAGAAGGGAAATCCTTATTGAATCCTCACCAGAATTGTTTTCAGGACTTGAATTGTACTTGTATCTACTTGGTGTGTGTGTCATGGCCTTATATAACTACAGTCTAGTGGCTCATAACCATTGTGATTGAAGCAGCAGGGGGAGAAGACAAACCAACTTCTGCTTGGTTGTACTGTTTCACACTGGAGGTGGTGGCTCACGTGATCCAATGAACCTCCACATAAAAACATTTGGATGTAATTCTCTCTGCCCTATTGTTTCTGTGAGTGCCATCTTTTGTTGAGTCCTAAAAAAAGTGAATAAACAGTCAAACAAAAACTTGCTCTTAGTGTATGTCAGACCAGTTTGAGCTGTTATGTCTTTCTTTTGTTACATTTTATGCACTGGGAATGTGTTAGTGTGAGAACCATGTAAGAATTATGGCTGCACATATATTCAGGCCTTCTGAATGGTCTGATTTGATCCAGAAAGATTGGATTTCTGGTCTGGATCCAAATAGATTCAGATCTCCTGCCTGTCATCACACTGGAAAACCAAAATGACTATAACATTTTGCACTTCTGAGTACTTTATGTACCCTGTGCAACTTATGACAACCCTTGCCTTGCTTTATACCCAAGAAGGGTATAAAGTAAGGAAAGGGTTGTCATAAGTTGCAAATTACTGAACAGCATATAATTAGTATTTCTGTACAAGGTATTTGGAGACATGATAAATCCTAAGGAGGGGAGCAAACCTGCCAAATTCCAGATAGACAGCTTCTGGGGTTTGCATAATAAGCACATTTAAAATTTGCTTTAAACAACAACAACAACAAAAGCTGCTCTCAGTCATGGGCACACTGAGTTCCTCTGAATGGAATAATCTGTTAAAGGTACTGTTCCTGTGGAGCTGGGAATGCTATTCTGGAAAAAAACACCAGTGTGTTGAGACGTTACTATTTTCTCACTTGTATTAATACATTAGTAATTGCTTGCTACTTTATTAGTAACTTTGCATTGCCAACACAGTAGTTTTTATTACACTTAAAATTATATTTTAAAGAATTCTTAAAAGTGCACAAATAGACCCAGACTACAGTTTCTTTGTAAAGTTGTGAAAGGATCAAGCATGATGCAGAAGAATTTTGTTTAAGACTCTGGAGAACAGTTTCCAACTCTGAGACAGCAATCATCATCATCATCATCACTTCCAAACCAACATGATGAAAGCTAAGATCGAAGGAAATGTCGCTAACAGGAAATGTCGACTCTGCCAAGAAAAAGATGAAACTGTCACACCTCATCTGTGAATGTCCAAATAGTGCACAAACAGATTACAAAGTTAGACATGATAGAGTGGTAAAGTTAGTGCTCTGGTCATTATGCAAAAAATATAACTTGCCAGCCTCCAGAAACCCGTGGGGACATCATTGCAACAAAATGTCTGGATTGTTGACATTGCAATTCCAGGGGATGCCAGCATTGAAAATAAAGAATTGGAAAAACTAACAAAATGCAGAGACCTGGCAATCGAAACATCTCAACTTTGGAAGAAACACTATTTTTCTGTTTTTTAATAATAATAATAATAATAATAATAATAATAATAATAATAATAATAATAATAATAATAATACACCAGGCACAGTCAATCAAAATTATAAAAACATTGACTGGTATTATGTAACAGATACATGTTTTAACAAAAAACCTAAGTATCTGTTAAATATTGGCATAGTATGTATGCTGTTCCTAATATTGCCGTTTTTTGGAGCTCTGATGGTGTGATTTCTGAGATCTGCAACTGCTTATAGTACTGTGTGAAATTTCTTGATATTGTTCCCAAAGCCCCAATGACTACGGGGACCAATGAAGAGTGTTTCTTCCAGAGGCGAGATGTTTCAATTGCCAGGTCTCTGTATTTTGTTAAGGTAAAGGTTCCCATTGACATTTAGTCCAGTCGTGTCCGACTCTAGGGCACGGTGCTCATCCCCGTTTCCAAGCCATAGAGCCAGCATTTTGTCCGAAGACAGTTTCCATGGTCACGTGGCCAGCGCGACTAGACACGGAACGCCGTTACCTTCCCACCATGGTGGTACCTATTTATCTACTTGCATTTGCATGCTTTTGAACTGCTAGGTTGGCAGGATTTTGTTAGTTTTTCCAATTCTTTATTTTGAGCTCTGGCATCCCCTGGAATTGCAATGTCAATGATCCGGACATTTAGTCGTTCTATTACTACTATGCTGTTATGTTCAAGGTGTCTATCCGTTTGGATCCGGAAATCCCATGAGAACTTGATTTCCTCATTTTCTGACACCTTCTCTACCTGATGTTCCCACAGGTTTCTGGAGGCTGGCAAGTTATATTTTTTGCATAATGCCCAGAGCACTAATTTTGCCACTCTATCATGTCTAATTTTGTAATCTGTTTGTTCAGTCTTTGGACATTCGCAGATGAGGTATGACACAGTTCCATCTTTTTCTTGGCAGAATCGATATCTGCTGGACTCTGGGTTATCAACAAAGAAGAGGAACATGGAGATTAAATATGTCTATACTGAAAGATGAGGAAAGCTTGAAGAAAATAAAAAAAGAACTGGAATTCTTCTTCAAAATAAATAAGGGAATATACATTACAAAAAAAACACAAGCACCTTGATGAAAGATAATTATCTTCCAATACTTAAAGAAATACAAGAAAAACTTCAAATTTGGGGCAAATTACAACTCTCATTGCTGGGTAGAATTGCTATTATAAAGATGAATATCCTGCCAAAGCTGTTGTTCCTATTTCAAAACTTACCAATATTGCTGAATTACAAATACTTTAAGGAAGTAGATGCGGTGCTCTCTAAGTTTGTTTGGCAAGCTAAAAAGCCAAGAATAAAATTTAAAGTTCTACAGGACTTAAAAGAAAGAGGAGGAATAGGCTTACCAAATGGTTTGTTATACTATAAGGCTTCAGTATTGAACTGGATAAAGGAATGGATTATGTTGGAAGACCAAAGACTTTTAAAATTAGAAGGATATGATTTAAGATTAGGATGGCATGCATATATGTGGTATGGCAAGGGTAAAAATCAAATAACTTTTTTCGATCACATGGTAAGGAAAGCATTATACCAGGTGTGGCAAAGGTTCTGGGAGCAAATGTATAAAAAAATCCCTATCTGGGTAGCACCGTTAGAAGCATTTACTCAACCCTCTTTAATGATGGAAGAATGGAGATATACGTATAAAGAACTATTAACCAAAGAACAACAATTAAAAAGCATACAAGAGTTGAAGGAATTGGGTTTACAAACAGACTGGTGGACAAGGCTAAAATTAGAATCAAGGTTTAAAAAAGATAAAACAGTGGGCTTTTATGAGGGGAAGGTACAGGTGGATGAATTATGGATTTATACTAGTGAGAAAATTATACAGAAAATGTATACTTTTTTGTTAGAATATAATGTAGAACAGCGATCCCCAACCCCCGGTCCCCGGCCCAGTGCCGGTCCCTGGCCTGGGCCAGACCGGGCCGGCGAGAGAGACCTCCCACCGCCTCCCGCGCGCACTCACCCCCACGCCGCCCGTTTGCGCCTGCGCGCGCGCGCTCCGGCATGCCCACACGAGTGCCGCGCTGCCCTTTGCGCATGTGTGCGGGCACACGCGGGCCCGCACAAGCGCGCACTGCCGTTTGCGCATGTGCACGAGTGGTCATGCGCATGGGCAAAATGGCGGGGTGCGCTCGTGCGGGCCCGCGCGCCTGCGCAAAATGGCGGCACACGCTCGTGCGGGGTGTGCGCGCCCGTGCAAGAGAGTGCACATGCTTGTTTGCGCATGCGCACGAGCGCGGGGGGTGCCCCGCCTTCCCCAGCCGGTCTGCGGACCGGAAAAGGTTGGGGAACACTGATGTAGAAGACGAAAGGGTAAAAACTGTGATGATTAAATGGGCGCAAAACTTCGGTTACAATATAGACATAGATGAGTGGACTCGAATGTGGAATGAGAATTATAGATGGCTCAAACCAGTAAATTTGAGAGAAAATGTCTTAAAGATGTTTCAAAGATGGTATTATACACCTGTAAAATTAGCAAAACTGGTATTGGGGCTGAGCAATTCATGTTGGAAGTGTTCTCAGCAACCAGGAACTTTTTTTCATATGTGGTGGACTTGCGATAAAGCAAAAATCTTTTGGAGACAGATAAAAGATATTTCACAAGAAATTATACATCAAGAAATAACTTTCAAACCAGAAATGTTTTTGTTGAATATAATGCCAGAAATTGTTGATTAAAAAAATTAAATATATGTTGTTGCACATATTCGGAGCTGCAAGGCTGATCTGGGCCCAGAGGTGGAAAACGTAGGAAAATCCGAAGAAAGAGAAGTTACTTTAAAAATTCTTAGATATTGCAGAAATGGATAGTTTATCAGAGACACTACGTGAGAACCCGAGAATATATATTAAGGAAAGTTGGAAAATGTTTTATGATTTGGCCCAGAAACAGATGTGAGTAGAGAATGTATTAGAGATTACTATATCACAGTCATGAAGTCAAGAGCATTTTAGATATTGAATGAAAGCAAGTATTTCCCTGCATATATATCTTTGTCTTTGTTTTGTTGTTTCCCCCCCTTCCTGTTGTTGTAGTATGGTTGTTTGTTTATGTGGTATATAATAATAATAATAATAATAATAATAATAATAATAATAATAATAATAATAATAATAATAATAATAATAATAATAATAATAATAATAATAATAATAATAATAATAATAATAATAATAATAATAATAATAATAATAATAATAATAATAGCTTTCATCATATTGGTTTGGAGTGCTTGTTCTTGTGCAGCAAAAATCAAGCCTTTGGTTTCTTAAGGGTCCCCAATTTTAGCGATACCCATGTTGAATTATGATCATGCTTTCCATCAATATTTCTCAGGTGTTGTCCATGTAGCGGTTTATTTTCCATCTGTTTAATTTATTTTCAATTTGTTGTTTCTTATATTGAGCCTTTGTTTCTGTTGTTTTCAAAATATTCTCCCTTTCCACTGCCTTAAGTAATTTTTCTCTGCTTGTACTGATATAATCATTTAGGCTTCTTTTTTCTTCCTCTACTACCTGCTGTATTTGCAGTAATCAATGGCCTCCGATTTTTCGTGGTAAATATAATCTGTCCACATCACTTTTTGGATGTAGTGTGTTATGCATGTTCATTAGTTTCCATGTTTTTTGATCCAATTCTTCTTCTTCTTCTTCTTCTTCTTCAACTCTGGTCTATGGAAATTGTCGTGTGCCAGGCCAGAATATTTGTCCACCAAGCCCAGTACAGATCACTTTAACTGGAAACAGTTCTCCAGGGCCTTAAGCCAATGTCTTCTGCATCTTTTCATCACTGGAAATCTGAAGGATTGAGCTTGGATTGGCCTTCATGCCCAGTGTACCTTTTTACTGCACTGTGGTCCCTCCCTCACATTTACTACAGCTCCAGAAGGCAAAACATTAACAGCAGGTTTTTTTCTGCTTCATGACAATTCCAGAAGGTAAAAGTGTTCACTTCAGGAACTCATCAGTCCTCCCCAAAAGGTGTCCTGTATTTCCTGTGCAGGTTTTTCTTATTTCCTGTGCTATAACATGCCCATGGGAAGCTGCAGTGTGTTCAGGCACTAAACAGTAAGGAGAGCTCAAATTGAAATAATGATCTTTACAAAGAAATTTAGGTAGCTGTAGAGACTGCTTACAGAAGACTTACATTTCAGAAAGATGTGGCAACTTACCTGATTTTCTTTTCTTTTTTTTAGCAAAATGTTTTGTCAGATCCAGATCACTAGACTGGGTCCCAACTGAAGCCACTGGTCATTTGCACCCGGGTAGATATTTTATTGTAGAAGCATGTAACACTGTTCCAGTCACATTTGAAGACTGGTCTCCGTGTGCATAATGGTTGTTTCTTGTTTGGCTTGGACTTGCCTAACGGGGGGTCAGTTCAGCAGTTCATAATTTGCCTCTTGGAACATCGTTTTAAGCCTCCTGTTCCACTCCTCTGAAAGCCTGGTTCTCCTAAAAGCCTTTCGCAGAGAGAGCTTTTGTTATCCTCCCATCCTTATGGTCTTACATGATTACAGTAACAATTCTGGTAGAAGTGAGCTGGCTTTGCGGGAGCTCTGGTCTCCATAGTAACAGAAGCAGGAGTTTGCCAAGGCAGATGGTTGCCTACAACAGCAGCAGCAGGTAGTCCATCCTCCTTGCCAGGGAGAGATGAAGCCTAGCCTTCTGCATAGGTGCAAGGTGGCAGAGGAGAGAAATGCCAATTATTAGGCAGACTAGCAGAGTGCTGGGGGAAACAAAGCCCTGTCTGAGATGCAAGCTGTTTTACCAGAGTATCTCCTGAATACAAAAGGCAGGGGTATGTGGCTTCCCTGGAGAGACTGGGGTGCTTAATTGCACCGCATTTTCCTACTCTTTCCTATACTGTCTATTACAGACTTTTTTCACAAGCAAGATGCTAGGCTAAACAGGTGTTCTGAAACATACAGTGGATGAAATCCTGTTGCTTAGTATAGTAAGCATAAGCAACTCTTCCACAACAGACAACCATCTGTCAGATGTATTTTATAGGTCCCCTCTCAACTCCCTTATTCTATAAGTCCCATTGATTCACATGTGTCTACTCTAGATGTGACATTGTGCTAAAGCAAGTTGCAACTAGAGTAGGCCTATTTGAATCAAGGGAATAGTCACAAATTGCTGCCAGATTGGCACCAGCGGTCTCAATCCTGGCAGCACTGACTTCTTACTATTCAACGCTACCTCCCTCTCCATCCTAAGGCTCCGAAATGTCTCCTCAGGACAGAAGGGAGCCCTAGGGAGCCTCAGAACCTAAAACGAGAAGGATAGGAAGGCTTTAATTTTAAATTAAATGCTTTCTATGCCAGATCTTGGGTATGCCAGTGCCAAGTTACAAAACAGGATTTTGTCCGTAATGTCATAACTTGGTTGCACGTGAAATGGCTGCCACTGATCTGTTCATAATGGCTGCCACTGATCTGTTCATAATGGCTGCCACTGATCTGTTCATAATGGCTGTCACTGATCTGTTCATAATTAGTGGTAAATTTAATGGAGTAATTTAATTGATCATGTGATAACTATGAGTTTGATTCAGTGAATTGGTGTTCTTATGAATGCTTGTTTGGCTTGTGGGGACATTTCAAGCTGAACAACTTAGTTTGACTTTGTGGAAGAAGGCTTCTTTGGCTCCTTACATCAAATTGTATGTTTTCTTGGTAATGAGATTGTATAAGTATATTCTGACTTTTAGTGCTAATCTATCACTTGCTCACTATTACTCATTTAACAAATTTCCTTTGGAACAGTTATATCATCTCTCCTAGGTCAGCGATAGCTAGCTACCAGCTTATGAACTGAATGTGGTCCACGGAACAATTTTAACAATTAAAATTTTTTACCAATAAAATAAAAATCAAATCAAATTAAAATCAATCCAATTTTTAAGATTTTATTTTATTTTTTATTGGTAAAAAAAGGTTTGCCTATGTAAGAGCACAGCACCCAAAACACTCTGGGTGAATTCAGTCAAATGGGACTTCAGCTGGTTGTATGCTTGGTCAGCCTTCTTCTACCAGTTGCTGGGTGCCTTTCTTTGACACACAGTTTAGGGCAGGATAAGGAAACCTTGTCTCACCTGAAGCATTGAACTTCAGTTAAAGGCTTTGGACTTCAGCTCCTTTATTCTTTCAACATTGGCCATGCTGCATACAACCAATTGAAGCTGAATTCCAAAACATGTAATGGGAAAAAGTTCACCAGCCCTGGCTCATGGGAACTCAGATAAAAGTACGTACTTATTGAGTGAGCCTTTGTCTAGCCCTGAAGTGCTGGTGGCTGTTTGAAAATGGCCAGTGGTTTTAAGCTGATTTTGTTGTCATAATTGGAGGAAAATCCTGATTGGCTGGTGGTGCAAACTATCATTGAATGTGTCATCTGTAAAGTTTCCCACGACCTGGATAGCTCAGTGATTTTGGTATCTGCCTGTGGAGCCAGAGGTTTGGAGTTCAATACCCTGCTGTGCCTCTTGTGAGCAGAGCCAGCCTGCATGGCCTTGGGCAAGCTACATAGTCCCAGGATGCCGCTAGAAGAAGGGAATGGTAAACCACTTCTGATTATTCTCTACCTGAAAAACCCTGAAGAGGATTGCCATTAAGTCAGAACTGACTTGATGAAGCACACACACACAGGCCAGGAGATTTGGGTAGACAGCTTGTACTTTGTTATGGCAATATATACTGTACATCTGTAGGAGGAGAACCATGGGAATATATGGTAGATATAAGACTACCTTATATCCATGCCATATGATCCTATTCCATGTTGGTGTCAAAAAGCCTGAAGATTCCACATAGCAGTAATATTTTAGTAGCTGGTTTAGGGAGGCCACCCAACTTTAGCATATTTTTGAACTGCAGGAGAAGCTTCCCTGTGATATCCTACCATCGGGGTGGCTAATGGGAGAATAGGACGTTGCTGAACGTGTCCTTGGAGAATCCTTTTTGCTTGTTTTGACCATCCATACTGTGTGATGCTTTCCAATTATGATTTATTTGGAAAAGTACAATTTTGGTAGAAGACAGTGGCATACTAATTCACCTTTCCCTGTTCCTTTTGTGTCTCTGAGGGTCTTTCTACAGAAACACCCCTTTCATCTCGCTGTGTTCTAGTTCTTCAATAGACTTCTAGCACCTTGTGTTCCTACAAGTCCTAGACTGAGGATGCGACAATTAAATACCTTTGGAACAGGTGTGTGTATCTATAGTGTGTCCTCTTAAACTATGCCTTCTTAACCTGATGTCCTCCAGCTGTGTTGAGGACATCAGGTTAAGATCCCAATAGACGTGCCAGTCCAAAATACATAGATGAAAACAACCCCCCCCCCAAACTCTACTGCCATCTAGCCTGCCTTAAGCCACACTAAAGATTTATATCAAGGCTGAGGAACTGGTAGCCTTAATGTGGTCATAATGGCTGATAGGAAGCAGAGTCCAAAAACATTGCGTGCACATTTCCCAGCCCTTAAAAAAAGACTTGTCAGGTTAATATGAGCAGACAAGTCTAAAAATCAAAATATTTTGCTTTAACTTTAATGCCTCCCCCCCGTGTAGAATTAAGCTGTGATCAGCCTGGGAACCATTTGGGTGGAACTTGATGTACTGATGAACAGGTTTTTCCAGGCTTCCTCTTGCACAGATAATAGCACCATTCCCACATCTGAAGACTCCACACAAAAGGAACTACCTGGCAGGAAAACATAATTTCTGTACTGAGGAGCCTGCTTTACTTGTGTGGCTCTCTACGCAGTTCAGAATTTTGACCTTGATAAGAGACACTGTGTGACATAATGGTTAGAGGGTTGGGCTGGGACTTTGGATATCTAGTTTTTAGTCCCCTCTGAGTCACAAAATTCATTTGTAACTTTGGATCAGCTACTTTTTCTTTTCCCCTGAGTATATGAGGATAAAGAGGTAGGAAGGACATCCATAGATGGTGACTAGGGCAAGATGGAGGAAAGGCAAGACAGAAATGGAACTTGTGTAGGCATCCTTCAGTCTTGAGAGACTATGGTAATGTGCTCTGAATAGAAGTCTTGGAACAACATCTAGAAATGGAACTAATACCTAAAGAAATGTAATAAATCATGCAAGGAAGAAGAGTATAACCAGCTCAGTCCCCTGCTGGCTTTTAACTTACAACCCATGGAGAGGAATAGTGAAATAACTCAAGGGGTAAAGCTCCTGCAGTATCCCCATGCTCCTCAAATGATTCCAATTGTTTGTATGTGGGAGGAATTAGAGCACCTAATAAAAATAATAAATAATCATGTGCAGTTAAGTCAGTTTTGACATGGTGAACCTTTTCAGGGTTTTCTAGATAGACAATACTCAGAAGTGGTTTACCATTCTCATCTTCTGGGTGCACCCTGGGACTGTGCAGCTTGCCCAAGGCCACAGAGGCTGGTTCTACTCATAGGGGGCACCGTGGGGAACCAGACTCCCAAACTCTAAACCACTGCGTTATCCAGCCAGCTAAACAGAGCTACAAAGAACACTTGTAAGGGAGGACTGATAATATGCAAGATGAACCCTTAATCTCTCTTGTATCCAGCAATTCTTTATCACCAGTGTTGCTGCTTTTCCATTCCTTTGTTTGGCTAACTTTGATTTTTTAGAATGCTCAGTTCATATGGGATGGCAAGCTGGAGTGCATCAGATATCAGATTACAGCTTCTATGATTTCTGACCACTGATGGATGTGGCTAATGGGAATTATAGTTCAAAACATCTAGAGGGAAGTAGATCTCCTATCTTAATTTTATAGCCTGATTGGGGCCAAAACTGACAAAACGAGCTGTGGGAATATGCATGCTCAAGAACTGGCAGCCCCCTCGCCCATTTTGCTTACCAATTCTTTCCTTGTAAAAAACTTCCACTACATTCCTGCACTAGTTCTGCTCTTTGACTCTCTAGATATAATAACGGCATGAAAACACAACTCTCTGTCTTTCTAAACTGGAATGTAATTAATAATGCTATCCTTTTTGTTCAGTGGGAGAAAGTGTTTGGGCTTAGACTATAAATCTCCACTGTGCCTCCAGGGAGAAGGGCCAGCAGGGATCACTCAGAGTGTGTGTGGCTGATGGTGTTACATGCTTTGTTGCCTTGGCCTGGGCAAACTGTATGATCGCAGCTTGCCACAAGGAGGAGGAACCGATAAACCACTTCTGAGTAGTTGTTGTAGGTTTTTCGGGCTGTTTGGCCGTGTTCCGAAGGTTTTTCTTCCTATAGTTACAAATACTCAGCTATCCCACACACCACACCAGAACACAGACAGAGTTCTAGCTCCTGTCCTCTGAAGATGCCAGCCACAGAGACTGGCGAAGAAAAACCTTAGGAAGAAAAACCTTTGGAACACAGCCAAACAGCCCGAAAAACCTACAACCACCATCAGATTCCGGCTGTGAAAGCCTTCGACAATACACTTCTGAGTATTTTATACATAGGAAGCCCTGGCACTCTCAGCGAAAGTCAGACAGATCATCATATTTAAGGCTTGATTCATCAAAAAATTAAGGAAACAGGGCAGGGAGAGAGGCTTTCAGGAAGTGCAAAGGAAGGATATATGTGATTGTCCTTCAACCTCAGGGTAGTGCAAAAATTTTCAAAGCAAGAAACAGATAGGGACGGTAATGGGCATACCTGTGATTAGGGAATCTTCCGCAGAGCCAAGATATTGAAGCGCAGATATCCAAGGATGGGGACTCGAGTCGTGGGACTGTCAAGCCAGACTTAAGTTAAACTGTGACTTGATTTGGACTTGACTTGGGGGTTTATTTTTCAATGACTTCGACTCGACTCGTGACTCAGAATCACCAACCCCTCCCTTTTTTCTGAGGAAAAAGCTTGTTTTTAACAGGGACTCAGACTTGGGACTTGGTGCCAAAGACTCGGACTTGGACTTTGGACTGAAACCCAAAGATTTGCCAACATCCCTGCAGATATCGAGAGTTCAATTGTAACTTGGCTACATGTCGGAGGTTGTTTGTCTGTTTGTTTTTTGTTTCAATATAAAGTAGCCTTTGTGGAGTTCTGGAAGTTGGCTCAAAATATGTTTTAGCCACATAGCCGGTGTGGAAAGGACATATTTGCAGTAATCATTCCTATTTATGATACATTTTTGCAAACTAATTCTTCAAGTGTGGATCCTTGCACAGTCAAAATAGCACAATCCATGTACAAAACGGCAGTACTTACAGCCTTCAGGAGTCCCAAACCTAGCGGAAGAACCCCTTTCCATTTGAACAGAGAAAAGGACTAAACTAAAGCATCCAGTTGAGGAATGACAACGTAGAATGATTGGTGGGAAGGGGGAGGAAATTAATGCTAAATAGAATGCAGCATCCCGGAAGAGAACATGGCTGACTGAAAACATGAACGACAGCACATACAGGGCAGCATTTTGTCTTTCGGTCACATGTTTAAACATTCATTTTCAAACATTGGGAAAGTCTGCTTGTGGTAACGTACCCAAAATGACTGCATGCATGCACAATGTGGAAATATGTGGAGACTGAAGAACCCCAAGGTTTTCAAAAATACTACAGTTACTGACAGGGGATATCTCGAAGCCTATAAACAAAGCATAGCATGTTAAAATAGAGGAGAGAAGCGTAACACTGAAGGTTAGAGGAGGAATGAAAGGCTGAAAATAGAGGAGAGTTAAAAGACAGGTGAGCTCTCTCTCTCTCTCTCTCTCTGTATAAACAGAGGAGAAGTAAAAGCCCTCTGAGCTCTCTCTGTGTGTCATCCTCCTTCCAAAATGGTGGCTAAGGTGTCTATCTCTTTGAACCAAAAGCCAGTAATTTGCTGAAAAGAAACACAGAGATTTTTTTAAAAGGAACAGACAGTGCCATCTCATTATTTGACTAGATCATCCCCTACTTCATAACAACACATTTCTAGGAATGGAAATAAGCAGTGGAGAAGTCTGAGACATTACTGCGGCTGGTATGGGACATCATTTCATCCGCCTCACAAAGGATAGCACCAAATAACCTTCCCTTTCTAACAGTTCTTGTTTTGCATGGAAGTGATTTTTTTTATAAGAAAAAGAAAAATCTTGCTAATGCAAATTCCAAAGCAAGTCTAATTCATTCTCAGTCTTGCTGACTGGAGGGGGCTGTGGCTGAGAAATGACTGATGACAGCCTCTTAGTGGCATCTGTGCTGAGTATGGCAGGTGAAGCCCTGGTAGTTTATAGCCCTGCAGAGTTAGGTAGTAGTATTAAACTAGTAGCTGGGCAAAGCATGGTCCTTTTGATATTTCTGGACTGCAGTTTCCATCAGCTCTAGCCACTATGAGCACTTTGCAAGTACGATTTTGTTGTGAGTTCTGTTCATCAGAGCTTAATTGTGATTGGTTTCCTTTTCAAAAGCATACAATGGCACACAGTAGGAAGCAAAGTGACTTTGCTCTCATGCTTAGATGGTGTAAGCAGAACTGTAGTTGTGTTCCTCCTCTAGGCTTTCTGTCCCAATTCATTTCTGCAACAGACTTGTAAAATAGTCCCTTTGGTATATAAGCCTAGGCCTGGACATGGATGGGTTTGATGTTTTTCTTTTAGATCGAATTGACCCAAACTAGCTTTTACATTCTGTGTAAAGAAGGGCTTAATATTTCATCCACCAAGAGCCAATGGAGATGACCAGAAGTATCCTGAGAAGTTCTGTGAGGGACTGCCTTCTCCTGTTTTCAGTTTGTATCACTCTGGGTAAATATGTGCAGCTCAATCCCAGGCACCAGCTGGGCAAAGTAACTTTATTCAAGGCACAGTCATAGCAATAAATAGAACGAGAAGAAGATACAGAACTCTGGCACATTCCTGTAGGGCAACACAGCCGAAAGAAAACATACTCACTCACAGGCACTTTGCCTCCTTGAAATATAGAAGCAGCTACAAAAGAAGGCCTTGAGGTGTGCTACATGAGCATGTGAATAGGCAAGGGTTAAATCATGGACACCAGGAGGAGCATTGGGTATCCTCATTTCTCAGCACTGCTCCTGGAATTCACCTTTGAAAACCGCCAACAAGGGCAGTAAATCACAGAACATGTGAATGTGAAGTAGGTGGCTCCACATCTTGGCAAATACTCTTTTGGAATATAGCTCCCAGAATCCCTCACCCTGGCCATGCTCTGGGCAGCTCCTTTTCAGGAAGTTATATTCCTGAAAGGCTGAACAGCCCACATGTATGTGTGTATGCATGCTACTCCTTGTTAGCAATCATGAAGATGGAGGTGAGCCCTTCCCTTTCTACTGAAGCTACTGAAGTTGGATTGATTCAACTCTTATTTTAGTGGTATATATAACTACAACTTTGTTGATACAGAAGGTTCACACATTCTTCCTTGGTCTAGCGTACACTGGTTCTTGTAGGACTCTCAGTTCTCTGTTGCCTACTCCAAAAGTTTTTATTGGGGAAAGCATGGTGACAATTCATGCAACAAACAGATGTGGGTGTGTGAAGAAATAATATCTTACTGAAATAAATTATTTGACTAAGACCAAATATTGCCACAGGCAGCAAGTGACAAGGGATATAGGTGAACATATGCCCTCAGATCTGGAGCCTTGGCAATATGCTGGCTTCTAGAGCAGGGATAGGGGGAACTTTTGGCTGTCCAGATGATGTTGAACTGCAGTACCCAGATGCCTCACTTCCTAAGGCCATTGATAGGGGATTGTGTGAATGGTGGCTCCCAACATCTGGAAGACACAAAGGCTCCTTGCTCTTTCTCATCAGGAGAAAGCCAGCCTATCAATGCAACAAACACACAAACTCACCAGCCCTGTTTCAGAGTAGTCATTTGTGCCAGTCTTCTTTTGTTACCATATGCTATGACAAGAACCTTCTCTCTCTCGCTGTCTCTGTCCTTCTGTGTTGTCTCTACTAGGACAACTCTTTGTTCTACCCTCTGCCACTTGCACATCTGGAATCACATCGGCAAGTGCTATTAGTAGATTGCACAATACAAATATGTCATCAGCTAGAACTGCAGACATAGTTTGTATTAGTCCTTTTCTGTCACACTGTTTCTATGAAACCAAGGACTAGGACCATTCCTTTCCTATTCACATTCTCCTCCTGTCTTTAAAATTCACAGGCCAATTTTTCATTTGATCTAGAGCTAGTTTTTAATCTAGATCTTGTTTCAAAACATGCTGTGCATTTTATGCACAAATACTCCCAGCCTACTTTTCAGAATGTGGCTCATTCACAGCACCTTTCCCTATAAGTCCCCAGGTGTCTGCATATGGTACAAGGTGCAGGCTCACTTTGGAACAAACTCTTTGGGCTTCTGAATTCAGCAACACTTCTCACTGATGCCTCTGTTTCCACAACACAGCATGAAACACTGCCCTGCAGACACTTCCATCGACTCAGCGGAGGGGAGAAAAGCAATGAAAAAGCATGGCACATTGCATAGAGTACAATTGTCAGTGAAAAGGTTACAGAATACATTCCAAAACTTACACATTCATGATATTTACTGCAGGGTGCACTGAAGCAGCACCATGTACACTGGAAAATACTGGGGTCCCATCATGTCATAATTCATCAGTTTTGACATGAAAATGCTTTTGGGTTGTTGTTTTTTTTAAGGCAGGAAGAATATTGTGATGTGTTTTCCCTGACTATGGGCATTTAAACAGGGAAAACTCACAAGGTAAACAAGGACAAAATACTTTGTCCCCAGGTCTGTTGAACAGGATCGTATCTATCCTGACTTGGAATGCAGCAGCTCTAATGAGCCTGTGTTGTATCCAAACCAATCGGCGCCCCTTTTGGCTGTTAGGCAAGGAGCAACTAGGTAGCCTATGGCCACCTCAAAACATAGAAGACTGTGACACTACAACACATCCAAGCCTTTGTGTAAGCATCATTAGCCAAGTCCTGGCTTTGTATGGCTGGGAATGGCAACTTAGTCCATCTACATCTGCAGGCTTTATATTAGAATATTTAGGGTACAACACTGACTCACATCCTATTGCCTGTATAACACCAATCTCCATCTGCATAACTTTGAATGGTGAATTAAGAAGTTGGAAATGCCTACAGTGACTTCTCAACTTCTGGCAATTTGCTGCAGAACAAGCTTCTGATCATTGTGTTAGGAATTTTTATCAGACAAGGTGCATGAATTACTTTTGATAAGAAAAGAAAAACCCAGAGGGCAAAAGAGATATATAAATCTCTCTCTCTCTGTTAATAGATTTAAAGGCACAGGTCTTTGTTTTTGAGAAGTGGATGTGCTCACCATTCTCAACAGCACCACTTAGCTTCCAGAAAAGCCAAAGACCTGTCAGGATCTAGGATCCTGTTCCCATCATGACAAACTGGGTGGCCCAATGGGAAACTTGCAGGCGGCCCCTGGGAAAGACAACATTTATCAGTTTAGCTTTCTCCTACGTTTAAGTTTGTTTAGAATCTTAAATTATTTCTCTCAAATTTAAGGGGAAAATGTCAATTTTGGAAAAAGAACAAACCAAATAGAAGACTCAGTCATTTGGACTGGCCAAATTCAACAGATGACGTTATTCTCAGCATGAAGAGGACCATATTATACATGACTGCCACATACCTGTTACAGATGAGGAAAGTGTTGGGGGAGGGGAAGAAGGGCTGCCAATCTTAATTTAGCATCACAAACAAGGATTCAAAACCATTTTAAGAATTTTGGAAAGCTCTTATTTATTTCTAAACTTCTCACCTACTCTTAAATAGCACCTTCCTGCTTGTGTGCCCCTATAAAGTGGTGTTCAGAGGCACAGTGCTTTTGATCCTGCAAACAGCATATAGCTGTCATGATGATTAGTAGCCACAGCCAACCTTAACCTTCTTGAATTTGGGCCTGGTTCTGCTGCCGGAATAAACTGGGAGAAGGATTGTTTCTTTTGGATTCCGGCTAAAGTCACGTGGACTTTAGCCTGAATCAAAAACTTTTGTGTTGGTGTGTGTATGCTCAACTTTGCTGCCTCTGCTGCTGCCTGTCAAAACAAGGTCAGTCATGGGTGGGGGGCGGGCAAGCGATTGGGTAGGTGAGTGAGCTGGCAGGTGGGTGATCAGGCAGGCGGGCAAGCAGGGGGCAGTCCAACAAGCGAGGTTTTTTTTGCTCCTGCTGGGCTCCGACACCTACTTCATACTTTGACCTATGTATTAGATTCTGCTTCCAATGAATCAATTCCATGTCTGCCTCAAAATAAACCAACTTCTGGTGGAGGAAGGGAAAAACTGGCTTCCCTGGCACATACTCCGCATGTGCACGTACCTAGTGTGTATGCAAAAATTAGGTTTTTTTAAAAGCAGAAGCCAATGTAACAGTGGTTTTTATTGTCAGTAATATCAAGCCCTTTGTCTAATTCCCTTATAAATTCATCCAAGCTGGTGGCCACATGCTTAATGTGTGACTAGGTCTTTCCTTTTGTCTCTTTTTAATCTCCTGAACTAGAAAGAGGCTTCATACTTTGACCTATGTATCAGATTCTTTCCAGACAGTATCATTTCAAGGCTGAACATTTATAGTCTACATGAGAGCAGGTCCATTGAATCAACTGCTGGACAGTAGGTAAACACTTAAGTAAATCCTCCTGATTCAATGGATTTACTTTAGCTGTGACTAGCAACTAGATTTAGGGCTAAGATAACACACTTAATACTCTGAAATGTACAAGTATGTTTGCTTGAGAGCAATTCACACTGCCTTTGGTGGCATCTAACTTCATGGATTGTAATCTTAGATAAACTTCTAACAGAAGAATATATTTCTGTATCATACTGTGATCGCCAGGTGGATTCCACTCCCCACCCCCCACATATATCAAACAGCAGCAGAAAACCTTTAAGATTTCTCCTGTGCAAAACAGGCCTTGATGAGAATTGGATTTCCACTGTTTTTATTCATTTGTTTATGTATTTTAGCCAGGCAGATCTCCTGAACCTTTAATAGCTGCTTGAGAAGCAAAAAAATCTGAAAGGCAAATGACTTCTGCTACAGGAACCCAATAACTCTCCCAGTTACAGCATCTAGATGGTAGAAGAGTTTTGCCTCCTTCACAACTATATGAGAGGCAGGAGCTCAAAGCATGGTGTGTGTGTGTGTATACCAGGAAAATGTGGGTGGCATGCCTCAGTTTGCATGTAGGCTGTTCCTTCCCTCTCTTCATTCTCCCAAAGCACAGGCCATTTCTCACATTTTTCAGACTGGCCTGTTACAGGTTCTGCAGTACTAACACAAGAGAGCAATGTCATTGTTGCAGCTACTCCAAATGCAGCACGGTGAATAAGAGAGAAATATTGATCTAATTGGCCATGTATAATATAATTCAACTAGAGGGAGCGAGAGCCCTCTTTTAGAGTGGCAGCTTCTACGCAAAGAGTCACTCCTGCGCATAAGCTGAAAAAGAAAGTCATTCTGATAACCACATCTATCATTTTAATGATCCTCTTAGAGATGATGGGTTGGGCTAGGTCTGAGCATGTGATCTCATGCAGCTTGAAAGCTGACAATCTTGAAGGTATGGGTGTACAAATGGTTAATGCCATTAAAAGGCAGAAATGTCATCTTTGCTGTCCATTTCACCCAATCCATTCTTGCTTGATCTGTCATCCCAAATTCCAAACTAGATAAGATTGTGGTATAGCCATATGTCTGAATCTAGATTCTGCAACAGGCATGCAGAATAGATGTGAGAAATGTGTGGGGCTCCCCATGTGATGCTACAACTACCATTATCCCTGCCTATTGGTCATGCTAGCTGGGGTTGATGGGGTTTGAGTCCAACAGGTGCCCCATCCCAAAGCAGAAATGGCTCCAGTTTAGAGAGCAAAAAGGGCAAGAGAATGAGATAAATAAAATCTTTTCCGTTCCACAGCTTACCTCTCTACAGTTCAATGCCCACCCACCAACATAGGTTGAGAGGCGTATTTAGCTCCCTTCATACCTGTACTCCCTTCAACACTTAGAAGTCTCCCCTTGGTCTCAGCTTCTGTGGCATTACAAGAGATCTAGATTTACATCAGTGCTTGGAAAACTGGCCTTACAGATGAGAAAAGAAAAAGAAGTTATATTGGCAAGCTCTGATTTACACGCGCACATCTACCCTTCTCAAGTCCAGCTTGTCCTCAGATTCTGCGTCACCTCTTCTCTCTCTCCCCAGCTCAAGAAACCAGACATTTTTCACTTCATTTACACCAAAAGGCAGCAATGTACGAACATGGCGATTCTTCCAGCAAGCACGCCAGCAGGCATAGAAAAACAGAGGCAAGTCAGGTTTATCACTTGGGCCAAACTGGCAAGGCAAGTCTTTCACGGAGGCAGTAGATTTGGGTAAAAGCAACAACTGCAGCAGTAACTAATGGGCACTTTTTTAAAAAGGAAGAAAAAGGGATATGGGATCTGTTGCTCACCAAGGGAGTCTCTTAAGAGCCATTTTGTTACTCAGGAAACACACAGACTTTTGCTCCAACAACAGATGCACTACACGAGCTGCATAGTCCATTTAAAACTCATCTCAGGAGGCACTTGCCATTCTAACTCTTGCCCGCCCGCCCCTGAATGTTTTATTAAAAATGTCAGAGCTTTCATAGCCATTATACAGTTCAAATTCTTTTCCTCTTACTGTATTAAGCAGAAGGCTTCACACTGCAGGAAAACATTGTTTTGTCTTTTACCGAAAAGAACTATCAATGAAAAGCAAATAACAGTGGGGGGAGATGCGGGAAGGGGTGGAAGAGAAAAAGTGGAGTAACTGAGGTCTGATAAGATTTGTCAGAAGATCAAAGAACAGCCAGGGAATGGCGGTTTGTAGCTCAGGAGCAAAAAAGATGCTTGAGGCAAGACGTAAAACACATGGCTAAACTGCAAGAGCACAGGATGGGAGTCTAACACTGCCTCTTCAGAACTTTCCCGTTAGTTCTGATTCTGCCACAGAGTTGAGCTGCCATTCTGACAACATGGCTCAGAGATTACGGTGTTGAAAAGCCTGTTGTGCATCTCCTTTGCTGGCTCTGGCCATGTTAGCAAGACAAGATCTTGTGCCCAAGACCAGCTTTCAGCAGGACTTGATACAGCAGCATAGGACTGGCCACTCTCGGCCTTGGGATGTGAAGCTTCCCTCTGGCACCCTCAAGACTGGAACTGTTTTCCTCTTATCAGTCATTGCTCTAGCAGGGGCTAAGTCAGTGATAGCGAGTTTGGCTGTCCAGCACGGGCCCGGTTCTGTATTCTCCTTCAGTGCTTTCCAGCTCAGTTTCAAAGCTCTGAAGACCAGCCTCCTCCATATTCTCTGCTTGCTCCAGACGGCTGCCCATGGTACCATAGGACTGGTGAGCCGGCGAGGCTGCTGGCGTCAAGCTGAGCTCTGGCTCTTGAAGCACTGTGGCAACAAACGTCTGAGGCAGAAAAGCAAGGAGGTTACAATGGCAGCCCCTTCCACTGCATCGCTTTTACTGACAAGCCAGATCTGTCTTTTAATTAAGACCTCCCTCCTCCCTTTGTCAGCCAGGCTCAGGCAACCAGAACTGAGAAATGTTATTCTCTCTTTCTCTCTCTTTTTTAACCACTCTCCCAGAATCTCACAGGCATCATGGACAAGTCTGAAGAAACTCTGATGGAAACTGCCCCAAAGGCTTTTTCTGAGAGCTCCAGCTCTATATAGAAAATGCTGGCATATGTACCTTAACAAGCATCTGTTTAAAAGCTCTGGGATATGGGAAGCACACGTACAAGACAAGCAAGGGAGTCTTGAGGCAAAGGGACAATGCACTTACATTTGAATTGGGGGTTGAGGAAATGCTGCTCCTTTCCACGTCATTGAAAACTCCTTCAGATTGCTCAGACATCTACTTGTAGGTGGAGAGGGGTATAAAAGTCAGGAGAGGAACAGAAAAATACAGATACATTCCCTGTCTGCAAGTCTCCAAAAGATGGTAGCTCTAAACCAAGGAAGGGGGACCTGCGATTCCTCCAAGTCTATTCAGACAAAAGCTCCTGTCATTCCTGTCCACTGGCCATGCTGGTTGGGGCTGATGGGAATTGGAGTATAACAAAATTTGGAGGGCCAGTGGATCCCACCCTGATCCTAATGGACCTTGGATTTTGGATTACATTTGGAGAGAACCAGATGATGAGATTCAGGCCCAGGTGGGTCAATTAACCCAAGGTGACTGGCACATACAACAACTCAGAAAAGATTTGTAGGACAAGAATGACGAGACCACAAGAAGGGGATACAATGGTAGTAAGAAAATGTAACCCCCTGATACTTTACACTGTTAATAAGGAATGGTAATTCCACTGAGTTTTTAAACTGATGTCATTATCCTTATGCAGGCGAAACCTACTCAGCAGGATTCAGGCAAACAGAATTCCCATGTTTCTTCATTTTTCCTGTTGGTGCTGGGTGCGTAAAAGGCACATCCATCCATACATCCACCCATTGCTGGGAAGTTGTTTGTAGGACAAGTTGGAAATGGTTTGGGAACAGATTTGTGTGAGCATTATGTAGTATGTGCATTGTCCAGGAAAAAGAAGAAGTGGGAACCATCTTTTAGTTTTGATATAGGGTCTTCATGTACCTTAGGTTGCAAAGAAACAAATGCAGGAAACTACGCAAAACTTTTCTTTTTCTTACCTGGTAACTGGAGGGCTTCTTTGGATGCAGCTTCTTCAGACAAAGGCCAAAGAATGAAGAAAGGATGCAGGAGAGGAGGATTACGAAGGTGAAGAGAGTGATGGGATGGATAGTGCCTACAGCATCGAAGAACAAAGAAACAGTGTAACAGGCTACCGTAGTATATTTTGCTTTTTAAAATATGCAAACACACATATTTTTTTCAAGTACAGATCTGTTTTGCTCTGCTTCTGCAAGCAACAGTTTGTGAACATTTCATTTAAAGCCGTGCAAAAGTGTACATGCATTTTCATGTGCACAGAAGTCTGCCTGTACAGACGTCTTCCACACAATACACACGGTTTAGCAAATGTTTTTCTCTACTAAGTGTCTTTTTGTATATAATTTCCTATAACATATGCATTTTTTGACCAGACAGGGTAAGTGCACAAACGGAAAGACAATTAGGTTGCAGTTCACTTAGTAGTTCAGGAAGTATAAATAAGGCTGGTTTGGATTAAAGTGTAAACCTAACAAAATGCCCTTGTGAACACAGTCCACTTCAACAAACCTAATTCAGATCTGCCTTGTATCTATCCAGCCACTGACACAGACGTCTACAGACCTGTAACTGTGTAGTGCAAACAAACAAAAACCACCTGGGTACAAATCAGCTTTAGAAAATGTGGCTGTGTGAGCTTCCGTGGCCATGGAGTTGCTGCCCAACCTTGTGCCAGTTGATGCTAGAGAAGCCCTAGGCTTTTAAAGGAATAAATGTCTGTTTTGGGAAGGCTCAGATGGTGCTCCTGACCTACCTAGACGGAGGATGGAGAAGAAGAGTAGCCAGAACATGCAGAGGATGGGAGCCACCACCACCTGGCTGACAGCGGCAGAATGGATGCGTTGGTTCATCTTGGTGGGGATATAAACATAGTAGATGTTGTACCGGTCCACCATGTACTTCAGCAGCATATACAGCAAACCTGTGGGGGAAAGAGATTGGAGAGGATGAGGTAAAGCCCATGGCTACTTGGAGGAGACTTTGCTTGCTGAGAAGATGATAAACGGGATGGACATTGGAGCCTAGAGAGATGCAGTAGTGGGAAGGCTTCTCTTCAAACTTAAAAGAGGAAGGGTTTTTGTTTGTTTGCTTATCAGTGTCCCCCAACCAGCACAGGAGGTACAGTCCAGGAAATAACTGTAAAATTCTAGCCACTACTCAGTGGGAGATCACATGCTTGAATCTTGTTATATGCCATCAAGTTGCTTCTGATTTATGGCAACCCTATGAATTAATGACCTCCAAAAGGTACTGTGCAGGTTTTGCAAACTAAAGATTGTGGCTTCCTTTTTTGAGCCTGTCTACCTTATGTTTGAGTTCCCTCTTTTCCTACTGCTTCCCACTTTCCCTGGCATTACCGTCTTTTCCAGTGAGCCTTGTCCTCCTTGTGACAGATCTAAAGTATAATAGCCTCAGATTAGTTATTTTAGCTTCTAGTGAGAGTTTAGGCTTGATTTGATCTAGCACCCAATTATTAGTCTTTCTGGCAGTTTGGGATATTTGTAAACCTCTTCTCCAGTAGCATGCAACAGGTTTAATGACTGGCATTTTTCAAGTCCAAAATTATCAATGGCAAAGCAGAAAAAAACCCTCTGATCCAGATCTGGCATTGCTGCTGTCAATCAGAGCAGACATAGCTACTTGTTTGGAGGAAAGGTCCTATTAATTTATCCTACTAGTTATTGTATCTGTTGAATGTTTGTATTATTTTATTCTTATTGTGTTTTAATATTGTGTTGTCTTGTTGTTGTCAGCTGCCCAGAGTTGCCTCGCTGCCAGGTGGTGTGGGGTATAAATCTAATAAATAAATAATAAATAAATATGTCTTATCGACTATTCACTATTTCTTCCACTACATCAACATCCTGTTCTCATAAAAATAAAACAATTAACATGCCCAGCACATTGTTGGGGCTAAAGTATATGCTAGGTTAACTGTATAATGACATGTGTGTATCTAGTATTTCATTTATCTTTTAGACAAGCCACTGTGTTCGCCACCCCACATCCGGGTCAGGACTATAGGCCAGAAAGGGTTAACGTCATAGTTTACAGTCGTAATTCCTTGATTGGGCCTCATAGGTTTGTCTGCCACTGCAGAGCCTATCTGCACTGGCTAGGGGTAAAAGCAGGGGTGGGCAAACTCCAGTGGCACGGGGGCGGGGGGCAGGGGCCCTACATGCCATCACTGGGCTTTGGAGAGCTGCACCCACTCCCGTGATCTCCAAGCCCCTTCCCAGCTCTTATGAAAAAAGCTGAGCTTCTTTAAAACTGCAAAAGCCTCCTTGCACCCTCTAGTGGCAAAAGTATACTTAGTTTAAACAATTGAATATGGGGTGTGGAGGAAGTGCCCAGAGGCGGTGGGCCTTCAAACACAGCAAAATTGCCTCCTAGATACCACACAGGGACTTTTTGAGCAAATATTTTCTTGATTATTATTATTTTTTTAAACTGGCTATAGGTGTATTGGAGGGCTTTCAAGGTAAAAGGGGTCTGTCACCCATTCCAGTCAAGACTCTATAAAGATGGTTAAAGACAAGAGAAGGCGATTTGGGGGCACCAGCCTATATACTTACCAAAGGGGACAATAATGGGGCAGGTGATACTGTAGGTCATGACAACAGCAAATATGCAGCAGGTCCAGGCATACTCCAATCCAAACTGGAACTCATAAGCTTGGCTCTGTGGAAAACACAACAATCCTATTATCTCGATGCCTTCAGCTTTATTATGAGAGTGAAAGTTACTCTGAGGGGAGTATGACAGCATAATCAACAAGTCCTGCAGAAACATCATGAAACCATAGCTTGTTTTCTTTAACTGAGCATTTACATATGAGTACCCTAATTGTGGTTGTGGGTTTTTACCATGCTTCAAAAGAACGCTGCTTTCCAATAAGTTGAACTCTTTTCAAGATTTACATCTACTTTTTTCCTTATTTTTCTCTGCAACTTCAACAAACAAGAAAGTGTCTTTTAAAGAAAGAAAATCAAGCTATTCAACAAGTGACATGTAGCTCTATGGCACATATTACATGGCATGATTCAATCCAACTGATGTACATTGAATATACATCTACTGCTAAAGACTGTTGCAAGTGGTCTTTTCTCAAAAGATTCTCAAGAAGCTGAACCTCAAGCCTAGCCAGTTGTGAATCTGGATTTCCTAAAGGGGCAGGAGGGCGGAGTGGAGTGTTTTTCCAGATTATTAAATGTTTATGATATCAGAGAACAGAGCTGCCTCTCGGCAAAAAGTACAATTCAGAAGACTGCAGAGATAACAGGAGTTCAGCCTTCTAGTCCACAGAACAAAATTTTATACACCTGAATTTGGTTGAAAAAATAGCACAACCACACACCCGCTTGATGTGGAGCCTCTCTGGTTCAGACTTCGCAAAGCAAAGCCGTGTGGCGTAGACAATAAGTCCAGGGATGCGCAGAAGCTCCATGGCTGTCCCAATCAGGCTGGAGGTGATGACATAGTTGACAAAGAAGGCACCATTATCGGGGAGGAAAACACACCTATCCAGAAAAAGATCAATGAGGGATGAGAAGAGAAACAGAGAAAAGAGGCTTTGAGAACACTTGACAGTACTTGGGCATTTCCAGAGATTTTTGTAGAGAGTCAAGGCTGTATAAATGTCCCACATGTATGGATGTGCTATATGTACAAACAAAAAACAATCCTATTATCCAGTGTTCAAACTGGGTCATCCATCTTACTCACACACATCCCAGGTTCAACCATACTCACTGAAACTTTATCTCTGCCCGATCCACAAAATGGGTGTCAAAGAGCCATCGGAAGAAAAGATCCAAGCTAGAGGGGGAAGAACGAGAACAGGAATGGATTATAAACCTATGGTTCTGCAAAGAAATAAAGTAAACCTAAGTCCACACATGGTCCAAACCTCCAGTTCACTGGTCAGATTCAGAGATGAGGAACATGTGGCCCAATGGATAATTCCGTCTTTCCATCAGTGAGCTCACTGTGGCAAATATAGCTTTCCTTCCCCTAGAACTTCCTCCTCACAACAACTTGATGATGTAATACAGGCCCAGAGAGATTGTGGCTGGCCCAAAGTCACCAAGGGAGTTAAATGGATCAACGGGGACTAGAATCTGAATCTCCCAAGCACCAGTACAATACCCTGACCACCTGCAATGGACACAATGACAGGCCTATTCAAAAGAACATGACTTGCTTATGTCAGGGGTGGCCAGAGACTGCAACCCACCAGTAGGACTCTCAGTAATTTGCAGCCAGTCATTCTGGCAGCCACTGTCTAGCAAAGGCAACAATGAAAGACTTCCCTCCCTAGACTCCTCAGATATCAAAAACTGAGGAGATTGGGTGAAAACTAGGAGTGAGTTTTTGAAGAAGGGCTGTGAACTCAGTTTTGGTCTTAAAAACAAATTCCTCAGCTGAGCATGGACACAGAGGAACCTTGTTCTTTATTTTGGTGTATTTATTTTGTTTATGCTATGCAGCACTATTCTGTAAGCATAATATCTAGTTTGAAACTAAATGCAGGGCTTTCTGCTTTGCAGAATGCACTGAAATCCACTGCCCTTATTTATTCACTATTTAACAACACTATTTAACAACAATAATAATCCTGTATTCTCGAAGGCTTTCAAGGCCAGGATCCGATGGTTGTTGTAGGTTTTTCGGGCTGTTTGGCCGTGTTCTGGAGCCACACGGCTCCAGAACACGGCCAAACAGCCCAGAAAACCTACAACAACCAATAATAATCCTTCCAACCCCAGTCAAAAATTTTCAGCTGGCTCTGACTGGTGGAATGTGGGGCTTGGTCAAAAACAAAACAGACTGTGCTGCCTTAAAGTTAGCCCACAACTGTCTTCTGCTACATGCAAGTTCTCTGTACCTGCTCAGTCCTAGCGAAGGCAAGATGATAACCATAAATACCAGGAAGAAGTAGCATTTGTGCATTGTGATCTGGTTCTCAGTTGACCTAAAGAAAGCAAACCATGTTTATCCCTTAGAGAAAGAAGGATAATGAGTATGGCACAATACAACGATGCAAGAGAAGATAAGGGAAGCTAGCCTGGAATTCTGCAGCAAAACATCTGAAATTATACAACACAGCATCTCCAGACTTGATGATAACTAGGATAACTGGAATATAATAAGCAATGTAAACACATTTACACATATTTTAATTAACTAACATGGGACAGCTACGTTAAGTCTGCTGCAGCAAAAACAACCAAGAGTCCTGTGACATCTTAATGATTAGCACATTTTTATAGCTTAAGAGTGGTTCCCAACTTTGGGTCTCCAGATGTTCTTGGACTATAACTCCCAGAAGCCTTCACAACTAGTTGTGCTGGCCAGGATTTCTGGGAGCTGTAGTCCAAGAACACCTTGGATCCATAGCTGGAAACCACTGGCTTATAATATAAGCCATCCGGGGGTTACTAGGAGTGTCGCAGGACTTTTAAGTGTCATTCTTTGTCACAGAGTGAGAATGGCATGTTTGCGGCGATTTACATACAGACTGAAACCCAGCAAGGTAGAAAAAAAGTAGTGACCCCCTAAGTAATGAAAGATCTGCTGACAACATCTCCAGACAAACTACACTTTATAAACATGAAATTTACTAAATTCGTTTATGCATGGGTTTTTAAAAATCCGTTGCCTTAGCTACGTAGGTCCCCCGAGAAACTCTGAAAATGTGTCAGTGCAACCAGATCCAAGCCTAACTAGAGGATATGCAGAGCTGTTTTCAGATGAAAATTATTTAAAGGGTTGTAACTCTAAGTTGGAGGACTAACCTTGTCCAGTGTGATTCAAAGAAAGCTGAGTAGTACACAATGAAAGGGAGGAACACAGAGAAGGCCCAGAGCAGCAATGTGGGGAAGAATTGGGTGACAATCGGGTTCTGAAATGGGAAGTAAAATGTGAGTAAAATAAAATGTAGTTCTTTTTAGCTGAAAACTCAGTGGCTTTGTCCCCTCCTCCCCATATGACTCCCCGAGAAAAGGATCAAAAGCACACAACTTTTTCTGCTTAGGGGTATATACCCTAAGATTCATCTCGCCATCCATTCCCAGCCTCATCTCTGCCTTGATAAGGCTTCAAAGACAAAGGATGTGAATGGAAAATCTGCACTGAAAGGATTCAGCCAACGTTCTCTTTCTGTCTGTACATCAGAGGATCCTCCACATCCTTCCTCCTTCAGCGCATCTCCTCATTTAGTACCAGTACATATTTGCAGATCAAAGAAGATAATGAGTATCACACAGAGCATGCAGCAGTCCCGGCTTGTCTGGACACAGATCCACTAAAGGTCCATCATGGAGAAATTTTACTAGAGCTATTATTCCTGGCTCACTGGATTGGCTGATTGGCTTCCCTTTGGTGGGGACAATGAGCATGGAAACGGCAGCCCCAGAGAGGCAGGGAGAGACATGTTACCCTCCCTAAAAGAGGGCCCTAGTATCAATAAGGCAGAATCCCACCAGGTGGCGGTGGGGATGGCACCTTGAGGCTCTCCACAGGCTGTGTAACGTTGAACATGTCCATGGTGTTGACAATGATGGCAGGTGTAGTGAGGAAGAAGAGGAGGATGAAGAGGCAGATGTTGAGCAGGACAAATCGTACCCACCACGAAGCACCACGGACAGATAAATTCTCCCTACAAGAAAGAAAGAAAGCACATGCATGATGTGGTGTGCTAGGAAGACCTAAATATATTAGTATCTTGGTAAGACCTCTCTCTTCAAAACAATACCCAGTTCTTCTACCATTAATGGCAATTAAAAGTGTGACTCCTTTCACCCAGCCTTAGCTGTCCTAAGGTCTCCTCTTTGTCTCTCTTTCCTGTGAGGTTCAGCTGCTGGGGACCTGCAGAGGGAGCTTTTGGTGATAGCATCTCAATTGTGGATTTGTTCCAGCAGGGCAGGGCTGGGACACATCATCTGGCCCAAGAGCAGAAGTCCATCTCAGAGAAGTACTTGTGGGTGACATTCCAATGGGGGGGGGGGGGAGACAAATGGGTGGGGCACAAAATATCAGCCTATTTGAGCTTAAAACGCTCACTGCTAGTGATTAAGCAGTAAGAGAGGCATTTCGACTTTTTGGAATGGGGGAAAAATCTATACAAAAGCTGGGAAGCTACCAAAATGATGGTCTCACTACTGGGCCACAGGGCCAGCCTGGGACTCTGGGGAGCTGGCCCTGGCCCCATGGCTTCAGATTCCCCACCCGTGCCATTGAGGCTCACCTAGCATACCATTTAAGCAGGAAGCAAAGATGTTTATATTTGCAATTCAGTATATGATGCGATTCACCTCAATTATAGTTTTATCCATTCTGCTGAATGTTCTCTGTTCATTTTGATTACTTTTTGCTTTCTTAATGTTTTCTGTTTTGACTATTTTCATTATTATATCCTGCCCTGCGTGTTTTTAACTGAAGGACAGCACAGAAAACCTTAAAATATATTAATTTACAAAAAATCACAACAATGGTAGGAAAATATGGGAGATTTTGTGAGTTTAGCCATGTAGCCACAGAGATAAAAGGACTCTATAAGGCACCAAGGTGATCAAAGAGTCTCTGGACTCTCCAGTCTTCACATTACACATCTCTTTCCCTTGCCTAATGTCAATGCCTAAGTAGGCTTTTGTGAACAGCAGCCCCACTTCAGATGCATATAAAGAACAGACTACAGTGCAGAAAAGCTTATATCATATAATACTTGCTAAGGTATCACAAGACCGACTCATTCTTTTTCTTCCAACAGGTTAGCATGGCTACTCCTCTTGAGAGTCTGAGCTGGTGGATTTCCAGTCATTGAAATATCCCAATATTTGGGCATGGAACATTTTAACATTTGGCACTCTCTGCAATTAAGACAGCAAAGCACAAGAATTTACCAGATGATGTCATTGGGTGCAGCGGCGTAGCTGACCCCCCAGCAATGGGACTTCACCACGGTGGTAACCGATGACTGCTGTGGATGCCTACGGCAGTAGATGCAGTTGTAATCCTTCAAAATACTAGGGAAGAGAAGAAGAGGGAATAGTTTTCAGTTCCCCTGCTGTAGAGAATCACTGGGCTGGGAGGGAATTTGCAGATCTAGTCCTACTTGTTTGAAAGGGTTGTCCGCATAGTAATCCACATGTACCCAGCACATTAACTTCCACCTACAGATTTAGATGCATGAGAGATACAATGGTTAAGCACATGGTAGCTCATGCTGGACAGGTCAACACGATGTGCAGAAACAATTTAATGTAATAAGATGGATATTGTTGTTTTATGTGCCATCATTTCTGACTCATGGCAACCCTATGAATGATTATCTCCAAGTGATCTCCAAGGCCATGCATAGGGGTGGGGGGAGCCATGATTTCTGTCTTGTAGTCTGTGGGCACTATGGTCTGTATGATTGGACAGTGGTTTGTGCCACTGCAGTCAAAAGATCAGTGATTTCTGTGGTGTAGTTGATGGGCGGAAATGGGATCTATGATTTGATGGTGATTTGGCTAGGATCACACAAAAAGAATCATATAAAATCATCACGATCCGTTCTTGATTTCATGGATCCGCCTTTTACCCGAACCCCATCACAAACTGTATTTTCATAGCTTACATGAGTTTCTGAATATTTTTTTAAAAAATATTTAAAATACTTGTGAGTAAACCAGGTAAACGTACTCATGAGTAAACTGTGTAAACGTACTCACAAGTAAACAAGGTAAACCTAGGAGTAAACCAGGTAAAACGTGCTTTAAAATAATCCTCAGCCACAAAGGGAAAACCCCCCAGTAATTTCATAGCTTAAATGAGTGAGCTGCTGAATAATATTAACTATTTTAAAATATATATTTAAACATGTTTTCACAGGCAAAAGCTAATAATGTGTGGCCAGGAAGGAGTTAAATGCTGTCTTTCACATTGAACCCTGTGTGGCAGGGTTAAAAGTGACAGTCTTCTGACCCCTGCTCTATCCAGCTGCCTGCCTGACTCCAGACACACTTTGATTTGTCAGAATTCTATCCTATGCAAATAGTTCAGTTAGCATGTTTGCAAGTTATAAAAAAGCAAGCTATTTCAGAGCTTTTCAGGCTTCAAAAGCACTAAATGGCTCAATTTCTGTGGATAAAAAAACCCACCTAAAATGGAGGTTTTTTTTCAGGTATGCAAATTTTGTCTTATCAATGTATTCCATCTGTTTTCAGTCAGTTGCAGCCCTAGGTCACTTGTTTCTGCATGGGGTGGGTGGGGATAAAACTGTGTTACTTTTTTAAAAATCACAACTCGAAAACCCTTTGCCCAAACACCCCCACATTTGGCACAGAACAAGAGCAGAATCCCTGCTACATCCATGCGAGTTCTGGTGCTAATTTAAAGTACGGTTTCATAGTTATATATTTTTTGTTTGGGCATCCCTATTTTTTGATTTGGATTATGGAATGCTGTATGGTGCTGGCGGCCCGCTATATGGCTGCATGCTTGTGCAGCCATAATAGAGTGTTGGACTAGGACTCAGGATACTTGGATTGAAATCCCCATTTGGCCATGGAAGCTCAGTGAGGGGGCAATGACTAACCACTCCTTGAGTATCTAACGTGTCTGGGAAACCCTCTCAAGGTTGCCCTAAGTCTGATGCAACTTGAGGGCACATAACAGCTCAATATCAAGCACCCTGTAGTGAACAACCTGCTTGGCTTATTTCATGCATCCTTTAGTCTAATTTTAAAACTTCTCTACAAGCTATGAGGCCAGACATCTGCATGAACCATCTGTCCCTCTCCCAGCACCCCTCTGGACAAGGAAGAAGTGGGACAGAGGAGAAAAAAAAAGTAGATAGCAGAGAGAGGGTGGTAGTGGGAAGAGGGTGATAGAGTGGGAGAGAAACAGAGGCAGAGCAAGACCAAAGAGGTGGCTCCACCTACTTTTGGTCCCACAAACCAACAGACCTTGATGGAAGGTAAGCTTCAATAGGAAGAGAAGACTTCCCCACCATTGGCTTAGAAAAAGAGTTAAGGGGAGGGGATGCTCACGTTGCTGTCATCCTTTCATCCTGGAATGTGACAAAAGCTATGTCAAGGCGCTTGAGCGCAATGCGGCTGCGTTCAGCATTAAACTCATCTGTCAGTTTCTCCTCCAGCTCACCATAGTATTGTTCAGCATCCACCTAGGAAGAAAGAGAGAGAGAAAAGAAATACATTTGCTTCCTTTATTCAGTTTGAAAAGCTACTAAAATAAACGTTGGACAACCCCAAACTTTTGCAATGATTGCGTTCATTGTCCGTTTCTCAAAAGCTGCAGAACCTTACAGTTCTTTGGCAAATAGTACAAAATAATACAGGCCTGGCATTAATCCCAGAATTTCTATCCTATGAATAAACTGATTAGGTTTTTCCTAATGAGATTAAATAAAAGTCAAAACCTAGGGTTCCACACTAATACCGGTGTCAAATATTTGTCAGATGCCAAACTCTATCTCACAAGAGTTGCCATTGGAGTGAGTCAGCTGTCACAGGAAGGTGTGTGCGTGCTGGCAAGTGGGATTAACTGAATCATACCTGCCCTGTTAGACAGATGCCACAGGAAAAATAACAGAAATAACCATGTCAAGGAGATTTTTGTCTTGGTGGAAGGAACTGCTTGGCAGCTGCCAGCTTGCATTTCCCAGCAAAGCCACCAGGGGGTGGCATCCAGCTGACATAGGTTTTCAGAGTAATATATGAGATACAAGGATATCTGCAAGTGGGATCTGAAGGCCTTGGAAATTGATCTCAACAGATGGGAAACCCTGACATCTGAGCGTTCAGCCTGGAGGCAGGCGTTGCATCACGGCCTCTCCCAATTTGAAGAGACCCTTGTCCAGCAGGCCGAGGCAAAGCGGCAGTCCTGAAAGCAGCAAAAGCAGGGAGCTGGACAGGGGACATATTGTATTTGTCTTCAGTGTGGAAGGGATTGTCACTCTCGAATTGGCCTTCTCAGCCACACTAGACGCTGTTCCAAGTCCTCCATAAAGAGCACGATACCATAGTCTCTCGAGACTGAAGGATGCCTAATCTAATCTAATCTAAAATATGAGATCTTATATTAGTTTTTGACATTTTATTAATCTGCCTGGCACCCTGAGGGCCTTTATCCCCTTTTGGCTGAATGCTGAGGTTAAAAAAACATTCAAATAATGACTAAAAATTTTAGCTCAATCCCTTCTAGCTCCAAGTTACTGAGTCCATTTAAACTTTACCTCATGTCTCTTTTTACCTACTTCTTTTAATACCTTTAGCACTTTCTCGCCTCGCTGAACTTAAACGAGCCCCCTCATGCATTCATTGAATGTATGGGTGGGGGTGATGGGGATGCATTTGGCCAGGGACTGCCAAAAACATTTTGCTGCCTGAGGTGGAGAAGCAAATCCACCTCCTGCTGCCCAATTAAGGTGCACAATACTTAAATACTATGTAACTTGATCCTAGTGCTACAACAACCCTGAAATCAAGGTGCACAATATCTAAAGCTGGTCATGTTGCTCCAACACATAAAGCAGAAAATTCCACATGTTCCTCTTTCCATCCCGAGAATAACGTCAAATTAAATGAGCACTTGTCTGCCCTTTCATGACACCCAATAACTACTGTTTGAGGTAGCCACCTCACTCTGCTTTACAAAAAGGCCCTGCCTTGCCTTCATGTTGGGTGCTCGTAAAGGTGAATTCCCCCCCCCCCCATATATAAAGGTACGCTCATAGGCCTTCTCCTCAGGAAGAAGAACCGTGGTCATTCAGAGAGTTTGTGGGGGAGTTGTGTGTGGATCTGTGGTATGGAGGAGACCTATGCATATACAGAGCCCCTTCCCAATTCTCTCAAAGACACTACCAGGGCTGCTGATGGATGTGTGACAGCGGAGAGGCAAAGCGTGTAGGTGTGATCCCAGAGCTCTCACACATGTTCAGTAAATTCATGAGAGATGGGTGTCCCTCCTGTTCTAGTAAACAGCTAGAAGTCCATGGCTTCAATCTCAGTTCCACCATGAACTCAACTATGGAGGGTTAATAGAAGGATTCAGAAAGCCACTCTCTCTCTCTCTCTCTGTGCTGGTCTTTTCTTCCTTGTCACGGTGTGAAATCTCACAGAAAAAGATAAAGGCTTAGCCCAGCTTGGTAGCTGACATATAAGCACAGCAATGGTACAACAGACCACCAAAAATACCCATGTGTATGTCCTGACTTCCATTTTGTACCTCTTCAAAGCCACAGACACTGCAACAGAAGATGCGGGAGCATGGGTGGATCTTAATCATGATTTTCCCCTCTTTTTGTGCCTTGGTAGTGAAGTAAAGCCTCCCCTTCATTGCCTGGCGCCTGTCAGGAAAAGAATTAGAGAGGACAGTTAAAAAGGCCATCTATTTCTTCTACAGAAACAGGATCAAAGAGGAAAGTTAATGAGGCCATTCCTTTCTTCATTACATTCAGAGTTAGCGTTCCCCACTCATGTGCTATGGAAGTCACATAGCTTAAATTCCTAAACCCAAAATCTAGCATTCAGATAATTTTGTATTTCTTAAAAAATTGAAGAAAAGCAAATCTTAGAAAAGTGAGAGTTTAGCACTGATTACTATGAAGAAAATAGCTATTATTGTATAACATTTGTGGAGAGTGCCATAAAACCATAGGTGGCTATAACTGACAAGATTATGTTGAGGGAATACTTCCACTATTCATAGGCTGGATCTCTTTCACTCTCCTGTCTTATTACTACATCAGAAGACTCTATCTAAATGTAATTAGGAGGATCACACTTCTCAAAATGGTTTAGAAAGGCCTGCTCATCCATTAGTGAGGATAACAGTCCCCTCTGCTATTATGGGACACTGTTAACTTTAGCAGCACAGGATAATCTGCGTACTGATGGGACTAAGTTTTCATTTTTTTTGTAGTTGTTATATATTATCAAGTTACTTCCAATTTAACAGTGACCCTGTTAATTAATTACCCACAAAAGTTCCAATCATTAATAGTCCTACTCTGGTCTTGGAAACAAAAGGCTATTTTATTGTCCTACTCCATCTCATTCTTGGTTTCCCTCTTCCTCTTTTCTGACTACCTTAAATTTTTCCTAGCATTACTCTCTTTTCCAGCGAGTCTTAAATCCTCAGAATATGTCTAAAATACAATGTTGGCCATTGCTTTGTTTTCCATATTTGTTGATATATTCTTATTAGGATTTTGACAGATTCAATTTCTGTAGCTTGAAATAGTTCAATTGGTATTCTGTCTACCACTGGTGATTTATTTCTTCCAAGTACTTTGAGAGCAGTTTTCACTTTACTATCTAAAGCTGCAATTTCTTCATCACAGAATTCTTTTTCAAAGGAATCTGCCATCTGTGTATTTTTTCTGTAGAGGTCTTTAGTACACAGTTTTCACTTTCTCTTTATTTTATGCTGATCAGAGAGTATGTTTCTCTGCTGATCTTTCAGCATCCCTAATCAAGGTTTAAATTTTCCTTTAATGTATTGGGTCTTATGAAAAAGATTTTGCATTTTAACTCTTTTGTCATTCTCTTTTGTGTCTTTGCAATGATTATTAAAACAGGTCTCTTTGTACCTGTGTGCCAGTCATTTAGGATTCTGATCCTAATTCTGCCCCCCTTTTTACTTGTAATTCTCATCTGTTGTCAATCATAGAATCATAGAAAAGTGAAGCTGGAAGGGGCCTACAAGGCCATCAAGTCCAACCCCCTGCTCAATGCATGAATACAATCAAAGCATATCTGCCAGGTGATTATCCAAGTTTTTCTTGAATGCGTCCAGTGTTGGAGCATTCACCAACTCCCGGGGTAACTGGTTCCACTGTCGTACTGCTCTAACAGTTAAAAAGTTTTTCCTGATATTCAACCGATATCTGGCTTCCTTTAACTTGAGCCCATTGTTGCGTGTCCTGCACTCTGGGATGATCAAGAACAGATCTTGTCCCTCCTCTGTATGACAGCCTTTCAAATATTTGAAAAGTGCTGTCATATCACCCCTCAGTCTTCTTTTCTCAAGGCTAAACATGCCCAATTCTTTCAGCCTTTCCTCATAAGGCTTGGTTTCCAGCCTCCTGATCCTCCTTGTCACCCTCCTCTGAACTTGTTCCAATTTGTTAGCAACCTTCTTGAAGTGTGGTGTCCAGATCTGGACACAATACTCAAGGTGAGGCCCAACCAGTGCTGAATAGAGGGGGACTAGCACCTCGCGGGATTTGGAAACTATACAGTGGTGCCTCGCAAGACGATGTTAATCCGTTCCAGACAAATCGCTGTCCTGCGAAAACATCGTCTTGCGAAACCAAATTTCCCATAGGAATGCATTGGAATTTAATTAATGCGTTCCGATGGGAAAGAAAAGCACAGAAACTTAAAAAAAAATTAAAAGAAAGTCACTTACCAGGTACTGTAGACTGAGCCCGGCTTCTCATAGTGCCTGGTAGCAGCAAAACATCCAGAAAAGAGCACCAAACAGCTAAAAGCCGGCAGGCAGCCGGCAGCCATTTTGTGCTCTTCTCCGCTCCTTCCCCCCTCCCCTCTCCCGACCAACAGCTGATAGGAGGCTTTTGCAGCACAGGCAGTGGAAAAGCACCCCAGAGGCTTCTGGAAGCAGGGCTTTGCCAAGAGGTGAGTGGGTGGGGGTGGGGGTGGGGTGGCAGGGGCAGGCCTGCCACCCCCCCCCACACCACCCCCACAGCAAAGTGCTGCTTTCAGAGGCTTGCCGGGTGCTTTTCCACTGCATGTTTACCTGCTGAAGAAGCCCCAGCAGCCATTTTGTCCTCTTCTCCCCTCCTTCCCCCTCCCCTCTCCCGACGAACAGCTGATGGGCGGGCTAAAAAGAGGCTTTCTCTGCCCTGAAAATTCAGGGGGAAAAGCTGGAAATAAAAAAATTCCGCTTTTCCCCTGCGCCCCGGGAGGCTTCTGAAAGGGGTGGGGGGGTCACGGGAGAGGCCCCCAAACATCGTCCAGCGAAAAGCGCCCATAGGAAATCGTTTTGCGAAGCGCAACAGCGATCGCAAAACCTCATCGTCTAGCGGATTCGTCGTTTAACGAGGCAATCGTCTAGCGAGGCACCACTGTACTTCTATTAATGCAGCCTAATATAGCATTTCCCTTTTTTTGTAGCCACATCACACTGTTGGCTCATATTTAGCTTGTGATCTACGACAATTCGAAGATCCTTCTCGCTTGTAGTTTTGCTGAGCCAGGTATCCCCCATCTTGTAACTGTGCAATTGGTTTCTTTTTCCGAGGTGCAGTACTTTGCACTTATCCCTGTTGAATTTCATTCTGTTGCTTTCAGCCCAGTGCTCCATCCTATCAAGGTCATTTTGAATTTTGTTTCTGTCTTCTAGGGTATTAGCTATTCCACCCAATTTGGTATCATCTGCAAATTTGACAAGCATTCCCTGCACTCCCTCATCCAAGTCATTAATAAAGATATTGAAGAGCACCGGGCCCGGGACTGAGCCTTGGGGTACCCCACCTGTTACCTCCTCCCAGTTAGAGAAGGACCCATTAATCATCACCCTCTGAGTATGATTCTGTAGCCAACTGTGTATCCACCTGACACTTTATCTATCTAGCCCACACCTAGTAAGCTTGCTAATCAGGATATCATGGGGCACTTTGTCAAAAGCTTTGCTGAAGTCAAGATATACTATGTCTACAGCATTCCCTCTGTCTATCAGGGAGGTGACCTGATCAAAAAACGAGATCAAATTAGTTTGGCAGGATTTGTTCTTGACAAATCTGTGTTGGCTCCTAGTTATTACTGCATTGTTTTCTAGGTGCACAATGACTGCTTTACGATCTGTTCCAGAATTTTTCCTGGGACTGATGTCAGGCTGACTGGCCTGTAGTTCCCAGGTTCCTTTATTTATTTATTTATTGCCCTTTTTGAAGATAGGGACAACATTGGCTCTCCTCCAAACCTCTGGCACCTCACCCGTTTCCCATGATTTCAAGAAAATAATGGATAGTGGTTCTGAGAGTTCTTCAGCCAGTTCCTTCAGTACTCTCGGATGCAGTTCATCCGGCCCTGGAGATTTTAACTCGTTCAAGGTGGTAAGGTATTCCTTGACTATTTGGTTATCTATCTCCAGCTGCAATCCTGTCCCCCCCCACTTGCACTTCCAGTTTGTTTGGAAGTTCATAGTCTGTCCTATGGGAGAAGACGGAACTAAAATAGGAATTGAGCACCTCTGTCTTTTCTTTGTCCTCTGTTATCATTTTTCCATCTCCACTGCGGAGCTGTGCCACTATGTCTTTTGTTTGTCTTTTGTTACTCACATACCTGAAGAATGCTTTTTTATTGCTTTTAATGAGATGGTTGGACAGTGTCATTGAAGCTACCAACATGAATTTGACCAAACTCCGGGAGGCAGTGGAAGACAGGAGGGCCTGGCGTGCTCTGGTCTATGGGGTCACGAAGAGTCGGACACGACTTAGCAACTAAACAACAAGCTAACCTCAGCTCATTCTCAGCTTTTGCCCTCCTAATGCCATCCCTGCATTTCCTTGCTACTTGTCTGTACTCATCCTTGGTGGCCTGGCCTTCTTTCCACTTCCTGTACATGTCTTTTTTGGTTTTTAGGTCCTCCCTGAGCTTTTTGTGAAGCCACACTTGCCTTTTTTGCTGCCTCCCACCTTTTTTTCTTGTTGGAATTGTTTGTAGTTGTACCTTTAGAATTTCTTTTTTTAGAAGCTCCCACCCTTCTTGGACTCCTTTTCTTGTTAGGATCTCCTGCCATGGGACCTTACTTATCCTTGTTCTGAGATTATTAAAATTGGCTTTTTAAAATATCCAGCAGAAGTGTGCGGCTACACTCTGCTTTCGTTTTCTTTGAAATCAAGAATTCTAGAAGGACGTGGTCACTCTCGCCTAGAGTTCCCCTTACTGCCACTTCCCCCACCAAGTCATCTCTGTTGGTCAGAATCAAGTTAAGGATAGCAAATCCTCTAGTTTCTTTCTCCACTTTTTTTAGGAGAAAATTATCAGCCACACAAGCCAGGAATTTCTTGGAAGGGCCATACTTAGCAAAATTTGCCTCCCAACATATATCTGGATAATTGAAATCTCCCATCACTACTACGTCGTGTCTCTTTGAAAACCCTGCAATTTGTTTTTCAAAAGTTTCGTCCACTTCCTCTCTTTGATTGGGCAGTTGGTAGTAGACTACAGCTACCAAGTTCCTTTTGTTTTTTGCCCCAACTAGATTGATCCAGATGCTCTCGATGGGACAGCCAATCTCCTCCTGTATTTCTGTGCAGGAATGCGTATTTTTGACATATACTGCCACTCCACCTCCCTTTTTATTCTCTCTGTTCTTTTTAATTAGTTTATATCCCTCAATTGCTGTATTCCAGTCATGGGAGTCATCCCACCAAGTTTTAGTTATTCCTATCAAGTCATAGTTACCCTCCTGAATTAAAATTTCCAGTTCTTCTTGTTTGTTTCCAATACTCCTAGCATTTGTATACAGACACCAGAGGGTGTGTGATTTGTGGCCTGTTTGTCTTTGTACATTTTATGAATATCATTATGATTATTATTTTGATCATTGTTATGTTTATTATTGTGATTATTATTGTTCATGTTATTATTGTTGCCCTTTTGATCAGTTTGGCCCATTCCTCTTATTGTGTGTAAGGCTTCATCTACCCTTAACTCTGTGCTTGCGTCTCCCTCCCCCTTCCAATTCAGTTTAAAGTTCTCCTGATGAAGTTCTTCATGCTGTGGCCAAACACATTCTTCCCAGTCCTTGTTAGATGCAAGTCGTCTCTTGCTAGCAGTCCTTCTTCCAGGAAGCTTAGCCTGTGGTACCAAAAACCAAATCCCTCTCGTCGACACCACCTTCGTAGCCAGTCATTCACCCAGAGGATCTTCCTTTCTCTTTCGATTCCTCTTCCGAGCACCGGTAGGATGGATGAAAAACTATTTGGGCCCCAAAGTCCTTGAGTTTCCTTCCCAGAGCTTCAAAGTCAGACGTGATTTCTCGGTAGCTCCCCTTGGCTGTGTCATTTGTTCCCACGTGGACAAGAAGAAAGGGATATGTATCTGTAGGTTTTATGAGTGATGGCAATCCTTCCATCACATCCCTTATCCGTCCTCTAGGGATACAGCATACCTGGCGAGTCCATGGATCCTCCCGGCATATTTTGGCCTCAATTCCACGTAGTAGGGAGTCCCCTACTACAACTAGTTTCCTCTTCTTCTTTTTGTAGCGTGTAGGTTCAGGGACTGTATTCTGCTGTGCTTCAGCCCTACTCATGTCCTCCTGTGGGGTCTCCTCTGCATGCTGTCCGACCGACTCTTCTTCAAGTAACTGAAAGCGGTCTTGTAGTTCCACCAGGAAAAAGCATCTTCTCCTTCTTTTGCTCCTAACTGTGATTCTTTTCCATGGTGGTTCCTCCACTGTGTTTGTAGTCTCTACAGCATTTTCCTCCACTGCAATGTTTTGGTTTTCTTCCATCAGCAGTGCCCCCTCTGACAGCTGCTGCTGCTCAAGAGTTCTATCAATGTAGGCTTCATCTTCTCTTATAGCCTTGAGTGTGGCTACTAGCTGCTCCTGGTCTCTGACTTTCTCTTCTAACAGTGCCACAAGTTTACACTTGTTTCACGTATACAACGTTTTACACTCAGGAAGAAAGACAAACATAGCACAAACTTTGCAGGTAACCACAACTGAGTTGTCTCCACCCTCCATAATTCCTTCTAGCTTTTTTACTTTCAACTGTTTGTTTAGGATACCTGTCCCTCTTGTTTTGTTAGTTTAAATGTAGTTGTACATATACCTAAGGAACCAAAAAACCTTTGTTAGGGACCTCCCCCAGGGAACTCCCGCGGCAAACTCCCTGTTTGCTTTCCTGTTCGCGACCTCTGGTCGCAAGCTCCCTGGGTCTGCCTTGAGCTTTATTTGTCAGCTGTGTTCTGGCCGGAGTCAGGAATCAAATCAATATTTTTAACAGTTTAATTAGTCATCTATCAAGGCTTTTCTTTTCTTTTGACTATGGGAGTATTTTTCCCCTTGCATTAATCCCTGATAAAATCTCTGGTTTCATTCCACATTTCTTCCAATTTACAGTGAGAACTGATTTCAGTAATTCAAAGTTTTTCTTTACAGGATTTTAAATTTATCCTGAAGCGTGCATTTACAATAAACAAACTCTTTACTTCATATATTTCCATGAGTCACTTTCCTGCTTTGTTTCAAACTCATCAGCCAAATTCTTCAGTAACGTTTTGTTCTGCAACATTTCTTTTTGTATTCCAAACACTTTCAGTTTCTTCTTCTTCAGTGTCTGCAGTTGAATTATGGTATGTTGATATATTTTCCATGAAGTCTTACTGATATCATTCGGTCACACTTTACATTCCAGTCCCTGACTGCCAGAGCTACATCTCACTATCAGAGCCACTGTTTCTTCTGGATTTCACATTTCCAGAGCAAAATATTCTGTAATCATCTTACTCCAGTCCACTTAGGTTCCTTTTCACCAAATAATGCAATGTTCCATTTTAAACACTCCATATATATTGTTTTTATATGGGTTTCTGCCATTATAGATGATTAGAAGAGGAAAATATTTTTAGGGCTAATTATACGTGTCACAGCAGGAGATTCTCTCACCTCGTATCATTTGCAAATTAGATTGCTTTACTTTGTGTCTAGTCTTGAGGACATAAACATGAGATTCCTCTGAAGTCTAATTTCTCAAACTTGAAAGACTGCCTCAACCATGCATATACTTTGAGTTCTAATTATGGGCTACCTATGATGTCTGTTTCTGCCTTCAGAACAAGTCGTCCCAGAAAAAAAAAATCCTGAAACCTACCTCTCTGAATCCAGCTTCATTAACTTGCGAACATCAGAGCAGAACTGGACTCCGGTCACTGTGCAACTTGGGTAAGCCTCACTGTGAGGAAGGACAATTAAGATTGGTCAAAAACGAATGCATTCATTGGGAAGTAGATGCCACAAGAAAGGAGAGGCTGGGATGTGCCACGAAAGACAGATCTCTCTTTTTTAAAATAAGTTTTATAGGAGTAGCTCATTACAAAGGGGGAATTGTCTTCCAAATTTCAGAAGTCTGTCTTTATTAGGCCAACTCACAAGAAGAAGTATTGAAGTTCTCCAGAACTCCTAATCAGACCAGGTGGTATACAAAGAAAGACAGAGAAGAAAGGAGATAAAACCATGCTACTGAAGCCATGGAATCTGCAGTTTAAGGCACAAGCTTGAGAATAAATGTCAGTGTAAATGTAGACATTTAAATTAGGCTCCACCAGGTGCTGTGATGGTTTCTGGTTGCTGTCCATCCTTTAGCAGAATGTACAAATTCATTTGTAGGTGGAAAACTGTCTAGTGAAATAGAAATCAGAACCGTTTTTAACCAACAAAGCAATAATCTTGTGAGATAGGTCAGGCGAAGAGATCACTGAGTTTCATGGCTCACCACAGACATGTAGCCTTGGTATTCTTAATCACAGTCCTCACTGGCTCTGTATATTGTTAACTGGACTAGAATGGGATGCAGCTAGAGGGAAAGACTCTTTCCATGTAGTTGTGCTTACTGGAAATGTTTGACAACAAGGGAGGGATCCGTGATCTCTTTGGGAATCCTGGTAACCATCAGTGTCCGGGCCACCTGGGACAGAAGGGGAGAGAAATGAAAGTATTCAGCAATTACAGGACTAGGAACGGCTTCCCATAAGTAGGGTGTCTAGAATGTTATATTAATAAATCTCAGTGTGGACATTTGGCAGATGGGTAAGACTTACACTCTGCCCAAGAGTCACAGCTTTATCTAAAATGAAAAGGTAGCAAGATGCCCAGGAAGAATTCTCCTTCTTAGTTCACAGCTCTCAGTGAGGCTGCAGTGTAGGATACCTAAGACGCATCTGACTCTAGTGTTGGCCAGCAGTGGAGGATTAACTGGTTGAGAAGACAACTGTTGTCTTCAATCCTGCTGCCTCAAGGTGGAGAAGTTCCCTGCCAAGTCCACTTATGCACCAGTCAACAAAGAGGAGTTGTGAAAGAGGCTGCTGCATTCTTACCCTCTCGTTCTGCTTGTACTCAAGTTGGATGGAGTGATGAGCCACGCAGAGGACAGTAATGATGAAATAGAGGAGGGAAAAGATACTGTGTAGCCACAAGAGACGGTCACTTCAAAAGACAAAAAAAGAAAAAAGAAAAAGGAAAGGCATTTTTTTCAAACTGGAAAAACAAGGACATTTAGCCAGAAGGATAAGGCAACAACAGCTGTTTCCTGAGGCAAGCCAATTGCCCCTCATTTGGGCAGACGGACTCCCTGGCAAACACAGCAGTCAAGAAAACAGGCTCCACCTCTCACATCACAGTGCAACGGGTGTATGACTAAGCTCAGGAGGATCTGGTGTTGACCTAGCTGAACATTATTACTGCATTTTGAAGCAAAAGAAGCTCTCCCCATGCTTGCAAGGTGAGCAGTCAAGAAGAACCTTCTGTTGAAATTGGTACCAATAATTTTTTTACATTATAAAGGATGGCAAGTGTTGTGGGGGAGGAAGGGCCATACAAACACCAGTAATTTAAAAAAGAAAGAAAAGAAAACAGCATGTTGCAGAAAAAGGTGGTCTTGAATTTGTTAATATTAAAGTATAGCAATTTCCACAAGAATTTCTGAAGTTGTGAGCAAACCTAGTTGGTCTGACTCTCCCCTTTTCTCCACCCCCTTGAACCCTTCCTTCCTTCCTTCCTTCCTTCCTTCCTTCCTTCCTTCCTTCCTTCCTTCCTTCCTTCCTTCTTTCCTTCCTTCCTTCCTTCCTTCCTTCCTTCCTTCCTTCCTTCCTTCCTTCCTTCCTTCCTTCCTTCCTTCCTTCCTTCCTTCCTTCCTTCCTTCCCCTTCCCCTTCCCCTTCCCCTTCCCCCTTCCTTCTTTCTGAAAGAACACAAACAGAAAATAATGTACCTCTAAGGAATTGTGAACACTTACTCTCTGGGAACATTTGCAATAGTGGTTCGGCCGAAATTAGCTGGATGTGTTCCTGAAAAGGAGACAGAGAAGGAAATCAGTGAGGAGATGGCAGACATAGAGGGCACAAATGCAAAAAAATAAAAATAAAATAAAAATAATGCTGTCTTGAAGGAAATGAATATGTTTCTACAATGGCATTACATCCATTATATCGTAATCATTTTGATTCATTTAGAGCATTTCCTAAATATTGATTCAACAACCGTGACTAGGATTAAAGAATGTAAAAACAGTGAAGTCCAATCAGCATGTAGGGAAAAAGCAACTAATACTAATGGATCAACTGATTAAAAAAAAAATCATGTTTAGCTGCCTAAATCAGTTTATCTATCTCAGTTTCTGACACTGAGCCAAACTAGATAGAAGGACAAATCCATAATTGCATTTCTTTATTTTTACATAAAAAACAAAAACAATTCTCCATCCTTCTGCTTCATGAGAGGCACATTCTAAAGCTTCAGTCTGCTGGCTTCTTTAGTTAGTCAATTCCACTGGTTCAGGACTGAACTGAGTTGTTTTCCCAGTATTGAAATGAATATTAAATTCCCCTCTTCCTAGCAGAGCAGTATCTCTGGTATCCTTTGGGGACCTCACAGCCACCGGTCTGTTCAAGACCATCAAAACTCCTCACCCATTACCACTGAGGCCTGACTTTGGGCCCTGCTGTGGGAGATTTAGAGCGCTACATACCTAGGAGGTCGCCAGAGAAATTGACAGGGAGGATGACTGCCACAGAAAGCACACAGATGATCAGAAGCAGCACCAGTAGGTGCCTTTGGAAGGAAAGGTAGGTGGTAGCATCAATTCCACACTTGCTTTGAATTTCCTCATCTCTGAAAAAATGTGAAGAAATGTCAGTGTAGAACCACAAATTACCACCCTTCTTTCTTTTCCTTTTTCAGAGAGAAAGAAAATAAGTGCCAAACTTTAAGATAGAATATATTCCCTGATTCTGCCAACAAGCAACCAGGCTACAACGTCTTTATATAGATTTACACCTATATTTCTAGTGGAATAAAATAAGGAAGCATGCTCAGTAGAGAACACCAACAGTGGTAACTAGTCATATAAAGTGCAGCACATTTTATATGAGAAAATGGCTGAAATTCAACTCTTATCTTCACAAACTCCTTGGCCTGTTACTTATGTACACTGGCCTAACTACAACTGCTGAAACTGCAGCAGCAAATTGCTACCAGTTAAGAAGTTGATGCCTGCATTCTTTGTCACTTGCCAGTTGCATCACCAGGCATATTATGAGGAATGCAAGTGTGGACTCCTTGACTAGTGATAATTCACTTTGCCCTTGCAAATGCCAGCATGTGTAAGTAATAAAATTATGGGCACTGAATTTAAGAAGAAAAAAAACCCTTTGGAATTCTGTATAAGATATAGTTGTAAGATTAGGACACTTTTGCATATTGATTAAAATATGGGAGGAACAAGATTTATTTGACTAAAAAATATATATCTTGCATTATGATGTGCCACAAACATTTTTTTTTAAATTTCTGCCCTGAGCAACAACAACAACAATTTTAAACTCCTGAGAAGTCATAACAGCCTTTACCAATTTGTAACCCTAGAGATCTCTTCAATTACTACTCCCCAACATTCTCTAGCCAATATAGCCACAACAGATCAGGAAGGGTTGGGTTTCATCAAGAAAAAATGGCATTTATTTACTTTCCATTAGTGGGGGAAAATTCTTTTGTCTTCTTATTTCCTCCCCTTTCTCCTCTCCTTCTCTTCTGCTATGACCAGGGATGGCTAACAGTCTATTCCTATCAGTGTCATTTCCCCTTATATTTACTCTTAAGTCTGTTGTACATTATTCTTAGATTAATCTGTGATTTTTTAAAAAATAGATGAACAAAAGTGTTAGCTTTATTTATTTATTTATTTATTTGATTTATATACCGCCCATCTAGAATGTGCCTACTCTTTTAGCAGAAGGTTTATGTAATTTGCTGCAGCTAATTGTAGTTACTTGACAAGACATCAGAACACATCCTGATAGTGCTACTGCACACATGATTAGACATGCAACTGGGATGTGTCACAGGACTCTTATCAATTAGTCACACCTAGACACAGCAAGTTACACAAACCTTCAGCCAACACTAATGCAGCACAGTGTATGGGATTACGGGAGTATGAGTTAGAAAATGAAGAGGAGACTGGCAAGACTACCCACCTCCCCATGCTACCACAGCTGTAGCTCAAATAGAGCTGCCAAGCAGAGTTGCTTGGGGGAGCATCTGATCAAGAGGTGGGGGCAGCCAAGGTCCATGAAAAGAGAAAGCCGGGACAGGCAGGCAGGCAGGAGGTGGCCAAAAGGTGAAAGAAAGAAGCATCCTGGGAGCAGAGGGAAGACCTGCATGGGAGTGACAAGGTACTGTGCCAGGAGATGTGCCATGACAGGCCAATAAGAGAGTGATAATGAAACGTCCAATGGGAAGGGAAGCCTAGTGAAAGTGATGTGTTATATGTGGGAGACCAAGTGAGGTGCCTGGAAGGGAGCAGACAGAGAACTCATTGTGCCTCTCCCCATAAAAGGGAACAAGGAACCATAGGTGTTATGACTGACATAAACTCGTGCCTTAAGTATGTGTCTGAGGAAGTGGACTGGACCTCACACAGAAATAAAAATGTTAGCCTTAAAGATGCCAAATGCCTTAGCTTTATTGTTTTCTTGCTGTTGTTGTTATACATATTGAAATAGCTGGATATGGCTAACTACTTGAAAATTACATATAAATATGATTTTTTTGAACTTATTTTCTCACAAAACATTTATTTCTAGCCATATTTTTCTCAGAAGTATATATTCTTAGATCGATTTTGCATGGCATTTATATTTTACATGCACGTTGGTATGATTTTTACTATGACTTCATTTCCATCTGCCCATTTGCCCAGAAGGTACAGGTCATGTTGGTTTGCTTCAAAATATAAACTGATCAATTTCCTCAAACAACTATAGTTGACTATTATTAATTTTTTAAATCTGTCTATGCTAAACCCTCCTGTAGCAGCCTTGTATTCCTTTGCTCTCTGAAAACCAGGTTCAGCTACAGCTAAATAAATGGGAAGGAAGGATATCTCTTGGAGGAGCATGAATTAATTCTGATGCGCCTCAGTGGAATGAGGTTAATGCATTGTTTATTGACCCTTCCATCATCTCTCCCTCTCTTTTTAACAACCAACATCCTTCCTTTTAAAGGCATAAAAGCATTTTAGCATACACTGAGCAGGCACTTCTACTTATACACTCTGGGTTTCTCACAAGTGCAGAGAATTTCCAGCAAAATCCAGATATGTTGCAAGAATTAGCTTCCACATGTGATGGGACCTCCTCCATCTTCCTTCTACAGACTCCCATACCACACTAAAACTGCACCGGACAGTCCTCAGACCCTTTGCAGAAAATGCTGAGGGCATGTGGTGGGGCAAGGACAGAAGAGAAATTATCTCTTTGCCATTCTGATGAAAAGAGAACAGAATATGAAGCAGGATTTTTCTACAGGTGGTTATATCATCTGCTGGGAAGGATGACTACAGGTTGTTATATCATCTGCTGTTTGTCAGCTTCTATTGTATCTGTAACTTAAGAGTGATCGATGCCAAAACTCGTGTGTTGTTGTTGTGCTATAAAGTAAGGTTTGACCAACATGACAAAAGGACAGGAAAGTCATCCAGCTGCTCTTAATTTTCAGCGGATCCTTGAAATTAATTTTCAGTGGTCCTTAGGCCAACCAAAATTAGAGGAATCTTCTATAATAATAGTGGAGAGTGTGTATTTTTTTCCACCATCGCTTCTAAGACCATGAAACCTAAATTTCAGAAAATTGGAATGGATACCATAACTTGGCATCGACATCAAAAACTTCAAACAGGAATGTGTGTGTGTGTGTGTGTGTGTGTGTGTGTGTGTGTGTGTGTGTGTGAGAGAGAGAGAGAGAGAGAGAGAGAGAGAGAGAGAGAGAGAGAGAGAGAGAGATCCTGCTCCTTAATAATAGGTGGGAAAAGAAGAGCAAGCAAAGGAAAGGAGTGTGCAGATTGAGCAGGACAATGACAAATTGTAATATACTTGGAAGATTAAATTTTCCAAGGAAAGCCTCATAAGAATTTGGATATGACTCTGACAGGGGAATGGGAAAGGGAGGGTGGGAAGGAAGAAGGGGTCAGAAATATATGAGTGTGTGTGTGTGTGTGTGTGTGTGTGTGTGTGTGTGTGTATTCCCATCATTGGTCTTTGTCCTGCTTTTTAAAAAAACTTTATATATATATAAAAAAAGTTTTTTTTTAAAAAGCAGGACAAAGACCAATGGTGGGAAAAAGTGTGGGGACAAGAAAAATAGCCGAAAGAGCACTGACATGGCTGAGGGGGAACCAAGAAATTTCTAACAATTGCAAACCTGTGTATTTTTTCTAGTCCACAAATATGGGGAAAGCAAGATTTTCCACAAACTTAGTAAGGCACGTGGGACTCCTGATATAATATTAAAAGGGAGCTTTCTCGGTAAAGGAGGAAATGTAGTATCCCACATTGCATTCCTCTATCCCAGAGTTCATTCCACCACCTTCTTCCCAGCCCAGATAAGAATTCCATTTTAAACCATCTTATATAAATCTAATCAGAATTAAGAAACACATGGAGGTTCACCAGAATACAAACACCACAAATGTGATCAGTAGCTCTGGGTCACTCACTATTTTGAAGATTTTTACTTTGGAGATTTCTGTAGTTCTGAAATTTTCATATTAGAGCTTCTGGGGAATGACAGCCCTTCTGTGGGGAAGATCTTATAGTTCCGATATTGAGTCATTTCAGATAATGAGAACTCAGAAACAGTACAAGGGGCCAAAGGGTTGATTTCTGCTGCTTTCCATAACAAGACATAAAATACTTGGTGCTTGAGTTTGTTCTAATGAAATATCAAAATGAGATATAAACTGGGCATCTTGTCAACAAGCATTATGACAACTAATTTCACTGTAAATGTATTTCAGATTTCATCTACCGTATCAGTAGATACAACGGGATCTTTAGAGCTAAGATGTGTGCTTGTTTAGAATAAACACTTTATTGCCATTTTCATTAATACTACACACTTTGTGTACAGGAACTTGCTGCAGATAATTGACCATTTGCCAGAGTGCTTCTTGGTTGTGTGGTTGGTCATGTGCCCAGTTACGCAACTGAGAGGTAGCCCAGCATCTTGACAATTAGCCAGAATTAGCCACAGCTAGGCTATATACAAACACTAATAGGATCTTCATCCCCCCCCCCCATGGGCTCTATTAACTTTATCTGTTGTCTCTTCATATTTTCAGATAAGACTCCTTGAAGTTTATTTCCAGAGAAGAGCTCCAAGTTCCATTAGCAGAAACTGTACCTTTTCTAACGTTATTGGATCGCAACTCTCATCAGTCCTAGGCAACATGACCAATTGTGAGGAATGACATTTAACATTATAGCCTATGAAAATGAATAGTTCCTGGTTGAGCGCAAAACACTGCCATCACAAATCTCACTGACGTTGCCACATTAAAAGGGAGACAAGAATGATTATCATTACCTACAACATGTCATGTACTCACTTCATTTGGTAAATAGAAAGCAGCCATGAGCAGAAGCCCTAAAAAAGGAAGTGAGAAAAAAATGAGCTAGCTAAGATCAATTATACCAGAAACACCTGCAACCACAGGTGGTGCTGAAGGCCATATTTCACATTGGCCACCTCCTTATGGGCCAAACTCCCAAAGGAGCATGGCTGAAGTGGAAAGAGGCATGACCAAAATGCTACATTATTTAATTTCTTTTTTGTTTATTTTTTAAAAATATTTTAGCAGATTACCATATTTTATCACTTGATAAACAAAACATTTACAAAATATGAAACTTTCCCCTCATAAAGTATTATTCATTTTGTAAAAACAAGATCTATTCTTTCAGACTAATTCATCAAATATTCATTCAGTAATATCAACCTTATAGAAATATTTACTCATACTTACTTGAATAAGATCGCAGCACCACCACCAGAGAATAAACAGTCTGTGATTTTCTGATAATTAATACTGCCCCAATATTAAGCCTCTTTATTAAACATTAATACTTGAACTATAAATAACCAAGGCTTAATCCTATGTAAACTACAATCAACGTTTAAAGAAAAGAAATGCTGAGGAAACTCCTAGGAAGTGGGTGGTAACAAACTTTTCTGATTAAAGTTAAACTTAGAAAAAAACTTGTTTACTGCCTTACTATGGTTCCCTTCTAGGTTTTATGGCAGGAAACAGGGACTTCTTAAAAACTATTTTTCTTGGGATCACTGGGAGACTAAAAATAATTTAAAAAAGGCTTGTGGGGCAGCGTGCAACCTGCAGGCTGCACTTTGCCCACTCCATATTATCAGACTTCAGCAGAATTTGTACTTCTGTCTATGTTAGGGTGAAGTAATGTGGATTAAAGAAGCCTGGTCTTAAACTTTGGGATATTCCAAATGCTACTCCAAACTACAGCAGACTCATTCAAGTAATGGGACTTGATATGTCAGAGGGAGGCAAACTGTAACCCTCCAGTCCTTGTTAGACTATAATTCCCATTAGCCACAGCCAACATTGTAAATAGTGAGCAATGGGAACTACAATTCAACAGCATCAGGAGGGTTGCTCTTTCCCCAACCTGTGTTAACGCAACATCTATGTAAGTCTGTTAATTAAAGAGGTCTACTCTAGTTTGGACTAACAACTGCCAATGAACACAATGAGTAAAGATCATTAGGATACCAAGAAGAACTGCTAAATAGCTGTGTGGTTTAAGTATCTGGCTGCGGAGCCAGAGATTGGGATTTGATTCCCTAGTGTGACTGCTTGACAGGGGCTGGACTCAATGATCTGTAGGGTACCTTCCATCTCTACAAATCTAAGATGATGATTATGATGATGAACATCTATTTATCTGCTTCCAGCTCTGACTGTAATTATAGACAATTAGTAAGATGGATACAAATTGAAGGCAAGGACGGATGGGCATTCAAAGAAGTATCTGTTCAATGAAACTTACCACATCTTTGTTATCAGCATCTAGTGGACTAGTCTCTGATGGTGATTTCTCCTTTTCACTTTGCTCACCATAGAAGAGTGATGTCAAGCTTCCCATATGTTGAAAGGGTGACAGAAAGAGAAAATAGGTGGGAAAGAGAAAAAGGAAAGGAGTGAGACAAAAAAGGGAGAAAGGAAGTATGAATTAGATTTAAAAGAAGATGGAAAAGGTAAGGAAGGAGAAAGAGAGAAAACCATTATTCCGATCAGTCAAATTTTAACCCTCTAGATAATCTTTGCATTTACCCAGGTGCCGAGGAAATCAGCCAGCTTACAGAAGGGAAGGTGAGGAAGATGGATGAATTTAAAATTTATAAATTGCAAGAACAGCACCCTTAAGACCAAGCTGCCACCTCTTATATTTTCCCCTTGCCCAAATATGGCTTCCAGCACTTTGTAAATACAAAGTAAAGTTTGCAACGTAGGTCAGAATTTAGGTTCAGGATCTGCACTGACTGAACAGTTGAGAAATTTGATTTGGACAGAAAAATCTATCTCAGCTTACTCAATATTAATTCCTGAGAAAGGTGTAGCATGAAAAGAAGAAAGGGTAAATTACTCCCCCAACTAACCCCAATCACCAGTGGAAAGCGACAACTCATTTACAACCCAACAGTAAGAATCAAGCAACATTATTATAGGATTGCGAGATCCAAATTTCAGGAAGTTACTTCTGAACAGTGGTATTCAAAATAAGATAGGTCCATTATATAAGATATAACTGTGATATTCTGAAATAAAATCAAGGACATCTGGACAGTCTGTTAGCATGGTACTAGATGCTGGCTGTGACCTGTTCTTTCCTCAAATGTATGAATACCAGTAGTATAATTTTCTTTTCTGATTGGAAAAATCCAAACCAAAAACCAACCCAGCATTGTCAGAGAGCCAACACCTCAGAGAATAATAGCCAAGTGAACGTTCTGCAAGAGCTTGCCCAAAAGCTATTCCATGACATTCAAGTAGTCACCCTTGAGACAATATCCTGTAAAGGAAAGGAAGACCACTGCAAAGTGGGGTGGGTGGATAAAGAAAAATCACGATTCCCTTTTAATGTTCTTTGAGAAATAGTAAGTATAGAAATCTGTGATCTGTAGCAAAGCCTATGAAATTCACCTCGTCCTACGCACCTACGGACAGAAGGTGTAATCTATAAAAAGAACAAAAAATTATCCTTTGGGTCCTTTCTTGAGAAAATTTCAAGGCTAAGAATCCCTCAATAATTACAAGCAGGGAGAGAGAAGATCTCCCTTTCATCTTGAGGTAAAAAAAGTAAAAAAAAGTTTGGCAATTTAGAGAAGCCAGATGCTCCTGTAGGGTATGGATTGTGCCTCAAATTCTCTTCCATAAGCAGTGGTGATTCTTTTCCTTTCACAAGAATTTCTGTCTCCCCAAGCCTCCAGTCCCCTTGTCACCATTATATCATTACTCGTAGGAGTTCCATGTGCTTGGAGGGAAATGGCTGATTAAAAAAAGAGGGTGGGTGGGAGATCAATAGAATCAATTAATAACTCCAATTGCAACCTAAGACATATATATAGTCCTTCCCTGTGTTTCAAACTGTTTTGTGTAGCATTGTCATAGATTAAAAACAAAATATACTTTCTAAAATGTGGTGGAGTAGTAGGAGCAAGAGTATTTTGCTTGAGTATTATTTTCCCCATATGATGACTATCAACCAAGGACCACACTACAGACTATGATTAATGCAGATGGTGCAGTTCAGGACAGTTTGGCTAAATCATTAAATATGCAGCATCCCAACCTGGATCAGGACCAGGTTTGCATGGGTGGGGGAGGTTTAAACCTTCCCTCCAGTCAGTCCTCCCCTCAGATATACCTGCCTCCTCATGCAAAGGCATCATTACCATTACGGCTAATTATGACAAAAACACATTAGCTTCAAGGAGCAGATCTGGTGGGTGGGAACAGCTGGGTGAGAAGATTTAAAATTGGATCTGGGATGCACATGCTTATTTAAGTGTAAAAAACAAACAAACAAGTGGTCCTTAACTGTCCAATGTGTACTACATGTAGTATGACCGTAATAAAGTTTTATCTTATCTTATCTTACATGTAGTATGTAATAGCCCAAATATACCAGTTGCAGTCTGTTTCTGTGTTTTCTATTTTTTAACTCCAACAGAAGTTTTGAGAGCAAATCGGGTTGAAGAGTAAAAATCTCCTGCCCCACTTTGCTCCCAATATTGTATTCATTGCTACCTCGCTCACATACTGTTTTATGCTTTGGGGGCTTCTTTACTGAAGAGAAGCCTGATGAATGTAGAGGATGTCTTTGAGAGCTGGAACTGTAAATATATTCACAGGGCTTCCCTTCTAAAAACAGGGCCTAGTAGTGGCTTGTGACTCTAGTTTTGGAGGCACTGTGAATGAACTTCTGGGTCTTAATCTATACTTTACAGGAGGCATGTCAGATGTTGAAGCTATTTGGAGAATAGGGTCCAGGACACCTCTTGTAAAGTACAGATTAAAATTTGGGGTAGATTTACAGCATCCCTGAAATTGGACCCCCCCCCCCCCCCCCCAGCCACTACTGACAAGGCCTCAATATGAAAAGAAACAAACAGGTCTAAAATATACTGTAAAGTAAGGCATTGTTTTTTAGGGAGGAAAACACATATCAAAGCCCATCACAGTGCAGAACACGTATTTACTCTATTGAGGGCTTGTACAGTCTGAATAAACATGCCAGGAGAAAGCACATCCTAGTTCCATCTCCATTTGTTGCCTTCTGCACAGAAAGAGTGGCCTTCTGAAAAGGCAGAACTTGAGAAAGTTACATTTTTGGTACTAAGGTCCTTTTTTTTGGGGGGGGGGGGATTTGGAATTGTGGCAAACAGCGTAATTTTCCCCAGCTCTGTGAATGGGTCAGTAATATGAAGAGGCTCTCCACACCATAAGGAACTCTGGAACATCAGGGTTCCAGGTCAGATGGGGAACCATGTCTTCTAAGGGTTGAGAAAAAAAAAAAACCTTTGTGTACTCCTGACCTTTTAGAACATCAGCTGTGTTGTGTTAACTAGAGATGGGGGTATTTGTATACGAATACGAATATCCTTGTGCAGCTGGACTTAATGAGGGTCTGGCTCCTGGGGCCGGACTGTCCACTCATGAGTCCTGCTGCGGTGCTGATCCCGCTCATCTTTCCAATTGTGACCGGAGGGCCGCTCTCTTCCCGCTTGGCAGCCGTGCAGGGAGACTCGTCCTCCGTCCCCCGGCCTGGAGTGGCCAATCGAGTGGGAAGAGAGTGGCGCTCTGGGTGCAATTGGAAAGACAAGTGGGATCAGCGCTGCAGCAGGATGTGTGAGTGGATGGTCCGAACCCAGGGGCCGGACACTCGTTAAGTCCAGCTGCGTGGGGATATTCGTTTACGAATACCCCCATCTCTAGTGTTAACCAATTATACCATGTTGTTGGTGTTTTACTTTATGACCACTGCTGTTTTGTTGTCGTATGGTTTTACAATACTGATTTAAAGAGAAAATACTGAACATGCAGAACACAATTATTTAAATAAGTAAAACCTGAAATTCTTGATTCCTTGCTTTGGTTTGGCTGTAAGTCTCAGCATGGTTTAGCATGCTAGATACTCTTTAGTATCTAAGCTCGACAGCAGCTGCCCAGTGTTTTAGTGACTCTGTTAGTTATTTTGAGGACGAGAAAAATGTTTTCTTGAAACCTCAGCTTACCAGGATTCTATGCATGCTTCTGAAGTTGACACTTAGAGAGCTGTTGTCATAACTATTTGTCGCCTTTTGCCATGCCCACAGATCCCAAGACATCCCCAAATCCACTGCTGCCCTGACTTGGGAGTAATTCCTGCAATAGCATTTGTGCCTTCACATTGGAATAGTACCCTTCCACATTGCTGGGCCTCTTGTTCCAAATCAGTTACTGGAAACAAAACCCCTATTCTCTCAGCTTCTGCAGGCCTTTCAGAAACCTTAGGTCTTACCTGAGTCTTACCAGAGTAGACACGTTCCAGATGGGCAGTATATAAGTCTAATAAAATAAATAAATAAATAAAATAAATTACCTGTCATTATCCATCAGCAATGCCAGGCGCCCATAGTCCCAAGCTGCTTTCCGAAGACAGGAAAAGACCAGTAGAAAGAACTACAATGGAAATAAAAGGTCTAATTTTTTATAGATGCTCTTCGTGGTATGTAGATCAACCTTGCATTAGGAAACCCTTCTGCCCTGTTTGTGGCCTCATATCTCAGCAACAGCAATCCAGTCTTGTTCGCTAATACACAATAAACATGATAGTTTTGTACTGGGATTACTATTTTTTTTCACACATAGTCATTTGTAGTATGTTATCTCAGGAAACAGGTGTGCTCCAACTTGAGTTTGCTGAGGTTCTATGAATAAAGGGCAGGAAGATAAATGGCACGAGGTGCTTAATCTATCTCACATCTGCCATTTCTCTCTCGCACAGCACACAAGATGAATGGGGCCAGAGACAAATTTCCAGTTAACATTATTTATGCACCTGGAGCCAAGGTGCAGAAAAAGCAAAAATAGCAAGGTGGAGATTGAGAGGGACAAGGAGGAGGAGGAGAAAGAGACAAGCAGCTGCAGAAGGGTAAATATTTTCTGCACACCTGTTTCTCCTATAGCTCTACTTCCCCCAAAATTTTTAGAAACAGCGGAATCAGAATCCAATCGTACTTCTTCAAATCAGAGCAAACTGAACTGTACAACATGGTGACCCTTACACTAATTTCAGATGTTATCCTTCTACACACAACAGGTTGGGTTTTGACTAAGTCAGTTCCAACTCAGAGTTGATAATGTAGACAACTTAGGATGATGGCAAAGTGTGATGAGTTTAAAGACACTGTTGAAGTCCCTCATTTTTAAAGAGATGCTAAAGTTACTTCCACTTCTGATTTTTTCCTCTTTCTCTGGAAAATTTATCACTAATGTATAATTAAACTGTGCTCATGTGGCCTGAGATATTTTGATGCCAGGGCAGACCATAAACACAACAATCAACCTGATTTTCCCTATGGAACGCCACTAAATATTTTGGACTGTAACTCCCATCTCCCATGAGCTAAGCTTTTAGGAGTTGGAGTTCAAGCTATCTGGGTGGTGTCACCTTGGGTTACTGTGTAACAATGCAGAAAATGACCCATGCAGTCTCCCATATAAAGCAACCCTTCACAAATATTAAACCACAGATGGATGCATACATAACAGACTCCACAGCGATGTGATCAGGGTCAATTCCCATTCTCTCTGTCTTGCACAGCTAGAATATTTGGGGGGAAGAAATCCCCAGCAGGGAAATTTCTGTTAAGCATTTTAGCCGTGTGTGTGTGTAATTGCTCTGGGGAGGAAACAAACAAGCCTCCTTGTTCATGCACTCCATTTCCTGCTAATTAAGATGAGAAACCTTGGCCAAAATCCTGTTATTTAGCATGGTAAATTGCACTGGAGTAGGCCCCTTTGAATCAATGGGGATTTGGTGAGTCAACTCCTCCGTAAGTTCTATTGATTCAAATGGACCTACACTAACTGTGACTTAATTTGCATAGAAAGTTGCAGTTAAACTAGACCCATTTCAATTAATGGAACTTCAGAGGAGCTGACTCATTAAATCCCCATTGATTCAATGGGCCCACCCTAGTGCTATTTACTACTACACTAAGTAATACAGTTTCAGCCCTTGTTATGTAACTACATGTGTAGTGCAATGGACTGAGTACTGGATTGGGGCTTGGGAGATTCAGACTCAATACCTTATTCAGCCACAGGGTGATCTTGGACCAATCATCCTCAGAGCTAGTGCAATCGTACTGCACAGGTTTACTGTAAGAATAAAGCAGAGAATCCCAGAGCCATGTATACCACTGTGAGCTCACTGGTGGGAGGGTAGATTATAAATATAATTAATAAATAAATGTTACATATTAAGAGAGTATCTAATTTGACCCTAATTTCCACTCCGCCTGTTATTTCTTATTTTTTAATTCTGCCATTCTCAACTGCATGGGAAGCACCATAACTGTGGAGTAAGGAATAAATATAGATAACAATGAGGTATTATTTCCTCCCATCTGCACTCACCAACCAGAGAATAAAGTTGAGGGCAAGCACTGTGGGAACACCACCAAACGGCAACCCTTGTAGGACCGTGCTATGGGAGTGGACACTGAAGCACTGCTCTTCCGTGCTGTTGCTCTGGGCATCCCCAAATCCAAGGGAACTCAGGAAGATGAGGCTCCTGTCTCCTGATGAAACTTCATCCACAAACATGCTGTCCATCTATGAAGCCAATTTTGTCCTAGGGAGTTTTACTTTGTAAAATACCTGGACAGAGTTAGTGGGGGAAAAGAGGGAGGGAACTAATTAGAAGGAAGTTTAAGGAGATATTCTGGCCAAGAAGACAGTCACATCTGAAGGACTACCTCTCCCCAACTGAGCTCCCCTTTCACTCATGTGATCAGTTGTAGTTGAAAATCTGAGATTATGTTTGATGGGAATCAAAGAGAAGATCTTGGAAGTAATTCAAATAATTCAATGAGTTGGTGGCAGACAATCTGAACAATTTTTGCCCATTCACCATTTTGACCATTCTTGGGCAAGGTGATCGAGGGGGTGGCGGCAAATCAGCTCCAGATATACCTGGAAGAGCAGGAGTGACTTGACCCATTCCAGACTGGATTCAGGCCACGGTGAGGTACTGAGACGGTACTGGTCGTGCTGTAGGATGACCTTTTAAGGGTGGTTGACAGGGCAGATGTACCCTGTTGGTACTCCTAGATCTCTCAGCAGCTTTTGATACCGTCGACCATGGTATCCTTCTGTACAGGCTCTCAGAGATTGGGATTGGAGGTTTAGCATTGAGCTGGTTCCAATCATTTCTCGAGGACTGTGCCCAGAGAGTTCAGCTAGGGGATGAAGTGTTGGCCCCTTGGACCCAGTATGCTGATGAAATGCAAATCTATCTCTCTATTACCACCTCTACAGTGGATGCCATCCAGAGGCTGGAGCACTGCATGGCTAACAGGCTCAAACTGAACCTGGACAAGACAGAGATTTTGTTCCTGAAGAGGCCCTCCGAAAGGTTAGGGAGGGGGAAATCTTCACTAGGCTGGATGGCATTGCCCTCCTGCTTAGGAACCAAGTTCATAATTTGGACATTCTTCTGGACCCAGCTCTTTCCGGGGAATCCCAGATAGCAACCGTGTCCAGATGAGTCTTTAATCAACTTAGGCTAATCACCAAACTCCACCCCTACCTAGATAAGAGCTCCCTCAAGGCCTTGGTGCAGGTGCTGATCATATCCTGGATCGACTACTGCAATTCTCTCTATTTGGGGCTTCCCTTCAGGTTGATCCGGAGATTACAGTGGGTCCAGAATATGACAGGCAGACTGGTGGTTCATGAAAGCAAGTCTGGCTGTATTTCTCCAGTTCTGACTCACCTCCACTGGTTACCCGTTGCATCCTGAATCAGGTTCAAGGTTTTGACACTCACATACAAAGCTCTCCACCATTTGGGCCCACATTACTTGTTCGAGCGTCTTTCCCCAATGTCATCTGCCCAACTCGCTTGATCATCACAAGCTAGGCTCCTTCGGGTGGCCTCCCCAAGGGAGGCCTGTAAGTAATCTACTAGAAGTAGGGCCTTCTTTGCGGTGGCCCCAATCTTGTGGAACCAGCTTCTAGAGGAGCTTCACCTGGTTTCCACCCTGTGGACATTCAGGGATGCAACTGAAGACATGGCTTTTCAGGGAGGCTTTCTACACCAATCCTAGCTGACTAACTTTTGTCCACCACTTTTTTGTTCTATTGCTTTAGTGCCATCTCATTTTATTTGTTAGTTGCTATACTGGTTTTAAATAGTTTTAGTTTTATCTTGTTTTGTTTATTATTGTAATCCACCCAGAGTAGTGCTTCGGCACTAATGGGGAGTGGTATACAAGTTCAAGTAATAAATAAATAAAATAATAAATAAAATAGTAAAAAGTAAATAATAAATAAAATAGTACATTGTAAATTGCTTTGTTTGGGGGTAGATAACAACCATGTGTTGAAATCACATATCGTAGTGAAAGAAAATGAAGTCACTTCATTGGTATAACAAGCAACCTTTTTTTTTTAAAAAAAAGCTTTACGGATATTGCGGCATTTTGGCCATTTTGATAGAAAATGTTCAAGTTTTTCTGCTATTCGCTGAGCCACTCTAAAGGTCCTGGCTTCCAAAAGAAAGCAAAGTAACAAGCAAAGCAATATACTGCTTAAAATACCACAATGTGTAACAACAGTGAATTACTTTCCAAACACAATAATGGTCAATGTGAATAAAATGATTTTTAAAAAGGAACTTTTCAAGTTTTTCTTGGTATCTGTATACCTCTCCTTTGCAATCGTCTCCTGAAGGAAAGGAGATTTCAATCACTTCTTAACAGCATTTTTACCCTTTGTCAAAAAGATATTTTTAAAAGAAGTAAAATAAAAAATAAAGAATACAAAAATGCTGTGGCACCGATGTCTTATTTGTTTTACATTACAAATCACCTTGAACTTTGGGGAAAATGAGATAATTTTAAAATTGCAATAAAAATAAATGAATTCCAATATGAGCTTAAGGCAGCAGAACATGTTGTCAGGCAGTAACAGCTGGGAGGGGAAATCAAATAGGTCATTAGCTCTCCTGATAGATATGGCAGTCTACACAAAGACACTACAGTATTTGCTAACTGTTGTTACTGCTGTGGAGAGGTATTAGGAACAAAGAGCTGCATGCTATTAAGGAGGAAAGAATTATGTTACTTCTAAAAAGGGAAACAGAACTATACAAAGATTTCTTCAACAAAGAGATACTGTAATCAGTCACCTGACTTCAAAAAACCTCAACGACCTAACTAACTGCCAAAGTCTCCCAATCGCTGTTACTATTATAGTCCATGCAGAGCCAGGATTGTCATGGGTTCTGTGAACATAATGCAGACCCCAACTATTTATATCAGTTTGTGCCCAAAACTGAAAGCTGGCAAGGTCTGCTTGCACTGAGGCCATAGTGGTCTCCTGGGTGTAACTGGTGAACCGGCTACATAAGAAGCATCAACAAAGAATAAGAACTGAGCTTTTAAAAAGAGGTAAAGAGCAGCTAGAGGACCACATGGACCTGCAAAGTTGCTTTGGTGCCCCTTGACCACATCCATTCCCCAAATGGATGCCCCCCAAATATCCTGATTTCAATGGTATTTCAGCATCTCAAATAACATTTTTTTTCAAAACCACATTTAGACTTCTAGTCACTTGTGGTTTCTTTTCTTTTTTCCTTTTAAAAAAAATATATTTTGGGTGGTCTATGTGCCCTCAAGGATCCTAACACTAGAAAACTGGGCACTGCACCTGCCACAGTTGATCATCATCATGTTCTATGACAAGGACTTATGTACCCATATTTTGGCACTTAAAAAACCCTGATTTCCCATTTTCCTTTTTTTATTCATACCTGAGAAGGGTCATTCCCCGACTTAAGACTCTTTCAGATGCCAGAATCAACCATGGCTGTTTTGATGTTGTCACTCTGAATTACTGCAAAAAACAAAAACAAAAGAAGCCAACCAGAGTTATTAATAAATCTGGAGAATGAACCATGCAATTCATCAGCATTTTCAGCTGCATTCTTTGTAAGAAACTAGTGGAACTTGTCTTGCCAGACTTTTCACCATCCCTTGGAAAACAAACATTTGTAGGCAGGAGTGTCCTGCTCAGACCTTAAGACTTTGTGCTTTTTGCCAGCTGAATGTTACAATTACATCATCCACTCACTATTGTTCCCTACCAGCAGCACCCAATTGCCATTCATGGCTGACCTTTGTTTCAAATGCCAGTTCAGCCAATCCAAACAGGGCACAACTGGCAGTCAGTTAGAAACACCAAGCACGAACCCATGGTGAACAGCTCCTGACAGGAGCAGCTCCACAAGTGGAATGAGAGGGTGATTTCCCCCTTCCCACACAGCCCAACAAGATTTTTCTTCACCTCTGTGCCATTTGAAACACCTGAAAAAATCCTGATGATTAGTGGAGCTGAATAAGGATGATGACTACAACAAACGAGAGAAAGTGCCACGATTTTATAATCATTCAGGATATGACAGACTCATGAGGGAGAATTAAATCATGGCAAGTAATAAAAGATGAAAGAAAAAAAAGATAAGCTAGCTATCCTATCATCAATTAATTTCAAGATATAAAGAGGCCACACAAGACAATAGGGGAAGATGAGAAATTTAACAGAGTTTGAGAGAATAATTTTACAAAAAACTGAGCAACTGTTAGGACATATCTATAAATTACTACTTAACTTTGACACAGAAATGGAACCAGTCAATATTAATATGTTAAAATGGATGCAGAATCTAGGAAAAGTGGTAACTTTTCAGCAATGGGAAAGATTATGGACAAAAACCATAAAATTCATGGCATGTCAAAATCTAAGAGAGAATTGGTACAAAATGTATTATTGGTGGTACATAACACCAAAAGACATAAAAATATGGATGAAAGTTATACAGGTCTCTGCTGGAAGTGTCAGGACAGGAACTTGAAGGCTCATACTACCACATGTGGTGGACTTGTAAAAAGGCAAAGAAATTCTGGAAAGACATTCATGCTGAAAAGAGGAAAATCCTGAAAGTTGAATTTGAGATGAAACCAGAGACAATGCTCCTGGCAATACCACCAGAAAATCTGTTAATTCTGTTATGAAATCCCAACATGTGGCTGAGGAAGATATTGAGAGAGTACATTTTGTGGGGAACCCAAAGAAAACCAGAAGACCCATAATACTAAGATTTTTTAACTATATGAAGAAAGAACAGTTTCTTAGGGTCATTAAAGAAAAGCCTGAATTGCTAGTTTATAGATCAAATTCAGTTCAGATCTATCAGGATGTAAGCCCCGAAACCAGCCAGTGGAGAAGAACAATGAAGCCCATCACTTCAATTTTAATTAAGAACGGCAAGAGATACAACTGGGGCCACCCTGTCTTTTTGAAAATATGGAAGGATGGAACCCTACATAAAATCTACTCCTTTGAAGATGGGAAGGATTTGATGAAAGCCTGGGGACTTTGGCAAGAAGATGAGAGTGAAGGGACAAGCAAGCAAGTAGCTTTGTAAAGACTGGTAGTCTGAAAGAGAAGATTTTTTGAGAGAAGATACTTTAATTGGAAGAGATTACTGGGCGTTACTGGATGTCGGAAGAATTTTTTTTTTTTCTTTCTCCTTTACCCTCCCTTTTTTTCCTTTTTTTCTTTTTTCTTTTTGATTTTTGATTTTTCTTTTTGTAATGAGGGTTGGGATTTTTTTTTCTTTTTTTGTTCTGCTTATTTTATTATAATATTAAAAATTTTTTTATAATATTAATAAGATCTTTTTAAATTTTTTTTAATTTTTTTTAAATTTTTTTTCTTTTTCATATTTTTTTTTCTTTTCCTTTTTTATTTTTTTTATTTTTCTCATTGTTGTTTTGGATTACCTGATTAGACTTGGGTGGTAGAAAGAAGAAGAGATGTTAAAAGTTAGGAGGGAAGGCATTTGAGTATATATATAGATAAAAATATGAGGTGGGGTGAAATTGGGATGAGGGTTTGGCTGGGGTCCGGACTGGTGGGGGTGACGTCTCCCCCCCTCCCAGAGCTCGCGCCGAACATTAGTGAGACGTGGGGAAACGGGAGGGAGGAAAATAATTTATATGTAGGTAAGAAGGATAGGGATAGGAAACTAGAGGTTGGTGAATTTATTTTTTTTAGTTGTTTTTGTTTTTGTTTTTGTTATGTGAGATGCACAAAGGGACCGCATAAGAGGCAGAGAAAGGAACGGATATGGGGAAAAACATAAGGGTAGCGACTTTAAATGTGAAAGGCCTAGGGTCTGTGTTAAAGAGAAGGAGGATAGAATTATTATTAAAGAAAAGTAAAGTTGACATTATCTATTTACAAGAGACACATCAACTAAAGGATGGAGTCAATGAATTGAAATTACAAAACATCCATATATATGAAAAAGCATTTGGGACCTCTAAATCTAGAGGGGTAGCAATATTAATATCTAAACATTGTGAATTTGTGATGAAAGAAGTAATAAAAGATAGTAATGGTAGATATTTGATAATTCAAGGTCAAATGGGGGAGGAAGATTATACATTAGTAAATGTGTATGCACCAAACATGAATCAAGGAGAATTTTATAGAACTGTGATTGAAGAAATGGAAAAGGTTAGGAAAGGATATGTGATTATGGCAGGAGATTTTAATATGGTTCTGGATAAGGTGAAAGATAAATCCACATGTAAAAAAGATGAGTTGAATAAAAGAGGTACCCTCCTGAGTAAGATATTAAACACTACGGATTTGAAAGATATATGGAGAGAATTAAAGGGAGATGAAAGAAGGTTTACATATTATTCTTCTGTACATAATAGTTATTCTAGAATAGATTTTATGTTTATTTCACAAAACTTAATTTCAAAAGTAGTAGATACAAATATTAATGTGATAAAAATAACAGATCATGCGTTGATGGTGTTAGAGATGAAAGTTAAGAAGGACTATAGAGAAGCTAGAAGATGGAGAATGGACTCCAATATTTTTCAACATACAGAGGTTGTGGATAAAGTTAAGAAAGAATGGTTGGAAATATGGTCATTTAATGAAGCAGGTGGGAATAAAATAGGAGTGTTATGGGACACTATGAAAGCAGTCATGAGAGGAATCGCCATAAGAGAATCCTGTAGATTAAAAAAATTGAGAGAAGAAAATATAAATAGAATTGTAGAATCATTAAAGGATTTAGAAAGCAAATATTTTATGGATAGAGATAACAAAAAATTAATTGAGATCCAAGCTAAAAGAAAGGAATTAGAAGGTATAGAGCTAGAAAAGGTCCAGAGAGACTTGATATACGCTAGGAGGAATTTTTTCGAATACAGTAATAAAAATTCAAAACTTTTAGCTAGATTAGTTCAAACTAAAAGAGCAAAAAATATAATTGGAGTGATTAAAGACAAAACGGGAAAGAATTGTAGCTTAATGAAAGAAAAACTAAAGATAATACATGAATTCTATCAAAATTTGTATAAAGGTAATAGTGTATCGAAAGAAGATATAGAAAATTATATTAAAGAAAATGTTAAGAGTAAATTATCAGAGAATGATAAAAAGGATTTAGATAAAGAGATAAAAGAGGAAGAGATTATAGAGATTATTAATAAATTAAAAAATGGTAAAACTCCAGGTTTTGACGGTTTAGGATCAGAATATTATAAAACTTTTAAACCAATATTGATCCCTAAGTTAAAAGTGCTCTATAATGAAATATTGGAAGGAGAGAGAATACCAGATTCTTGGAAACATTCATTAATAACTCTTATCCCAAAGCCTAATAAAGACTTAACAGACCCAAGTTCATATAGACCCATTTCACTATTAAATCAAGATGCAAAGATTTTTACTGCAATACTTGCGAATAGAATTAATAAATTTATTATAAAATATATTAAAGAGGATCAGAATGGTTTTTTAAAGGGTAGACAAATGGAGAATTTGACTAGGAGGGTATTGAATATTTTATACAATATAGAAAAAGATAAATTGAAGGCAGGTATTTTATCATTAGATATATTTAAGGCATTTGATTGCGTGGAATGGCCAACATTAAAGATTTTGTTAAAAGGTTGGGGTTTTGGAAAGAAATTTAGGGGGATAATAGATCAACTATATCTGGGGAATACCTCTGTAGTAATAGTTAATGATGGGATTACAGAACAAATAGCTTTAGGCCGAGGCACTAGACAAGGTTGCCCTCTTTCTCCAGTTCTGTTTTGTTTGATTATTGAAATGTTGGCAAATGTAATAAGGAATGATGATTTAATCGAAGGTATGGGGAAAAAGAATAAAATAAAGATTAATTTATTTGCTGATGATTCCTTGTTGACAGTGAAAAATCCGTTAGAATGCGTAGATAAAATTAGAACTCATTTAGAAAAATTTGGAAGAATAACTGGATTATGTGTGAATTGGCAAAAATCTGAATTAATGTTATTTAATCATAATAGAGTAGAACAAGAAAGGTGTGTTGAAAAATATGATTTCAGATTATGCAAATCAATTAAATATTTAGGAATAGATCTAGCAAAAAATATTCAAAAAATAAAGGAATATAATTATAATAAACTAAAGGAAGTGATTAAAAACAAATTACAGGAATATAGTAACTTTAAGCTATCTTGGTTTGGAAGGATTGCATTGATAAAAATGAAAATCTTACCAAAAATTAATTTTTTATTTAGAATGCTACCAATACAGTTAACAGAGGATGATTTGAAATTTTGGCAAGGAATAATTAATAAATACTGTAATGAAGGGAAGAGATCTAGAATAAATAAAAAGTATTGGTATAGAACAAAGCAAAAAGGTGGTATAGGTTTACCAAATATAAAAAATTATTATTTGGCTAACCAATTGAGGTTTATTGGGGAAATTATATATAATCCAGAAAGGCTAATTTGGTGGGAGATGGAATCATCAGAATTACAGGCAGATATAGAAACATATTTATTTGGTATAATTAAGAAAGATAAAATAAGGGAAATTAATAATCCATTTTTAAAGACATTGTTAAATATATGGTATAAGTGCAAAAAGAATTTATGTTCATCATATTCCCCACTTGGATTAGTGACAGAAATAGAAAATTTTCCTACCAATATGAAAGTATATGTGGATCTATTTAAAGAAAAGAAAGTGATTAGATTGAAAGATTGGTTGTATAAAATGAGATCGATAGATCAAATGAAACAAACTCTTCAGAATAGGAGCATTTCATGGTTGAATTATATACAATTAGAAAGATGGACTAATGAATGGGTAAATAAATATAATAAAGGTAGAGAATATACAAAATACGAACAATTGTTATTGTCATATGAGGACATTCGGATGACTGACTCAGTGAAAGGTACTGTGAGCAAAATTTACTTACTTCTTCTTAATTTAGAGGAAGAGGAAAGTGAGAAAGAAGGATTAAAAATAGTGTGGGAGCAAGATATTGGGAAAAGAATAAATGAAGAAGAATGGAGGATGATATGGAAAATGAGGGTGTTAAGATTTATGTCAGTAAGAATAAAGGAAAATTTTTTTAAACTTAGTTTAAGATGGTATTTAACACCGTCAAAATTAAATAAAATTAATGCCAATCATCCGAATGTCTGTTGGAAATGTGAGAAGGAAATTGGTACATACTTTCATATGTGGTGGGAATGTGAAAAAGTGCAAAGATTTTGGAAACAAATTTTTAAAGAATTAAGCTACATATGTGAAAAAGATATAGAATTTAATGCTGAGATTGCTTTGTTATCAATATTTGAGAATGTGGAATATGACAAAATGACTAAAGAATTGATAACCAACTTATTAACAGCAGCTAGATTGATTATAGCTAGGCAATGGAAATCAAAAGTCGAATTGCAAATTGAAGAATGGTATAAAGAAATATGGAATATAGCAATAAATGATAAATTAACTTGTAACTTAAAGGTTAAGAAAGGAGAGTTGAAAAAAAATAACTTTTATGATATATGGGGGAGATTTTTGGAATATGTATTAATAAGAGGAAAAGGGAAAGCTCCAAATCAAGAATCAATGCAGTTTTGGAGAAGAGGACAATAGAAGAAGAGGAAGAAGAAGAAGAAGAAGAAGGAAGAGGAAGATTATGGCAAGAGGTCCCGCATATGGTGGTGGGGAACACAGTTAAATTGTATTTTAGTTTGTATGTTATATGTTTTTGTTTAAATTTAAAATAAAGGAAAAAAAAAAAAATTTCAAAAAAAAAAAAAAAAAAAAAAAAGAAACACCAAGCACGAACCCATGGTGAACAGCTCCTGACAGGAGCAGCTCCACAAGTGGAATGAGAGGGTGATTTCCCCCTTCCCACACAGCCCAACAAGATTTTTCTTCACCTCTGTGCCATTTGAAACACCTGAAAAAATCCTGATGATTAGTGGAGCTGAATAAGGATGATGACTACAACAAACGAGAGAAAGTGCCACGATTTTATAATCATTCAGGATATGACAGACTCATGAGGGAGAATTAAATCATGGCAAGTAATAAAAGATGAAAGAAAAAAAAGATAAGCTAGCTATCCTATCATCAATTAATTTCAAGATATAAAGAGGCCACACAAGACAATAGGGGAAGATGAGAAATTTAACAGAGTTTGAGAGAATAATTTTACAAAAAACTGAGCAACTGTTAGGACATATCTATAAATTACTACTTAACTTTGACACAGAAATGGAACCAGTCAATATTAATATGTTAAAATGGATGCAGAATCTAGGAAAAGTGGTAACTTTTCAGCAATGGGAAAGATTATGGACAAAAACCATAAAATTCATGGCATGTCAAAATCTAAGAGAGAATTGGTACAAAATGTATTATTGGTGGTACATAACACCAAAAGACATAAAAATATGGATGAAAGTTATACAGGTCTCTGCTGGAAGTGTCAGGACAGGAACTTGAAGGCTCATACTACCACATGTGGTGGACTTGTAAAAAGGCAAAGAAATTCTGGAAAGACATTCATGCTGAAAAGAGGAAAATCCTGAAAGTTGAATTTGAGATGAAACCAGAGACAATGCTCCTGGCAATACCACCAGAAAATCTGGAAAAGTCCACACAAGAACTGTTTAATTATATGTTAACAGCAGCAAGGGCAATAATGGCTAAGACCTGGAAAACAGAGACATGGCCATCTACAGAAGATTGGAGAGAGAAAAAATGTTTGAATATGCTACAATGGCTAAACTTACAAACTCCATAAACAGAAGACTTGTCAAAGAATTTGGAAAAAAATGAGAAAATTATTTTGATTATTTAAACAAATAAAAAGGGTGCAGAAATAATGCTGTAAAATACTCGTAAAAAGGAAAACAGATGATAAAAGAGTAAAAATGTGGACTAAGAATAAGATAGACGTTAGGATGAGCAGAGCATGTATTTCAAAAGCTTAGTAAATTTAAAGCATAGAATAGTATGTTTAGTATAAAATGTAGAGTATGAGTCATGTATACAAATATCAGGTGTTCTTGATATGCAAGAATTGTACGTAAATGCACTTCTGCTTTCATTATTCTTCTTTCTATATCTAATAATAATAAAAAAGGTGGGTGAAACACCCCCTCCCTGGTTTATGTCAGAGGATATACATTGATGGATCCAGGCTATTACAACAGGTTTCTCTAAACTAGTACTATCTCTCTCTCTAGTTGAAAGAGGCTTTTATTTCCTGCGAAAAGGTCTGCTGTTCCAAGCATCCTTCTTGGAAATAAACTCATTTTAAAGAGGCTAACATTCTAGGAGAGAGATTGTGATTTCTGTCCTTTGGCTTGAGGGGAAAAAAATGAGGCATCTTGCAGTGGAATTTCCTGTGTAGACTGTGACCTCTCTATTTGGTACATTACTCTTTTTTATTGGTTGAGTGCACTCCTCGTGCCCTGATCAAAACCAGCAGAAACAAGCATAAATTCTGCAAGTCGACCTTCCTTACTGTGTCACTCAACCAGAGCCAGTAATGATTTTACAGTTACTCTCTTCCAAGTCATTGAAACCTTATTGGAAGGTCTCATGGACCACACAATTATCATCCTACTCTGCACTGCACAGGGCCATTGTTTCAGATGTTCCAGGTCTCCTCTATCCTTGCTTCACTGTCCAAAGCAATCAGATGGCCTTCAAGAAAACTGAGGAACAGATGACAAGTTTCACCAATACAATCTTCCAGACGGACAACATATACTAATGCTACGAGGCTGTCTACACAATGGTGTTGTTCCTGGTCATTCCTGTTTTTTCTTGTTTCTGATTTGAACTGTTTTGAATTGATCATCCAAGTATCTTTATACAGATTTTTAAGGGAAATTGATGTTGGATACACTGGTACACCTGTCAACACATATCTCAAATGGCCCCTGTCATTTTGTTTCTGACCCTTATTAACCCCCCCCCCTTGCCTGTTATCTCTGCCTTAACTCTACCCATTTCAAGCTCGTCCTCTTATTTCATCTGCCTATCATCTCACCACAGAACTTTTTTATTTTTACATTTTTACACCATGTGAAAGCTCTCCAGTTTTGATCTGATTACCTAGTTCACTGCATCACCTTCCACTTTTATTCTAACCCCCCCCCCCCATTTTTCTTCTTCAGCCCTATAGTAATTGATTGGTGTGTGAGATTTCCCTTGTGATCAGCGTTATCATTCTTGCTGCTAGCTTTTCCCCAAATAATACTCTACTGCTAATTCTACTCAGGTGTTTGTTTCATACACGGAATGCTTTGTGTTTTATCAAAAATGTAATTGTCACTGTCCATCTCTGTTATTACTGTGGGAGAAATTGGATAAGGGATTTTGCAGGGGGGAGACCATTGTGTTTGATCTTTCCTGCCACCTCAGTGCTTCCTGCTACCAGCCCTCCATGCTCACAAAACAAACATTTACGAGATGATACTATTACAAAGCATTTATTCATATTTAAAAAACGAGAAACAAATGTGCAACATTTCAATATTCTGAAACACTAGCCCTGGCCTTATAAGACACCTATGTGCCTCAAGCCTATAACTTGTTCAAAATGGGGGTGGGGGGCAGGACAGAAGACATCCTAGTGCTGTTACATATAGATAAATGTCCCTGTTTCAGAATAATACCAAATTAAAATGGGAAATTGTAAAAAGGAAAATGGAAGAAGGAATGGGGGGGGGGGGAGGATTGTTATATGGAATGCAAGCAGGTAGGAAAAGTGCTGCGCCATGGGAGGGGTACAGAAGTGACAAATGGAGATACATCTACAAGGAAACATCACCTCACAAGATGTACCTACAGACAGCACAGATCATTAGAGTCCACACAACCAGATTGCATAACAGTGCTGATTGAAGCAACATGGAACAACAACAACAACCACCTGGGTGTGGTGTTTAAAAAGGCCCATAAAGTGAGATTTTGTCCTCCTTTGACACTCTTGATACCAGTTTCTACATGGTGTCATGTGGACACCAGGAAAAGTACCACTGTCTTGGTAGCTAAGAAAGTTGAATAAGTGTTCATTGAGACAATACCTGTGACCTCTGTTCTTTTTGTCTATTCAGAAGAAACTCCCACTGAATTCAATGAGTGTTACTCCCAGGTAACTGTGTATAGGATAGACATATACTTAGGTTTCCTGCCTAAGTATACTGATTTGAATCTTTTAATAATTTGTTCTGTTGAGCTCGCATTTCTTAAAAAAAATTGCAAAGCTGTTGTGACTAAAAAGAGGCCAAGTTCATTTTGTTTTATTTTTATCCCTTTTTCAAGTCTCACAACACACTATAGTCTCAGTGTGAACAATATTGAAGTGAAGAATCATCACCTGAACACATGATTCTCAAGGGAAATCTGCCCTTATAACTCATAAATCCTCCAGCATTTCTTCAGTCATCAACCCTGCAAGAGACATATACAGTACATCTCAAACCGGGCTTCCTGCAGCCAGTCCTAGCCACCAGCATCCTACTCTGTCAGCAATCCAGGTAGATTAGGTACTTGTGATCTAACAATACCTGCTAGGTCATATTGACCTCATAAGCTAGTGGGACACACAAGGCTTACCAAGCCCTCAAATTCAGTTTTCTCATTCTGGCAGCTCATCTCAACAAGAATCCACAGATTCCCTGTCCCAAAACGCCCTGCTTGTTTCCTCTGGAACCTGGCTACCATCTTGGTTTGACAATACTGTTTGCCTTCGGCCTTGTTGACCCTCACTTGTTTGTGAAAGAATCTTCAGCTGTGGCTTACCTTGGAGCTTGGCCATGGACTGACATTATCTGAGAAAACACACACTAATACAAAAAGCATGACTAGCAGGTCTACAGCATCATCTTCATTCTTCCCCCAAAGAACAATGTCTTACAAATGTAAGTAGCAGTGTTTAGTGCTGGAGCCAAAGGTATGGCTTAGTTATAGGGCCTTTTTCTGTTCTATAAGTAGAGGAGGAAGCTGTGACTGAGGTTTCCCTACTTAAATATAAAAAACATTTCCAGGATCATGTGTGACATGTACATACAGAACCACTTCTTTACCAGCCTTTGCCAGTCCCTCTTTGTTGCCCCTCCTGTGCCCAGTGATGGTGGACTTTTAATCTTGCTGAACTTTCTGAAAACATTTCTGCTGCAAACGTGAAGCTAAGATTGAAGGAGAACTGGGTGCCTACTGTGGGTAATCCCATCCCTGAGAATTAATGGGCTGATAAAACTGAAGTGGCCCAAATTGTCCTTGCAGCACTTGAAGCAAAATATAACAGTCCAGATTTTCCATGATACATATCCAGGCTGGACTCAGCAAACCCGCTTATCAGTCTTCCTAGAAATTCTGTTCCAGCACAGCTGCTAGTAACTCAATTTGTAAACCTGTAGCTACACAGGCAATGGCTTGCTCTCATCATAAACTGAGGGTGGAAAGAAATACTGTTTCTTCAAATCTGAAGGTCATTGGAAAGAGGAAGTCCTAGTTATAGTGTGTAGCTCCATCTAACATTTTATACCAAAAAGCAGGTCTTGTAGGCCACTGTACTGATTCAAAACCTGTTTGAGAAAACATGAGAGAGTTCTGTGGTTCCTTAAAGATAACAAATGTACGATTGTATGACTTTGGTAGACAATAGTCCATATTATCAGATGTAATAAGGAATTATCCAGAATTTGTATTTGCCAGAATCCTATTGGAATTTTACTCCAGAGTAACTGAAATCATGTAAGTCACAGTGGCAAATTGCAGCTAATTAACAATGTGCCATATGCATCCTGCTTGTGCAACCAGAAATGCAAATAGCTCATTCTTAATTTCTTGAGTAGACTTTGTCTAAAAGGGCGGGATAAAAGTCGAATAAATAAATAAATAAAATAAATATTGAAATCTGCTGCCACAAATTACATGATTTCACTCACTCTTGAGTAACATCCCAATAGGATTCTGGCCATTAAGTATTATTCAATTCTTTAAAAAATCACCAGTTTATGAATGTGGGATATTGTGCATCTGTATCCACAATTCAGAACACCAGAAAATAGCTCAGTATTGCTGCGCAATATTGTGCCCACATTGCCAAGCTCTACATAGCAAAGGGTAGCCTGAATGTTGACAACCCCAATGGCAGCAGTCAAGATGATCTACTACAGCATATCCTCTTGTGCTACTTTTCACAAAGCGACACCACACAAGTAAAAATCCCAGAAGCTGACTCCTTTTTCCATCAGTTAACCACTTCTAACTCAAATGCTAAGCAACTGTCAGGGGCTATTTTTCGACAAGTGTGAATGATAATGAACACTGGTCAATACTAAATTCCATCTTGAACTGAAGATTTCTCCAAGATGCAGCTACCACTCTAGGAAGGTTTGAATGGCCTTAGAGAAGGGCAGTAGCATTGCCTAGGCATGAAAGCAGAAGGTCCTGGGCTCAGTCCCCATCATCTCCACGAAGGGCTAAGTAATACTCTACACTGGAAATCTAGAGCATGGGTCCAAGCACTGTTATGGACTATGGCTGGAAAATATGTGGCCCAAATGCTGTTGGACTCCAACTCCCATCACCTTGAGCCAGTGGTGAGAGATGACGGGAGCTGTAGTCCAACAACATCTGGAGGGCTGCAAATTCTCTAGCCCTGTGCATGAGATAGACCAGTGGTGTACCTTAATATCAGGCAGCCCACTATGTTTTACTCTCTTTTTGTGTTCCTATGTTTTGAGGAAGTGATGGGGTGCCCTTTAAGAACTCTGGGGTAGCTGCCCAGCAAAAATGACGAAGAAACCTGCATGCTGTATGAGCCGACACTTCCTTACTGCCTTGGCCTGCCTTCTCTCACACCTTCCTTATGTAAACAGCAGGGAAGTTGCCATTGGCATTGGCTGCTGAATAATTTATCTCCTCTTTGTTTCTCTGGAAAAAAGGGAGAGCCTTCCGACACTCAGCAAATAAACAGAGAAACTCCTAGCAACCCACAGCCCCAGTTATCTTTTCAGGAGCTCGTTACTGAGAACAGTTTTTCAGGGTCAGCACTGGAGGATGTTTCTGCAGTTTATATTTTTCCTATACAAAAAAACAACAACAACACCTACCTGTATGACATAAAGTAAAACATGCATAAAGCTTCCTCAGTGATATATACATATTGGCTGAAATCCTGTTGTTTCTCATGCCTGTAGTAGGCACTTGCCTCTGAGAATCCCAGCGCCAATTAATTGCCAGCTAAACGTGCCTGAATGTTACCCTGTTTGCATACGTTACAAAGCAACAGGATTTCGGTCACTTATATTTGTTTTATTTTATAGCTATAGTTTACCTAGGCTTTTCCAAGGTGACACTGGCAGAGGATCTCCTGCAGTACTACCCAAGCCAACTTTTGTCAGTCCTGCACAGAAGAAGGCAATGGTAAACCACTTCTGAATATTTCTTATCATGAAAACTCTATGATAATAATAATAATAATAGTAGTAGTACAGGATACCAGTGAAGTCAGTCCAATTGGTTGAAAGGTTAGTTTTAGCCAAAAGTTAAAAATAGCCACCCAAGCTCTGGCTTCAGTGTTCAGGTAGCCCACTTCAAGCCTAAGGGCTGCATTGAATACCCCTCTTGGAACTTGTAAGATAGCCCTCACGAATTTAGATTGAACTACTTCTAACTGGATAAATGAAGAATAGGGGCCCAATTGTGCCCCATACAAGAGCTGACTAAGGGTTTTGGTCTGGAACAATCTTAGTGTGGCTGGTACGTACTGACCTCCCTTTGTGTAGAAGAATTTTAATATATCAAGGCTAGATTTTTGTGCTGCTTGTACCACATTGTTAACATGAGCCTTGTGGTTCCCTTTGTATTGAAAGACGACACCCAAATATTTGTAAGCCTTAATTTGTTCTATCTAATGCTCATCAATTAACCACTTATAGATCCTGGGCCTCTGAGTGAACACTAAAACTTTGGTCTTCGAGTAATTTATTTGTAGCATTTCCTCTTTATAGTATTGCGTGAGAGTGCATAATGTTCTCTTTACTCCTATTGGTGTCTGTGAAATTAGGACTGCGTCATCTGCATATAACGGAAGGGCTATACAGTGGTGCCTAACTGAAAGATTATTCGTAGTTAATGTTATGGATTCCCAAAATGATTCCATATCTTCCCCCTGACTGCTTTGATGAGTTTTCCCCATTCTATCTGTTGAGCTCTACTTTTTTTTCTTTAATTAATTTCTTATAGCCTTTCTTAAGTTGCAGCAGTTCCTCCACTTCCTTTGATGATGGATTTTTATTTTTATTTTGTTTAAATATTTAAATTACCAGGTTTTTTTGCATCAATACACTCCTTATCAAACCACTTATAGGACCTGCGCTTGATAGTATGGGTGTTTGTTGAGTTGTTTGTACCAGCTAAATCAACAGATACGGCTATTCGGTAGAATGTATCCAACAAATGGGATACGTTAAGGCCAAGAGTAATCTTAGGCAGCGTATTATTGAGACAGAAAGGTAGCAGGACCTTGGTATCATCATAAATAGGCTTATACTTGACAACGCACTGCTTCCACCCAAACCGGCTAAATATCTCTACTTACCCTTAACACCTAAACAACGCAAAACCCTTACTCTGGCCCACTTCAATGCACTTCCGTCAGCAGTCCAGGAAGGGAAGTATAACAACACCCCTTACACTCAGCATATATGCCCCTGTAACTCTGGTGAGATCGAAACCATCTCCCATGTGTTACTTCATTGTGCTTTTTATTCTGGCATTCGAGAAGTCCTCGTTAACCCTTACGTAAGGGCATTTCCTGGATGATCTGAGGTGCATTACACACTGCTGTTGCTGACAGGGCGATGCCCTGGCAGATATACTGGGCTAAACCAAAGTTCAAATATGTTGAAAAAAGTAGCTAAATTCTGTGCTGCTGCAATCAAAATCTGTGAAAGAAAGGTTCCACCCAAAGCGCAGCTATAGTATCTGTAAATTGGTGTATACATGTAGAGGCCTTAATGATCATACGGGCTCTATGAGCTTCTAAGTAACAATTCTGTCATTCTGTGCAAGCTACAATAGCCCATAGACAAGGCCTATGATAGGGAGGCAGGAGATATCTAACAAGATGTATGAATGTAGTTATATATACTGTATATAACATTGCAATAACGTTGTTGTTTTTGGAAAACTACTATAGCACATTTCCTTCTACTATAATAATAATAATAATAATAATAATAATAATAATAATAATAATAATAATAATAAATGTTTTATTACGGTCATTGACCAGCAAAAGTAAGCAACATAAAATCAATCTAAAAGCACTAAAAACACACACATATATATTATTATAGTAGAAGGAAATGTGCTATAGTAGTTTTCCAAAAACAACAACGTTATTGCACCAATCTCTTTTCTTCCCTCTAGAAAGCAAAACTGTGCTTATCTGCCCACCCCATTTTTGTTCCCTCAACAATCTGGTGAGATGCAGCAAGGCCAAAAAGGAATGATTGGTGGAAGATCACCTAGATAGCTCTCTGGCTAACTGGGAGATTGAAACGAGAGTCTCCCCAGTTCTAACCTGGCACTAACCACTGTGTGACACAACTTGTTCATACTGATCCCTCAAGCATGGATTTCATAATGTGTACATGAAAGGTATATACGTTGCAAAGCCACACTGTGTGGAAGTAACCAGCACACAACATGGTCCACTTAGGGGTTTTAAATATTTCCTGAATGGAGACATCTTTTACATAGGGGGAAAACAATGCATGAAGTAGCCCTTATTCTGATTTTAGATACAGTGTGGTATCCCTACTTTTATAGAACTAAAGAAAACCATATATCTGTCTTTGGCATGGGGTAGAAGGCCAGGATTGGAAAGAGGTCTTTGCCTTTTTAGTAACGATAGCCTGCACCAGCCTCCTAAAATGTGGTGCCCTCCAGATACATTGGATTATAACCCCCTTTATTACAAGTCACCATAGGCACTGGGCTAGTGGCACTAGAATCATGAAGATGAAGAAATCTGTCAACTTTGCCATCCCCTGCATTTGAGTTTTTAAAATCTTCAGTTTCTTCTGTTCTGATGAATGACAGAACTTGCAATTTGTGGTTAATTCCCTTAACAATACCCAGCTATTCCCAGTATGGAGAGATCCATGTTGCACCTACCTGCCATACAGACATTCAAAATCAGAGTGTGGAAAAAACAAAGAAAGACATGGCAGCACTAAATCAGCACTTAAAATGGCTGAAAACAGTAGAATGCAAATCCAGACTTTTCAAAGTTGAAGCACAAAAGCCCTGGACCTGGACAGAGGAGGAGCTTTCAGTTGTGTTTTCGCCTATATTCTTGATACTATACATTCTTTCCCTCCTCATTATGAAGAGAGGTGCAAATTCTGGAGAATTCTTCCAAAATGTTTTGTTTTTATGTGCTGTCAAGGGGTACCTAACTTATACCAATCGTAATAGGGTTTTAAGATATGGGAGCAATTTAAGACTGGTTTTACCAGTGCCAAATCCCGCCCCCCGCCTCGTAAGCTTTCATGGTCAAATGAGCATTGAAACTCAGGTCTGAGTATTAGTCTGTCCACTACACCAAACTCTTGCCTGCCCCCACCAACTAATTAAATGTAAAGGTATATTTTCAACACAATCCTTCTGGGGAGCCCTCGCCTTAAGCAAAGTCACACAGGAACGTTCACACAAGCCATGTTCTGTGTACATTCAGAATATTATTGGAGGATTACAAAAAGCACTGACTTTTGTCAGTTCATGACTTGAGTTTGATCCTGACAGGCTTGCGGAGCCGGCTCAGAGTTGACTCAGCCTTCCATCCTTCCAAGGTCAGTAAACTGAGTACCCAGCTTGGTGGGGAGACAATGCATAGCCTACATAATTAAACTGTAAACTGCCCAGAGAGACTTAGGCACTATGGGGTTGTAAATCATCATCACCATCACCTTGGAACTGCAGAGCTGGAAGGGACCCTATGGATCATTGAGTCCAGCCTCTGTCAAGGAGGAACAATAGGGGATTGAACTCCGACCCTCTGGCTCTGTAGCCAGATGCCTAAGCCACTCTATCCATCAGTTCTAAGCAGCACACTTTGCTTTTGCTTTGTTGCTAAGGTCAGAAGGAGCCTGTCAAATAACACTACTGGACACCAATCTTACATCACCGGTTCAACATAATTTACTTCCTAATTCCTCATCCACACTATGAACAAATCCAGAGCCATCACTTGGGCCAGTTCTTCCTAAACAAAAACCTTGGTTACCTCAACAGTGTAACTATAAACACTCAACTAAAATGCCAAGCATACAGACACTAACAGAGGCACAGCATACTACTGCTCCAAGCTCCATTCAACAATTTACTCAACAGTTTCTATTTATACTTTCTGATTTATTTTGGTTTTTTTCCCCCCAAGGCAATTCTTTTCTATCTCCAGCAGAGTTGGGTACAGGATAGATCTGGATCTACTGGAAAATATTTGGGTATCTGCAGTACATTCAGAAGGATTCTCTGCTCTTAAAAATGGAAAAACAGCAGCAACAAAGTGGCTCCCCTTCCCTCTCCCATATTTTGCTTCTGAAGTGAAAAAAGCTTATATAAAAAATAATCTTGCTAGCCACCATGAGCAGGTATAAGGAAGAATGTGGTATGGCAGAGAATGATGGGAGATATTAGGCTACTACAGTAGTTCCCAACCTTGGGTCCCTAGATGTTCTTGAACCACAACTCCCAGAAATCCTGGCCAGCACAGCTAGTGGTGAAGCTATATAGCAGTTCTGACTAGTTTTGGACTAAAACGTCTGACAGTTTTAGTCCAAGAACATTTGGGGACCCAAGGTTGGGAACCATTGGTCTGATACATCAAGAGAGCCTTAGGACAATTTTGGGCTAGAGGGACAAACCATCTGGCTTGCCTTCAGATAGCTTCCTGTCATCTAAATTCATTTTCCTAAGAACTCTTTGCTATTGTACTTTTACTTGAAAATGGACTTCAGCGGCAGCGTGGTTGAAAAATGTTCTTTCTCAATAACGGAGACATTAAAATGCTATTAGACAACCTTTTCTTCTTTTACAAACAACCACAGACTAGCAGGGCTATTGATGAAAATGTGAATTATTCTGGGTTCCCCCCCATTTCCGATGGGTCTTGCAGGGTCTGTTTGCTTTTTGGGTTTTTTTTCCCCATTTCCGATGGGTCTTGCAGGGTTTTTTTTCCCTTCCCATTTCCGATGGGTCTTGCAGGGTTTGTTTGCTTTTTGCTTTGCTTTTTTTGCATTTCCAAAGGGTCTTGCATGGTTTGATTGCTTTTCTTTTTTTTCCCTTCCCTTCGGCCGGAACGGATTAATCGCGTTTCCGATGGGTCTTGCACGGTTTGTTTGCTTTTTGCTTTGCTTTTTTTGCATTTCCGAAGGTCTTGCATGGTTTGTTTGCTTTCTGCTTTGCTTTTTTTGCATTTCCGAAGGGTCTTGCACGGTTTGTTTGCTTTTCTACCCCCCCCCCCCTTCGGCCGGAACGGATTAATCGCGTTTCCAATGGGTCTTGCAGTGGTTTTTTTTGGTGATTTTTTTTTCTTCGGCCGGAACGGATTAATTGCATTTCAATGCATTCCTATGGGAAATGGTGCTTCGACTTACAACCATTTCGAGTTACGACCGGAGTTCTGGAACCAATTAAGTTCATAAGTCGAGGCACCACTGTATATTTCTGATTGCTAAATTACACGGTTGCAAACATCCTATAACTGGAGTTCCAAATGCAATTATTACCATAATACTGGTCGGCGTGCATTCTCCAAAAGCCACATCAAAACTTGTTTGGCTTAAGAGATCTCTTAGCATCACATTCAACAGATAATTGTCAAGGCAGAAATGGAAAAGGGTTTCTATGCAACAAAGCCAAAGTGTACACTAATTGAAAAAGAATATGTGCATATATAGAACTGCCATTGCCTTATATTCTTAGCTCGACTCATAACCTTCCTTCCTGCAATGAGACAGAATTTATTAATGAAATTTTGACGAGAGATCCGATGATGCCTAAAGAAGAGACAGCTTGTGGTCAGAAACACAGAAAGAAAAAGAACGCAATTGTTCCTGGGTTTTAGAGGGGCTGAAATATTCAGCTATACGTTCAGCTGGCTCACTGCTGTTCTGTTTTTTTCAACTTCTCTCACTGCTTCAGCCACTCCTATTTCTTTGCATCCTAGAACTGGCTGTCTCCATTTTGTATTAACACAGTATTCAGCACTGGGGTCATCCCAGATGATCTATCCTTTCCTCAGCAAACGAAGGAAGCTCCATCAGCCCCTGTATGTGACTTTGGTCGCTGAGAGTGCAAGGTCATTGGAGACACCACCCCCCCCCCCGGAAAGAGAAACCATAGCCAGTTATACTGACTCAGCATCGCAGACAAATCAATAACTAGCCTGGGAAAGATGCGTCAATACATCTACTTCACTATGGAGCTCAGCAGAAACATTATGTCCTGGCATGCGGGAACCTGGCAGGAGAGGTGTATCCATTTATCTTGCTAGGAAAAGAATACACAGGGAAAGCTTGAGGAAGTTACTCTTTTGGACAATGATTTCCAGAATCCCCTGGCAGAACATCCCTGCTGGCTGGGGGATGGTGGGAGTTGTAATCCAAAACAATAACAGAAACATTTTTGAACTCTGTATAGAGACTGTTTACTCGGCTAATACTTTGTTAGGCTTCCAGTGAGGGGAAGGGAAAGGAAAGTTAGGCTCGAGTCAGATGCAAAACGACACCACAGTTTCCTATGATGAACACCTTGGCCTTGCACATACCCTGTCCCCTCCACAGCAGAGCTTATAAAAGGAAGCTGGAAAATTCCTTCCTGCAATGAGATGAAATTCCTGTTTTAAATCAACCAGTTTGCTATTACTTGTAAATGAAGGGAAGACTGATTCACCTAAACTATGGATTTATTTTATTTATTTATTTTTATTTTATTTATTTATTCCATTTTTACCCCGCCCATCTAGATTTGGGAATCTACTCTGGGCGGCTTACAGAATATAAAGATAAAAACAGCATTAAAATAACTTTGCTCATAAGAGCAGAAATATGAATAAAGATCAATGGATGAGAAATCTCCAGCCTACGGATGTGAAGATCTGAGGTTGGCTGCAGGGGATCTCCAGCTAAAAACATCTTTTATTGTTACCTCCAATCAGAGGTAAGAAATAACATACTCTTAAAAGCCTGAAATACTTTAATAGTATGCTTTTCAAAGGCCTGGGTTGGAGCCTAGGATGTTGTTGCATTGTGACTTACTCTTGAGGAGACCTACAGTAGAGAACTGAGGAGAAGCGATTCACAGGCTGGGTTGGAAAGTGGCCGAAGTGCTAAGAACTGCATTAGCCATACCCACTTTCTTTGGCCCTCATCCCATGTCCTTATCACTTTCTGCTGCTGGAATGCAGCCCACACAAGGCATACTAGGAATTGGAATTGGGCTCCTTGGCACCTCCCTGCCCACATCTCTATGTCTGGTTAAACCATTCTTTGAAATAGGGGGTGACAACTTGGTGCTATTCAGAGGTTTTGAAGTACAGTTCCCGGAAACCCTGACGACTGGCCATACCAGTTAGAGTCAGAAACATCTGGAGGGGACCAGCCTACCTACCCCAAAACATGGATGAAACAAAAGATACTGACTTGTCTTAGGATGTGATGACACAGTGAGACAAAAGTGAATTGACCTGCTGTGAAGTCACATCTGGGAAGTCAGGTTTTCTCAGGTGAACTGTCCATCAGAGATGGGCACAAACCGGCACAATGGTGGTTCATGATGGTTTGAGGATTGTCGGTGTCCACAAACAATGAACCATAACTAATTTTTTTTAAAAAACCAACCGGTTTGTGGTTCGTTTGGTTTGGGCCCATTTCTAAATGAAGGGGGACTTTCTGTGTAGCCCAGCTATACAGAAAGCCCACCTTCATGGGTTTCCTACCATGCACCCCTCCTTCATGGGCCCCAGCACCTATCTTACTCGCTCTGAGCAGCAGCAGTAGCAGCGGTGGCCTGGAGAGAGTAAGGTAGGTGCTCAGGCTTTCAGGGGTGGGAAGAATGAAGTGAAACAAAACAACAATAATGAAAAAGCATGGTGTTTTGTTTCACTTTGTAAAAGCACGGTTCCCTGAACTGCCCACAAAATGAATCACGAACCAGCTCAATTCATGGGGTTTTTTGGTTTGTGGTTTGTTTCGTGCCCATCTTTACATGTATATAGAGGAGGAAATTGACGAACAGCCTTGTTTGCAGCTTTTTAAGGCAGACCTCCTGTAGCCCTCCTGATTTGCAGGAGACATGTCTACAGGAGAATTACCTTTATAAACAGTAAACTGAGGAGCAATTTTATCCTCTCATTCTCTTTCTCCCACGGTGTCTAGGTGCCTAAGTACAACAAATCATAAAAGAAGAACAAAATAAATGGCATTATTTGCAAAGATCCAGCCTTCCCAGTGTTTTAACACTATTCCCCCTGGCAAGATTTTGGGGTTGCTGACCGGACCATAAAAGCTGAGAAGAGGGGAAATCCAACAGTCCCTTTCACAGTCAGCCTCCCCCCCCCCAAATCCTTTTCTTGTTGAACCCAGTTGGTAGATTTCTGCTACCACCCCTCGATTGCTTATGGGCACTCTGTACATACCCAATGAAAAACGCCTTGGTAGTATGAGCTGGTAGCAGTGAGGCAATTTGGACTCAGATTTGAACCAGGTTAGCTCTGTGTCCACAGCCCAAGTGGACAGTTTAAAAAGGAGTAAACTTTATTAGAAATAAAGCAAAAAGAGAAAAGGCACTGTCTAAGAAACTAAGCAGTAAGAATAAAATAGTTTGCTTCCCCATTTCGTAGGCAAGGTACAGCTTGGTAAAAGGCAATCTACAAAACTTCTGTCCCGAACATAACTAAACTTTCTATCTGCCTGGGCTCTAGCTAGCCTCAGGAGGCCTATTTACATAGATGTGGATTAGCCATTCTCTTTAGGGCTACATCTCTCTCCCCCCCCCCCCCCCCCAATGTCCTAGAAGATAGAAACCAGCTAGCTCACTCTCTCCCTTTTGTCCTCTGGCTGCAGTATTTATTGCCCTCTGTTGATTCCTGGGATTCCTTTGGCCAAACACCACTCCAAAGTGGGCTTTTGCCCCCAGGCTATTAACTAGGCTTCTTCTGCAGGTAGAGCTGAACAGATCTGCATATCAAGGGTCAGGAGTGCTGCCCTGCTGTCTCTGAACCAAATGTGGTTTCAAAGGACACTTTGAAATAACCATTCACCCAAAAGCAGTTCAGCTCAGAAGTGTGATTTCTGGTAACATCCGGTAACTTTATTATACCTCTTGCACCCTGCCTGTGGCACCCTATTGTGGGTATCTTTACATTCCCAGCTACCATGCCATCACGCCAACCACCAGCACCCCTTCATACACTTGTCCGCACCAGTTCAAGCAATCACACTGCCTGAACTGATGTGAATGGATCCAATGTAAAAAAAAAGTAGATGACCCAGCAGCAGAGGAAAAAACAACAACAACCTACAGATGGTGGGGGTGGGAGTCTGGGCTGATTTGCATTGACTTTTACATCACATGGGTATTGGAAAAAAAATGCCAATCAGACCTTGCCAATCTTGTAGCATTTCCTGCATTCTATGTCAATGTAGCCGCACCCTAAATAAACACATATTTAAACTTACATGAGTCCCCATCCCACCCTTCAGATATAACAACAAAGTCCTGTTAGCTTAAAACAGAAAGAGAAAGAGTAGAGAATGAGCATGTGGGCTCACCTGCTTGGAAAAGTATTATTTTGTGTTAAGTCAGAAGGGGGCTTTATCAATCCTATGCATTTTATCAGAGCTCATAAATCAGTGGTTCCACGTTCCATAAGGCATACTCCCTATCACATCTGTTGAGGTTTGTAGCTTTAGATTCACCAGCTTTCATATATACTTTTCATAAGATATAGCAGCCTGTGCAGTTCACACCTAATACTGCATGATCCCAAAGATTTCCATCTTTCTGTATGCTTACCAGATTTTCATTTTGGACCAGAACACAGAACACAGAGTTCTAGCTCCTGTCCTCTGAAGATGCCGGCCACAGAGACTGTCGAAACGTTAGGAAGAAAAACCTCCAGAACACGGCCAAACAGCCCAAAAAACCCACAACAACCATTGGATCCCAGCTGTGAAAGCCTTTGAGAACACAAACCAGAGATTCCTGCAGGCCCCTGGGGTGACCCGGAATTGTTGTCTGTGTCACGGCATTGAGAGAATCTGTCTGCAGTATCCAGTCTATGCCAGTCCTGTGATCACGGGTGGGCACGGGTATGAGATTGGGGTCTACTTCAATCTCGAAAGTGATGGTGGGCCTTGTAGGCAGATAATGAAGGCCACCCCACACCACCATACATAAAACACGGAGGAAAGAAAAAGGGAGCGTAGTATTGATCCTCATGATAATGGGATCCCAGGGATGGGCACCATGAGCAGCTAGGTTGATATCGATGTTGTGAAGATCATGTAGTAGCGCAGAATCTCAATTGCCTGTCTTCTCTCTTGCGATGCCTCAGAGAGGCATTAGGTGGAGAATGTTGAAGGCTGGAAGAGGCACACCTTGGTATCAGTTGTTGGTCATCCTCGATTGCGAGAGGCAAGGAGCGATCTTGAGGGGACTCTGAGGGGACTGTTGCCAAGGAGAAACAGGGATGCTCTGAACAGATGGGCTCAGGCATTCTCCTTCTGATACCGAAGCCGTCTGTTGGTTGTTGGTAATGTAGGCGGAATCTGGTTGTCGGATAAGCACTTGTGACTTCAAGGGAATGGAAGGCACCACAGTATCGGGTTGCCACTTCTTCTTTTTCTGCTTTCCCGCCTTGATAGGGGGGTAGCGGTTCTTTTTTTTGGTACCTTGGTCCGATTTCATTGTCAATTTTGATGGAGCTTTGGAAACTGAGGGGACCTCAGATTCCAAGGCTGAGGATTTTTCCAAAGTTTCCCATTGATCCATCTGCTCTGTCACCAAAGGATGAGACATTTGAGCTGCGCTAGGAGAGGGACCAGCTGCCCTGACGGATTGCTCTCATAGGAAGGAGCGCAAACAGGATTGATGGGGAATTTTTTGAAAAAACACAACCTACAAACAGTATTCAGGCCCACCACAAAAATACAACAAATGTTACGGTCAGCAAAGGACAAAAGGGACCCCCTCACCACTGCAGGAGTATACCGGATACCTTGCAGTTGTGGACAGGTATATATTGGAAACACAAAACGCAGCATCCACAACAGAATCAAAGAACATGAGAGACACTGCAGACTAAAACAACCGGAAAAATTGGCAGTAGCTGAACATGCCCTAAAACAAGCTGGACATGAAATTCTATTTCAAAATACTGAAGTACTGGACAACACCAGCAATCATTATGTTAGACTGCACAGGGAAGCCATTGAAATCCACAAACACCAGCAGAGCTTCAACAAAAAAGAAGAAAGTCTAAAACTTAAGAAAGCCTGGCTGCACTGAAAAATACAGCCTGCAAAAAGTCAACGAACTCTACCCAGCCACAAGGATCACTGCACACAAAAGACCAGCTAACGACACCCATCAATCACAGTGACAGATCATCTCCCCCCCTTATCACAACAATACACCCACAACAAAAACACACTGATCACCATAATCACCCAATCTCCTGAAAAGGACAAAAGCTGATCCCACAGCTATAAATACTCAACTATCCAACAAACTGCAACAGAGCACAGACAGAGTTCTGACTCCTGTCCTCTGAAGATGCCGGCCACAGAGACTGGCGAAACGTTAGGAAGAAAAACCTTAAGAACACAGCCATACAGCCCGGAAAACCCACAACAACCATAGGATTGATGGTCCTTAAGAGTGAGGGCTGTAAACCTTTTGCATATCTTACAGGATTTTACCAAATGTGTTTCTCCTAGACAGAAGAGGCAGATATTGTACCTGTTGGATTGAGGGATCTTTTTGCCACATGTGGCACAATTTTTCATCAAAGCGGAGGAGGCCATAAATTGCCAAGAAAGCCAATGGCTGTAGCTGGGAGGGCAGGAAGGGGAAGGGAAAGCATATAAAAAGTAAAAGAAGGTCCCCTTCTGGGACAATAAATAAATAAATTTGCTCGTTCTAGGGAAAAAGACAAGAGAGGCAAGGGAAAAAGGAGGACTTATAGAAAAAAACACAGGTAAGTAGAGACAAGGCGCTGGAGCAGTCCTTCACTTCTTGTTGCAGAGGTGGACAAGAAAGGACTGGCGAAAGCAGGGCCGCGCTTGAGCAGCAGAGGCAGAGCGACTTATGTTTTTGGAGGCTCTGGAACTTTCCAAGATGCTGTACATGCAGTTGCACAAACCCATTTGTGTGCATACAAGGACATCACGATGGAGAACCTAAGCACCATGATGGTGAAGCTCCATCCTTCTGTGGTCCCATCTGCTGCGCCTCAGATGGTGAAGGGACCCAAAACAGATTAAGCAAGGGACACATGCAGTTTCATATGAAAGGAGGCACTCCTTCAGGCAGGCTTATTTTGGAACGTAGCATTACATTTTTGTTCTGCTTCCATTCTGGATCTTTTCTTCCTACCTTTAGTTAGTCTAAATTTTTATCTGATTTTACTTAACACCCACATAATTTAGCAATCTCCACAGATTTCACACCTATTCTCAAACTTTCCTCCTCACTTATTTTCTAATTTTGGTTTTTCCCTTGTGGTCTAGTTATTTAATATATCTATTCTCTGTACCGCCTTACCGTTACACAAATCCAGGCAGCCAACAACAAAGCTCATTAAAGACAGCCACGCATTTAGCAATTCATAAAGGAACACACGTAGGGAAACCTCACATGACTAGAAGAAGAAAATCCACCCACATAGGACAAGCAGGACAATTAAATGCTGAGGTATTTTAGACATGGAATCACACAATGTGCCTTTCCTATCAGAACCCCTGACAGCTGCATGAGAACAGTGTGACAATGAGGTTAAGAAACACAATGCTCAGGCACAATGGTGAGGGCACACAGAGAGCTAGTAGAAAGAATGGTTGAAGTAGTGAGATTAGGGAAAGGTAGGTTAAACTCCCCACTGAACCATGAAACTGGAATACCTTGGGCCAGTCACTTAGCCTAATCCTCTTCACAAAGTTGCTGTGAGAAAAAAAAGTAAGAAGGTGAGCCATGCACACGGCTTTAAAGTCACTGGAGAAAAGGTGAAATGTAAATGAAACCAATGCATAAGTAAATAAATTAGATGAAGGTGGTGCTTTGAGGCAAAAGTGCAAATCAGATTTCCAAGTACTGACGGGGAAATGATGCTGTTAGAGCTTCCAGCTCCAACTACCATGGGTTCAACAGAAGGTGCCTGGAGACCCTTCCAAAACAGAGGCATTCAAGAGTGCATCCTCAACTCTCTGCTCATTTGTAGAACATTATAGCACCGTGCATTTTTTCTATCTACAAAACTCATTTAAAATAAAGTTATTTGACCACATTATTGTGTAGATTAAGATAAAACACAGAATACACCAGTAACAAAGAATGTATGGAAACATTGAAAATACTGAAAAACACAAAGGTGAGTTCTACGTCTATTAAGTTTAAAGTTGTTGTGTTTTTTTTTGCTTCATAATGTAAAATTCTTTAGGTATTTAATTCAGGGGCTCTGTATCCCCTTCCCTTCTTTTCCTACCACCAGCAGCTACATAGCTCGTCTTCAGGCTTGTAATTATTCAGTGTGGCATGCTCCCTGTGCAGAGGTGCTGTCAGTCAGGGAGTCCGAAGCCTGAACATCTCCCCAAGAGCTGTACACAACTTTATAGACTTCTAGGGAAAAATTAGAAGCCTGTTCATCACAGCTGGCGTTTATCCCCAAAAGGCTCAATTCCAGAATGAAATCAGACAATCATTTCCAATCATATCAAAATTTATCTGGGTATCAGGTATAATTTTTTTCATTGTTTCAATGATTCCAGGCAAGATCAGCTTGTTTAATTCTACAAAATTTATTTATCTACATTGCTTCTATGTTCTATAACTAGAGATGGGTGGGCGCCTGCTGGAAGAGGTGAGGCTGGAAAGCACTGAACACCTGTTTGGCCAAAGAATGAACTGCTACGAACTGCCAAACCAGTGATTCCTGCCCATCTCTAGCACATGGAAACAGTAGGACTTCCTGTATCTGCCAGATTGGTATCCACAGTTTCGCATCCGTGGTTTGCCTCAATCCTATATACAACATACATTGCCTCAATCCTATATACAACATACAAAGACCCTTGTGGTCTTTGTCCTGCCTGGCCCCTTGTGCCCTTTATATCCCACCAATTATATGTTGTATATAGGATTCCCTCATATTCATGGTTTCAGGCATCCATAGTAGATTGTGGATACAGGGATCCTACTGTAAATTAAAGTTGCTGGTATTCGGTGTCTGTGGTGTAGTGTGGAGTTGCGCGGCCATCTTGTGTTGTTTTTTGAATGTTGATACGTGCATCTCCTATCTCCCTATATTTATAATTTTTTCAGATGTCCACACCTCCTCCAAATCTGTTCAGAATCCTTTCTGCTGGGCCTGAAGGTCCAGGGGCCTGATGCACCAAGGAAAATTTTATAATAGGAATTTCTATTGTTCCTGCACCTCTTGTAACTACAAGGGCTTGTCATTCAGCATCTGGCAGGCTGCCATTATGATGCTGAAAAAAATGTTGTGACTAAAATTTTGCAAAGCTTGGAGGAATAAAGGCCTGTAACATAAAGATCTGGTACACCAAGGTACTGTAAAACCAAAGTACTGTAGTTACAGAGGGTGCTAGCTATAGGACCTGCAAACACCATGTCCGGTCATATTGACACACTGCAACATAAATATGTTCTACTTATTTCAATACAATTTCAGTTCTCTCCTATGGCTCAACTGTCAGCCATGGCAATTAAATTACCTTTGTTAGGCTGTGTTATGTATAGTGACCTTGTCCTAGGCATAGCTGATTATTTTGCAATGACTTTTAGTAAACTGCTGTTCAAGCCTCATTTTTAAAAGCACTTTCATTTTCAGGGCTACTTTTTCTACAGCCCCTTTAATTACTGTAACATACAACATTTCACATCTTGACATTGTATTAGAATTTTAGGGGAGGTGTGTATAGTTTGGAAAAAATACATTACAGTAATGTGACTTTATTTGGAAAATGGGGGAAAACAATTAAACTTACTGCTTTCTCAACACACAGCTCATTGTAACATCCCACGGCAGGCAGCAAGGCACCTATAACATATTTTACATATTTCTTTTCTAAATATCTGAGTTACAGGTGAGTTCACTGTAAGTGGATGGTGCTACTGTTTCCCTCAACAAATCTGCTAATACACAGGCATCTAAAGCTAAACGTGTCCCCCATATTTTCTAAACTTCATTGCTTTTAGTTGCAATATTGCACATTTTAATATTCAAGGAGGCAGTTTGAAGAGGAATAATATTTTATGTCTGTCCAAATTGTGCCTTGTGCCAATGACAAAAGATGTCATTTATGACAGATGACTTATGAAAAAGTGCCATTTGTATGAATTCATTGCTTTTCTTTTTATATTCATGCACATAGTAATCAGGAATGGAGCATACTCCCACTTGCTTACATTTTCAAGGAGCAAAAGATCATGCAAGCATGCACTTGTCAGTACTGACATAGCATGGCCATGTTCTGTACATGGCTAGGCTACTGGAACCAGCACGCAACACATCTCAGAAGAAATGACCCACTGCCTCCACACTTCGCTAAACAGATCCCAGGGTGGCTGGGTCAAGCTTGAGTTTCTTGCCTTCATCGATCTTTTCTCATCCTTATTTGAGAATATTTTCCCTTGTCTTTCTCATTCTCCCTTGGCATCTTTTTATGTTCCCCTGTGAACTATACTCAAGTCAAGAATGACACAGCAGAAAATAAACAATGCAATTCCACAGCAGTCTCTTCAGAAAATAAATCCAAATCTGTAAATCCTAAAATTATGAGACAGAGCTATTCTAGTTATGATGAACACCATGGATGATCCATGCAGAGTCAGTATTCTCAATTGACTTTAAAGTATCATCTCTTTCCAGCAACAATGACGATCCCACTTGACACCTTTTGATCACTGATGGGGTCAGGAAGAGACTTATTCTCACCCTTTTCAACTTTGCATACGGGTAAATAGCCATTGTGGTGTAGAGGAAAGAGTGATGGATTCAGATGAAAGAGACCTGGGTTCAGATCCCTGCTTGGCCAATCTGCTATCGTGGTATTTAGTGTATTGACTCACTCATCACCTCAAAAGAACACAAGGATTTGTGTATAATTCATATAGCCAAATTTCCAGTGAGCCATCATTATGTAGTGCACATTGTTATACTGGGACTAGGCCATGAAAACTCACTCGGTTGGAGTGGGGGGCACTGGAAAAACCACTCCATAAATATCTCACAAACCTTGAAAGCCCTATTAGGGTTGTTACAAGTTGGATGTGACTTGGTAACATATAACACACAAACACTTCTTGATACAAGGCTGCAAGTGACCTTGTGAAACGCTGCTGCATGTTTGTTACCTTTCTACCAGCATGCAAAAGACATTTTGCTTCAGGTAGTTTTTTGGTAAAACAATTAGCTGTGAAGGAAGGGATTTTTAACTAGGGATGTTATACCTTTTGCCTTTTTAGGCATGCTTTTAAATGGTTTAATCAGTTTCTAATATTGTAATTTATTATATTTTTAATTGTCAAAACTTGTCTTGTATATATTTTGTAAGCTGACTTGGGTCCCTTTATTGTAAAAAAAGAGAGGCAAGCTATAGTTAAAACAAATGAACTGTTTGCATCCTACAAGGTAATATTCCGTTTCCAAAGTATGTTTGGGGGATATCTAAACCTTAGTCATGGGTATCTTGATAAAATAGCTCCAGAAAATATACTGGATTGTCAAATGACACCGTTAGTTTTGCACTGCTCAAGCAATTACTGTATTACAATCTGTATTGCTCCTTGTCAGCTATTATAATCTGTGACTTAAACAATAAATAATATACAGTATTTGTCAGCCGAAAGGTAAATAAACCTAAACTGGATATTCCTTGGGTCTGAGGGAAGAGGAAAGACAACAGATCAAAGGCACTTCATTGCTACTGAATTTATCTAGCATTTAATTTTTGTGATTTCAGCACCTCGGCTCTGAAAAACCCAGATCATGTAACTAGATCCTTTGAGAATTGCCCTCTTCACATGCTTGTCAAATCTAGCATGTTGCTGGGTGCTCTCATTTTAGTGCTCTGTCATACTCAAATGAAATCTAGTTATTATAGAAGCATTAAAGGCAAATTCATAAACCAGAATGGTCTTGTATTCAGAGCCATGAGATCATTCCAATGCAGTTACAGTAAACAAATTCAATGGTAAACAAAGTCATCATCCATGACACAGGAAAAAAACTAGTAGTGTGAGATCTGGGGCTGCTGGCAAAAGAAAAGGTAAAAGAAAAATATTGCAGCACTTTATAGACCAACAATTTTATTTCAGTATGAGCAGTCGTAAGATCGAATCCACATGACAGAGTGAGCTCCCGTCGCTTGTCCCAGCTCCTGCCAACCTAGCAGTTCGAAAGCATGTAAAAATGCGAGTAGATAAATAGGTACCACCACGGTGGGAAGGTAACGGCGTTCCGTGTCTAGTCGCGCTGGCCACGTGACCACGGAAACTGTCTATGGACAAACACTGGCTCTATGGCTTGGAAACGGGGATGAGCACTGCGCCCTAGAATCGGACATGACTGGACTAAATGTCAAGGGGAACCTTTACCTTTACCTAAGTTATCACAGAATCATAGAATAATGGAGTTGGTAGGGACCTATAAGGACATTTCAAAAGAGAGGGCTCAGGCCTCTGCCTAAGGATACTAGGTGGTCATGCTAGGGCTGGCACTCCCCTTCTCCAACAGGAGGGGGAGCAGAATTTCAATGAACAAAATGACACAGCCTGCTACTGTGCATACAACAAATTTCAGAAAAATTTCTTTTTCATTATAACTGTCAAAACACCCTAGTCATCAGGGCCAATTTCCAAGCTCTGGTGTGGAAATGCATTGACTCAATGCATAGCTGTGGGATGTGAAGGTATTTTTCTGCCCTACTGGAGCATACTTTGCATGCAGAGTAATCTGTGTGTGGTGAATTGTTTCTATGCATAGATTGGATCTTCCTGGATTACTGCCATTATCTTTTCACCTTAATGGCCACTAAGAAGACATAATTGCAGTTCTCTGTATTTTTAAAACCATCTAAGGAGGTCTGCTTGAGATTTCCCCCTCTTGAGTCTAAAGTTTAAACGAAGCATTCCAAATAACTTTTTTCTACGTCATTGGCAAGACTGGATTTATGTATTTTATTTATTAAATTTATACCCCGCCCATTTAGACTACGTCTACTCTGGGCGGCTTACAATAAAATAGCCAAAGCAATATAGTAAGTTAAAAACAACAATTTAAACAAGAATAATAATATCTTCTGTTGGCAAACAGAAGAAACTTTGCAGAGTAGAACTTTTGTAGAATAGTAATCTAGCACTGTTACAAGAGAATTTAAGACTGGAAGAAATAGCCATATACCAGGTTAGGCCATTGGACCATCTTGTTTAAGATTGCCTTTACCAAGGATGGGCAACCCTGGTCCTCCAGGTGTTGCTGGACTGCAACTCTCATATCATCCTTCACTACTGGCTACATAGGAAAGGGCTTGTGGGAGTTTCAGTTCACGAACACCTGGAGGACCCTTTCCAGAATTGGTCTACAGTTCAGTCTTGCAATAGCCCTTCAAGGTTTCAGAGCAGAGTGTTACCCTTGAGACACTAGAGTTTGAGCCTAGGCCTTATGTAGGCAAAACTAGGAATCTATCACTGAGCTATAGCTTTTCCACAAGGCCACTGAGAACCTCTCAGAGAAGCAGCTTCACCTTGCACTAATCTACATTTCAATATTACGGGAGTGGGTGAAGGAAGACTCTTTATTTATTTTATTTTCAACAGTTTCCTTCTTTTTATCTTTATTAAAATAGACCCAAAGCAGCTCACAAAAGATAAAAACAGACAAAAAAATCAATTCACAATACTGATGACAGACATGCAATTTAAAAAAAAGATCAGAACATAAAACACATTTCTTTCACTAGGGTTTGTAGGCAGTGAGCTAGAATCCAGTAGTAAATCATTGAAATTATATTGGTAGGTAACCAAACTTTCATTACTGAAATGCAGGGAAAATTTAGCAGAATATATTGGTAGGTACCCAAACGTCACAGTACTGGATGGGGAAGGAGGCGGCAATACTGAGGTAGGGAATCCTTGAATATCAGAATGCCATGGTAGAGATTCATACAAAACAGGGAAGGGGAGCCTCTCTTCAGATATTTTGACATACAAGATCAGCAGCTGTGTCCATCAGCTCTTTCCCATTGATATGTAGGAGTGGTAGTCCAAAACATCCAGCAGACTTGAGGTTTCCAAACATATTGTAAGATATGCTATGTCATACTGGGGCCAGGAATGCAGGAATACTCAGTTCAGCACTCCACAATATTCATGATTGCTATTGCGCTTTCTATGCCTTTGCCACTTTCTCACCCTTGTAACCTTTTCGAAGTGATGGAACAGGAAGACAGAGCATAAATTCACCATATTTGGTTGCTGAAAAGTGATTTTTGCACCATAAAGCTCCAGAGCGCATGCTGGCAATCTGTAAACTGCAGGCCATGCAAAGATTCTGGAAGGCTTTCAGTGAGGTCTGCTGTGTGTGTGTGTGTGGGGGTGGGGGGTGGGGGTGGGGGGTTCCAAGCAGCTGCTACCTCTAGGCTCCCTTGGGAGCTTGGGTTCTTGCTCATCTGTAAAGCCTATGCATGAGTATGAATCTCTCCTCTTCAGATTTATCCCTGACTGTGTGGAGAAAGTGATGAAGGCATGGATAGCCATCTCCCACTATCCATGTTGGCAATTCTCAATCAGTCAACAATCAAACAGAGCTTGCATAAAGACAGTCTTCTCAAGTTCCATTCTCCCCATGAGAATCACACAGATCCCCTCCCTGCCTGATTGGTTGGTGATCTAACCTCCAGGCACAGAAAAAGGAGATTTAAATTTCCCCACTTCTATATGCTGAGATGGAGAAAAGATCTGTATGCCTTTGTGTATATATGTGTAATACACCCACCCATGCCCACGTACGTATGTATATAATGCTTGTGTGTGTGTGATGTAGGAGGGCGGGCAGGGGCGATGCCTACCACTGGTATGAGTCCTGCGCCCCACTGCCTTTTGCGCCTTCTGGCATTCTGGGAGAAACAGCTTCCTCCCCCATCTTTGAACCCTCCAAAGGGAAACTGCTGGAGCTTAGTGTCAAAGCCTATGCTTTGTGTGCAAAAGATTGCAAGTCCAATCCCTAGGAAAAGTTGGAAAATTCCAGACTGAAATCCAGGTTACTGCCAACCAGTGTTACCAACACTGGTCTAAATGATCTTGCGATCTAGAGTCAGTGTAAGGTAACTTACTATGTTCCTAGGGCAGCACATAGGTAAAGGTTCCCCTTGACAATTTGTCCAGTCGTGTTCGACTCTAGGGGGCGGTGCTCATCCCCGTTTCCAAGCCATAGAGCCAGCGTTTGTCCGAAGACAATCTTCCGTGGTCACATGGCCATTGCGACTTAGACACGGAACGCTGTTACCTTCCCACCGAGGTGGTCCCTATTTATCTACTTGCATTTGCATGCTTTCGAACCGCTAGGTTGGCGGGAGCTGGGACAAGCGACGGGTGCTCACTCCGTCGCGTGGATTCGATCTTACAGCTGCAGATCTATAGATCTTACAGCACAGAGGCTTCTGCGGTTTAACCCGCAGCGCCACCACGTCCCTTTAGCAGCACATATCAGCTGCTAAATCTTGAAACGAGGCTCCTGTTCTCTTGTCAAAAACTGTTGCTGCCTCTGGAAGATTCTGGATGTCAAAACAAAATCCTCACACTCAGCTCTGGACATTCCCTACAATTAAAGCAAATGCTTCAGATATGAAACTCCAGTAGAAACAACCCAGGGTAATCTTAAAAGATACTAAACATTCAGAATTAAAAGTAGGTCCACAAATATGGGGCTTCTCCCAGCAAAAATCTCCTGTTCCAGACCATTCATTTTAAGTAAAGATGCAGAAGTGGTTAATTAAGGAAATCCTGCCTGCAGAACAACTTAGGGGACAGGGCATCCTAAATCAATATCCACCCCAACTTCAAGCTGAATCCTCCCCCTTTTTTGTTGCCACATACCTGACAAGAATCGCTGGACAATCCTCCCAGACAACAATGTGTTTAGCTGTGCCTGGGGAGAAACCACGCTTAGATCCCAGTTAGCAAAAGGATTTGTGAGTTTCGCGCTCTATTGGTGGGTCCTCCTGAAAAACTTCCCAGAAACAGCTTCGGAGACTTCCTCTCCCTGCGAAGCAGCAGCAGCAGCTAGGCCTAAGGCCTCTCGAGAATGAAGAGGGAAGATGCTGTCAGTGTATTTGGGGCCAGTCCAGTGTATACGCAGCTGATGATGCATGGAGAATTGGCCTCCTTCCCTCCTCCTCCTCCCTGGCTTTTTGAATGCTGGGAAGAAACCAGTGTCACTTGGCAGAAGACATGGGTCAGCAGTGGTCTAAAAGGGTTTTGTCTATCTCAATAATGTGTAACGTTGCTCTTAAGCAAGCACAGACCCCAAGAGAAAGCCCCGAAGAACGATCAGCATTCTCGGCCCCTTCAGCTGGGTTTTTGCTATTGGCAAGTGCTCACAGATTTCTCCAGGTTATGCTTTTTATATTATGCTCTGCTAGAGCACAATTCCCAGCATTTTGCATCAGTCAGAGAGTGCGTGGGAGGAATCTTGCACACCCCGCACACACACACACACACACAATTTACCCACCCCCATCCTCCTGTCACTGCAGTAATTCATCAATTACATCTGATTCAGCACTTACCATTGAGCTATTTCTGTAGGAGAAAGGCTGCTGACTATGTCTGGGGTTACCAGAGAAAAGGAAGAGGTGGGGCTCAGCTGCTGCCCAGTCCCTGTTGGGGACAATTAAGTGTCACAACTGAAGAGACATCACTAAACCAAATACGCGGAAACCATTTGTCCTGCTGAGCAGCATTCAGACCCTTCAGAAAAGGTCTGTAAATTAGGACATGTTATTATGAGACAGCAGCCTTGACACTGGCCTAGAATGAGATGTGGCTGGTTTTTTTTATTTAGTCAAGGCTCATGAGTTTAAATCTTGAGACAGGGAGCAATGGGTTAAATGGCGGGATGAACTGGAGTGTCTGAGACTTTCTTTCACCTTTCCTCTAAAGGCATCCAGAGGATCAGAGTGTTATTTCATGGCCCTCTCCTCCATGACTATACAAATAAGGCTATTGCCGCCATACACCTTTGTTGAGTATTGCGGTTCATTCACAGGTCACTGCTGTTCTTTAGGAAACCACAGATTCCAGAGAGAAAGACACTTCTGGATGCTTATGTAGAGCAATAAGAGCAATAAGAACAATAAGAAGGTATTTATTTTTAGAAAAACCACACCTTTAATCTTAGGGCATGAAATATCTGCCACTTCTTATATCTGTCCTATGCTATCAACCTTGCTATAAAATAGGAAATAGGAATACAGCTTTTGTCAGTCTAGAATTAAGCAACAATTCACACTTTTATGCTAGTTTATCTGCTGTGTTTACACCAGCTTTCTCTGCAAACCGCAAGGGGGAGCGGGGCACATTAAACCCACCAGGGAACCACACGTCACGCCTCTGCAACGCAAGTGTACCCCTGAGTAGACAGGTCCATTTCCCTGTCACAGTTCTGTGTGTTCCTGAGAAGGAACACTGTGGTAAAAATGGCAAATGTATGCCGCCATAAAAAGGCAAATTAACTAACCTGAGTTAACCAAATTAACTAACCTAATTAACTCCCTTCCAGGGAGAAGACTCCCTGGAAAAGACCCTGATGTTGGGAAAGTGTGAAGGCAAGAGGAGAAGGGGACAACAGAGGACGAGATGGTTGGACAGTGTCACTGAAGCGACCAACATGAATTTGACCCAACTCCGGGAGGCAGTGGAAGACAGGAGGGCCTGGCGTGCTCTGGTCCATGGGGTCACGAAGAGTCGGACACGACTTAACGACTAAACAACAACAACAACTAACCTGAGACTGGAAGAACTGCAGGTTCACCCCAACTGGAAACTGATCCCCAAAGAAAAGAGTTGAATATTCCTACCATGCTTAGTCCAGGAAAGAATAGACACAAGTAGGCAGAAAACTGTATTTTCATTGAAATAATGTTGCTATAGTTTTATTTATTTATTTATTTATTTACTCCATGTTTATTCTGCCTTTCTTCCAATGAAACTAAGGCATTATATAAGGTTTTTTTTTCTCTCCCTTCCCACATCAATCTGTTCCTCACAATAGTCCTGTTGGGTAGGCTAGGATGAGAAGTAGTGACGGGCTCAATTTTCTCCAGTGAACCTCCGGGCTCAGTGGGGATTTCAATTTCAACCTCTTCCTATTCAAACTAGACACAGTCACCCATATGCCACACTGAAAGTGCAACCTTTTCAACAAAACTAAGAAGAATACATCATAGCTTTTGCTTTGTGTACACAAAATCCCAGTTCAGTGTCTGACATTTCCAGATAAGGTTGAGAAACACCCACCTTGGAAACTGTGGAGAGGTGCTGCCAACCTGTGCAGTCCACATTGAGCTAGATAGGCCAGCGCTGGAAGTTATCTATGTGAGGCACTTCTGGACAAAGAATAATAATCTGTCAGTTCTGTCTTCTTAATGTGGTATTTGATCCTACCTATTCTGCCTCCCCTCAGTGTCTGTGAGCAGGTCTAATAAAATGTAATGCAGGTATAGGTAACAGAATAACATCCAGGATCATGCCAGCTCTATCAATACAACTTAGACAAGATAAGTTGTATTGATAGAGCTGGCATGATCCTGGATGTTATGGAAACTAATCAGCATCAGAAGAAACACCCAAGATCTCCAGGAAGAACCACAAAAGAATCCTACCTGCAACCCTGGAGAGCTGCTGCCAGTCAGAGTTAACAATACTGGGCAAGAATCACCAAGGCAGCTTCCTATGTTCTGTACAGCACATGAGGCTGTATCCTATATACACCACTTCAGAGGCAGATACAAGTCAGACATCTGTTTCTAGTCCCCTGGAAACATCATTCCCTATTTGTTTCGTATATTAATAGTCTCCTGGGCGTACATGGTGGCTTAACAACAACACCTTAGTACTACTTACAATGTATGATCCACCTGCAAAGTACTGAGCAAACATTTGCTAATTAGATGGCAAACTCCCCACAACAAGGACTTGTTACTTACTTGGCACTGTTCTATCTATGACTTTGTAACTAAGCACTGGCCGTTGCAGAGATCCTATGCTTTTATTTCTCTGCATGGCAAAGGCTAGCAAACATTTCTAGCTCCCCAACCTGACAAACTCGGTATCAGTTGGACAATAGCCCATGTTATTCCTTACCATCATAGCCACTGGCCTGGGGTGATGGCAATGGCTGTCCAACACATCTTAAGAGCTGTGTTGAAAGTGTGCCTCTCATCCTTCTCATAACTTCTCAGTTGTCTTGATTCACAGAGATATTGCCCAGCCACTTCAACTAGGTAACAGTGTATGCAACTAATTTATAATTTATTTATTATATTAATTAGTTACTTTTATAACCTGTCCTTCCTCTAAGGTGCTCAACACGGCACACAGGCTCTCTCCCTGCCCATTCTGTTTCACAACAACCCAATAAGGTAGGTCAGTCCAGAGAATATGGCTGGCCCACGGTCACCAGCACGTTTTATCATTCGGTGCCCCCAAAGAAGCAGGTTACAGCCCAGAAAAGCCTTATGGCAAATACAACTTGTTAGTCTTTAAGGTGTCCCACGACTCCCTGTTGTCATGGCTCATGGAGAGTTGACCCTCAGATCTCTCAAGTTGTAGTGCAACTCTCTGCTATACCACATTGGCTCTCAACTAATGGCAGCCACATCTATAAATCACTATGCAAACATAGCTCATTAGATCCAATAGTAGGGAACCAGCTCTGTCCCCAAGCCAAACCAAAATCACTTGGTCCAAAATGCCTCTGACAGATCACCACTTGGGACTGAAGGATGGAGCACATAGCTCTTATATCCACACTAGCCACCTAACAATTTCTGGGCTCTGGGTTCTCACCTTTCAAGCACTTAAAGACTCCCTTTCCCCTTTTATTATCTTGATTGAATAATCCAGTCAATAGCAGAGGTTCTGCTCTGTTTCTCAATGTCCAGTAAGGAGATGCAGAACAATGACAGCCTCTTCATTGGTGGCAGGGTGGTGGTGGTCTGGAATGCCCTCCCAAGAAGAGTTATAACGTAACTCTTTGGGGAGGCCTTCAGAGAAGAATGAAAGCCAATTTGTTGTTGTGGCGAAACCCCAGGCTGCTGGATTAAATTTTCCTGTTGTGAGTGATCTGGCCTCTTACGGGGAAGAAAGGTGTAATTTTTTCATAAAGAAATAGCTTGGAGTGGTGATGGCTAATTTAAGTCTTGTGTGATTGTCTTCTGCTCCTACTTCTCATTACTATCACTTCTACCAATGTTGAAGCAGCAGCTAATGACTACTTCCTCACTTTAGAATTCACTTTCAAGAAACAGAACTGACATAGGCATCTGCCTTAACCTTTGGAACTTTCACCCACAACATACTGGTCCCCAGCCTGACAAAGACTAGCATAGGTTGAAAGCTAGCTTTTTTTTTTTTTTTTTTTTTAGTGGTCTAATAAAGATAGCACCTGCCCTTGCTTTTGTACTGCACAAGGACCACATGGCTTGCTTGTTTTTTCTGGCCTATGGAGGATACCCTGAATAGCAGTTGCCCAGAGCCCCAGAGGTGTGGGACCATAACCGAGAAAGCTTGGTTTCTGGCGTTTGCTCTTGTGGCCTCCCTTGGTGTTATTGTCTTTAACATCTGGGACTGCGAAGAGTGGGTGGGATGGGTAGTTCTTTTATACGATATGACCAGCACATTGAACTGAGGATAGAAACTGACAGGACGTCAGTGGAGATGTGCCAAGACTGAAGATATATGGTCATATCTCTGCATGACTGCAAATTGAAGAAAACACCTGATTCCAACCACTAAGAGTCAGAATTTGGCCATAATTAGCTTCACCTAGTGGTTAGTAGACAGGGGCTATTTGTATCTCCGGGGATATGAATACAACGGGAGCCCAATTTCCTCTCCCAGAACCAGCCGGCCCACTCACCGGGCTCCGCATGGTGCTGGGGTCCTTTGTTGTTGTTGTTGTTGTCTATCGCAGCAGGAGCCCAGCCAGCTTTCCCCGCCTCCCTGCACAGCTGACCACTGATCAGCTGAGCGAGGAGACTTCGCATCCTGCCTCTTTGCCAAAGTGGTCGGCTGTGCAGGGAGGTGGGGAAAGCCGGCTGGGCTCCTTCTGCAATTGGTGCAATGACGACGAAGGATCCCAATGTGGCCCAGTGAGTGGGCCGGCCAGTTCTGGGGGAGGGAATTGGGCCCCCGCGTCATATTCGTATCCCCAGAGATACAAATACGAATAGTGCATGTCTAATGATTAGACTAAATTCTATTCCCAGTTCTCTGATGGGGCTTGCCACGTTTTTGTGTACTCTCAATCCCCAGCCAAGAAGGAAACTTGAGTTTCAAAATAAGAAATGAGGAAGGAGAAATGCTGAATCCCTGGCAACCCTCTCTTTGGTGAGTTGGGAGAGATAATCCAACCAAAGGCCACTAGGGGTGGAATTTGAAACCTATACTCCTGACTTGTATTTGGAGCCTACATTTTTAAGAAACAGACTTGGCACAGACATCTGCCATGACTTTTGGAATTCTCATATGCTTTTTCTGCACCATCGACAACATACAGGTGCCCAGCATGACGAAAACTAGTGTAGGTTGGGCGATTTTTAAAGTGTTCTAATAAAAGTATCACCTGTCCTTGCTTTTGCGATTACTACTTCCTTATTATTGCAAACATTTCTAGAGGGTAGTCATGTTAGTCTCTTGCAATAAAAACCAAAAAAAGAGTCTTGTGACACCTTAATAAATCTGAGTTTTATTTGGCATAAACGTTTATGGATTGCACTTGATGAAAGGGAGTTGCTGTCCATGAAAACTTATGCCAAATTCTACTTCATAAGTCTTCAAAGTACCAAACTTACATTTTTTTACACGGTCTTCACTTACTACTGTAATCCACATGGTCCACTACTGTGTTTTACATGAAATTTACATGACAAGGGTATATCAAGAACCCTCAATAACTAAACCATTATTAACTGATGTTGGTTAGATGAATGGAAAGTGGGATAATGGCCATGTAACCGAAGTCATAATACAGACAGTCTGGAGCATCTTCCATAAGATGAAGGAATGTAATACGTGGCAAAACCTTAAAAGATGGCTTTGAGAATCCACATTGTATAGTGCCGTGTATTGTCAGTTCTAATGTATGAGATGGGAAATAACACAGGCTACTACAAAAAAGATAGAAACTTATGATATATGCATTTATTACAGGATACTAAGAATATCTTAGACTGAGATGATGACCAATACGTAACAAGAAAGTAAATGATTGAAGACCTAAAACTCATAAAATCCATAAAATGCAGAAAGCTAGAACACTTTGGTCACCTAATGAAAAATGGAAAGGACAGACTGTTACAACTCATCATTCAAATGAGTGCAGGGAAAGGAAGAACTTGTTAGCTGGAGGACCAGGAGGCTAGTTTTGATACAACACATAATTTTGAGCTACCACACACAAAGTCAGGATAGCCATGACATCTTATGTACGTCTGGAGAGGAACAAAACTAGGATGAACATATCGAATCAGGACAGCACTGCATCTATTCTTTCAGGACAAGAAAGCTTATAACAAACATCTACTTTAACGACAGGATTCCAGAAATGTTGTCAGGATTGTATCTCAGCCAATGCATCTCTTGACTGTTGCTTATTTCTTGGTTTCATTTTTGCATGGCGAGGCACTGGTACATAATTCAACAGTTTTAAGCGAAAAGCAATTAGTAGATTACAGTCCTGCTGAGTGCCAGATCCAGGAGAAAGTGATGGAAATGAAAAAGCATGCCACAAAATGCATAATGCAGGTATATTTTGCTGGAGCAGGGGTTTGCTGGAGGTTTTGTTTAAACCAGCCAGGAGTTATGAAATCTCCAATACAAGGGCAGAAAAGGCAACCCACATCCCCACACGCTGCTTGCTGGAGCCACTGCTGGTCTCCAGCAACCGTGTTTCCTAGTGGAGGATGTGCACAGGTCTATTGTCTGTCTTTGTGGGTGGGTGGGAGAACATGCAGGCTAACTACTTAGTGTCTGGCTATAGACCTCATCATTCCCATCTTTACTCCACATGTGCAGAAGCATCTAGGCTTTTTAAAAGAGACAGAAAGCAAAAACATTCCCACCCATAGAGGAAGAGGGAAGAGAAGCAAATCCTCAAGACCTATGCTTACAGAAGAAGGGGTGGAAAAGACAAAGGAAATAAGCATGGGCAAGTCATTAGTTCAGCTACAGCAGCATGCCATGAACGTTCACAACACTATACTGCAACAGGTATTCACTGGAAGCCAAGAATTAAAGAACAAAAATACCCACATATGAGAGAGGATAGGAACAGAACAGATATGATCCAGTTCAATCATGTGTACCAACTTGGGAGTTTATTGGCAGTATTAAAGGGTGGTGGTGGAATAAAGCAAAAGACTGTGGCACTTTTGCCTATGATACTGTAATTCCTTTATTCCCCTGAATAAAAATGACACCCACAATTTTATGTGTACTTAATTGCTGGATAAAACATGGATCCAACCTGGAAAAAAACCTCAGCTGAACATTGTTAAGCTTTCCAACAACTCATTGTCGTGGGAAAGAGACTGTATCAGAAGTTGAGAACAGGATGGGGAGAATAGTTTACATGTAGTTTTCCAGATGGTTTTGGCTGTCCTAATTAGCATAGTCAATACTGAAGGATTATAGAAGCTGTAGTCCAAAATCATATAGAAGGCCACAGCTGCCCATCCCTGATTTAAAACCAACTTTTCTAGTTTTCACAGTGCAGAAAGATCTGGATAGCAGGGTGTTTGCACTTGAGACTGTTAAACACTATATTTAAAGATCCTGGATTCAGAAACTGAGTTAAAAATAGCAGAATGTGATCTGAAACCACACCCTCCCTCCACAAGCCTTTTGCAGACTGTATCTGCATCCATTTAAGAAACTACCTGGTCGCAACAATGACCATGGAAGTTTGAGACTTTAATAAAAGCATATAATTTTCGGAACTACCCATAAGAACTTGGTGCACAAATTCTGAAGAAGATGAATTATCATTGGAAGCTAACTGATTGTTGTTTGTTTGATTATTTTTTAGTGGCCTAATAAGGTTATCACTTGCTTCTGCATTTGTGATAGAATGTGACTTCAGTTTCAAGACTGAGATTTTCCATGTCTGTATCATTTCAACCACATTCTGACGTGCTATAGTGGAGACGAAGGACAAAGAGCTTTCCAGATGTAATGGGAAGTGTACCACCTCCACATAAATTAAACACAAAGACCTCCTTGGGACTGTGTCTGTCCTTTTGCAGACAGATCCTAATCCAAGTGATGGACCAGAGCCTTGCAGGATCAGGGCCGTGACTGTAGATGAATACTGAGAGCTTTTAAAAAATGACCTTTGGGGGAGACTACAACTCCAGGGGTCCTTTCGCTTGCATGGTCACCGGCCATGGCAGCTGTGGAATTCTGGGAAGTGTAGTCCAAATATTTTGAAAGTTCTGACCCCTCCCACTGGATGGTGGTTTAGCACTGAAACCATTAGATAGGAAGATAGTGCCTGGGCGCTACCAAAAGGGGTTAACATATGAAATATTTCCCAGTTAACTGTAATAGTTTGCTATTCAAAAGCCATATTTTCAATAAAGTTCTGAACAGCTACAATGCAGACTGAGTCCTGGTGAAAGCTGCAAAGAAGGGAAAAGTGCTCACCATTTGCTGATGGCGGAGAAGAATGAAATAAACATCAGTCTCTCCAGTTAACCATAATATTTTGCAATTCAAAAGTCATTTTCCCCCTTTCAAAAACCTGTTATGTTTTGTGTTACTGCAAAGGTATCCCGGGCTGTAGCTCTCCAGATGTTGCTGGATTACAACTTCCATTGGTGCCAACCAGCACAGTCAACAGCAAGAGACTGCAGAGAGTCCAAAAACATCTGCAGGGCCACAAGTTTCTCATCTAGTATACAGGGCTCAGGAAACACTTAAAGGCAGACACTTATTTCCTCCTATGACAACATTATTCATCAAAGGCAAGTAGATCTTTCAGTGCCATTGTGCCTGAAGCATCAAACATACAAACAAAACCATGCTATATTCCAACAGATCTGTTACAAATAAAAAAGCAAGATCATTTGCCAAATATGGACTGAAGAAAGCTTAGAATTAGAACCATATTTCCTTCTTAGGGACACACTGTTTCAAGATACAGAATTAGTATCTTGTTCAGCAAGATTTAAGGCTGCAGATTAAGTCCTTGTGAAAGCCCCAAAGAAGAAAAAAGTTAAAGAAAAAAAAAGTTCTCAGCATCTGTTGATGGTAGTGAGGAATGAAATAAATGTCAGCCACCTAGGGAATGGAATCTGAAAGCCTTTGCACAATAATCTAGGGTCCATTCTAATTCAAGAGGATGCTACTCAAAAGAATATCCCTGGTAAAATGCTATGTGCAAATGATAAAAGAACCTCCTCCTTGAGTTTTATAGTAAATAATCACAAACGGGATATTCTCTTTCCACAAAAATCTGTTGCAATAATGTCTTTCACATACATTCCTCCACTGGCACTCCTGCCTCCCTCCTGTCTGCATGCCCTCCCCCAGAATCACTCATATTGTTTTCTTTGCAACATCTTCATCTCTGCTCCAAGGGGAATACGTAATCCTCAGGTTTATTAGGCATCATCAGCCATTTCCCAGCAGTACAGCAAGTGCTGAAAGCAAGAGTCAGTCTTGAGATTTTTACTCTGAGAGCTGCCTTAGCAATGCTTATTAATGTATGATGCAAATTGAGCTTCTAAGAGAGCTTTTCCAACTGCCTCCATCAAACAGCTTCTTTTGAGGCACAAATGTTACTAAAGAGCATTTTTGGATCAGTCCAAATAAGGGTTTTCCAGCATTATGAAAACCTTGGGCTCAGAATTCAGATGGTGTTCACTAGAACCACCAGCACATAAGTGGTTGAACGAGCTGTGTGTTGGTTCCAGCTGGTGCTCTGGGTACAGAGAAACTGTTTGTCTTGTGGTGAATAAACACACTTTTCTCCCTTGCTGCTGCTTTTCTTGCAGCTGTGAGGCCTACTCTGGTGGGAGCTCATCTGAAGTACCATGTCCAGTTCTGGAAACTGCAATTCAAGAAAGATATTGACAAGGTGGAATGAATCCACAGAAAGACAACCAAGATGGCAGAAGGTCTAGCAAGTAGGTCATATAAGGAACAGTTGAGAAAGCTGGGCATGTATAGCCTAGAGAAAAGAAGACTGTGGGACGATATGATGGCTATCTTTGAATATGTGAAGGGCTCCCCTGTGAAAGACAGAGTAACTTTGTTTTCTTTGGCTCCAGAGGATAAGGCCTAAGCCAATGAATACAATTTACAAGAACAAAGATTCCAAATAAGCATTAAGAACTTCCTGACATAAGAGATGCTGACAGTGGAACATGTTATCTCAAAAGATGGACTCTCTTGCTGGAGGTTTTTAAATGATGGCTGCCCATCAAGAATCTTTTAGCTGTGTGGATTTCCCGCGTTGAAACAGATAATCCCTTGGGTCCCTCTAGAATCCTATGTTCCTAAAATATGGATGCCCATCTCGCTAGAGCTTTATATAGATGCTAGCTCAGTGTATGGCATGCCAGAGTCTTGGGAAGTTCTGGCTACTATGAGAAGGTCACGTGGACAGAGGCTCTTTCCATTTTTCAGACTTGTTTTCACATCTTCTTGCATGCTCTCTTCATCAAGCGTGGAGTCCCAAAGCTTAGTTGATGACTAAACATGGCTTTGGTGAAGCTGGGAATCAACTTTCCACAGTTTTGTGCCCTCCAGATATTTGGGGGTACATATCCCACCATCTTGACTCCTATGCAATTGGGCAGTTATCAAGGCATGGCTGATGGACAAGTAAGGCTATCTCTATCCAGGTATGGCTGCAGCTGGTGCACTGATCTAAGAACATCAAAAACACTTCAAGCCACAGAAACCACTTGTAACATATGACAAAGACTTATTCATTCAACATACTGTATATCCCTGCCTTTTTGTCAACTCCCCCAAACTACAAACTCAGCCTTTTAGGGTAAGAGCCTTGTGGTGCAGTGGTTAAACTGCTGTACTGCAGCCAAAACTGTGCTCACCACCGGGGGTTCAGTCCCAGGTAGCCGGCTCAAGGTTGGCTCAGCCTTCTGTCCTTCCAAGGTTGGTAAAATGAGTACCCAGCTTGTTGGGGGGAGGGGGGTGCAATGTGTAGCCTGCATAATTAACTTGTAAACCACCCAGAGAGTGCTTTAGGTGCTATGTAGTGGTATATAAGCAGCACGCTTTGCTTTTGCTTTTTAAGAATGAGGAATGGGCTGCTCACCCTGTCCCACACATCCCCTCTAGCTCACCCCACTCTGAATACATAGCCTATGTCATACTTTGTGGTCATCCCTGGACAGGATAGCAGAAGGAAGCCTGTATATTTAAAGTGCTAATGGAATCCAGGAACTTGTATAGAACTGTGACATATGCTGCTGGTGGTGTGTTTTGATCTGACAGTAGTCTAGTGTCTGTTGCTCTTGCTTTTGTTGTTTTCACTGCTATTCAGTTTGAAATGTTGTTTTAATTTTCTTAGTCTTACTTCTTGTATAGATTTTAAAATTTGTTTTCAAGTCACCAACAGCCGTTTGAGTCAAGAGGGAGATAAATAATTGACATAAATAATAACAAAACTTGTTTAAAGAAATTAGCACCTATCAGCTAGTGCATCATTTTTAAAAGGTGTCAAAATGATGCACTAGCCAATAAGTTTTTCTTTCCTTGCACAGCCTTAGAATTATTTATCTAAAATATCTAGAATACATGCATACACACAAAATATAAAAGAAAAGAAAAAACAAGCAGCAAAAACTTTCTATGTATTGTGCTCATTAGAACGTGCAATTATCTGCCCCAGCTGATCTTTCAAACACAGTTTATAAAATCATGGTCAGTACTCCTGCCTTCTTGTATTATTAGTGTTGCTTAAAAAATGGGGTGCAATCCAGCCAAAGGTAAGCAGTGGAGTCCTTGCATGGGGACTGAGCACTTGCATTCAGATCTCCAATTGAAACCACAGGATGTATTGTTTAACATTAGAGGGAGAAGACTTTTTTCCCCTAAGAGGTGTGAATTCTCTATTCCTGTTCAGATGACATGGCCTGACCTCCACAGTGTGCACAAGTGGGAAGGTAAAAATGGGCACATGCTTGCTAGCCTCACTCTTGAGCTATGGGTATTAAACTGATCTTGTGAACAGACTCTAGGTGTGTACGAACTTTGCATATCTTAACTTGTCCACACACACCTGAAATTGTTTTTCAGCCACAGAATCAAATAACCCTTTCTTACTCTGTTTTCCCTGCTTTGTTTTTTTTTTTAATAATGGGTTTGGAATATGTAACTCTCCAGATGTTGCAACTTCCAGCACAGCTAATGGTGAAGGAAGCTGGGAATTGCACAACAACTTAGCCAGAGAACCATACGTATGTTCCTCACCCTTATTGTAAAGCAACCTCCTGTTGTGACCAGCAACACCATTCCAAGCCAGACCAAGGGATAGAGTTCCACCCATGCTAGCTGGACAACTCATGGAAATATACTTTATAAAACAACATACCACTTGCTGGCATTGTTTTAAGTCATTCTAATCTTTCTCATCCTAACACAAGGAGTAAAAGTAATGAGTCAGCACTTAACTGTTTGATGTCATGATTCATGGTCTTCAATGCTCATTTCAATGTTACACCTTTCAAGTATAGACTGCCCTAAACCAGAGGTCTCCAAACTTTTCAGCGGGAGGGCCACGTCATATATGCTCCACATTTTTGAGGGTTGAAGGAAGGTGCGTGCGTAGGCACACACTCCTGCTGGCCCACCCACCCACCCACCTGCCTGCGCACATAGCATAGGAAGAGAAGGAAAGGGGGACCCAAGTCATCTTACGGCCCCACTGCCTTTGCAAAGACAGCGGGGCTGGGGGATCATTTTGATCCTGCTTTGATCCCTTCCCTCCTCTTCCTATGCTGCGTGTGTGTGCGTGCGTGCAGGGGACGTGCATCTGTGCATGTGGAGGTGCGTGCAGGCAGGGGTGTGTGCGGGCGGGCGAGCATCCATGCAGGGGGGGTTGTGTGCACGCGCATGTTCCTTCAGCCCTCAAAAATGTTGAAAGTATATAATGTGGCCCTCACCCTCAAAAGTTTGGAGACCCCTGCCCTAACTTAAAGGAATAAGCTTCCATCCTGCCTAAGCAAGTCATGGCCCTTCTCTTTAGCTCATGCTTTGAGCCTCCAGGGTACAGACAGAGACTATACACACTCTTAGCTCCTAAACAGAATACCCATTTCATGAATGTCTGGAAAGATCCCTTTGAAACCAGCAGGAAGCAGAGTACTGATGTAACCAAAAGGCAGGTCTTTCAGAAATGCCCTGAGGGTACACAGGTTATTTGGACAGGAATTGCTTTGACTTCGAAAGCCCTTTGAAAATCAGGATGTTGAATACAGGGAAAATCACACTTCCTGTACGGTTAGCTTTTCCCCATGGCTCATGCTGGCCATTTGCTTCAGAGGAAGGGCAGTATATGTAATTAATCCAACTAATATCTGAGATCACATTTCAAGACTCGCTGAAGTGGCACAGATTAAGTTGGTGCACTCTTTTGGGTTTTTGTGCAACAGCTGTTAATGGTATTGATTGTATATAATCCTAAAAAGCCAATGTGCACCAGATTGCCACAAATGTTCCACTTTACCCTTACTACTTCATAAAAGACTAGCTCTAAAAATATTTATCTCTGATATTTTAATAGTATCAAATATCCAGGATTCTCCAGACAATGGCATACACAAATGTCTAAGCAATGAAAAATACAATTACTTAAAATCATCTACTTAAAATTATATTTGTATTATTGTATTTAAAAGTAACAGTTTTAGAATACACAGCAAAGAGTTATAGTTGGAACTGAGAATACATCTAGCACAGTGCTGTGTATTCTTGTTTCTATTGTATGACATGAAATTGTGGACTTTAACAGAGGCAACTAGAAAAAAAAGAAGAATGTGGATTTATTGCAGGAAGCTAAGATTGAGACTGGATTGAGAAGTACAAACCAAGTACAAAACTAAATGATTAAAATGAACAAATAAATACCAAGAAATCACAAAACATGCAGAAGTATGGAATGCTTCAGTCAGACAAAATAAAATAAAATAAAATAAAAAATTTAAAACACCTTAGATAATCACCTGGCAGATATGCTTTGATTGTATTCCTGCATTGAGCAGGGGTTTGAACTTGATGGCTTTGTACGCCCCTTCCAACTTCACTTTTCTATGATTCTATGAAAAAATAGTTTGTTAGAGCTGGTCATTCAAGGTAAAATAAATGGGAAAAGAAGTGCAGGAAGGAGAAGAACTTATTGCCTGGAAAACACTAGGCACTGATTTGTTTGCAACACAACACCATTGTTTAGCCCTACCATATCATGAATCAATGTATCAATGATGATGACATCCTACTGCCAATAGAAGAACAAAAAGATGTGAACACAATTATCTAAAGCACAGCAGAGGCAGATTACTAAAATCAGCACAGATAGGCCTTAAAATTTTAAAATCCAAACATCCTCAAATATTTAATAATAAAACCCACAAATGAGCACTTTAAAAGCCTGGGAGAGCAAACAAGTAAACAAACAAACATAAATCATCAACTGAAAAGAATACAAAAGAGGTGCCATGTGAACTTTTCTGGAAAGGACATCTCATAACCAGGATGCTCTCACTGAGAAGCAGCCACTTGCTAAACTTCACTGCACAATATGCTTGGGAAACGGAGAGAAGTCCCAGTTGAAAAAGTGTATCCATTCTCTTGAAGTATAAACCTCCTTAAGATAATATTTCCAGGTTGAAAGTTTCTGGCAATCCAAGATGTTGAATTTAGCTTCATCTTTGTCAAGCTGGTGCCTTCCAGTTGTGATGAATCACAACTACTAACACTTCCCGTAACCCAACACATCTGTTGGGCACCACATTAGGAGAGGCTAAACTGGTTGCTCACAGTTATCCAGGAAAAGCACACTGGGGTTGGGTCCATCTTGTGCTGTTCTCTGTAGTCTAGACAACAACCAGAGTAATCAGTAAAGTCAGAAGAAAATGATACATTGTCCCATAAGTGGTGTTGTCCTGGGACTGATGCAAAAACATGTGGACAATTCTTCTACCTCTTTTTCTGGGATCTGTTTCCTACACAGGCATGAAATCAACTGAAGGCAAGCTCTAGAGACCCGGCGGCAATTTCCTACCCCCAAGACTCAACATGGGTCATACAGTCCCCTCCAAGATGTCCACATCCAATTTTGCACATACCTCTTTGAGAAATTGGAGTAGGAGGTAGTGCTGCTGTGATTGGCTTTAAAGATCGGTTGCAAGAGCAGCAGCTCTTCTTGTTTTTCTTCTTCAGCCATTCTTCATTTTTTTAAAGAGAGGGGGATATGAGGGCAGTGGGCAAAAGATCAGAAGCTTGGGGGCAGAAGTAGCTAGGAGCACATATTGCCTACCCCAAGCTAACTTATACAGGAAGCTGACACCTGGTACATGCCCATTGGTTCAGAGTTGGAAATTCAGTACCCTACTTGTGTAGATGCCTTTCAGAGAAGCCTTGTGGCACAGTGGTCAAACAGCTGCACTGCAGCCAAAACTCTGCTCACAATCTGGGTTCAATCCCAGCTAGCTGGCTTGAGGTTGGTAAATTGAGTACCCAGCTTGTGGTGTGTGTGTGGGAGAAGCAATGTGTAGTCTGCATAATTAAACTGCAAACCCCCCAGAGAGTGCTTTAAGTGCTATGGGGCAGTATAGAAGCAGCATGCTTTGCTTTAAATATCAGTCAGGTCATCCGGGTTGCTCGAAGGTCATTAAAAAAAGCTTGGATTTTGTTTTCCTTGGCCATGCCAGCTGCACCCTTCATAGCCCCACTATCTCTGCAGAACCTTGAAACATATCCAGATACTCTTGGATAATCTGGCCCAGAGATCCGACTGCCTTCTGAGTGGGCATCTGGTGACTTTCCTTTTTTGGAGGCTGACAAGTGGTAACCTAGCTGGGTCCCAATCCCTCTTTGCTTGGCTGGCTCCGTTTCATGAAGCCTCCAAAAAATAAGTTAGGAAAAATGGCAGGGAAGGATAAAGAAAGCGGAAAAAGCTTGGTTTCTGGCAAACCCACAGAAAGCTGCTGTCCTGCTTTCTTGAGAAATGGCTGAGCACGTTTACTTATTTTCTTCAAGTGTAAGCAAACTTCCTTTCTCTGATACAGGCGATGCATTAAAGTTCAGCTTTACTCCATGTATCTGGAGAAGTCCATGAAAGTTTATACAAAATAAAACTGGGGGGGGGGGGGAAGGAGAAGGTTCCCAGTATTAATTTGTTGCAGCAAAAGCAGTCTTCTTTTTAAAATAACTTTATAATCAACTTTCATACACTGCAGTTTTCTTCTTCAAATGCCTGAGCTTCTGCAGACTTACATTTATATACAAGAAGGAGGCGGGTGGGAATGAAAATGCACAAGTGACAAAGATTGATGATTTAAGTGTCATTGGGAAGTGACAAGAACATTTTGACATGGAGGAGCAGATTAACACACATATGGTGATGGAAAGTCCTTCCCCTGGCTGATCGGGAGTTTAAGCTTTAGATGTACCATAAGGGGCACAGTAGATCCCTCTCAATGTTGTTGGACTGCAACACTCAGCATTCCTCACCATTGGCTGTGGTTGCTAGTGCCGCTAGGAGCTGCAATCCCACAATATCCAGATGGTTATACTTTGCCTGCCCTGCCCTAGTGAGCGGAAAACTGAAATCAGAAAAGAACAGAAGTGACCAAATCACAGAAGGAGAAAAATGGCCTGAATGCTAGCTCTCTGCCAATTGTTGGCCTGCATGGGAGATTGTTCCTCATGCAAGAGTCCAGATCCAAGACTGCCATTCTTGAGTCTTCCTCTTTTTGCTGCAAGCGATGTGAATGAGAAGGTTAAATAGCATTAGAGAGAGAATGCCCCACCATTGGTCACCACAGTACGTACGGGCTGCACAGACTGTAATGGATCTGTCACTTTCAGGTTATTAGGCTTGATGTCCTTCTTTTTATAAAGGTAAACGTCTGATGAAATGAGCTGTAGTTCATGAAAACACACACTAAACAAAAATTATGAGACTTAAGGTGCCACAAGACTCTTGGTTGGTTTTCGATATAATAGCCTTAAAGTGGCTGGACAGTAGCACATCTATATCTCAACACAAATGCCTCACTTGCCCACGAGTCTCTTAAAGATCCTGAACAAGGACATCTCCCTTCTACAGGTGGCTCACTATAAGATGGCAACAGGGAAGTAGGATAGGCCAGGAGGTAAGAAGCTGCTTCTTGAGCACCAGGCTCAGGCTCAGCACCAGTGACAGCTGTGCCAAGTTATTTTCACAGTCAAGTAATCCAGAACTTACTTCAGAATTTAATGAAGAATTCCTGTAAAACAGTTTCACGGCACTGTGAACAAGGAACCAATAGATTTCCGCTCTTCCTACCAATTGATTTCTAAAATGCAAAAATCTGGAACTCTTGATCCTTCAAAGAGTGTCTGTTCCCTCCCAATTCAGGGGCTCTAAAGCACAGGCAGGGAGAGTGTGGAAAATGGGGACCGTACTGCTGGGAATCCCACAGCCAATAAAGCCATTAGGGGCTAAAGTTCAAAAAAGTAACTTTGCCAAGCTCTGAGGACATGGAAACTTTTTAAAAAATGCCACAAACATTCAGAGGAGAGGTAATCTGTTCAACAGCATATGCAACATGGGCAGCATCAGGCAGTGTGAGAAGCAGGACCAGAGCCAAACGTGGGTAGGGTTGACAACATTGCAAGAAAACACCCTCCACATGTGGGACCTCACTTCTGCAGACCTCAGGAAATTAGGTGGAAGGTAGCTTGAACCTTGGCCAGAAATGTGAATCTTGAAGCCTGTGGGCTGTTCCCTTTCTGGGCTTCCTGGTCTCCCCAAATCTCAAATTCCCCACTGGGGGAAGAAAGGCCAAAGCCCACGTACTTCAACTCTTGGGAGCCTCCAGAAGTGGAACATTTGGCTTAAAACAATATGTAGCATGTACCCAACACTGTGTTTTGCCCACCCCAAATTCAAAAGTTAAAAAAACAAAAGCAAAAAACAAAATTGAAAGTGGATGTCTGGCCACTTCCACCTTTGCTTTTGCGGGTCTGGGGCAGCCCACAGTGGACTGAAAACTGGCCCTGAGATTTCTGGAGCTGACTCACCCCTAAATTAGGCTGAAGGTTGCATGGTTAATCAACAGGTTCCCCACTTCTTGTCTAAGAAAATGGGAGTCAGAAGCAGTGGGGGAAGTGTGCAAGACTCAATGACCATGTTTCCTATCGAGGACAGGCTAGAGGTATCCCTTAACTGATATCATGGCAGCATCTTAGCCTGGTTTTGCAAGCAATCTGATGATTAGGTACCGGTAATGCACAAGAAGGTAAAGCCATTACCCACATGCCCTCTGTTGATGGGTTTTGATCTGATTCAGCAAAGTAATTCTTATTGACACACAAGAGACCTAAAAAGTCTAAAACAGCATGATTTATCTGGAAACAGGGGAAGCTGCCTTACAGTGGGTCACATTATCAGTTCATCTTGCTCAGTACTGCTGACATGGACCAGCAGTGGTTCTTCAAGGGTTTCAGACTACAGTTTTTTCCATCTCTGTGCTGGACTGAATCAACATAATCCCCATATGAAGGATGGTCCTTCCCTTAAGGTCCGGTGAAATCTTCAGTTCCTGAAATCCATTTACTCATATAACCACAGAAACTAGACAACTGATAGCTCTTAATATGGTTTGAAAAAGCCAATTTGAATGGTTTGAGGAATCTACCTGTCTAGACAAGTATCCTTGCTACTTTCTCTGTTTAGACTGAAATACAATTAATGCAATTAAAGGCTCAAGATAAGTATCTCTTGCAAAACAGTTATTTCTTTGTGCAGAGTTGGTCCTTGTACATTATCACAGATATAACATGCAACTATGACCATAACTACAAATGTAAATGTACCATGGTCCAATCAATCTGGGAGCAAAGGATATTGAACAGGTTTCATTAGCGATAGCTATAAGCATCAATCAACAATGTCCGAACTTGGCTTCCTTCTTCCCTTGCTTATGAGGAAAACACATAACTCTGTATGGTCAGGTGTTGAGAAGAGAGAGAATGCAGATCTATCATCATCTCTAAACAGACCATAGACAATTCAGCACTCCAGGGGGACATACAAGAAAGGAGATATACAGCGGCAGCCAAGCAGTAGATCTATTCTTCTAAGCAGGAATGCTGGAGCTGAAGTCCCACAAGTGAAAGGTAAAGAGTGGGAATTAACATTAAGGATGGATTTTTTTGTATTTCAAGGATTCCAGAATTTACATGGATTCCTTCCCCCCCCCCCCCCCGGCAGAGTTTTGGGAGACAGAGCACAAATAAGAAGCAAGTGCTGAAAGTATTCCATGTTCCACATTTCAGGTTGGGAGGAGGAGAAGGAAGCCCTGCCTGCTCACTGGCAGTAGAGCAAGGCTGCTTGGCAGCTGCTGCAGAATCTCATGCAGAGGCCTCTCCTACGTCCCGTTACACAAGCCTTTCCCGTGGGGATGCCAGGGACTGAACCTGTGATCTTCTGCCTGCAAAGTGGCATTTCTGCACATCACTGAGCTATAGCCCTTCTCTATCAAGTAATTTATAAAACAAAAAGGAGGGTGGTTCCCGTATTCCTGATGGAAACTAGGAACCTTTTCTGTGGGTGACTAGCTCCCTAGAAGCTTGCTGGGCAATAAGCACAGGCCAGTCTGTTTCTTTCCCAAGGAAATGGCCATGTGCAAAGGATTCTGTTCCCACTCAGTTTATCGTGGGAGATACAGAGGGTTCAGAACTAGTAGTAAAGCTGAAGTAAGCTAAGCCCCAGTGGTTTTACCAGTTATGCTTAAGTAAGAACATGGATCAATACAGATAAACCCCACAGGGCCCCACAATGGCCAAACAACCTGTAACCTCATGGGATCAACATCTGATTTCCTCACCAGACCAGCAACAACTGTGAAAGCCTTCGGCATTGGTCAAAAGGATAACCAACTCCCATGCAAGGCCGAGAAATCTAAACACCACAGAAGAACAATTCTGGCTGCCAAACATTTATGGGTATGAAAAAGTACAGGAGGCTAATGGATCTATGCCAAACTGAACATTATTATGTTCCAAAGCATTATTGTATCACCAGTCCTGAGATGAGGGCATGGCTGAGTTCCCTCCCACACAAGCACGGGTTTTCCCTGTGGCTGCTCATAAGCTGTGGAACTCCTTAGTAAAGAAGCTACATGGCTTCCCATCTCCCACTTCTTGTAACTTCACCGGTAGGCATATAGTGTTGTTGTCTCAATCTTGCCAGGCTGAAGAAAAGATGTCTTACTGCCTGGGTGCTGCAGTTGCCTCAAGAGCTATACTTTTTATTGTGTCTTCAATGTAATTCTATTTTAGCATCTGATCTTGTGTTGTGTTTATAATTATTGATTTTATTTTATTAACATGAGTTGCCTTGAATCTCATGTGGGGAAGAGGAGGGATATATATCCAAATATCAACAAGGATGTGTTATCACATACATTCTGACTTATGGCAACCCTTTTCAGGGTGATCTAAGCATCAAGTACTCATAAGTAGGCTTTGGTTTGCTAACTCCCCTTTGCACCTGCAGGATACTCAAGCCTACATTCCTTGAACTGTAGTAACCAATTGCCAAGAGAACTGAGAAGAGCATCAATGCATGCTTGTTCGAGCACTGGCCATTATTTAGCATCATGGTGTGAAATCCTATTATGAGAGGGGTTCCCAATCTAGTCCTTCTGAGGTCTCAGAGTGCCACACCCCTTCTCCTATGACACCATCCCACCAGATGATTTCCATGCTCTTGTGCGTTTTATTCCCCTTCTAAAACACTGAAAGGTCTCTTATGAGGCTTCCTTATTGGCAGCAGCAAACAACAACAACAACAACTTATGATGACCTTTCCCAGAGTTTTTTTTTAGGTTTAGATGACTTAGAAGTGTTTACCACTCCCTTCTTCTGGGGACGCTTCGGGATTGTGCAGTTCGACTGTTCCCTCAGGGGGCACAGTGTCCTGGCTGCGCAAGCCAGATGCTCCAGCCCCCTAAGCTATCCCATTTGCAAGGGCATGAAGTTGAAATATGCTGGTACTTTTTGAACCCATCCTTTGGCCCTCTCTTCTCTACTGTCAAAATCTTACCTAAAATAGAATTTGGTCCTTAGGCCAAGAGGGCCTGCCCGCCCTTGCTATCTGAACAATATGATGAAAAAATCTCTGTTAAGGCTGAGGCATGTATAAAGACAAAACAGGGGCTAATCTAATACTATAAACCTGAGAAATCTAATACCCAGAAATGCAAAGAGACCAGTGTACTGCAGCAGATAAAGAATTAAGGATATTGCTCTGGTTACCAATGATGCACAGTCACAACAAAAATCATGTATGTGACAGCTTCCAAAATCTACCCTACCTCCAATCTGTTTTACCATCAGGCCAGGAAAAGCAGAATACTCCTCACCAATGAGGTTGCTATGGTATCAGCCAGCAGCACCACATGCTGTCAAGCCACAATGCACCAACATAACCCTTCCTATTCTACAACATGTGGATTTCTAGGCATCTGGGATATAAATGTAACAAACAAACAAACAATAGTTTGGATTTACTGTCTGTTTCTAGTTCTGGTGGCTGTACAGAGAAATGTGGAAGCTATGCAAGTAGTCTCTTGGGGCAAAAACAGTGGAGATGGATAGCTTCACAGTTAGAAGCAGAGCTGCCATAAGCAGTAAAAGAAGCATGATTATCCCCCCATGTTGTCTTTAGCTTTCTTTTGGTAGGCAGTTAGTGACTGGAAAAAACAACTGGCTCCTGCTTGCAGCCTGAATACAGCAGCTTTGAAGAATGCATCTCTGCAGGGATATTTTTTTATCACCTCTTAACATCGTCCATCTTGTCTGTTCTGTCCATGTTGACTAGAAAATTCTCCAAGTTATGGCTTAAAAAAAACTTTCCCAAGGTTCAGTTAGTATTGTATGGTTCTCTTTATTGCATATTTATATGCATTTTCCCCAAGTTCTGAAAGTATTCCATGTGTATTAAGTCAGGAATCCTCAATATGAAAAAACAACACTTCTGCAAGCTAAGCTAGGTGGCAGAAGGATAAATAAGTCCTTTTGAACCTCGGAGTAAAACAGCAGATGCTATAAGGCTGGAACTGCTTTCAGCCAGCTTCTACAGCATATCATAGCTCAGGGTTTGACATGAGAGAGGGGCTGGTCTTTTTTTTTAATAACTGAAGAAACTGAGAAACTGGGGGAACATGGAATCCATCAAGTTGGGATTCTTCTTGAGTGCCTGGAAGAGAAGCTGGCAGAGAAGGTGGGGGTCAGTGTCTGCCAAGTACCAAGGGGAAAATAACACCTACAACTTATCTCCTGTCAGAGAGGACATCAAAGCCAGTTTGCTTCCTCCCTGGAGGCATACAAATTGAGGGAGGATTACAGCTGTGTGAAAGGGGAGCAGAAAGTGCTCTTCTTCCTGAACAATTGAGGCATTTGAATGTTGATTAGAAAGTCTGGAATAGGTCATCTGAAGGGGTCAGAAATCTGGTTAGATGGCTCAGCCTGACTTTAAGAGGGAGGCTTTGCTCAGCTGCTGTCCTGCCATGCCTGAAAACAATGCACTTTATGTATGGCTCAGAATTATACTGACTCTATGCTAATATATGAATATTAGGTAGATTAGTTTAGCTTTGTTATTTTCCAGTGGGTACTCTAGAATTGTCTTAGTCTGTCTTCAACCTGCATGTTGCTTCAGCGGATTCTTTGAAACTTTTTGGAACCTTTTGCCTTTTATCTCGACACCCCCCCCCCACCTTTTGCTTCTTTTAATACATTAAAAAAACCTCATCAACCAACTGTCTGGGTTTTTGGCTCAGAGGTTTTGTGCTACTAAAACCAGGTCTTGCCTTGACCAGCAATGAGGAATTGTAGTACTTGTGTAAGTATGGTGACAACTCTGCTTTGCAAGTTGGGTGCACTGGTCCTGAGTTACCTTATTTTGGGGATTTGGTGGGCTCCCCAGAAGCACTGCCAGGTCTGGGTAGACTGAAGTGTTGGGAGGATCTGGGGCTAGGTTGGTTCCATAGTTTTCAACACAACTGACTCCCCCCTGAGTTCACCCACCCCAGGATAAGTGGGGTAGTGTGGCTACGTAGCTAGAGAGGGAGCCCCCTGGACCCAGAAACTGTCACAATAACTACCATGAAACTATCTTAATATAAGCAGAGAGAGTTCCAAGAGGATTTGTGAAAGGATCTGGCAGCAGAAAAACACAGGAATGGACAACAAATCACCAAATGACATGAGGAAGCAAGGCACTAAATCCCAGTAAGAGCTGTTTATTCTTCCCTGCTCTGACTTGGAACTACTATTTGTGATCTGCAACTTTAGTCTAGGATTCAACCTCTTACCTACCATGCATTTTGACATATAACGCGAAAAGTATATAGGATGAGTAAGACTCTTGTTAATGTAATGAATTATGGTAGCTATATAAAGTGCAGGAAGGAGTATGACTCTGTGATAAAGCCCAAGCTTCCCTTGCTACTTAGCCCTAATCAATGCAGGAGGTTTAAGATGTATATTCATAATTAATGGTGCAGTAGTAAAGTTTGAAGTGCAGGGAGTCATCATAACATGTTGTTGTTTTTATGTGTCCTTCATTTGGAACCTGCAAGTTAGTGACCTTGAAAAACTCCTATCAACAGATCTGCTCAGTTCTTGCAAATGCAAGGCTGTAGCTTCTTCTCCATCTCTCATGTGGTCTTCTCCTCTTACCTTCAACTTTTCCCAGCACTATTGTCTTTTCCAATTAATCTTCTCTTCTCACTATGTACTCTAAGTATGATAGCCCTCAGTTTAGTAATTTATACTTCTAAGCACAACCCACAGAGGCCACAACCTTGCCCCACCAGTCCCACTTCTTTTCCATGCCAACCCCACCCCATTCCGTGATGGAAGCCTCAGTCTCAGCAATCAGAAGACCCAAAATGTGCCACTAAGTGGCTCCTACCTCCTTAGTGAGGAGGGTCTTGACCCCGTCCTCTCATTCAGACTGTGGAAACCAAAGGTGGGGAAGGATTATGTGGCACGGCCTACTTCCCTCCCAGGCCTTGACACTGCAGAGAATAAGGAGGGGTACTGGCACCATGTTCCCCATCCCTGATCGTGAAGCACCTCCAAATTGACCTTGTGCTTTGCTTTCTGCAGCCCCTTCAAGAATCCCAACATAAGACTCACCAGCCTCACCCTAAGCCAGTAGTTTCCAACCTTGGGTGACCCAGGTATTCTTGGACTGCAAATCTCAGAAACCCTGGCCAGGACAGCTGGTGGTGAAGGATTCTGGGAATTGCAGTCCAAGAACACCTGGGTTACCCAAGCTTGGGAACCATTGCCCTAAGTGAAAGACTGACAGGGCAGATGCAGTTCTGACACACAACCACAGAATGGAAAGGCAGCCCAGCTAATCCCATCCCACAGCATTGACCGAACCCATCTCTCATCCATCAAACAGGAGCCAATCGATGAAAATAAAGTTTAGAGGAGATGGAATGGATCCACCCATTGAGGACTGTGAAGGATTGTGGATGCTTGTCAAGAAACTCTCACACATTTTGTCTGAATGCCAGTCCATAACGTATATCTCCATTCCGTCTCCTTCTGCTTCCCTAGGCCTTGTTCCGTCATTATGCAATTTTTTTCATGTACCTCTAAATGTCCTGGTTCGTACCCCTGCAGTACATGTACCCCAGGCTGAGAACTACTGCCCTAGTTCCTTTTATGGTAGGACATGCCTCAGTATTATTATAATGAAAGGTATCTATGACAGACTAGACAATTGCAGTTTACCATCTGGAATCAACGGATAGAAAAGTAGCTAGATTCAATATATAGATTGCATCATAGCCATGAAACAGTCCTGCTTCAAGTTCTAGATTTAGATCTCAATCTTACTTGAGGTGGTGAACATGTGTGTCAGTTGTACCACTTCAGACAGTTAGATGGGGACTTACTTCATAATATATAATGTTCTTCCATACTATCCTCACAACCACCAACAAGAATTGCTTCATACAAACCACTACTAGGTGTCAAGGGAAGGTTTCTACTGAATCCTCCCTCTCCTGGCATGCTAGTTTTCTACATGAAGGGATTTTGCACATTTATGGAGGAATGCTCCTTGGGGTGAGCCCCCAAGTGTCATTTTCTCTCTCTTCTTTTTCTTGCAATCCCTTTTAAATAATTTTTTAAAAAATAGGTACTGAAGACCAGACCTGTTTGTAAAGCACAGGCTGTTTCAAGATGTGTCCAATCTAGTTCCAAAGCTCATTATTATAGTCATGCATTCAGTACTGGTTTGCGGGATGCCTTAAACCATTGGTAACATCCTCTAGGGCTGAACCAAGGCTTTCAAAACAAGGAATGCAACTTAAAGTTGTATTAATACACCATAGCAAACTGTGCACAAAAAATTAGAAACAAACAGCTGGCGTGAAACCTGTTGGTTTACAAAGTGTGATTTCAGAGACCCTTCTGCGTTGGAAAAGGTTGCACATTTTCTGGAGTACAATTCCAAGTATTTGCCTGCCATCACGGCCTCAGTGGCTTGGAGATCTGGGGCACTGTATTATTTCTGAGATCAGGAATTTAAACAAGGTTTTCCATCTTTCATAAGCGGGAACTATGCAGAGTAAAATATTTATTACAACCTAAGTTCCAAGAGTGTATACTGCAGTCCATATAAGCCCTCGCTGTAAAACATTTACTAGCTGTCAAGATGCCAAAGGACTGGTGGTGGTTTTCGCTACATCAGGTTATGTGTGCACCCCTTCCACCAGCCTTCACAGTTCCAATAACTTAGCAAATGGACCCAGACTCTGCACCCATCCTCTTTTAAAAGTTCTGGGATGTATCTTCCCCACTTTCCTTTTTCCACTCACTTGTCAATGTCCTGACAACCACCTTGCTTTGCTCAAATATCCATCGTCTAGCAGCCTGTTTCCATTCCTAGCCAGCCAGATTCTTCAATTAAGCCCGCATTCAGGGCTGGGTGGGTCAGCCATCACCCCCACTTCTTTAGTTTTATTCCATCTTTTTACCTTTACTGTTCTAGAAAGTCCCACCGCCTCTCCTTTTCTCCTCCTTAGCCTAAGGAAAGGCCCCGCCGGCCCAGCTCTTCCAGCCGGCTGCTCCTCGTGTCATCTAATACGCCAAAGGGAGCGACACCCCGAGTGCTGAGGCTCCCCAAATCATCCCCGCTTCGCCACTGCCTCTTGGAGGCAAAACACACCTTTGGGAGAGACAGGCGGCCACAGAAACACGCCTCCCCTCGCGGCTTTGCCTGGAAGGGGTCAGGATCCCGCCAGGGCCGGCCCTTTTAGACATCCCTTGATCTGGAAAGGCATCCACGCACTCACTCCGACTCCGGCCCTCTCCATCGCCCTAGGTTGCTCTCCATCTTCACGTGCGTGGAGAGGCTGCAAATCTCCGTCTTACCTTCAACGGCCGTTAAGGGGACCAACTGGGAAGGCTTTTCCTACCTGACCGAGGGCAGCCTTTAAGGTGTTGCCTTTTCGCTTCATCGACAGGCCATCCAACCCCGCCTCAAAAGGGACCGGCTACAAATCGCTGCTTTCGCGCTCAGACGCGACAGAAAGCTTCGCGCCGGCGTCTGGCTCTCCCGATCAGCTTCGGCGGGGAATCGTCCGAAGAGCCGCCTGGTCCGCCTCGCTGTGAAAATCAAGACAGCGAGACCATAACAAACCCACCTCGGAAGGCAAGGGACCGTCTGCAAATTACCGAAAGCGCAGCGCCTGCCTCCCTTTGGAAATCGAATTAGAGCGACCAGTCTTTTGCCCCACCCATCCGCCCAGCCGCCCGCCTCCGCTGCCGGGTTCGCTTCGAGGGCCGGGAGCCGGCAGGCGCAACCTGCTGGGAGATGCGGGTCAGCGCCGCTCGAGCTCCGCCGAGGGCGCTTCTCCGCCACCGCCGCTGCGTGGCCAAGCGGCAGAGTTCTCCTGGAGAAGGACACGGTGAGTGGCAGGCGGGGGCCCTCGCCTCGTTCTCTCCCCGGCCCGGCCCCGCCCCTGCCTTAACACTGCCGCAGCCAACTCGCGCCGCCGAACTCTCGCCGCTCTCCAGAATACCCGTGGAAGGGACTGTCCGCAAATTACGAAGGGCCTTACCTGGGGCTCACGCAGCGCAGCATCTCCACCGTGCTCTTATCTCTGGCGTAAGGCGGGGGAACTTGCCGTCACTCTGACGTCTATATTGTTGTTCTGTGCCGTCATGAGGGAACCGACTTATAGCGACCCTAACAGGGTTTTCAAGATAAGTGAAATATTTAAGGCGTGGTTTTACCAGTTCCTCGCCCCCAGTGAGCTTCCATGGTTGAGTAGGATTTGAACCCAGCCCCCTTGAGTTCTAGCCATCACTCTATCCACTACACCACACTGGGTATCTAGATGTCTGGGCCAGATTTCTCATAACGATTTTGACCGGTCTGAATTTTGAGGGCTCAACTCTGGTGACAGTCAGCAGTGCAACAGGCACAACAGGTACAGGTTTTTTAGCTGCAGATATAAATACTGCTGCCGGGGAAAGTTTTAGCAGTTTGATGTCTTACCTGTTCCCATGCTGGTACTTTATTATCACTGCAGGAGAGTGTGGTGATGATACTGTGCAGCAGAGCAAATAAACATTCTACAAGGCAATTCTAAAATTACAGGCAGCTCAAACAAAAATTTATAACTTTTAAACTAGATCTTGGATTAGCACCACATTCGGTACAGATGTAAAAGACAGTCTGCTCTTGCTCTGTGTCAAATTTGGGGAAGTTTTGGAAATGGATTTCCAAATTATGATTGTTTTTAAAAAGCAAAATTGTACCCCTCTGCAGAAACAGACCTTAAACCTTCTCAGATTTGAAATAGATCAAATAAACTGAAAAGACCAATCATGATTATCTTGAAAGAGAATTTTTTTCCTAATTTGGAAGGAATCCAGGCTGTAGGGGCTAAAATATTGATCTTTTGACATTCCAGCTGCCTTAATTTTTTTATTATTATTTATTTATTTATTTATCTAGCAGCTGGCCTGTCAGCCAGTTGGGTGGCCTCTGTGCAGGTCCCTGCCTCTCAGTTCTCAGAGCCCCCCCCCCCCAGCTGGTTGACAGGGTGGCTGCATTATTATTGTTGTTGTTGTTCAAAAACTCCAGGCACAGTCAAAATTATAAAAACATTGACTGGTATTATATAACAGATACAAGTTTTAACCAAAAACCTAAGTATCTGTTAAATATCAACACAGTATGTATGCTGTTCCTAATATTGCCGTTTTTTGTAGCTCTGATGGTGCGATTTCTGAGATCTGCAACTGGTTATAGTACTGTGTGAAATTTCTTAATATTGTTGGTCTGGCTTCTCAGCTGAGACCTGTCTGATACCCATCAGCATAGCTCTCAACCTCACTGAAGCATGTAAGCCCCTCTGCCTCAACAAGGCCTGTGCCCATGGAAGGGATTATTCTTATTCTTATCCTCATTCTTATTTTTATTCTTATTCTTATTTAGGCAGCCGTCCTGTCAGCCAGCCGGGGGTGTGTGTGTCTCTCAGCTGAGAGGCGGGGGACATGCGCAGAGGCTGCTGGCTTGCAAGAGCCACCTGCAAGATAGTGGTAGAGGTGGTGGAGGAGAAGGAAGCAGCGGCAGGAAAATGTAGGAAGGCAACGGGGGCAGTGGGAAGGGAGTGGGGGCAGGCTATAGGGGTGGGGCGGCGACTGGGTGTTTTGTTTGTTTGTTTTAGACAGCCACCGGACTGTCTAAAAAAAAAATCCTGAGTTTTATTTTTCCAAAATGAACCAATTTGTGGTTCATTTTGGAAAAAAATCATAAATTTGTAGTTTGGGGACTTCCACAAACTAAGACAAACCGCCATTTTGGCAGTTTGTGCCCATCTCTAGAAAAGATCATCACATGTAAGGATGTGTCACTGGAGACCAAGACCAAGATCATCCACACTCCTGTATACTTGATCGTTATCTACACATGTGAAAGCTGTACAGTGAAGAAGGCTGGTGGGAAAAAATGATTCATTTGAAATATGGTTCTGGAGGAGAGCTTTGCCAGTACTCTGGACTGACAGAAAGACAAACAAGTGGGTCCCAGATCAAATTAAGCCTGGACTATCTCTGGAGTAAGGGACGTGGTGGCGCTGCGGGTTAAACCGCTGAAGCCCTGTGTTGCAAGGTCAGAAGACCTGCAGTCGTAAGATCGAATCCACGCGACGGAGTGAGCTCCTGTCGCTTGTCCCAGTTCCCGCCAACCTAGCGGTTCGAAAGCATGCAAAATGCAAAAATGCGAGTAGATAAATAGGTACCACCTCGGTGGGAAGGTAAACGGCGTTCCGTGTCTAGTCACACTGGCCACGTGACCACGGAGGATTGTCTGCGGACAAAACGCTAGCTCTATGGGTTGGAAACGGAGATGAGCACCGCCGCCTAGAGTCGGACACGACTGGACAAATTGTCAAGGGGAACCTTTACCTATCTCTGGAGATAAAAATGACAAAACTGAGACTGTCTTATATCTGTCAAGATTTTTAGTCATCCATCTTATTAGGTTGAAATGTTTTACTACTAATCGAACTAGCGTCTTCAGTCTGATATACATATCAGGGATCTCCTACCAACTGTCCTCAGACTGAAGAAGCTACTTGGATGAGTAGCGAAACATTTCAGCCTAATAAGAAAGAAGTCCAGTTGCAATGACTCAACTTCCAGATGAGGCTGTCTTACTTTGGGCACATAATGAGAACGCAGGATTCTCTGGAAAAGACAATAAATGCTGGGAAAACTGGAAGACAGCAGGAAAAGAGGAAGACCAAATATGAGATCGGCTGACTCCCTAAAAGAAACCATAGTCTTGAGTTTACAAGAGCTGAGCAAGGCTGTTGAGGACAGGACATTTTAAAGGTCGCTGATCCATAAGTTGGAAGTGACTTGAGGGCACAAAACAACAACAATAAACAGGGTTTTTTAACCACTCTTGCTCACTGCAGACATTACATTCGAGAATGGCACCACTCAGTGCCTGCCTCAACTCAGCTTGATGCCTGCTTCAGCTCTGCTCGGCACCCTTTCATTTTCTTTTGGCATGCCATTAAATAAGGTTGAATGGTGGAAGAACTGGGGCAGATAAATGGAATACATCTGCACAACCAGTGTTGCCTTTCCTCTAAATTCATTGCCACAGTGTTGTCTACTGATAGAAGAAAGGGTGTGTACCAGGTGACATGGTGGGGAAGGCTTGTAATTCAGTGGTGGATCACATGCTTTGCATTCAGATCCCTGGTCTGTTTTCCACCATCTCCAGGTAACTGGGAAGAAAACTGCCTGAAGCCCTGGGGTGCCACTGCCAAGGAGCGTTGAGGGTATCCATCAGGATGACTATGTATCACCTCCAGGATCAGAGGCAGCATCGCTCTGAGTACCAGTTGCAGAGGAAGAACAATCGGAAAGAAGCACTGCCATGCCTTGGTGCCGTGTTTGTAGGTCTCCCAAAGGCATCTGATTTTCCACTCTGGAAAATAGGATGCTGGGCTAGATAAGCCTTTGGTCCCATCCAGCTGTGTTTAAATCTTTGGAGCCACAGTGAGACACTTGTTTTGTTTTTTTGTAACCCGGAGATGGCAATGAAGAGATCTATGACAGTCTGCATTCATAGTTGTGCTGTTTACACTGAGCTACAACCCATTTCCATGTCTTGCGGCTGTTAATCATGCAGCATTTCTATCATGATGTATACAAGATTTTAGAACTGGTTTGGAACTGTTTGAATTTCTCCCAATTGTTCCCCCCCCCCCCCCCAGTTGTTTTGTTGTCTGTACCCTGCTCGAAAATCTTTTGACATTGGGCAGGATAGAAATATTGATGCTGTGACTGCATGGGTAAATAGTACATGCATTTGCTGCAGAAGTAAAGTGGGTACATTTGAATTTGTTTAATTGATCACACAACGCAAAGGCCAATTTGAATCTGCCTGGCCCTCTTTGCTTCTGAAGTGCAGTTTCCCCCCCTGCTGTTGGGGGCTTCTACTTTCCTCAGTCTGGAGCAATTCGAATATGTGTTTTCCCCATGTGATAAGTTGTTTCATTATCTAAAAGGATGGGGTGTGTAACTTGGTTGGTATTCTGGTAGCATAATAAACTGGGCAGGATGTTTTAGACAGCAGGAACAGTTGCCCCTGTGATTTTTCGCCCTAGTAGTCCCAATTTTTTTTTAAAGGAAGCACCAAGTTTAGCACTAGATCATCTTATCACTGTATTGATCTATTAGTTTAGCACTAGATCTCTTCCGCATGGACAAAAAACACAAAATAAAAACTAATAAGAAATAGAAACAGCTCCAATGAACTACAGTGCACTACTATGTTTCTGTGGTTTGTCTGCATGTGTTTGCATGTTATAGAGAACTTGGATAGGACAGGATAACTTTATTACGGTCAAAGACCAGAACAATATAAAATGAATACATACAATTGCAATTTCATAAAACTAAGCAGAATTATACATTCTTCCGTTAAAATCATCATAAATCAACCTCTTCTTTCAAATTCATAACATCATAATCAGATAAGCTGACTCTATATATTTAAAAATAAGTGAAACCTTGGCCAGTGTTATGTTATAAAAGCGTTATATTGTCCATCTTAGATCTCAACCCGAACGTCTGGTTGCAAATAACTATCACTGCAGTGCAGAATTTGGCCACTTGTCTTGTAATATAAGGGGTATTGTCAGAGATTAGCAACTGTACATAATACTCCTCTGATCTCGGAGGAGATTTACAGATGATAGGAAGTAAAGTAGAGAATTTGGGGAAACTGTCCGTTTTCCATAGTGCCGAGCAACACTTTAAACAGCCCACTGGCTTTACAATGAACCATAGAAGGAGAGGGTGGGATCAAAGGGAAGGTGGCACAGATGAAACCACATAGGACTGGGGGTGGGGGGCGTGTGGACACGGGCACCAAAACAATCTGCCATCTCCTTGTCATCACCTGATCTGAACAGATCTGTAAAATAAGCTGCAGCTCAAGCCACAGTAAAGCCAAATTCAGCTTGCTGGTGTAGTTGCAGCTTGAAATAAATAGAAAAATGAATAAAATATAGAATATTTATAAGTCCCCTCTCAGAGGATAGTGTTCGCTGTTTTGGCCACTAAAGGAAAGAAAAATACCTGAATAAGTGAAGCTGAAAAAATTACTTCTAGAAAGTAATTAGTTGCCCTAACAGTGCCAGGGATCCCAAAGAAATTGTTACTACTATCATTACATTGCTCCCTCCATAAAACTATGTTCTATTTTCTTGTTATTTGAACATAAGTAAAATAGTTACTTCTTAGGGGTTTTTTTTTCTTTTGAAGAATAAATCAGAATGCTCCAAGTCACTGCCTTATCATGAAAACATGTCTAAAGTCACATACCCTTGGTAACAATCAAATGCAATCAAAACAGTTATGCTGCAAGAGTAATGCATTATGATTATTATATAACTTATTATTCCTTTGATGTTGCAAAAATGAATTAATTACAACTAACTAGTTAATAATATTGAACCACTGCCACATTCTGCCAATATGTTCTAAACAGTCTGATTTGATTCTGAGTTAGATGCTCCAAGCTGTGTAGTTACTGTGAACTGTTACTGTGTTGAAGGTATCACAAGCAGTGTCTTTCTGACCACCCTGCCTGATTAGTGGCTGGCTGGTTTTTTTTGTTTTTTGTTTGTTTTTGTTTTTGCCTTTTATCCTTTTAAGTATCACATACTGCCAAACTATGTGTATCGATCTGGTACTATAGCAGTAACATACCTGTAATTCCCTAAACCACATCAGTTAAAAAAGAGACAATAAGATATTATATACCACTTAGACTGTGCATCTGTGTGCCCCAGCCTCAGAAATTAAATATTGATACTTGCGAATCAAACATTCAGGAATGGCTCATCTGGGAAGGGCAGCTATATAAGAATGACACTCTTGGGTTCTGTGCTTGTTCTGTCTTGATTCCAGAACTAATTTGTGCCTCCTTCTTGTCAGTGTAATTGCCCATGGAATGGGTCTTTCTCAGCTGTTGGATCACAAAGTAATTTGTTTTGGCACATGGGCTTTGATCCAACCCAAGGAAAGCACTTTTCAAGTCCCACGAATTTCTCAAAGAGAGAACTGATTGACTTCGGCCAAATTACAGACCTTGGAAATGTTAATTATTTTGGACTACAGACTATAGATCCCAGAATCCCTAGCACAGTCACTGTAAACTGGGGTAAAAAAACACACAACAACAACAACAACACAAACACATTTCCCCAGGCTTTGTTAGACTCCGACCTTTTTAAATAGTCAATGCCTGCTTACAGCCTTTGGGGTAAAATAAATCCCTCTTTTAATCAGGGAGGCTGGGCCCAATCTTATGTGGGAGACACTCTGTGCTCCATATTTCCACCAACAGTTTGAGGACTGACTATTTATTTCTTTTAACATCCTTTCCAAGAGCCACAAGTAAAAAAGACTCCCGGAGAAGATTTACTACATTTTTGACATGTACATTCCATGAAACTGTTGGATGCAGGCTCTATCTGTATTTTGCTGTAACCTGGTTTAATTTTTGGTGTGATAGCAACCTGTAGAATTGAGGATATGGCTACACCAGCAGCAGGGAGCAAGCTGGTGTAGGCAGCTTGGGAATGATCGGGCTTGATTAGAATGATCTAATCAAACCTGACCACAGAGAAATGGCTCCTGTCAATATCATGATGTGGTTTAATAAGCGAGCTGTTTCAGGATATTGTCAAATTAATCACTTCCCCTTCTCGGCAGAGGGATTGTTGTTTTGATGATGCGCTGCATCAGTTATAAAAAAAACCCTGAAAAATCTTTTTTTTTTGCCTTCTCTTAAAGGGCCAGTTGAGAAACTGGCAGCAGCTAAAGTTGAGGATTTGACTGTGGTTTCTTGACCAGCTTAAGGGTTTTTTGATGAGCTCATGGGAGTTTTCCTATATATTGTTGATCTTTCTGGGTAACTTAGGCCAAGAGAATGTTCTAAATCCATCATTAGTTCTACCTAGAGTAGACTTATTGAAATCAATGGAACTTAAACTAGTAGTGATATATAAGGGGTTTACTTTAGGACTAACGTTGGATTTAGCCTAATGATGGCACTATTGGAAAGTGGGATAATTTTTTGCAGGTCTTGGAAGTCTTGACAAATACATGACATTCTCTGGAGACAACTCAGCCTTCATAATGTTTCTGTCATTAATCATCAAGATCTGTCACACTAGGCTGCCTTCAGAGCACTTGATCTAAGCAAGTGAACACCAGGGCCACCATCTGATATGATTAAAAGATGAGAGGGAATTTTGTTTGCTTCCAGAACTTTAACTATTTCTTCATAAATGTAAAGAAAATAATTTGATGGATTTTAAAAACAAAATTTAAATATGGAAAAAAGTGAAATAATCAGATTGATCCACCTCTAATCTGACTGAGTGCAGGATGAACGCAGGGAATTCCTTCCCAAATCCAATGGTCTTTCTGGCTGGAGGAGTCTAGGAGTTGTAATCCAAAAAGTAACTTCCTTCTATTATGATCTAAAAAGGATGGAATTATGACATAGAGGGCCATGGTCTAGAAGACAAAACAGAGCAAAACAGAAGGAAATAAGAGAAATAGGAAGGAGTGAACAAGTGAATGCACTTATAAGTTAAGAACAAAAGTCATGTAAGCAACAACCATCCCACCCTCAACACACTTGATGTCATCTGATTTTATAAGCTAAACATGACTGATCCTCGTTAATGAGTGTTCACACTGATGGAGCAGTATAGAAGTCGAATTAGTAAATAAATAATAATAGATGAGAGATCACCAGGTAATACTGGAGATCTCCAGGTAAGGCTAGAAGTGAATGCTGCTTGAAGCCCTGGAGAGCTGCTGCCGATTAAATTGTACAGTGTAGGCCTAGGTAGATCCATAGTGAAACTGACTGACTCAGTCAATGCAAGGCAGCTTTCTACGGTCCTATGAGTGTAGAAAAGTACAAGTGGTGGGAAAAGTAAGGTCCTGCACTTAGGCAGGAGAAACCAGATGCACAGGTACACAATAGGTGGTACCTGCAGCTGCTAAGAAAGCCAACACAGTCCTAGGCTGCATCAACAGGATAGCATCGAGATCATGGGGAGTGATAGTACTATACCATGCTGGTGAGGCTGCACTTGGAGTGCTGTGTCCAGTTCTGGCCACCACAATACAAAAAAGACGCTGAGGCCCTGGAAGGGGTGCAGAGGAGAGCAACAAAGATGATAAGGGGACTGGAGGCTAAATCCTATGAAGAATGACTAAAAGAACTAGGTATGTTTAGCTTAATGAAGAGAAGACTGAGGGGAGACATGATAGCAGTCTTCCAATATCTGAAGGGTTGCCACAGGGAAGAGGGCATCAATTTCTTCTCCATTGCGCCTGAAGGTAGGACAAGAACTGGAAACTCATCAGAGGGAGATCCAACCTGGAAATAAGGAGGGATTTCCTGACGGTGAGAACCATTAAGCAGTGGAACAGCTTGCCTCTCGATGTTGTGGGTGCCGCATCGCTGGAGGTTTTCAAGAAAAGATTGGGCAGCCATCTGTCCGGGATGGTGTGAGGTCCAGGATGGTATGAGGTCTCCTGCCTTGGGCAGGGGGTTGGACTAGAGGACCTCCAAGGTCCCTTCCAACCCTACAATGATTCTATGATTCTATGGGTATGCATGAATGTGCTTGCTTTTATCACAACATGAAAAAAAGAGTAAAGATCTTGGAAGCAGAATTTTGATACTGCCTTTCATTTTCCTAATTCTTTATCTGATTATATCTTTCTCCCAACCTAGTTTATATGCCTCAGTTTCCAAGCACATTCAGTTATGGTTAAATAGGCAGTCATTATGGATTCAAACATGGTGGATTTTTTTGCCGTACAGTGGCTTTCTTAAACTTACTTCCTAATGTACTCCATCTCTGAATATAGCTTGAAATAATTTAGTGGGGTGGTACTGTGCAGCAGTTTTGTCCACCTTATAGTCAATTGAGAATGTAACTAATTCTAAAGGGCTCAGGTTGTGAGGCAGAAAAGTGGAAATGTCATTAATGGGAGAATAAACTGTGGGAAAATGGTGGACAAATTATGGTACAGCACTAGCCTCATGGTTTTTCTGGAACTGGATACAACACTGTCTACCCTCATAGCTACAACAGAACTTACAGGAAATGAACCGTATTAGAAGCATATCTAATAGATGCAAAATATTTCTATAATATGCCATTAAGAATGCATCATTTGGAAGTTCCAAGGAAGCCACTGAACCTGAAAAAATGACAAGTGCTGAGCCAAAATTTCTCAGAAGACTTTTTTCTTGGAAAAAAGTTTTCTTTTTTAAAAAATTCCTCTAGAAACAGAAGACCATTTTTGCAGACTTTGTTCCAATATTTCCCCACCCACCCACCCACACATGCACGCACCCACCTACATTTATACCCCCCTTCACCATGCTTTAACATGACAGTAGGTGGAAAGCACTGGGAAGCACCTGCCGGCCTTCCAACTAGTCATGTGTCTTGGCCTTCTGACCTGGTCGGTGCCTAAATAACAGCACTTGGATTGGTGACCGACCTGCCTGTGCCCTTTTGGAGACACTCTGGCCTGACCTTTGTCCAACTCTGTGTTGATATTTGTATGTTTCGGGAACTCTGTGAAAAGCCTTATTCCCATGAATAAAGTACAAATGGCAAAACCAGAGCATCAATTGAACAACTGATGCTACTGTATCAGGCCCTAGAGATTTGAGGGGTCCTGAGGGGCCAGCAGACGAGCTCCTGGCTGGACCAGTGGCAGTTTGAAGAGCTAGTGCATGCTTTTATTCCCGTCCCTGCTTTTCCCCAGCCAGCAGAGAAAGAGAAGGCCTGAATCTCACCAGTGAGAAAATTGCTTCCTGAAGCAGTCACAGACACAATTATTTTCAGTTCCATCTTAAAAGGGCAATATGAAGACCCTCCTCTTGCTTCACACCACCTCAAATTTCACCTCATTCATAGCCCTCTCTGCTGCTATCCATCAGTACAACAACAAGGTTTATTCATGGAAAAAAGAAGAACTGTTTATTTGGGTTGAATAAGAAAGATGGAAGAAACCTTCCAGGCCACACTTTCTATCCTTTCTCTCTCTCCTTTTCCTTGGATTTGAAATTAGTGCTGTTGTGGCTTTCTTCTGCTGTTACTCTATGGCTGGGAGCATAATATTTGATGATGATTTAGTCAATGGCTTTGCGGTATGAAAGGCAAGGGAGGTTTATTTCTAAGGCACAGTGCACACATTTTTGTTCTGTTGGCACTTTTCCCATTTTAAATTCCATCAAATCCTTTTTCTTTTAACATTTTTAACCCCACAAATGCCAGATTTAACAAGAAGGATCCATGCGGGTGCCACTCTGCCCTGTGACTGCCTCTGGGATCTTTTCTCCACCCTGTGGTTGCCCTAAGAACATACAAATACCCCAATTTGGTTAATATTTACACAAAGACAGTGCACACCCACATGGTCAATATAGCTACTGTTGTTCCCACTTGCAGTGCTAGTACAAAATTTTAACTACTTTGAAAATAGAATCCAGCTGTGCTATAACTGCAACTAATTTTGGGGCCCAATTCTGAGAAACTGTAAGAGAATTTCTCCTTTCCATTGATAAAACCAGACAAACTGTTTCCCCAGTTTCTCTATCCATGAATGTCATGGAGAATTTCAAAAGGCATTTTGCACTCCTCTGTAAACTGCAATACCTTCAGACAACTTAGCACTGCCATCTACTGGCTGCTAACTACTATGATTTCTAATCCTCTAAGAACTTACTCTTCAATCCGAATGAAGACTGCAGGCAAGAAATCAGAAGACTAAAACTCAAAACGGCAGGAATGAATGAACTAGAAGAGATCATAAAGTGTAAGGATATATCACTGGAGACCAAGGCCAAGATCATCCACTCTTTTGTATCCCCAGTTACTGTACTATGTGCAGATGTGAAAGCTGGGCAGTGAAGAAAGCTGAAAGGAAAAAGGTTAATTCATTTGAAATGTGGTGCTGGAAGAGAACCACAGAATTTACAGATACTCTTGATTGTCAGAAAGATGAATAATTGGGTCCCAGATCAAATCAAGCCTAAACTCTGTCTAGAGGCAAAAATGACAAAACTGAGCATGTCATACTTTGGACACATCACGAGAAGACAAGACTTGCTGGAAAAAACACTATTTCAGGAAAAGTTTAAAGCAGCAGGAAAAGAGGCAGACCAATTATGAGATGAATTGACTCCATAAAGGAAGCCACCATCTGAAAAGTTTGTAAGAGCTGAGTTGAGCTGTTAAGAAAAGGGCATTTTGGAGAGCACTCATTCACAAGGTTGCCATAAGTAGGAGGCAACTTGATGGCACATACGAACAACAGCAACAACAAAGAAGATTCCACCAGCTTTGATCTGCTGGAAAATTATGCTTGTTCTGGGAATGTCTCTTAAACTGCCCTTTTTTTTACTGTCTTCATGTCATGGACTTTGATTAAGCCTCTTGAATCTGCACTTGATTTTTCCATCTGTATCACAAGTCTCTCTCTCTCTCTCTGGTCAGAAACCATAGGTCATTGATAGAATAAAAGCCTTATATGTAGAAAATCAAAGGTTGATTCCCTGGCAGCTACATGAAAACAAATCAACCTCAGACAGTATGGCTGATCAACTTCTATTTGAACCCCCTGGATTCTGGTATAGTAGGCAGTAGTAGGCTAAGTAAACCAATTATCTGATCAAAGGAAGTAAAATGGTTTTGAAGTGGAAAGAACTGCAATTTCCAGAATATCCCATCTATCATGTCAATGCCTGAGGTGTCCAGGGAGCTGTCATCTAAAAATGTAACCTTTTCCCTTTCTAGATATTTTATAAGATTAAATGGGCTTCTTTAACATTTAATTCTACTTTCCTTTGACAGAGAAATAAAAATTAAAGGGTCAGAAAAAGAGTACTGTTATTAGCATGAAGAAATGTTCCAAAAAAACAGCACATAGTTTTTTGAACAAGAACTTTTGTTAGATCTAGGTGTTCAAAATGAAAAAGTAGAGTTCAGAAAATATTTGTGCATGCTAAAGTCCATCTTATAAAGATGGTAGGGGAGGAAAACATATGCTCGTATTATAATAATTGAATTGGTTCCAGATTGTGAGCCAGATGCAGCTGGCTGGCAGAGTGGTCAGCCTCCTACGGCAGGAGGAATGCTCTCCCCTTTCCAAACACCTGGGCCCATGGAGAAGAAGAGGGGCCAGACACACCCCTCGGAGGGGGAAGGTGCTCTGGCCGGGCTAGAAATAGGAGGGGGAGATGAGAGCTCGGGGGAGGAAGAACACGCTGACACTTGGCAGGACGCCTGGAATTCCTCATTGACGAGAACAAAGCCTCGTTACCAGGAGAGGAGCTGGGAGGGAGCCGGAGGTCCTTGCCGACCCAGGAAGGCTGATAACGTGGCATCCAGACCCTGAGAGGGTAAGCAAAGGGGCTGGGAAGGAGAGAACGTGGCCTTGGCTCCTGTCCTTCCCCAGTTGCTTCCTCAAGCCGACTCCCTGGACTCCAGGGAAGCCAGGAGGGGCTCCTGCCTGCCCTAATTGAGCAGTTTTCTCTATGTGGACATTTCTGCTTAGCTGACCAGGGAGTGAAGTAACTCCTGGCCAGCTAGGGGACTACTCCATTGCTGGGACTAAGGCCAGAGGCTCGAGGAAGGAGCCGGGCCAACCTTGGAACTGAGAGTCTGAAGGGGCCTGAGCCTGCAGAGACATTCATTTCTGTTTCTTCCCTCTGCAAGCCAGAGGGGCATGTGGACTGGAGGTGCAGCCAACCTCCAGAGGGCGGCCCTGGACTAGATTCTGCTGTTGCCCAGAAGGGCTTGGTGCTGCAAGGAACCCCAGCACCCCCACACCCTGCAGGGGCCGACTCTGCAAGAACTTGTGTTTATGCATCATCTTTCCACCTTTCTTTGTTCCCAATAAAGTCCTAATTCTACCACAATTTACTGTCTCGTCATGGAGGGAGCGGGGTGTGTGTGTCGCTCACACAGATATATCTTCTTTTCCTCTAGTGATTATCATGTGGCATAAATGGCTCACCATCACCCCACTATATCTTGACAACCCTGTGAGGTAGGTCAGGCTCAGAGTGGCTAGCTGGCTGTAGGTCACTCAGTGAGTTTCATGGTACAGTGGGAAGAACCTCCATCTTCAAAGTCCCAGTCTATTCTGTAATCATTCACACTGGCTCCTGGCTGGAGTGGATTAGAATTGTACTTTGTACAAAGGTATTATGTTGGTAGATGGCATGAAGGGGATATCGGATTCTGCCTCTGATACCGGGTCAGGCTGTTTGCTCATCTTGCTCACCATTGTCTGTTCTGGTTGGCTGCAGATCCCCAGGATTCTCAGGCAGGGAATCATTTATATCAGTTGTTGCTTTATCCTTCTAACTGGAAACCCCAGGGATTAAATATTATACCTCCTCCACTAAAAACAGGCACTTTGGTGAGGTTTGCTTTTGTACATACAAAATATGTGTTCCTCCTGTTCCTCTGTGGCTGCAAGGAGGAGACGGAATAGCCACTTCCCTTTTAAATCACAATTTGAAACTTAAACGGTGGTTAATCTGAACTGTGGTTTGTTGACACATAGGGCTAAATCAGCTGTTAATCCTGTTGGCTTTTGGCTGTAATAAAAAGTACAGTAGGACTCCCATATCCACAGGATCGTTATCCACAGGTTCACTTATTCAAGGTCTGAAAATATTTAAAATATTAAAATAAGAAAACTATTTTCACATTTATTACCAGAACTGGCCACTAGAGGGAGCCAGAGACCGTGCTATGAATACTTGTTAGTTTAGAACAGGGGTCTCAAACTCAATTTACCTGGGGGCCGCTAGAGGCAGAGTCTGGGTGAGGCTGGGCTGCATCAGATTTTCCACAAGAAAAGCTTTGTTAAAAAAATTCCAATCTTCTCAAATCTCTTTATTTTTTAACACAAAATAAGATGAAAAAATAAATAAACAAATTAAGAATTAATAAGAAAATAAATCAATAATAATAATAATAATAATAATAATAATAATAATATTTCTCTAGTGAGCGACTATATGTGGTTTCTTCAGTCTTCTATATCTGCTGTATTCAGATTCAAATGTCTGCATTAACAGTTCTTTAACCTTTAATCTTCTAAACATGAATTGTCCTGAACATGAATGGAACATTGATGAACACGAACTGTTCTTCTGAACATGGTTTCTCTTGCCTACTCCTTGCTGCTAGAGACCTGGCAGCGCTTCCTCTTGCATAGCCGAGCCACATTTGGCTTGAGAGAGGAAGCAGTTGAGACCCTCAGTATGGCTTGTAGATGATCATCAGTCAGTCTGGACCTGTACTTGGACTTATTGAAGTTCAAGGTGGAGAAGAGCTTTTCGCACAAGTATGTGCTCCCAAAAAGGCACATGGTCCGCTTGAACATTCGGGAAAGCTCAGGGAAGCTGGGGGTCAATTCTCTCAAAAATTGCCCAAGCTTGTCTGCTTTTCCACTCACCTCCCTGAACTTCGCTTTGACTTCAGAGTTGCACTGCAGGTCAATGAGCTCCATTTGAAGCACAGGAGGGGCATCTTGCACATCAAAGGAGAAGGGGTCCGCAAAAATTTGAAATGTGGCTCTGTGCGTCCAGAAGGGGGGCCCTCTCCCTGCCCTACAGTCTTCTCCCTCAGGGGTTTGGCGCCACCGGGGCTTCTGCTTTTAGGTGTCTCTCTCTCCCCCCCCGCTCTTCGCGGGTCACCTGGCAAGGCTGCTGCTGCTGTCGCCTTGTCCTCTCTGCGCTTCTCCTTCCCCCGCCTGGCGCTCCTCCACTCCCTGTGCACAGACACCCCTAGCAGCTGCATGCACCCCTTCTGCAAGGCTGGCCCCATCAGCAGAGTAATCTCTCCCCCCTACCCAAGGGCTAATGGGGCTTCTTGACTCCCGCTCTGGCAAGATGCCGTGGTCTTGCCCAGTGTGGCTCAGGGAGACGGGGGGGGGGGGGAGGGGAGCGCGCGCGAGAAGGCTGTTCTCTCGGCAGCACCCCCTCCTGCGGCACGTCTGGGCAGGGAGCGGAGGAGCGCCAGGCGGGGGGAAGGAGAAGCGCAGAGAGGACGAGGCGACAGCAGCAGCAGCCTCGCCAGGTGACCCGTAAAGAGCGGGGGGGGGGGGGAGAGGGAGAGGGAGAGAGAGAGAGAGAGAGACACACACACCTAAAAGCAGAAGCCCCGGTGGTACCAAACCCTGAGGGAGAAGACTGCTGGGCAGAGAGAGGGCTCCCCTTCTGGATGCGTGGGCGCTTCGGGGGGGGCAGGCGGGACCCAGCCCCTACGAGGCGGGTAGGAAGCCCGACGCTCGCCAAGTAGGTGCCGCCGCTGCTCCCGCTCCTTAAACTTTCATATTAAGGCAGGGGCCACAAACTATCGTCCCGCGGGCCGCAATTGGCCCCTGGGCCGCATGTTTGAGACCTCTGGTTTAGAATATATACCGTGTTTCCCCAAAAATAAGACAGGGTCTTATATTAATTTTTGCTCCAAAAAACACATTAGGGCTTATTTTCAGGGGATGTTTTGTTTTTTTCATGTACAATCTACATTTATTCAAATACAGTCATGTTACTGTATCTTCTTCTGGTTGCTGCACAATGGTGGAGGGTGGGGTTTCACTTAACTGGGGCTTATTTTTGGGGCAGGGCTTATATTACGAGCATCCTGAAAAATCATATTAGGGCTTAATTTTCAGGTTAGATCTTATTTTTGGGGAAACAGGGTAGCACGGTTGCTAGTGGTAAGTTCTGGTAACGCATGCATAAATAATTTTTTTTTCTGCTTTTCTTTCCTTTTGCCCATGCTATACATACTATAATGTTCATTGTTTTCCGCAGCTTTCAGTATCCACAGTAGGGCTTGGAACCAATCCCCAGCAGCTATTGGGGGGGGGGGGGGAACCTACTGCATATAACCTCTAACTTGCAGTACAGCAGCTTGAAGCGTATTAATAAAAAAAACATTTGGTAGAGTTAACTTTGATGCTGTCCCTTATGTGTGTTTTGTGCTAGCAACTGATAGTAAAATAATCACTTGTGCTTTGGGTTAAAACATTGTAAAATGTTTACTATTTAGAAACATATTTAAAACATAACACATCTCATAGTGCTTAGACATTTGGTATTTGTCATACATGTTCTTTACTTATTGACAGACATATTTTCTCTAGTATATAATTAACTCTCACTTTGTTATACTATTATATTTTTGTAAACCCTATCTGGCCCTATTAAATCCTGTCAGTTACACCTTTATTCCCTGTCAGGTCTATTACATATTTCAGTCCGTCTCATATTGGACCCTGTCACTATTTGACCTTATCAATGTTTGTAATTGTCCCTATCTGACCTATTACATGTTTGTCTCTGCCTGACAGACTTCTAACTGACACTTGCCTTATACAGCTGCCTGGCTGACTTCAGACACGTTCTGATTGGTCAGAATGCTATGCTATGCTATGCAAATACAACATTCTGGTCTTTCATAGCAAACACATTTAAGCATACATATATACATACTGTGTTGTATAATTATATATACCAACAAATCCTAATTAGAATAGACCCACTGAATGAATGAGATGTGTTGAACAGAAATGGGAGCTTCACATTCATCTCCCAGGGGAGATGAATATGAAGCTCGCCATTACAGGTGGCCAATCTGATTGGACTCTTCCCCCCACCCCACCCCCCGGAACTGGGCACTCACTTACTGCTTTCAGCATGCCATGTCAATTGTGGAAGTAGCCCAGCTGGGGCTTCCCCACCTCCCTGTGCTGCTGACCAATCCGGTGAGGGGGTGGGATGACAGGTCTCCTGACTTAGCTGCTGATTGGTCAGCAGCGCAGGGAGGTGGGGAAGCCCCAGTCGGGATACTTCCGTGATTGATGCGTGCTGTGCCACAAGTGGTAAGTGGATACCCAATTCGGGGAGAAGGGTCCAATCGGACTGGCCACCTGTCCCTCAGGAGATGAATACAAGGCTCCTATCTCTAGTGTTGAATCAACATTTATGTAAGTCTAATTGATTCAAAGGGTTTATTGTAATATGAACCAACCAATGGATTTAGCTCATAGGCTGCCAGTCTGTAACTCCAAGAAAAGCTAACGGATTGCTCTTTCACCAGCAGGCAAAGGCCCTTTTATTCAGACAGACCTGTGAATTGACTGCTGAAGGAGGGGCTCTTAACAGGTGGTAGTATACTTTCAACTCTGATGTGCTTTTCAAATGGCCTTTAACTCAATTGTGTTTTCATATTACAATCGGTTTCCTTGCCTTTTAACATTACTGTGGGTTTTACACTTGGTTTTTTAAAATGCTGTTGTGACTTGCTTTGTGTATCATGTTCTGGGAGAAAAGTGGGAAAATAAATAAACAATGCCTGCCTCACAACCTCTCTTTTGAAATTTGTTTATTTTGAAGAAACCATAATTAACACAGCTGCTGCAGAAACGGAAGCACCTGGATTTTTCTTTGCAGGCACTCCAAAGTTCCCCATAGTTCATATTTATCAGTGGTAAGCTACAGTTTGTACATGTGAATGTACCCTTCATTTTCAGTGCAAGAGTGATTACTGTTCTCACAATTTTATCAGTAGTTCCTGATACACATGGATCTATGTACATTAAACATAATTAACAATAATTAACAATCAAAAGGTGCTTATCACTTTTCATCAAAGCTTTTTGGAGTTCAGAGTTTGAATTAATTAATTAGTCTAACAGATGGATCAACTAAACATTGCAGCCCTACAATTTATATATTCTTTATGAAGACTGTTAAAGCAAAGAACTCCAATTAAGAATTTCAAACAGTATTACTGTGTTTGCTTGAGTGAAACTCTAATTAACATGACTAATAGTAATGTTCCTCTGTGATTTAGCTTGCCAAAAAAGTAATGGGACTAATTGTCCAATCAAAGGTGGTGAATATGCAGAAAATCACATACAACTTAGATTTGTTCAGTTTTTCTAAAATCTTGATTAAATTGTGAGAACTACATTTTACAGTTCTACAGGCCGAAAAAAATTCCATTTGGGCAGTCAACATGTATTATGAAAACCATGAAAGTAACAAATTACATGTTATCCTAGTTACCTACAAGTTGTTTATTTTCAGGTAAAAAGATGTGCAGAAGTTGAATTTCAGAACTGATTTAACAAATAAGAACAGTTACATTATTAGGTAATAAATAACACTTTGTAGTCACTTAAAAGGGCATTTTAAGACATTTTAGAATTTTGACAGGATTTTTTTTAAGCTTCCTGTTATTTTTATATCAAGCCTGAGTTTTCCCACACTTTTTAGAAAGTAGTTTTTAAAAAAATTCCAAGTTCTTAGTTTTTACTAAGGATGTGATCACACAGAAATTTCTCTCAAATCAATCCAAACCTCTCTATACAGGAGGACTGCAGTATCTGCAGTGGATTGGTTCCAAGCCCCACCCCCCACAGATGCCAGAAAGTGAGGATATAGGAATATAGTTGTTGGTTCCCTCTAGTGGCCAGTTCTGATAATACATCTTGGAAACACGTATTTCTGGGGTTTTTTATTTCATATTTTCAGGCGGTGGAGGAGTGAAACCATGGGTACTGATCCTGGAGATATGGTAGTCCTACTGTACCACACACTGGCATTTAAATTTCTGCCTTGCTTCGCACAGAAATGTTTAATTATTAACAGTAATTACTAGAGATGGGGACGAATATAAAAACGGATCGGTTTTTCCGACAAATATAGCCGATTCGTTAAATATTCATCGATCCATATTTGTGGGTTCCAGAGACCCCCACAAATACGGAGGGATGAATATTTACCCGTTTTTATTTGTCCTTCGTATTTAAAAACAAACAAACCCAAAACCACCATTCTGCCTACTGGCCGCCGATCAGCTGATCAGTGGCAGAAAGGCAGCTACCACCCCACACAGCCACCCAATATCACAGCCTACCCCACACCCTTCCTTTCCCTACCATAGGCCCCATGCCATGCCACCCCACCCCCACCGACACCCTCTTACCTTAATTGCTGCTGCCAAGGTCTTCTGGCCTCAGAGCCACGCATGTAAAAATGGAGACTGGCTGCCCTTTGCAAAGATGGCGGCTGCAGCTTCATTTAGGCTAGGGAAGCTGCAGCTGCCATCTTTGCAAAGGGCAGCCTTAAGAGAATCCAGGCTGCCCTTTGCAAAGATGGCAGCTGCAGCTTCCCTACCCTAAATGAAGCCACAGCCGCCATCTTTGCAAAGGGCAGCCAGTCTTCTTTTTTACAGGCCGTGGCTGCGAAGGCCTGATGGAGACCTGGCAGCAGCTATTAAGGTAAGGGGGTGTCGGTGGGAGTGGGGTGGGGGCTAAGGTAGGGAAAGGAAGGGGGTGTGGGGGTAGGCTGTTGGGGTGCTGGCTGTGTGTGTGGGGTGGCTGCCTATTCGCTTCTGGTAGGCAGAATGGGCTTCTGTGCCGTGTGGTAAACTCTCCTGGGGGGACCCAATTTGTGGATAAATAACTTGGATGTCCAATATCCAATCTTCACCAAAGTTGGCAGGCGTGTTGGAGAAAGACATAGGAAGCTCCGTTGTGATTCTGGAAACTCTAAGTACCTGGGGGGAGCTTTCCTGGGGGGTCCTCTTTGTGACTATATAACTCAGGGGTCCATGATCCAATGTTCACCAAACTTTCAGGAGTTGTAGAAATGCATCTGTGGAAGCTTCCCTGCAAATTTGGTGTCTCTAGATCCTCAGGGGCCAGTGTTATAGCCGTTTAAAGTGCAGATGAATCGACAGATCGATTAGTCAATTCGTCGAAGAATATTCGTATATTCGTATTCATTGATCCGTTAACCTTGACGAATAACGGATCAAAACGAATTGCCATTTTTTTGATTTGTTCCCATCTCTAGTAATTACCCTTCTCTATTTATTTATTTATTTATTGTATTTTTACCCCGCCTATCTGGTCAGACGACCACTCTAGGCGGCTTCCAACACGCATAACACACATAACAAAAATATAAAAAATATATAAAAATATAAAATATAACATCAATAGACAAATAATTCAAGATGGAGAAGGGAAAAGGAAAAGAGAAATAAAAAGAAAAAAAATCAAGTGTTCACTGGAGGGAAGGCCTGCGTAAATATCCAAGTTTTTAATTGGTTTTTAAAGGTGCCCAGCGAAGGGGCCGCACGAATCGCCGGAGGAAGGTTATTCCAGAGGCAAGGAGCTACCGCCGAGAAGGCCCGGTTTCTTGTTTTTTCCTTCCGGGCCTCCCTCGGCGTCAAGCTCCTCAGCCTCACCTCCTGACTCGATCGGGTGATCCGGGTAGATTTTGGTGGGAGTAGGCGTTCCGCCAAGTATCGAGGCCCTAAACCGTTTAGGGCTTTGTACGTTAGCATTAAGACTTTGAAGTCAATGCGGAACCGAATGGGCAGCCAATGCAAAGCGGCCAGAGTGGGAGAGATATGATGATATTTTCTCACTCCACTAAGAAGTCTGGCCGCCGCGTTCTGCACCACTTGGAGTCTCCGCATCAACCTCAAAGGCAGCCCCACGAAGAGCGCATTACAGTGGTCTAATCTCGAGATTACGAGCCATTGTCACCATCCTCTTACCCATTTCTTTGGCCGGTGTTCAAATCCCAGTTAAAAAAAAATAACATCAACAAGTGAAGTAGCACTGAACTGACAAGATACGGTAAGCATTTGAACTAGTGGTGTATCAATTTAGCATTATAGTTCTCATAGTTTAGCACTACAGCTAAATAGTCAAACTAGAAGAATTTTTTTTTTAAAAAATACAATGTACAAATTTAAGTTCTAGTCCATACCAGTGTAAACAGAAGGCAGGCACAAGGAGTAGGTTTCACTCCCATGCCATGCCCCACATCATCAGTAATGTTATCTGGACATGCCTAACAACAGCCTTAAAGGTCCAATATAAGTGATCAAACAAGCCAAAACCGACATAAAATAATGCAAGTAAAACACTACCAAAAACAAACAAACAAACAAAAATGAAAATACAAGCCCTGCTAGCTGAACAAAGTATATTACATACTTTCCCCCAAAAGATCTGATCTGCTTGTGATTAGTGCTAATTTTGTATAGTTGGTGGAACAAATATCAAAAGGAAAAGTAAGAAACACTGCACAAACAGCAGGACAACTAAACTATGATTGTTTTTATTTCTTGCCTTTGTAGTTTATGCTTTCAAAGAGGGGAGAACTTCATAGAATCATAGAATTCATAGAATCTAGAATCACAGAAAAGTGAAGTTGGAAGGGGCCTACAAGGCCATCAAGTCTAATCCCCTGCTCAATGCAGGAATACAATCAAAGCATATCTGCCAGGTGATTATTTAAGTTTTTCTTGAATGCCTCCAGTGCTGGAGCACTCACCAACTCCCGAGGTAACTGGTTCCACTGTTGTACTGCTCTAACAGTTAGGAAGTTTTTCCTAATATTCAACTGAAATCTGGCTTCCTGTAACTTGAGCCCATTGTTGCGTGTCCTGCACTCTGGGATGATCGAGAACAGATCCTGCCCCTCCTCTGTATGACAGCCTTTAAAATATTTGAAAAGTGCTATCATATCACCCCTCAGTCTTCTTTTCTCAAGGCTAAACATGCCCAATTCTTTCAGCCTTTCCTCATAAGACTTGGTTTTCAGCCCCATGATCATCCTTGTTGCCCTTCTCTGAACTTGTTCCAATTTGTTAGCATCCTTCTTGAAGTGTGGGGTCCAGAACTTGCCATATTAGAGGGTTCTGTGGCCTGTTTTTAAAAATTCATCTGAATTTCCATTGTCTAGAAGGGAAATCTTGATTTTCAAAATAAAGCATTTTGTATTTTAGCCTAGAAGCTGGTGCCCTCCAGGTGTGTTGAGCAATCCTCTGCCATCATCCTCGGCTAGCAGTCAGTGGTGTTTTTGAGGACATGGAAGTCTCCAAATTAGTGAAGTAAAGTGTCACATGCTGGATCTGCATAAATGTCAAGGATGTTTTTATCTGTTCCTAGTGTCTTGCCTCATTCATGTTGCAGTGCTGCAGATGTTCTGAAGTCCTCTGAGTCTGAGGTTCAAACCAGATGATACAGATGGCACATGGCTAAAAGTGGAGCAGACATATTTTTATCCTAGCAGAAGCTTGCCTCACTCCACATGTTGTAAATTAAATTTCACTTCAAAACCTACTGCTAGCAGAGGTTGGGCAGCCACCCAAGAGGGTTGCTTTAGCAGTGGGTTTCCTGCTTCTGCAGGGAGCTGGGCTCAATGACTCTTGGGATCCCTTCCAGCTCAACAGTTTTATGATTCTGTTCTATACCATTGCTATCATTGCAAGGGATTATGGGATATATTATTTAGGTCATGCGCTACATGTGTTTCTGATAGCCATCTCATTCTTAAAGGTGTTCCCTGACCCCCAAATAGGTTATCTCACTAATTGTCTAGAATTCTTCTATGGTTAAACCTACTATGTTTATACAACCATTTGTCCTTCAGTCTTTTACATAAATAAGAATAGAAATGCATGCTCACAGCTTGAAGCAGTTACATTTTTGGATTACAGTTCCCAGATTCTCCCGGCCAGAATGGCCAATGACTCTGTTCATGTTACACATGAATGTGAGCAAGAAAAGACGGGCAGTTTCTTTCTCGCAGGGCAGGGGAAGAACCTTTAACCGAGGGCAGTCGGGACCAGGATAACATACAAGGAAGGCTTTTCAATCCCTTTTGATGCCTGCTGTGTTTCTGTTCGAAATCCCCACACAAGCTGCTTTGCCTGCAATGTGGGATTCCATTCTTTTATCTTCACTAACACAGAGAGCTGTAAGTAGCAATTTTGGCACCCAGGGCAGGCAACACAAAAAGCTCTCCTCTGTAATTCATAATGTGAAAATAACACAAGAAGTAATCACAGCACTGAACCCTTTGCCAGCATCTCCCCTCCTCCACAGGGTGTCAGCAGCACTGTCAGAGCTACACAAACAAATAAATAAAATGTGTTTTAGATAAATAAGCATACCATATATATATATGCCATGGACTTGTCTTCTAACAGGGGAGGCCTGGTCTACCTCTGATCCAGTTACACCAGTCCTCCATCTGGAAGTCACCTCTTCTATGTCCAGGTTAGAGACCTGATCTACTCTGCTATGGGTACACCTATCTTTCACTGCATCAATATACTGACCATCTTCCGTCTGTTCTCTGATAGCTTGCCAATGATTTGACCTGGAAGCCCAGTCTACCACTATCTTTACCTGTTGCAGGAGACCAGGCTACCAGGTCAGTCTTGAAAGTCTGAGGGGAAGTGGTCCACATCAATTTGGCACCTTGAGGCAACTCCTCTGCTATCTCCGTGCTAGTGATAGTAATGAAAACACATACCTTGAATATTTTAGAGGATGACGAGTGAGGGGAATGATTGTGGGGAAAGGGGGTACGTATGAGAATGGTCAAGTACTCTTTCTTCTGCAGGTTCTCCATCACAAATGGCCCATTACATATTTACCTTTGTTCTTGAAGAAATGGTGGATAGAGTTTTATTACACAAATCCATTTCTTAGACTTTCAGAGCTGGAAGAGACTCTATGGATCATCAAGTCCAGCCCCTATCAAGGAGGCACAGTGGAGAATCGAACTCCCAACCTCTGGCTCTGCAGCTGGATACCTAAACCAGTGAGCTATCCAGCAACTAATTTAAAAACATATGCTTACAATGGTGGCTGTTTAGGATCCTACTGTGGATTTTTCGAAGCAGAAGCATGTTTTGTAAGGAAATCCTTGAGGGACAGAATGGAAGGAGAGTGAATAGTTAACCTTGAAGAACTGGTTGTTTCCATTTTGAAGAGGGGAAAAAAAAGAGTATAATGGGTGCTGAATATTCAACACACAAGCAGCAGTTGGATTTTGATAGAAATCTTAAACAGTTTATAAAGCTTTATATCTGCCCACACATTCCCACCAGAAATTCACTGAGGGCTTCACTAGATAGCTGAATTGGGTGAGGCTGGATTTGGCTAAATAGGGTCCCTTAAGGTAGCACAGAAGTGCATGGTTCAATCCTTGCATCCACATACATTGATTGGGTTTTTTTCTGTAAGGCAAGAACTCCACACCTCATTTGAAGCAGCCGTGTTTAGCACAATCAAGGTTTTCCTTCTGTTTAAAATAAGTTTCCTTTTAAAGGGAAAGATTTCTCAAGATCATTAAATGGCTGGCTGGCTGGCTGGCCCTTTGGAGAAGCAGATTAACAGTCTTGAGAAATAGAAATCTTCCAGTCAGGCAGGGGAGAGTGGACGTTTTGCATTTCTTCTTAAATGTTGCTAACCTATCAGGGATGCTTTGAAAAGGGGATTTTTTTTAAAGCCCTGTCAAAGCATCACTGATAAGCTGTATCAGGAGCATTAAGAAGAATTGGAAAGCTTCTCTTCTCTGCCTCTCCAAAGGTGAACTGTAAGGAAGATTTAAAGGGAAAGATTCCCATTTCTCAAGAGCATTAAACAGGTTATTGCAAAGGGACAGCCAGTCAGCTGCTTAATGATCTTGAGAAATCTTTCCCTTTAAAGGGAAGCAGTCTTTCCTTTTAAAGGGTTAGAAGGGACAGCCAGGCAGCTACTTTGGTTTGATCCCAGTGATCATGCACACTTGAATCAGACCAAAACGGCGTGAACCTACCTGCACCTAAAAACAGTAGTGGCTGATAGGGACCCCAAAAGGGTTGGGTAGGAATGCTCTGGGGACAGAGTGGTTTGTGCTGACAATTACGCTGTCTGGTCACTGGCAAAAGGAGCAAACCAGCTGGTCCCCAGAGAGAACCAAACAGTGGGACCACTGCCTGTGTTGTCATGTGTTTGGTTAGATAGAAAGGCCAGGATAAGTTTCTTGGCATGTGTATTTCCACAGAGCAAAATACGTGTTCATGTTCATTCCTGCCACCTACTAGCATTGTAATTCTTCTCTTAAAATACTCCACTACCACAGGAACAGATTTAAGGAACTAGATTTGGTGGACAGAGTGCCTGAAGAACTATGGATGGAGGCTCGTAACATTGTACAGGAGGCAGCAACAAAAACCATCCCAAAGAAAAGGAAATGCAAGAAAGCAAAGTGGCTGTCCAACGAGGCCTTACAAATAGCAGAGAAGAGAAGGGAAACAAAATGCAAGGGAAATAGGGAAAGTTACAGAAAATGGAATGCAGACTTCCAAAGAATAGCAAGGACAGACAAGAGGGCCTTCTTAAATGAACAGTGCAAAGAAATAGAGGAAAAGAATAGAAAGGGAAAAACCAGAGATCTCTTCAAGAAAATTGGAGATATTAAAGGAACATTTTGTGCAAAGATGGACATGATAAAGGACAAAAATGGTAGGGACCTCACAGAAGCAGAAGACATCAAGGAGAGGTGGCAAGAATACACAGAGGAATTATACCAGAAAGATTTGGATGTCCTGGACAACCCAGATAGTGTGGTTGCTGACCTTGAGCCAGACATCCTGGAGAGTGAAGTCAAGTGGGCCTTAGAAAGCATGGCTGACAACAAGGCCAGTGGAGGTGATGGCATTCCAGTCGAACTATTTAAAATCTTAAAAGATGATGCTGTTAAGGTGCTACACTCAATATGCCAGCAAGTTTGGAAAACTCAGCAGTGGCCAGAGGATTGGAAAAGATCAGTCTACATCCCAATCCCAAAGAAAGGCAGTGCCAAAGAATGCTCCAACTACTGTACAATTGCACTCATTTCGCATGCTAGCAAGGTTATGCTCAAAATCCTACAAGGTAGGTGTGACGATCGCCCACGTCACTCATGCCATTCATATTCATGAGCTGATTTGCATGAACCTATGAGAGGACTGGAGAGGCGGAGTCAGCAGCTACATGAGGTTTGGCGGGAGAAGGAGGAGTCAGATAGGGCTGGTTAGTCAGAGAGAGAGGGAACAGATACTGAGAGATAGAGCTGGTTAGAAAATAGGTAGAGAAGGTGGTAATGATATAGCAAGAGAAAAGAAGTATGTACTGAGAGAACTGTTGATGATTTGCTTGTGTATAATGTTTATCTGAAGAACTTCTGTTATTATTCAATCTGCTTCACTTCAATAAATAAGTTCTGTTTCTGTTCACAAGTCAAGTGTTCAGACAAACGTCATTTATATTGTGGATTGAGGTAATCCACTGGTGGCAGCGAGAGGAAAACGCGACGTGAGCCTTTGTGAGGGAAAAACAAGCAGGGGCCACAAGAGCGAACGCCACAGTAGGCTTCAGCAGTATGTGGACCGAGAACTCCCAGAAGTACAAGCTGGATTTCGAAGGGGCAGAGGAACTAGAGACCAAATTGCTAACATGCGCTGGACTATGGAGAAAGCCAGAGTTTTCTATAAAAACATCTACTTCTGCTTCATTGACTACGCAAAAGCCATTGACTGTGTTGACCACAACAAACTCTGGCAAGTTCTTAAGGAAATGGGAGTGCCTGACCACCTTATCTACCTCCTGAGAAATCTATATGTGGGACAGGAAGCAACAGTTAGAACTGGATATGGAACAACTGATTGGTTCAAAATTGGGAAAGGAGTACGACAAGGCTGTATATTGTCTCCCTGCTTATTTAACTTATATGCAGAATACATCATGCGAAAGGCTGGACTGGAGGAATCCCAAACCGGAATTAAGATTGCCGGAAGAAATATCAACAACCTCCGATATGCAGATGATACCACTCTGATGGCAGAAATTGAGGAGGAATTAAAGAACCTCTTAATGAGGGTGAAAGAGGAGAGTACAAAAAATGGTCTGAAGCTCAACATCAAAAAAACGAAGATCATGGCCACTGGTCCCATCACCTCCTGGCAAATAGAAGGGGAAGATATGGAGGCAGTGACAGATTTTACTTTCTTGGGCTCCATGATCACTGCAGATGGTGACAGCAGCCACGAAATTAAAAGACGCCTGCTTCTTGGGAGGAAAGCAATGACAAACCTAGACAGCATCTTAAAAAGCAGAGACATCACCTTGCCAACAAAAGTCCGCATAGTCAAAGCTATGGTTTTTCCAGTAGTGATGTATGGAAGTGAGAGCTGGACCATAAAGAAGGCTGACCGCCGAAGAATGGATGCTTTTGAATTGTGGTGCTGGAGGAGACTCTTGAGAGTCCTCTGGACTGCAAAGAGAACAAACCTATCCATTTTGAAGGAAATCAACCCTGAGTGCTCACTGGAAGGACAGATCCTGAAGCTGAGGCTCCAATACTTTAGCCATCTCATGAGAAGAGAAGACTCCCTGGAAAAGACCCTGATGTTGGGAAAGTGTGAAGGCAAGAGGAGAAGGGGACGACAGAGGATGAGATGGTTGGACAGCGTCATCGAAGCTACCAACATGAATTTGACCCAACTCCGGGAGGCAGTGGAAGACAGGAGGGCCTGGCGTGCTCTGGTCCATGGGGTCACGAAGAGTCGGACACGACTTAACGACTAAACAATAACCACAGGAAGGGTTTCTCCCCAGTCTCTTGCCTAGCATTCCCTGTTCCCTTATCCTCCAGAGAATCAGATTGGACTGTAATGCCCATCATTCCTAGCCAGCAAGATAATGAAATGCAGGTTGTGGGGATGGGGCTTGTAGTCCAGCACATCTTGAAGACAGCAGATTGGGGAAGCCAGCAGTACTTTGCCCTAGGAAAGTCCTAGGACATCTTCTCCACTACTCCAACTTGTAAGAGGTTCACTTTGAGTAATTACAGTCTCTAGTACTTAAGAATGTAGAAACAAATTTGATGTGCACAGTAATGTATAAAGTGGAGAACTCCATGCCCCAGGGCTAGATCTGGTCCAATCCCCTGGAATCCCAATCCAGCCCTCTCAATTCTCCCAGGTGGTCACACATCCTTTGCCATGACACCATCATATCACTGTTTCCCAGGTTTTATACAGGATTTCACTTACCATTCTGAAAGGATGAAATGTTTCTGTAAAGGCTTCTTTACTAGCCAAAAGCTGCTAGCTGAAACGTGTGACTATTTTTGGTATCCTCCCTTTGGCCTCTGATCTCAGCCACCACTGAAATGTGGCTTCTGAAATTAAATTCACCCCTCAGGCTAAAAGGAATTACCTCTTTGTCTACCCTTCATATAAGGCCGGAGACTCCAGAGTACACAAAATGTGGGCCTCCAGGTATTGTTGGCTTGAAAATCCCAACCTCCTAGCCAGGAGCCAATAGTGATGAACGCAAGGGGTTTAAGTCTAACAACATCTGGAAGGCTGAACTTTCCCCATGCCTGCCAAAACTCGATATGGACAATAGGGTGCTGTTGCCCTGGCAACTGTACTACACACTCCTTGATTCTTTTGGTAGGGAGATTGTTTTTTGACTGATGTTCCTTCCCAATGTTCCACACAGCAGCTTGTTCTGTGTCCCTGTCACCCTGGCTCTGGTGCATTCAAAAAGCCACTTAGAAATCCGTAGAGCTCCTGTGGCCATTCGGAAGAAATGGACTCATGCCAGTACTCATCCTGTATGCATCCTGTGCCATCTAACTAGTGTTCCCAAATCACCCGTATGCTTCACCTTCTTGCACTACATGCTCCATTATAGTAATACATGGTCAGTACAGGCCAGCCCATAGGTAGCTATCTTTTCATATAAAACTCCCATCTTTATACCCGTGGAATGCTTTTTACTGCTTTTCTTGGCTTGTCAGATAGTGTTTGACTATAAAAAGCGGGTGTTTCCCAGCAGGCAGCGAAATGATTCAAACCTTGATTTCAGCAACAGCTCTCCTGACACACAAGGATGCTCAACAAATTGTTCCTTGGTACATTTACCTCTAATTTCATTCCTCTCTCATTCATTCCTTCAGCCTTTTCTAGTCACAACTAAAAGGTCACAATATTTTCTCTCCTACTGGGCACCCATCTCTCTCCCCCCCTCATTTTTTCACTGAGATAATTGTTGTTGTTTAGTCGTTAAGTCGTGTCCGACTCTTTGTGACCCCATGGACCAGAGCACGCCAGGCCCTCCTGTCTTCCACTGCCTCCCAGAGTTTGGTCAAATTCATGTTGGTAGCTTCAGTGACACTGTCCATCCATCTCGTCCTCTGTCGTCCCCTTCACTGAGATAATGAAGCCAGGTAAAAAGCTCATGTCTAATGAATGAATAAATCTGGAAGGAGGTTGTTTATTACTGTGCTTTGGTGGATAGCTCACATATTAACCTCCTGGGAATAGGAAAGTATTAACCACAGATAGTGTTAACACCAAGGGTGGGCATCTTATGGAAATCCAGAGCTGCTTACCACCCCTCTGGAACATGGGGATTTCTCCCATCCTGCCACCCTCAAACATTTTTCACTGTAAAAGTTCCCTTTGGCCCCCTCGTGGCCGAAGGGAGGAACCATTTTCAGCTATTTTCAGAAATGATCTCCAGGGCTGAAAAAAAAAAAGCCAGTCCCAGCGCGCACCCCCCCCCCCCCGAGTAATGCAGTTAATAGAGTGTTGGACTAAGACTCTGAGGATCTGGGTTCAAATTTCTGCTTGACCATGGAAAATCACTTGAAAAGCTTATTAGGGTTGCTGTAAGTTGGACGCGACTTGATAACACATCACAGTGCAAAGTCTAAAACAGTTCAGAGGGGGAAATCCATGGTGAAATAGCTTCCACGTCTCCTAGAAGAGGCAAGGTGGCTTTTAACATTTTTTTAAAAAGTTATTTGTAAAAAAAAGGCATGATATAGCCCCCACTTGCTGTTAGGAGACCATGCTTGGGCTAGCACTTTGCTGATGCCTTCCTTAGATTATGTTTGAACAGATATATTTTCTTCCCACAATATATCCCATCACAAACTGCCTAAAATATCCTTCCCAACCTGGTGTTTTCCACATCTGCTAGACTATATTTCTCACCAAGTCCAGCCAATGGAAGCCAGCCATAGTGACTCATGCATGCTGGGAGATTCTGATCTAATGCATATGGAGTGCACCAGGTTGGAGAACTATATTGCAGAACTTGGTGCAAGGCGCTCTTAATGGCTTGACCCCTTCACAAGTCCATTCCACATCTGTTTTTAAAATAGGAGAATTAGCATCTTACAGTGTCCAGAGACATCTCTGGAAGACTTCATATGTTCAACACAAAGAACCAACCTGAGCTGGTTTTTAACAAGAAAGAAGATAAGAATTCATGAACCTTGCACTAGGATTGATTAATCACATTCCCACTCATTCAGTGGGTCTATTCTAGTGAGACTAACAACTGGATTTAGGACTGCTGAGGCCTAACAGAAGCAGCAACATTTCCTTTTCAGTATGTACAGAGTGAAAAAATTTTTTGGAAAAAAAAACCATTGGTGTTTGTAAAGGTTCTGTTTATTAGATGATTTTCTAATCTATCTCCTCTGACATAACTAAGGTGTATACATACATACATACTTTATTGTTACGGCATCGAGCCATACAAAATTGAATACAAAACTTCAAAGACTGGCATGCACTACAAAGAGCCATACCAGACATACAAAAAGTGTCTAAACTTCAAACTAATAAATTATCATGGTATAATTTTATTCAGTTAGACACCTGGACAAATGATTGGTTGAAAACTAATGGCAAATGTAGAGAACTCACTAAGTACGAACAATTTCTGTCATCACATGAAGATATGCAAGATACAATGTTGAAGGGAATAGTAAGTAAAATATATAATATAATTTTGGAACAAGAGGAAAAAGAATGGGGAACAGAAGGTTTGAAATTAATTTGGGAAAATGATTTAAAGATAGAAATTAAAATAGAGGATTGGATAAAAATGTGGAGGATGAGAGTTTTAAGATTAATGTCGACAAGGATAAAGGAAAAAATTTTCAAAATCTGTTTAAGATGGTATTTGACTCCTTTAAAACTTAATATAATAAATCCAGCATACCCCAAAGCATGTTGGAAATGTGATGAGGAAATTGGTACGTATTTTCATATGTGGTGGGAATGCAAACTGGTTAAGAAATTTTGGAAATTGATTTTTAAGGAAATGTGTGATATATTTGGTAAAGATATTGATTTTAATGCTAAAATTGCTCTATTGTCAATTTTTGATAACATAGATTTGGATTATTACTCGAAAGAATTGATCACTAATTTTATGACAAGTGCTAGAACATTAATAGCTAGGTTTTGGAAAGACAGAAATGATATTAAATTAGAAGACTGGTATAATGAAGTATGGGACATTGCGTTAAACGATAAATTGACTATTGAACTTAAAATAAAAAGAGGGGAAATAAGTTCTAACAATTTTTATGATATTTGGGGTAAATTCGTGGAATTTGTCTTAGTGAAAGGAAGGGGGAAAGCCTCTAAAGAATATTCTATACAATTTTGGAAAGGTAGTTCGTAATAAAAATATTGTTAAATGGGGTCCCGTGGGTATGGGGTGCATGTTAGAATTTAGCCTGTAATAAGCACTATTTGTATTTTTTTGTAATTTTGTTGTTGTATTTGTTTTTTTTGCCTGAAAAAAAATATTTAAAAAAATTATTAAAAAAAAAAAAGACATACAAAAAGTAAAATATCTAAAACAGCAAATATAGCAATGTAAGACCAAGGTCTAAGGGTTTAGCTATCTATTCTGGCTGCTATAGCATGTCGCCCAAAATTTAGCTACCAGTTCCGTAGTAGTCCGATTTTGGTCGATTAACAATTGATTACAGTAGTCTGAATCCGATTGACCTGCCATATCTTTTAAGAGAGGTGTAATATATTTTCCTCGAATCTTATTATGCCTGTTACATCTGAGCATCATATGCTCGATAGATTCTATCTCATCAGAGCCACAAGGGCAGAATCTCTGTTCCCTCGGGATCTTCTTAAATCTGCCTTCCAACACCACAGAAGGGAAAGCCTCACATCTAGCCAGAGTAAAGGCTTTCCTAAACTTATACGTCTCAAGCTGTGATAGATAGGCCATAGGGAGCGGACGATATTTATGCATGTCTATTGCTCTAAAATTGGGGCATCTACTGAGATCTACCTGTCTCTCCATATCCATTATTCTCTGTTTAAGGGTTGATTTCGCTTCATCCCATTGCATGCTTAATATTGCTTGAGGAGAGAAGCCCATTACTTGCAATTTATTTAGGACCGCTTTTAACCACCTCGATTGAAAATTGTCCTCTAGGACTAAATGAGTTAATCCCTGTAATTAAAAGTTTATTTTAAGCCAGTACTGAAGGGAGGCTAGTACAATTTTGGCTACCATTGTTAGTGAGCCAGTCTCTAAATGAATTTGTGCATTCGTTACGCATCTTGGAACTTCAAGTATTGCTCTAAGGAATTTAGACTGAACCCGCTCTATCGGGTCAAAACTGCTGGGAGGAGGCCCCATAAAGGTGCCATAGAGCATCTGGCTGACCACCTTTGCTTGAAAGAGTTTTTGGGCTGCTGGAATATAACGACCCCCTTTTGAATGGTAGAACCTTAGGATGGCATTTGCTGTTTTTTCCCCTTGGGTGGCTGCATATTATATATGGGCATTTCTGTCCCCAGTGGATTGCAGGGCCATACCTAGATATTTAAAACAGGAAACCTGTTCAAGAGATTGCCCATTTATAATCCAAGACCTTTTCTTTTGTCTTCTACCAAAGGCCATAATTTTTGTCTTTTGATAATTTATTTCTAATTCCTTCATTCTGCAGAAGTCTGCAAATTTCTTAAGGGCTCTCTTTAGGCCGATTGGAGTTCTCGCTAGAAGTACGGCATCATCCGCATAAAGAAGGATAGGAATATGTCTTTGATGTGATTTTGGAGAGTGAAGACTAGGAGAATTCAGGTGTTCTACTATGTCGTTTATATATAATTAAACAATGAGGGGGCCAGTAAGCAGCCCTGTCTGACTCCTCTATAGGTGTTAATTGGTTCTGTTAAATTTCCTTTCCTATTGAGCCTAACCTTGAGATTGGTATTATCATGTAGCACACGCAACAATAGAAGTAATCGTTTATCTATTGTGGTGGCTTCTAAATTGGCCCATGGTTGCTGTCTCGAGATCTGTCACGTTCCCGGGGGTTTCAACAGCAAAGTCCGATAAGCCAGTCCAATATCAGAAGTTCAGAGGATGCAGAGCCGATACCAAAATGCCAAAGCCAAATCACAAACCGTAATCCGAGGTCAGGGTCCAAAGCCAAATCACACAACGTAGTCCGGGGTCAGAGTCCAAAGCCAAGGGTCCAGAGAACAAGGTTCAAGGTAGTCAGGAGCGTGGATGCGAGCCAGAGTATTGACTTGTTGCTTCCACGAGCTTCCCAGCCGTCTGGGAGCTGATTATATAGCAAAACAGTCATTGGACTCCTGGAAGCCTTTCATCCTGTTAAAACTCAGGACTAGCTGACCTGATGTTTCTGCGGGCAGCATTCAGGCGATCCTCTGACCTTTGCGTCATAAGTCTTTGCCGAAGTCTAGCCCTCACTCTGGCTACTGGGGGAGGAGAATCTGGTGGCGATTCAGCTGTCTGTGCTTCTAATCGCTCAGCATTCTTCTCAGCTGTAGTTAACCCCTCAGGTTCCGGATCTTCGGCTGAACTCATGACAAGATTGAATCAAAAGCCGCTTTCAGATAGACAAATGCAGCATATAATGAGGTTGGGCCCTTTGCCGCATATTTCTCTATAAGGTGTTGAATAATAAGACAATGGTCCATAGTGGATCGTGGTGGCGCTGCGGGTTAAACCGCAGAAGCCTCTGTGCTGTAAGATCTATAGATCTGCAGCTGTAAGATCGAATCCACGCGACGAAGTGAGCACCCGTCGCTTGTCCCAGCTCCCGCCAACCTAGCGGTTCGAAAGCATGCAAATGCAAGTAGATAAATAGGGACCACCTCGGTGGGAAGGTAACAGCGTTCCATGTCTAAGTCGCACTGGCCATGTGACCACGGAAGATTGTCTTCGGACAAACGCTGACTCTATGTCTTGGAAACGGGGATGAGCACCGCCCCCTAGAGTCGAACACAACTGGACAAATTGTCAAGGGGAACCTTTACCTTTACCTTTACCATAGTGGATCTACACTCTCTAAAACCGGCTTGCTCTACAGCAATCCTATTTTCTTCGATCAACCAGGTCTCAAATTTGTCCTGCAGATGCCTAGCATATAGTTTACTGCATATATTTAAGAGACTAATAGGGCGATAATTTGCCGGCTCATCTCTTAGTCCTTTTTTGAATAAAGGTACTACTATTGCTGTATTCCATTCTACAGGAAAAAGGCCCGTAGAGTCGATATAGGTAAATAATGCTGCTAAAAAAGGTACCCACCAGTCAATATTTTCTTTGAAAAGTTCCGGAGGCAAGCCGTCCGACCCTGGTGCTTTGCCTATTTTCAGTCGGGCAATATGGGATTTAATTTCCTCCTGGGAAACTGGAGGCTAGATCTTTGAATTCACCAGCTGGAACTGGTGTTGGTGGAAGGTCTTTATAAAGCTGATTAAAATAGGCAACCCATTTACAATGGGAAATTGGAGGATCAATTTGGCAGGGGAGATTTTGTTTCTTGACCGTAACCAGTTGCCAGAGCTTAGAAGAGTTTTTCTGTTTCGCAGCTAAAATTATTTCCGCCCATAGGGAATGAATGTATTCTTTTTTCTTTTGATAAATTAGATGTTTGTATGCCGCTTTTTGAACCCCAAGCTTCTGTTGGATTTCCTGTCTTTGTTTGTTGTTTGATTTTTTAAACAGGTAATAGATGGCTGTAAGGGCTTTTCTTGCTCCTTGGCAATCTTTATCAAACCAGGGTTTGGACTTCCTAAAAGATGTTAATGGGTGGTCTTTAGGTTCAGTTAAATTTATTTTTAATTCCTGTATTAGACTATTATAGATCTTAATGGGGTCATTCTGTATATTGTGATCCCGGTCTTCAAATTTAGGAATACGGTGATCTTTGACCTCTATTATTTCTCTAAACCTGTATTGGATTTGTGCGGACCATCTCACTCTATGACTTAATACTTGCGAGCCTTCATGTGAAGGCTGATCAGTCATAATTTGAGTTGTAAATAAGAGTTTAGCCTGAAGCAGTAGGGGAAAATGGTCACTCTCTAAGTAGGGTAACACCTGGAAGCTAGTTATCAGTGGGATTAGAGAGGCACAAACTAGCATATAATCAATAGTACTAGATCCTTGGCCTGACATATAGGTGAACTCTGCCGGATGATCCTCCGGAAAGGTTCCATTCAAAAGGTACAGACCCAACTTGGAGGCTACTTTGGCCAGATACAATCCTGCAAGGTTTGAGGATGAGTCTTTAAAAAGCCTAGGGAAAGGGAGAAATTTATGAGAGTCATCCGGATCACTAAAAAATTCCTTGTACTTCAATTCAAGGCTGGTATCATCAGGGCCGAGACGTGCATTAAAATCTCCTAGAAGTAGCACCTTTGCTTTTGGGTGATCTACTAATAGGTTTGTTATATATGTCTCTAGAGAATTCCAGGCTTTGGTTATTTGTAGTTTTAATGTGAGTGGGGGAATATATACATTTATTAAGATTAAACTGTCTTCCCCACTTTTCAGGACTACTGCCATAGCCCTTGAGTCCATAGGAGGTTTCTCTATGCATTTAAAATTTAGAGTATCTGAAATTAAAAGTTCTAACCCACCTTTCATCCTTCCTAGACCCTCTCCCCTTCTGGCTTTCACCCAATAATTATTGTAACTAACTAAGGTGTACTAAACAGTTCTAAACAGCAATGGCCATTGGTTCAAGCAGAAGGTGTCCCACCTCACCACTATAGGGTGAGTCCCACCTGCTGGGATCACGGCTTGCCAATGTTATTAATGGTTCCAGATGCTAGAGCAGGAGCAAAGAAATCCAGAAGCAGAAAAAAGAGTGGTAAAAAAGCAGCAATATATATGCAAGCAAACTTCAACATGAATTCAACCATGTAAGAAGATGCTGTATTAATATTCTGATTGCTACTATGACTTGGCATGGAGATCTCAAGTGCTATAATGCAGGATAAATGCTTCAAGAGTTTATAAACCTACCCAGAGTCCATAAACCTACCCAGTCAACTGAGGGAAACTCCTTCTTCATGTCCCAGCTGGAAAATTTACTGTGTTTGTGAGACAAGTAAAAACCAAGTAAAAACCAAGCAACCACAGTTGCTTACCTAACTGTGATGTAACGTGATGTCACAATCTGCCTATATAGTCAAAGAGATGTTTGAAGGCTGAATGGATGAATAGAATACATGGCTAAAAGACAGGGTGGACATCTAAAAGGGGACTGTAAGTCTGTAATCTTCTGCATATGAGTCCACCATGGGAACTTGTTTTGAATAATTTTGCATTGCAGTGGCTGGTAACTTGGAGTGACTCTTGGTCTGTGCAGCAGAGAAAAGCTCACCCCAACAGTTTGGGGTGATGCACCTCCTTCCTGGACCAAGGGCTGCCTATAGTAGGAACAAGAAACAAGATAATAATGAGCAGATCTTCATGGGGTTTAAAAACATCAGGTGGAGAAACCACAGCCTTTCAAATGTTGTTGAACTACAGACCTCATCACCTCTGATGGTTGATCATAATCTCTGGTGCTGATGAGAGCTGGGGTACACAAAATTCTTCAGGACCATGGGTTCTTCTGTAAAACATCATCTTTGTTCACCTCTCTTGGAGCTAGTCCTGATATACCCTTTGGGAAAATAATGGTTCAGATATGAGTATCTGTTGGGATAATAGCAGTCTTGCATGCACCAACACTGAGTATCAGTGGGAGGAGGCTTTACAAGCTAAGGTGTTTGTTCTTTGCCACTAAGTTGATTAGCAAAGTTCTTTTCCCACCTCTGGCATTTGAGGCAAGCCCCTGACCCCTCTTCCTATATGTTTTTGCTTTTATTGTATTTTATAGCTCTTCTTTGACCATCTTCCAAGCAGCAAATATGCAGGGACTCCATTTCTCCCTTTCTTCCACTCTGACTGTAACTACAGATAGTTACTGTAAGTAAAGATACGCTTACCTTACTTTAAGTGTTTCTATAGTGATTTCTACCATACAAAATGATAGTTTTGTGTGCAAATCAGTGAAGGTGTTTGGCAAGACTGGGCTAATCTCCATGTTTTTGTGTTTTATTCCCTGCTTTATACTCTGCTAACCAGAGGAAAAACCAATTTCCTAGAAACCCCTCTTCATTTTAAAACCAAAATTCCCCAGTGGCATCTAGTATCTTTCAAAACAAGCATATCCTGTCTGTCCCTTTTTGGTACTTTTTCACATCTTTGTCATCTATAGGTCCCCTTGTTTCTTCTGTGCCTGTTTTCCTGCTTGTGACGCTTTTAAAGACAAACATTAGTTGTTTTTGTGCCATTAGCAATTTGGTTCTTAAAATTCTTATTTGCTTTCCTCATTGTCAACATAGCTTTACTTTACCTGCACTTGTGTGTATTTATTGCATAAATAAATCTGTACTGGGACAGGACTTCCATTATTGTAAAGTAACCCTACTTTTATAACTCATTTTAATGCTACACGGATATCCTTAGAGTTATTAATACTCTTTCTAATCTGAGATATACATTTTATCTGTCTTTCTATTACAATGTTATCTTCCAAACTTCTTGATGAGATTTCCCCTCCTGACTTTCTTCTCCAAAGTCCATATAATTAAGTCATCCTGTTTTTAAAAGGCAAATCATACCACCACAAAATCCTACTTTGCTGTCCTAATGGTGTGGAGGTGACCCCTGAGTTCTTGAAAGCCATGTCAGCTGACTGTGAGTTCTAGAAAACCCTATCCAGCTTGTAAGACTCCAAGTGTAGCCTCAAGAGCACATCCTACTAACATAATAAATTGTTTACTACTAGACGGTGGGCCATGAGCTCATAAATTGGCCATCGATGTTCTGCTTTGGCCACTGAAATCATATTTTCCAGTTCTAATTGGAACCTACCCATTTTGACGTAGAAGCTTACAGCATCACCAGACAAGACATGTGTGTCCCTTTTTAAGGGCACAATCCTGTCCTAGGCAGCTGGTATCCGAGTGGCATTAGAATGCAACAGAAGACCATGCCATTGGAACTACACTATCCAAAACAGTCACTGGCCCACTGGTCTCCTGTGGTATATTCTCAACACACCTCTGCCAGTGAAAATGGTTCAACCAAGGAAATTTTGTCAACTTTGCAGCTGAAAATGAGGCGCGTGTCATGGTGCATCTATTTGAATAAGTGCAGGACTGGTGTGTCTAAAATAGTGGTGGGATGGATTGACTGGTAGGTAGCCAGGTGAGCTTACACATATCTTTCCTGTCTTGGTCTTTGTCATCCTTAGGTCACTCCTCTCCTTATTCCAGACAATTTCTGGCATTGTTTTGTTCTTTCCTTTTGGTCTGCCAGGAGGATGCCCCTCTGTCTACACTTTCCCTCTAGGAAAGGGAGGCAGCTCTAGGAGCTTCTGTATTCAGGTCTACATTTTATCCAACTTGGATTTCTCAGAACAGTAAACTGAAGTTTCCCCCCCTTTTACGTTACCATGGGCATCCCGAGTGATTATTCTTAACTCAGAACTATAAGCTCACTTCACTAGACTGATGCACTCTACTCACCTGTTTACCACAATTGTTTGTAATATCTAGAGTACCTGACACTCATTGGCTGCCTCTATATGTGGGCATCGTATGGGCATCTTTGAGGGCATACTTTCTGGTTGCTTGCCACAATTGTATCTCCCTGTGATGTCCTGGGTGTTACAGCTGTTCCCAATTTGTATTCACTTCTTTTGTGGCTTTCTTCCATCTCTCTCAACCTAGGGCTGCAAACGGTTTGGTGGAGCTTCTGCCAGTGGTGATGTATCTCCTTACTCCCTCTCTTGCTGTATTTGCAGGTATAGGATTACCTAATAAATGTTTGATCATTTAAATGTATCTTGTATGTTTAATAGATGCTCTCAGAATGATTACTTAATACTAAAACATGTCTATTTGAGTGACAACATAACCACAGCTTGCCTGAAGGCTGCAAACCCTTTTGCTCTAGTCCTTCAAATGGTCTTGGCTGATTCTCAGTGTGTGTTAGTATGGAGAACATAATGTTTTGCTATGGATGACAACTTTTGGCCCATAGCAGTTTTTCCTCAGCTGAGCTACAAATTCAGGAAAACAGGTTTGTGAGGACACACAAACAAACATCAGATCACAGTTTGGCTTGTTAAATAAGAAAAGTACAGCTGCACGGATGTGACAGATTTCAACATGCGTTTGACTGTTGAGGATTGCTGAATGAGGCTGATGAACAAGACTAACTAAATCTGATGCTGCTGGAAAGGAGTTATTAACATCTTTCGACTCACCAGACCCTATGAGAACAGAGGAGCAGCCACTTTTTCTTCCCTTTGGGAATTAAGTGTTGGTAGGATGAGTGATGGGTCTGTTAGAAGTCGGGTGGCCTACAAAGGGAAGCCCTTCTTCACTGCCCTTTTAGTATTTTTTTGAGAGAATCTGCTAATAAGTAGATATAGGTGATCCAAAACATTGGGGATTTGAGGTAGCAAAAAGCTTTTGATAAAGCCTTTCACTAAAGCCTCTTGTGCAAATGTAGCAATTTTTGGGTAATCTGGCAGGTCCTCTTATGCCTTGACGAACTGGTTAAAGAACAGGAAGGAGAGGTAAGGGATGAAAATACAGTATCCAGAATTAGTAAGGCTTCTGTTACCTCTCAGATGTTTCGGACTTCAGCTCCCTTAATGCTTTACCTTTAGTCATGATATGTAGGGCCAAGTAGGAGTTGAAGTCCAAAATCTGTTGAAAGTCAAAAGATTCTTAGCCATGCTCTACTGGAAGTTTTGGGCTTCTGCTTCAGTGATCCATCACCATTGGCTGATGGGTGCTGCTATGGTTCACAGGGGTCATGGAAATTTCAGTCCAAATATCTGGGAGGCAGGGCAGCCAGTTGGTTATCCTTGAATCTGCATTAGGACCAGGGCTACTTTAAAATTTATAGTAATAATAACCATGCACTGCCAAGTCAATTCTGACTTATGGTGGCCCTTTTCAGGGTTTCCCAGATAGAGAATATACTGAAGTGGTTTACCATTCTCTTCCTCTGGTGGTGTTCTGGGACTGTGCCACCAAGGCTACACAGGCTGACTCCACTGGCAGGAGGCACAGTGAGGAATTGAACACCCAACCTCTGGCTCTGCAGCCAGATACCTAACCTGTTCAGAGGTGAACAATGAGACGGCCAAGTTTGCAGATGGCAACAAACAATTCAGGATCATGGCAGCACAACAGGATTGCAAACAATTTCAAAAATATAGTAACAAATGGGTGAATGGGGAATAAAATGGCAAGTGAGGTTAAGTATGAACAGGATACCCAGTGTGGTGTAGGAGATACAGTGACTGTTTAGGACTCAGGAGATTTGGATTTGAATCCCTGCTTAGCCATGGAAGCTCAGGAGAAGGAGTTAGACCTGCTAAAACCACTCCTTATATATCTCACATATCAGGGCAGCTATAAGTCAGTTCTGACTTGATGGCACATAACACACACGTAAGCATGTATGCAGGAATTCATAGAAGGACAGAATGATTTTAGGGAAATGCCCCCAGAAATGTACTCTACTAACACTTGGAGTACCTTTAGATTGCCAGACAGTGTCTAGCCAGATTGAGCCCATTGTGGCCATCCAAATGTTGAAAGTCACATAACATATGTATGAATGGGGTGCCTGAGGTCACTACTGCTTTCTGAATTTTTTCCTCCTGGGTTTTTATTTATTTATTTATTTATTTATTGGATTTCTATCCCGCCCATCTAGACCAAAGGTCTACTCTGGGCGGTTATACACTTTAGTGAATATCTACTGGATCTGGCTTGGTCACCAATTTTCTGACCTACAAAAGATGCACTACTGCACATGCTGTGGAAGGATTCATTTTGCCTGAGCTGCTAAATCCAATTTATAATATCAAACACTTAATTTGTATGAGTGGCTTACCTCCTGAATGCAGATTTAATGGGAATCCCAGATATTGTTTCCCATAGATACCTCCTGGTTGAGAGCCAGAGAACATGGAACTCAATATGACTGTAAATTGTTTCTCCCAGGTTAACTACAATATTGGAACAAAGAGACTTTCCCTTCTAGGCCACTGATCCAAAGACAGGATGGCCAGTACATTCTGCAAAAGATACAGCTATCTCTAAATTTCTGGAAGCTTGCAGAGTGACATATTATGGTCTCATCAGATGAACTGATTAAGCACTGATGCCTTATCTAGAAATAGTGCACTCCTAAGAGGAAATGACTGGCTACCTGTTCTAAAGCAAGCTTAGTTCAATCTGCATTTGGCAAATTTGCTTGCTTTTGTCTTTTATTTGGTCAATTGGGATATGTGTGGTTTCATCTGGTGTCTCAGGCAAGTAGCACTGAAAGGTTTGCATGCCTGGAGGAACAACATTGCAAGACGAGGAAATGCACATTTGACTTAAATTGTGATTTAATCTTTATCTTTTGACCTTTTAAACAAAACATGCAATCAGATGAGAAAAAATTAGCGATAACGTGAAATGTACTGATTTTGAGTACATTAAATTGTCCTCTGGGTGGCAGTAGAGAAACAAATGCTTCTGAGGAAAATAGTCAGCAATTTCCTTGTCTGTAAAGATAGCCCTTTCAAAGTTTATGTGCTTTGTGAAAATGTGCTTCCTTCACTTGTCTTGAATCTCTCACCATTCAATTTTAGCTGATGACCTTGAGTTCTAATATCCATACTGAGGTGATATTACATCAACCAAAGAAAGTGCCAAAGCATTAAGAACAATGTACACTTTTGAGAGAACATTCCCTTCATCAGGCAAGATATAAAAAGTAAGCAGGGTGAGGAAAGGTGAAGGTGAGGAGGGGGAGGGGCTGTCATCTGGCTGAAGTCCTTGTTGTCTGTGCATTGCTACAGGAAGCAATGCTGCAAAGGGAGATCTCGGTCTCTTCAGGTGATACTGTGAAGTTACCTTTCACTCAGGCAGGCTTACAGACTCACTCAGAGCTCGAAAATTAGGAACTTTTGAGCCTCTGCTTTAGCCAACATAAGTCCACACAGTGAATTCAGTGCTGCATTTATCTTGTCTACATCCACAGTCTCCTTCTTCAGTAGATTTAGTGATCCCAAGTTTGAGTTTTATGAAGGAGGGAGAAAACCATCTCTACTCTATGCATAAGTGTAGGCACTTCTATCATGTCTCCCCTTCCATTTTTTCCCTAAGGTAAGCAGTCACAGTCATTGTAACCCTTCAACTTAGGGGAGCTGCTCCATCCCTTTGATCCCTTTGGTTATTTCTGAACAGCATCTGGCTGCAACTACACCGGCAAGCTGAATTGGAGTGATTTGGTTTTGAGCCACATCTTATTTTACACTTCCGTTCAGATTAGGTGATGACACAAAGATGGCAGATTGTTTCGGTGCCAGTGTCCACATTGGCCCCTCAATCCTATGTGGTTTGAACCTTGCCACAGCCCACAACCCTACTTCCTTTGATTCCACCCTCTGCCAATCCTTGGCTGTCCTTTTATTGTTCATTGTGAAGTCGGTGGTCTCTTCAAGCTGTTACAGAGCATTAGGGAAAAGTGACAGTTTTCCAGAATTCTCCAAAATGTACAAACACATACACTTGTACCGCAGAAACATAGTAGTCTGTTATAGTTTGTTGGAGTTGTTTCTATTGGTTTGTATCTCTTCTTTGTGTTCTAGCGCTAAACGGGGTAATTTGTTTTTTTAAATTAAAAAATACTTTGGGGGAACTAGGGAGAAAGATCACAGGGGCAGAAGTTTCTGTTGTCCAAAACGCCACGCCCAGCTTAGTGCATTGCCAGTATACCACTCACGGTCACATACCCCTATCCTTTTGGAGAATAAAACAACCGATCACACAGGGGAAAGTCCATTCAAATTGTTTAAGCTTGGAAAGAGCAAAATTCCTCAGTGGCAGAGAAAAAAACTCTGTGTTGGGAGCAAAAAGGGCTGGACTGATTTGAATTGGCCTTTACATCATGTGTTCAATAAAAAAATGTGAATTCATCAGTTTTGTACCCACAGCAAATCCCACAGTATTTGACCACAAAGTCACAGCCTCAAACTCAATCTCTCTCTCTGTGTGGCCTGAAGCCAATCACATTCATTAGCTGATGCCAATGTTTAGTAATGTCAGAGGGAGACAATTCTCTTTTCATTTTCTTCACGTCATGCACAATTTCCCCAAAACTCCATCAGCCCCTTGCCTCATCTGCCCTTCTGTTCCTAAATCTGTTCCTTGTCTGAAACTTTTTCAATTGTGCAGTATCTTTTTGAGACAAGTGGTCAGAATGCTACACATTCTGCAGGATGTTGCAGTATAACACTTGGTAGAAGAGTGTGATGATATGGATGGGTTTAGAAAAATAAACTTTCAGGTTGACAGGATCAGAGAATAGGAATCAATGGTTGATTTTGCAATGGAAGGACATGAGCAGTGGGTTCATAAATAATTCAAAATAAGGGTTGAGTGGTAAGGTGACTAGGTTTGCTGACCAGGGAGGGAGGGAGGAATCCCAGCTTCACATATACATTGGTGGGATCTGAGCTGACAGTTGATTGACTGTGGTCGGAATGTTGATCGGAATGTTGATAAGACTTACAGCTCCTGTGAAAAGGCAGATTCCATGTTGTGCTCAATTAGAAGATGAATCAGAAATAAAATTGCCAATATCACACTATCTGTACATAAATCTGTGATACAACCAAATCTGAAATGCTGTGTGTAGTTGTGAATACCACATGTTAAAACAGAGCGTGCTGTAAAGCTGGGAAAGGGGCAGAAAATGGTGATTAATCAAGGGACTGGAGCGATTTATTTAAGAGGGAAGGCTACAACATGGGAGGTAGTGTTTAAATTAGAGAAAAAGAAAGTAAAGAGAGACAGAGGCGTACAAATTATGCATGATGTGGAGAAAGCAAGTAGGAAGAAGCTTTTCGCTCCCTTCTTGTAACACTAGAACCTAATTTCACCCACTGAAAGCTGAATGGTGGGAGTTTCAGAAGGATAAAATGAAGGACTTCTTCACATAGTGCATAATGAAACAGTGGAATTGCATGCTGTGAGGGATCACAATGGCTACCAGTCTAGATGGTTTCAAATTGGGATTCAATAAATTTGTAGAGGTTGGGGCCATCAGGATGGCTGTGTATCATCTTCAGTATCAAAGGCAGTATATCTCCATAGTTACAGGGGGATGTGAGACAGAAGGTGCTATTGCACTCTATCCTGCTTGTGGGCTTCTCCTTGGCAACTGGTTGCCCATGGCGTAAACAGAACATTGGCGCTAGGTAGGCCTTTCATCTGATCTCACATGGTTCTCCTTAGACTCTCAATATTTTCCTTTAATGCATGAATTTCCATCAAGTGATCAAACTTCTTTTGCTTGTTTGTCTCCTATTTGCTATTAAATAATCTTCCCATTGTCTAAACTGGCTTCTTCTTATTCCTTTTCTGGTCTCTCTCTTTCTCTTCCACCTACCTTCAATTTTTGAAGATTGCAGCTTAGCTTGTAAGCCATCAAGAGAGCTGACAGTTACCACTATGTTTTCTGTACTGTCCTACACATTTATCTTAGCAGCAATAATAAGTGATGAAGCATGGGCCTACATCTGATGAGGAATGCCAGAAGTCATGGAAGCTTACCGAGAATATAGCAGCCCTTCAAGTGTGGTTGGCCTCTAGTCCTCACCAGCATAGGTAAAGGTTCCCCTTGACATTTAGTCCAGTCGTGTCCGACTCTAGGGGGCGGTGCTCATCCCCGTTTCCAAGCCATAGAGCCAGCGTTTGTCCATAGACAGTTTCCGTGGTCACGTAGCCAGCGCGACTAGACATGGAACGCCGTTACCTTCCCACCGTGGTGGTACCTATTTATCTGCTTGCATTTTTACATGCTTTTGAACTGCTAGGTTGGCAGGAGCTGGGACAAGCGACGGGAGCTCACTCCGTCGCGTGGATTCGATCTTACGACTGCTGGTCTTCTGACCTTGCAGCACAGAGGCTTCTGCGGTTTAACCCACAGCGCCACCACATCCCTCACCAGCATAGCCAATGCTAAAAGATTATGGGAGCTGCAGGGCACATTCTCCATCCCTGCTTCATGAGTTTCACACATTCAAGGCAAGCTGAAAGCTGTGTGTCAGGAGCAGCTGAATTTGTTTGCAGCAGTCCGATGTGATAGACCATGAAACTGTGAAATTTACTAGTGAAACATCTACTGTGGGGGGTGGGGGGGTGGGGTGGCCTCCAGGTCCACCTCTGAGCTTAGCAGGGCCACCCTTGCTCCTGCAACCTTCATGCCAATTTTTAAAAACTCAGAAAGCCCTCTAATGCACAAAAATGCTTTTCTCATGATGGGGATTGAGGGCCCCTCAGAAGGTAGCCAAAAGCCTTCCATATGTTCTTTGGAGCAGCCATTCTCAATGAGGGGGGCATATGGTCCCCCCGGGGGCATTGGAACATTTGAAGGGGGGCACAGACTGGAAACAAGTCTTCACACACCACCTTATAAAGTTCATTATGCGATGTATACAATCCTGATCCAGCCTATATTTCTTTCATATTGTGTTTATGGCTCTGGCCAAAAAAGGTTGAGAAAATGGCTTCCTTAGAGGATACAAAAGGAACGTTTTTTGAGTCACATTCCTCCAAAATCTATTTAAAATATTGGGGTTGAGGGGGGCTGGTGCTTTGATAGGATCTTCTGCATGTAGAAGCACGTGCTCTATCCTTTTATGAACTCTGTTGTGTTCCTGTACCCATGGTTCCTCTTCAGTTTTGACCTCTGACTTGCTTCCTCTTCCACATTTTCTTGTTCATTCTTCTACCCTGTCTTGGGGCGGGGGATGTTAAAATAACAGTCCTAACTGTTTGGTTACCTTCCCAGTAATGTGGAGTAAAAGAACACATATTTAGGAGGGGTATAATCTAGGGTTTGTACTAGGTGATATACTTAGCCTGTGTTTAGAAGCAGTGCTCCTTTCAATGATGTCTGGTGTCCTAGCATGCACTTGAAGATAAATATGGGCTTAATTTGCAAATCTGATTTTGTGTCTGTAAGGAGATCCCTTTGTTGGAAGGGATAGTGCTAATGGCAAGGAATAAGCAATCCCCTAACCTTCAGTTTGCTGAATCCTACATTTTGAGGATGATGCTGTAACTCATTAGTCAAGTTTGGGCACAAGGACTGCCATTTTTGTTTTTCAGCCTTAGAGCTAGAAGACTGTAGAGCAATCCATTGATCTCTGCATGGCTAATATGGCTGAATGGAGATTTGAACACAGGTTTCCTGAGTTCTAATCCATCACTCTATCCACGATACCACACTACATATCATAATATACATAGTCCTGACTATTATGTGCATACAGAGCCCTTTGCTTTTCTCTGAGAAAGAATTTTGGTTAATATTGGTAGGTGAAGAACCCCCTTGCAGAGCCACTCTGTCCTTAAGGCTACACTCCATCCTATATCTATTATCCCTTTGAGTTAGCCCCATTGACCTCAGTGGTATGAACTTCTCAAAAAACGTGTATAGGATGGTACTGTTTACTGCCTCTTAAAAAGCAAATAACTTCTGTCAAAGGTAGAAAGCCCATAAAGACCAACAGTGAGGGATAAAGCTGCCAAACTGGAGTCACATTGTCTTTCAGACTGCAAACCCATTGTATATTCAGTTATCCAAGGCTAGGACCCATCACACTTTTTGTAGTTCCCCCCCCCCCCAAAGAATATGTGACCATGATATTAACAAATCAACTCATCTGTCAACATGAAATGTCTGCCAGGTATCCATTCAGTTAAGACTGAAGGGATGAGGAAGAGAGTGTAGACTAGAGATGGACACGAACCTCAATTCGGAGGTTTGTGCCAGTTTGTATACATGGCACAACAGGTGCCGCACATTCACTTCCTCCACCTCCCCAGTCTCCAGTATGCTGGCTGGTGAGTGGGGATCCCCCACTCACCAGCTAGGGTTCTTTCTTCTCCTCCTCCTCTTCAGCTGTTTGTCCAGTCTCTGGCAGAAGCATGGGCTTCCCTGCCCTGTCCCCTTGACTGATCGCCCACCCAGACAAGGAGGCAGGACAGGCAGACTCATGCTCCTGCCGGGGACTGGTTGAACAACTGAAGAGGAGGAGGAGGAGAGGAGCATGCTGTGACTGGTGAGTGGGTCATTAGCTGGGGAGGGAAGGGAATGCACAGACACCTGCGGTGCCATGCATATGAACTGGCACAAACCCATCTCTAGTGTAGACACAAAATGGGAAAAGATTGTTCTTAAAGCTAAAAGGTGGTTTGCACCTTTCTTTCTGCTACTGTTAACAAAATGCTACTGGTGCCCGGTTGCAGTGGATCATCTCTAAAGAGCAGGGTAAACAAACAGTAATAACTTCCCTGCACTTGGCATATGGGAGTTAGGAAGAAGTCTTAAGAAGTGCAATTTTATCAGGCACAGTAGTTGTTCTGTGTGCAGAGATATTTTTAGATGGAGGGGAAAAATGTCACTAGTGAATTCCAGAGAAATATTTACCATGTGACATTGAAAGAATTGGTATACCCAGTGTGATTAAGTGGATAGCATGATGGACTAGGACTCAGGAGGCCTGGGTTCAAATTCCTGTTCAGCAATGGAAACCTACGGGATGTGTGGAACTGGTAAAGTCATTTCTTAAATATCTCACTTAGCTTGAAAGCCCTATTAGGGTTGCTATTAGATGGTTCTGACTTGATGACTCATAATAACGATAACAACAACATTGCAAGAATAGACATGTCTTCTTGGAGATAAATACCATTGGGTTTGGAGGGGTTTATTGGCAGGTGAGTGAATTAAATACAGGACTCTAGTCTTCATATTTTATAAAGTCTGAATATGTGCCAAAGCTAGTCTGAAGGCACAGTTAGTTTGTTCATAACTTAGTTTCTTTTAAGAGTAATGAATAGTGATTAATAGAATGAATGAAATGTTTTATTGGCTAATGTTAATACCCTGTTTCCCCGAAAATAAGCCCTAACCTGAAAATAAGCCCTAGCATGATTTTTAACAATGCTCGTAATATAAGCCCTACCCCAAAAATAAGCCCCAGTTAAGTGAAACCCCGCCTTCCACCATTGTGCAGCAACCAGAAGAAGATGACATGACTGTATTTGAATAAACGTAGATTGTTGTACATGAAAAAAAATCAAACATCCCCTGAAAATAAGCCCTAATGCGTTTTTTGGAGCAAAAATTAATATAAGACCCTGTCTTATTTTTAGGGAAACATGGTAATACCTAACAAATTAAAAATACTTTGGAGCACTAATGAATCACAAATTGATTAAATTTAAAAACAAACTGTGTAATAGATCTGATGGGCTGTACAGAACATATATAATAAAGAAATAGGATTCATGTATCCAAGATGAGGTGATGGTCATGAATTTGAATGACTCTTTAGAGAAGTCTACATACAATTCATTGCAGATGGATTTTTCTGCAGCTACTAATTTTTACAGGAAAATTGAATTTCTGTGTACAGGGACAATATATGTCTACAAACAGCAGGTACAGGGGACAGATGACAGAGAACACCGTCCATTGCTTACGAATGCTCAGATGCAGGGGTCTGGACATTGTTTAAGGCGTACAGGTTTTGTATATGAATGCCCAGAATAGTGGATTTTCACTAAGTGGAATAGTATTAAGTAAGTAAGTAAGTAAGTAAGTAAGTAAGTAAGTAAGTAAGTAAGTAAGTGAATGAATGAATGAATGAATGGTTAAGACGTGGCTGGGCAACTGAGTAATGGAGGGCCCACATGCATATCTGTTTTTTAGGGCCGTGCCCACCACCATTGCTCAAGCTGGTGTGGTGGCAGAGGCAAAAAGTGCTTTTTTCCTTTAAAACAGGAAATGCAGGGAGTGACCACCTTGCTTCCAAACCAAACTGCACTTCTAGAAACACGCCACACAACATTTTGTTGCAGGTCTCGCCTGTTTGCAGTTGATTTCAAAGCTATGAAGTGTTCACTTTTGCTGGCAGCAACTTAAAGACATCAGATTCAAGAGAGCCATTTTAATGAGAAATCAGAGCATGAATTACTTTGCCTCTGTAATAACTCCATTGGGGGAAGCTGTTCAATTTCTGTTATACATGTCATTAATAAACTATAACTTGTGGTTGGCCTGTGCAGGGAGGATTAATGCCCTTCAAGTTAGCCATTCTCTTTAGTCCATGAACCTGTCATTACATGAAAAAGCTTCTATCCATTCTTTCCTGTTGTTACTTTGTTCTCTTCAAAAGATGAAAGCTGTTAAAATATGTAGACAACACTGTCTAGTTAAAAATAGATCCTGGGATGGTGTCTTGCATATATCCCATATTTTGAAACCTTCCCCTCACAGCAAACCAGCAGAGCCCCTGTCCGCACATACTACTTCCAGTCATAAAAGAGAGACCATTGGCACAATCCATCCTGACGTTCTCCAATATGAGCACTAGGAACATAGACAGCTCCTTTAAGGTAAGTCACACCCTTTGCCCTTTAGGTCTGTATTGTCACCTCTGCCTGCAAGGTTTGCCTGGGTTTCCTAGTCCTACTGCAAGACCCTGGAGAGTGAACCTGGAACCTTCACCATGTGAGCCATGACTTCATCCTAGTATCATGCCCAGTATTTCCTAGTGTCTTATTGCAAGCACTAGCTAGGCCAGACCCTGCTTAACATTTGTATGGAAAACCACCAGGAGAGTCTGCTTGTTCACAGTGTTGTACCTTACAGAATCACTCTACTATGCTTTTATGAGATAACCATTTATTCTTAAGACATTTGTGCAGGGTAATCTCCTAATGAAGCATTCCTGGTGGATTGGGTGTTGTTGTGATGAATCTCAGAGAAATCAACAATTAACGTAAGGCTCTGGGAACGTTTCAGAAAATATATCTCTGAGGATGAAAAAGATCTTCAATACAAGTTTGAATAGGGAAAAGATGTCAACCAAAAGTTAAGAAAATTATGGCTGCCATCTTTATTCGGACAGAAGCTGAATTGAAGCCTACTGCTACAGAATGGAAGCTACTGCTTTGGCAAATATGTGTAGGTTTGTGGTGCAAAGCAGAAGAATAATTTTCAGATATTAAGATGATAGAATAAGAAGCTAAAAGGGAGATGATTTGTTTAATGATACAAGTGGAAGTGAGGAGGCTTCTTTGCAGGAAGGCAGATTTTAAGTTAATATAAAGAAAATGTCCTAGCTACGTATAGAAGCAACCAGACTCTGGAAGAATTAACTTTAGGAGGACTCCTTTCTTTGAAGGTTTTCAAGGGCATCTTTGGACAGGCATCTATGGGGGATGATTTTAAAAAGAAGTACAGGATAGTGGCCCCTGAGTTTGTAAAAGTTTCTTTTTTGGGCTGTAATTTCTATAATTTGCTATAAAGTATGCCCCCTTTTTTTAGCATGTATATATTACTGAAACAGCGATGTCTATGTTGGTTTGGGCATGTCGTGAGAATGGCTGACGGTCGGATTCCAAAGATCTCCTGTATGGAGAATTAGTGCAGGGAAAGCGCCCCAGAGGGAGACCACAGCTGCGATACAAGGATATCTGCAAGTGGGATCTGAAGGCCTTAGGAATGGACCTCAACAGATCGGAAACTTTGACATCTGAGCGTTCAGCCTGGAGGCAGGCGGTGCAGCATGGCCTCTCCCAATTTGAAGAGACCCTTGTCCAGCAGGCCGAGGCAAAGAGGCAGTCCCGAAACCAGCAAAACCAGGGAGCTGGACAGGGGACAGATTGTATTTTTCTTCAGTGTGGGATTGTCACTCTCGAATTGGCCTCCTCAGCCACACTAGACACTGTTCCAAGATCTCTATTCAGAGCACATTACCATAGTCTCTTGAGACTGAAGGATGACTACACCATGGCCCCTTGCTGTGATGCCTGGTAAATTCTAGACCTGGTAGGTCAATAAAGTAACTTTTCTCAGACTCTGTGTGAATTAACTGCCACCATCTATCTTGTATATTTTATGATTCAGAATTTTAACCTTTAGATGAAGGGGTGTTTAGCGCTACTGGTCTCTTTCCCTCTCTCGCATGACTTGAGTCCATATTTGTACATACAGTCATCATGAGAGGCTGTTTGTATAGCAACGTGTGTGTCTATTTTCCCTCCAGGGTAGTATGTGTAAGATGTGTGACTGTGTGTGTGAATTAATAGTGTGTCTTAGATGTGTGTGTGGGAATCAGTAAGCCTTTTATATATGTACTTGAATAGGAAGGAAATTGTTATCTGTTCAAAGGCAGACAATCCAGGTAAAATGAATAGATTCTTTTCAGTTATTGATTTCTAATTTCCTTTAAGGCTGCTATGCAAAAAGCTTGCTTCACCATCAGCAAAAGGCAATGTGGTCAGGCCATGTTCCAACCTGGTCAACCATCAGGAGCTGTGTATGGATATTACTTTATAATATAAAACCATAGACAGGTTTTATGTCTGAAGCAGGATGTCCTTTTATTGATTGAACTGGACTTCTCAAAAGTCTTCACTGTCCCAAAGGCTTGATGCAGATTTCAACTAGCCAGTGGCTATGCTTCAGGAGTGGGCGATGGGAGAGATATTCTGGGAATTATAGTCCAAAAAAGCAACTTGCAAATGCGCAACTGCCAGCTAAGTTGAAGAGTGGTCATATTAGTAATAGAACACTTGGTCTGTCCCTGTCATCTCCAGAATCACACAGCAGATTATGATGGAAAGCCTTTGCTTGGGTCTCTGGAGAACTACTGCCAGTAAGAGTAAATAACAGGCTTGATTGGACCCATAGACCTACTCAGTGTAACAGGAGTGGACAATGACAGACAATCCAGATGTTTTTGATCTATGACTCCCATCAGCCTGAGATGATATAGCCAATGGTGAGAGATTGTTGGCATTGGGATCCATATGATATGATATGATATGATACGATATGATATGATATAAATCAAAAGGGCCACAGTTGCCCAGCCCTGCAGTATAATGTAGCTTGAAATCAAATCAGTCCTATCAATCATGGAACACTTCACATAGTTCCTTTAGTACTGAACTATAAGAAATGTTTATTAGGGATCACTGGAACCAAATCATGAACTCAGAGTCTTGTCCTTCTGAGTCACATGGTTAACTATTCAGATTATAAATTGGGATGCTCATGATACATAAATGTGCCCCTACGGTGGAAAAAAACTGCTTAGCCATGCTAGTCGTTAGCTTCCTAAAAGTTGGAAAGACTATAAAACAGACAAGAGAATCTGTGACTCTTGAGAAGGTGTTGAGCAGCAATGTAAATTCTCACCATTGTCTGTGCTGCCTAGGGCTGATGGGTGTTGTTGCCCAACAACATCTGGAAGCTACATGTTCTGCACTCTTTGCTATAAAGGTTTTCAGATTAGTCTGAGACTTTGCCTGAGCAACAGTAGAATCTATTATATCAGGCTCCTGGCTCCATAGCTGGATGTAGCCTTTAGTGTTGACATGCTTAGGATGGTATCTCTGACTGAAATAGCCATCATAGTTCGAAAGCCACTTTGCTTTCCCACAATATGCCGCTCAGAGTAGACCTTTGGTCTAGATGGGCGGGGTAGAAATCCAATAAAATAAAATAAATAAATAAATATGAATCTCCATTTCAAACAACTTCCATTTTTCATATCTGCATCTTTGATTTAGTTGTTGTATGAAGATGAGCAATGTCTATACATATGGGAATCATCCCCGAAGTCAGCCAAATAGGAGGATTGCATAATGTGTTTGGAAGATGTTGATGCTTGGGTTTGGTGGATCTTCAAGGGTGTCGGGAGAAGTCACATGATTGTGAAGCAATTGCCAGTCAAACTCTTTTACAGGGTTTCATTTAATAGATCCATGATGGACTGTGCCAGTGAAAGATTCTTAATTCATGTTGAATAGCACCATGGAACATCATGGAAAAGTCCAACATCTAAATATACATTCCTTCCAAAGCAGATCAAGCATCTTCTTGCTAGAAGCTCTTGGTTTTATTCTAAATGATATGAGAGTGCCACTTTGAAACTTCCTAATCTTTCCTTTGTTACTCAAACATCTGCCTATCCCTGCAGCTGCTAGGAAAGCCTTTTCTGAACTGGTGCCCTCCAAAGCTCTTGGATTACATTTCTTTTCTAACCCAGCCAACTGCCTTGGTAAGATGGAAGTTGTCATCTGACACATCTGGAGGGCACAATGTAGGAGAATATTGTTCTAGGAAGTCTCAAAGATTAAAAGATACTTACATATCTGCTGAGGTACAAAACCAATAGTCAAATTAGCTAATGAGACACCATCCCATCAGGGACTGCAGTGTCATGGAATGGTCCAGGGGGTATTGGAAAATCCCTGGTTATGGGTATCACAGAAGCATCTGGCTTGGTCACTGTAAGAAACAGGATGATGGACTAGTTTGAGAGATTGGGGAAGTTACTTTCTGGAATATGATTCCCTGAATTTCCACTGGCCATGCCAGATGGAGGATACTAATAGACCAGTAAAATAACGTCCCAAGCTTTGATTAGATGGGCTTTTGGCCTTAGAACATGCAATGCTCAAAGTGAGCTCTTGGGTTCTTCTCAGGCTACAGGTCAGTCGTTCCCAACCTCAGGTAACCCAGGTGTTATTGGACTGCAACTCCCAGAAAACTCAGCCAGCATAGCTGGTGGTGAAGGCTTTTGGGAATTGCAGTCAAAGAACACTTGGGCTACCCAAGGTTGGGAACCACTGCACTAGGGCAATGCACAGAAGGATCTGGTGAATGCTTTGGACCGAGAAAGGTCAGTTTTCTTCTTCTTTCCCCACTCCAAGGTTAATGAGTTGTCAGGATCCGACACCCAGGACGTCTGCAGGGCAGTTGCCCAGAGGACTGGAGCTGGAATTGGAGCTGCATCTCTTTGGGATTATCACCGATGGCTTTGTTTTCCACCCCCGCTTCTCCTCCCCCTCCTCTTCGGGCTGCTCTCCGGTGGTGCTGAAGGGACAGCTCCTGCGGCGCTCCCGAAGGCGAGTCCGCCCCATCGGGGCGCGGAGAGAAGGCGGCGGCCAGGAAGGCGGGTCCTGCCTCTGGGGCGACCGCAGGCAGGGCCCCCCAATGAGCCGGGGGTAGCTGCGGACCGTGGCCGCGGCGGCGCAGCTAAGGGGAATTCGCGTTGCCGCTGCTGAGGCTGGCGGCGGCGGCGGCGGGAAAAGGCAGGCGCCGGCCTGGGGCTCGGAGGCTCAGAGGGCTGACCAGTGTGGAAACCACAGCAGCTCTTGCTCGGTTGCGGGCGTCCAGGTAAAGACGGGGTGGCGGGCAGGGATCCCTACAGGCGGGAAGCACAAGGGGACCTCAAGGTTATCGAGCGGTCCAGGCAGACAAGCGAACCGGAGGGATCTTGAGTTGGGAAGTGGGGAGTGATCGCCGCAGGTCCGAAGTCACCTGCCTGCAGAACTCGAGTCTGGCGCGGTCCCACAAAAGTTCCCAGTGGCGATCGGATCGCGGGAGTGGAAAGAGCTCATCCCCTTAACCGACGTCGCTCCCAAGTTTGCATTTCTTACAGTCTACCGGTGGATAGGTGTGGGAGAGGCGGAGAGGCAGGGATTGCCGGCTTACCGCAGAACTCCTCTGTTTATTGGTCCGTTTTTGCTATTTTTTTTAAAAAAATCTCTCCATACTGTACATATGTGTCGTACGTGGATTTGTTTGGGAAGGAAAAGCAGAGACGAGCCATAGAGACAAGCTGAGAGGAAGGTGGGGTGGCTGGCTGGCTGGCTAGCTAGGCTTCTGGTGTGTGTGTGTGTGTGGGGACCTCCATATTTGGGTGTCCGAGCCCCGGAGTTGGATATGCGTGAAGACTGGGAGTGAAGGTTGAGTTTGCCTTGCTTCCAAAGGTGAAAGGACCGCACCGCGACCACACACACACCGGCGCCGGAGGCTGGGCGGCACTTAAGCAGCTGGTTCCAGCTTCCCCTAATGATGTGCATGGCAGGACAACAGTCGACGAGGTAATCTGCAGATTTGAGGCTTTTAGGGCTAAACGAGAGCACTGGTTTTGATCCGTATTGCAGCGGATTAGAACGGCCACCGGGCTCCCTCCCCTTCCTGCCTATAATACATAATCAATAATAATAATCAGAGGGAGGGAAGATCATCATAATCATCAGCTGCTTCTGCAACCGCCGCCGCCACCGGAGGAGAGGAACTCCAGAATTCCAGTTTAATCCTCTACGTGTCTACTCAGAAGTAAGCCTTCTTAAGTTCCAAGGGACTTCCTCTCCAGCCAAGTAAACACGTTCAGATGGCAGCCTTGGCCGAGCCGAGCGAGTTGGGTGGCGGGGATGTAGCCGGCGGGCAAGCAGGGAACCCGAAAAAGGAAGAGACAGATTGAGGGGGGGGGTGATTCAAAAAACCGCTGCAGTCCCCCTCCCCGGGAATCTTAGTAGCAAGGCTGCCCCGCCGGCTCCCCGAGGTTCGACCCCCAAGCTTGGATCCTGGCAGCATCCAAAGCTAGAAGGAGAGAGCCTTCCTTCCCCGCGGCTTGGAGTTTGTCTCCCTGTTTGTGCACGGCTGAGCTAGGAAGTGAAAGCTGGGGGAGGGGAATTTTTGCATTGGAAGGGGAGAGAAACCAGAGGCAAGCAGAAGGGGATGAGCGGCGAGCGAGCAGGGAAACTATGAAAAGGCGAGTGCTCTCCATGAGCCCCAGCGGCAGACGGGAGAGAGACCTGGCTGGGGACCTCTGGATGCAAATAGGAGTCAGTCTGCAGGCTAGGCTGTGGTGATGCCTGTTCTCCTCTTGCTGTCCCCTGCAGGAATGTGACCCACAATGTTAGTGCTCCGGTTCCTCAATGTGGTGGCGCCAGTCTACTTCCTCTGCATCTCCTTGGTGACCTTCGCCCTCCAGCTCTTCCTCTTCATCCCCAGCATGTTCCAAGACCCTTCTGCCACCCCGCTTTTCTCCTCTGCTCTGCTGCACGGGGCCCTCTTCCTCTTCCTCTCTGCCAATGCTCTGGGCAACTACATCCTAGTCATCCAAAACACCCCTGAAGATCTGGGCAAGGAGGACCTGAACTTGGCCACAGCTGCCAGAGAAGCTGAAGGGGTGGCCAGGGATGGGCCAGAAGATGGGAGTGGGTCTCCCCGCTTGGCTCTGCCCAGCACCCACTTCTGCCGACTGTGCGCCAGGCTCACCCAAAGGCATGACCACCACTGTTTCTTCACAGGGAACTGCATTGGTAGTAGGAACATGCGGAATTTCATCATGTTCTGTTTGTACACTTCCTTGGCTTGCCTTGATTCGCTGGTGGCAGGGGTATCTTACATCTCAGCTGTGCTCTCCACCTCCTTTGCCAACCCACTGGCTTTCCTGACTCTTCTTCCTCACTCTATCAGCCAGTTCTTCTCAGGTATGTCTTTTCTCATCTAATACAAAAGCCATTCTGGCTTCTTCCTATTCCTCCCTTTCCTTCCCCAACCCTTCTTTGGATTTTTCCCCTTCTCCCTTAGGGCTTTTCCTTCACCTAGCATTATCATTATTAATGCAGGCTGGGGGATGATCTGTGGCTTCCTGCACTCTTATGTTTGTTTGCTGATCTTTTCTGCCATCACTAGATCTTGAATACACCTTGTCTGACTTCAGAAGCTAAGCAGGGTCAGTTCTGATTACTACTTGGATGGGTGGCCACTAGACACTACCCAGGTCTTTCATGTAGGGCTAGTGAAGAGGAATCCTGTCTGAAGCTCTGAAAAAACTAGTCAATCAGAGTTGACTATATTGGCTTAGACAGTCTCAGTATAAAGCAGCTTCTTATCATCTTCTTTGAACTGCTGGGACTGTTTTTATTAATAGTCACCTCAGAAAAGGAAGACAAAAATCAGGGAAGGTTGTGAAATGTGTTTCTTTCTGAAAGGGAAGACAGATAAGCAAAGGAACTGTGGTAGAAGTTATGAAAATAGGCATGGTATGGAGGCGGTAGATATACAGAAGTTTTTCTCATTTACCCGAATACTGAAATCCAGGGTTGCCCAACAAAGTTGGTGGGAGATTCTGAACAAAGAGAAGGAAATGTGGCAATCACAATAAGAAATAGTGATGACCACCAACTTGGATTGCTTTTAAAGGGGATCAGACAAATGTACGGAGGCCAAGGATATCAGTGATCTCTACTCCTGTATGACCTTTGGTAACAAAGGTTGTCGGGGAACATGAGTAGAAGAGTGCTATCATACTTATGCCTGGTTTTTGGGCTTCCGGTCGACATCTCATTGGTCATTGTGGGAAAACAGAATGCTGGACTCCATGCACCTTTGGTCTGATCCAGCAAGGCTCTTGTGCTTTCAGGATGTTGAACAAAGGCTGTCTTGAAACAGAGTGTCGATTTTGCTCCAGGCTACAGCCAGTGTAGCCTATCTATAATTCACTAGATTCTAAGAAAAGCGCCCAGCAGTCCCAGAAGGTGAGTCAATGAGAACCAGTCCATAGTCTGCTTGAAAGGCTGAGTGTACCTTGAAAGACAGTGGAATGTTTTGTTGTTACTATATTAAGCTACTAGAGGTTGGTAGAACTGTTTACAAAGAACACTCTTTTTTCCTGAAAGGGAGATTTTCTTAGGACCTGTCCTATCATTGGACAGTGTGAGGCAGGTGTCTTTGGCACAAAAGGGCAGATTTTTTTTTTAAAAAATGCCAGTAAATGGAAGGAGTGCTTATGGGATTTTCTGTTCCAGCTGACAAAGTAATATGACCAGCTTTGAGTACTCTGAACCTTGATTGAGTGTGTGCATTTGCACATGCTCCTCCACATTGGGAATCAAAATGTCTTTAGACCACTCTGTTCATACGTAATCACTGGTAACTGCCCCAACTTTTATCCTTTCCATTCCAAATACAGTACTGTATCTCTTCCTCCAGCAAGTATAAGAACTAGGCATGTGAAATATCAGTGTACAAGAAAGCAGCACTGTGTAAATTTCCCAAATCAGCTTGACTTGGGAAAGTCTGTCTGAACTTAGGAGGGCTGAGATAGAAAGTACAAAACTGCCTTACTCTGAATCAGGCCATTGGTATTTGTAGCCCAGGACTGTTAACTCTGAGTGGTAGCAGCTGTCCAGGATTTCATGTAAGATTGTTTCCTAATAATTTCTGGAGATCACACACAATCTATCAATGAGCTAACATAGCACTTGGTATTTTACAGTGGCCTCCCATCCAAAAACTAACTACGTCGGATCCTGCTTAGCTTCCAAAACCAGATCAGGGTGTTTAGAAGGGATGTTAAGGTGCTATACTGGGAAAAGAGCATTACATGTTGCTCTGATGCCATGATTCCAAACACATTTACCTAGGAATAAGCCTCATCAAGTTAAGTGGGACTATCCTCTGGTTAAAACATCCATAGGAATCTACTGTAACTGCTTGCTAGCAGAGGGAGACAAGAAGCAGAACCCATGCAGTACACCCAACTATATAGCATTTGCAAGTGTTCTGCTGTTAAGTTCACAAAAAATTCAGATTCTGATCTTTCTGTGCCCTTATTTATCATGTTGTTCTCCCCTCATCTGTAAATGTATGGCTATTCCTCCTACCACCACCCTCTTTTGCCTGTGTTCAGTCTCCGTTTCCCCCCGTCCCACTTCCATATTTCCAAATCCTCCCATCACTGCTCTCTGGTTTGAAATTCATTAAAAACAAACAAACAAACAAACAAAAAACAGCCAAAATCAGGGATCTCAGACACAATATATAACTCTGTGATTCAGTTCTGAAGGGGGCTGCATGAAAATAAGATTTTTCTCACCCAATGGGCGTAATTGTGTTGTGTTCCCTTTGGGTATCAATTCTAGAAGTCTCGACAAGGAAGCACAAATAGTTTCTATTGCTTGTATCAAAGTACAACCAAATATGTATTGGGAAAAGATTGTGGGTGACATATTGGCTTTCAGATTTTTCTGTGTGATTGTTGACTCTTGTTTGTATTCATGAAGATAATTAACTATTTGTAATGGCCAAGGTATTGAACTCAGCTTAAGTCTTTAAAAACCGGGTATATGTGTGGGGCTGATAAGGACACAAACATGAATTTACTCATACAGCTGTGTAAAAACAGACCCTGTTTGTAATACTGAGCTAAATCTGTGTTGGTCCTACCTGGAGTAAACTTATTGAAATAAATGAGATTAACATTAATGGTGACTAACAACTACCATTCACTTCAGTAGACCTACTCCAGGTATGCCTAGCAATTCACTGGGCCATTACTTTGAGTTATTTCTCCCAAGGAGAGTGTGTTGGTTTAGGGAAACATTAGATCGGTTTCTTGACCGAAGAGCTTGTTAGTTTCCTTCTGATCTTGGGACTCAGCTCAGCATCATAAAGTGGAAAGAGAAAGAATGAAGTTCATTTCTTTAGGGGTCTTTAGCTACGACACATTTTCTTGATCCCACTATTTATTCTTTGCCAGGCCCTCATAGCCTGTCTCTTTATGGAACTACAACTGCCCTTTATTATTCCTGCTGTGGGAAACCTCACCTTTTAATTATGAATCTGAGTGAGTTAATTGCATGATTTAAGGGATGACTTTAATTTAAGATGATTGTGTATTATTGGAGTAGTGTAATAATATGAAAAGTGGTATAAAACTATGCATCACTGCAGAAAGTGGGTAGGAAGAAATGTTGCTCCATCTCTTAAAGTCCTAGTGCTTAAGGTCACCAACTGAAGCAGAATTGTGGGAGAATCAGGACAAACAAAATAAACTGCTTCTATACATAGCAACAACAAGGCCAGTGGAGGTGATGGCATTCCAGTTGAACTATTTAAAATCTTAAAAGATGACGCTGTTAAGGTGCTACACTCAATATGCCAGCAAGTTTGGAAAACTCAACAGTGGCCAGAGGACTGGAAAAGATCAGTCTACATCCCAATCCCAAAGAAGGGCAGTGCCAAAGAATGCTCCAACTACCGTACAGTTGCACTCATTTCACACGCTAGCAAGGTTATGCTCAAAATCCTCCAAGGTAGGCTTCAGCAGTATGTGGACCGAGAACTCCCAGAAGTACAAGCTGGATTCCGAAGGGGCAGAGGAACTAGAGACCAAATCGCTAACATGCGCTGGATTATGGAGAAAGCCAGAGAGTTCCAGAAAAACATCTACTTTTGCTTCATTGACTACGCAAAAGCCTTTGACTGTGTGGACCACAGCAAACTATGGCAAGTCCTTAAAGAAATGGGAGTGCCTGACCACCTTATCTATCTCCTGAGAAACCTATACGTGGGACAGGAAGCAACAGTTAGAACTGGATATGGAACAACTGATTGGTTCAAAATTGGGAAAGGAGTACGACAAGGCTGTATATTGTCTCCCTGCTTCTTTAACTTATATGCAGAATACATCATGCGAAAGGCCGGACTGGGGGAATCCCAAGCCGGAATTAAGATTGCCGGAAGAAATATCAACAACCTCCGATATGCAGATGATACCACTCTGATGGCAGAAAGTGAGGAGGAATTAAAGAACCTCTTAATGAGGGTGAAAGAGGAGAGTACAAAAAACGGTCTGAAGTTCTACATCAAAAAAACTAAGATCATGGCCACTGGTGCCATCACCTCCTGGCAAATAGAGGGGGAAGATATGGAGGCAGTGACAGATTTTACTTTCTTGGGCTCCATGATCACTGCAGATGGTGACAGCAGCCACGAAATTAAAAGACTCCTGCTTCTTGGGAGGAAAGCGATGACAAACCTAGACAGCATCTTAAAAAGCAGAGACATGACCTTGCCGACAAAGGTCCGCATAGTCAAAGCTATGGTTTTTCCAGTAGTGATGTATGGAAGTGAGAGCTGGACCATAAAGAAAGCTGACCGCCGAAGAATTGATGCTTTTGAATTGTGGTGCTGGAGGAGGCTATTGAGAGTCCCCTGGACTGCAAGGAGAACAAACCTATCCATTCTAAAGGAAATCAACCCTGAGTGCTCACTGGAAGGACAGATCCTGAAGCTGAGGCTCCAATACTTTGGCCATCTCATGAGAAGAGAAGACTCCCTGGAAAAGACCCTGATGTTGGGAAAGTGTGAAGGCAAGAGGAGAAGGGGACGACAGAGGACGAGATGGATGGACAGTGTCATCGAAGCAACCAACATGAATTTGACCCAACTCCGGGAGGCAGTGGAAGACAGGAGGGCCTGGCGTGCTCTGGTCCATGGGGTCATGAAGAGTCGGACACGACTAAACAACAACAACATACATAGCATGGAATTCAGCTCTGGAAGCTGGTACCCAAAGAGGTAGTGAAGGCTGCCAATGTGAAAAGGAACTTAATGAATTTGTGGAGAATATGGCCGGCAATATCTACAAATCAAGATGGCCAGTATTGGCAGCAGTACACCTCCATATACCACTTGGTGGGAAACACGACTTATGGGCCTCTCATAGGCATGTGGTTGGCCACTCTGGGAACAGAATGCTGGAACAGAAAAGCCTCTGGACTTTAAGGCATGTCTTGTGACCTTAAAAGTCTAAGGGGCACAAAATCTGCTTCTGCCATAGGCCATGATCTGATCTTTCCAGAGTGGCACCTTCTCCCAGATATTTAAGACAAATAAAGAACCTGAAATGTTTTGGAATTGTTTCCTGTCACATTGGTGTATCTGCCGTAGAACAGTTTCCACAAACTGATGAATTGTAATTGTGGACAGAGAAGTTACCATGCTAGATGTTCTGGAGTGGATTTCATATTGAGTTGTGTGTGAAGTCATCCTCATCCTCATCACTTGATTTTTTTTGGGACTACAAGTTCCAGAATACGTCAGCCAACATGGCCACTGTCATGTTGTTTGGGGATTCTGGAAGCTGTAGCATTTCCAACCTCTGGTTATGACTAAGCATTTCTGGATAGCAACAATGGCGCTGTCCCTCATTGTCACAAACCCCACCTCGTGTCTCCTGGTAGAAAACTAAATTCAGGTGCTAAAATGCAGAGGAGCTGTGTAGCCTGCCTCACCCTTAGCATTTACAAACTTTGCAGAGAATGACTCATCAGAACAACCATTTCAGCTGTTTGTTTGCTTATCTTGAGAAGGAGATTAAGACACTGCATGTATGTTTTCAAGTAAGTGCCTTAAGAGCAGATTTAAGAGATTGGAAAACAAAAAAATTAACAGCCCCCCTTGTCAAGCCTTAGAAACATCATCCCAAAGGGAGCTTGCAGCCTTTTCTGGGAAAGCATCTTTGCACATCTCCCACCAGGGTTGAACACTGAAAAGGAATAACAGGGACTTCCAATTAATCTTGGTCTCCAGACTCCGTATCCAATAATTTCAAAGCTGTCTCATACAGTAGAGAAATTGAGTCTGCCTCTTCTTTGTTTTCTAAAAGGAATGCAGACTGTCTTTAGTGTTCACAATGTCTTCCAAAATGAATGGGAACTGACAAGGCTGAAGGGATGACATTGCACTTGGAAGGCAATGTTGTATGGGTCCCTTTAATGTCTTGTTTCACGTTTACAGGAGAATCTGGGAAGAGCCACCTGCCACAGTCCCCTTACAGAGTAACAAGCTGCTACTCAGTACAGAAAGGGATGACAGAGATTCTCTGTTCTCTCTCTCTCTGTCTTGATCCCTCATGAAACTGGGAATCAGAGACACAATGAGCAGCAGATTTTGGGACAGAAATAAAAGATTTCATCATGCATATAAGCAATTCACCATCACTTAAATGACTTTTTTAAAAAAATGCACATGATTGGAGAGTTCCATGAAAAATAAATCTATCAATGACTAAACAGTCTGCCTTACCATTAGACGAGATGGGATATCCACTGTAGCATGCAAAAGCAGCCATTACTAATCTTTTGGCGTTGTATATTTAATACCAGAGAAATGGAGAGAGATGGTTGTGGGGGTTTTCTACCTCAGGTGCTAAAATAACCTTGCTGACCTTGGTTCTGTCTATCATGATTTTGGGAGAAGCAGAACCATTTAGTGCTCTGATCCAGGCAGCAAAATATCTTAGGCCAGCCCTGATAAATAGAACATGTTTGTGTAGAGACAACAGATGCTTGAATACCAGATGTGGGGAACAAACCAGAGAGGAATGACATTTCCTTCATCCTCTCTTTCTAGATCTCCCATGGTTTTTAGGCTGGCCACCACTAGAAACAGAATGCTTCTAGTGGTTAGATTGAACCAGCAGAACTCTTCTTATGTTCTTATGACATGCATTGGTTCCTAACTGCCAAATCTAACAACTGATCCAGACCTGGGGTGTAATTCTGAAGAACTAGTATGCCTATTGCTTCTGTCATTGGGTCATCAGAACTGGAGGACTTCGCTCTACTCACCATGCTGGCTTTATCTCACACAAGATCCCCGCCCCCAGCTCTCTCACACACACAAACATGTGCACACAAACACTTCTCTGAAGACATTGCTGAGAGAGGATGAATGGAAAAATCTTGCAAATTGCTTAGTTTTCATTCCCCCATTGACTTTTTATAGACAGAAGTTTGATGAGAATAACTACAACCTTTCCTATTGACATCATGTTGGCAACATTTGCCTCAGGTTAAGACCGTAACATTTTCAAAACGTCTTTTAGAAAGCCCTGAAGGCATTTCTTATTTCGAGTGTAATAGTTATGATAAGTACCACAAGGAACATCATAAAAAAAATATCATAAAATGCCATCTAGCACAATATTGTAGTGGAATCAATCCCTCATTGTCTCAGGTCATTTTCTTTTGATCTTACAATGAATTTGAATTGTGTACTTGTTTTCTGAGTACCCTTGTAACTTCCAGTAAATTCATTCCTGCTTATCACAAATACCTAATCATCCAGTGGCTATGGTGGTTTCTTAGGCTATTTGGGCAAATGAGTTGAATTCAATGAATCACTGAAATGATGTCAATGTGTAATTCATTACTTTCATTCAAATTCAACGTAAGAACCCAGCTACTGGTGTGAGGCAGTAGCCACATTCATTTAGCTTTCGGATTCATGTAGGAAGGAGGGGGTGGGGGTGTCAAATCTCCACAGCAGATGTGTGCAAGAAGGTGAAGTGAGTTGAATTCTCCCCTCCTGTTCTTATTTTCCCACACACAATACATGAAATCAGAAGTATGCTAGGCTGGGGGCAGAACTATACGATATTGTTGTAAGAAGTGGAGTACCCTCGCCTCAAGTCTGGTGCTGAAAATTAGCTGCTTTTGTTTGGGGCTTGGTCACAAAAAAGTGGTCACAAAACCTCACTGAGTATGGACTTCATTTGCAAGTCTGATGGATCAGGCATTTATTTATTTATTTATTTACAATATTTTACCCTGCCTTTCTCCTTAAAAGGAGAAAGTCCAGGCATGGGATTCTGAAGGAAGTGCATACTTGGAGAGCATAATACTGGAAATCTACATTTGCTTTAACATTTGCTTCGATACTGAAAAGACAGGGGCCTTCAAGTTGTCCACCAACAGCTAACACCTGAATAGCAGACTGCAGTGGTATAGACTTATCCAGTCATAGTCTTCCCTTTGAGATAGACTGGATTTCCATTTTTTGTTATGGTTCTGGTTTCTAAATGTACATCTATAGGTATGAATTCACATGGACACATTTAATCCAAATCTCTATACTCTCCCACTTTTGTGATGCATTAGTTCTTCTTTGTTATTCAGCATAAGGTTCCTTGGACTGCACACTTCAGTGTAGTGTGCATGTGCAAGATGCATTTAGAGAAGTGGGTTGCAGACCAGGGAAGTTTATGCCAAAATAAAACTTCTTTGTCTTAAAGGTGATGCAGGTCTCTTATTTTCATTGCAAGAAACTAACAAGGCAATAGCCTTGAAAACAATCCTTCTTTTGTGTGTCTAAGTGGCCATCCCACCACTAACTATCCCTCTTTTTCTTTCTACTGGTGCAAGAGGAATGGTGATACCCAATGTGTTGTAGTGGACAGAGTGATGGACCAGGCCTCAGGAGACAAGGATTCAAATCCCCACTTGGCCATGGAAACTCTCTGGGGGAGTTGAACGGGGGAAGCCACTCCCTAAATATCTCACTTACCTTGAAAACCCTATAAGTAGAGTAGACCTTTGGTCTAGATGGGCGGGATAGAAATCCAATAAAATAAATAAATAAATAAATAAGTTGGTTCTAACTTGGTGGTGCATAACACAAGAGGAATGTTGCCTTTTTAAAATATGGGATGGTCACTTATACATTGCCAAAAAAGAAGCAGTGCAACATCAAAGTAACCACCCAGCTGTGCATGAAGTTTATGTATACTAATGTATAATGGATGCATACATGTAATCACTGTTATTTAGCACATTTCACTGTAATAGGGAAGACTGTGAGCAGGAGACCTCTTCCTGTTTAGTCTACAGTCTAGATGCCAGCTGTTGCTGGATATTTGAACCAACAAGCCCTTCAAATAGAGGGTTTTTGAATCAAAGAATTGTCCTCTGATCGCCTTTTAGAAAAAAAGACTATAAATTAGGGCACATTACTTCTGTACCCTTTAGTGGCTGCCTTCCAGATGCCATACATTTTCAACCTCTCCACCATGACTGGTATCTTTGAATCCACTTCTTTACTGTCCTCCAACTTTGAGACAGAAGTTGGAGTTTACAGGAATGTAACTTGTACACCTGTAAATCAAAACATTTTTTTATAATTCAGATAGAATCAAATAGTCATCCAAATCCCAGTTGTTCTATGACGTGGAAGTGGTCCTGCGCAAAGACATTTTATGCCAATATTAGCTGTCCTGGTTATTCTAATAGAGATGTCAGATACAGTCCTGTATTTCTTTGAACAAGATGCATTTGTTTCTTGATCAAAGCAAATGCATTCAAGATCTAAAGGGGTTTGTTAAAAAAAGAAAAGAAAAGAAGTGGGCATAAATTGATACTGCCCTAATTTCATCTGTTTTGTTGCCTAGCCAAAATGTTGATTTTTTCATTCCATAGAGGTAGTTGTGTGACTCTGTAGGACAACCTGGGAAAATATCCTTTTTTTTTTAACAAGTCCTAAAAATCTCCAAGATGGCCAAGAGATGGGAGTAGTATTCCAAACAACAATTGTCCTAAACTGGCTGCAGCAGTGAAGAAGCCGTTGTCACCATTCAAACCTAAATAGACAGAATCAAACTTCTTAATAGGTTATAGTTTAGCATTTCCACGCTGGAGCTTCCCTCTGAAAAATAATAATGAGATCTCTTTCATTATCAGGGAAAAAAGCTTGTGACTACAGTAAACAGAGCTCAGGAAGAAGAAAGCTGCATGGAGCTAATACAATGCATTAGGATTATAATGGAGATGTACTAATGACAGGACAGCTTAGAAATGCAGGGAATATGAATTCATGCACAGGATAAGCAACAGCAGATTTCCATAGCCAGAATAGGCAGGAAAAGTCTATTTCTCCTTACCAACAGTTCAATATTTATGTGCCAAATGTTTCCTGACCTGCCTTGGCTGTTTTTTCTACTCTGGCCCATAAGCTTCTGTAGCGTAATGAATATTTCAGCCTCAAACTGACAGATTTTGGAGTAACTGACAAGACTGCTGAATCCCAAAAAGAGGAATTAAGTTTGATAATATTGAAAGAGTGCTGCTTTGGTACTGCTGCAAACAGAATGGACTAGCTTGCCTAAGTCATACTAGGTCAGTGTTTTACTTCAATTATTTCTAAAGAATTAAAAAACTGATTCCGATTAACTGTTAATCTTCTATCCTAGTATTTATTGAAGTGAGTCACACATCACCCAAAAAGAGGACATGGATTTGTGTGCAATTCACACATTCTAATCTACAGTGAGCCACTGTGATATAGCCTATAGAGTGCCAGATTGGGGCCTGGGAAACCCAAGTTCAAATCTCTGCTCAGTCATGGAAACTCACTATGAGATGGCATTGGTAAACTCACTGCTTAAATATCTCACCGACCTTGAAAACCATATTAGGGTCTCCCTAACTCAAACATGACTTGTCAGCTCAGAATAAAAAGAACACAATTGCAGCTGCAAATTTGGAAATGACAACTATTATAATTCTTTCAATAGAAATCATGGCAGGGAAGACTGTGAGCTGGTGACCTTATAACCCCATGTCAGCTGCTGTCCAGGTGCTACCTTTCAATGGGCAACCAAAGGTCTTCTAACTGTAAAGCAGGATGGCACCACCTGAGGGTGGGCAGATGTAATGGAAAAGAGAGCTTCTGCAGCTTTAAATGTTCAAATGAGAGAATTTCAGTATTGGTTGCTGTTGTTTAGTCATTAAGTCGTGTCCGACTCTTCATGACCCCATGAACCAGAGCACGCCAGGCCCTCCTGTCTTCCACTGCCTCTCGGAGTTGGGTCAAATTCATGTTGGTAGCTTCGATGATACTGTCCAACCATCTCATCCTCTGTCGTCCCCTTCTCCTCTTGCCTTCACACTTTCCAAACATCAGGGTCTTTTCCAGGGAGTCTTCTCTTCTCATGAGATGGCCAAAGTATTGGAGCCTCAGCTTCAGGATCTGTCCTTCCAGTGAGCACTCAGGGTTGATTTCCTTTAGAATGGATAGGTTTGTTGTCCTTGCAGTCCAGGGGACTCTCAAGAGTCTCCTCCAGCACCTCAGTATCCGTGGTTGGTGCATAAACTTGGATTACTGTGATGTTGAAAGGTCTACCTTGGATTCGTATTGAAATCATTCTATCATTTTTGAGATTGTATCCCAGTACAGCTTTTCCCACTCCTTTGTTCACTATGAGGGCTACTCCATTTCTTCTATGGGAAACTTGCCCACAGTAATAGATATGAAAGTCGTCAGAATTGAATTCGCCCATTCCCGTCCATTTTAGTTCACTGACGCCCAGGATGTCAATGTTTATTCTTGCCATCTCCTGTTTGACCACATCCAGCTTACCAAGGTTCATAGATCTTACATTCCAGGTTCCTTTGCAGTATTTTTCTTTGCAGCATCAGACTTTCCTTTCACTTCCAGGCACGTCCGCAGCTGAGTGTCCTTTCGGCTTTGGCCCAGTCACTTAATTAGCTTTGGAGCTACTTGTACTTGTCCTCCGCTCTTCCTCAGTAGCATGTTGGATACCTTCTGACCTGAGGGGCTCATCTTCCAGCGTCATATCTTTTAGCCTTTTGTTTCTGTCCATGGAGTTTTCTTGGCAAAGATACTGGAGTGGCTTGCCAGTTCCTGCTCTAGGTGGATCACGTTTAGTCAGAACTCTCCACTATGACCTGTCCGTCTTGGGTGTCCTTGCATGGCATAGCCCATAGCTTCTCTGAATTACTCAAGCCCCTTCACCACGACAAGGCAGCAATCCATGAAGTATTGGTAGCTACCATTAAAAGTGTAAGAACCCAATCCTCTTTTGCATCTCACTACGCTATGATTGATTATGATTTTGTTTATATTCTGGAGAATGACTTATTATTAGCCACAGAGTAAACTAAATTTAAAATGTTCCATTTTACATTCCCTCCTTCAGATTAATAGCACATATTTTGATGGCAGAAATGTTGAAAAACAACCAACAGGAATATTTAAAGTGCAGGCGTGTTCTTCTGTCATTGGTGCAGCTCCTGGAAAGTGGGTTTATGACTATACTCAGTAGTGCTTACTACTCAGTAAGTGTACTTATGACTGCTGTTTTAATCCAGCACTTCCTTCTTAACTCCACCACATTATAAAGTAGATGTTGTATTCAGAGTATATTTTACTTTTTGCTTGCTATACAAAGCGGCACCTAATTCTTTTTAGCTGCAAATCTTAGACACAACTACAAAAGGGATAGTGACCGTGTCCAGTGGTATCCATTGCTGTTTGTGACATGGAAGCCACAATGCAGTTGGGCGAAGCCAGTGGTGGATGGTGACTCCAATTTCGGGAGTGTGGAGAATCCACTCCAGATCTTCGTCTGTACTTTAGAGGAACTATCCAAGGTGCTGGACCATTCCCCAAACACACACACACACACACACACACACACACACACACACACACACACACACACACACACATACATACATACATACATACATACATACATACATACATACCACCCAATTACTATGAGGCATTACTCTGGGCGGTTAAAAACAGATAAAGCAAATACAATCATATAAAAATAAAGGTCAATAATGATCAAAATAAAAAGCAGACAGGGGAAAAAAATCAGTAAACCAACATAAAACAATCACACCAAAAGCAGCAGCAATGGTGAGATGGACAGGACAAATTGGACATAAGCTAAAAGGATCAGTGCCAGGAAACTTGTGTTTCCACAGTAAGCTTCTTACTAGAAAGTGTGCCACATCAAGCATCCAACTGTGCCAACTCCCTGTTGCAAGACATGCAAACCATAATATCTTTGCATTGTGCTCAGTCCCTTTTAGTTTAGGTAAGTGGGACTGAGCACATTTCAGGCCATTTGACTGAGCTGATCCATATTATAACGATCCTGTCTCCCTAAAGAGACAACGATCGGGGTCAAGGAGTTCCTCTGGGCACAAAACTACCACCTTTATTTCCTGAGGTAGGTCCTTTAGGCCTCAGAAGTGCATAGTAAAGCCTATAGACAAGCCTGAACCTTAAAAGTAACCTTGATTGCTTCCAAAGCAATAAAACATAGACTATGTGTTTCCTTAGAATACACACCAGCCTTGTAAAGTAGGACAGTAGGATCTCTATTTACAGTAGCCACTATTAACCTTTCATCCACACTGGATTTAGTTATAGTCCTGCTGTATCAAGAGACTAGTCCTCTGTTGAAGTTTTATTAAGAAAATAAAGTAGATTCATTAGATTACAGTTGTAGCTTTAAAGCATAAGCGTTAGGCATCTTCAGACCATTACAATGTTTAAATAAACTTACAATTTCTAAGTAAAATAATAAACAGCTAAGTCTAGGTAATCATCTTGACTAGAAGCTGGGCTATTTCCCCCTCCTTCTTCTTGAAATAAAAACAAACCTCTGTGTCTCACATTCCACAGCATTCACTGACCATCCTTTTCACATACACAATCCCTCTCATTTTACATCTCTTTAGGACCACCTTCTTCATTACACTTTCAAGCTGTCAACCAATTAAGTCCAAGTAGGCGTAATTCAGAATACTCCGATCACCGCCCAAAATTCTCATGAACGAGGCTCCAGGTGTCTTATCTTCTTAAATTTAGCGGTCTGTTGTTTCGTCTTCTTTTCCTGGACTGTCCGACCTTGTGAATTAGGCAAACAACTCTGCACAACAAGTTCCTGAAAAACATCTCTTTTAAATTCATCTTACACAGAACCTAACAAACTCCATTTTAGTATAACTACAATTCCCAGTTTCCTTCCATTTCCTTATACATATGATCAACATGAACAGGTATGGAGGTAAATGTGGGATGCTCACTCTTGTAATGAGTGTGGGAATAAAATGGACCTTCCTTTCCCTTCAAAGTGTCCCATATTGCCAAATGCACAACCCACACCATGATAGGCTCTAATTCTGGTGTGTTTCCGATGCAGGGTTGTGGAACAATATGAAGCCGCAAATACTGTTGGACTGGAGTTCCCATCATCCTTCAGTACAGGCTTCGCTGGCTAGGATGGATGGGATTTGCAATCCAACAATGTCAGAAAGATCACATGTTCCCTTCCTTTGATGGAATGAATCCATGTACAAACCCTTTCCTTCCATAAATCTTCAATTTACTTTTTCCTAGGTGGATGTAAATAACAGTGTGAAAGAGTTGTAACATTCACTTTTCTCTGTCTCTTTCTCCTTCCCGGTTGTGGATCTGCAGGAGCTCTTCTGAGCTCGGAAATGTTTGTCATCCTCATGCTGTACCTCTGGCTGGGAATTGGACTTGCTTGCGCCGGCTTCTGCTGCCACCAAATGCTGCTGATCTTGCGAGGGCAAACACGTCACCAGGTGCGAAAAGGTATGGCAGCCCGAGCCCAGCCCTGGAAGAAGAACCTAGAGGAAGTCTTTGGGAAGAGGTGGCTGCTGGGACTTCTCATTCCTATGCTGAACGTTGGAAGTGGCTGTCATGGGCAAAAGGAGAAGTGAGGCCTCACCCCCGATAGTCAGATGTGTGCAAGTAGGGGCGTACACAGACAGACACACATGCATATACACATGTGCACACGAGTATGCTGTGACAGAATGCAGCACTTTGGGGGTTCCTGTCCTTTCCCCCCACCCCATGTCTCAGCCTTGCCTCCTATAAGAAGAGTGGCAACCATCAAGCTTAAGTGGGCTACTTCTGTGTTTTGGGGCAGAGGGGAAAATAGACGTCTACAATACAGAGATAGCCATGGTTATGATCAGTAGTATCACAGATGCAGAGGTCAGAGGGCCAGACAGCTAGGTCTTTTTGGCTGATAGGGACAACAATGTTCCCTGCCGCTGCCACCCTCCCCCCCCCCCACAGGATTCCCCCCCTCTAAGTTTAGCAATCAGTGTGTCTCTCTGTGTGTGGGTGATATTTTTCTGGCAATTGTATATTCTTGGGAGCTATCCTTATACTAATGCAACCTTTTGTGGTGGACTGAACTTGAATGGGCAATTAACACCACATAACTTTACAGAAGACATGCTCCTGGTGCAGATGAAAGGCGCTACTAGTGGTTAGTTGTTATGAATCAGTGCAGATGCCACCACTTTTAGATTCTCCTTGGGAATCTGGCCATAGGGGCCAATGTGATGAGCATCTGCACACCAACATTTTCTACTATGCCCCAGGCTTTGTGTTGCCTAGAGGATGAATCAGACTTTCCCTGGGGTCTCTGAATCATTTTCTGTCTAGATTCCCCCTCAGTTCCTCCCCCTGCCTTTCCTATCCAGCTTAACTTGTAGTAGAAATAACAGCAGCAGAAGTCTTTGCCATGCAAAAGCTAGTCCGCATTGCTGTGAGTAGACTGTAAGTACTGAGTCGTTTCCTCTGGGATTTGCCCAGTGTGTTAACTGCAGCTCTTTTTCTTTGCAAGTTTACAAATTGAACCTCATATAGAAAGAGGCCACTTTTACAAGAACAGCAGAGGGTGGCCGCTCAAGTGCTTTGTGGCTCCAGGAATGCAAACTGCTGGGAAGGCAGATGGAGCTCAGAAATGGAAAGCACTTATCTTCCCACTTCCTCCGTCACCTCCTTCCATTCCAGCGTGCAGGAATAGCAGCAGTTCATAGCCTCAATACAGGGCCTGTCATGATCGCATCTCTTCAGACTGATCCCCCCTTTAAATGTTATTGTCATGTTTGTTGCAGAATTAGGCTCATTTTCCAAGCCACCTGCACTGATCACTGTCCAACAGCACAGCTGTAAGCCTGCTTGGATGCAAAGGTTTACTGACAACGCTGACAGAGCACAAGCATGGCAAAAGACTAAGGAAATGTGTAAGGCAGCATTCCCCAACCTGGTTCCCTCCAGATGGGTCAGAGCACAACTCCTATCCTTCTCAGCCACTGAGCTGTCCTATTGAGGTTCTAAACTGAAGCATAGTCAGCAGGGGTGGGGGGGGGGGGGGAAGAGAAATGTATATCTGCACCAAGACACTTCTAGATCTCTTTCACAGAAGAAGAACCACTGTTAGTTACCAGCCTGAAAGAAAATCAAGAAAGCACAGAGGCAAGTGTTGAAAGAGCAACCAAGTGAGATAGCAAACTGAATTATTGAAAGGAGATGACTTTAAGTAGCAGGCCCTCAAATGAAAGCCCTCAAATTAGTTCTTTGCACAACGTATTATTCTTCCATGATTAACAGGGTGAAGAGTTCACACCATTCATAGGAGATAAGGGCATTTCAAGGACCAAACCCCTCTCCAGCTTCATTTCTCTTTAAATATATATTTAATATCTTTCACAGACCAGTCTTTCTTTTACCATATATCCTGCCTTATCCAGATAGTGACTTTTAAGGGCCATCTATCCCTTTCAATCTCATTGAATATGAGCCCCATCACCCCCAGCTAGTCTAGGAACTGGGGACAATGGAATTGTAGTTTGAAGTGGATGGAGTGAGCCAAGATGGGGAAGGTGATGTTCCTTTCAGAAGTATTCCTTCATATTCATGGAGGCAATTATTAAAGGTAGTGTATGTATAAACCAGATAACTGAATGAACTGACATAGTTTTGCACACACAGTTTTGTTCCCTTAGTGCCAGGAGGACCCTATAGTGGAAGGTGCCTTATTTTTTTAAAAAAAATATGGGGGAGGTGGAGATAGAAGAAAAAAAGTTGTTACCTTGTTCCAGATCACATGTTTTCTTCTAGAGCTGACAAGTGCATCATCTCTTCAAAATCCACAAGGAGAGAGTTCTGTTTCTGAATCCATTTCCCTTCTTTTGCTTAGGAACTCATGTCAGCAAAATTCAAATCTAAGTACATACACCAACGCACCAAATGCTGAAATCCACCCACAAACTGAACAGAAAACAAGAAACAGTAAGAAAACACTTACCTTTCCTGTATGCAAAAACAACTCAATTGTTTATTTGTTTCCTGCAACTAAAACCTATCCTTCAATACTTGTGCACCCAGGGTGACCAACAACATAATAAAAAAAACAATCACATTAACAAATTAACCCATGTAGCATAATATCATAAACAGTATCATAATTGAAAACATAACAGAAATTAAAAAGAGAATATTGTTTAAAATATTGAAAAGCCTGGAAAAAAATGAAAGGTCTTATCATGGGGAAAAAAAGGCTTACAATTGGACAACAAGTAAGCCAATCTAAAGACAACATTCCAAAAATGGGGGTGCCACCACTGAGTGGGCCCTCATCTCAGTCCTCAGTCATATCAGCTCAGACCCATAACGAGCTTGTGACTGAAGTGTGGATGTGCGCTACCAGTTGGGGAATGAGATCCCTGCTCAGTTCACAGCCACCCTGCTTGGACCTGAAGGATGGGTCCCAAAGATATCCAAAATGTATGGGCAGGTTAATGTGGGATACCTCCTTAGGTAATACAGGTGAAAAGGTGCTTGGAAACTGGATTAAAAATTCCCCCGGACATCAATTCAACATTCCCAGTGGAAGGATATCCTTGGTCTATACTTGCTAGCTGTATCTAGAATGTAGAAAAATTACTTGTTTGACCTATAACTCCCAGAATTCTTCAATCAGCATGGTCAAGGATTCTGGGAGTTGCAGTCCAAACAAGTAAATTTTCCAAACTCTGGGTGTGCGAGGTAAAATGCACACCAAAAAACAAAATATAGCAAATGTGGTAGAGGTGTTTTGTTCCTGGGAACATTTTAAAAGTGGAAAAAATGGTTAAATAGATGGTAGCACACATAGAAACCAGGCCTTCTGTATAAGACTTGTACTTGCATGAGAACATCTTTAGTTATTATGCTGCATTTACACAAGCAGATAAGAATAAATGGTATTGTTTTTTTAAAGAAGTGTTTGTCTCTTCTTTGCTATAATCTTTGACTTCTCCTCTGGGAGATGGGGGAGTTCAGCATTCTTCACAAGCAAAAGAATCAGTGAAAGAAGCTATTGATTCTCCCACCCCCGTCTGCCTCAGAAATGTGCAGATCTTCTGTAACAACTTTGCTTTTCAACTCCTTAATCTCCACGCACATTAAAACACAGGGAAATTGAGGTTCTGGCTCAAGCGGAAAGCCATCCTGAGTAGTCAAGCCTCCTTTCTTCAGACCTGTCATTGCCATAGGAACCTGGTGACAAGAAAGGGGAGGTGGAGCAGGGCTCCCACATCCTCTCTTTAATGTGCTGAATAAACACACTGACCTAACAACAAAGAAGGGCTTTAGAATTCTCTTCCAGAGCACTCTAGTGTACTCCTTTGAACTACAGCACTAGAGATCTCTAAAAATAATTCTGAGTACTGGTATCTCACAGAAAGATTTTCCCAGTGTGGTGTGGTGGATAGAGTGACAGACTAGGACTCTGGAGAACAGGGTTTGAACCCCCCACTTGGCCATGGAAAATCATTGGGAGAGTGGAATTGGTAAAACCTTAAATTTCTCACTTACCTTGAAAGCATTATTAGGGTTGCTATAAATTGGTTCTGACTTGACGGCACAGAACATACACACACATAGAAAGATTAGTTAAAGTGATATTAAACTAGCATAAGCATGGAGTCAAGCTCAACGGTATGTACTCTCCACTCATTGCCACTGTAACCCATGTGTGTGAGATGAAAGACACTAAACACTGATCTTCTTAAGAAAGCAACAACAGCTTGATGTAAACACTTTGCCACATATCCAAATCTAGCCCTTCCTCTTCACCACATAAAGCCTTCCCCTAGCTTTTTCCCTAGGTAAATCATCCCACAGGGGCTGGGCTGGGTAGTGTGAGGGTTCTCTACCTGCCTCTGGTGGATTCTCTTCTGGATCTTTCTTTGGATCAAGTAATGAGGATGCATTAGCTGGATTCAAACCTTCAACATTTATTTCTGGTAACTCTAGAAAATGCTGAACAACAACAAGAATGGAAGCTTTCTCTTCCTCATACAACCGTGTGAGGAAGGGATTGAGTTCTTGGTGCATAAATGGGTTTTTAACAGTAAAGTCCAATGGTTTAAGTCCCACCTCCGGGTAAAAGTCCATCAGTGGTGACCCTGGTGAAATTGGCAACAAGGGGCATTCTCACCTCTTGGAATGGGCTGGTCCCGGCGGTGGTGATTCCTGGTTCCTGGTATCCCTGTCACCCAGGCTCTGGCATCTCAATGTCTCCTTGTACCTATACCATCACTTCCTCTCCCTTCTCTCCCTCTCTGTCTTAGCCCTCTCTTATCTAATCTTTCTTCCCCACTCTCAGGCTTCCTTTTCTCCCCAGTAAGACGGCTTTACTGGCACTTCCCATTTCCTTCTGTCTGCCTCCTTCTTCAGCACCATGATCTTCTCTGATTTATTAGTCTACGGGTTCTCGAGCCAAATCTACTCCCACTCCGGTGGAAGGGTTTTGGGCTTTACTTTCGTGTCTGCTTCTCCCACCTCCACTAACTCCTTCTTTGACTCTACCTCCTTAAATACCTTCTCTTGCACGCCTGCCTTTTCTAACATGGTAGTCACTTCCCCCACTATTTTCCCCACCTTTTCTGTCTCCCTCTTTGGTTCCTCTCACTTTCCAGTAGAGGTCATCACCCTTCTCTCCATTTTAGGCTCCTCTGGTTTAGGGTTGTACTTTTCTTTAGGAGAAGGGACAGCGCTTGGGCAGGGGCACTGTCAAGCCTGCCCCCAATCTAGCTCAGTGGTTTAGGTAGGAGTTTGATTTCCCACCATGCCTCCTGTGAGTAGAGCCTGCCTGTGTGGCCTTGGGCAAGGAGCACAGTCCCAGGATGCCCCCAGAAGAAGGGAATGGTAAAGCACTTCTGAGTACCTGGAGAACACTGAAGAGTGTCGCGATAAGCCAGAATTGACTTGATGGCACATGCTCATTATTACTGAATCATCCCATTCTGTTAGAAATTCTACAGGGGGATATGACTGTGTTTCATATTTTCATTTGAATGTCCAGACCAAATACAATGCTTGTTCTGGTGTAATTGCCTTCTTTGCATTAAGTAACCTAGACTTTGAGAGTGTCATCCCATCATCAAGGAAGACTCAGTCAGCCTTTTTGTCTGTGCATTTGACCTTGTACCTGATATAGCTGGTGTTCTGTTTATTCACTGTCTTCCTTTCCTTGCTTAATTTGCAAACAGACAGAGTCCAAAGCCACAGTTTTTTCTTTTGATAGCAGTGCAAATTAAGTTATGAATTCCTGTGCTCCTTCAAATTAAATTGACTTGGCAGTCATGGAAATGATGCTTTACTGCCTCCTGGAAGGCCAGCTGTGATATGGACTACTTACAGAGTTTGGGAAAGTTTACTTTTTAAACTCTATCATCTAGATTCTGAGAGTTTTAGTTAAGAAAAAAAAAAGGGGGAAAGGCAATTCTCCTCCCCTGCAATTCCGGTTTCTTAAAAGGCTTATTTGCTAATGGTAGAAGATAGCAGTTCCTTACTCTGATGCCCTTGCTATCTCTCTGTCTGCTGTTCATCCAACAGGGTTGTGGGTTTTTTTTGGTATGCAAAAGCACCCACAAGAGTCTATGAAAATTCCAAATGACCACCAGTACCAAAAAACATAGGGGGAATCAGAGCCATTTCTGACTGGCAATGATCCTCTAGGTCTCAAGGAGAGATAATTTCCTACTGCAATCTATGGTCCTTGACCAGATTTCAAAAGAGCAGTTCAGATCTTGGGCAAGAGCAGTCTGTTTGCCTGATGAGCAACCAGTGAGTGCAAAGGGAAATGGGAAGAGAGGGAGGGAAGGGAAAGGAGAAAAAGGGATAACAGGTGGCTCCAGTCACCACCTACTTCAGTCCTGCTAGCGGATAGTATCTGCCCTTTCTCCAACAGACACACTCCTTTAAGAACTTTGAAAGCTACTTTTTGTGGCATACAATTTCCTCACCCACCAACCAGTGTTTTAATGGCAGTGCTGTGGCAACGGGTAACTCCTGTTTCAAGGGGTTGTGAATCCATTTCAGGTTTTAGTCTATACTTTATAGCACCTATCCAGGGTGCTGAAACTATTTGCAGGGTTAGGATTTTACCTTTACAGAAGGCTTCTGTAAAGTGTGGGCTAAAACCTAGAATGGATTCATAGCACTTGGAAACCCATTAGCTGTCACTAAGACAGGGGCCGTGTTGCTTGGTGGAGGGAGTGTTTGGGAGTTATAACCTTAAACAGAAACTTTTCTAAATTCTCCCCCGCCCTGCTAGATCATTTTCTGTACAGACATGTCTTGCTGATGTTGCAGGCTACTTAAATTATCTGTCACTTTGTGAGCTCTCTAGAGAATAACATCTAAGGCCTTCAAGTTATAGCCCCCATGGGTGCTGTAGCTGTCATTTGCTCAAGTGCTCTTCTCTCATCCCGCCTTGGGGAAGTACCAGCAGTGCCGGAAAGGTTGGGGAGCAATGTAAACAGATGCCAGTTCCCAGAAGCCCCTTATAATTAAAAAATAAAAATAAAAAGTCATTCTCCATTAACTCCAAAAATGACTTTTCATCTGGGGCTGAGAGCTGACTGATGGGGCTCCAACTCCATAAACATATGGCTGCTTGTCAAAATATCTCTGCTAATTTCATTTGGCAGCATTATATTTCATAGGTGTAGACCAGCCTTTTCCAATATGGCACCCTCTGGCTGGTTCAGATTACAACACCCACCTCCTACCGAGAGCACTGATAAAGGTGTGGAAAACTAGTGCAAATCTGCTTTGTTTCCCATTTTTCTGTGGAAAAGACAGAAATGGTCCTAAAGAAACAGAAAGCATATTTCCGCTGATAATTTGATTTTTACCAGCTACACTGAAGGCTCTCAGTTCTTCGTTGTATCGGCTTTTTGAAGACCCTTGTGCAGATACATGTGTAAAAATCACTGCATGTGGGTACTTTGCAAGTAACTTTTAATGAAATGCAGATCATCTGGGCAGACTTTCATGAAATACTTAGCACCCTCAAATTGGAAACGTTGAAAATGGCTGGCATATAGCCCCTTTCACACCAGAAGAGAAAATGATTGTGTTGCTAACATATCAGAAAAGAAGCTGAAAATGAAGCTTTTTTGGCCAGGGTTACAGAAGTAAAGAAGCGCTAGAAAGGCAATTCTTTAAAGCAGAAGCACAGTAGGAGAAAAATAAGGAATATTTTCTCATGTAAAAGGGCTGCATTCCTTTAGGGATAATCTGTTGGGGGCCAGACTCCATCGGGGGCCAGAGCTTGAGGTGTACTGGCAGTAGGGCTTTCAGGGTCAAAGATCATAAGGAATCTTTCCTTCCCTGGCACAGCTGTCCATGTTTCTTCACAGTACATGGAGGAAAGGTTTGTCAAAGAAAAACATTTATTTCTGGTACTGGGAAAAGGCACTCCTGAAATTCCTGAGCATGTGTGTGAGTGTGTATCTCTGTGTATGAATGTGTGGTCCAGAATTGTGAACATTCAGTTTTAAAAGTATCTGAATAGCCAAAATCCTGTTTCTTAGCATAGTAAATTGCACTAGAATGGGCCCAATGAATCAATGGGAATGTATTGAATCAACTCCTCTTTAAGTTCCATTGATTCAAATCAGCCTACTCTAACTATGACTTACTAAGTCACAGCTAGGGTAGGCTTGTTTAAATCATTGGAGCTTATGAAGAAATTGGATCACCACATCCCCATTGATTCAATGGGCCTACTCTAGTAGGATTTACTACACTAAGTGACTGGATTTTGGCTAATGCATTGCACATTACTTCTTGGCTGTCAGGTTGCTCGTTGCTCAACTAGTGTTTCTCTCAGCTAATTCATTCTCTCGAGCACTGTTAACACATTGTGTTGTCTCTACCAACAATCCAGAAAAGCACGGAATACTCTCTGGTCCTCTGTTGTGGCCAGTCCTGATACTGCACTTTCCCAATTAAAAGACAATACAAAAGCATAGTTACTTTGTCCTTGATAACAGAGTAGCAAAAAATCTGAAAATGCCCCTAATGTGCCTTGAAATACCTTTAAAAAGTAAACTTTGAAAGTAAATATGCATTACACCTAAATAAGTCACGTGTTATCTGTTACAGCTAAAAATTAACTGTGTAACTACTGGTGACATGCTTGCTATCTGTGATGTAACTAGTTACAGGTGACTACATAACTTGCAATTAGTAACTTTCAAGTTCTGGTGTAGTCCTATTCAGTGTTAAATGATCTAGTTAGAGTAAGAAAGCAAAAAATTGAGACTCAGGAGCACCATCCCTGTCATTCTTATCACTTTCCTCATGAGGACAGTGATGATCTGCATAAGAGAGACTACACATGGAGGCTCTTCACATAATAAGGAATCTGTGATACAGTCTTGAGATTTGGCACCTAATGAATGCATTTTCAATTCTTTTTCCCCCCAGAGAAGTGCACAGAGAAAGGATTCTGAAACATGCACATACCACAGGACACTTGCACTCTAGTTTGCATATTGAGACGGGAAGTGTGACTTTCTTGGGCTCTCATTAAAACAGGAATCAAATGATATTCTCTATTGCTGTGCTTGTGTTCAGACAGACAGACAATAGCTTTGGAGAAGGAGACAGAGATGTGAAAGATGTGATTACAAAGGAAGGAAAGGGGGGAAGCACACTCCCTGCCTCTGTCTGCAACACACCCGAAAAGGCAATGAGTTATAGCAGCTTTTGTTTTTCTGATGGCAGCTGGTTATGATGGGAGGGAGCCCTTGAAGAAGGCAAACAGAAGTACAGTAGCAGGAAAATAGCTCTTAGGGCAGTTTCACAGATGCTTGTGCAGGAGTTTGCATGAGAGATCATCAATCACATCATGGTTGTACAAGAACTTGTGCAGATCCTTGCACAAGCGGAAGGGTATGTTTAGGTTGCTTTCATTTTTCTCCTACAGTACTCTAGGGTGAAATGTAAAATAGGAGGAGGAGGAAGGGGTTGCAGTTTTCCACATGCAAGAAGGTACCTTTGCCTACAATTCCTTGTTGCTTTCATTGAAGGGCCTAGTTAAATGTCAGCCGAAAGGAAATATCATAGTTTGACAGAGGTACGGAACGTGTTAGCTGATCCCAAGACCTCCCTCACAGAAGAAGAGTCCCTTCTCTGAGGGAATATAACCACCTTTTAAAAAAATAGTTTGTATGCTCTGCTCTATAGTTGGAAGAGCACTCGAAATGGCTTTTGTAGGTATGAAAAAGGAAGACTGTCCCTTCTCTCAGGCTTGCAGACTGAAAAACACCATTCTTCCTCAGGCTGCTGGACTGACTGCTGGATGACAGGTATAGAAAAGGCAAAGCCCAACGAGCTGATGGTTGATGGTAGCTCTCTTCTCATTTTCTCCCTCTCTATTGTATCCCATTGTGAGACAGGAGGCTAGAGTGGTATCCCACTTGCCAGAGTGCCGTCCCTCCTCCATACAGCAGAGAAGGAAGTGCAACCTAGCCTGTCTCACCCCTCAAAAGAACAGAGCAGTGAGGGACAGAAACAGAGGAGATAGAAGGAGGAATACAAAAATTAACCATTGAAGGGGCTCAGGGAAAAACGGCGGGAATGGAATGGAAGAAGAGGATGGAGATAGAGGCGGGGACAGCAGATATAAAAAGGAGGGAAGAACAGTTACCGCCAGGTTGGGAATGGGTTTGGATGGAGGACCCATGGACCGGGGCGTGGGAAAGACTGAGAGTGCCCAAGGAGGAGGCTGATTATAGGAGGAGAAGGGAGATCCCACCACAACCATCTTATTGGGGAGAGGCAGAAGCCAGAGAGTGGAGGAGGAAACTGAGAGAAGAGAAGGAGAGAGTAGAGAGAGAGAGTAGAGAGAGGCTGGAATGGAGAGTGAATGAAATGAGGAGGAAGGGGTTCAGGGAGGACCCTGGAAGACCCCCACACCCGAAGGCATGACGGCCGGGATGACGAGACTGTGCCCTTGCTGGAAGGTGAAGCAGGACAGACTGTGAACCCGAACATCTTGGCGGATTGGCCAGGTCCATGGAACTCCGGTGAGAAGAACCCGTTCTTGGATGATGAATGGAAGCCCCTTCACGACCCGTTGTCCGAAGGAGAAAGATGTTGGAATCATTTCGTAGACACTGGTTATTTGTTAAACACACCAATAAATATCTTACCTGTTTCTAAACAACAAAAATCTCCTGATTTCTTTGAATCATACAGGTACAGTTGGTCTTTCAAACAACCTGGTTCTTTTACACCTTTAATGTGATCACCAGCATTTTAATCTGGGTTTAGAAACACACCAACCAGTGCAGCTAGTACTGTACCATACATACATAGCTTTATAGATATTAACTGTATGGCCTGGTTGTGTTTCTTCTCAACAAATAAGTCCATATACTTTAAGCTTCCCTTGTTCAGGGAAGTATTTCATCTGTTTAGTTGTAGTAGAAGGAAGTTGCTGTTCTACTGCACTGTTATATGCTACTGTACTGTTGACGCATTATTTTCCCACCTCATTTTCTTGAAAGGTCTGTTTACTGCAATCCTAGGGTTAAAAACCAAAAACATACTGCCCACTCTCAATCAGAGTTTCAACCAAAAATGATTGTAAATTATGATGCAAAGACGCTGTTGCTGCAGTGGAAAAATCCCTTGAACATTTGGACAATTAGGCTGAAATTAACATAAACTGTTGTTGAAAAATTATTCACAGAGTTATTCACAGAAGAATCAAAAGTGAGAGATGTTGCTGCAATACATATTATTTACATTTATTTTGGAAAGGATTATTCAAGACATTTCTGCAGATTGTCACAGTTTACTGCAGAATTGCAGCAGGCAAGAGAATAAGAGGAAGACAGGCTGACAGAGCAGGTACACAATGGTAGACCTCTGCATTGAAAGCAGGCCTAGGATCAAGTGATCTTAGGTTATATTTTGTAGTTTAGGCATAGCTGCATTTCCCTCCTCCTTCCTTGAATCAGATTTTCTATATGGAACTTGGCCTCTGCATCCACTTCTCAATTAATGTCCCAATGTGTTACAAATGCACCCCCATGTGGTGAAAGTGAGATTCATTTGTATTGTAGGCAGTGGTCATTTTGAAGCATTTTGACTGATGAGAGTTGGATCTCAGTTTCCCATCAAGGCACATATCTAAAAATGATGATTGCAGACAAATTATCCTTGCAGAGGTATGCTGATCAAAATTAATGGTATGACAAACTCACCCTTCTCTATGGAATGAAATGGCTTCCGTGTCGAAAAACCAACTCTACGATATTTTCAATGCCACCTTTTAAGACATGGCTTTGTGGAAGTTGTGGTTGTTTCAGTGCAGTGGTTCCCAATCTTGGATCTCCAAATATTCTGGACTAAAACTCTCAGCCTTCACCACTAGCTGTGTTAGCCAGGATTTCTGGGAGTTGTAGACAAAGAACATCTGGGGACACAAAGTTAGCAACCACTGCTTTAGTGGGTTATATCCAGTTCCAGTTAAGTCACCCTTTAGTCTCTCTGAAAGGGATGGGTCAAGTTAGTCATGACAATCTTAAACCCCATTGGCTTTAATGGGATGAAGCACGACTGACTAAACTCTACTGTGAGGTGACCATCTTGAGCAGAAGAGGCTGGGGTGGGGGGAAGGGGAGGAAGCAACAGTTATCTTTTAAGCTTCTAGCAGTTCTGTTATGTTTGTGGACAGAGTTGTATATATTATTGACTTCCCTCCTCCAAAAGCGGTTATTTTGTCTCAGCTGAGCTTGAAGAAATTATCCCATCACCAGAATGGAAATTAAGACTTATCTGTCAGTCTGGTGGGTTTCTGGGCACAGCACTACAAGGGAGTGTCATCTTAGTCCTTTGCTTTAGGTAGCAAAAAAATTTGGGCTGTTCCTGGATTAACTTAGCCTGGATCGAACCCAATGAAAGTCATCTTCCTCCAGAATTTTATAGCTGGAGAAACTGGGTTTAAAGAAAAGAAAGAAGACATGGAGACGATAGCAAGAGTTTCAGATATATCAGGGAGACGGAGCTAAAGTTAACTGTCAAGTCAGTTCTAGATGCCCTGGTCTATGACATAGAAAAGCAAAGACATTTCATGTTCACAGTTGTTCTGAAAAATGGTCCAGCCTGAGACATTTTGCTGCCTGAGGTGAAAGATAAAATAGTGCATGCACATACACACACACATTCCAAATATGGAAACTGCTCAGAAAGATAGCTAATCGTACTTCAACTCTGGTGATGGATACATTTTTCAGCATGGCAAGGACAGCAAAGTAGTGTAAGGAGTGCATCTACAGCTCTGTTTTTCCTGCTGTTCCCTCACTATTTGCTGCCTGAGGCAACCTCCTATTTTTGCCTAATGCTGGGGCCAGCCCTGTCTGAAGAAGAGTGGATTCTTGGTATCCATTTCTCTTTCTCCCTTCTGCCCCCCCACCTTGTTTATATTTCACTTGTAAAACAAGAACATAATATAGCCTTCATCATGCATTACAGCTGTTTGAGAAAATGTGTGCTTCATTAGTAAGAGCAAGTCATCTTTAAAAAACAACAAGAACCAAAGGGTTCAAAGACTTTCTGTTTCATTAGCAAGCCCAGCAGATGAGAGGGACTCTGATTTCAGCAGGTGCTTGCTATTCTGTTCCTCTCTATGCTTTTCTGTCTTCTCCATTTGCTAGCAGCTGCCACCCACTCACATTATTGATGTCATCGTATATATATATATATATATATATATATTACCTTCATTTTCCTCCTCGCTTTCATCTTCTCAAATTGCTGAGATTGAAAACATCAGCCATATGGCTACTGGTTTCTCTTACTGAAGTCTTTGCCTGTTAATGTAATTGTTCAGAATGTGGCAGATAGACGGGAAATTACAGGTATGTTGAAAACAGAATAGGGGATGTAAAAGGTGAGGTATGGGGAGAGGCAAGACGGAATGTTATTTACCACAAGAGAATGATGCACATGGGGAAAAAGGTGGTAGAGCAATTACAGAGATGTTTGCTGCATGATATATACATAGGTACAGATCTCATTGCGTATGACAATGAGAGGAAAAATTTGACATGTCAGAAAAGAAATGAAAAACAATGGAAGAAATAAGGTCTCTTAACATAGATTGCCACGGTTAGAGGCATGTTCTTTTCAGCACTCCCTGTAAGGCAAAGATCAGATATTAGGAGATTTTGCTGTAGAGGAAAGATTCCAAAATGTACAGCGAAACACAAGAGTTTATGTATCTTTTACATAATGCAGCAATTACAAGTGACAAGATGAAATTAATTCTTCAAAGCCAAGGGTTAGATTTTCTATACCCCTTCCCAGCTGAGTTCACCTGAGGAACTGCCTACAACTAGATGGCCCAGAGTAACATTGAGTTTCTGAAGAAGAGAAAACCATGAAGAACAAACATACAGGACATTTCTTCAAGCCTTGGGATCCCACAAGATGAGGTGTTGATTCCATATCTAGAAGCAGTGCACCCATAAGAGGAAAGGCTTGTCTGTTTATTCTAGCAGGAGCATACCTCAATCCACATTTGGCAAATTAGTTTGCTTTTATGTTGTAACATGTCAACTATCAACTGGGAGATAGCACATCTTTGTTTGCACATTTGATCTCTCAGGTAGTATTTGCTATTGCCTGAAAGAAGAACCCCTGTAAGAGGAAGAAAGACACCTTTTCCTGAATGTATGATCTGACTTTCTGGAGCTGTCTGGCAGAATGGAAAACATCTCCACCCTATGTTAAGGTATATAGTGTCCAAGCCCAGCCAAGTCATTTTGACAATAGAAGAACAACCACACAAGCACCCCTCCCTCTCCTATAACTGGCAGCAAAAATAAAATAATACATAATAAGCAACAAATCTGCTGCCCAGTCATGACAAACATAATCTGCTGCCTGAGTCAGCCATCTTGCTCTCCCCAGTGGTAGACCTGATCCCAGGCTGCATGCTACATTTTGAAAGAGCACATGTCCTCCAGAGAGGTGCCGATAGACTTAAAATAAAACTGAAGAACCCTTTCAATATCCTGGAACACTATAGATTGCATAATAGGTTTATTTTTCTATGAATTTTCAAAAACAACATTTATCCAACCAGGCAAAAACAAAAGAAAAATAAAAAATAAAGAAGACAAAAATGTTGTAGCAACTTAAAGACTAACTGCAATAGTTTAATGTGAGGTTTCATGGACAAATCCACTTCCTCAGACACAAGAAACATCTATTAGAAATTTTGATATTCTGCAAGGGATAGTACACTGTGCCTTTGTTAAATCAAGGCAGATCCTGTTTAAGTCAGAATAGCAACAACAAAGTGCCATCAAGTCACTTTTGACTTCGCCTGCAGCTACATTGACAAAGACTTCAAGATTTGCTCTATAATTAGCGTGGGTGAATTTGAAGTATTTTTCAATGATCACATGATACAAAGGCCAATACGAATCAGCCCAGCCCTTTTTGCTTATGATTCTGAGTTGTTTTCTCCTCTATGGTGTGTGTGCGTGCGCGCATGCATATGTGTATGCTATTTTTTTCAAGTTGGAACAATTTGATCAGTATTTACTCTGTATGATCTTATGTTTGTTCTACAAAAGAATGGAAGGGTGACTCTGTTATGGTGAAGTATCGAGTTGGGAACAGCAGGAACATGGATCCCTGCCATCTTTCTTCCTAGTCATCCCAAAGCATTTCTTTAAAACAGTCTGCCAAGTTTAGTGCTGGATCACCTGATCATTGCATTGATACATAACTTTAGTGCTGCACAGACCAAAAAAAAAAGATAAGGAAGAAGAGCCAGAGATTGCCATATGGGTGGTATCAAAGGAATGGGGGCTGTGGGTGGGTGTCAAATTGCATTGGAATTGAGGGCCAGTATGGAAGATGGCACTGAAACCATCCAAAGTATCTGTGTGATCAATAAAACTAAATTCAACTGCAAAAGAGACTGTGAATTAAGCCACAGGAAAACCGGATTGCTTCAATTCAGCTTGCCAATGAAGTTGCATGCATCTACAGAGACCCTTTTCCAGGGTTTTCCAGGTATAATCCAAGTAATCAGAAGTATTCTCAAAGGCTTTCACGGCTGGGATCCGATGGTTGTTGTAGGTTTTTCGGGCTGTTTGGCCATGTTCTGGAGGTTTTTCTTCCTAACGTTTCGCCAGTCTCTGTGGCCGGCATCTTCAGAGGACAGGAGTTAGAATTCTGTCTGTGTTCTGGTGTAGTGTGTGGGATAGTTGAGTATTTGTAGCTGTGGGATCAGCTTCTTGTCCTTTTCAGGAGATTGGGTGATTATGGTGATCAGGGTGTTTTTTGTTATGGGCGTATTGTTGTGATAAGGGGGGGGGGGGAGATGATCTGTCACTGTGATTGATGGATGTTGTTAGTGTTGTGAAGATGCCGGCCACAGAGACTGGCGAAACGTTAGTAAGAAAAACCTCCAGAACATGGCCAAACAGTCCAAAAAACCTACAACAACCATCTAATCAGAAGTAGTTTATCATTCCCTTCATCTAGGGGTGCTCTGGGACCATGTAGTCTGGCTAAGGCTACACAGGCTGACTCATCTCCTACAAAGCAGAATGGGGAAGTCAAACGTTTGATCCTGGTGGTCCAGCTCTCTGAACCATCCAGAAAGCTGTACTTAAATGCCACCATATGATTTTGACTTATGGTCATCTTCTTCAGGATTTTTTTAGCTATAAAGTACTCAGAAGTGGTGTACCATCTCCTCCTTCTGAAGGCATTCTGGGACCAGGTAGCTTGTCCAAGGCCACACAGGTTGACTCTTCTCATACAAGGCATCCTAAAAACCTAGATAAGCAATACTTTTCACTAATCACAATGGTGTTGCTAGATGTCTGTCCCAAGACATTTTTTTACTTGAAGGAGAGCAACAAATGGTCTCCTTCAAGGACTCTAAGTCTAGTTCTCAGAGTCAACCAAGTTATTTTCACACCTGAGGCATAAAATCCCAGAAACACCTTTCCTTCTCTCTGGTGATAAAAAGAGTATGAATTAAAATAATTAAAAAATAAATAATTGACGGCATGCTGCCTTTTCATGACACCCAAAATCTGTTGCCTAGGCAGCTGCCTCATTTTGTCTAATATCAGGATTGGCCCTGATTATCATTCCCCCTCTTATGACTAGATCTCTGTTTAGTCATTGACAGGAGTGCACTAGCCCATCATCACCTTGAACACAGAAGCATGACTGTTTGAAGAGAAGGGTGTTATATCTTGGTAGCCTCTCTGCGTGAGTTACTCCATCCTCCTCTTCACACATGTGAAGAGGCTATCGAGGTGTAACACCCTCCCACCTTCAGACTGTTTTGTTTCCATGATTGAAATGACTGAAGCAACAACAGAAGGGGGAGAGCTAGCACATTCCTCTCAATATGTGGGCTCCACACACTTCTTTAATGACTAATAGGGCTTTGGTGCTTGGCCATCACTTGAGTCAGGCAAACTGTTAATAGCTGAGTGAACAGCAACACAACTGTGCAAGATTTCCTGAGGCCTGCCCTTTGGATACCATTTTTACTTCAGAAACAGAAAACAAGATGATTTACAGGAATCTGTCACATATGCAGAAAAGTATTAAGGCCAACAATCGTTAAGACTCTGGCAATAACTGATATTTAAACTTCCCCAAGGCTAAAAGACTTCAGAGGACAAAGGGACTTTTCGTGCCTGCTTCAATATTGAAGGAAAAAAGAAGGAAAAGGAAAACAAATGCTGAATCTAGCTTCTGAGTGATCATTGCTGCATCAGCTGCTAGCACAAGCAGTTTAATGGCTTCTTAAGGTGTGCAGGCCTAGTAGAACATCTGAGACAGCCAGTCAGTGATGGGGCTAAGAGACTGAAAATGGGAAATATTTGGGGTTTTGAACCACCGCACCAGAATTTCAGAGCTGGCATGGCCAGTGACAGTCCTGGGAGTGGATTCTGGGAGTTCTTGTCCAAAATCTAAATATGTCCCACCCTTGAATAAGAAAGCTGGATAGGCCATCTTCAGCTTTCAGCCCAACTCATCACAGATTCTGCTAGAGTTTAAACAATGGCCAAAATCCTGTTGCCTAGCAGAGTAAATTACACTAGAGTAGGCTCGTTCATTAATTGTGATTTGGTGAGTCAACGTCTTCAAATGGGTCTACTCTAACTGCAACTTTCTGTACTAAATTAAGTTGCAGTTAGAGCATGTGCATTTGAATCAATGGAATTTAGGAGGAGGTGACTTACCAAATTGCCATTGACTCAATGGGCATATTCTAATGTGATTTACTACACTCAGCAGGATTTGGGCCAATGTTTATTAAATCCTACTTAAAGATCACCTTGGAATTCTTCGCTGAGAGAGGCTAACATGGTCACTTGATCCCCTTTTGCTGGCAAGCAAAGAACCAAACTTGGATTTAGCATGTCACAAGTAAGCACGCTGCCTGTAAGAGGTTACTTTGGATGGCAATGAAGCCCACAACAATATTCCATTGCCAAAAACATTAGCGGCTGGTATTGCTATTAATGTTTCCCCATGTTAACAAGCAACATTTGTTGTTCTTGTTATATGCTGTCAAGTCACCCTTGTCTTATGGTGACCCCAGAAATAAGTGATCTCCAAAATGTCCTGTCCTCAACAGCCCTGCTCGGCTCTTGGAAATTCAAGCCTGTGGATTCCTTTAGAGAGTCAATCCATCTCATATTTGACAAAGATCTGAATAGGGAGCCTTGGGCATGTAGTCTGTTATGCTGTTGAAAGGGTCCTAATCTGGTATTTGGCTATGTCTTTTGTTATTAGTTCTTTAATTGTGTTTTTCAAAATTATATTTTCAATGAAGACTTTATTTTTAATCTCAGTTTTATTATTATAATACATTTTCGGGTTAAGAAATGGTATATTCACTATTTCTGAATGGGAGGACAGGGTATAGACAAGTTTATAAATAAACAAAAACACACACAGAGAGAGAGAGAGAGAGACAGACACACACAAATTGATGTAACAGTAGTTGCTTATGAAGAATCAGGGCAAAGGAATAGAGGGAAAACAGCAATAGAAAAAGTTTTGTTTTGTTTTGTTTTTGATAGGTGAGGGTGGTTTGCTAGGTCTACCTGATGCTATCAGATGTCCAAATTAGGTCCCTATTTGCTTCAGTGATGCTGTCCTCTGCCTCTCAGGTCTGGAACAAGTGGAAACTGGTGGCTACTGGGGCTGGTGGAGAAGAATAACAGTGTCAAAGTTAGTCAGAGCGATGGTAAAAGAAAGTATTCTCTCTCTCTCTCTCTCTCTCTCACACACACACACACACACACACACACACTCACACACACACACACATTTGAGAAGCAGGCATGCATTTAGACACCCACTCATTCCTTCAGTCAATCGCTCCAAAAAAACAACAGAAAAATATAGTTTGCTTTCTAAGTAAAAATGTCCCCAGCCTGCTGCTGCTTCCTTTTTGTGCCTGCTTTCAAAGCTGGACAGTTGACCTAGTCACACACATTCATTCTCTCATTTCCTGTCTTCTCTCTCCCTCACCCGAAGAGTGTGAGGCAAGGTGCTCAGTAGAAAAAGAACAGAGGCGTGGAGTCAGCACTGAGTCTGCTTCACTCCCCAGGCAAGGAAGATGCCTGGAATAGGCTGACTGGGGGTAGGGTTGGGGGGATATCCTGAGGTGTCAGGCTATTTGCCTCCTTTGCCCTCACAGAACAGCCTCCAATGTCTAGAGCTCTCTCACAGAAATTCTGTGTGACCTGCTCTCTCTCTTTCCCTGCCCCCCAAATCTCTCTTTAAATTTCACCTTTTCCACAAAGGGTTTGGCACATCTCCTTATCCTTAACCTTCTGCTGAACAAATTCCTTCCCTGGCCTTCTATCACTTCCCCATGACTGGTTCAGGCATTCAGCTGAGTAGCAGGTCTCCATTTTGAGAGAACTATGAATCCACTTCAGGTTTTAGTCTTCATTTTACAGGTGCTGCACCTTATCCCCCAGATAAGGAATTAGGAATTAGGTAATCCTGGGAAAGTGCAGACTAAAATCTGAGGTGAATTCACAGCATCCCTTGAATGGGAGCCACCAGTCACCACTGGATAAACTCCTTAGGCACCATATCACTCCCTTCACTTCCAGTGTTCAGTAGTAAGCATCACAGCTTCCACAGAGTAAAACAGAGCTGTCTACACACATTTTTCGTTTGCAAAAATATAACGAAACAAGATGGGGGAGAGAGACCATAAGTAGGATGTTTCCTAAAGTTGCTCAGTGTGGACTGAGCATGCTCAAACTGACACTAGGTTTGCAAGGTTTCAGGACACTGGTTGAAGACTAAGAGAATTGCTGTGCATCTTCAGGTGGGAGAGAAATCTCAGGGGAAATGGTTTTGGATGAATTTGATCTTTGTGTGTAAGATGGATTCAGAGACTGGACTCCCACCTCCACTCATTCTTATCTAGCATTGCATCTCACTGGCAAAGTGTGAATATGTTTGTGAGTGTGTTGCTCCAATGGCATGATGAGCCAAAAGGCATACATTCACTTGCTTTCTCCCCAGCTCCTGCACCTGACTTTTTGAGGCACCAGAACTGACTCCACCAAGGTATTTGGAACAAGGCAGGAGATGGAGTGCCAGCTTTGTAATGCATAGGGTTTCTTGTTGTACAGATCCTGAAAACAGGACCTGGGGGTGGGGGTGGGAATTTTTTTGTTCCTCTAACCTTGTCTGCTGTGCCCTAGCCTGGTATCATCATAAGGAATTGTTCCTGGGTGCTACCAACATGAATTTGACCCAACTCCGGGAGGCAGTGGAAGACAGGAGGGCCTGGCGTGCTCTGGTCCATGGGGTCACGAAGAGTTGGACACAACTTAACGACTAAACAACAACAACAACAAAAGGTTTTAAGATGTAATCAAGCAAGTTGTTTACTCTGGAACACATAGTACCATTGCAAAAATTTGGGGTTCTAGCCTTTACTGTCTTGGGGGGCTTTTGGGAAACACAGACAAGAAAACGTTCTAAAACATTTATAATATTAACGCATGCAGAATCTTCAGACTGAAATCAACTATCACAGGCGTGCATGAGCGTGTGCACATGCAAAATGATTTAGCACGATTTTACTACAAACTAAATCTATTTCCCTATTAACTGATATGTCAGAAATAGAGGGAAATTTTGTTCCTTCACAAGAGCTTTAGCTTGGCTGTAAATCCATTTGTTGATCGTGTTCTTTCTCCAGCATGGAGTGCTTTGAGATCTTGTGCAGGGATCTAAATCATGTGGCTGTTCTTCACTAATCCATATGGCCCTCTGTAAAGTTGATAGGGTTTTTCTGGAAATACTGTAACAGCGTGGAAGGTTCAGCAGAAATGCACTTCAGTTATATGAGAGGTTATTAATACAGGAAGAGAGAAAGTCATTGTTCCACTGAAAACCTTTCTGTGTAATTGTGGGTAAACCACACGTCCTTAATGAAGGGGGTGAATTCTCCTGTTGCAATGCCTGCTATAGAAGATCAGACATCAGCTAAAGTTCTAATGCATGGCAAAATTCCTATGTGCCTGTCATAATAAGTGAATGAGCATAATTATTCTAGACTTTTAAATCCCAACAAATGACATTCAGGTCAATTTAGCCCTTTAACATCTGCCTGAGCCTTAGTGTCTACATGTTCAGTCTCTCTGATGTTGAAGGCTAGGCTTGGTTAGTACGTGGATAGTACCTGGATGACAGACCACCATGCAATATCAGGGACCTCCAAGAAAGAACTCTGTCTGTAACCATGGAGAGCAACTGCCAGTCAGCCTTGACAATATTGTGCTGGATTGTCTGACTGTTTGACAAACCATAATACAGTTTCCTACATTGTATCGACTCAGTCTCTTTCACAGATATGGCCCAGTTGTTCTTTCTCCCTATACATGCCAATAGACCATAAAAATACATTAATCTAAGTTGCTTTGTTGTGGGGCACCTTCCAGGATTTTACAAACAGACCTTCATAGGTTCATAGCAATGAACAATGGTTTATATTTAGATCAGGCACTGAATGCATGGCTACATTGAAAGTAAGAACTGCTTTTGAGTCAGGTTTTGCGTAATTAAAATCGATTTGAAAAATCTCAACTACACGACACACGGCAAAGCCTGCTCTTTTTTTGGTTGCAAAGTAAGATTTTTGAAGAGGCCGACGGTTTTTTAAAAAATTTAACACACTTGTGAAATCAGTTCTTTATTCACTGCTTTGGTCAATGTGAATGCCCCTGTCATATTAAATACTTCCTTTGTGGGTGGTTGTGGGTTTCCAAAGTAATGTCACTATGTCGCTATGCCACTTAAAATTTATTAAATACTGCCTTTGTGGGTGGTTCTGGCTTTCTGAAGTAATGTCACTATGTTGCTATGTCACTTAACATTTATTTTTTAAAAAAGAGAGAAATGCATGCATTCCAAAAGATGCCTGAAAACCAAAGAAATACTGCATTACACTGAAAACAAACGAGAAAGAGCAGGTTGCAATCATTGGTGATGGACCAGGATGAGCTGCAATGGAAACCACGTAGTCTGCAAACATGCTGGTTAATGAAATGATTTAAACTCTCATGTGTAGTTTCCTGAAGCAGTTTTAAGCCCCTATTTCATATTGGAGTAATAATTTTAAAGTGAACACGCACAGCAATACAAAAACCACATGACTGAAAATTGATTTAAAATACATTGGAGCTGAAATCGATATAAATCAGCAGTGTAACCACGCTCTAAGATGATTACTTGAAATTGCAATCCTATATCCTCATACCCTTGTCTTTTGGGTGCTAGTTACAAATATATTTGTTTGTATGAGCCTTTGGGGAATAAACAGCTGTTTCATTTGTTTCCTGTTTCTGTTTATTTTTATCACTTTCATTTTTTTTTAAATCAGGCAATGGAATTTATTATTTTAGGTATTTCTAATTTGTGATTTTGGATGTTTCTGACTTGTGATTTTTACTATGTATTTTAATGTTAGTTCTTTTGAACTCCCATGGAGAAGAATAAATAGAATTAAATCAATCAAATCAAAGCACTTAACCTGGGATTAAGCCCCACTGAAATGAATGGAATTTATGTCTGAGTAACCGTGTACTGCATTGTGTTCAAAGCACACTTCAGTATTTTCAGTATCTTCAGTAGGTCTCAGAGAAATACAGTTCCTTCATATCTCTGTAACTTGTTTCAAGCAATGGTTAAAATTCTGGCTTTACTGGAAAATGCTGATGCGCTGAATCCCCCACCCAACACCTTTTTTTTAACATAACAACCTCTGAAGCAGTCTTGTTGCTCTCTGGGTCTTAATAAATATTGTGGATTGCAGCCTTCATTGTTCCCACCAATTTGTCATGCAATCTGGGGCTGATAGAGGAGTTGTAATCTACAACACTTAGTAAGTTCCAACTTTGAAAGCTTGCTAAGGCATTGAAGACAAGAAGGGAGGAGCAACTTGGAAAGATCTTTGGTCGGTGCATGGGAGTTCTTAATTTTAAACAAATGCAGCAAAGATGCTAAATTTGGAGTGTCAAACCCTCCCCCACTCCAAACCAAATTACTTAATATTGTCTAACTGGAAACATTCCTGCTGTTTTGAAACTGTGATGCATGGAATTCGATGAAGCTAAGCATTGCTCAATCAGTTGTCCTAGATTCTAGGACCTAGAATGACTGTTTTGCAAAAAGTTGCCACACTGTTTACCCATTTGCCCTGGTTGTAACTCAAGATCTGCTTGTCTTCATAAAGGATATTATTTTAATTTTTTTCCTTACAAGCTTGAGCTAAGACCCAGATGAAGGGAGAGAGGGGTCAACATGAAAAGGGAACAGCTAGCAAATTCAAAGAGAACTAGAACATCTCCATAATACAGATTCTGCAACAAGATTGCTGTATCTTATTAACATCAAGTCCCTGCCTATGAAAACTGGATGTGCATAGATGTTAAGCAGTGGGGTGGGAGGGAAAGGTGGTATAGCTCCCTGTTGAAGGTGTTGAGCCGTGTTCATGGAAGGCAGTTCACCAAGCCAGCCGTGTCTGTTGTGCCTGCACATGTTTTTCACAATTCTTTTATAATAGAGGGAACCTGGCATTTTCTACTCATACAGCTTCAAATGTGAGCATATCAAAGAAATAATTTAACCAGAAGAATGCCTTAAACCCACAGAAAGTCTGCATCACACTGACATTTGTAGCTGGCTAGTAAAGCACGTACCTAAAGCACACATCATATTTCTTTTGTAGCTGCTCAGAGTAGTGGCTTGCTGTGAGATGGGTGGGTGAGGGTATAGGTTTAGTAAATAAATAATGATACAGAGGTTGTATGATCTTTTCACACACACACACACACACACACAAGCAGATGCACACACACAAAATGTACATTTTGTTCCCTATGTACCCAAAGAAGTGCTAAATGACCTTTGCATTAAATAATGACTACTGGTCACTAAATAATGACTACTGGTCATAATTTTGAGCAGAAATGTGGGGAACCTGTGGTCCTCCAGATATCGTTGCACTACAAGTTCCATCATCTTTGCTCACCAGCTTTGTTTGGTAGAACTGACGGTAGTTGCAGTCCTAGAACAACTAGAGGGCCATACGTACCCCACAGTTTAGCGCATGGGAAGCTGGCTATGAAACATACCTGTTTATGGAAGGCCCTTCAGTATTTTATCAAATGGCCAGCTTTAAAGTGGGTGACAAGAGAATCATAAAATAAAATAAAATGGTCATGCTTCCACTTTTTACAAAAACTGACAGGTTTTGTTGAGCAAAGTTGGGAGAAAGAGCCAATCCACCTGAAAACTAGAAAATAACAACTTATTCTTGTCTTGTATTCCATCCATCTCATTGTTTCTCCTCTGGGTCTTCCTCACTGCCTTTTTTGTAGGCTACAATGGTCTCTTAGCACAACAATTTAAAATGGGCAGGTAACTGGAGGTGCCCTCTTTCTTTTCTTCAGCATGTTGAAGGATCACCACAGGAGAAATGGGTGGATGGGTGAAAACCCACAAACAAGTTTTGAGCTGGCATCATTTCAGAAGAGGGCTCCCTAGCGCAGTACTGAAACTGTGATGAGTCATCTCCCTGAGAAATATCAGAGAGGGAAAGGTAGAGTTACCATGATTACTGAAACAGGAGAAGAAAGAAAGATCAGAGATGATTTTATCAGAACAAATGAAAGCTGCAGAAAGCTGCCAATTAAAGTGACTTGATTTGCTTCATAAAATATTTGCAAGATGAAGTTACTGATCAAGACAAAAACTGCTCTCCGAAGAGCAGTCACATGTTTACTGCCTCTAAGCCAAAATTGTTAGAAGCCATCATATTTTCAGATTCAGTGCAACACAGAGAAACATAGTTCTTTTCTTTTCCCGCTATCAAAGACACTGCCTCTCAGTCTCCTCCGCCTTTTCTATTTTTTACACCTGAAAAGGGGTCCACTAAATATTTTATCCCCCCCAGACTCCCTCCTGTCATGCTCCCATCTCTGTAGGATGATTCTTTTACCCTCCCCTTCTCAGAGTATTGCCACTATTTCTGTTCTAAAGGGACTCCATTCTTTGTTTTAGCCTTTTACTTGAGGAGCCTAACTTCTTTATGGCCTTTTCTTGCTTCAGCCCAAATCTACAGGCACATTGGCTTTTTCAGCAATGTCATTAACTGTCGTACTGTCTCTTAGTGGAAACTGCTGCATTATGACAGTTCTCAGCAAAGGGACCTACAAAGCCAAGAGCTGGGGGTCGAACTAGGTGTCGAAGGAAATGCATATTACTTACAATTAATCTGTTTCCCCTCCCACAGTGCAAGGTTCTTAGAGATGTATATCTCAGCAATCAGTCTTGCAAATTAAGTCCATGTTTACCTTCTGATGACCAATCACAAAACAAAGCATCCTAACTGTTCTTAGGAAAAGTCTGTGCCATAATGGAGTCCTTTCTGTTACACATCGATGACAAAAACCACATGTGGTGATAGATGGCTTTTACTTCTTGGAGGAGCACATATGGAAACTTATCACCTAAGGCAGTGGTCCCAAACCTTGGGCATCCAGATGTGCTTGGACTTCAACTCCCAGAAATGCTGGCCAGCAGAGGTGGTGGTGGTGAAGGCTTCTGGGAGTTGTAGTCCAAGAACATCTGGAGGCCAAAGGTTGGGGGCCACTGACCTAAGGGATCAAGTACACTTAATGCTAGTTTAATCATAGTTTGACCCCTAGAAGGGGGGGTCAAGACAGAGATAGAGAGTAGAAGAACCATTTTTGAATTGAGAAGCCTAATTCTTTCTAAAGAAATTTATTGTTAGCTTATGGGTGCTTCTAGAGTGAGATCTCTTACTGCTTCCAGTTAAAAAGCATTGTACAGCTGTTCTGTCTTTCTCCACTAACTTACTTATTTGGTAATAAAAACATGGAAGAAATAGAGGGAAAACACAGACATGCTGCAAATTAAAAACAACATTGTCTTGATCTCCTGCAGACTTCAAGTAATGGGGCATTTTGATGGAATGATAAAAGTGCAATATATAATTCCTTTTAAGAAGCTTGCCACAAAGTTTCCAGATCAGAATCAGGGAGTAGCATCTAAAATTTATCAAATCCTTATTGAAACTCAGCATAATAATTCATCTGGCATTAAAAACATTTTAGGAATCAGACCTTGGGCTTACAATCAATGACTCTATATGGAAGCAAATATGAAAGAAGATTCCTCTGCACTTAGTCTCAAGTTAAGATAAAGGAGGACTATTTTAAGATGATGTATTATTGGCTCTATGCTCAAGTTAAACTATGCCATATATCAGATACTATGTGATGCACAATTTCTTTGGAATTTTTAGGAGGAATCTTTGCCACCATACACCAAAGTATGTGCTAAGATGGCTACCCTGATTTGGGCATGTACACTGGCTTAGCTTTCAGATTTTGGAGTTCTTATATTGGATCTAGTGTGTTGTTAACTGTATGAATGCTGGGGAGAGGGAGGGATAAAAGTAGCTATCAACCCAATGGAGAAATAAATTCTGGGCTGTCTAATATCTTTATTTGATAAGTTGAAAGTTAGAAAAAAGAACTCTTCTTCAGGGGTGAACATTGTAACATTGGAGGGACTGAGAAGAAGCAAAACAGTTTCCAAAGTATCCAGCATGTGGCCAAATATAATGGCTATTGTTCTTAAAAGCAGACTATGTGCAAAGTGAGATGGAGATGACAGATGTCAGGATACCAATTTACTGTTGGCCTGGTGTCCTATCCTGCCCAAGTAACCGGAATGGGGATTTGGGAGTAGATATCAAGGAAACTTGTCCACGGACTCTCTGACCTCCACTTCCTTCTGCACTTATTGTTAGGTCGATACTCTTCCTGTCATCCTATCAGTCGCTCTTCACTTTCAACTTCATTACCATTTGTTTCTCAAAGAAGTAGACGTGCTGTCTCTACTCTTGTCATACATTTTCTGGAGCATGTGTCTTTCTAGTAATGTTTATACTTTAGGCTTTTCTATCTGACATGTGACTTTTCAAATAAAAGGTAGTTATTTTTAAATAAAAGGACTTTTTAAATAAGAGGTAGTTAGCAACCCAGAGTAGTTGCTTTGCCACTAGTTGGGTGGGATAAAAATGTAATAAAATAAAATAAATAATTTGATTTTAACTCCTTTTTCTGCTTTATTGTGAGTCTATTGTGGGACTGACCACACAGGCATCTACACTGTACCTACTGTGGTATAAAGAGAGAAATCTTAATATTTTTCTTTTCCTTTCTTTCATATCATAAACACTCAGAGTTACACTTGTGGAAGACAAGTGACTCCCCTCACAGCGGATTTCTTGCTGCTAATTAATGAATTCCCACTTGGACTTTCAGGCACACATCAGTCCAGTGGGCCAGCACATGTCTGAAAATACAAGCAGGGTTTCATTCATTACCAGCAAGAAGCCACTATTTGCTTTCTACAGGCATAACTATGCAATAGGATCTGGGCCTGTATTTTATTCTAAAGCTCTTCCTGTCAGTAGTGAAGCCTTAGAATAGGCTTTTTGAGCCTTTACAGTGGAAAAACATCCATACAAAAGCTGGGAAAGCACTAAACAGCACAGTCATGAGGAAAGGGGCCTGAGCCTCTTGGGAAAACTCAGAGGGCTTAACCTGGCCTCAAGAGGGTGAGATTTCGTCCCAGAGTCTGAAGCTCCTCCCTCTGGCTTTAGCCCGTGTCAGCCCTTTCCTTGACTTCTGCTGTGATGGATTCCCCTTATAAGAACATAAGAAGAGCCCTGCTAGATCAGGCCAAGGGCCCATCTAGTCCAGCTTCCTGTATCTCACAGTGGCCCCACCAGATGCCTCTGGGAGCACAACTAGATAGCTGTTATGTTTGAACCTCATGAACCACGACCCTGCCTCTGGATTGTTCAGGTCTGATTTATCTGTTCTTTGGTTAGACCCTGCTAGCTGGACCATTGATTGTCTTTTGACTTTGGGTGTGATCAGACAAGAAGAAAGGATTACGTTTGATTGCTCTGGAAAGGGTCACTTGCCAGAAGCAATCTCCCTTAAAGTAACCCCCAAAATGAGAATAGACATGCTGTTGGACCAGAAAAGGTCTACCTTGGGGTTGTTCTGGAACGCCATTACTCATACATTGTTAGATCACTAGGAAATATGTTGCTCTGGACCATGTCACAAGCAATCCAAATGCAAGTTATTTGATTGCACCCTTTCTCTTTGAATTGCCCCTATGTAAACTGCATGATTCTTGCTTGGACCTCCTGGCTTAGACTTTAGATGGTCTCAGGACCTGAATGGTATAAATCAAGATGCAGCTGTGAAAATGGCTATCTTGACAAAGAGGCTGACTACATGGGCATTTAGCCCACTGTTTGGTCCACTGGAGGGACAGACTGGTTGACTCCTAAAGCCGGTGATCAGATGACATATTTGCTGGAGTGAATAAGCCCACCCTCAGAGTGTTTCTTCTGTACCTTTCTGGCTGCTGTCAGGAGCTTCTACTTTTTCAGTGCAGGTAGGATTGCTCTGACTTGGTTTGTTTCCAGCACACAGGATAACTGGAAACAAACCAAAAGAGAGCCTTCCTGCCAATTGCCAATATCATGAAGTGGCTTGAAGAAGAGAGCCATTTCAGGATATTGGGAAATTAAACACTTCTTTGGCTCCATGGAGAAGATGAGGAAGTGATTTGTTTTTTTAAGAAGTGTATAAGGGCAGCACAGGTGTGCTGCATCATTTTTTAAAAATAAAAGCAACATGGAAAACTTCCTCATGGAAATGAGAGGAGACAGGATGCAGCAATGAGGGGGATTTTTTGTTTGCTTTTCTTGACTGTGTCTTCTTTACCAGGTGTTGCCCATTCAGATTCCAGAAAATATGTTTTATAAATGCCTGAATTTCATGCATGAGGAGAAAAAGCCCTAAGTAAGCATGAATTTAATTTATATGCAGTTTGCCCAGAGGTAACTATGTTTTTCTGTTACAGCAAAGCAACAAAGAGTTATCTGACACCTTTAATACTAAACCTGACAGTCTCCAAGGTGCCACGCGACTCTTTGTTAGAAGTTATATGGAAAATGCAACACTCAAGTTCCCTCTTGAGTTGCAAACTAAAGTTGGATTCAGTTTGTTGTTAATTTATTATTTTTAAAGTAATGAGACTACTAAGGATAGGCGCTTGTGAATAATTCAATGAGGCAATGAAATAAAAATGAAATAACAGAGCTGCCTTCCTGCTCTGCTTATAAGTGTCAGACAACATGGCTGCATTTTGGGATCCAACACGATGAATAATAAGTTCAAAAGAACATATTATGGCAACATGGATTTTACTGCCAGGTGGGTATCAGGTCAGAAAGTCTGATGCCTGAACATCTGCCTAAGAGCCCTATAGAACTTCTGGAAACAATCAGAAGCCTGTGTTTATCAGAGCTGGCATTTATTCCATTTAGAGTTAATTCCAAAATGAAATCAGACAATCATTTCCAATCATATCAAAATTCATCTGGGTATCAAGGTGTAAGTCTTTTCATTGTTGCAATGATTGCAAGCAACACTAGCTTGTCTTGTCTAATTCTATAAACTTTATTTATCTACATTGCTTTTATGTTCCATAACAGTGGTTCCCAACCTTGGGTAATCCAGGTGTTCTTGGACTGCAACTCCCAGAAGCCTTCACCAGTAGCTGTGCTGGCTGGGCTTTCTGGGAGTTGCAGTCCAAAAACAGTCCCAAAGTTGGGAACCACTGTTTTATAAGCACAAGAATAAAAGCCCAAATATAGAAAAATATCCAAAAGTCTTACAGCTATGGAAAAATTGTAGGCACAAATGCTTGAAGACATATGAAAGCTAAACTTAGGTTTCAGGCAAATACTTAAGTCAAAATTCAGCCCAAAATACAGGTACAATGAAACCCAAAAAGAATGTTTTAATTACATTCCAGAAATGCAGGAGCTTATAGCTGAATAAGGCCATAATTATAAACCAGAGAAAACATCTCCAAAATACCAAAATTCTTAAAAATAAGAATATATAAAATAAAATGATTTTCTTAGTCTTTAAGCATATTGTAAGAACACACACCAAAAATTATTCTACGTGCTTACTCAACCAAGCCAGTTTGAATCTATGGAAGAAAATCCATGCTTTCTCCATCTGCTACTTCTGTTGTTGCTGCTGCTGATACATGACCCCTGACTTTCCCCAGTGTCCATGTTGTTGGTATCCAGTGTGTGTGGCGTGGCATGTGTGGAGTCGCAATGTATGTGTCTCTTGCCTCCCTATATTCAGTCCTAGCACTAACCTGGAGGTGAAGGACCATCAAGACCATACACATGATGAAGAACGCCATCACTTGAACTTTAAACTCCAGGGGCTCCTGGAGTTAATTTGGCACCAGAATAAAACTATGTGAATGCCCATCAAGCCTCCAGGGAGAGGGAATTCCACAGCTGGGGACCTACAGGTGAGAAATCCCTCCACTGCGTCCCATCTAGTATACTGCTCTCGGTGTTTGGGCACAGAGGAGCCCCCTCATCATAAAAATTGGGCAAGAAAATATATGGAGAGCTGCTCTCTTGTGTATCCGGGTCTTTGTTAGTCAACATCAACATCTTGCCCTAAGAGTGAAAAACATACTGCCAAGTCAGTGCACTCCATTCAGAACTAGTGTCATATCTGTTGTATCCATGTTGACTTCAAAGGCAGCCCCAAGTAGAGTTCACTGGGATAGTCCAAGTGTGAAGTTAGCTGTTCACAAATTATTATGGTCATTGTACATGCTTGGGAATGTCCATACTTTCCCCCGCTCCCTTTTTTTAACCTGTTCTGTATCTCTCACCATTCAGCTTCAGCGGATTGCTCGGTTAATAGTCTTCTCAGAGACAGAGAAAAGCTTCTCCCTATACACTTTCAACATGCAACAGATAATTGTATACACCTTCCACCATGTCCCTCTTTAGATAACTTTCCTGTCAACCCAAATATTGTAACCTTTTCTTTTATGGTAGTTGATTCAGCCGCTTGATCATTTTGTTTGCAGTTTTTCTTCTGTTTTTTGCTTTTGTTGAAATGTTACTATTAAATGTTGCCTTTAAGCATAACTCTTTAATGCGATGTTGCTATGTTACTATTACATTCTTGGCAAGCATTCTTGTATATATTAGGTGTGAAATGCAATAACAATGAGTATTTGGGGTGGGTGGGAATTGTGCATTAAAATGTATATTTTAGGGGAAATTGTGTATAAAAACAAATAAAAATAGTTGTGCCAGGTTGCCTTCCTCCTCCAGATTTGCAAGTTGATCCAGAGACAGGTTGAAGCAGACTTAGGATTGAACCCATGGAAAAATGGCACAGACGGAAAACAGATTGTGTTGTCCATCTCCATATGATTTATTTTACTTTGTATGTCTTATTATGCTTTGTGGCCACTAGATGTCATCTACACTATTGTTCACACTGTCCGACAGCGGATAAGAGCTCTGCCTAGTTCCAACAGAAATCAAATTGTGATTAGCAGAATAGTAAGAGGCTGGTAGAACGGCTTGATTGAACCTTCTGCATGAAGCTCAGGACATCTTTCTTTGTGACAAAATGAGCAACTTCTAGTGCTATGTAGGCGAGAACCCTGATCCAAAGTAGCTGAAACCATGTCTGCATGAGATACATGGAAATAGACTAGCTATACACGCAATAGCTCATTCACTACTTCAGAATTCTTTCTTTCCTTCTTTCTTGCTTGCTATCCCTTTCTTCCTCCCTCCCTCACACATACACATATAGGAACATAGGAAGGAGCCTCATCTTGAGTCAGAGACCTAGTTCATTACTGTCAGCACTGACTGGTAACACCTTTCCAGGGTCTTATAGAGGATTCTCTCCTAATCTTACTTGTAAATGCCAAAGATTCAACCCCTTCCAAGTGCTAAACTTACTTAGTCAGCCTTGTTTGGCTTCCAAAATCAGTCAAGGTCAAGTGTATTCATTGTAGTATGGTGGAGATATATATACACACTTATGTTAATGATGTACTTTCAAGTCAGTTTCAGCTTATGGTGACAATCCCAGGGTTTTCTAGATGTAAAATAGAAGTGGTTGCCCAGTCTCTTCTTCTGGTGGTGCTCTGGTACTATGCAGCTTATCCAAAGCCACACAGGTGGCAAGACACATAGCTCCATTAGCTCCAATCTGTACATGCTCCAAGTGATCTCAGCTCACCTCTCTCACATAAGTCACAGTGGGAATTTGCACTCCTGGTCCTGGCTCTACCGCTAGGTACTCCAGCCCACCAAGTCATATGAGCACTACCTAAATGATATTTTAGATATTTGGATTTAAAAGTACCAACATAAGTAACATGGTAGTGTTGGGAAGAACAGACAGATATATAACCAGTTGGACTAAGGCATTTTTATTCTCTTGTTTTGTTTAAGTAACCACTTATTATCCAGATTGCTATGCTTGAGCACCAGTTCCTTTTCTTCTTCTTTAAAGTCAGAATAGTTGTTGTTCTCTTTTATTAGAAAGAGGTAGCACACAGGGTCTTCTCAATGAGCAAAAGCCAGCCATAGGGGTTCTCTAACTAAGTTTAAGCTTCTTTCTTCTGGCTCTCTCCCTGAATGAGTTTCCTACATAAGTTTTCTATTTATGCCTAGTTTCTGCAAAAAATTACGCCTTCTTAACAATCGTAAGCTCACCAATAACCTGTTACATTCTGTTAGCATAAACAATAACTGTTCTCACATTAAGAACACAGGGAACCACCTTACACTTAGTCAGACCGTTAGTCCATCTAGCTCAGTATTGCTGACACTGAGTTGCAGGGGTTCTCCATGGGATCTTCTACTCCATCATGGAAGACAGGGGTTTCCCGAAGCCCTCACTGGACATGCCAGGAATTTGACCTGGGGGCCTTTACATGCAAAGCATGTGCTCTACAGCACTTTTGTATTCACAACGTGACCCACCATTTCATCATCTACAGTATTGTGCATTCTATACACAAGAACATGTAAATCATGATCATGGTGACATCAGACAGCAAGAGGTACTGAGATAAAAAAAGAGAAGTGGTATGACTGGGGCTGTTGTGGGTCACATGCTGGTACCAGCTGTCATGATCATGGGATATGTGGTTAGAAGCGTGTCATGATGATGGGATATGTAGTCAGAGAAATGTAAAATGGAGCCAGATAGGTTCTGTGTGAAGAAGATTTGAAGGACTTTGGAATGTGTTTTTTCTAAATGCCATGAGAGTGTTTTTCTGAAGATAGTTACAGCCAGGAACGAGATATCTTGAAGGCCAAACCAAGAGGCCCTGGAAGACTCAACATTCCGAGCTAATTGGAGAAGAGTTAACAGCACCTGCACTCTCTCATGGGAATAGGGGGCGGAGAGAGGTGGTACAACCTCTAAAAAGTTAATTGGTTAACAGCGAGAAAGAGAAGGGAGGAGTTAGGAGGGTAGAAAATGGAAGATGGGTTATGTGAAATGTGTTCAATTGTGTTCAATGATTCCTGATGATGGATTCTGTCCTGATGATGGTATGAGCATGTAGCTTGAAGTAGTGAGGATGTAAGTAAAGGAGAAAGCAAGAGGTGGGGGCTAACCCACTATAGCCCACCATAGCCTCTGTAGTTCAGCTTAGTAGTTTATTATTTTTAATGGGAAATAGTTATTTTATTTAACTGCAATGGTCTTTGAATATGTTCTTGAATGCTAATGCTTTTGCAATATAAACTGATTTTCTAATGAAACTTTATTTTTCTAATAAAAAATTTAATCATAAAATCCCTTGTTGAGGACTGTTCTCTTGAACAGCAGGGTATGGCTAAATCCGGTAAGGGAGAGGGCCACAAACTAGCTACATTTAAGAGTCCTACCTCACTGAGCTGTTGTGAGTTCTAAGGAATCACAAAACCCATGTGCCTGTACTTGCTAAGTACTAAGTAAGTGCAAAGTGTTCTTTTTAGGTCAGACTTGTTCAAAGGGCTTATGCTACGCACTGCTGAGGTCTAGGGACTTGACCCAGCGAGAAGGTGGTAGATAACCGCTGGCCGAACTCTTTGGCCAAATGCCCAATGACCTTTTAGGAGGCCGTGAGCATCACACCAGCGAAAGAAAGAAAGAAAGAAAGAAAGAAAGAAAGAAAGAAAGAAAGAAAGAAAGAAAGAAAGAAAGAAGGAAGGAAGGAAGGAAGGAAGGAAGGAAGGAAGGAAGGAAGGAAGGAAGGAAGGAAGGAAGGAAGGAAGGAAGGAAGGAAGGAAGGAAGGAATTTATTGCTAGTAGGTTTTCCTAGAAGATAAACACCAGAGAAAAAAATGAAAAGGCCTGTCACCCCCCAAATTTCAAGTAAGTACCGGTGCTTGTTTTGATTTTTTCAGTGATGATGGCGAGAGATCCAAAAGAGCATGGCTTGGTTTCCTCTGGGTTTCTCTCCTCTCTAGATGACCATGTCTTTCCAGGCTGGATAGCCTAGTGTTTGGTGCAACAGGCATGATTCCAGGTAGCTTAGTGATGGGCAACTTTAATGGATATAGGGGCCAATCTTCTCCCACCTTAGGTGTGTTGCATCCCACCACAACCCACCACCACTATTATCACCTGATGTCAATCACTGCCAAAATGTAGTGGCAAGAGGTTGGGTGGCTTGTGGACTGGCATGTGGAGGTATCTCACCCTAAACATTCATGGGGAGATATCCCTGCTGCCCTGGTCATAAGCTTCCCTTAGCAGAATTCTCCTTCCAGTTTTAACAACAGAGAATAGAGGGGTACCTTAAAGACGACCAAGTTTCATTCAGCATAAGCCTTCATGGGCACAGACCACTTTGTCAAATGTATGGAGTGTTGTTTTAGTTGTCAAACATATATGTACATGCTTGTCTGGAATAGTGGTATTGAATAAATGACATGTTCTTCGATTCCAGTTTTATGAAGCCCTAATTTTTGCTTAAAATAGTATGACACATCTATGTTAGAGCAGAATTTAACTCGCTGGAATCTTCTGGGAGTAGGAATCTCCTTTAAAACAAACTCTATCCTTGCTTTAACTGTAGCGGGGAAAACTACACTGCTGAATTTCAGCAGCCCAGCACTGAATCTGAGACATGAGTGGTGGGTCATGGGAATGCAAAAACGAGAAAGGGGCAAATGAGCCTGACAAATGAGGGAAGGAGAGAGGAGTATTGAGAAGGTATGAAGAAACAAAAGAAACATTTTCTAAAACATATAAGGCTAAGTCCTGCAAAAACTTCCTCTGAATGGAAGTGTTCCTTCCATCATCAATGATCCACTGAATGTTTTCCATTGGATGAAAGGGAGAAGAGAGGAGCTTCAGTTGCCCAGATCCTTGGCTAACATTGTTGCCTAAACACAGAGTGGAAGGGCAATTGTGCAAAAGACCCTCCTGCTTGAGCAAGCTCACCATGGCATGACTAGTTGCAGAACTGATCTAATCAGTATTAGAAGTGACTGGATGCAGCTCATCTTACACTCAAGAAGATGCATGCCTTTGCAAGGTAAGAGTATACAGATGGCCTCTTCAGGTTTCCAAGATGGTCCTTTACCTGTTCAAACCTACATTGGCCTTCCTCCAACCTCAGATTGTCATTTGTAGGGTACCTGGTGTCACTTCCTTCCTTTTCACACCATTATCTTGTCCCTCCAAGGAGGAGACATCTTGCCTTGGTTCTCTAGATATGAAAAAGGCAAAAGCCTCTTGTCACTTTCCCTATCACATTTACTTTTTTAATAGTGTGTGCAGGTAATCATTTTGAGTTTCAAAGGGCTGAACCCACAAGTTGATGTTGCTCCTGGGCTGCTACTTACTTACTTTCCAACGATAACCAGTGCAAGAATTGGCAGGTGACAGGAAGCTGCCAGAAGAGGGAGGACACATTTATGATTTCCCTTCCATTCTGCATTTAGGCAACTGGATACTAGCCTGTGCATCTTTTCCAGTGCACAGAGAAATCTGGGACATTGATAGCCATCAAGGTCCAAGGCAGTGGTAAAGCTGGAACTAACACAGGATAGAACAGCCTACACCTTGGACCCTGGCTGTCTAAGAGCCTGTCTGTCTTCTCCCGGGTCTGTCCAGATGCTAATATTTTCAAGAGAAGACCTTTTGAAAATACTGACACTTGTAGAAGCCTGATTGATGGGTCTGTGGAAGAGAGCGTTCTCCCTTGTCACTTTCAGACTGCGGAACGCCCTCCCTACAGAGTTGTGATTTCTTTCCACTCCCTTTGCTTTCAGGAGAGGTATGGAGACAGGTCTCTTCATCATAACCTTTTAACCTGTATTGACATTTATTGATGTCTATTATTAGTGTGATCATGTTAACGGTTTAATTGTTTGTTTAATATGCTTTTAGTGATGTGCCTTGAGAGCACCACTTTTTGTCTTTAGCACCACTTTTTACTGGAATACTATTTTCAATGGATAATGATGGGATCATGATGATACTGTATACCTGAATAATGGGGTTCAGCTGTGTGGCCTTTAGTTTCCTGGCATTTTGGAAGGTAAAAGAATATGAAAAGCCAGCTATTTTTATTGCTACGTGCTTTCAAGTCACTTTCTACTTATGGCAACCCATAAGTGAGAGATCTCCAAAATGCCCTGTCCTCAACAGCCCTGATCAGCTCTTGCAAACTCAAGCCTGTGACTTCCTTTTCCTCTGGAAAAGACAATAGTGCTGGGAAAAGTTGAAGGCAGCAGGAAAAGATGGATGGTCTCCATCAAGGAATCTACAGGTGTGAGTTTGCAAGAGCTGAGAAGGGCTATTGAAGACCTGAAATATTGGAGATTGATTATTCATAGTGCTGCCATACATCAGGGGAGATTTGATGGCACAGAACAATATTCTTCTTTCCCCCCAAAATGCAACCCAGGGCAGCAGGAATGGCAGGATTTTAGGAAGTAATTTATCATGTGAATTGCATGGGTAAATGTGAATGGGAGTCAGCTACCTAATTGGTTTTGATTGAGAAAATACATGCACACATGCATGCGTCCTTCTGTGTAAGGAGCACTCTCTGCTGGATAGGAAGTTTACGATGTGGACATTCTCCACATGATGGCAGCAAAACCCTGGGAAGGCTTAACACTGCCTTCTAAAACCTGGGAGGAAAAACAATCCAGGGTGGTATGACAGTCAAGTGCTTTGGCTGGATATTTGGATTTCTCAAGTTTCTACTAGTAAAGTTCAGGTTGTATAGGTTCCAGACAGCTGAAAAATATCCAGAGTAGAGAACTGATTACACCCTGTGTGATGCATGTACTGAAGAGCAAATTTGTCATAGTGTAGTAAATCCAATGACATTACTGCAAAAGGAAGGTACGATTTTTGTGTGTGTGTGTTTGTATATGTATGTGTGTGTGTGTGTGTGTTGGGGGGGGAGCATGCTCGGAGTCTCAAAAAGAAGAGTCCACTGCCCAAGAAGTGAGACATAATAACTTATCACTTGAAACCAGTCTGGCTGGAGGCACTCATCTAAGAACTGAGTTTGGTTCCACTACCAGGCATTTGATCCATCCTGTTTAGTTTCTCTGACAAGGCCAAAGAGAGATTAGTCTTGGAAAGAGCCTGGAGTCTGCCTGCAGCACTTCAGATAGTGCATGGAAGGATTTAAAGAGGAGTGTATTTAAGGAATTCAGAGGCAGGCGTGTACAGCTAAAATTAAAATGGGACTTGCTTCTTGTATTGTTTGGCTTCGCTTGGCTTCTTCTTACAGACTCTGAACCTGGATGAGAGCAAGAAGATGGATGGGGCAAAAGCATAAGAGTAGAAAGAGATCCTCTCTCTGTTTCCTACAAGCTGAGTAAGTTTTGTGTATGTGAAGAAAGGAAGTGTGGAGAAAAGACACACTACATTTCCTGTTCCTACCAGATGCATCCCATTTTCCATTGATCCTGCCAGATCTTCTCCATAAGAGGTTGCCCATTATATCTTTATAAACAGCATAGCTGACACCTCCATCCAGATTCTCTTCTGGAAAGACAGAATGACTCAATTTTCAGAGCTTGGAAACGTTACTTTTGGGGTAGAAAAGGAAACCACGGGTCTCTCCTTTCCTTCCTGTTTCTTTAGCTATGGAAGCCACACCAGTTTGTGGAAAGGTTCCCCATATGTAAGTTACTTTACATACAACTCCCAGAACCTCCCAGCCAGTATGACCAGGAACCATTCAAAATCTGCTATAACTCCTATAGCTGAAGAAGAAGGAGAAGAAGGAGAAGGAAAAGCCTGTGATGTTTGGAGTGGGTGCAGCCTGAAGGAGCAACATAGCTGGTAAGCAGAGCAAAAAAAGAGGAGGCAATAAGATCTGCTCAAATTAGTAACACAGCCAATGAGACCAAAGAGTTTGGATAGTGGAGTGGGATGCCATGCAAAAAAAAGAAAGAGGAAGATATCCCTCATTGATGGTATTCCTTTTAACTGCATTTTATTGCAGTCCTGTTGTGGGCCAGTGAACAGAAAGGAAAGGTCCAGCCAAATAAACAGCCTGGCTGATTATGGAGGGCTAGGACAGGGAAGGGCCATCTCCTACCTTCCTCATGCGAAGTTCAGGGCGGAATGTGACGTTATACAGAATTTGATTAACAGAGTAAGCAGCCTGGCAAAAGTCAAAGGTGTGTGGGGGGGAGAGAAAATTTGAGAAAAAGGGAGAAAGAAAAAATAATGTGGCTCTTTAAGGATAAACAGATTCATTTCCATGTGAACTTTTGTGGCTCAAAGTCTCTTCTTCACGTAAGTTCACACTGAAATAAATCTACTAGCTAAGATGTTGCCATCTGAGAAATAGCTACTTCTTTGGAAATTGCTACAGAGGAAGTAGAGGACAAGTTTACATGTCCCACCATCCTGGGAGCGTTCTGAAGGCAGAGAAGTCTGATATCCTTGTAAATCCCCTACAGGTTACCCAGAGATTTACCCTGTTTTCCCGAAAATAAGACCTAACCTGAAAATAAGCCCTAGTGTGATTTTTCAGGATGCTCGTAATATAAGCCCTACCACAAGAATAAGCCCTAGTTAAGCGAAACCCCGCCTTCTACCATTGTGCAGCAATCAGAAGATGACATGACTATATTTGAATAAATGTAGATTGTTGTACATGAAAAAAAATAAAACATCCCCTGAAAATAAGCCCTAATGCGTTTTTTGGAGCAAAAATTAATATAAGACCCTGTCTTATTTTCGGGGAAACACGGTACCAGAGATTTCCTTTGCTCAAAGGCTAGACCTTCCTTCCACTAGACTATTTTGCCCAAGACATTTTGCTGCCTGAGGTGGAGCAACAAATACCCCCCCCCCCCACACACCACAAAAATCATGCTGCATGATACTCAGATCTGGCCAAGTCATTTTAGCACATGAGGCAGAAAACCGCACCATAACTTGTCTCCATCTCTCACAGAACAAGCACAGTTGTTGTTGTTGTTTAGTCATTTAGTCGTGTCCGACTCTTCGTGACCCCATGGACCAGAACACGCCAGGCCCTCCTGTCTTCCACTGCCTCCTGGAGTTTGGTCAAATTCATGTTGGTAGCTTCGATGACACTGTCCAACCATCTCATCCTCTGTCGTCCCCTTCTCCTCTTGCCCTCACACTTTCCCAACATCAGGGTCTTATCCAGGGAGTCTTCTCTTCTCATGAGATGGCCAAAGTATTGGAGCCTCAGCTTCAGGATCTGTCCTTCCAGTGCACAGTATCTGTGAGTTAAACAAGTAACAATATGCTATCTTTTCATGGTCCCATATGCTGCTACCTGAGACCACTGCCTTGCCCTGCCTCATGATAGAGCTGGCCCTGATCAAAACTCCACTGTAGATGAATGCTTACTATGGTAATCCACACCAAGGGTAGGAATCATATGGCTTGTGGGATACATGTTGCCCCAAAAGCCTCTTTTTGCAGTCCCAGGGCCCTTTCCAGAACCCCAGCAACCCCTCACTGAAAGAAGGGTTGTGCATGCATATGCATAGACACACACACACACACACACACACATACAGAAATGCAACACTCTTTGAAGTGTTTAGGAGTGTTAGTTTTCCTTTTAAACGCTTTGCAGCCCCTTCCCTTCAAGTTTGAGACAGGAGATATATTTGCCAAACTGGATGTGGATTTCCTACCAGGTCATTCCCCTTTTTGGGGATTGGGTGGTGAAGAGATTAATAAATACCAGATAAATCCTGAGGATAGGAAACTGATCCCTGGCCTCCTATATATTGTCTACTCTGATCTACATTTTACATAGTCTTATTTTATTATAGTGTGTTAGTAGAAGAGAATAAAACAAGATGTTCTATACATAAGATGCCTACCCTATTCAAGGAACAGTATGTCTTAATAATCCAGACAGCTCAGAATGGTCCTTGATGACAAAGTCGGAGCGAAGATATCTCTAGTTCTAACTTGATTGGAAATGGGTACTACTGATTGTTTTTTAGAATACTTGGCCTGCTTTCTTATTAAGAAAAAATTATACATGATGACCTTCTTCTTTATGTTAGACATGAAATAGTGTAATAAAGGAAAATGAAGTGACACGCTAATCCTATGCATGTTGATTTAGAAGTAAGAGCCACTGCATTCAATATTTATTTATTTATTTATTTATGCTTCATTAATCCCACCTATGGGATAAAAGCAACTTTCACAGGCCCGACGTCTGTGTATCCTATACTTAGACAAAGGCAGGCTTTTGCTAGTTTAGGGGTTCAGGTGAAGAGGCACTTTGTCAATGACATAATCCAACCACTGATCAAAGACTGGTCTGCTAGGGATGGACAAATTATAGAACAGGAGAAATCTTTACCAACTTATAATTTAATACGTTTAGACCTTAGTGATGCAAATTCAAGATTCGAGAATTTAAACTCCACTGGTCATAGAAGCAAGAACCTCGCCTATAATAACCAATTAAACAGAGACACAAGCGACACCCTCCAAAGCTCTCTGGAAGTAAGAGACTACTTTCCAGAGGGTACTCCAATAGTGCCTACGATGATCTCCGAAGAGGAGAAAGTTCTAATTGACAGGTATTTCACTTTGCCTATAACAGAAAAACAGCATATCATAAACAGGCTTCAAACGCTTATCCATAATTTAGTCAGTAGTTCATTTAGTTTAAATCCCTCGCAGGAGCAAGCAAATGAACTTCAAACAAAATCTGCAGACTTCTGTCCAACAGCATCACAAGCTTCCTGTATACAAATCCTATCAGAGGCTGACCCGGCATATAGATTGCTATTAACAGATTCAAGGATCTGCCAAGCACCACCGCCTCCAGCCAGATCATTATGTTTAGTTGATTTGGTTAAAGCCCCCTCTATAGAAGATAATAATATAACTCAAACAGGTTATTTTCAAAATAAAACACAAAACGTTACAGCAGAAATTAACATAAACCCTCAGTTGACAGCTAAGACAAATGCCACGACTATACCCCAAACTGAGGCGCATGCAGCACAAAATTGTATAACTGATGATAAGTTTTTAGGCTTAGACATCATATATGAAGAACAGCTACCCTCACATTCATATGATGCAGTAACTGATGGACAGCCGTCCAGCAAGGAAATTGGTCCCAAACCCAAAGGTATAAGTTCTGCCAGTAGTATTGACAATGTACTTGGAAGAAGTGAACAGAAATGACTACCTCTCTCTCCAAGTCTTAACAGATGTCTTATTAAAGCCATATCCTGGAACATTGCAGGCTGGCCTTCCAAATTGATAGACAAAGACTTTAAAGATTTCTGCTCTCAATTTGAAATTATCTTTATTCAGGAAACCTGGGTGACCTCTATGGGTTTCCCTTCTCCCCCAGGTTTTGCCGCTCATGCACGACCTGCCAGCAAACTGGAAACTAGAGGCTGGGCATGGGGAGGTGTGGCAACTTTAATATCAGTTGATAGTAACCCAGAAATTCTAGAACTTGATATGGCTCTCAGCAGTAACATCCTAATCCTACAGGTTACCTGGCCACCAGGCATTAAAATCTTCTTGCTAAATGTGTATTGTCCCCCACAATATTTGAGGCATGAAGATAACTTAACATTATCAGAATTAGACCAGGCTCTCGCAACTCTCTTTGAGCAGTATATTGACCCTCCAATCTTGTTAGCAGGTGATATGAATGCCAGAATAGGGGGAAACAACTATAAAATAGGAGATGCATTGGCACTTACAGATTTAAACTATCTTCCTGAGAGGAATTCTAAGGATCCAGGGGTTAATAAAGCCGGAAAATCTTTTTTTGGTCTCATGTATAAATATCACCTGTATATATGTAATGGAACAGAGGTAGACCCAGACTCAAGTCTATACACATTCATTGGCCCAAAGGGCAAAAGTGTGATAGATTATATGGTTCTTTCACACTCAGTATTGCCGTTCTTTGAAAATTTTAAAGTTCTTAGTAGGCCTGAGAGCGATCATATGCCAATTCAACTGTCACTTTCTTTATCAATTAGAAAACCATTAACAATAATGCCATGCAAGGAAAATGTGATTGTTCATGGTGAGAGAAGGTTGCGATGGACTGGAAATTTACAAGAACAGATAAATTTATTTCTAATGTCTCCCAACCTTTTATTTTTAAGAGAACAAATCCTTACTTCCTCCAACCCTTTGGAAATTTTTGACAAAGTTGTTAAAGTAATTAGACCTTTTTTGTCTTCTTCTAAGCCTGCTTGCACAGACAGAAAATTATATCAGGGATGGTTTGATGCCCAGTGTGCCACCCAGAAACGTATCCTGGCAGGAGCAATAAGGAGACTGAAGTTAGAGGATTCACCAGAAAACTTTTCTTCCTATGTTCAGCTCCGCAGAGAATATATAATCCTGCTTCGGCAGAAGAAGGAAAAACACCTAAGGAAATCTTGGTTAGAGTTAGGTGCAGCAGCTTTGAAAAGAGATACGGCCAGGTTTTGGTCATTAGTGTCAAAGGGAACCAATACTTATTCTGGTGCCTTAGACAATCAAATAACCTCCTCACAATGGCAAGCCCACTTCTCAGCTCTTTATAGTCATACCATTTCTGGGCCTAAACCAGAACCATCCTTTAGTACGGTTTCACTCCCTTTCTCATTTTGCCCTGACTGGGACCCAGTCACCCCAGATGAAATAAATGACTTGATCACCTCTTTGCCCAGTAACAAAGCTCCTGGTGAAGATATGCTCTCAGGAGAGTTGTTTAAGTCAAATATCACCTGGTGGTGTGCAGTGCTTGCTAGAGTGTTCACATATATAAACCAGCATGGGAAAACACCTCAGGGTTGGGGTGTAAGTATAATCGTCCCTATTCACAAAAGAGGCTCTAAAGCTGACCCAAACAATTTTAGACCAATCAGTCTTCTCAATGTAGTCTCTAAACTGTACTCCAAATATTTACTGGGCAAATTAGAGCACTGGGCTGTTTAAAACTCAGTGATAGCAGAAGAACACGCAGGGTTCCAAAAGGGAAAATCTACTTTAGACCAATGTTTTATACTCCACCATTTAATACAAAAATACTCTCAATTAGGTAAGAAGGAGCTGTATGTTGCCTTTGTGGATTTCAGTTCAGCCTTCGACCTCATAGATAGAGCCCATCTGTGGCAAAAACTTTCTGCCACCAATATAGATAGGAGGCTGTTGTTTTTAATTCAGATGCTTCACTCTAACACCAGCTTCAGGGTAAGGCTTGGGGCAAATGGCCTGTTGTCTGAATCAATTCCAACAGAAAGAGGAGTCCGTCAGGGATGCCTGTTGGCCCCTTTCCTCTTCAATTTCTATATTAACAACATAGTCCAAGAATTGAGCGGTTTGGAATTTTTCCCACCCACAATTAGGGATGTCAAGCTCTCAGTCCCTCTATATGCAGATGATATTGCAATGGTCTCCACAACATTAGTTGGTATGCGAAGACTCTTGACCAATTTGAGCAAATTCTGTGCAAGAGAACACCTGACCATCAATTACACCAAAACTAAAGTTGTAGTTTTTGGAAAGAAGAGGAAATTCCATACATGGAAGCTTGATGGCAAACCCATCGAGCAGCTATGCAATTTTAGATATCTTGGCCTTTGTTTCAATGCCCAACTTTCATGGAAATATCATCTGAAAGCAATTAATCTGAAAGCATCTCAGTCCTCTCAGTCTCTTTTGCGGTTTACTTCAACCCATGGCGGGAGGTTGATGGCCCCTGCAGTTGAGGTGTTTGCCAAGAAAATAGTACCCCAAATAACATATGGGGCAGAGATATGGGGATATATAAAGACTCACACTGAAGAAGTGATCCAAAATTCTTTTATTCGATCTCTTCTAACTGTCCCTCACAACACACCCTCTGCATATCTAAGGGCCGAAGTAGGACTGATTCCAATTGAAACACATTCTCATATTGCGCTGGCCATGTATTGGCTGAAATTGGCCAGTATGAATGATTCTTGCCTTCCTAGGAAGTGCTACACAGAACAGCTTCAGAATCCATCTCAAAAATCCTGGGTGAATTTAGTTAGACCCGTTTTGCAGAACTATGGGATTGACACAGACTCCCTTCCTACCTTTGTTTCAAATAGAGCTAAGCATTTGGTTAAAGAAAAAATATGTCTTTACTCTAAGAGGCAGGATCTCCGTGCCATCTCAGAAATGTCCTATTCCTGTTGGTTTCCTTTGTATAAAACATCATTCTGTTTGGAGGACTACTTTGTTAATTTAACCTCAGCCCCTCTAAGAAAAGTGTTTACAGCTCTGCGCTTTCAGTGTATGCCAACAGCTATATTAGTAGGAAGATATGAAAATGTTCCTTTTGATCAAAGACTTTGTATATGTGGATCAGGAGAAGTTGAAGATGTTTCTCATTATTTGTTAAGATGTCCTTTATATGATCACCCCAGGAGCAAATTCCTTGCAGGCATACTTAGTACTTTGTGTGACAGCCCTCCTCTGGCTCAACTTTGTATGCTGCTTGTGGGCAGGGATGTAATTACTACTCATCAAGTAGCAAAATTTGCCCTGGCAGCAAAGAAGATTCGTGCCAAGCATCAAAAATCCTAAATCTTTCTTTTTAAGTGTAATTGTGATATGACAGTGCCACATATGTTTGATGCTGTCATTGATATATTGCAATGACCTATGGTTTTAAGCAATCAACCAATAAAGTAAAGTATTTATTTATTTATTTATTTATTTATTTATTTATTATTTATTATCCCACTCCCATTAGTGTCACAGGGCAGGTTACAACTCGTAAAATAGAAAACAAAAATAAAAATAGAGGTATTAAAATCAACAGCAATAACTCTTAAAAAAAACAACAACACCAGATGGCACCAACTAATTCCCCAGAGCAGATGGAGGAAAAGATGGGAGAGAAGAAGAGGAGGGGAAAGAAAAAAAAAAAAGGGGGGGAGGGGAAGGTGGTCAGCTGGGGTTGGTGTACAAAGCCTTCCTGAAAAGCAATGTTTTAATTGCTTCCTAAAAGTCCACAGGGAGGGCGCTAGGCGGAGCTCCTCCGGAAGCTGGTTCCATAAAGTTGGAGCCACTGTAAGGAAGGCCCTTCCTCTTGTAGAGGATTTATGAGCTCCCTCGGGGTGGTCCAGAGGAGCCTCGACTGGGATGATCTTGTGGGTCAGGCAGATGACATTAAGGAAAGATGCTCCGACAGGTAACATGGGCCCAAACTGTGGAGGACTTTGTATGTGAGTGTCAAAACCTTGAACCTGATCCAGGACACTATGGGCAACCAGTGGAGGTGAGCCAGAACAGAAGTGATGTGGTCAAATTTACTTGCACCAACCACCAGTCTGGCTGCCATATTCTTGACCCACTGAAGTCTCTGGATCAGATTCAAGCCCCCCCCCCCCATGTAAAGAGCATTGCAGTAGTCAATCCGGGAGATGACCAGGGCCTGCACCAAAGTACTAAGGGAGTCCTCATCTAGGTAGGGGCAAAGTTAGGTGATCAGCCTAAGCTGGTTCTGGACACGGCTGCAATCTGGGACTCCCTAGAAAGAGCCGGGTCCAGAAGAACACCCAAATTATGCACTTGGTCCCTAAACTGGAGGGGAATACCACCCAGCCTGGGGACCGTCCCCCCTAACCTATCGGAGGTTCCCCTCCAGGAGCAAAATTTCTGGTTTGTCTGGGTTCAGTTTGAGCCTGTTAGCCCTGGTCCATTCCAGTACTGCAATCAGGCAACGCTCCAGCATCTGTACAGCATCCAGTGCAGAGGTAGTAGAGAGATTTGTGCAGAGAGATAGATTTGTGTGTCATCAGCATACAGACAACACCTTCCTCCAAAACTCCTGATGATCTCCCCCATAGTTACCCAAGAGAGTTTACTCTCGCGTAACTATGTACATGACTGGAGACTTCAGTTGCCATTCTAGGCCCAATTACTGTGAAGTAACTGACCTGCTCAGTGGGACTTACTTCTGAAAGAAAATGCATAAAGTATTAGACTGTCAAGTTGCAATCATTTAGACATTTCTCAGAGAGTAAGTTTCGTTGAGATTTTTAAAATAAGAATGTTTGGTTTTTAAAAGATTTAGTGCTTTTTTAAAATCTCAGACTGCAGTTGGTTTTACTTTTCTAGTTGTCTGAATTTTTAAAGAGTGTTGACATTATGTTTTATGATTTAATCTTATATTTTAAGAACCACCCAGAAAGCTACACACTGTTAAAAGTATATGTATGTATTGTGTGTCTAGACCTGGAATCATAACATGCAGAATGTCTGTGGAAATACTGCTTTGTTTGATATGGATTCAAGAGGCATAGTCTAACAGGGAACTTCAGCCTGAAATGGCGGTGAGGTACCCACCCCTCCCAGCAGTCTGTTGTATGGATGATGGGCAAGATCCTGTGGTTGAGGTCCACTCATATAAAGGTGGAATCCAGCAGAAGAAAGAGGGGTTATCCCCTCTGCCACTGTTGCTGCATATACATCTCAGAACTGGTTGGGAAGGACAGAATATCCTCCAGAGTTGATTTTCAAGGAACATGGATGGCTGGGGTGGGGTGAGGATTCCATCAATGGAACTCTGAATGTTGCATTCTGTATTTGTATAAGAAAACACAAAATATTACTCCTGAAGCTGAATCCTGACAAGATGGAGGCTCTGTGGTTTATGGTCCATAGCTTCAGGAGTTGGGTAGGAGAACTGTTTTGAATGGAGTTGTACTCCCCTTGAAGGAACAGGCATGTAGTTTGGGGGTATTCTTGGATTTGTCTTTGCCATTGGAAGCTTATGTAAGTTCAGTGGCTCAGAATGGCTAGGGCTAGTTTTAACTGGTTCACCAGCTACAATCATTCCTGGATAGGGATAACTTGACTCCAGTAGTCCATGCCCTGATAATCTCCTGTTGGACCACTGCAATACACTCTATGTGGGGCTACCCTTGAAGATGACACAGATGCTGCAGCAACTGCAATATGCAACAGCCAACAAGAACATCTTTCTAAACCCACATGACACTGGTTCTGAGACTTGCACTGGCTGCCAATACAGTATGCTTCTGGTCCAAGTTCAATGGGTTGGCAATAACATACAAAGCCCTAAATGGCTTAGTACCTGGATATTTGAAGGAGCACCTCTCCCTACATAAACCTGCCAAATCACTAAGATATTCTGGAGAGGCCGTCCCCCATCTCCCACAATTGAGAACAATTAATTATGTGAGATACAGGGGAGGGCTTTCTCTGCTGTAGCAAGCTGACTGTGGAATGCCCTCCCCTTTGAGGTTCAATTGGTGCTGACATTGGCATTATTTCAGTGTCAAGTCAAAACATTTTTATTAGAATTTTTGAGGATTAAGGATTGTGGCCTGCACAGATTCTAACACAATGGTTTTAATGTCTGAACATTTTAATTTTGCATTTTAACCTGATTTAAAACTGTTTTTAACATTTTAAATTGCAGTGGTTTAGGTATCTGGCTGTGGAGCCAGAGGTTGGCAGTTCAATTCCCCACTGTGGCTCCTGGGAGGAGAGCTATGCCATGTGGCCTTGGGCAAGCTGCACAGCCCCAGGCTGCCCCCAGAAAAAGGGAATAGTAAACCACTTCTCAGTATTGTCTACCTGGAAAATATGAAAAGGGCCACTATGTATCAGGATTGACTTAATGGCACACAATGATAAGGATGATATAAATATTATAAACAAAAACAAGCAAACAAACTGATTGATTCCAAAAACATGTTTTGAGAATTGAGAAAAAGAATGGGTAATGGAGAATCCAATGAAAATACAATTAGCAAGCTTAAAATATATTTTGGGTTCAATCAGCTGAAGAAACATAACACCTCAACTAAAACCCAGAAGATCTTAGTAGAACGAGAAACATTCTCCTGCCACTATCAGCCTCATGGGTTGTACATTAAAGTGAGAGAACGCCCATCTCATCTTCAAAACGTCAAATGTTCAGGAGCAGCATTGTCTTATTTATGGGTTTTTTATACAGCTCTCCTCGGGTAACATACTGTGAAGAAACTGAGGATCTGGGGAATATGAAATATGGAATGTAGTTGCTGGATACCTCTCTGCTTCTGTGGGTATCTGGGAAGCTGGCCGAAGAGGGAAAAATCAGTGTAAAAGGACAATTCACACCTTTAACTTATCTCTCGTAATTGAACATGTCAAAGAAAGGACTGAACAAGGAACAGACACTTCCATGCTTATCTTTTATCAGAGGGCATATCTAAACCACCCCAAAAGGACTCTAACATCTTAACTGTAACCCTTGAAAGGAGTCAGTCCGCTTCCTTACTTGAGAATTATGCAAATTTTGGCTGTGGGAAAGGGAGCAGGTCAGGAAGATGCCTTTTGTCCTGACAGACCATGAGAGGGGTTGTGATGTTGTTGTCAACAGGTATGTAATGGCCCATTTACTTGTATAAAAGAGATCAGGAAAACTAATTAGTTAACCTAATATGTTTCTGAGAAAAGTGCTTTGTTCCTTGCTGTTCTGTGCTGCCTAGAAGGAGTTTAATCTGACTCTAAGGAGAGACTGTGTCCATTTGCTGTTCCATGAAGCTATGCTGGGAGGATGTAGTCTGTGTGTGACCAAGAACTACACTATCTCTCCACTAAGGTGGGAGTATTCAATAAGGTAGATTGACTTTTGTTATTTTCTTGTGTTTTTTTCTCTTGAATGCCTTTAAACCTGTCTCTGCAGTTGCTCCTGCATTTTAAAAAACCTTTTCTTGTGACTGTTTGGTGTGTTTGCCCCGTTGCTCTTTTTAAATCGTTTTCTTTCTTTTTAATAAACTACAAAATTATGTCAAGCAGTTGTCTGGATTTCTGGGTGAGAGGGCTTGTGGTACTAAAACCAGTCCTTGCCTTGACCGGCTACTGGGATTTTTAGTAGAAGTGGTGACAACTGCCTCTCAGTGCTCTAAGTGTCTAGCCTGGGGATTCCTTTTTGTGTTAGACTCCCTGAAGCAGTGTTAAGTTTGGGAGATTAGGTAGGTTGGGAGTGATACAGTTCCAGTCAACTTCCATAGCCTTTACAATATCTGACTCCTACCTGGGCTCTCACAACCCAGGGTGAAGAAGAGTAGCGTGGCTGAGTGGCTACAGAGACAGAGTTCTGACTGAGAAACCGTGACACTTATCCAACACTCCTTTGTCTTTTTTCTTTAAAGGACTGCTACTGAACAATTGCTCATTCACACAAAATAAAAACAGGCAATTGCTTTGTTGTTGTTGACATCAGTGTTCAACTATTGTGTTTACTTTGGCATTTAACCTCAGCGAGCTTTGATAAAATATATTGCATCATTGTGCTATTTTGGAGTGAGACATTTACAAGCCCATCCAGTAAACTGCTGCTCTGGCAACTTCCATGTTTGTGGAACAAAGTAAGCACCATGGCAGCCAGTACTGGCCCATGACATTTAATTTCCTCAGTCAAAGGATGAGATGGTGCCCCTCTCTATGCCACATACACTGATCAGCCACAACGAATGACGTGAATAGCATTGATTATATAATTACAATGTCACTTGTCAAAGGGTGGGATATATTAGGCAGCAGTGAACAGTCAGTTCTTGAATTGCACATATTGGATGTTGAGGCTAGAAAAAAGTGGGAACCTTTGTATAATTGGATGAGAGATGAGAACATGAATGGGTTAAAATTATAAGAAAGAAGATATAAGATATAATTGTAGATTTTAAAGGCTTAGAAAAAAATGGCAAAATAAGTGTGAAGTAAACTGAGTAAGAAAACATATCGGCAAAAGTAATAATGATATATATTGTTCTCTATCACATTCTGTATTTTTTATTTACCCCAGTACCCTGTTCCAAATCCCCTTCTCTATTATCTTTCCTTAAACAATGGAAAATGAAATAATAATAATAATAATAATAATAATAATAATAATAATAATAATAATAATAATAATAATAATAATAATAATAATAATAATAATAATAAATATGGGCAAGTGGAAAGATCTGAGTGACTTTGACAAGGGCCAGATAGTGATGGCTAGACAATTGAGTCAGAGCTTCTCCAAAACTGCAAGTCTTGTGGGGTGTTCCTGGTATGCAGTAGTTTGCACCTACTGAAAGTGGTGCAAGGAAGGACAACTGATGAGCCAGTGTCAGGGTCATGGGTGCCCAAGACTTCTTTATGCACGTGGGGAGCGAAGGGTAGCCTGTCTGGTCCAATCACACAGAAGAGCTACTGTAGCTCAAATTGCTTAAAAACTTAATGCTGGCCATGATAGAAAGGTGTCAGAACACACAGTGCATTGCAGTTTGCTGTGAATGGGGCTGCATAGCTGCACACCAGTCAGAGTGCCCTTGATGGCTCTTGTCCACTGCTGAAAGCACCTACAACGGGGACATGAGCCTCAGAACTGGATCATGGAGCAATGAAAGAAGGTTGCCTAGTCTGATAAATCACATGTTCTTTTAGATCAGGTGGACGGTTGGGTGCGTGTGCATAATTTACCTCAGGAAGAGATGGCAGCAGGATGCATGGAAGGCAGGCCTGTGGAGGCAGTGTTCTGCTCTTGGCAATGTTCTGCTGGGAAACCTGCAGAGTCCTGGCTCTCTGGGCAGATCTCTGGTGATGTGTGTGGTATGCTAGGATGAACCACCAAACCAGATCAGGGGTGCCAGGTTAGCAGCAGACCATTCCCTGAGATTTCAGGGCCAAAGCCTGAAGAATGAACTCCAAAAACAATCTCAGGGCCAAATCCTGCAACCTCAGTCTTTATCTCTGAAGCTCTCCTCTCCCTTCAGATATGAATAAGAAATGCTACATTCTTTTCTTTAGAATTTATGGGAAGTGTCACTTCCAGCCATGTTTTCACACTGTTGTTCCACTGAGTGAGAAGAGCTGCTTTACCTTCTCAGCTTTGAGCTGACTTTACAAGCCATTCCACATCTCTGTCTGCAGGGTGGGAGCATTTCATTAGTATGCTATGCAGGTGGAGAGAGGAGGCTGTCTCTATGCAACAGCTCCCGATCCACTTCTCTGGTTTATATGTCTCAGAGACAGGTGAATTTTAAAAAAAATCCCTTTGCACTTTTCTTCTAAATGTAAGGCAGCTCTACAAATATTCTCCAAGACTGAATGCCGAGATTTATTTTGCCATTCCATTCACTTCAGATTCCTTAAATGGCAAAAAAAAAGGCAAAGGTCAGTAAACATCTTCACAAGGAAAATAATAATAATACTCATTTGCACTAATTACCTGTTGAATTTATTGCTATTAAAAAAACAAAAACCACCCCCCAAACCACCCTTCTGACCTTTATCTAAAAGAATTTTGGCAAAGCCCAGCCTCAAGCAACAAACTCTCATTGTTCTCCTGCCTTTGTCTAGGAGAAAAAGGTTTCTTGGCAAGGTCACGGAAGTCTAAATGTACTGTATATCCTGTACAGGGAGAAGGGGAAAAATATCACCCATTGTTTGTCTTGATTTTGCAAATAGAAAACCTGCAGTGCATTTTCCTAAAGTGCTATATGCTGAAGGGCAGGAGGAAAAACAGAGGTGTCTCTGTGTGTTCTCAGCGTTCTTAAGATCTTTTCTTGTAGGAGCAGGTTTTGGTATAGAATTGCAATACGATCATTTCAGGAAGGAAGTAGACTCACTATTTAAAATCTTGTCCAGTTATGTACTATAGTTTTGAACAAAGAGCAAGAAGATTTTTTTTAATTGTCTAAGGAAAGTTTCACATATAAACAATAGACCTGGGCTGGGCTAAGACATTCATATACACAGGCACACACCTACCTTTAAAATACAAAAATAATTACAGCACTGCAATTTGTATACAAAGAGTAAAAAAAAATTTTTTTACTTCACTGGGAATTTTAAAATATGTGTGAAGTACAGAATTCGAATTGATGTTTGACAATTGTGAATAGCAAAGGTTTGAATTATGTTTTCAAATCAAGGGATTTCAGTTGCTTTTAAAATTTTTATATCCAAAAGATGCTGCTCAACCTGTTTTGTTTTGTTTTTTCATCCACTTTTTTTTTTTAAATAATCCTTATGAACTCCAATTTATCTTCTGGGGGGGAAACTCCCAACAGCTGGATGTCATTTATAGAGAGCTATGTGAAGACATGTCTGAGCTGAGGATAGAGGCAGTTGCCATCAAATGGACATAAGATGTGACATACTAGCAGAGCAGCCTTTGAAGACACAGGAGGCACCAGGCTTTCCTGTCCATTAATCAATGATAATCCAGAATTACAATCCTTAATTATTTGTAAAGACCCTTATACACACACAGGCGGTTGATAATCAGCCATGTAATGCAAGGCAGTAATTCTATCAAGGGATTCTGGTGACACCATAAACCACCACCACCAATGTGAAGTCTTAGAAATTATGGCTGGGATTTGCTAGGATTAAACTGCTGACTATTTATAAACCTGATTTTGTAATGTTGTCTTTTCTTAACCATTAGGCTTATCAAAATCCTTCCAGTTAGTGAAAGAAGAAAGAAAAAGCACAAGAAAGCAGAATCTATTTTGAGTAATGGGGGGGCGGGGGGAGAATGGAACTTTATTAATAAATTTATTCCCTGACTCATATCTTGTGGAGGGGAGTTAAATCCCCTTTTCCTGATGGACTACAGTTAAAGTACTGGTCCTTGAAATTTGACCAAGAGTGAAAAAAAGTTCTTGAGGGATGTTGGTCCTCTGTTTTATCTGGTTTTATCCTGTTTGCAATACAAAACCTGCTTCATGGATCTCTATGTTTAAACTACATTGCCTGTTTTCACTCTGTTCTCCTTTGAGAGCCTTTTCCAACCTGTTCTCTCCTGCTTATGAGTAGGACCACACAATTCCAACTCTCTCTGGCCAGCATGGCTGGAATTTAATTTTTTTATTTGTACCCTGCCTCCCTTTTTTTTTAAGAGACTGGGGCTCAAAACCTTTTCCATATACAGTACTGCCTGATAAAATGACCTGCAAAGCTGATCAAATAGCCACGTTGAAATACAGTACATGCACTGAGATGTTTTATGATTCCAAAATCTTCAAATGGCTACTTGGTTTTTGTTTGTTTTCTCAGCTACAAAACACAGGGGTTCATTCAGACTTAGGTCAATGCAGTCATGCCACGTGCAGAAACCACTTCTGTTAAGTGCAGATAGGAGAGGGGCAATCCTATAGGGAATATGGGTCTAACCTGCCAAATGAAAGGATTTTCTAATTGGTCAGTAAGTGACAAACAAACTAGCTAGCGAGTTAGTTAAATGACAGCTTCCTTCCACTCATATTTATTTTTTATTTTTTATTTATTTATTAGATTTCTACCCCGCCCCCCTAGACAGTGTCTACTCGGGGCGGCTTACAAATATCATAAAATATCATAAATATCATAAAACATCATAAACATTAAACAATTGTATTCAAGATGGGGAATGATAGAAAACAAAAAACTAGAATTCAAGAATTGACAGAAGGGAAGGCCTGCCTAAATAGGCAAGTCTTTAAATGGCATATGACGATGCATTATGTCTTTAAATGGCATATGATGATGCATTACGTTTGCAGGAGAATTGTAAACATTTCTAACAAATCTTGTTTCATTCTTTCCTGCAGGTGCCCCCCCCCCGCTCTAAAAAAAACTGCTTCGGGGGTTAAAAAGCCATCCACATAATGTTTTTAGTACCAGAAAGGTCTGTAGGGAAACAAGACCAAAAATCCTGACACTTCGATTTAGGCCTTAGTTATGGGCATTGGGAGGCCTGTGGAGTGCTTGCCCCCAGGAACCTTAAATTTATTTACATATTTTAATGAACACAGACATACCTGCATCCAGGAAATATAGCAGTAATATACATAGATCCTGTGGTCAGGATTTTAGTATGAGTAGGATTTCACTTTTGCTGTGGCTTTAATAGTAATAACACTTGCTCTTCAGCTTCTGAGCAGAGCCATTGAAAACAATTGGTTTTGTGAAGGCAATTTAGGGAAGCCTTCTCTAGTCCATTTCCAACTTAAGACACACAATTTAAGGCTGGTCATAGCCATAGCCAGTGTAAGAAGTTCTCTGGTTATGCTCTCAAATCACATTATTCACTGAACCCACACAGGGTGCCTACTTGCCCAACAGAGCCCTCTGAGGCTCACCATTTCCACTTCTCCTGGCATTACCCACTGCAGAAAGGGCTAGCTCATGCTTAGCCCCATGCCTACCTCTCCCAAGAGGCCTGTGTTGTGGCAGGGCCTGCCTTCAAGGTCTCACTTCTCACCAACCCCAACAGAGGGTGCAGTGAAACAGGTTATTATGGAATGTGTCATACCCATTCCTCCTAGACTGGGTCATACCTCTCCCTCTCCTTTCATGGCTTCACTGTGGTAGGATGGAGGTGACACTGCCTTCTGAAGCCCATCCTACACTAGGTGGGGTGACCTCCATGCACAACACTTGCACATCTGAGTTAGGACAGATCAAGGATTCTAAGACCTAAATTCAGTTGGCAATTCTTGAATTCATGGGATTTGGATGTACAACATTTTTCATGTACTTGTCAGCAACCTACTCCACTTGGGGCTAGCAAATGGATTTAGGAGTATTAGTCTAACTTTAATTTAAGAAATTACCCTTGTTCAAAAACTGCCAGACTTCTGCCTATCAACTAAAGCTCTGCCAGCAGTAGGCCTTGACCTACCTCCTGCCCTCCTTGGTACATGAGAACAAAGCAAGATGCTTTGTGCTGGATCAGACAATCGTCCATGAAGCCCAGTGTTGCCAGCACTTACTAGCAGTGGCTCTCCAGTGTTTCAGACATGATACTTTTGTATTCCAGTCTGGCGATGTTTCCAGTATTCCCTGATTATCTTCCCTACTAACCTTTCACACCTTCCAAAATCAAAGGAGGTGTGTTCAGAATGATGTGGTGGTAGATGAAGTAGAGTAGAAAGCAAAGAACTGTTGCCCTCTATGCAGCTTTGCTGCTGGTGCATAACACGCTCATCTTCCAAGTCTAGGGACTGCATCCTAAGAAGAGGTGAGCCCAGCCAGCTGCTGTGTAGACAATGGCCGAAGCTGAGTCACAAGAAAGGAGATTTTTCCCCCACATTCAGGCAGACCAGTCAATACTCTGCAGCAAGGCAGAAACTGACAAAAGATGAAGCATCTGTGTTTTATGTGTGGCAGGTGTGGACAAGGAAGGGGGCCTTTGCCGATATATGGTAATGATGAGAATGGGAACTGATCACTCCAATGTGCTCCTTGTCAGCCTCTATAAAATTTCTGTCACCTGCTCAGAATTGTTTTGTGCTATTCTAGCTGAATCAAGAATTCAGCAAGAATAGCACAAAACAATTATGCGACAAAGAAAGCAACAGACTCCTGTGACTATGCTGAAATTGGGTGATTCTCCCTGCCTATATTTATATGGGGGTGCTACACAGTGCTATCAATCTTGATGGCATGGTTGACCTTAAACACTGAGGTCGCAGTTTTACTGAGAATTTACACAAGTATAAATAAAAACAGTGGAAGGGGAAAGGAAAAACAGATCCTAATGCCCTAACTGTGTGACCTATCCACTCAAACCCCATACAAGACCTATCTTTCCACAATCACATGCAACCTTGTTAATGATAGCATGTGATTAGTGGTTAGGAGTTCATTTTTTTCTTTGTGCCTCCCATGAGAAGAGGCAGCCTGTGTAGCCTTGGGCAAGCTGCACAATCCCAGAGAACCCCCAGAGAAAAAAAAGGAATGGTAAGCAACTTTTGAGTAATCTATAGCTAGAAAACCCTGGAAAGGGTCACCATAAGTCAAAATAAACTTGAAGGCTCATCATTATTATTAGAGATATACCATTCTTTAGGGGGAGGGTAGTGCAAAAAGCAGCAAGATTTCTCATCTCTGGATCCTTTTGTAGGCATTTCTTGATTTATGCCTCAAACACAAGTGGACCATGTCACCTCTAAATGTTACTCATATATGGAGTCATGACTGAAAGCAGTCAACTTTAATGCACCCTACATTTAATACTGATAGGATCAGGCAGATACAACTCTATTTTATGAATGTGAATTACTATTTTCATGAAAGTTTAAGAAGACCTTGTCATTACTCACTTAATTTGAGCCCCAAATGCCGTGCTCACTGAAATATGCCTTAAACCCTTGCTTCATTTGGCAGCTGCCATACAGTGCATCCCAGCTGGATTCCTAGACTTTTAAAAAGTAATTTCTCTGATCATCCAATAAAAAATATAAAAAAATATTTAGCAACTGGTATAACTATGTTCACCTTCAAAGTGATTTATGATGAGCTCTTGTACGTATATTGCCATAGAAATCGAACTTTATAACATTTTTGTCATCTCATTTGCAGTGAGAAATAGGAATAGATAATTGCCACAATATGCAGCATCATTCTCTGGGATATAAAAGAAAAAAGTGTAGGATAATATGTCTAAAACAGTACATTTTACTGACTGGTGTTTAAATTACTTGTCAGAGAGAGAGAGATGGCCTGTACCCTGGATGTGGTATTAAAGAAGAGGTGCTCACCATCTCAGACCAGATTAAGATATGATGAGGGTACATAATATTCCAAATTTAAGACATCCATAGCTAGCTTCCCTCTCTCAGAAGTTGAACTTGAAATTCATTTCTTAAAAAAAAAAAAAAAAAAAAAAAAAAGGAAGCCTCACACAACGTGAGGCCCTAAACTGTATCTTTGGACTTTTTCAATAAGGGTTTCTCTACTTTTCTCCCATAATTCTGCAACTGAATATGAGCCAGAAGTAAGATTGAGCAGCTAAAAGGGTGAACAGAACCTTGGGAAGACATATGGAAGTGTTTGTGTCCAGATCTCTGGAAGCAATAGATTATGATATATTCTATATTGGTCAGGTTACATTTGGAATACTATGTCCAGTTCTGGGTTTCCAGGTCAAAAGTATGAAACTTGTACAAAGCCTCAGAGCCCTATATACCTTTATAACACCGCTTAGTAGTTTGAATTTGTGGTCTGTCACAGCTAACATTTTTCCCTGAAAGGATTAAATACCAGTGTAAACCAGATAATCATGACACTCACATTAAGCTTCACCTGGGTGTCAAAGTATATGTCATTCATGTGCTTCCGCCTGGTTCACCAGAAATATAGCTTCCCAACTAGCTTCATCTCTCTTCATAGGATGAAAATAAACCACTGTTTTCACTTACGGTGAAGTAAACAATCAGTTCAGGCAACATTAGCTTGTCTAATTTTACAGGCTTTATTAATCCACATTTTTCTATGCATAAATATCAAAAAGTTGTTAAAAGAAAAATTGTTTGAGAAGTCAAATATATGTGGCTTGTAAATATCCCTTTTATAAGCATGAGCAAAAGCTGTAGGTATCAATGCTGTAAAATATATGAAGACTAGTTTTAAGTTGTAGGTAAAGACTTAAATCAGACAAATATATTTCAACAGTAAGTTTTTAGCTAAAAACGTTACAGACAAGAACTTAATTCTTATTTCAAACATCCAAAAGTTGTTGAAAACATGTAACATTTTTTTAGAAGTCAAAGATATATGACCTCTAAATACAAGAGCTTAAAAGGCACATATTATTAAACAAAACCCTGTAAATTTCTAACAATAAAAATATCTTTCTTAGTCTTTTAGCATATTTGAAAACACCCATGGAAAACAATACATTTTCTAAGTGCTCACCTAACCATCAGCCAATTTAAGCCTATGGAGGAAAATCCATGATTTCTGTGTGATGCCTCTGTGCTGTTGTCTCCAGTTGCTGCTATTTTGTTATCATTTCTTTATATATTTTTGCCCGAGTTGTAGATTCCACTACTATCAGGCTAATGCAAAATCTCATAAACTTTGCTACCCAAGCAAACGTTTGCTGATAAGAGGAAATTTAAATAATTTCTTTTATCTTATTCTCCTACGCTCTCATTGTATTTTCTCATAGATTCTGCTTTGATACCAAACTCCATGCATTGTCTATAAGACTTGCTACAGTTACAGACCCACTTGAATTTTACATGTACTGTGCTACTCACACAGACTATGTGGGACTAAAGAAGACTTTGGCATTCAGTACATTGCTACTTTTAAAGGATTACTTTTTTCTTTTCTCTCTATCAAGCAGTTCAGTGTTGTTCAAACCTTCATGTTATAATCACATTTCCCATTTTCAGGGTTAAATTTCCCATACCCTTAATCATTTAATACTCTATTTATTATAAATTACAAACTTTGACTCCCCTCCCCCTCCATCAGGTAAATGTGGGGATGTCTTGCTTGTAGGTTTTGTCTGTGGCTCAATAGTCCAATTTGGCTATCTCGACATTCCCTCCTGCAAGTTAAGAGTGAAAATGTCTTTGCTTATTCTTTAACTTCAGTGTTCAGTAGTTGAATGGTTGACCTCTGTCACTGAGGTGGAGTTGCTTTCTTCATCTTCTTCTGGTCAGACTTCATCTGTCTATGCTGTCTTGCAGCTTGCTCAGTGCAGCCCCCAGGAAAATTTATTTCTTCTGGTGAAGTTCTGTACTTGTTGCTTGGTCTCCCAACTGAAAAGGAAAGGAGAGAGAAAACAAAAACAAAGAAAAGGACTCTTTTTGTCTGAAGACAAGAGGAAAATGTGTGCCATGCCTAGGCTATTAAGAAAAAATGTTTTTGCTGTTACTGGTATTTTACTGGTGTGACTAAGGCTTTAAACATTTAAAAATGAAAAAGAGTTGAATGCAAGAGACTCCTATAAAATGTGTCTTCATAGTTGCTATGATAAGTTCTTCCCTCTCAATTTTCTTCATTTTTTTTAACAGTAGCACACACCTCCTCACAAGCTGAGGTGTATATATATTCCCTGTTCTCTTAGAGAATTATATCAAAATTCATCAGTAAGACTGTGGCCTCAGTATTTAAGGTCAACCATGTCCTCAGGACTGATAGCACTGCATAACACCACCATATAAATATAGGCAGGGAGCATCAGCCCAATTCAGCATAATCACAAGAGTCTGTTGCTTTATTCACATAACAGCTCTGGCACAAAACAATTCTGAACAGGTGACAGAAATTTTATGGAAGCTGACAGCATCATTTCCTGGGATATAAAAGAAAAAGGTGTAGAAGAATATGTCTAAAGCAGTACATTTTATTGACTAGTGTTTAAATTATTCGTCAGGAAGAGAGATGGCTTGGATCCTGCATGCAGTATTAAAGAAGAGGTGGTCACTACCTGGGACCATATTAAGATATGATGAGACACCACAATAACTCAAATTTATGACATCCATAGCTTTACCTGTCCCTCACAGAAGTTTATATGTGAACTTGAAATTTATTTCTTTTCAAAAAATGTGGAAAACTCTGACAACATGAAACCCTAAACTGTATTTTTGGGCTCTTTCGGTAAGGGCTTCTCTTCTCTAAATTTCTGCCATAATTCTGGTAACTGAATATGAGCCAGCAGTAAGATTGGGCAGCTAAAAGGGTGAACAGAATTTTGGGAAGACATGGAAGTGTTTGTGTCCAGATCCCTGGAAGTAATAGATTCTGTTCTGGATTGGTCAGGTTGCATTTGGAATACGATGTCCAGTTCTGGGGCCCTCATTTGAAGAAGAACTTTGACAGTCACAGAGTAGATCTAGAGAAAAGCAACCAGGATGATGAGGGCTTTTGGAGACCGAGTGCTATGAGGAACAATTGACAGAGCTCAGTGTGTTTATCCCAGAGAAGATGATTCAGGATTGGTGAGGTGTGGTCTTTAAATATCTGGTATATATCATGCAAGATGGGGAAAACCTGTTCTCAATCATTTCACAGGGCAGGACCAGAAAAAACAGAGCTCAGGAATAGAGATGGGCATGAACCTCCAGTTCAGCAGTTTGGCATGGTTCATTTCCTGACTGAATAGCTGATCTGTGGTTCAGTGCCCTGCCCCCTCCAGCGGGTGCCCACTTGGTGGCAGCCCCTCACTCCACCTCCTTCAGGTGCTGCTGCTGAGAGGGCACCCGCTGGAGGGGGTGGGGCTCTGAACCACAGATCAGCTGTTCAGCCGGAAAACGAATTGTGCCGAACCACTAAACTGGTGGTTCATGCCCATCTCTACTCAGGAGCATTACTTTTCTGAACAATAGCTTACAAAAATTAGGAGAAATTTACTAACAGTAGAACAAATTGCCTAAATAGGTGAGGAGTTCTCCATCATTGGAGATATTTAAGTAGCGGCTAGGTGGCCATCTGTCAGGGATGCTATAGGTACATTTTCCATTACAGAGCTTGCATTAACGATAGGGTAGACTAGACTGTCTTAAAGTACTTTCAAACTCTATGATTCTACAAGTTAAACTGCATTGCTACTGACACTGACTGTAGCAAATGCAAATATACATGTATGTTGGGATGAATTCAGTCTTCAGCTTTCAGTGTTTCTTATCTATCAGAACACTGTCCTGTTCACTTTATGTGTTTAGCTTATATTCTGCCTTCTCTCAGTATTGGACCTAAGCCATTTCACAACATGAATAAAAGTCCACTTTAACTGTACTATAGGCCAATAATCTACTTATTTGTTTATTCTACTATGTCACCGTTCAGTTAAAGTGTTAGAGGCCAGTCTTTCCTTCACCTTGCCAGGGCCAACCGCTATAGGAGTCACTTGTTTTTTTCAGCAAGGAAGAGAGAAGCAAAAATGACTCACAGCTGCTCTTTGTCTGCCAGTGAACAGTGCAATGATAGAATAGAGTGTAGAGATATTACTTCTGGGCTCACAAGTTCCAGAATTCCCCAACCAGAATCACTGGCTGTGAGAGCTGGTATCCAAAAAATGGTGACAAAGTCAGCAAACGCTGTCCAGCAGCCAATGGACAACCAGATGCCTTTGTTCTTCTCCTTTTGGAACTTTGTCTTTAAAATTGAACCAAACAGCCCTTCAAATACATGATGCCTTCAAAGAGAGGACCATCCTCTGTGAATTAGGACACATGGCTACTTACTGCTCAGCTTTGTGAAAAACTTCACTGGTTTGTGAGCTGGGCCAACATTTTCCAGTGCTGTCTCTAGTGTTATTAGTCTGGCTTTAAATGTCTTCTAGGATTATGCAAATGGTTTTGTTTCCTCGTTGATGTTTTGGCCAAAGCTTGTTCTGTGAAAAAAATGGGTCACCAGATCTTTTAATCTTTAAGTCAAAGGAGAAGATGTAATACTCTCATTATGATCAAACTGGGATGGCTCCCCAACACTGACTTCAAATGCCTTGGCTTTCTACAGCAATATTTCTTCACATACTTTTTCAGCTATTTCCTATTACAGGTTTCTTTTTCTCTTTCACTGCATATACATTGTTCAGGGCATGGAAAACCTCCTCTTTCTGGACTGCAAGTCCTCTAATCCTCCAGATGGCTTAGCCAGTGACTATGGGTACAGCTACACTAGTAGCAAGGAATAAACTATTGTGGGCCATTCAGGAATGGTCAGAGAAGAACAATCTAATCAAACCAGATCGTTTACACAGGAATTGGCAAATTAAAATAGGAAGGCTTGCTTTAGATCAGTTCCAGCAATCACATACAGGGGAACAGAGCTAAACCACAACAATCCTATCTGCACCAGAAAAGTAGAAGCCCCTTGATAGGGGACAGAGAGATGCAGGTAGGAGCGCTCTGGGGCAGGCTGGTGTGTTCTACCAATGATGTTGTCTGATCATCATCTTTAAAAGCACACCAGCGCATCCCTGCAGAGCTCCAAACAGTAGGCTAAACAGCCCATGTAATCAGCCTCCCTGTTGACAAGGGGGATTCTTGAAGCTGTAGATCAAAAAATAGGATTGTTTCCCAAGCTTCCGCTGCTCTTCTATCATCCACCCTTGGGAATCTTTCTCTTCACCCTGCTTTAATTTGCAAACTTCCCCTCCCTTTCCCTCTAAATATATTAGCTGAACATTTTCTTTGCAGATGCCTGGAAAAGACAGTGTTCCTGACTGTAAACAGAGTGTCCTTCACCTCGAGCCACGCTTTGCACTTCAGCATCTCTCACATTATGTCAGATTCATTCACATCCAGTGCCCTGCAAGGGGGGGGGGGGGAATAAAAAAAATCCGCACAAACCTCCAAAAAAGGAAAGCCTTCCCTCTTATCTTTTGTGAAATGTAATGTGAAGATATGTTAAACAGGAAGGAATGCCTTAGAGGAGACACAGAGTGTCTTTGTCTCACCACCACAGAGTCATGACAGCCCTCACTGTCATTAATGCAGCGTACCTTCCCCTACACCCAAATAAGTCATAGCAATTTTTTAGATCAGGAGTCAGCTCTAAATAGTTTTGAGTCAGGAATCTTTCATGTTTGAAATTAACCACCCATGCTTTTAATCAGCTGCTGTGCAAAGCAAAGGGTGTGGGATTTCACCAGTGTGAAGATACAGTGAAAGGAGAAACTCTGCCTGTTGAATTCCTGCTTGTGTGCACCTGATCCAGAGTCAGTGAGCCTCTTGAAAGAAGAAGGGAAGAAGAAACACCGACCTTTCAGGACGAGTCAGATATGTGCAGTGCGAGGATTACAAGGCAAGGGCAGCCCTCCAGGGAGCACACAGTCCTTGAAGCGTGCTGCTAATAGTAATAAATATTAATTTCTTCAGTTTCATACCAACACTCAGCCAATATCCATCAGTGGACAAAATACGTGCCTCTATCACAGGCTGAATGAGTTTTTCAGTTGCCCTCAGGCAAATTCCAAAATGTGTCAATATCCAGGTGATGAAGTTGTCATGGGAACTAAACACTTTAATTAGGTTTCTCTGCCTGTAGACAAGAGATCTATCTCCCTAGAAAATCAAATGCTACAGAAGGGAAGGAAGGAAGCCTAGCAGCCACTTTCCCCGTAGGAATTGTCCTACAGTCACATTTCTTAAACAAAAGAATGTGTGGAAGAAACAACAGCAACAGCAGCAGCAGCAAGCAAGCGTATTTGGGTTTTTCCTCATAGGTGCAATGCTGAACCATCTTCCAGGCTTGTTGTCTGTTTCTTCTTTTGCCATTTTGCTGTATGGGTTAGAAGAAATGCTTTTGCAGGATGGATAAGGAATGAGAGTTTGTGCTTTCTCAGCTACACATTTGCTTTGACCCACATAATAAATTGCTTCCAAACAGGGCAGAGCTAATCAAAGGAAGGCTGCCATGACATGTTAACACACTCATTTAGTAAAGAGAAACTGTCAGCTGTTTAATGGTTTTATGCTCCTAACAGGGATTGGGAAACAGAATTGGTTACACTCCTAATGTTATCCATTTTCATTAGGTAGATAGTTGTCTCCCCCCCTTTAACCATTTTCCCCACCCAGTGCTTTAAAGTGGCCCAGCGTGTGACATGCTCCTTCACATGTTTCCCCTGCATTAATTCTATGTAATAACGGCAAAGGAAGTCTTGATATACTGTATGTCTCAAATAAAACAGCAGCAATGAGTATGCAATTTCACAGGGCTTGCCTATAGTTCCATATGTGATGGGTGTTTCAAATTAGCAGGAACTGGAAGAAGAATTTCTTACCTTGGGGGAAAAGAATTACTGTATAAAGAAACTCCCTTTCTTGCTTCATTTTGCTTTTTTTTGGGGGGGGGGCAACAAACTACCCTTTCTGCAGTACTATTCCTTGAAGAAGTTGTGATGTGCCTCTATCTTGTCAAAACGGCACCAGAAGGAAAGAGCCAGTAAGAAATACAGGCAAACCCAGTTTCTGGAATGAGGCTTTGTGGGTTCCAGTTTAATGCCACTGGACTACAATGTGATGTACAGCTTCAGGAATAAACTCTACTAGGGTTTTCAGAACCTGTCTCTGTGAGAAATATTGCCAGTAAATAGACAAATCTATAAGAAAATGCCCACAACATATCTTATTTTTCCTTTTCAGTACATAGTATACAGTTTGGATCATGAATGGTAGGACTGGAAAAAGTGGCTTCTTTTCACCACGGGTTGTTCCTCTGCTCATGGTAGAAAGCCAAAGTGTGGAAACATCACAGGTTCAGCAGGCCTTTGGGAATCACATGAACTGGCAGGGAGATGTGTAGGCTTAAGCACTTTGACCCTGTGTGTCTACAACAGAGATGAGGGAGTTTCAGAGGACCAAGGGCAGCTGAGGGGGAGATGCACTCTGAAAGGGGAGGGGCTAAAGGCCACAAGATGTGACTAAAGAGGCTAATCTGCATATTTAATTTTTTTTAATTATTTGTACTTTAAGGACAGTATAATGTCCTCCAAGAGAAGGTCAAAGTCAGGAAGATTATGAGAAACAACTAGGGGACTGCTACCTGAGGCAGTTGCCTTACTTTGCCTAATGTCAGAGGCAGCCCTGCATTTCCTGCATCCATTCCATACAGCGGGACATTTCACTAAACTGGATTGAAGCATAAAGATAGATAAAATGGGAGAGGGGTTTCTTTTATCTAAAGCACAGAAAGGGCCTGAGAAGAAGGGATGAGTCTGGCTATTTTTCTTTCCAAGCCATAAAAGTTACAATGGTGTCTAGTGTGGCACTCAAGAATACTGTTATATTATCAATAAAGAAGGAGAGAGTTGCTTCTGGGCATTTCAGTTCTGGTAGCCACAGAAAATTATTTAGTTTGGACTCTGGCTGCCAATTTGCTTAGTGTCAGTGCATTTACAGTGCCCATTAACATCTTCTCCAGTACAGGAAGGGTAATAATTTATTCCTGGGGAGTGGGGAGGTAAGTGGTTCATGTCAGCCTGATCTGAAAAGAAAGGTACTGGTAACCCCAAACAGATACCTTCCAAATGAGCAAACATAAATGAAATGCAGACAAGGATACAGAAGTTTGAAATTATTGCATTCCAAATTCAGATTCCCCAGGAGCTTGAACAGAAATGTTTCTTCTGATCCTGGAGGCCTCAAGAACCAGTGTGTGGCTTGCCTTAGGCAAGCTGGGAGGGAGGTCTGACAAGCTTTCCTAGCCCCTTCAAAGCTAAAACAATGGAAGTGGCTGTCCAGATGCCGCCCCCCCCGACTTGATTCTCTGTCCAATTTTTCACCATTTTCAGCTGATGGTAAGTGTTGCATTGAAATGGGTCCCAGGCCCATCAAAGTTGCTCAACTTTACCTTTTTGGACCCCTAAAAAATAGCACAAATAGCTGAGCTTTCTTCAGGACTCTTAATCAAATTCTACCTCCAGAAGTGGGGGTGGGGAGGAGAAACAGAAAACACCAAAAATTCCTGGCTAGATGTTGAAGCTTTAGGGATTTGAAATTAAACTTAAGTTCCGAGGTGGAGACTATAGACTTTAAGAACTATTTTGATGTGTGTCAATGGGATCAAATTTCATCTCAGGGGTTGTCAGATCAGTTATCTTTCTCCACCTCTACACACAAAGGAACGTCATTTGCTCAGTGAGTCCTCCCTTCTGCTATATAAAAACAACTCCTGATTTGGGCGTGAGCAGAATCTGCACTTGAAATAAATGAATTATGTTTTAATTAATTCGAGTTTTTTTTTCCTGCCCTAATTTTGGCCAAGCGCAGTTAGAATGGTGACTGGATTTAGTTATGTCTCAATTAATTTAAAGGTTAAAAATTAAAATTTAAAGGCTTTTTAATTAATAAGTGATGGAAAGAGTCTGAACACTCAGGGTAAAGCAAAGAGGCATAGCTGATGAAGGCAACAACAGCTGCAGGAGTGGGAACACAGCACAAGGGGTGTGTGTGTGTATGACACAGAGAAAGAGAGGATCCTAGATTAATGGCGTTTTAGCTCAGTCGCCTGTCCGATAGAAACTAAGGGGACAAACAAATAGTAAGGGAAGATGGGTGTACAGCATTGGATTATCTGATCTTTTAAACTGGAGGTGCCTGGGATTAGAATTGAGATCTCTGATTCCTACATGCAAAACATGTGTCTTGCTACTGATAGTTGTAGACTATGCTTTTTTATTCTGCATGGATGAAGAGGCAGGAGTGGCAGTTGAAGTTTTTACATACGTTCAGAGGCAATCAAAATATTTCTGATCAAGAATCTTCCACTTTTGATTTACTAGCTGCTGTTTTGTAGCAACTTTGCACATTGGTCTTGGACTGGTTCAGTGTCCTCTAACTGGAAAAAAAGACATAAATCTTTATTAACTTTTTCAGCCCATGGCGTTTGAAGGGTGAGTAGACAACACAAGTGTTGATTGGGATGGGAGTGGAAGAAAGGGAAGAGAGATGCAAATCAACCACAAAGCTTGATCATACAGGTTCTTAGATAAATGCCTTAGGGTACAACTCCAAAATACTACTTTCCACATGTGTTTGCGCAATGAACTAGAAATCCTATCATTCCCAGCCAGAAATTGAAGTGTGGGATGCTATGGCAATCCCCATATCAGAAAAAGTGGAAAATTAAATTTTATGACACACTGGGAGGGGGGTAAACACAGTCAATTGAAACTAAATTCAAAATATAATCTAATAATTAGAGGAAGATGGAATTCTTAGTGCAGAGAAGCATTTTTTTAATATTGATAGATCTGCTTGCTCTGGTTATAAATTGTATTTTCTTTATGGAGATCATCTTCTGAGATCCTGCTCTTTCTCTCACTGGAAGGAAGGTGGGCAGGCACTAGAGACAGGGCCTTCTCAGCAGTGACCCCTACCCTATAGAATTGCCTTCCAAGAAACATATTGCTGACCCCACCTGTGACATTTGAGATGCTTTTTCAAAAATCCATGTGTCCTTCCTGGTTTTTAATTGAAAACATCTATGATATCCATTGCTGATCGTTATTTTAAAATCTGTGTTTTATTGAAACTTGTTCTGTTTAAAATCGTTTATATCTCATACATTTTAAGATTATTATTTTATGATGCTGTAAGACATTTTGGAAAAAGTAGCCAAGGAAGGGCTGAAATACGCATATACACACATACAGAAATGGAGATGTCAAGTTCAGGAGCCCTCTCCAGGAGAAACCCTGGAAGTGAAGCTGAGAGAGGAAAGCCAGCCCCATTGGCAGATGACAGTGATAATCTCTGATGTTGTGGGAGGTGGCTGTGGTCATAAAACAGTTGAGGAAGAAACAGCAAATGGGCGTTGGCTAGGAGGGAAGCAGGCAATCTGGCTGGGAGGGAGCATTTAAAGGCAAGTAGCAGCAAAGTCAGGAGGCATATTCAGAGCTCAGCTGAGCGCATGGAAGTTGAACAAGGAAGGAGATAGAAGGAACGATGGAACGGAAGAATAGAAATTCCTTGTTACAAAGAAATGCTTCTCTGGCTACTTGTCCATTTCTGGGCTCAATTCAAAGTGCTGGTTTTGACCTATAAAGCCCTAAGGACCTGAGCCTAGGTTATCTGAAGGACTGTATCACTCCATATGTGCTGCCTCAGCTTTTAAGATCTTCTGGGGAGGGGCTTCTCTCTATCCCACTACTTTCACAGGCTCATTTGGGGAGCATAATAGAGAGGGGCCTTTTCAGGGGCTGCTCCCTGGCTGCGGAACTCCCTTTCATGTGAGACTAAGCTCCCACACTCCCTACTTTCTTTCTGCTTCCAGGCAAAAGCATTTCTTCTGGGTGGGCTGTTAATACTCAATTGCTGCTTTAAAAGGGCTTCTAAGGGGGGAAATTGCCTTTTTGTGGGGGGTTTCTATCTGTTTTTAAATTGTTTTGAAGGCATTTTATTTAGTAACTTTAAATGATCGATGTATTTGTTTTTGTTTTTTTTAAATATTGCAAGCTATTGTATTTTCAATTGTTTTAATATTTCTCTTTTAAAATCCTTTGTAAGCTGCTGTTGGTCCCTCTGCTGGGAGAAAGGCAGGGTAGAAATTATATAAACAAATGAACCATTTGAGCCATTTCCCTCTTTTGGAGGCCTGAACCAAGAATATTATATTCCCTGCTATGTTCTGCTACAAAGCCTTGTCATGCCTGATCACATGTACTTTACTACAGTTGGGGAAGCTTGTGTAAAGTCATACACTCACATCTGTGTTCTACCTCAAATGAAGACTCTGTGCACCCACAGTCCATCTGTATCAGCTGGGGGTTGGACTCGATGGCCTTATAAGCCTTTTCCAACTCAATTATTCTATGATTCTATTCTATGCCATGGTCCTTTGGCTGTTTGTTTGTATTTTAATCTCTTTTTCATATTTCAGTTGTATTCCAGTTTTTAAAAATGAAGTTTATTTTTATTAGCTGGATTGAGTTTCAGTTTATGATAAGTGGGTATTTGGATACCTAGGCAGGCAGGCAGTGAGAAAAGGAGGTGTGTGAAAAAATAAGCAACAAAAATTGTAATAGTTTAGAAGGATAGTAAAAACATGAAAAGAAGGGAACTAGATAACAAACAGAAGATGGTGGGTGAAGAAGTATTCTCTGATGAAAGAAATACAAATACAGAAGGGTACAAGACAGGGGTGCCTACTCTCTCCACTACTACGTATTCATTCTTACTCTAGAAATATTAACCGAGCAAATTTGAGACAAAAAGGAAATAAAAGGACTAAAAGTAAGAGGATGTGTTTTCAAGCTCCAAGCTTTTGCAGATGATCTAGTTATTATATTGGAGGACCCAGGGGACTCAACTAAAGACCTGATGGAGATGCTGACGAATTTTGGTGACATGGCGGGAATGAAAATAAACCAAAAGAAAACAAAAATACTTGTTAAAAATATGAGAGATCAAGAACAACAGAAATTAATAGAAAGGACTAACTTTCAAGAAGAGAAAAGAGTCAGATACTTAGGAATTCAAATCACAAAGAAAACAAGTACACTATTCAAAGACAATTATATGAAGTTAATTAAAGAGATACAGAATAGCTTGGAGAGATGGGATAAATTACAGCTATCGTTGATGGGAAGAATAGCAACCATCAAAATGAATATTTTACCTAAAAATTTATTTTTATTTCAGACAATTCCTGTAATATTAAAACAGTCATTTTTCCAAGAACTTAATAAGGTAATCATGAGATTTGTTTGGCAAGGTAAAAAACCAAGTATTAAAATCGAAGCAATGCAAGATGCCAAACAAAGAGCAGGTTTTGGTCTCCCAGATTGGACATTGTATTATAGAGCCTGTGTAGTAGTCTGGATAAAGGAATGGATAACCTTCGATAATGATAGTCTACTCAAGTTGGAAGGACATGATCTACAGTTAGGTTGGCATGCTTTTTTATGGTATAAAAAAGATAAAGAGCAGAAAAATTTCAACTCGCACATGATAAGAAGAGTCTTACTAGGGACTTGGAAAAAGATTATACAGCAGATTTACCAAAAAACACCAGGCTGGGTATCACCTATGGAGGCCTTTACACAACCTAACCTCATGACAGAAGCTAAACTTTTAAGATATCAAGATTTATTTAAAAAGGATTGTGATTTAAGGTCCAAAGAAGAGTTAGAAACACAAAACATATATCTACACTGGTGGTCTAGAGCAGGGGTCCCCAACCCCCAGTCCGCGACCTGGCATTGGTCCACGGCCTAGGCAGGACCGGGCCACAGACACAGATCTCCTGCCCCCCACAGGCCCCCCCACGTGCATCATGTGCATGCGCACAAGTGCGCTCCGCCCCTGCGAGGACACCACACCCCTGCATGAGCATGCCACGCCCCCCCAAAGGGTCCACGATTGGGAAAAGGTTGGGGACCACTGGTCTAGAGTACAAATGGAGTACACGAAAGACAAAATAGAGGGCTTCTACATAGAACAAACGGTATTTGATAAACTTTTGTTGGGTTCAAATGAGAAAGCAATTAAGAAAATGTATGATTATCTGCTTGAAACTAAAATGCAAGATGAGATTGTAAAAGAATGTATGATTAGGTGGGCACAAAATATAGGATATAATATTGATATTGATCAATGGTTGCAAATATGGAAAAATAACATAAAGCTCACAAAATTGATAAATATTAAGGAGAACATATATAAGATGTTTTATAGGTGGCATATGACTCCGAAAAAACTGTCAAAGATTTATACAGAGATGTCAAATGTGTGTTGGAATTGTAAAGCACAAGAGGGAAGTTTTTATCATATGTGGTGGACTTGTAGAGAAGTGAAACAGTACTGGATAGCAGTACATACTTTGTTACAAAAAATATTGCTTTGTAATGTTCCACTAACCCCAGAATTCTTTTTACTGAATATTATACCAGATAATATAGATAAGACAAAGAGTTATCTAGTTATATACAGTATATAGCAACTGCAGCCAGAATTCTTTATGCTAAGAACTGGAAGAAATTGGAGATACCAAAACAAGAGGAGCTCCTGGAGAAGATTTGGGAAGCGGCGGAAATGGATATACTATCGGAATTGTTGAAAGACTCTCCAATACAAAAGGGAACTGAACGATGGGATTTATTATATAAATGGCTTGAGTCAGCTTGATTAACATAGAATTAAACTAAGATGTAACTGCAAGTAGGAATTTGGAAGGGCAATCGAACTGTAGAAAGGTGAAAATTGGACTTGATATTGTAACTAGAGATGGGGACCACTCACCATTTTGGCGAGTCGTCCCGCTTCGTGAGTCATCAAAAGTTGATGACTCACGAAGCACAAAGTTGCCCCCATGAAGCAACGGATAACCCATATGAAGGGATGAATATTTAACAAATCGGCTATTTTCATCGAAAAAGCCGATCCGTTTTTATATTCGTCCCTATCTTTAATTGTAACACAAACAATCAGAATTTGATGACAGTATATTTTATGTTCTCCTTCTCCTCCCTTCCCCCCCCAGATTCCCCTTACCTTCTGTACTCCTTCCCCAGCTTAAAAAAAATAAAAGTT